>CM053266.1:42887225-44146725 GCA_028583415.1 Protea cynaroides | reverse complement strand
TCAAGTCAGTGAGTAAGGAAGACCACAAACTTCTAGTGCAATAATAGTCTTTTGGGTCGATCAGTCATTCAGTACAGGAAGACCCCCAAAGAGAGAGTTCACATTCCTTTTCTCTTTCTACCTTTGCTCAGTATGGTACGGTACGGCTTGTTCGGTGCGCTAGGCAATGAAATTGTTCCCGAAACCATTGATTTCATGTCTAACATCCCTTGTTTTGAGCCTAAATACCCAAACTTTTACCACCGTTAATCAAATAGATCCACTCCGTTTAACCAATTCCGTTAGACAATTTTACCCTTTATGTTATTAATTTGAAAATTTTAAAAACTAATAAAATTACTAATATAACCCTTCTTTCTTCTTCTTCTTTTCCTGTCTCTTTCTTCTTTTTTCCTGTCTCTTTCTTCTTCTTTTGACTTGCAGAAGAAAGAAACTTGCAGAATGGTCGGTGAAAAATCTGCAACTCTAATGCCTCCGCCTCTCCAAACCGACTTCCTTCCAACGAGAATGAAGGTTGTCGCTTGAGGTTGAGCAGGAAGATGAGCAGGAATATTCCGGTTAAATTGTATCCTAATCGGTTGGATCTAATAGACGATTCTGATCGTTCCCCAGTCAGATAGCAGAACAGATCTTGAATCAGATACGAAATTAGCACAGCATCATTTCAGATTAATGGCGATATTTGGGATCAAAATAGAGAAATTAGGTTTTGATTCGTCGGGGGAGAAGTTCTGATTCATCTCTGTTTGGAGCAGCTTCAGTTGCTGGACTGTTGCTTCTTCGCCGTTGGAATCGTGGCCTTCTAGCCGACCACGATGGTTCAAAAAGTGAGAGAGAGAGAGAGAGAGAGAGAGAGAGAGAGAGAGAGAGAGGGGCGGGGAAGGAGGGTGGAAAGAGGCCGTGACGGGTAGCGAGAGAGAGACCATTTAGGGGTTTAGGGTTAGTTAACTGAGGGAGGGTAAAAAGGTCTTTCAACTTACCTGTTAAGGTATTATTGTCCAATTAAAATTCGTTTTTGGGTGACATCAGCAACTAACGGAATTGGTTAAACGGAGTGGATCTATTTGATTAACGGTGGTAAAAGTTTGGGTGGTAGCTGATGTTTTTGAAAGGTGTGGGTGGTAGCTGATGTTTCGAAACTATTATGGGGGGTAGCTGAAATTTATTCTTATATTTAATGGTGAAGGATAAACTTGGAAGCAAATGTAAAGGAAGGACAATCTAGAATTATATAGGAAGTCAAGGATATTTTAGGAAACAGGACCAAAAAGGGGAAATAAAAATTAAAGAAACAAAGAATCGTGAAGATGCTTTCTTCTTGACCTACCAACAAGGGAAGGGAGGAGGTAAACTAAACCCCTTCGATTTGATCAGGGAACCAACATACCCAACTGCTTAAAACGACATTTCAGATTTATGATCTCAACTCCTTGTCCTTGGACTCCTACCAACTTTAGTTTAAACCTGCACCTAAGGTCATAATTGTCAAGGAGTCGTCTAGGCGACTCAGATAGGGTTAAGCAGTTGGTCGCCTTATTATATCATGCCTTGTTTTTTTTGTTTTTTTTATTTTTTAATTAATGTCATTTGTAGTATATTTATTGGATGTACAAAGTACATATATACACCATAATGCATAGAATCATTCATATGTATTAAAAACAATAAAAATTGATGCGCTAACCCCATACTTTATTGTATAAATCCTCTTATTAAGATATACCCTTACAACGCCTTGGGTACAACTACCCACCCAGGCACCTCTCCAGCGCCTTGGGTCGCTTTGGTGCCTTGACAACTATGCTCAGGATTTAGGTAAATGAAGACTAAAATCAGAACCTGTGGTAGAACAGGTTTCAGATCTGGTCTCGATGAATATCTCACAGCTAGAAGGTTATTTACCTCAACCAAAAGGAAGCATACTCCCTCCACCCCATCAACTCTGAAACATCCTTAGGGAAGACCGAATCCAAGTGGAATACCATTGAGAAATTGCCTAACTCTTCTACCATAAGGCAACAAAAAAAGAGACGGGTGACCTACTTACCATCCTTTTCAAACATGAAACAAAAATAAGAAAAAGTATTCCACCTCCCTTTTCTGATAAATGTAAAAGGTGAAAAAAACCTCTTTGTTGACTAACCTGCCTATCACTAACCCCAATGGCTTCACACATAAATAAAGCATGATCTCTCCAAAGAGCTTTATAATGGAATCAACCTTGAAGATTTTCAAGGTCCTTGGATCAAACAAGTTCCACAAAGCAAGAAACAAAGCCAATAAATGGTATTCAACCGTCCCTAGTGGGAGTCATCAAACCCAAGTGAATCAAATCATATCTTAAAAATTAATTGGAGCCCCAAGACTGAAACAACTGCACAACTAACCCAACATGAATGTATTACAAAAATCCCCTATAGGCAAAGAAAAATCAAATAAGGTTTAAATAACTGACCTTTCCGACACTCCACTTCAGCCGACTTTATGTAATACTTAGCACTGACTCAAAAGCTGAATCATTGGATCCAACAGGTGGTCACTATTTAAAATAAAGAAAGAAAAGACTGAAATACAGACATTGCGCACTTCTTTGCTTTTCTACCTCTGCTATGGATCCAACTTGTGGCCATGTATTTGGGACCTTGCTTCGTCTGTCAGATTCTCTCCTTCCCAATTCTCTCTTCAACTTAACCAATCCTAAACTCCAATGCCAGTTTTACTCTCTCCAATGAATATGCTATAATGCATCAAAACCTATCACATATCACTTCTTTTCATTTTCTTGATAAACGAGAATAAAATTTTATTGATGTTGGAATCAGCAAGTACAACACCTGAACGTTCACAACATGAGACAAAAAATAGAATTACATCAAATCTCATACACGACCTAATCTGCCTGGGGAAAAGAATCCCTAGTCACCATATATTTATGATCAAAGCTAGCCTATGAATACAACTGGGGGTGGGAATTGAGAAAACAGGATCCATATAGGCGCAACCCCATTTAGTTGGGATAAGGATCAGATGAAATGAGATGAAATAGGCTGGCTGCAGTCAAGCTTCTACTTTACCTGCAACAGAGTCTTCTTCTGTTAGCTGATGTTCTTCCTTAATTATTGCTGCAGATAATTGTTCCTTTAAGATTCATGTTCTTTCCAAAGTGAGATAACTAACCCAGTGCACAAGGAGAAAACTTCAGCCCTCACTAACTCACCCTCACCGACAGTACCAGCGTAGCCCAAAGAAAGAGACCCAGCGTTCGGATCATTATGCAATGTCCTAATCAAATGCCTAGTGGCATTATCAAAGCTGATGATCGTAAGCTACTGTCTCTCTCTGAGTCACTACAATCTTGATATAGATTTACTGATTTCTATAGTGTATATCAACTTCTTTTCTAGTCTATCACCTTTCTTGAATTAAGAACTGATTTCGCTTGGGAGAATCAGATCCCTTATCTGTCAACAAAAAAAAAACTTTTGCATTGATTGAATGTCTTTATTATGGTTAAGTTTTAGATCTCATGTGATGTGGGTTCCTCCAGATCAAGATATGTGGTTTCTTCCATCTCAACCCACACCTTGCTCTCAGCATTAGACAGATTCAGAATTCTCTTTCCTTTTTATCCTTTTCTATATCAGTAGCAACCCTAAATCTCAAGGCAATTCATATTTGGCGCCATGTTCGCAGCATTGAGGTCGATGAACCTACCGTGCAACAATTTGTCTCCATAGTTCTAACTTTGCATTAACTTGTTATTTAGTTTTGTTTATTCAATAACATATTTTAATATTGCATTATTAATACATTTATTGTTGTTCCAGGGTGAGCAAACTGGAAGTCTAGACATCTTTAGGGGCAACCAAACATGGACTAGCTGCACGTGGGTGAGTTACAAGAACCAGGAAGCAGAAGGTGGTCTCGGGATTTTCAATTTAGTACCTAATTATTTCGATTCACTTATCTAGTTCTAGAAACACATGTATTGAATAAGCCAAATGTAAACTATGGAAGTTTCGAGAAAATTTGTCAAATGCTACTCAATGTGTCAGCACTAAATCTGTACCCAAACTTCCTACCGAATAGGCAAAACATCCTGCCCACGAGTTAAAGACACCACCAAGTCCACCAGAAGTTTGGAGAGATTGGTTACAAAGCTTGTTTAGGTAAAACAAGAAGCATATAGCTAAATCCACATCAAAACTTCCAACTAAGCTAACAAAACACGCTGCCCGCCAGTTGAAACCATCACCAAATACAGAAGATCTTAGAAGAGATCGGTTGCTGAGATTGTTTAGATAGACAAGAAGCCTATGACTTAGGCTGTAATGTGATGCAATTAGAGCTTTATTTCATAGTAACAGTTTCAAAATTGTCACCTGAATTGTAGATTCAAAATTTTGATGCATCTCCAAGAAAAGCAATATAAAGTTAACAACCGAGCAAATATTTAAAACAATACAGGAACCTCGGAACATATGAAACGCAACGACAACTACCCAATTCCCGATTACAGGGGATCTCAAGTACGCCTTCAATCACTGATAAAGCAAAGCGAAAATCGAAAAGATAAAAGAGCACAGGTCCAAGAACATCAAAAGTGATTCGATTGATCACTTTCGCTTACCTTAGAGGTTCCACGATAGTGAGTCCAAGAGCCCCAAGCAGAGGCATATGACTCTCCGATGTTGTAAGGTAGATCTTTCGGTCCCGTTCCAGATCCACCGACGACGCCCTTCAAGAATTTAAACATTTTCTTTCGAACGATTACAGGATCTCGCGACGAGATCTACACAGAGAGGGCTGGAGAAGAGACCGAGATCCCTCCTGTTTGATCTGTGAACCCTGAATGCTGGACTCTGGCCTTAATTACATAATATCTTCCAATTTGGAACGAAAAAATTCGATTCGATTTGGTGTTTCGCAAACTATGAATTTATGTGATATTTGTGATTTAAACGGTGTGACTGGTGTGACTGGTGTGTCTGAACATCTCCCAAAATTTCTAAACCAGGGGTGTCAAAATTGGACCCAAACCGAAATGTGAAAAGGAACCAATTCGATTCGGTCCGGATTAAATCAAAACCAGACTTTACTGGAAAGGATTTGAGTTATGTTTTTAGAGCCGATGAAAAAATCAGAATCAGACCAAACAAACTCCCCCCCCCCCCCCCCCCCCCCCCCCCCCCCCCCCCCCCCCCCCCCCCCCCCCCCAATTATTAATTATTCATTCTTCCTTCCCTTCCCTAACGAGAAAACCCCCCCGGGAAAAAATAAGATAAGTATTCTGAAACAAGTTGGAACAATAAAATCATAACCCTGAACTGAGGAAAGTTTATCATCTTATGGATTAGATGGTCCCCAATAAGAATCCATTAAACTAATAGTTTATTAAATATACATAGAACAAACCAACATTGAAACCAAACCAACCCAGTATTGGTCCAATAAAACCCGTTAATCCAATTTATTCACTTCATATACATTTATAGTAAACAAAAAACTGAACCGATAGCAGACCAATAAGAGTCCATGAAGTCAGCCTGATAACAAACAGACACCTGGCCGGCCGTTAACAAGCATGTACAGTGCAACTCACCCCAGCTTGAATCTCTTATTGGATATGTTTCAAATTATCCTTAAAAAGTTTGGACCGAAACTAATCCAAAGTGGCATGTTGACACCCCTACTCAAAACAACCTAAAAAATCTGCCATGTGGCAGTCCAATTGGATCCTCACAAGCATATTGCCCATTTCACCCTTACTCATGTGCTAAGTATAAGGCCAAAAGCTTAACATATTATGGTGTAATCAATATGTCAATTTTGATTAAAAAGTATAGTTCGATGAATTTGAATCTCGCAACGGATTGGATAATAAATCAGATTGAATTGAGATTCGGCCAATCCTATCCAATTCATCGCAATAGACCAGAGCTTATTCCAGTCCAGATATTAATTCCTTAACAATGATGTAGGGAATGATTTATTATCAATTGGGATAGATCATAAAATTTGACATTTAATTGAGACGTAAAATTATTTATTTTTTAAATTGCCAAATTAAGCTTATCATTCAATCTATCTAATTTTCAGTCAGACTGACCTATCGATACCTCTTGGTCCTCAAATTCTACTTTGAAATCAATTACTTACTGCTATGCTGGTTTTAGGTCCCTTATTGGTTTGTGTAATTGGGTGTTTTTTAATATATGAAAACTAATTAATTAATATTTAAATTTAAAGTAGCACTTTAAATTTTATTTATTTTATTGTAAATTAAAGTTAGTTTAGTTAGGTACTTGGGTCTATATACAATGTACATGTTGATTTTTAGTAAACTATAACCAATGATTATATATATTAATAAACAAATAAGAAAAATTATGGGGTGTTACTGGGTATTTATTTCTTATTGGTTTTGGTATATTTGGTCTTTTTTTTTTTTTTTTTTTTTTTTTTTTTTTTTTTTTGTGGTTTAGCCATAATGAAAATGGCTGAAATCTATGTATTTTTATAAACTGAAAACCAAAATATACCAATAAGATATGTTCAGTTTCAGATTTTTTGGTCGTTTTATCTAGTATTTTTTATTCGATCTCCAAATTGATATCCATAGGCCAAATCAATCATACATTGGGTCTTCAATTTGGCAAAGAGCCTACGTCAAGCGGAAGGTTTTGAGTTCAACTCTTTTTACAATTTTGAAGCCACTCATAAGGGTGTTAAATGTTCTTTTCTTGCTTTGGGTGTAAGTAGAATGGTTATCATTTAACCGTCGAACGATTCGATCCACGCGGTTGTAGGATCAGCATGGGGCCGCAGGATTAACAGGCAAAAGGCACTCATCGTTAGCAAAAAAAAAAAAAAAAAAACATTTGGCATTAGGTTTACGTGTTTTCCGATGAAGATGGATGATTATGCGCATATAACTAGGATGGAAACGGATAGTCGAAATCCGAACTCGATTCCTATATGTATCAATTTAGAGTTATTTGTATACGGTCAAAGGTTTTCAAATTCGATTTCAGATAATTCGAAACATAATCTATTCAATCTAAATAAATGTCGAATTAAAGGGTTTTAAAGATTTGATTGGTTCTTGAGGATGAGCAAACAAAAAAAAGACCAGATACGTAAGTCAAAAATGTAAATGAATAGCCGAAAATTTGAATTCCATCAGCATTCGTATCTATTTTTTGGGGGTATCTGGATCCAATCACTTTTGAATCACTATTCATCCGTATCTGATCCATTTACATCTGTTATTGATATAAACCTATCTTGACGTGATGCGAAATAATGATTCTCTGTGAACTAAATAATGTGTGGTTTTTATGAATGTAAGAAGTAACCTTGTGGAATTATGCCACAAAGGCTGTTCAATGGTGGCCGAGGGATGATAAGTTTCCAAAAAAAAAAAAGGTTATTAAAACCCACCACTTTGAAATAGGTGTGTCAATGGGTCAGTTTGGTATAGATTCGATATGAACCAATTTGATTTCGATCCTATACATCCAACCCAATTACGGCCCAATAAAAAATTTTCAGTTTTGGGCTTTTATTGGGCCCAATGAAAAAACAGTTTTGGTTTTGGTTTACAGATTGGTTTAATGGCTCTCGGAAAGTTTGCAATCCATCAAATACATTCTATGATCATCTAGATAACTAAAAACATATATTTATAATAGGAACCATTCAAGCAAATGAAAGATCCTTCAAGTTCTTGCACATGTTGCCTGAAACACCATGGATGGTTGCTTTGATCTTCAATCGTGGACTCCATCAATCCATGAAAGAGGTCCAAGGACCTATCTGCCAAAGCCTGGAACAACAAGATACTGAGAGCACAAAATTTTTTTCAATCACAAATAGATTGAAAGCACCAAAATATATAGGATAAATTACTCCCACCTATCATGGACTTTGCCATAATTCCGAACACGGTGACAGTCAAGACTTCACAGAGATGGGTATTCCCATTTTCGTGCTTGTAGATGGTGATGTTGTCATCCTTCATATTCCAATCTAGTATAGGGTTTAACGAAGAGGAGTGAATAATCTATGACTCCTTTGTCAATCTGTGATGCAAATTTCGAAGGAAATAATTGATTAGGGTTTGGAACTTATAAATGAAGGATAATCTCTATTTATTTGTGGAGATGGGCTTTTGTTTTTAGCAAAGAGAGGGAGCAAAGGAGAGATTCCCGATCAGTTGTCAACCTCGTTGTTATCATCTGTTTCTGGTTCACCAATAAGATTCTAGTCACTGATCGGCTTTCGACAGATTCACTGGCCATGGATGAGGAACCCAAATGAAGTTGTTATTTCGTTTCAGAGAAGGAGACGAGGGAATATTCTTTTTCCCAATTTCTATTATCATTATTATCATTAATAGAGTATGGAAGGTTAAATTTGTCAATTCACTTTTATTTTTAATACAGACAAGGGAACAACTATAATTGTTTATAACTTTAGGGTAAGACTTGAAATTATGGTAGAATCTAGATGAAGTATGTGAGCAGTTTACCCAAATCTATAACATATGCAAACTTGATGGGAAATGTTCCTCAACAATCTCTCCCAAACAATTCACATGGGGAATTTCACATTCATTTATTCAACAGAAATCTCCCCATTTATATAAATATAGGTTATATATATATATATATATATATATATATATATATATATATATATATATATATAAACAAATGCATTCTCCCCCTTTCTGAAAAGCTAGAAAAGATGACAAAAATAAAGGAAAAAAAATACAACCAAGTCCCCTGTGGTTTGCTCTAGATACAAATGCTCCTAAATGTTTCAAACAAAGACGAACACCTCTCCTAATAAGACTATAAAATTACAACTAAATCCACTCATTTAGGCATATTCTATTAAATGTTTGTGACCAATATTTTTGTAATGATCAAACTAACCTTATTCAAAAGTGAAGTACCAGACTTACCCTCATACTTATTCAAAAGTGAAGTAGCAGACTTACCCTCATAGAAAAGGGTTTCCCTGGTGACAAAATCTTGAGGTTCAGATACCCCCCCCCCCCCAACCCCCGCGATTCTTCCTCCATGTATTCGTTATCCAGTTCACATCATCGTCCCCCACTAGATCCAACAACACCATCTGAATGCATAGCGAAGGAAAATATTTTGACATCTTCTTCCTCTTCGGACTCTTCCTTGAACACCTGAAAGTCAGCCTTGAAATCATCATCGACATCGGTGTCCTTCAATCTCAAGGTCTTGAAACAGTAATTGCCACCGGTAATCAGCGGTGAATCTCTTGGAGCGAGAAGTCGAAAGATAGAGAGAGGAGAGCTTGCTTCAGGCTCAAATGGAAGCAACTGACTAACTGAACAAAGCCCTTTAAACAGGAGAAGACACATTAACTAACAAAGCCATGTGCAAATGACGAACACAACACACTTGAGTTATTTCTGGAGTGACTGAGTCCAGTTGTAAATCCTAAATGGCTGCAAAGTTAAAATTCTGAAATTTGGGAACTACTCGACCTATCCTCATTCGGTGGAGTTTTTTTTTTTTATGTGTAAGATTTCAAATTCTTAATATCCAGAATCTCACAAATATCATAGCAACCTCTAGTCTTTCTATTCAGAGTTTGATGTCCATTTTCTTGTTATGATATTTTGGGAAGGAGATAATTGCAAAGGAGCTTCAACACGATGAAGGCACCCAAATGTACACCCGTAGTCTTTTCTCCTAATAGCACTCTATTGTCGTTCCAGATGGATTTCTCCATGTTGAGAGGAGGCAACAGTAGCAGCAGCAAAACAGGCAATAGGTAAGCCACCACAGCGCCGATGCCATGAACGATGTCGATACGACTGAGCTTCGAGAGCAAGTGACAAGGGGAAACCTAAGAAATAAATGGAATAAAAGGGTCATATTAGTCTTTTAACAATAGAATCGGTTATTAACTAACAAAACATCTAGGGATATAATTGTCCATAGAATATTAAGTTTAACACCGTTAGAAAAACGAGACAACTATCATTGTTTGAAACATTTGGGGCATTTGTATTTCGGGCAAACCACAAAAGAGGTAACTAAATTAATATAAAAAAAGGCGTTTGTGTGCCATGTTGAAGTTCCACCAAACAAAACAAAAGGTACATTTCCCTACCTTTTCTTGTCGGTAATAAACGAGGCTCAAAATTGATAGATTGTTTATATTTTAAGGGAGAAGGGTTTTCTATCCAACTATGTGGATGCAGAAACCACTAGCTAGGAGTGCAGTACTAACATCCAACTACTGGATAGGGTGATTATTTCGGAAAAAGATCGTCTTCCACCCACCAAATAGGGTAGAAGTGGTCACCTTGCCGAGAGCTGTCCGGTTGGCGGCCTTTTTCTTTTTGGGTTTGGGGACTGGAGGATTTGAGGGGTTTAAGTTAAAGGGGACACGCCCCCATGTATTGGTATGCGTGTCCCTTTTAATCGATCCGCCTCATCCGGGCCTCGGCCGATTGGCCGACTTTGGCGACGGACCTGAGACGATCCAAGTCCGATTATTTCACCCCTCCTGTAGCTGGCGTAGATACACACTACTAGAACAAAATCTTTTTCCTCGAGTGCATAGGTAAAGACAGTTTAGTAAGCACATTCTATCATTTATTGTGAATCTTGACATAGCCCTCACTTATTAGGTGCTAATAATTGATGTTGATTATGATACAAGCTTTTTTTTTTTCAAAACACTAATATTAATCTCCAACTGGTTTTTAAATTATGTATACCATTTGTTTTGAACAATCAATAATTGGTGGTCATGCATTTGACATATTCCACACCCAATGGGTGGACCAATGATTGTTTAACTAATGAAGTTTTGTGCTTAGAATTCTCAATTTGTCTTCTCAAACAATCTTTGACCTAACATTTTGATGTACAAAAGCTCGTTCTCATGAAGTTCTAAAGCATTGGGCATGTAGATCCAAAAGCGCCATGACATCAATTGGATTATGAAATGACACAACACCATGAAACTGACCAATCAATATAATAAGGAGAAATTTTTAAGGTTCTCTTTGGTATGTATTATAGAATTAATTATATAATATGTTATAACATATGTAGTTGTTTAGTATGATTTATGATATTTATTTATATTTAAAATAAATTGATATAATCTAAAATCTACAAATAGATTAGAAGGTGTTTATCATTAGTATAATAATCTAGTATTACTTCTTTATGTCTAGTGGTTTTAAACGGTTATTATTTATAACTCAAAATTTATTCTTATAAACATAATTAATATAAACTACACCAAAGAGAGCCTAAGGAAATTATTAAATAATAGTATTTGATGTTTTCTGGTGTAGGTTTGACCTCAAAAATAATTTTCTTTTGGGCAATGTCATCCAATTTTTATGGAACAAGATAAGGCTGTAAAACTGTCTACATTTTCAGATAGTTAATTGACCAATACAATTTTACATATATTTTATTTTTATGATATTCTTTCCTAGTCATAAAAGAGTGGAGAGGGGAAGTCTTCAAGCTAAGAAAGAGTTGTAAGAGGATATAACTGTAAAAGAGTCAAAACTATTTTTACATCCGATTATGGGATGGAAAAAGATTTTTTCCTATCATCCAGCCCGTTAGTCGTCCATTGGACTGATTGAGATGCATCGGCATGCATATTGAATATCCTAAACCGCCTAATGAACAATTGACATAGGTGAACGATATAAGAGAATCCATGTCCTTTTGGGATGTGTGGAATGTTAATTTTTCAACAAGGAGCTAACCAACTTGGATTGAAAAGGAAACCAAGGATTACAATATATATTTCTCTAATAATATCTTCTCCCATCACGGAATCACATGGTGCTACCACCAACGCACCACCAACTATAGAAAATAGTTAATTATTCATTGATGTAGCACTTTCATCCCTTCATCTATGCTTATCTCCATTTTTAATTTATGGTGTCTTGAACTTAGATTATGGACCTAACAAGCAGCTTTCAGAACATTAAATTGGCCATACAAGTGGATGTTTAAGGATATTCAACTGATCCAAGTTGTATTTGTCCTTTCTACTTAAATAAACAGGTCATACACAATTCTTTATTTTGATATTCTTCCGCTTCTATTTTAGAGTTTTTATACTCCAACTGGTAGGTACTTTTAAATTGTCATTGGAGTCCCTTTTCCATCTTTGTAAATTAAGAAAAGGCTGGGTCTGTACCTTATTTGGCCCGTGTGCTGCCTGACATGGTTAATATTTTTTTTTGCTAATGACAGGTATCACGCAGGTTCATATTAATCCCATAATTTCATAGACCGGATCATTGTGGGGTTAAATAAGAATCATTCCACTTGCACCTAAAGCAGAATAGAAATAATACTTAACACCCTACGTCGGTGGCCTCAAGACGGTAAAAAGAATTAAACTCAAAGCCACTATAACCATTGAAAAGATACAGGGATCCTTTGGAGTCTAGAGTCTGGAGTCTGGACTCTAGACTCAGGAGTAACAAATTGTCAGATTGTGTCCTGCGGCCCTGCCTCAACCGAATGGTCCATGTTGTATTTGGCTTATAACTTTTGTAACTTAATTTGTGAAATATTTTGAACTTGTGAGGAGGTAGGAATTTCCTTCCACTTGCTAAGTCTAAATGAGCTGAACTTGCTCAAAACCCTTTTATAATTTTCATTTATGTTTATATTTTTATTTTGAACAATGGGAGGCCGGAATTTCCTTAAACTAATGGGCAAGGGAGCTTTAGATTGTGAGGATTGAATGGATAAATATGCAAATGTTTGTACAAAGTGATGATATGAAGGAAAATAATGTAGGGATTTGATTTGATGGAGGGAATCTCCTCTGCCTTTGACGAAAAAACCTAACTCTATCTTTAATAGACAGTTTAGGGGATTTAAATTCATCATCATACTCCCGATGAGAAGCAATTTGAGTAATCTCCTATAATTTCCACTAACCATCCACCACTCACAATAATCTCTCACTTCCTGAGCGATAGCGCTCCAAAACAAGATGACCAGAGTGAGGCTACGTTTCGCCCCTAGGCTAGCCCCCCACTCCTAGATAACTACTCACCTATTCATGACATAACTAACATAAGGATTCAGATCCTCTGTAGTGAGGCTGAAGTGGCAACGAGGATCTCAACCACTCAAAGCACATCGGGATGTCCTCACTGGCTACTCAAAGTGCATCCGGATGTATCCTAATGCACTTTGAGTGGCTGGGATCCTCACTACCACTTCAGCTTCACTTTGTTGGCGTGATTTTATATTGTCAAGGAGAAAAAAAGGTAAATTTTATTTTTGAGAAATCTGAAAATAAGTTTTGAAAAAACAAAAAAAAAAATTGAGTAAATTTAGGGTAAATATAAAGAAGTGATAGTCATCGTTCTAAATATAGTTTGGTCCGATAAGTATTCAAAAGCCTCTTTTACATTTATCCATATCATCTTAAGTAATTTTGTCAAAGCTTATGACTACTTGTAAATTAACTATAGTTTATTTATTTTTTAATTAAAATATAGAATCAATAAATTAGAATTAGTGTAGGTAATGAATAGATGATACATGTGTATTCAAATTAAATGCCTTATATGACCTTAGAATTTCATACATTTACACATTGTTTTACCACTTGAGTCCATATTTAAATATTTACATAATTTTGATAATTTTTATTTATTACCCTCAACCCATGCATGTAGATGAGACAAGTAGACAATAACAATAAAAGCAAAAGCTAGTAAAATAAGAAATCCAATCCCATAATTCCCAATACCACCAAACAGTCCATAATGTAAAACCAATCATATACTTGAATCCTACCCTCCCAACCACCCCACCCCCTCCCAAACAAATTGGGCGATAGAATAAGGTAGATACTGAGAGGAACAGATGTATTTATATTCAAATAAAATGACTTAAATCCTCTTACAATTTCAAACATTTACATTCTTGTCTTATCTCATGGGTCCATGTATAACTCGTAATCATTTTGATTTTTTTTTCTCTTACCCGTGATCCATACATCGTTCATGATCCATGCATGCATGCGTACATGCACCCATTCCACACATAGTAATAACAGTAATAAAGTTAACAAGAAGTCCATAACAACAAAAGAGAGAGAGAGAGAGAGAGAGAGAGAGAGAGGAAAGAGAGATTTGAAGCTTTAAATCACCCTAGGCTTTGCAACAATGGTCGAGTGCTTCAATATGTGCAAGCTGAATTGGCCTCCTTTCTCTGTGGTGTCAAGCTTAGACTGGCCAGGAGGGGGTAAGAGCTCAAAGTTTTGGACCAAACGGCCCAATGTGATACCAAGGATGGGCAGGGCCAGAATAATTCCGGGACAGCTCCTACGACCGACACCGAATGGAAGGTACCGGAAATCATTACCGTTGGCCTCGACCTTGGCCTCCTCCTCCAAGAACCGATCGGGTCGGAATTCTTCCGGGTTCTTCCACTGGGCGGGATTATTAGCAAGCCACCATGCATTGACTAGGATCTTGCTCTCGGCTGGAATATCATAACCACCGAGCTTGGCCTCATGGAGGTTCATGTGTGGGACGAGCAATGGAATCGCCATGCGGAGTCGCAGGGTCTCCTTGACCACAGCTTGAAGGTAGGGGAGCTTCAGGGTATCGGGTTCAGTCACTTGTACACCAGGTCCGAGAACCGTATCAATCTCGTTTCGGAGTTTCTGTTGGATATCCGGGTGGTTCACCAGCTCCGCTATGCCCCATTCAATCGACCACAGTGTAGTTTCAATTGCTGCATCAACCAAACATACCTCATTACTCAAGCTAAATTTTTAATAAATTTGCCACGGGGCAATAATCGACGCTGTCAGTTGATTCACCACACGCTACTGTTGTGGCTATAAATAATCCATCTTCACCCAATGGAACATTTATTATATCTGGAACGAATAACAGGAAACCTAAGTGACACGTCGTCACTATTCCACGTGTTGTATGTGTTGTGGTCAAGGCCAACAACCAGACGGACTCGGCCCAGACCGGTTTGGGTGGACAAGGAGGTTTAGCAGTTTATGTCAAGAAACCAAAATTAAACGGTTCAATTTTCATTTTATAGATAGAGTAAACGGTTTGATTGTGGGTTAGAACCATTAAACTGTCAATTAATTGATAAAAAATGATAGGGAAACTGAGTAATCCGGTTAAGTTAAGTAAATGACATAACACGTGCAATCACTACTGTGCAGGGAACAGAAAGTAAATCAATTACCTTGTCTGTTCGAATAGTATTAATAGATTATTATTATTCGAGGAAGTGACTAAAATTTATGACATTATAGTAGTAGTCATGATATTTTTTAATTTCGCATACAATTTTAATATATTTTAGCATAATATAAGGTTTTTTGCTTTTTTCTAGAAAAAACTTCAACATAATATAACATTCATATCATATGATAAGTTTATTTTATTATTTAATGTTTAAAGTTTTCTCTTGAAGCGTTACAGTCTTAGAGTATTCGCTCACTTCCATTAAGTGTGTATAGATTTTAATTTATAAAATAAGAACTGAATATTAAACGATTCAATTATAATTTTAAACCAACCAAATCAAATCAATAAATCATTTCGAATCTATTTACACCTAAGGCTTATTTGATAAAATTTCAGATTCTGAATTTTGACACATTGAGAACTATTTTGGAGAAGAATCTTATTTGGTAAGGCTAGTTGGATTCGAAGTCCCATGGAGTGAATCGGATTCAAACTCATTTTAGGATCCAAAATTTTTAAGTATTTAAAACAAGTTCTTTCTGTTTTTAAAGAATTTTTAAAAAAGAAAAAAAGTAAAATAGAAACTTTCTTTTTTCATATTCCTCTCTTTCCTCACATAGAAAGAGTTGTGGGGAAGAGGGTTGACCGCTGCTACCACCAAGCACCACCTACCACCACCTCTCCACGCTAATGTATTTTTCATGTTTTTGTCAAACGAATGTTGTCTGTTCAACAAAGCTTCAACCACATCCGCAACCTCCGTGGGGAAGTTGTATTATGTATATTTACCAAAATACCCCTAAAATGGGTACTATATATGTGTTAAGAGGAGGAGAATGTAGTCGTCATATGGACGTCAGCAGAGAAAGGCCTCAAATGCAAAAGTACAAATTTGTATGTCAGTGAAGAGAAACTGGTTTTGCCGGTTTTCCGTTTCTCTCTCCTTATCTCTGCTAAATCTAGCAAAGCAGCTATTTTTAAATCCTTTTTTACAGGGAATGAAAGGGTTTGTTAACGTACCAGCGACATTGATGTTCTCAACGATGTAAAGGACGTTGTCTTCGTTGATTTCTCCTTTCTTTTGGGCATCAAGGATGTGATCTATGGCGCATTTCAATCCCGCGTTGTCCGTTGCTTTCGTGCTTGCAAGCTTCCTGTAGAAGAAATCAAAAAAAATTGAATAATCAAGAGGAAGAGGAAGAGGAAGACAGAGCAGATTCAGGAAAAACAGAGGAGGTTTCAGAGAAAATTAAATTCTTACTTCCTCTCTTCAAGAAAATGATCCTTAAAAAGCTGCAACCTCCGCTCCTTAACTTCCTTACAGATCTTCAAATATCCTCTCAAGAAAGGCCTCAAAATAGGAATAAAATCACCATAATTGTACTCAAAGCTCTGAGCCAACCTACTTCTTTCCCCATTCAAAGCTTTGAGACTCACAAACAACGGATCATCTTCACTCTCGAACCTCCGATCAAACATAATCCGGTACATATTGTTGTACATCATAAGTTGTAGACGTTTCCTCAGAACAATTCCAGTTGTTGATGCTTGCGGCATCTTCTTCACATCCTCCACGACCTTAGCAGCCTCTTCCTCCCAACCGAATCGGTACTGCTGAACAACTTTGTTGGTGAAAAAAGGGACTGTCATGATTCTCCGCATCTTCCGCCAATGCTCGCCATAGACGGTGAAGACCATGTCCTGGCCTTTACCGGTGAAGATATCGAACACGACGTTTCTGGTGCGTGATCCGAATTCGACACCTTGAGTGTGGAGGACTTCCTTGGCGTGATCAGGAGAAGAGACGACGACGAGATTGCGTTGCCCCATGCGGAGCAGGAAGATGTCACCAAATTTGCGGGTTAGGTCGGTGAGATTTCGGTGATTCAAATCATCGCCGACTTGGAGCCAGTTACCAAAGACAGGGACCGGAAGAGGACCTGGAGGAAGCTTGAATCGCTTGCCACGGAGCTTGGAAATGGTAATGGCGAGAATGATTGCACCGAAAAGGGCTAAGAGGGTTTTCTCGATGAGTTGCAGATCCATAGTGGCGAAAGGTTAGAGATGATGGTGAAGTAGTTGGTTGAGATGGTTTTATAGGCAGGGGTCTATTTAAAGGAAATGATTGGGATAATATTTAACCGAAAACGTTAGGTTTTAACGGCGAGGGTTATCTTTGACAGAAGACGTTAGGTGTGTTAACAGTGTGATGTAGGTGGTAAGAGTTTGAGCCTTCTTGCAGGGGTGATGACGTTGACGGGGTTAGATTTTGACGGTTGGAACAGAGGGTAGGAAAATAAATTTTAGAGAGAGAGAGAGAGAGAGAGTGAGTGCAGGTGAGACTTGCGAAATGGAGGTAGGTAAGAATAAGCTGTGCTGGTCTGGTGGGTTGGTGAAGGGCTTGTGAAGATTAATTAAATATGGTTTTGTTTGTATGTAACGGATCGGGTTACAATTACATAATATCGAATCTTATCATCGTTAGATTTGTGATCGGTCTAAAATGAAATGACAAACTTAATGTGGTGATTGTCGGTTTTATAGCCGATTATAAATGAAATATCAAACCTACCCTTGTATATTGAGGTTTTCATGATCAAGACATTGAGGCTTTAAAGGGAATCTAAAAATTCGTTACAAGAATTCTTGTAACCGACCACGTCACATTGAGATTGACCCATTAACAACGTGTTTCTTTTGTCCACAACTATGGTAGGAATCCTTCTTACGTATTAAGCATCTAAAAATAAAATAAAAAATAAAAATCTTTATTAGATATTGCTTGGTTTACAATAAGGTTAAGAAAATTAATTATATAATATATTATTATATAAGGTATGATTGATACTTATTTTTAAAATGAAAGGAAATGGTTGACATTATAGACCAAGATGAGGGTTGATTGAATTATAAGTATACCTTGGGGTTTTCTATAAACTATACCAAAGAGACCCTACGAAACATGTGGTAGTTTGTACTTTTAATGACTCACAAAAATAAAGACTGGGATCATATCCAGGTTATTGACGAGGTCCTCATACATCCCTATATATCATAGATTTCAATGGGACTCCAAAATCTAGATTCCATTTGTATTCGTATATGTTTAGAGAAATCTTTTATATTTGGATGAGAATTCCTATATTACCTAATTCGCTCCGTTTAGGTTGTTAGAGATGAGGAGAAGTTCAAAAGTTAAAAAGGTAAATTCACCTTTGATTTTGAATTCAAATGTAAAGAACTTAGATCTACTTTATCTTATCCCTTCTTTGCAGCAACTGTTTCTAAAATATCATATTTGAATTTGAAATCATACCTAGATAAATAAGAATCACTCTATCTAATCCCTTCAACCGTTTCTAAAAGATCACGTTTGAATTTGAATTCATACCTAGACAAATAAGATCCACTCTATCTTTTACCAATTTTGTACCAACTGTTTTGATTTCAAGAAGGGCACTTTAAATTGTGGAGGACATCTTCATGTTAGTGATAATGTTGAATTTAAAATAAATTCAAATTCATTGTAATCGATTATTATATTTTGTCAATATAAATACAAATGGTGCCACACCAAATAAGGCACTGAGGTTAACATTCAAAAAATCGCTTTTTATTTTAAATTTGTACTTAGCTATCCATGAACAATGTATTTCTTTACCTTAAAAAAATAATATATATATATATATATATATATATAAAAGATGTATTTCTTTCCCTTAATTGATTGATGTTTTTTTTGTAAAATATAAGACAATAATTTATGAAAAGTAGAGAATAAATTTGTAATTTTGTGTATTTTTCTTGTTACATATATTTGAGAATAGTATGATGTATACTTTCCAAATTCGAATTAGACTTTAACCGAACATCCTGTTAAAAATCAAATACGAATTTGAGTTTGTATTTCCATTCAAGCATGTTATGACTTCATGGTGGCAACTAGAAAGATATATATAATTTGATTGAAGGAGAAATCCACCTACATGTCTACAACTTAAATTGGACCACCAATCAAAAGCATTAGCTTGAGCGAACACATGCCTGATTGCCTGGTCAAACGAAAGGCCCTTGCTCGGTGAAGCACGGGCTACACAGTTTTGCACAAATTCCCTCCCTAATAGTTAACATATAGTAGGGTTGATTAAAATAAAAAGTTTATTAACCTAAAGTAAAACTTCTTAGCTAGGTTTTGACTTTATGGTGGCTTTTATGGTGGCAATCGAAAATTGAAATATTAATAGGTTTTCTAATAGGAATATTAATTTTGTTCATGTTCATTCATTAATAGTTGTTGAGATTTTAAATTCAAAAGTTCAAACTAGTAAATGAAGGGACTCTCCATATATAAGGACTCAGGGTTCCAATCTCTTTAGCAATGTGGGATTATTTTCCAAACCCCATTAATAGGGTCAAGTAACGCATTGTATCAGTAAAATTCTAATAATACATACCAAACACAGTTTAAACGGAATTTAAAATCTGAGAACAAATCACTTCCAAACTCAATTAAAGAGATTCCAAACATGGAAATCTTAAGAAAACTAACAATCTTGTATTCGTCAATTTTGGATCCAGATGAACTTTCTCATGTGTCAAAATCAAATGATAAAAAATGATTAAAACCCATGATTGGATGATTGTCCCTTGAGTTAAGTTGAGGGCCATAATTTGCTACTTATAATGCAATTAATCTTTATTTGGATTACCTCATTTCATATGCCCGATGGCAGAAAACATTAAAAAGCTATGACTAGGAGATTGACAATGCTATCACACCCCATTCAATCAAATAAAATGGTAAGAAATATCAAGAGGTATTTATTTACAAATAAATAATTAAATAAATATAATCTAGAACTATTTGTGTAAATAATGTTTTTAAGTGACCATATCTCTAAATAATATTGATAAATTAAAATTACTCAATTACTCTAATAGTCAACGTTTCATACCCTCCTCGGAAGGATTGAAATCATCTCCTACCAAGGGGTCAACAGGAGACTTGGCTGTATCTAGCTGATGCTCACCACGTGGGCGTCGGTTAAATCCAAGTCGTCCGGTCAGCGCTGGTGCATAAGCCGATAGCCCTCCGTGTTTCACCTTATCAAATTGTTGGACAACTCGGATTCAGTCGAAGCCCACATATCGGGCATCTTCGGCTAGATGCAGCCTTGTCTCCTGCTGACCCCCTAGCAAGAGACGATTTGAATCCCCTCCAAAACCCACACCTGCATGAAACCTCTCCCCTCACATCGATTACATGTTCTTTTCTTCAGCCTACAGTTCCATTGTATTCTAAACCTCAATGTTTTATACGTTGGATGCCCCCTCGTGATGGTGTTATCAAGGTGAACATTGATACTGCCAATTCTTGGGATTATCCTTCAAAAGGTATTGGTTTCATATTTCAAAATCATTGAGCTAATTCTATTCGAGCCTTCTTTGGTTTTTGTGTTTCAATTCACTTCAAACTGATGAAACCTTGCCCATAAGATCTACTCTTGGAATTGCAATTGAGGGTTTCTCCAAAGTGCTGATTGATTGAGATTGTGGGGATGTGATTGATTGCATCGTGAATTCGAGTCTTCCTTGTGATCTTGAAATTCAACCTATTATTACTATTATAGTTTACCTGACTTCCTTATACGAGAATTGTTCTTTTAAGTGTTTCCAATAGGATGACTCACTCCCTTACTTGGAAGGGCATGTTATTGACCAAAATGATCAATTGCCCTTTCTTTCACTTTTTGGCTACATGATTTTTGTATTAATGAAATCTCGAATTATTTCCATGCCCTTAATCAATAAATTTTCCCTTTACCCAAATTTTTTTTTTAACAATAATCGTAAAAGGTGAAGAATAGAAAGATGTTTTATTGACACATGGATTGCCACGTGGTGATCATCTATTGGTGGCTGATATTTGTAGGTGAAACCTAATAATGTGTCAAAACACATCTTTGTCAAGGATTTGGAACTGTCCAACACCAAACTGGTCCCAGTATGGATGCATGTGTGGCTTAATGACAAAAACATATCATCTCGTGGTTCTTAATTTATAATTTTCTAATAAAGTGACCGTTATATTTGACGGCGTGAATGAAGGTTATCTACACTTCTACAATGGTCGATCGTTTCTTCCCATCTACCTACCACCACCACCATCATCTTTCGGTCTTTATTGATTTTGTCGCTCTCAATCAACTTAGCCATAAGCAATGTCTTCTTCTGACTCGTAAAAAAATATTTTAAAAAAATTCAATAAAAAAACACCAAGAGGGGAGGAATTGGAATAGAAAATTTGCATGAATCGTGTAAAATATCTTTCATTTATTTAATACAATTTAAATATATTTTATGTTTTTCTATAAGTATAATTTGAATGGTTTTCTTTAAATATTGGTATGACTTGAATCATGTGATTATGGGGTCAGAATGGGTCCACGGGACACTTCAGGCCAAAAGTTCTGAATACCCATCACTAACAAAAAAAAATAACATTATAAAAATTTTACACGTTAATATATATATATATATATATATATATATATATATATATATATATATATATATTTATATATATAATGTTTATTTTAAAGAGATAAAAAAAATAAAACGAACTTCTTTTTCTCTCTTTCTTAGAATTCACTATATTTTATTTATTAAAAATAAATATTAGAAAAAAAAATTAACATGTAAAAATTCCTATTTGAATGGACGATGTGATCAATTTGAATAGTCATGGGTATGCATGGCATGTCTCCTACGTTAGGAACATGTGATCAGATCTAATTAATGGCGTTTCAATCGTTTGGCACATATTGTATGCGAATTTTCTGTTTTGGCCTTTCAATCATGCTACAAGCTCTTATGCTATACAAAATGCTTCAATTCATATTATTGGTGAGTGCTTCATTTGATTTAAATTTTGACAAATAAAGAGCGTGGGGGTGGGGGTGGGGCACCCAAAATGGACAAGCCTGAAAAACCAGAAGCTTGGGTGCATCGAGCATGGGTCTTTTTATTTGAGTGTGTAGATGGCTGACTGGGTGTGTTACAGTCAACAAAAGGTAGCAACCCGTGAAGCTCGTAGTTACTGTCTCACTGAGTAACCAACTCAGTGATATAACCAAAGATCTTCACTGACAACGTTGGTAATAGGTCGACCCAAAGGCCCGATCAGGCGTGGGGCCTCCTACGCTGTTAAAGGTGCCGTTCAATTAGGTTATGTGATTGGATAGAAAAATGTAATTGGCCTCTATCAATTCCAATTGATTCTATGGAAATCTTTTAGGTTTTGTTTGGTTGCAAGGAAAATTAAAGGAAAAATAAATGAAATTTTTAACTTTAAATGGAAAGACCTATTTTTTTGAATCAGTCATTTCCACGATTCCAATTCCAAAAACCAATGATTTTGAGGCATACAATCGTTTAAGGTGGTCTGCATTATCCAATTAAATCTTTTTTATTATTGTTTTAAACACTCCATTGTTGGAAAATAAGATATTTCACAATTTGTTTAACCTTAAATGAAAAAAGATGCATTAAAAAAGAGGAAAAGTTTCATGTATCAAAAATTTTAACAACAGAACAAACAGGGTTTAAAGGGCAATTTAATCAAACAAAAATTCAACTTTTTTTTTTTTATAGGTAGGTCCCGAGAAAACTTAGATCCCAAGGAAACTTGAACCATTGATCTCTTCAAGATATTGGTATTTTCCAACGCCTCGAAGTAATGTAAAATCCTATTGTGCACAACAGAATTTGTCATTCGTTCCAATTCCTACCATCCACAGCTAATGTAAAATCGTCTTCTGTACCATCTATCCTATTGTGATAATTCATAACCACGGTTCAAGGTATCGGTAACAGATCATCCAGGTTGGCCAATTCATATCGATTTTGGACCTAGTTGATCCCTGATTTGATCCTCGATCTCAACTTGTTTTAATATTATTTTAAAGAAGAGGGTTCGAGTCAATTATGATTTTAATCTTTCATTAATAAATTTACTTAAAATTTTTTATTTTTCAAATTTTGTTTTATTTCCAACCCTGAAAGTGATTTACTAAAATATTTCCGTAACTTTATTTTTAATTACATTTCTACTAGTAGTTTTAAAAGATATTGATGTCTTGTTATGTTTGGAAAAATAACAGATTCTAGTTAGAAAGAATAATAATTCTCCTAAAAATATATTTTATTTTCACATTTTTCCATTAAAATAAACAGTCATATAAAATAAAAAAAAATAATAAATTTCGATATTTTTTTTTTAGGGGTATAGAATTTGAGAAATGACATGAGAACAAACAAAAGAGCACATATCTTTTCTTGGCCTCTTGTTTCATGTAAGATGCATGTATGTGTCTACATAACCAGACTGTTGTCCCACTCTCACACCAACTTGCCTAAATAATTCTAACCATACAAAAGAAGATCTTAAATTTTGAAGACCCTAAATACAATCTCAATATTCACAAAAGAAGATCTTAAATTTTGAATGTGAAAGACAATCTACATTTCACCATAAAAAAATTGAAAGACAATCTACAACTGGTTTTAAGGTATTGCAGTAATCTCATTGATGCAATCAATAGCCATTGGGATCCAAATCGTTCTCGCTTGGGTTTGGGCGGGAGATTGGGCGGCCCGGATGGATGGCCGCCATCTGACACTCGGAGGGATCCGAGCCCTCCATCCGAGTCGACCCCCAGTCGGCTCAGCTTGTCGACTGGGGGGTCGGCTTGGATGGAGGGCTCGGATCCCTCTGAGTGCCAATTGGTGGCCATCCATCCGGGCTGCTCAATCTCCCGCCCAAACCACAGGCGGGAGACGATTTCTTTGCATAGCCATTGATGATATAACAAATGAAGAACAAATACATATAGAAATACGGAGTCAAAAGATCTCGTATTCATTCCGATTTTGTAGAGCTACGATGAGAACCATCTTGATAATAAGTTATCGGTTCCAAACCTAAGAATCAGTATCATTCAATATCGAATGACACAATTCCAATTCCAATTCCAATTCCAATTGCTTATGGTTCGGTTTTGAATAATTGCCTTCCTTGTTGCAAGGACCACAATTTATGGGATGGATCTTGTCGGTATCATTTCCATACCCGACACTGTCCATTTCCATACCCGACACTGTCCATTTCCAATAAATCTATACGCTAAAGATGGGTCCCACACCCTGTAATGGTTTTCTGTAAAAAAAAACAGTACCATTTGGAAAAAGGAAATGCACTAGTGCTTTTTCTTTTTTTTTTAACATTTGGCTCTGTTTGTTTTAACATAAATCTTTCATATCATTTTATATGTATTTTTTTTTTTAATGTTTATGTTCAATAGATAAAAGAAAGGCGAAGTTCTTTTTCTCTCCCCTTAGGCTTTGTTTGGTTGCAAGATGAATTGAGAAGTGGAGAAATGAAAATTTTAAACTTTAAATGAAAAATTTTATAGTTATAGCACAACATAATTCTATAAATTATCTAAACTTCTTAACATATTTAGTAATGATACTTATAGAGCCTGCTTAATAAAACTCCAACTACTTTTCTAGACTTCGATTGGGGAGATAGTGTTTATCAAACATGTTTTTCTACCAAAGATACCCTGAAATCCTTTCAAGAAATACGTCATCAAATATGTTTTTACTCTCAAATAATTTTGGAGTAGTCTGAAATAGAATCCAAAATTTGAACTGAAATCTAGAATCTAGAGTAGAAGTTTTAACAAACATGGCCATAAGATGGAAAATTAATTTTCCTTCTCAAACGAGAGGGATTTGGATGTTTAGTGAAGTGCAAGTTAATATCAAAATATAGAATAATTTGGAATTAATTACATCGTAATGTGATAGCATGTACTGTAATTTGGAATTAATTACATCGTAATGTGATAGCATGTACAGACTTATCCCATTTTATAGAGAAATTGTGTCCAGATACGTACAGATGGACATGCCGCACTGTATTAAAAAATAAATAAATAAAAAACCCACAATCTCGTGTTAGGATACATACAGATGGACATGCCCACTCTTATGTTTGGATACATACAGATGGACATGCCGTACTGTATGAAACATATATTGTCTCCGCTATTCTTATAAATACCAGTTAGAAAAGGAACACATGCATGACCAGAGCACACGAAAGCAACCATGGCAGCTTCGTCCATTGGGTGTGGGATTTGAGTACTTTGGACCATCTACCTGTATATGTACTTTCCATAGGATCCTATCACCGTCGATGTGGTGTGAGACCCACTGGATATAGATGGTGATGGAATCTCAAAAAAGATACAGTAAATGTTGGTGAACTATTCTCGTCTCAGGGGATTCATTTCTCAAGTATGAAATCCATTTTATATAAACGGTGATAGGGTCTCATGGAAAGTACTCGTATATGTAGTTCAATTTTTTTTTTCTTTTGTCATTTTAATCCAAATGTCATGTTGTGATGATGCAGCTTGTTGCTGGGCTCCTTGGAGTGGAATCAGCCCAAGATGCCGTGATTAGAGCTTTGCAATACCAACAAGCCCAATTGACCGTGCAACCATATGGAATAACAGTCGCAGAGTTCACCAATAAGATTTCAGAACTAAGGAACCAACTGGGGCATGTAGGCATAAAAGATGAAGGCATTAGTGTTCCCCCTAACTTGGGTGCTGAGGGAAAAATTGCTGGCAATATAATTGTTGGAAATGAGTATTCTGTTTCATATGATAGGACTCCCGAAGAAATATTGAGAATTGTCTATGGAAGTGGTGATGAACATGTACCTGGTGGATTCTATCCTCAAGGGGGCAACGGGACGATTGCTAAGTCTTATCTTGGCCAAAAAGACTAATAATATGATTGTTTAGATCAAAGTAATAGTTTAATCAAGTTTTGAATATTTTGTGCATTTAATAAAGCATGTGTTTATTTTATTTTTATTTTTTTGACAACTTTATTCCTATTATGGCCAATACAAAGTCAAACTTGTGTGGAAATTATACTTATTGATAGTGTTTTTTATTTATGAAGTTTGTATTATTTCATCTACCTTTATCCAAAAAAAGAAAAAAGAAAAAAAGAAGGTATTATTTGATCAAAGTAAAAAGTAAAAAAAAAAAAATCTTGATCAACATGTGTTTTTTTAGAGTAAATTTTATCCTAATGGTCAATAGAGAGTCAAATTGGTTGAAACTAATTCAATTGATAGAGATTTTTGAAGAAGCTAGCCCTTACGTTATTTCTTACGATCAATATGTTGGTCCATTTTGATCTTGGAAATTCGGTGAAATGATTGAAACTATGATTTTTCATCAATTTTATCAACTTTGGTTCATACTAAATGCTCCGTTTGTTTCGATGTAAAATTTTACGTATAACATTTTGTATGTAAAAAAAGAATTTCAATGTTTATTTCCTAGGGATAAAATATAACGATCTCTACAAGGGATGGAAAATGAACTTTGTCTTTGGTTTACCAACTGAAAACAAATTTTGAATTTTTTTTTTTACATATAAGATATTACACGTAAAACTTTACGTTGAAACAAACAGAGCATAAGTTACAAATATTGGTAGTTTGACTCTAGTTTTACCAAGTTCATCTTATCACCGTTTAGAAAGAATTCTTAACTCCATCCACCTTGAAGCAGGTCATGACAAAATCTAATAAGAGCTCACACAAAATTAACATAAGCCATTGCAATGGCAAGCTTGGATTCCATAAAATTATTGCCATAATGAAGAGCAATCTACATCAAATTGAAGGCCTAAATAAAAACCAAAAGAAACAAAAACCCTGATTTCCATGTCCAAAGGTCATGATAGAGATGTAGAGTGGTGGTGGATGCCATGTTGGGCTTTTTATTCTTCTTCTTCTACTTCTTGTTATGGGTTGTTTGATGGAGGGATTTGGAAGGATAAGGGCCTGGTTTATGGATAAAACCAGATCGGAACATGTCTTGCTAGGGAATATTAGAGGAATCGGTGGGGTTAGGGTTTCGGTCGGAATAAGGGACCAGTTGAAGCCAATCAAGAAGAGACGATCCTCACTGCTAAGTCCTACCTGTCAAACCTCGACTCTAAGAGGAACAGAAACAGAAACTCCGAGAGGAACAAGGTGATATAGACAGTCCTGTGACGAATGATGCTAGACAGTTAGTTCAAGTATTAGGATGAGAAAGAATAAATTGGTTAAGTCATTTTTTTTTTTCCTCTTCCAAACACTGCCTGTTTACAGTAGTTGGTGCGATTTCTTGAAACGTAGAATAACACATTGTATTTAATGATTTGTACAGGCGATGTCCACATAATTTTTTCTTTGTTTTTTTAAGGTGTGAAAATTTTCAATTTTCTTCCTTTTAGCTAGTCTCCCTTGCAATAAAACAAAGCCTAAAGTTTGGGCCACCTGGATGTGGATTTGCACCATGTTGAATACTTGAATTGCATCGCTCATTGGATATGTGCAATAATTTGTATAGCACAATATTACATAAATATGTTGAGAAGAAGTAAAAATATATTATTTAAGATCGAGAATAGCATGGATAAGTGCCAACCAAAAACATGTTTATGTAATATTGTGCTATACACCAACCAAAGCTTGGTGTCTCATGACCTCTTTGGTGTTAGTCTTTTAGTTTTTACCAACCTAAAACTCCATTGTCTTTTTCTTTTGAAAGAGTACCAAAAAAATATGTTTTTGGACACAATTTCTCTATAAAATGGGATAAGTCTGTACATGATTTTTATTCTAAGATTCCATAGTCGTTCCATTGGTATAAATTCCGTAGTGTGAAATCACTATGGAAAACTGAGTGGCATTGGAGTCCGGATCACTTGCACTTACTCTTCTAGTACGCTCTTTGGACTACAAATGTCCTATGGAGTTAATTAATTCAACAGTGCATTATATCATTAAAAAAAAAATTCAAGTAAGTGCAAGTGATCCGGACTCGAGTCGCAGACAATGCAATTTGCCTGTAGGTTCATTATCTTCTCATTTGACATGTAAGCTTACAAATGCTAACTGCCATTTGGTTGATCTTGGAATTTGCCAAGTGGGCTTGACAGAGCATACAATTAGGATGAGTGCTGTGAGATTTGATTAGGATCCACTAATTTTAGAATGAAAATCAGTTATAGATTTTTTGATTCCTCTACCTCCGGATGCACCGATACATATAATTGTTGTGTGAGGAACAATATATGTCTTTTTTTTTTTTTTTTTTTTGGTTAAGGGGAACAATATATATAGGTCTAATTTTAGGATATCTTAATTACATGAATTCTCATATCTTTTTCATTATGCCCACTCTTAGCATGGAAAGATAATGAGAATTCATGTACGGACTTATCCCATTTTATAGAGAAATTGTGTCCAGATACGTACAGATGGACATGCCGCACTGTATTAAAAAAAATAAAAATAAAAAACCCACAATCTCGTGTTAGGATACATACAGATGGACATGCCCACTCTTATGTCTGGATACATACAGATGGACATGCCGTACTGTATGAAACATATATTGTCTCCTCTATTCTTATAAATACCAGTTAGAAAAGGAACACATGCATGACCAGAGCACACGAAAACAACCATGGCAGCTTCGTCCAGTTCCTTCACCTTCTCCATCCTTATCATCACCTCTCTTCTCCTCCCAATCTCTTTCAACTCCTCTCCACTGAACTCACTAGAACAGCAGCAAGACACTATCCCTAAATCCGATGTAGATCTTCTTGAGTTTCCTCTAAATTTAGAGTACTTGGAAGCCGAGTTCTTCCTCTGGGGAGCTTTGGGATATGGTTTAGATTCGGTAGCTCCTAACTTAACCCTGGGAGGCCCACCACCAATCGGGCGCAAGGAAGGCGAATGGTGGACCCTTTGGTCCGTGATATTATCACCCAGTTTGCATACCAGGAGGTTGGACATTTAAGGTTCGTCATCTTCATTCATGGTTTCTCATCAATCTGATGTTTTGATTCGTTCTTCTCTTCAATTTCCTTTAAAAAAATGACATCTGATATTATATATTCACATTGCAGGGCCATTAAGAGAACAGTTCCAGGATTCCAGAGGCCATTGTTAGACTTAAGTGCGAAATCTTTTGCTAATGTGATTGATAAGGCATTTGGCCGCAGCTTGAATCCACCGTTTGATCCTTATGCTAATGGAATCAACTTCTTGATTGCCTCATATCTTGTTCCTTACGTTGGACTCACAGGATACGTAGGAGCTAACCCTCGCCTCACTGGAGTTCCTTCTAAAAGGGTAAGAAGAACAGTTGACATTCATAAAAAAAACCGTCTTTCTTACGAACACCTATCTATCTTTGTTCATATTGGCGTGGGTCCCACAACCCATAGACGATGATCCAATACCCAGAAGGGTAAACAGACGTTTCAAGTGAGCCGGCCTCAAAATGGAATTCTGTTCACAAAATCACGGAACCCATCTTCCTCGACGAGGGAAGTTTATCTCCCCACCTGGTAATCATCCCACCCTTTTGGGAACCGTGAATGGAGGTGGAATACCCAATTCTGGTGTGTGGAATCTACATTCATCAACCCCTCTCAAGAGGGTGGGGTGGTTACCATGTGGATAGAGGAGTTGGACTCATCGTCCATTGGGTGTGGGATTTGAGTACTTTGGACCATCTACGTGTATATGTACTTTCCTTAGGATCCTATCACCGTCGATGTGGTGTGAGACCCACTGGATATAGATGGTGATGGAATCTCAAAAAAGATACAGTACATGTTGGTGAACTATTCTCGTCTCAGGGGATTCATTTCTCAAGTACGAAATCCATTTTCTATGAACGGTGATAGGGTCTCATGGAAAGTACTCGTATATGTAGTTCAATTTTTTTTTTCTTTTGTCATTTTAATCCAAATGTCATGTTGTGATGATGCAGCTTGTTGCTGGGCTCCTTGGAGTGGAATCAGCCCAAGATGCCGTGATTAGAGCTTTGCTATACCAACACGCCCAATTGACCGTGCAACCATATGGAATAACAGTCGCAGAGTTCACCAATAAGATTTCAGAACTAAGGAACCAACTGGGGCATGCAGGCATAAAAGATGAAGGCATTATTGTTCCCCCTAACTTGGGTGCTGAGGGAAAAATTGCTGGCAATATAATTGTTGGAAATGAGTATTCTGTTTCATATGATAGGACTCCCGAAGAAATATTGAGGATTGTCTATGGAAGTGGTGATGAACATGTACCTGGTGGTTTCTATCCTCAAGGGGGCAACGGGACGATTGCTAAGTCTTATCTTGGCCACAAAGACTAATAATATGATTGTTTAGATCAAAGTAATAGTTTAATCAAGTTTTCAATATTTTGTGCATTTAATAAAGCATGTGTTTATTTTATTTTTATTTTTTTGACAACTTTATTCCTATTATGGCCAATACAAAGTCAAACTTGTGTGGAAATTATACTTATTGATAGTGTTTTTTATTTATGAAGTTTGTATTATTTCATCTACCTTTATCCAAAAAAAGAAAAAAGAAAAAAAAAAGGTATTATTTGATCAAAGTAAAAAGTAAAATAAAAAAATCTTGATCAACATGTGTTTTTTTTTTTAGAGTAAACTTTATCCTAATGGTCAATAGAGAGTCAAATTGGTTGAAACTAATTCAATTGATAGAGATTTTTGAAGAAGCTAGACCTTACGTTATTTCATACGATCAATATGTTGGTCCATTTTGATCTTGGAAATTCGGTGAAATGATTGAAACTATGATTTTTCATCAATTTTATCAACTTTGGTTCATACTAAATGCTCCGTTTGTTTCGATGTAAAATTTTACGTATAACATTTTGTATGTAAAAAAAGAATTTCAATGTTTATTTCCTAGGGATAAAATATAACGATCTCTACAAGGGATGGAAAATGAACTTTGTCTTTGGTTTACCAACTGAAAACAAATTTTGAAATTTTTTTTTTACATATAAGATATTACACGTAAAACTTTACGTTGAAACAAACAGAGCATAAGTTGCAAATATTGGTAGTTTGACTCTAGTTTTACCAAGTTCATCTTATCACCTTTTAGAAAGAATTCTTAACTCCATCCACCTTGAAGCAGGTCATGACAAAATCTAATAAGAGCTCACACAAAATTAACATAAGCCATTGCAATGGCAAGCTTGGATTCCATAAAATTATTGCCATAATGAAGAGCAATCTACCTCAAATTGAAGGCCTAAATATGAACCAAAAGAAACAAAAACCCTGATTTCCATGTCCAAAGGTCACGATAGAGATGTAGAGTGGTGGTGGATGCCATGTTGGGCTTTTTATTCTTCTTCTTCTACTTCTTGTTATGGGTTGTTTGATGGAGGGATTTGGAAGGATAAGGGCCTGGTTTATGGATAAAACCAGATCGGAACATGTCTTGCTAGGGAATATTAGAGGAATCGGTGGGGTTAGGGTTTCGGTCGGAATAAGGGACCAGTTGAAGCCAATCAAGAAGAGACGATCCTCACTGCTAAGTCCTTCCTGTCAAACCTCGAGTCTCAAGAGGAACATAAACAGAAACTCCGAGAGGAAGAAGGTGATATAGACAGTCCTGTGACGAAGGATGCCAGACAGTTAGTTCAAGTATTAGGATGAGAAAGAATAAATTGGTGAAGTCTTTTTTTTTTTCCTCTTCCAAACACCGCCTGTTTACAGTAGTTGGTGCAATTTCTTGAAACATAGAATTGCACATTGTATATAATGATTTGTACAGGCTAGGTCCACATAATTTTTTCTTTGTTTTTTTAAGGTGTGAAAATTTTCACTTTTCTTCCTTTTAGCTAGTCTCCCTTGCAATCAACAAAGCCTAAAGTTTGGGCCACCTGGATGTGGATTTGCACCATGTTGAATTTAGGGGTGCAAGTTTTATCCTGACAACCCGAACCCGCCCAGGCCCGCCCTGAACCCTGGCAGGGTTGAACCGGGCCCGAACCCTGACAGGGCAGGGTTAGGGTTCAATTTTATATGAACCCTGGCAGGGTTGGGCTGGGTTAGGGTTGACCCCCTGGGTTGAGCCCGGCCCAACCCGACCCTATATATATTTGAATATATTTATAAATATATGTATGATTTGTATTTGTTCCTTGTTAAACACTTAAATTGATTTGTTTTTTATCTGTTAAGTTCTTAAAAGAATATCATAGGTTGCTTATATTTGTCATATGTTTTAAGTTGTAATTGTTATTTGATAATTTGTTGTAAATTTAGGGTCAATCAGGGTCAATATCAGGATCAATCTAACCCTGAATCAGGGTTAATTAGGGTTGACCCGGCCCAACCCGGCCCTATCAGGGTCAATCAGTGCAGGTTTGGGTTAGGCCCAACCCCGTCGGGTCGGGGTTAGGGTTATACATTTTCTGACCCTGGCAGGGTTGGGCTGGATTAGGGTTAAGTTTCAATAGTTAGGGTTGGGGTTAGGGTTTTTGAAAATCCAGCCCTACCCGGCCCTGTTGCAGCCCTAGGTGTGGGTGAGATTGTATGATAGTATTGTTATAGAGGTAATCTGTGTAACTTTTGAAAAAACAGGGTAGTTCTATGTATTTTCACTACAATAAAGGGGATGTCTGTGTAATTTATCCTAAAAAATATCATATGTTTTTCTTTAGGGTTAATTACATAGACACACCCTCTACTGTTGTGAAATTACACAGAACTACCCTGTCTTTACAAAAGCTACACAGAATACCCCTTTAACAATGTTATCGTACACTCTCACCCACACCGTTAATTTTAACTTAACGATTGAGGTTTAATTTTTTTTAAGACAAAAATACCCTTAGTAATTTCTTCCTAAGGGTCTTCTTCTCATTTGCCATCACACTTTCTGTTCATTCTTCAATCTCTCATCTCTCAGATGCCATGTCCAACAAAAATCAAAACTCAGAGAAAAAGAAGAGAATAGAACCATCAAGTAAGACATCCCACTCTGTAACAAAACTAAAATCACAACTACTATTCACGTGAATTAATTTCCAAGATGAATTGAGTCGTCTTTAAATGAGATTAATCCCTCTTATGCTCTTCACACCTAATCCTCCATGATCGATGTGAAAGTCTTACTCTCAAGGAGGTCGTAATTGTGAATGAGAAGAACTGAAACAACAAAATAATCGCCGAAATGCCAAAAAGAAACTGTACCGTCAGATTACCACAGTAACTCAAACTCGGATAGATCGGATCTGAATTGAGAGTTCAGATCTGTTCTTGTGAAGAGAGTTGTGATAAAATTAAAATTGATAGGAGGTACAGAAAAATAAAGAATCAATCAGAACACTACTAGCGCTTCAACTCAAACAACTCAAACACCTCACCTGAATTCTGTAGGGAAGGAGAGACAAAGACAGAGACATCGTCAATTGTCGCCATTCTTCCGAAGAAAACCAGTGCCATACCATGATTGATGGTTTCAAAGAATCAAGGAGGAGGAAATGACGCCATTTCCATGTCTACGTGAGGCTTCTTTTCCCCCATAGAAGATGGTTCGATGGATTCAAATAGGTAGTGGGTTTTGTGCTTTTTCTTTCCTAGTCAAGGGCTCCCAAGATCAACTTTCTTCTTCCTCTGTCTTCCAAAAAAAAAAAAAATTACTGAGTAATGTTATAACAGTTTCATCCAATTTTTTTGTAGTTGTCTCTCTTATGCAGGTTTTCGATAATCTGCTCTGTAATCTAATTGAAATACCAATTCAAAACTTCTGATTGTACCCCACATAGGGTATCTCAGAATCCATCTTGAGAATATAAAGGTATTGGACCAAAGGAAAAAAAGGAGAAAAAGAACCGAGAAAAAGAAAAGCAGATGAAAAAACCAAGAAAAAACAGAGGTCGAACATAACAGAATCAAGGATGCCGCCGGATTCTGGGTGCCACTAGAAGTGCTGCCTGATTTGGGGTAGATGGTGGATTGGTAGCGGTAGGGTTTCAGAGCAAAGAAAACCAAAATCTGGTGAGGGTTTTTCGTTGGATTTTCTTGTTCCACCATCACCACCGCCTCCTCTGCCCTTGAGGCAATGCTGTCACGCTCACCGTGGAGTTTCTCGATAGAGCTCCGGCAGCGGCAACATTGGCAAGCTTACCCACAAATCGAGTACTGATCCTTCTTAAGAACGAGACCCATCAATTTTTCCAACAACTATGAACTGCTTGGCTAATCAAAACAACAACAGGACTGAGAAAGGGAAGAAGAGAACTTGATTAACTTCTATTGGAGAAGAACTCATTGAGAAGGTGTAAAATGACCTAAACCCTTTTAGGTCATTTTACCTTTAGTAAGGGTATTTTCGTCTTAAAAAAATTGACCCTCTGCTGTTAAGTTTAAAGTAACGGTATGGGTGAGATTGTATGATAATATTGTTAGAGGGGTATTCTTTGTAACTTTTATAAAAATAGGGTAATTATGTGTAGTTTCACTACAGTAGAAGGGGTGTCTATATAATTAACCATTTTCTTTATCAAGGACTGGAGGAGAGTACAATGGAATACTCCATATAGTAATGTTCTTTTGAAGTGTTTCTATTGTTTTTTTTTATTATTTTAAAACGATAGTTCATAAATTATCATAAGCATTTCTGTCATTGTGGCTTCCAAACATGTTTCTATTTGTTTTTATTATTAAAAATTACTTCTAACTCAAAGTTACCAAACAGTTTTCTTCATACAAAAACATTTCTTAAAAGCAAAAAAATATAAAAAAATACTTTTCATTCAAAATATTTTTTTTCCTAAAAATAGAAATATTACCAAACATAGCAATAAAAATTATATATATAATATTACATATAAAATTTTATGTGAAAACAATTAAAGTGTCATTAGAAATCGTTTTCCTTACGTCATAACACACAAGGTATATCTGTTAGAAATTATTGTACTTAGGGTTTGAACCAAACCCATTTATCCATCCATACAGTTACCATAAAACATAATAGAGAAGCAATTAACTATATCATAAAGATATACCTCTCTATGAAGTGATCGATTCCCATACTCTCCACAACGCTCCAAGCTTTGATTGAAATCCCTCAGCTACAGTCTTCCACAACCTCTAAAGGATATCCTGATGTCTCTTGCTAATGGGTGCAGAGAGAACTTATTAACTGTGGCTGGGGACTCTAACCCAGTATTTATAGAATATTGCTATAACCCTAAAACCCTTCCCGCAATAGAATTAGGGTTACCAAACCTATCTCATACCATGTGACAAATCAAACCAAACTGGTTTTATCGTGTTCATTGGACTCTCAATGAATTGACTAGTTTAGGTAATTAATCAAGCTCACATAAATCTAACAATCTCTCATTTGGGTTATATTAATTACAAAACCACCGTCAACTAGTGTGGCCATGGAATGCAACATACTAAAACGTCACTAACTTTGAAACATCCATTAAGCTTATGTGAGCAACAACGAATAATACACCTCAACATATGGTTTATAAATTTATGTCAGCTATAACAAAGGTCTACTAAATACATGAATCGCTTGAGATAATGCATGAAAGTAAACTCCAATGCGAGTCCAAACTTGATAAAGAACCTTAATCAAAGTGCCCCAAAACCTTTATGGGTAACTAAAATATGGAATTTAAATAATTCAGAAATATAATATCATACCTTGGCTAACTACCGTCTTTATTTTTTGATATTATCTTCTCATGGCAAACCGCCTCTAGCTTGGAGTAATACCGTACTTTGACTTATCGTCATTATTTGTATAGCTAAATACTGCCTCTTATCTTGGCTAAATACTGCCTTATATATCTGACTGAATACTACCTTGTTCATCATTTGGCAAAATATTGTCTGATTTATCTTTGGCTAAATACTGTCTGATTTATCTTTGACATGTCAAGCATATAACTATGTATGTAAAATAGCAATAACATAAATGCTAATGTAAATAAAATCATATTTACGAAAATTGTGTCTATTAAACCATGAGCAATACAATCAAACGCAGTAAACAATATGAAAATACAAGTATAAACATAAAGAGTCTCCCACTGATTAAGCATATTTAGAGACTCCCACTGATTCCCAAATCTTTGATCACTTAAGTCTCTGATAAAATTAATTATTTTCAATCATTTCTATATTGGACATACCATTGTTTGAATACTCCCACTGACAAAACCTTCGTCAGAGAATCTACAACGATATAAAATCTTTTGACAATTTCCTTACTTATAAATATCATTATTCGGATACCTATTTAATCCACAGATTGACTTTATAAGTCTACAAAATATATATTCTTTATCATTACCACAAAACATTGTGATTAAAGTATATAAATATTTTCTTCTAGATTTTTTTTAATCAAAACGATCTTTACATCTATCTGGTGCAACTTCAAAACGAAATACGCAACTAAAACCTCAAAAAATTTTAAGTTCTCTTTCTCTTCTCTCTGTGTGATTCTACTTTGCTATAAGTCTTACTTTGTAGCAATGAATTCTCTTACTGAAATCACATATTTTCTTTGTATACTCATTTTTAGTCTATGAGTACACCACTCATTGACAAAACATAAAATCTCAAGTCTCGTTATTGTTCATAGACAACAACACATCTTTTATGCTCATTAAACATTCAAGAGTAATTTCATTACTAACAACTTGCTCAAAATCATTGAGATCTTCATTTTTATCCATCATCAAAAATATTTATTTTAAAGTACAACATGTGATTGGATGAAATCACAGATCTATATGGTCTTGTATATCTCTTAATTGTCTCATCTGGCTCTGCTACTATGGCTGAAGCATCGATCTTAATGAATATTTCTATAATCATTTCATTATACTCTAGTAGCATTTCTAGTATTTTAACTGGTTGCTTCACATCTATTTTTATGTGGTCTCATCAAATTTTAAGTTTCTTGTGTTTATTTTGACATCCCATAATATGACAACTCAATGTCCTAAAATAATCACTCTCTCACGAGTATTATGAAACCATGTCAGTTCTAAAGTTTCAAACAAGATGATAACTTAAACTGAAACTGACTAACTAGCACTTCATTAATAATATAGGCTGCAATATCAATTCTTTTTCTATAGGATTAATACATTCTCAAGATTTTGTAAACACTTGTTTAAATTTATCAATAATAGACAAATATCACATGATCTCCCATAACTCTCTCATTCAGATCTAATAGTTTTAATTCCTTTAATAAATTTTTTTCATCTTAATTTTTATTATTTAAAAAAAAACCTATAGACTAAACTGTGACAAGAAGTCTTAGACGAAATCTCGATGTCCACTAAGTTCAATAAATCATTGTTGTGAATAACCTTCACTTACTTTAATCTTGTCATATTTTTTTAATTAATTCTCACATATATACATGTAATAAATCTTAAAAGGAGAATTTTAAAATATTATTTTTTCTAATATTTATTTGGATAATAGTCCTAAACCCTTATGACCAAGGCGAAAGATAACAATATACAGTTTAACTTCTAAAGATAGATAATCTAAAAAGAATAAATTATAGATTTTGGTACTCCTATGGGCTCAGACTATGATTAATGTTTAAGTGTTCATTCTACTGCACCTTCTTGCTCAGAAGTTTCATAATCTTTATTCATTTTTCACTGTCTGTCCAGCTTTATAAATTTTTTTCTTTACATGTCCCTTCTAGGTCACACTACAAGAATTTCATTCTATTTAGATTTAATTTATTTTTCAATTTCTTAATGTCTAATTCTTTGTCATAAAGTTTTGACTATTCCATGTAAAAATATTTTTCTTTCTGTGGGTTCTCTACCCTTTTCACAACTTACCTTTGTCTGGATATATATTATGCACTAGGACATTGACATTCATATTTTTTTCTTTTCTTTGAACTTTTATCCTTAGTTCTTTCATTTTAGGGTTCACTATATTTTTGAGTATTATAGGTCACCAAGATCTGACTATACAGTTCATGTGAGTAAGTGAAATGTCTAAAATATCACCTACATAGGTTTTAATGAACCTACAAATATTCACTTATCATTGAGCTTATCATTAATAGTTAACAGCTCTATCTTATATTTTCTCACATTTTTAATACCACCTATTATCATCATAAACTTGTACTGATGAACTTGAGTACTAAAAAATATTTTTGTCTTTTCTTAAAATATCAAATCTTTCTTTGGATTTCACAAAGAATATCATTTTTTAATATTCATCATCTTAACATTGCCTTACTTCATCTTAGAGACTAAACGCCCTAAGAATCAGAATATAATTTTCTGTTGAGTACATCTAGGTTAAACAGTCATAGACTAGTTTTTAATTTTCATGCCAATTGATAGAACTGGCTGTCAATGACAGGCATCTTGAGGTATTTAATCATTATATGTCCACAACTATATTACAATGTAAATAATTGTAAGTCTACGATTAATACCAAATAAAATTAGCTAGCAAGAATATATACATAACATGTGCAAGCCAATTTACATATTTGAAAAGTCAACCGAACTATACTCACAACATTTGAGACAATATGTGCACTGGTCCTTTCGATAGCTATGCAATAACTGCGAAGAGATAATGACTCTCGAAGATTTCACCACTTTTGGGCGGATGAAACCTTCTAAAGTCAAGATCTTTTAATCATGTGCATGAGTTATTTATATTCTTTGATAACGCCACCTTTGTGTGGATAGTGTCGTTCTTTATAATCTTAGACAACGCCACCTTTGGGTGCACAGTGTCGTTCTTTACTGCATCCATAAAAATGAAAGTTTATGTCAGTGTCAATTTTGGATGAATATTATACTTTTTTACTGTAATTTGTAAATACATAAATATTATATTTGAATATATTATAATAGAATCCAAGTATGTAACTTTAGTGGTCACCACAAAATTCTTATACAATAACTACAAATGTTAATTTAAATAAATTTGAACAATGTCATATTTGGGTGAACACCATCAAACTGAAGCATTTACAAACACAGACCCTTGAATTTGAATACATCATAATAAAATAAGGTTGTCACTTTAGTGGTCACACCAAGTTCCACCATGATATGAACAAATCTCAACTTACAGCTCGTATAGGATATTTTTTTAACAATGAATGCTTTAAAATACAATTATATAAGTCTAAACATTCATATAAACATGCACATTAGCTCAATCATTCAATTTTGTACAATAACTTTAAGAAAAATCAGCAAAAACATTACAAATCGAATTTTCATAGGATATTTTTTCATAATAAAAGATTTTTCAATGTACCAAAATATACCAAAATATATACTAGAATAAAGAGAATTAAAAATGAAACAAACCAGAGATCAATATGACCTTCCTAGCTCCCAGAATCGAGATTTAATGTTGTTTTATTAAACAAACAGACCCTTAAGAAAACCCAGTTTGGGTCGATCTGATGGCTCGGCTTGGTTCGAATGGAACCGAACTGAATATTTAAACCCTTTTTAAAAAATATTTATGTGCTTTGGTTCAGACTGCAAACCAAAACAGTATGGGTCAAACCAAACCGCGGTCTGACCACACAGTTCAACCACTGATTTACATGATTTGTCTAAACAGGTTTCCTGGTCAACCACTCTGGTCAACTTACCATGGATCTGGGTCGAGATAATGGGTCAATGGGTCGGGCACCGAGTTTGTTGACCGCCCCAATTAATAAGTCAACATGGGTTTCTGGCTTTCACACGTGTTCATGCATGTGCGATTTGACCTCTCTTTTTTTTCCCTGTCGACTCTGTCCGAGTCACAGCGCAACCCATTAGGGTTTCTAAGTTGACCAGGCGATGACCGGGTCAACGCTGCCAAAAACTTTTTTACCTTTCTTTTTTTTTTAAATTCTCCCGCGAGTGAGAACATCCACTGGCGGCTACCGCCGGTGAGTGTCGGCACATCAGATGGTCGGCTCCGACAAATTTTATATCGCTGGCTCCGTCTTGTCAAGAGCTTTTCAATGGTATATTGCTTGACCTATTTTGCTAATCGAAAAAAATTTTGTCGATGGAAAACTCCTACAGATCTGATCGAGATTCGATCTAAAACTTGAAAAAAATTTCTCTTTCAATTTAACCATTCATTATCAGTCGTTATAATCAATTTTCATTGATTCTAGGTCTGTATAGTTCACTCTGATACCAATTGTTATAAATTATTGTACTTAGGGTTTGAACCAAACCTATTTATCAATCCATACAGTTACCATATAACACAATAGAGAAGCCATTAACTGTAAATCATAAAGTTATACTTGTTTGTGAAGAGATCGATTCTCATACTCTCCTTGACGCTCCAAGCTTTGATCAAAATCTCTCAGCTACAGTCTTCCACAGCCTCCAGAGGATATCCTGGTGTATTTTGCTAATGGGTGCAGAGAGAACTTATTAATTGTAGCTGTGGGGACTCTAACCCAGTATTTATAGAATACTGCTGTAACCTTAATACCCTTCCCACAATAGAATTAGGGTTACCAAATCTATCTCATACCATGTGACAAATCAAACCAAATCGATTCTACCGTATTCATTGGACTCCCACTGAATTGACTAATTTAGGTAATTAATTAAGTTCACATAAATTTAACAATATCGAGTGAGAAATCCATATTTGATAAAGTCAGAGATAAAAATCTTCTCTTGTTGTTAAAGAGGCTGGCCTTCACCTGGCGTGCATATCGACACATAGGTATACGCGCTTGGTGAAGGCTAGCCGGGCGATCAAGATTCGCACAATTAGGCGAGATTCGCACAATTAGGCGACAAGAGACGATTTGAGTCTTTAAGTTAGCAGCTTTTCGTCTTAAGAACACGATTTATTTTTGTTTGATTTAATTGTAAAACATAATTATACAAGAGAACACTTAATCAGGAGAAAATTGTGGCTTTTAGAAAATTATAAACATATGACCACCACAGATGTTAAATTGTTGAATTTGATGCTAAAATTTGACACATCCCCAAATTAAGTCAGTTCTCGATATCTAATTATCAAAATTGTAACATCAATATTCCAATAACATACAATTGTAAGGTTTCTATCCAAAAAACAAAAAAAAAAAGTATCACATGTTTTTCTTTATCAAGGACTGGAGGAGTGTACTTTGGAATACTGCATATAGTAATGTTCTTTTGAAGTGTTTCAATTGTTTTTTTTATTCTTTTAGAACGATAGTTCATAAATTCCCATAAGCATTTATGTTATTGTGGCTTCCAAACATGTTTCTATTTATTTTTATTATTAAAAATTACTTCTAACTCAAAGTTACCATACAGTTTTCTTCATACAAAAACATTTCTTAGAAGCAAAAAAATATAAAAAACTACTTTTCATTCAAAATAATTTTTATTCTAAAATAGAAATATTAACAAACATAGCAATTGACCATGCTGTACGAGGACTCTACCAAAGGAACATAATTATCCTACTTTGAGAAAAGGGAAAGGCATGTGCCTCTCTCTCTCTCTCTCTCTCTCTCTCTCTCTCTCTCTCTTCCCCTCCAGTGGTTGATTACCATTTGTTCTCGTACTCTCATTTTTCCCGCTAGTAAATAATGGTTTGTATGATAACCTTTATGCTCCACAATAATTTTTTTTTTTCCAGTTGTATTAATCTGAAATACTTGTATGCTAAAAATGTTGCATGGTAAAATTAAAAAAAAAGTAATTCTGGCAATAATCATGTTGGATTTCTGTGGCCCAACACAGATTGATTGTGTTATTTTTATGTATTCTCTTTGGAAACATAGATTGATTGTGTTGTTTTTATGTATTCTCTTTGGACATTTCTATCTCTATTGTGAGGTATATATATATATATATATATATATATATATATATATATATATATATATATATATATATATATATGTGACATGTGGCTTACATGTTTTGTGGTTTATATATTTTTTATATGATATCATTGTTTTTGGTTTATTGTATTAATAGACTGGTTTTCTAGATGATTATTCAAATGAACCACTTTGTAGTCCTTGGCTTGACCGCACCTATCATGATGCGCTATGTGCTTATATAGGCATTGATTGGATCATGATAGATTTGAGGGGTGCAAGTCAAAATTGCTCAGACTATGGGAGACATGGGGACTAGTCTCTTGACAGTCAGTGCACATATGGTCTGTGAAGTCCTTTATGATAAAACCACGTATACGTTGAGTGGTGACCTTAGTGCCTAATGTTCATTGCTAGTGACTTGACAATTATAAGAGTGTACGCGTACCTACAAACTGTCAATTTGAAGAACTTTATCGTGTTTGATTTTGCATCAAATATTTTTTTATTTATAAATATAAAATATTATTTATTTTTATTTTTCTTTGCAAAATCTTTTTGATTTTATGAAAAATGACAGTTTTATATTTTGTGTTCATATTTATTATTTAGGGACACTTGTGGTAATTGTCAAGGTATGCCAAAAGATAATCTGGATATGGTATTAGGAGACTAACATCTCACTTAGGGTTGGATTTTATGACTGGTCATCTCCACCCTAGAGATATAAAACATCTCAAGGTCACACAGGCAAGGGGAAGAAAAAAACTCAAAATACCAAGATATGGTATACTTGTCCAGCTGGGGTGAGCACCCTGATTGCTTGTGAGAACCTTAGACATCAAGTGGCTTTGTTTGTATAATCATCAAAGGTTCTTCAATAGAAGAAAAAATTCTTCATCAAAGGTAGAGTGGTTCAACAAAAGATATTTTCAAATCGTCAAAAAAGGTATGACACTCTTCTAAATTTCTTAGATTAAACAAGTGACATGATATTCGTGATAAGTTTTCATCTTTGGTATGAGGTTAACAGTAACATTGAGATTCATCTAGGATGTTTTTTTTCTAATAAATCAGTGGTTCAACTTTTTTAGAAAATGAATGAGACCTAAATGAGAAAAATGTCAAGTTTGCCAAAACTCAACTAAAATTAGATCAAAATTTTGTGTCATAATCTTTGAGCCAGCCTGTTAAACAATGGCTTCTACAACTCTCCTTGTTCTTTCGTAGAAATCCTAAGTATTACTTCACTGATCGCCGTTGCATGCTCCATTCGCGTCTTCAACAGAAAAAGTAGTGTCATCCCTACTTGAGAGAAGTCCTCAGTTTGAAAAAAATGGAAAGGAACTCAAATTTAGGGGCCATGAATATTCATTAGTACCAAGAAGAGGTGCTCATTGTTTTTCTACCGAGTAGGGATTTATTGAAATCGAAGTTAAAGTATCATGATTCCCATTGATCGATTTTAAAAAACTATAACATAGATCAATTCACCATATATTGACCTGTTACTACTCAAAAATCTCTCAGGGCATGAGTTGTTGCTTGTTTTTGTTGGTGATAGACTTTCTAAGAAAATACCAATGTGGGAGTGATTGACCGGTTGCTACTCAAAAACGATGAAAATGACTAGTTGGTCGTTTCTTCTTTGCAGGGCTGATGTTCAAGTATTTCTCTATTTCCAAATGTGAAGTTGAAGAGAGTTCACAAGAAGGGGGTTATACGTTTTTATTGGGGCAATGTTTTTTAGAATTTGAGAAATGACTCACATGTTTTTTTCATAAGTGAATTCTAAAAGTTTTTTTTCCTTGGTTCACTTAAAATAAATAAATAAAAGATCGGTGTTTCCATAAAAATTCTTAGCCATGTTTAAATAAATAAAAGCCTGAAACAATATTTTGGAATGTTATCATACAAAGCTGAAGATTTTAATATTCCCATTAGCTTGTAGATCCTCTCCCTTTGAGAAATAAACATAAAAACTCTGTTTGTTTTGAAATAAATTTTACCTTTATGTATAACATTTTATAAGAAAAATAAAAATTCATTGTTTGCTTCCAGTAGGTAGAAGAAAGACGAAGTTCTTTTTTCATCCCCCTTTGAGATCACCATCTTTTATCTTTTGGAAATAAACATTGAATTTTTATTTTAAATATAAAATGTTTCACGTAAAATTTTACAACAAAACAACGGGAGTCAAATGGAAGAACAGGTTCCTATTTAGGTATGAATCACTCGACCTTTAGCCATATGACCCACTTCTTGAGGCTTCACCCATGTTCCTCTCTTTTATGCTAAAAAAAAAAAAGAAAAAAAAAATGGAAAGAAAGTATAGTTGTTATTAGAAAAGAGATTAATGGTTGCTTGCTTATCAATCTCATTTCAATGTTTTAATACTATAAATTTCTATAAATGTGAAGAGCTGGTGGGTGAAAGTGAAGAGGATTTATGCGTAATCACTCTTGTCAGCCACAACTTTTTTTGACGACCTTGGATTTCCATCAATTTCATACTCTCATTTTTTTCATTATATCATCTTCTCAATAAATAAAAACAAAAAACAGGATACTTGGATTAAAATTTGGTGGTAAGGGTATAATTGCATGTAGTGAACCTGAATAGACGATAATCTGATTTTCTCAAGCTCATGTAATTGCAATAGAAATCAAGGGGAAAGAAGTGGAAAATTTTATATTCATTATCTAGGTTTTCTTTAGTATAATTTATATTTATGTGTATGAGTTATTTATAACAAAGTATTTATGAAAATAAATTATGAGTTATAAACAATATTCGTCTAATACCACTAGAGATAAAGAAGTAATAATAAATTATCACAATAATGATAAACACCTTCTAACTTTAGATAATATCAATTATATTTAAATATAAACAAGTACCATAAATCATATTCAACAATTACATATGTCATAATGTATTATATAATTAATTCTATAATACATACCAAAGAGAGCCTAAGATGATGGGATAATTTATTTATTTTTCCTTCCACGTCTAGTGGTGTTACTTGTTAAAGGTAATTTTTTATTTTACTTTTTAAATACAAGACATTTGGATGGAGAGTGGAGAGAAAATTAATAACTGTTTGGGGAAAAAAATTACTCAATGAAAATTTTACACATGACACCTAAAACCGCTCCGACCAATCAGGCGTGGTAGAGTTGCACTCGACTTTGGCCACTCGGAGGCATAGCCCTATCAAGATGCATCTCCTGGTAAAAGGTTTAGTCCTAGTAGGATACGTCTCTTGGTCGGAGGCTAGAGTCCTTCTCCTAGTGCAACACGATGTCGACCATCTGTGTGGGAGTCATTCTCCTAATGCAACACGATGCAAACCATCACGGACGTGTGACTAAGCGGGTTACGACACGTGTCAGTCTTATCCTAACCGACTTAGCATCCTTGGCTACAGTCTTCTACTCCTACTCGAAATCTATGACTTGGGTGTCCCACAACGCGACACCTGGTAGTCCTATTGACGAACTACCTCCCAGAGTCCCGGTACCTCCATACTTCTTGCCTACTTCTATGAATAAATGATGACCCCCTAAGGTAAAAGGAGTAACTTACCTCATCTCTTTTGCACTCAAACTCTCTCTACAATCCCCTTTCTCCACCTCATATCTTTTGCACTCAAACTCTCTCTACAATCCCCTTTCTCTAAACTGGAAATAGCTTCTGGTTATTTATTGACTATTTATATTGGGAATCTGACTTAGGCATCAGAGTGTATCCAAGGCTTAGTCGTTTAACTCCCTTGTCTAATCTTTGTGATTATTAGAAGAAAAAAAACATCCTAAATGAATCTCAATGTTACTGTTAACCTCATACCAAAGATGAAGACACATCACGAATATCATGTCACTTGTTTAATCTAAGAAATTAAAAAGAGTGTCATACCTTTTTGACGATTTGAAAATATCTTTTGTTAAAGCACTCTACCTTTGATGAAGAACTCTTTCTTTTGTTGAAGAACCTTTGATGATTATACAAACAAAGCCACTTGATGTCCAAGGATCTCACAAGCAATCAGGGTGCTCACCCCAGCTGGACAAGTATACCATATCTTGGTATTTTGAGTTTTTTTCCTCCCCTTGCATGTGTGACCTTGAGATGTTTTATATCTCTAGGGTGGAGATGACCAGCCATAAAGTCCAACCCTAAGTGAGATGCTAGCCTCTTAATGCCATATCCAGATTGCCTTTTGGCATACCTTGACAATTACCATAAGTGCCCCTAAATAATAAATAGGGACACAAAATACAAAACAACCATTTTTTATAAAACCAAAAAGATTTTGTAAAGAAAAATAAAAATAAATAATATTTTATATTTATAAATAAACAAATATTTGATGCAAAATCAAATACGATAATATTATTCAAATTGGCAGTTTGTAGGTACGCGTACACTCTTATAATTGTCAAGTCACTGGCAATGAACATTAGAAACTAAGGTCACCACTCAACGTACACGTGGTCTTATCATGAAGGACTTCACAGACCATATGTGCACTGACCGTCGAGAGACTAGTCCCCATGTCTCCCATAGTCTGAGCAATTTTGACTTGCACCCCTCAAACCTATCATGGTCCAATCAATGCCTATGTAAATACATATCGCATCATGATAGGTGCGGTCAAGCCAAGGACTACAAAGTGGCTCATTTGAATAATCATCTGTAAAATCAGTCTATTAATACAATAGACAAAAAAACAATGATACCGTAACAAATTTATAAGCCACAAAACATGTAAGCCACATGTTACATATATATACCTCAAAATAGAGATAGAGATGCCCAAAGAGAATACATAAAAATAACATAGTAAACCTGTGTTGGGCCACACAAATCCAACAGTCTCCCACTTGGCCTAACACAATCCCAAAGCCATTACATGTTTAGTAAATACACCAAAAGGTAAATATTTGTAAAGGGATCAGCCAAGTTTGATTGAGATGGCACTCTCTCAACAACTACCTCATTCTTCTTAATAACATCACGAATGTAATGATATCGACCTTCAATGTGCTTGCCCGAGAATGACACTTTGGGTCTTTGGTGATGGCTATCGCAGAATTATTATTACACAAAAGTGGAATAATTTTTTTTTCCACACAATCTACTATCTGCAATTCCAATAGGAACTTTTGAAGGTACACAGCTTCTTTAGCTGTCGTTTTTAATGCAATATATTCAGCTTCCATAGTAGATTGCGTAACACATTTTTGCTTCTTTCTCTTCTAAGTAATAGCTCCACCACAAAAAGTGAACACAAAATCATCAGAGGTAGATTTTCTACTATCAACACATCCTTGATAATCAGAATCAGAATATCCAAGGATATTTAGATGATCAGAACAATAAGTCAATCTAAAGCCTTTTGTTTGCTTTAGATACCTCAGGATCCATTGAATAACAATCCAATGCATTTTACCCAGAATTACTCTGAAAATGACTGATCATGCTAACTGCAAACACTATGTCTGGCCGAGTACAGATCATAGCATACATCAAGCTCCCCACAGCAGAGGCATAAGGACACAATGAGTCATTCAATTTTTTTCTTTGTAGACTTAGGACTATTATTTTGGAAAATTGATCTGAGATAATTATAAGGAAATTGTCCTCCCATACAACCAGTCATGTGGAACCTCGTTAGCATTGTATCAATATATTTTTCTTGAGACAAGCTTAGTTTTCTTTGCTGACGGTCTCGCTCAATTTTGATACCCAGAATATAGGAAGCTTCACCCAAGTCTTTCATTTCAAATGTGGTAAATAACCATTGTTTCACTTCCATCTGATAAAGTTCAAAATCAAAATATGCAACCGAAGCCAACACAACACGCACAGATTGTATCCTTACTACTAGTGAAAATTTTTCATCATAATCAACACCATATTCTTGAGTGTAACCCTTAGCTACAAGTCTAGCTTTGAACTTCTCAATATTTCCATGCATATCCTTCTTTCTTTTGAATATCCACTTGCAACCAACAACTTTAGTGCTCACAGGCCTATCAATCAACCTCCACACACCATTCTTATGCATAGATTTGATTTCTTCATTCATAGCACTAATCCATTGTTGAGAATCAACATCTGACATAGCTTGTGAATAAGTAATAGGATCATTTACAACTTCATTAATGGTCACTCTTTCATATGATTCTCATAAATACACATAATAATCTGACGTGTCTAGAGCTTTTGATGTCCTTTCACTTATTCTTAAGGGCTCAAAATATTACTTATCTTGATTGGTATTCGAATAAATTATAGGAGTTGATGATCCCTCAATGACAGAGTCTTGATGACCTCTATTAGTGTCTATTAACTCCTCCAAAACACTTTTATCAACATCATCAGAACTCCCACTATTAAATCGATCTTCTAAGAATGTCACATTTCTGCTTTCTAGTATCACTCTATCCTCAAGATCATATAATCTGTATCATTTGGAGTGATGAGGATACCCAACCATGATACACCTTTTAGTTTTTGATAGTAATTTATTTATATTTGGATCAGGAATCAAAACATGAGCAATACAACCCTAAACCCGAATATGAGCAACACTTGCTTGCTTACCATAAGATAATTCATATGTGATAGAATTTACTACTTTGGTGGAAACTCTATTTAAAATATGCATTGTTGCATATAATGCCTCTCCCCAAAAAGAAGTTGGCAAATTAGCTCTTGCCATCATTGATCGAACCATATCTAACAGAGTCTGATTTCGTCTTTCTGCAATTCCATTAGCCTCTGGAGTATGAGGTGGAGTACAAAAATGTTTAATACCATTTTCAAGACAATACAACTCAAAATCATCAGACATATATTCTCCACCTTGATCTGAATTTAGTGACTTAATCACTTGTTTAGTCGTCTTTTCAGCCTCAAGACGAAATGCTTTGAAAAACTCCAAAGCCTTAGATTTATGTTTCAACAGATGTACAAAACCAAATCTAGAAAAGTCATCGGTGAAAGTAATAAAATTACAAAAGTCATCTCTTGCACTAATGCTTATAGGTCCACATACATCAGTATGAACCTTTTATAACACATGAGCACATCTTTCACCTTTTGTATAGGATTTTTTAGTCATTTTACCATAAATACAACTTTCACAAGTGGAAAATTTTTCTAGAGTCACTCCAGTCAAAATGTCAGAATTAATCAATCTGTTTATTCTATTTATATTGATACATCCCAATCTCAAATGCTAAAAGATAAGTAGCATTATCTTTTATATCAAGTTCAACATTGTATATAACATTACCACATAATTGCATTTGATACATGTTGTTATTTCTAAAACCACGCAACACAACTTTTATCATTTTTCTTCATTAAAAATCTTCCATTACTAAAATAAAATTCATATCCAAATTTTTCCAGCATTGAAACAGATAACAAGTTTCTTCTAAGACGAGGTGCATACAAACATTCAACTAAATCAAAATTTGTTCCATCATTCCACTTCAATTCAAAAACTTCAATTCCTTCAATCTGCGCTTTATCATCATTTCCTATGTAAATGAAACTGGTACTATCATTTATTCTCTTGAGTTTCTTGAACCCCTTGGCCATGCTTTCCACCAGACTTTAAGAAAGAATAGCATTGAGCCTTCTTATGTCCAGGCTTTTTACAAAAATAATAAACTATCTGTTTGGATTTAAATTCAATATCTTGTCTTACTTTGGTACCATTCTTCTTTTGCCAATCTTATTTTTTATTTACAAATTTTTTCTTCTTCTGATATTTTATTTCATGTTTTGGCTTATCTGCATTCCCATCAATAGCATTGATCACAAAATTTTTCTTTCTTAACTTAGCATCTTCATGACTAGTGACTTTAGATAAGAGATCATCAACAGTCTAATCCAAACTAGACACAAAATAAATTTGTCTTATAGTTTCATAAGAATCAGGCAAAGAAAATAAAATAGTGGATATCTTAGTTTTCTCATCAACAGACCTTCCTTGTAGGCCTAACTCATCAGCAATGGCAATCATGTTGTTTACATGCTCTCTGGCATCCCCTCCTTCTGACAATTTAGTTCTAACAATTTTTTCCCATAAACCTTCAATATGCTGATTAGATTTTTTACCAAATTTCAATTCAAGACTATCAACAATGACTTTCGCAGATACACTATTCATATAGCCAACTATAAGAGAATCTACCATGTATCCCAAATTAAATATTTCACTTTATTATCTGCCTCTGTCTATTTTTGATAGGCAACCTTAGCAAATTTGGTAGAACGCACATTAGGCACAAGAAGACATTCCTCTTGAATACAAAAAGAAAAGTATGAAAGCCAATGAACAAGTCAATTTTAAGCTTCCATTCAGCATAATTAGGTTCGGTCAAGATGTAGTTTTTCATAATATCAGATATGTTCAAAGAGCTAGAGGATCCTGCCATCTTTCATAAGCAACAATATGCATAATAAGCTTGGAGACTAAAGCCTATTCCAATTGCATAAACACAATGCAACATTGATCATTATTTGATGGGATAACAACAAAACAACAAAGAGACTTATGATTTCTCCCTCCCGTATCCGATGGGAGTAGGAAAGAATCCAATTGATCAAAGCTCATTAAGAACTAATTAAACTTTAATATAAGGATATGTTAAATTCGTTCCGTATCCGATGGGCGTAGGAAAGAATTTAACCTATCACCGTGTCTATCCGATGGACAGTGACACGAGGAGTTTACATGTCCATCCACAGTCTTATCTTATCCATGTGATTAATCGATGGGTGTCATCATGTCTAAGCATCGGAACAATAAATGAAACAACTGTTTTATAATCTTGTGGGTCACATTAAAGATATTGAATCTCAAATGTAGATTGGAGGGGCATGGAAAATCTGTACGCTGGCAGCGTGGGGAACTCATTGCCAAATTGGAAAATTAAAAAGATAAAAAAAAATATGGGAAAAATATAATTAAGACCGTCTTCTTCGTCTTCACTATAACCGTGAGTGTAACGAACTAAAGTGTGTTTTTTTTTTTAATAGAAGTTTTCACTCTTCACAGACGGTCGCACACCAACCTTCACTCTCTTCGGCGCTCTCTTGTATCTCATTGCAGCTTCGAAAAGCCTAGAAAAACGTTCAGAGAGAGTCGAAGAGAAAATGTCTTATGTCCCACCTCACCTGAGGACAACATCTGCAACTCATAGCTTCACAGCTTCCAAAACTACATCGGAAACCCTAGATTATTATGATCAGAAGCATTCTTCTTCGAGTCCTCATTACTCTCTCCTTCAGTCCAAGAACTCCGCCATTTCTCCCTCCAACTTCTCTAATGCCGCTCGTCGGACCTCTAGCAATCTCCCTTCTTCGAGAGCTATCCCCGTGCCTGAACCTGTTTTTGAACAATGGAAGCCTTCGGAGCGGGTTTTCCGTCTCAAGCCCGAACAGGTAGATTATTCCATGCGTTTGCAGATTCCTTTGTTTATCTTTTGGGTCTAATCGCTGTAGGTTTTGGGCATTTGTTTCTGTATTTTTTTTTCAGGGTATTTTGTTAGTTTTGGCTGTAGGCATGTTGGAGTTTGGTTGCTGCGGAAAAATTCTTCACATTTGTCATGAACGAATTGAGTTCCCTCCTCAGATAGTTGTCGAGTTTTTTTTTTTTTTCTTTTTGCATTTGGTCCTGTTGTAGCTGATCCATAGTCCCATTGAGTTCACAACGCGTTTCTTCCTAGTCGTGTCCTTCACAATGTTGCGTAATTCAAATCTAAATATCCTTATCTTCGATAGGCTTATTTTCTGTGTTGTTATTTATTGATTGTCCAACAGGTCTGTTCTTAAAGTTTGTCTGTGTTGCATTTATAAAGTTATGTCTAAGTTATATTTAAAATATTTTCTGTAAATTTTGATTAGCATCCATCAATCACATGTGACAGTGGTATGCATTTATATTTTGTCCGTTAAATATAATTAAGTGGACAATATCCTTGCAAATACCCCCTCCTTGGAGATAATCAAATTGAGAATAATGGATATGGTTGCTGGACGATTTGTTCTCTTGGAGACTTCTAGAACGGGCGTCCTAAGGCACGAGGCTCCTGCTATTGCAGAGTTTGGGGAGGGGCAGAATGTACGCGGCCTTACCCTGCAACGCGGAGAGGCTGTTTCTGTGTTTCGAATCCGTGACCACCAAATTCCACCGTTTAAGGGGAAGGGATATGAATAGATGTATGTGTTGAATGCTGATTTAACTTGTAATACCTGTGAGTGCAATTTGGTTTCTTATTGACTGTGGTCTAGGTTTGTAGATGAAATTTATTGTCAAACTGTTGGTCAAGTAATAAAAATCCCACTTAATGCCTGCTGAAATGAAGGTTGGAAAGATTTACTGAGTGGTGTGGCAACAATTCTGCACCGTTTAAGTATGAAGAACAAGTATTTGGATTTGGCCTATTTGTGACATGAAGGAGGGTCTTATAGGTTGGTGGTCCATGCTTTGGAAAAGATATTATAGTGATTATATTATTATGTGTATAAATTTGTCTTTGATTGCCCCAGTTTGGAACTTAACAACTCTTATGAAACTAGTGCGTAAAAAGGTATCCTTTTGATACTGGCAGGTCTCAACAGTCTCATAGTATCAAGGCTGGTGCAGGGGATGTGGAAGCCAACCCATTCTGCTGCCCTCCTGTTACTCCAGATTGCAGCTAAACAATGGCTCTTTGCTATAAGAATTTGGGACATAAGGTGGTTTGGAATGCACAGTTCAGAATAAATATCAGTCGAAGGCTGTCAGATTAGCTGTAACTAATTTGTAGAATTGACTTGATTAGTGCACCTGGAGTGATCTTTGTAGCAAAGATAAATATTGTCTTAACGTTGCCCACTTTCTAACAATCCCCTCATACTCCACAGTACTAATGGACATTATTTTGCTCATCTTCTTTACTTCAGCACTGATTTTCTTGTCTCTTGCTCCATATATTCTACCTTTTTTGGTCCTCACATCTTCTACTTGAGATGTTCCAAGGTTGAGAAAATCATTTTTCATTTCTTGTTAGCATTCTGTAGGAAATTGTTGATTTTTCTAGCTCAGCTCTGTTGCGCATAGCTTTCAATGATGATGCTTACAGATTTTGATTGGGTTGCTTTAGAGTTAGATGTTCTTTTGGATGGCATCATTCAAGGACAATTCATATTGGAGCTTATACTGTTTCCTCTGTTGAACTTTGATTCTTGGTTTTTTAAGTCATGCCAAGAACTCTACTGTCTGCAACAAGATTTGTCAGTCTTTGCATGTGCAAATAAAATGAAACTGATAATTCTATGCGTTCCTCCGTTTCAATTATAGTGTTCATTCTATTTGTATTTATATTTTCCTCTTTGCATGGAGGCAATGGTCTTGCTGATAATTCTATATGTGTCCACCCTTTCAATTATTGTGGTCATTCTATTTGTATTCGTCATTTCCTCTTTGCACGGACACAATGGTCTCATCTGTGAAGTACTTCTTTGAGACCATATTTCTTGATGAGGTACCCAAAGGTCTTGAACAAACGATATTTTTCCTCTATAAAGATTCTTTCTTTGGTTTATTTGTACATTAATGCAAGAAATATTACAAAACTTTCTATCCTGCTGGTAATGGGCACATGATGTATAAAATTGAATAAATAAGCCACAGATAGGACTGATGTGGAGATTAAATAATTCTCTGAACAGCAACGAGAAATCTAATAAAGATATTCACTTTGTCTCTCAAAGACTGTAAAGTTTGATAAATCTCACTTCTCAAGGAGGGATTGTTATTCAATTAACTGCTTCAATGTTTTACACTATTCTTCCCAATTTTCCCTCTATAATTCAGCATTTTTAATGCATCATCTTCGCGTAAATGCAATAAACATGTTAAGGGTAAATTAGAAAAAATTAAAGTATATAGTAATTCCATGGACAAAGAAAACCAGACGTAGAAAAAACTATAAAATAGACAGTCTTTGTAGGTCTGAGGGAGTAAGATTTAATATTCAGGGACATGATCCATGGATGTAAAACCTCCTAAAGTTTTTGAAAATAATTATAATCAAAGGAGATCCCTAACAAAGTTTCCGGAGTTCACGAGCCATGGCTAGACACAAAAGCAGAGTCTGGATACCCTGGTCTGTTCTTTTTCGTAGTATTTCTTAAATCCAAACCAACAGAATAGCTGAGTCACAACTAAGCATGTGGTAGGTCCTAGGGACCTTCAAATTCAATTTCAGCAGAAAAGAATGTGAATTGGTAGGTTTTATGGACTGATATTATTAAACATCCAATCTGGTCAGCAGAAAAGAGTATTGCAGCAGATATGAAATAAAAGTGGCAAACAACAGTAAATAGCTTTAACAGAGTGGCATTAACAACTCCATTATCAACTCTGTAGGAAAAGTTGAGCAAATAATCACCCTTACAACTTACACATTTCCCCTTTTATAGACTTAAACGTTTCAAAACAAAATAGAAAGAAAATAAGAAGAAATACAAAACTGATATTTCCTAATTTAGTAACTAGATTAGATTCCCCTTACAACTGGATTGACTTCTAAAAGAAAACTAGAAAATCACTACTTATTCTCAAGAATTAAGTTTTGCAAATAACTTTGAACAAACCTAATTGCTGATACCTTCTTTCTACTTAATATCTTCTTATTTTTGGCCCTCTTTTCTGGATTGAGGTGCATGGGTAATGCAAGTTCATCATAGAAAAATTCTTATGGTTTGATAAACAATTGGATTGATTTTGGTGTTTGGGAGGCATTCGCATTACAGAAAATTAGTTATTTCGACACTTTCCTCAGATTTTATATTTGGAACATCAAAGATTCAAAGCTCATCTTTTTAGCATTTTGATATCGTATTTACCTTTCCAATGAGGCCAAGATCTTTCTATTTCAACCTATTTTTGGAAAGTTATGATCAACATTTTAAGGTTATGTCAATTTATGACAAGGTCACTAGTTTAGAAAGTCTAATTATACTAGGAGTCTTTTTTTTTTTTAAATTTCTTAAACTGGTACTTTTGTTTGCTTAGGAAAGGGGTTCAGTATTCCTGTGGGTTGCTAAAATTGTGATTATGTCATATTAGGAATTCTAGCAAGAGGCAAAAACTCAAACTGGTGAAGGATGTAGGAGTCTAGTTATTGCTTATATAAAGCATTGTAAATAGCATATTTTGAGTCAAATGGTTTAGTTTTTGGCTGTGGTTAAGGGAATGGTTTTCCGTGAAGTGGTTTGATGGTCAAACCCTACCTTTTTTCATGGTGGGAAGTTCCAATCTCTCCCTCTTTTTTTTTTCCCTTTTCCGTCTATAGTTCTGTTAAGGCCCATCACCTGCAGGTTTTGTAAATCTGACTGCATCAATGGGTCTCTCATGTTGTAATGGACTGGGCTTCTGAACCCCTTAGCTAGAGTAATACACAGATCAAGCCTCTTTTTAGCTAGTAGCTTGATGGATAATTTGGACCGCATTGTTGGACCCTTCCTCTTCGATAATTTATTTTGTACTTTGTATCTGATCACTAGATTAACCTTCTATGTATCATATTATCTCTTATATTGGCCTATAAGAACCAAGCATAGCATGATTGCCACAACTCTCTAGGATTTTATTATTCTACTTGTTAATAGGTTTTTTTTTTTTTTTTTTTGGTTCATGGAGATCAAGCAAGGAAGCTAAAACTGAAAATTGGGAGGCCTCTCCATCTAGATTTCCTTTTTCTTTAGGTGTTGAAGACCGATTTCTTGTGCTTGTCCACAATATCAAGCACAAGGGATAAGATCATTCTGTTCGGACCATTGGATTTAATTTAAGAGGAATCCCCAAACTCTCCAATTAGGCTCAATTTCAAAGAAATCTAAACTCTTCAATTGGTTGACTTCAAGGGGGACCAATCATCCTAAGAGAAGCCTCTTCTTGATAAACTCTTTTTTTTCTCCATAGGCTACTCCAGTTGCACTGGCACTATGATTTCAACTGGTGGTTGCTCCTCTGTGGATCGGAATCTTTTCCTTGGGAAGCCAAAGAGTTCCAATGCTGGTATCTTCATGATTTCGTTGAATGAAAGTTAAAATCTTGCTCAAATATCTTTAATCCTTTGAAGGGTTTTCTTCATGGCTGTGTAACCTTGCTCAGATACCAATTGATATGAGACTAAGCCATGGTCTCAAGAAGAAGAATGTATAGATGAAATAAACAGGAGCTTTGGACCACTTTGAGGGGGTCCCTTCCTTCTACACTACGCAAGTAGTGAAAACAAAGCAAGACAAATTCTATTAATAGATTCCAATTTATTCAGGTGAGAAACTTGACCTTGTTCAATGAAATTATGAAGAAGCTGATTGTATTAGAAAGAAATATGGCTTCTCGTTAGAGAAAATTTAACACAAGGAAGAGGCACCCGAGATCTTATTTGAGCAGCAACTGATTGAATCTGTAGTGGGCCAGTGGCTGCGCAGTGGGAGCAAAAGAAGAAGAGGAAAGTTTATCAAGAAGAGAATTGTCTCTTAGGCAGATTGGTTCCCTGGCAAAGTGGACAAATTGGAGAGCTTGGGTTTCTCTCAAATTGAGCCTTGTGGAGAGTTTGGATTCCTTTCAAATTTAGTCCAACGGCCCAAATAAAAGTTTTGTAGCAAACATAAATCATGTCATTGAGGAACCTAGGATTCTTGGTGTGGTTTATTTGTTGTTATTGATTGGATGCCATTAAGAAAATGGGAAACTGAAGTGTTCAATTGTTTTAATCATTGCAATATTCCTATTCCTCATCAATACCTAGCCGAAATTAAATCCTTCATAGGTATTTAATCAATATTTGAAAAGTCTTCAACAGTTTCAGCCATTATAATTGAAGTAGTTTTAAGATTATTTATGGAAAAATTTGCTTAATTGCATCATGTTGTAAAGCAATAATTATATGTTGATTGTCTCCTTTGTGGTCCATTACATAAGGCTTCCTAAATAGCTTTGAATATTTGCTACTTGGGATCGTAGTTGGTTCTCAATTCTAGGCCCTTCAGTCTATCATTTCTCATCTATCCAATGCACTTGATAAATCTTATGTAGATGAAGAATTTCATATTTTCTTGCTGCGCATTATATCTGGTTTTTGGACGTGATATTGTTATCCATGCTCTAAAGAAACACCTAAGTGGGCCCACATGAAATCCAGCATCCTTTCATTGGGTTTGCTTGATTGGAACTCTTCCTTACTCCTTTTCCTCATTTTTCTTTCTGTTGCCGCGTTAGACCAGAAAAATATCCTGATCTAATATGGGTCCCGGCAACTCAGCCCCTGGACTAGGACTAGAACTATCTCTTGATTTAATGTTGTTTATTTATTTTTTTGGTTAGATATTGTTTGTATTTAAACCAAATGCGAAGCTACTACATTATGGCCATTTCCTTTGGGACACATTGATCCTCCTTTGGTGATTTCTAATGCCAGATCTGTTGAGCATGACATGTGCATTCTATTGTTTATTGCATATAGTGATGCTTAGGGTATTAATCTGAAATGATTTCTCTTGATCCAATAAGTATTTTTTTTTGCATTGCGTTTAGTACTTGAGTCAATATTTGCTACTGTGCTGGCAAAGTGAATTAAGCATGAAAGCAAAACATTTAATTTCTCATGCTAGATATAATGAACCTGACATGTCAACCTCTCAACCAGATTGAAGAGGTTCGCTTGCGATTGAATGTTGATGTTACTGTTGCTTCAGATTCTCAGCCTGCACCTGCACCAATTGAATCATTTACAGATATGGTATGTATTTTTCCATGGAATTGAGATTGATTTGAGGTTATGTTTTTTTCATTAAGGTTAATTTAGTATACTAATAGCTGCCTTTTGTAGTGTTTGCATCTGAGCATCATGAAGGATATTGCTTTTCATGAGTACACAAGGCCAACTTCTATTCAGGCCCAGGCAATGCCAGTTGCTCTTAGTGGAAGGGATCTCTTGGGTTGTGCTGAGACTGGGAGTGGGAAAACTGCTGCTTTCACTATTCCCATGATTCAGGTTGTTTTTGTGATCATTTTTCTATGCCGTATGAATTTCTCAATCCTATGTGATTTTTTTTTGAATTCTTTTTGATATTCAAACCATGAAATATGTGTCTACAGCATGACTGCTGGTTTTCTTCTAATATTCAATTGTCAATGTGCAGCATTGCTTGGCCCAACCTCCTATTCGGCATGGTGATGGGCCTTTGGCCTTAGTCTTGGCTCCAACAAGAGAGCTAGCCCAGCAGATAGCGAAAGAGGTGGGTAGCCAAACTCTTGCTAGACAATAGTGCTGATGATATGTAACCGTTTTAGTTGTGCCTGATGATGGTAATAAATTACAGTGCTAGATCATGTCATTTAGTTCACAAAACCCATTGTAATAGAACTACACTTCCAGATTGTGTCATTACATAAAGCGATTGAGCTATGGCCTGAGTTAAGCCTGATTTTGGCCATAAGCTTTGAATATTCCATACTAAAGTGGAAATTACTGTCATTGTTTTTTTCTACATTATTGCTTTTATACCCCTGAACACATTTTTCTGCCCAGTAAGCATGTTTGGCTTGAGATTTTTTGGTATATGGCATAGGTGGAAGAAAAAAAAATTATGTCAGTATTCTAAAGCCATTGTTAAAACTGCATGGTGTATAGATCTCTTCTTTTCGTCTGTGGTGAATAAGTGGATGCACCAAATGCATGCTGCCACAACCCATGGTTGAGGTTGCATACAAAAAGATCCCTGTATTAAATTATTGGTTTGACAGCAACCTTAAAGTAGAGATGGAATGAGTTGGGTTTTTTCTGGTCTTTCTCTGGACATGAACTGGATCTGATATGATCTGTGAATGGGGGGGCTGGGTGGGGAAAGTGGGACAAACCTTGCTGGGTTGGGGCAAGAGATAATATGAATGAATTTAAATTTTCAGGGAAAAGATTCATTATGAGAGAGAAAAAAAGACCCAATTAGGCTTGGTGAAATCCAACATATGTGGGGTGGGAAGTGTGGGATGCATTGTTCTATTACTCCACTCCATTACTACCCGCCTAGCAGCTTCTCTGATGAATGAGTTCTTACCTGAAGAAACAAGTCCCTTCAAAATTAAGCAAAATTCAGCACTATTTTTCTGTTGTTTTTGTTCATATAGTAGATGCTGTGACCTCCCATCATAATCCCTTGTTTTGATTGCTTTTTTATGGTGAGAGACATTTTAATGGAATGTTAGATGAACAGCCATCAGTTTTCATTTGTCGCCAAATCAACTTAACTCAATCGAAAGTCCAAAACTTATTCCTACATTCTGATTATCTTCCAGAAGGTTGACATGGTTAGATCTCAATCACTTGAGATGAAAGAACTTATGTAGTATCATGGTTTGCGCATTCAAATGAAAATTTGATATTAATTGAAGTTGTTCTCAAGGTATATAATTTAATGCTTTGGGAGTTTTCTGGTTTGGGGCTACAAGGCATTTAGATGGGTCTGGGGAGCCCATAATTTTTGAATGATTGGGGCTGAACACTGTATATGTCATGCCTAATGGATTGTCCTTGAAGAATTGCAGTGTGTTCATACTTCATATGATTTTTTTTTTCTGACTATCCATTTATGAATTATTTCTTGCAAACTTTGGCCTTTTTGTGATCTAGTAGAGTTTCCCTTCACCTTTTCAAATGAGTAGAGGGTAGAAAATACCAGTGGTAGTGATATATTCAAGCTGATGTTTGGATAGATAATTTCATAATTCGAGCAATCTCAATGGTGGGTCCTGATCCTCTGGATATGAGACATTTAATTTTATGTGGGCTGCAAACTGTTTTACCATTCCTGTTTCTCAAGATATTGTTGTCTGCATAGTGCGAAATCATTCTACAGTTTTGTAGAAGTTAGTTTATTAGTTCCCATCACCTCTGGTATTAGCTTATAAGTTCCTATCAACTTCAGTACATTTCTTTTTACCCTCCTCCTGAAAAAAAAAAAAAAAAACGTCTGTACATTTCCCTTTGTTTTGGAGTTCTTAGACATTCACTATCTAATTAAAATAAAAAAAATTAAAGACAAAAAAATTTAAAACAAAAAATTAAAAGCTTTAAAATTAAAATAAAAATAAAAGGAAAGAAATATTTGTTGTAACCTTTTTCAGGGTTTTAATACTTTGTGATATCAGGGCTGGCTTGGATTTTCTTTAAGAGCATTATTCTGTTTGTCTAAATCCTTGTTTGATTTGAAACCACTCAGAATGCCTTATATTTTTCCTGTTCTTGTTGTTATTTTGCAGGTTAAGGCTTTTAGTAGATCTCTGGAATCGTTTAGAACTGCTATTGTTGTGGGTGGAACAAACATAGCAGAGCAGGTAGCTAATCATAGTACAGGCTGTGCTGTCTTTTATGTCTGAGGCAATCATCTAGCATTTCAAATAATTGGAAGAAAGGAAATATTAACTAAAAAAATTTCTAGTCTTTCTGTTTATGTTCTCATTTCAATTTGCTTTCTTCTAGGCATCCTCTTGGAAGATGCTTCACCAACTAGTTTCCCACTTACTGTTTGCGTTTGCTTTCTATTTGTGAATTTTGATAGAGATCTGAGCTACGAGCAGGAGTAAATATTGTGGTAGCCACACCTGGAAGATTTATCGATCATTTGCAACAAGGAAATACCTCCCTCTCTAGGATTTCATTTGTTGTTTTAGACGAGGCTGACAGAATGCTTGACATGGGTTTTGAACCACAAATAAGAGAGGTATGTAAATCTACAAGAAATGCATACACCTATTGACTCAGGCTGCTGTGTTTATATCATTTTACAGCTGCACTTTCTTTATCATGCTGTCATTTTCCTCCATTCTCCTCCCTTGGGGGGTTGAGGCAATGTTCCCACCATTTAAATAAGTTAAATTGATCTTACTTCTCTTTAAAACCAAACAGCTATATCCTAGGAAATTAGTGTTTAGTATGATGGATTTGAATTGTCTCTCATAGTTTTTGTATGATTATTCTGCCTTTCTGCAGTTCGTTGACTTTGTCATTGATACAAGATAAAGGTAGTTCTCCTGCCAAAAACAGGATTTCCTATGAGATGCAGTGAGAGAGAGTAGATTTTCAGGTGTAGTTTCTTGTAGTAAGATGCCAAAGTGGGTTCTCTGGGATGGGTTTTAGTGATTGGCTGATTGCTGCTCAAATGTTTCTTGTGAGGAAAAATTTGGTGTATCAGTGGTCCATTAACTCCATTCTTGGGTATCCCTGAAAAAGCAGAAGCCTTTCATTTACTCATGATTCCTCAGTGTTGTATTGCCTAACTAGCTGAATATCTAATCAAATAGGGAAAAAGGATGGGACCATGAGGGCTTTCATAAGAGAGAACCGGTGGAAAATTTAGGCATTGATTTCAGAATGAACTTTTGCTGTTTTACTCCCTTGAACTGTCGCCAGCCAGGCAATTGAAATACCTATCCATTCTCAGAATGATGAGGCCATGAGGGTTTTTCGTGAGAGAACCGGTGGAAAATCTAGGCATTGATTTCAGATGATTTCAGAATGAACTTTTGCTGTTTTACTCCTTTGAACTATCACCAGGCAATTTGTGAAATACCTATCCATTCTCAGAATGCAGTAGAGGAACAGTTGTGGAACCTAGTATTTCGTTCAGACAGTGGGACTGTGGGGGCAGATATCCTTTAATGTTGCAATTCTGCATTGAAGATGCTTTTTGCTAGCTCTGGTTTAGTGGGAGGATCTAACAGCCGCTTGGGGGGGGGTTCAATGACCTAGTATTTCGTTGAGACAGTGGGACTGTGGGGGCAGATATCCTTTAATGGTCTGCAATTCTGCATTGAAGATGCTTTTTGCTAGCTCTGGTTTAGTGGAAGGATCTAAGTATCTAACAGCCGCGGGGGGGTTCAATGATTTAATTGATGGGTTTCTCTCCTGGACTAGATGGGTTGGGTCATAGGTTATTACTTGTGATTCCCTCTGTTCTCAAGTTTTTAATGGCCTTTGGTAGGGAAGAGAATTATTTTTTCATAGATGATTCCGAAAGTTTATGGATATCTGCAATAGACTTCAGTATCAGTTGCTTTTGAAAGAGTCATTTCCTCTTGTTGGTGGCCAATTGGTTGGGTTTAGTTTCTCCGGTGAATCCCTGATGGCCTGCCTAATGCTTGAATTTTAGGTGAATGTGACTTTTCTGATCTCATGGCTCGATGTGAACATGCCTTTTGCTAGCTGTATTAGTATTAGATGAGGGGGTGAAATTCCTTGTCTGGAGGGTGATTTGCATGTACGAGACCAGAATAATAAGAAAAGTCTGTTGAAGCAAATAGATTTGCCATGTTTTGATAGTGAAATGGTCATCAATGATCTTTCTACTTCATTTTTCCTATAAACCACAAATAGAAAAAGGAATATTCTTCACTACCTAGCCTATCCAAACCACATAACTCTAGTTTGACATTGGCATAGGTTCAAAATTTACCTTAGGTTTAGCACCTGCAATGTTTGAAATTTAGATTCAAATGGTTGAAATTCGGTGAAATATTTTGGTTTCTTTGGATTTTTGCCTAAATCCCGAGTTGAACCCCCTAACTGAGTGCTAAGTGCTTTGTATCAAGGGAAAGGTAATTCCTCCCCACTCTTGTGTCTTTTTCTGTACTCCCTTCCTCCTGGCATATATATATATATATATACAATTTTTTTTTGGTGTCAGGAACTTGTTACATACTAATTATTTGATTTTGCATTAGGTTATGCGGAACCTTCCAAAAAAGCATCAAACTTTGTTGTTTAGTGCAACGATGCCTGTGGAGATTGAAGAGCTTGCACAGGTAATGCTACACTCGTCTTCATTTTTGTATTTGAGGCAGTTGTTAGTACATAGTTGTTGAAGGATGTGGAGGATATGAATTGGGAAGAGAAATAATATTAAAGAAGTCTATAAATGGAGAAATTGTTTCTACCCCGCTCTTATTTGTGAATTGTTAATGTTGTGCCTGAATGAAGTTCACTGATGTGGTTAAAATCATATACATTTGTTTATATCTTGGGAGTGCTGCTGCTGTTAGACTACCAACTACCAAGCAGTCTCACTTTATGAAACCCCCTTTACTTTCAGTATCCTCATAATTTAAATAGATCTTGTAATAATCCCCAAATTAACAATTGCCAGTGTCACAAAATTAACACTTTATCTTTTTTTTGATATATGCCAAATTAATGCTTATAGAGTCTGTTTTACACTTTTCTTATGTCTAGATAAGTTGACTTATCTCTTTGTCTTACCTTTATTGTAGTGGCATTTTAGGGACGATTTTGATTTAAATGTGGGCTTAAAATGCTTATGGAAGAGGTTATATTACATGGTGTTGTCACGACCCACAACCCGCTCTGCCTACGTGATACGTGGGTTATCACATGGGTTGGTGGGTTGGCCCATAATCTAGAACTCTCTACACATGTACAATTGTACAAATCTAAGGTTCCTTAGAAATCTCTACACTTGTATATATATTATCTAGAATTCTCAAAGGAGGTGGGAATGTTCTAGACCCCACATTACTAGAATGTCTCTAACCGTAGGATAGAAGACACTTGTACAAATCTTACACCATTCATCGTACTCTTTGGTGCCTATGAGTAAGGTTGGCTTCATTTGGCCAAGGCACTTTACATTCAAGCAACCAAGTAACTAGCGTGTAAGAAGAGTTCTTTGCAATTGAGTTCTTTCTTCAAAGCTCTTTTGTGTGCTCTCTTCGTTCTTGACAAGGAGTTAGGTTGACTTAGTGTTATAAGAAGGCTTGTGAGCGACTAAGTGCCGGTACGGTACACTTAACAAGACTAAGGTCGTGACAATTTTTTATCAGAGAGTGGTTGCGATGGGAGACACTTGTGCAGCAAAGTCCCCATGTCCAGCTCAGAGGTGCAGAACATAGAAGAGAGGAATGCCAATGAGCAAGTTCAAGGGAGGGATGCCATCATCAACACGGGGAGGAGAAAGAGGAGTAAGGACAAGTCCCAAGACATGATGGGTGCTATGGTGGCGCGACTAGCTCGGGTGGAGCTATCTATGGCCGAGATCAAGGAGAGGGTTGATGTTGTAAAGCAAAGCGGGGAAGAGTTTGAAGGCTGCTTGGGGGAACTCAAGGAGTTCATTGGCTGATTGAAGGAACTCGATGGGGCCTTGCGAATTGCTACCAACATCATCACACAACCACAACAAGGGGAGTTTGATGACTTTAAAGCTCAAGTGTTGCAGATGTTGGCTACCTTCGAGGCTGGCATGGAGGAGATGTGAGTAGATTGGGCATTGTGAAAAAGGGCTGTGGCAGGGGGAGCCACTACCTCAAGGGAGGCGCCTAGAGTGGAGGTGCCAAAGCCCAAGTCCTATGATGGACAAAGGGATGCCCGTGAAGTTGACAACTTCTTGTGGCACATGGAGAGGTATTTTGAAGTGATATCCCTTGAGGACTACCCAACAAAGGTACATACTACCACTCTCTACCTCAAAGCCACGACTACTCTATGTGGGCGTAAGCGGCATGCAGGCATTGAAAGAGGTACGTGCACCATAGACACTTGGGATAATTTCAAGGAGTTAAAGAAGCAATAGTTTCAAGGAGTTAAATAAGCAATTTTATCTCGAGAATGCCTCATTCTTGGCGAGGAGTCTTAAAAGACTTGAGTAGACTAGGTTTATTCGGGATTATATGAAGGAATTGTCTACACTCATGTGAAGGACCTATCGTTTAACTTCATGGATGGCCTCCAAGGCTAGGCCACGCAAGAGTTGCAACGTCGTGGTGTGTAGGATATTGCCTCAGTCATAACAGTAGCAGAGTCCATACTGGAGTGCAAGAGAGAAGAGCTCTCAAAGTCCAAGAAGGCACTCGATGGAAAAGGTGGGGGAGAGACGGCATCCAAAGAGTCACATCCAATGGGAAGCTTTGGCAAACCCTCATCATACAAGGAGGGTAAGCCAAAGGTTGACAAGAGAGATAAGTATAAGCCCAGGAGTGGTTGTTTCCTTTGTGATGGACCACAGTGGACTAGGGATGGCCCAAAGAGAAAGGCATTGTCGGCTTTACTTGGGGAAAAGAGTGAGGAAGAGGAAGCTTACAGGTCCCTACAACAATTGGCGGTTATCAAGGCCAAGACGGTGGATGTCAAGGCCACTACCTATCAGAAAGGACTAATGTACGTGGAGGCACATGTCAACGGCATGGTTTAAATTCTCGCCGAGATCTCGGCTTTCTCGGTCTTTTAGTGAAGACCGAGACGAGATCTAGTTCGATAACTGATCTCGTTATCGGTTACCAAATCTCATCAAGATTTCGGGATATTTTGGTTTCTCAAAAATTTCTCACCATATCTCGGTGAGATCTCGGTCTTTCTGCACTGTCTTGTGGAGAGAGAGATGAGAGAGAAAGAGGAGAGAGAAAGAGGAATAAGGCAGGCTTGAGGGTTAGGCCGTTGCGGCGAAGAACTGATGAGATCAGATCGAGACAACGGGGAGGTTGAATCCGATGACTTTGCCGGCCGGAAGTTCTAGATAGATTGTCGCTGGTTAGAAAAGAGGGAAACGATGAGATTTGGGTTTAGAGATTACCACTTACAGAGGAGAAAGGGTTGGAGAGGGGGAAAGAGACAGAGAGAGAGATAAGAGATTAGGATTTTGTGAGAATGAACAAAATGGTAGGGAGAGGTCGGTTTATTTATAGGGCTGGGAATTAATTGAGTACCCGTGATGATTCGCAAAAATATCTATAATGCCATTGGGGTTTTGTTTAAAATGACAAAAATGCCCCCAGATATATTTTTGCTATGGTGGCGACTGGCGTGTGTCGACGAAGACCCCACCCGCATATGTGATTGAAAACCGTCTCACTGTAGAAAAGGGATTCTCCACTTCTCAACTTTCTTTCGAAAATCCTGAGAGAAACAAGATCCAACGGATGAAATCACATTAGATGATAAGTTGTGCTGGGACATGGACTTTTTGTACAACAGCGGGATGTCTCTGTGGGCCCCACCATTAATTCCTAGACTATGGCTAGGTTATCTAGACGGTTTCTTCTGAGTTCCACCTCATGGAATCAAATGCTTCCGTCTCTTTATTTTAAAATCGAAAATATAATCAAATTATCTAAAAATAGCATTCTATTTCTCATTGGTGTTTTTGCATTGTCTCGGCGAGATCTCGGTTTTCCCAGGGGCTTAAACGCCCCCAAGATCCGAGTTTTTAAACCTTGGTCCACGGTAAGCCCAGGCACATGCGCCATGGTCGACACAGGTGCTACCCACAACTTTGTCTCGATAGAGGAGGCAAAGAAGCTTGGACTGAAAGTGTCCAAGGAGACGGAATGGTTGAAGGCTGTCAACTCCCACGGTCGTCCCATTCATGGTGTGGCTCGAGGGGTTGAGATGCATATAGGGACATGGAAAGGCACCATGGATTTGTCGGTGGTGCCTATGGATGACTTTCAAGTCATGCTTGACATGGAGTTCCTGAGGAGCGTGAAGGCAATACCCATGCCTTTCATCAGCATATTGTGCATCATGGAGGAGGGAGCTCCTTGCATGGTCTCAACAGTCCAAGGGACCAAGAATGGCCCCAAATTGTTGTTGGCAATGCAGTTGGAGAAGTGAGTCAAGAAGGGAGAAACAACATATCTCGCTGCGCTGCTTGACGGGAAGGAAGACATGCTATGGATGTGCTGCCCAGGCCTATCAAGGTTGTCCTTGGTGAGTTCAAAGATGTAATGCCAAGGTGGATCATGCGATTGAGTTGGAGCACGAGGCCAAACCACCTGCCAAGGCACCCTATCATATGTCATTACCAGAGTTGGAGGAGCTAAGGAGGTAACTGATGGACTTAGTGGATGCTGGCTTTGTTCGTCCATCCAAGGCTCCCTATGGTGCCCCCGGTTCTCTTCCAACGGAAGCATTATGGGTCACTTTGCCTATGCATCGACTGCCAGACACTTAACAAGGTAACTATCAAGAACAAATATCCCATCCTTTTGATAGCTGACTTTTTGATCAACTTGGTGGTGCAAGGTACTTCTCCAAAATAGACTTGCGGTCAGGGTACTATCAAGTGTGCATGGCAGAAGGAGATGAACCCAAAATGACATGTGTGATGCGCTATGGGTTGTACGAGTTCTTGGTTATGCCCTTCGGCCTCACCAACACACCAGTTACATTCTGTATACTCATGAACAAGCTCTTCCACCCTTACCTTGGGCAGGTTTGTGGTTGTGTATTTGGATGACATTCTCATATATAGTTATACCTTGGAAGAACATGTACAACACTTGAAGACTGTCCTCAAAGTACAAAGGGACAACCAACTCTATGTTAAGATGGAGAAATTCTCATTTGCCCAGGAGGAGGTGATGTTCCTTGGTCATAAGTTTGGGGGCGGAACTTTGGCCATGGATGATAACAAGGTACGAGCTATTGAAGAATTGGGAGTTCCTACACAGGTCACTGAGCTAAGATCATTCCTTGGCTTAGTGAACTACTGCTGATGGTTCATCAAGGGATATTCTGCAAGGGCAGCCCCTTTGATTGCCCTTTGATTGACTATCTAAAGAAGAACAAGGCGTGATAATGGTCGGATGCATGCCAACATGCCTTTGAAGAACTAAAGGAGGCAGTGACAAGGGGACCCCGTGCTTGCCTTGCCTGACTATGGCAAGCCATTCGAGGTACACACCGATGCCTCTGACTATGCCATTGGAGGGGTGTTGATGCAAGGACACCCCATTGCCTACGAGAGCCGCAAGCTAAATGACACGGAGCGATGCTATACGGTTCATGACAAGGAGATGACCGCGGTGGTGCATTGTTTAAGGACGTGGCGTCACTATCTAATTGGCTTGAGGTTCGTCGTGAAGACGGATAATGTTGCCATTAGTTACTTCCACACCTAGAAGAAGCTAAGTCCCAAACAAGCTAGGTGGTAGGACTTTTTGGAAGAATTTAACTTTACCTTCGAGTATAAACCAGGGAAAGCCAACTGTGTGGCAGACACATTGAGCAGAAAAGCGGAGTTGGCCTCTCTTAGCCAACCAGATGGAGTACTATTCTACTTAATCAAGGAAAGGCTGGAGCACAACCTAGTGGCTAAGAGCTTAATCGCCCTTGCACAAGAGGGCAAGATGCATCGCTGTTGGGAGAAGGAAGGCTTACTCTATACCAAGAAGAAAAAACTCTTATGTTCCTAAGTACAGCAACCTACGATGAAACCTCATCCGTGAGTGCCATGACATAAAATGAGCTGGTCATCTAGGATAATAGCGCACACGGGCCTTATTGGAAGTAGCATTCAACTGGCCTCAGATGTGGGACGACATAGAGGCCTATGTGAGGACTTGTCTTGTATGCCAACAAGACAAGGTGGAGCAGCAACCACCAAAAAGGCTGTTGGAATCACTCCCTACACCGAAGAGACCATGCGAAAGTGCACTACCTAAATCGGAGGGGTGTGGTTTTATCGTAGTGATTGTTGGTAGATTTTTTAAATATGCTACCTTTGTGGCCAGCCCTTAGGGATTGCACGATAGATTCGGCAGCAAGGCTATTTCTGAAGAACATGGTGAAGTATTGGGGTATGCCATGCACAATTATTAGTGATCGAGACCCTCGCTTCACGGGAAGTTTTAAACGGAACTGTTCAAGTTGTTGGGTTTGGCTCTCCATTTTTCTACCAGCTTCCATCCACAAACTGATGGGCTGATCGAATGCGTCAACAATTTGTTGGAGTTATACTGGAGGCACTTTGTGAGTGCAAATTAGAAGGATTCGGCCAAGCTGATTGATGTTGCTTAGTTTTCTTACAATCTTCAAAGGAGCGAGGCAACAAACCAAAGCCTGTTCGAAGTGGCCACAGGACAACAACCCTGACGCCACACACAATCATGACAACATACACAGGGAGAAATCCTTTGGCGTTCAAGGCTGTGAAGGAGTGGCATGAGAAGATGGGCGTGGCCAAGTCTTACCTTGACAAAGCCACAAAGAATATGAAGAAATGGGCCAACAAGGGGATACTAGCAAATTTCCTGGAAGGTGACTTGGTGCTTGTGAAACTTGTATCACAACAGTTCAAGTCCATAAGGAAGGTGCACAAAGGGCTGGTTCGCTGATATGAAGGGCCATTCGAGATTGTGAGGAAGGTGGGCAAAGTGTCCTATGAGGTAAAACTTCCTCCTAAGCTCAAGATTCATCCGGTTTTCCATGCAAGCATGTTGAAGCCATATCATGGAGACATGGAAGACCCAAGCCGTGGGACTTCGACCAGAGCGCCCATGAGCATAGTTACTTCCTATGAGAAGGAGGCTGAATGCATGATGGCTCTGATAGAGTGATTCGAAGACAAGACATCTTTCCTTGTAGGGAGTACCTAGTCAAGTGGAAGGGACTACCGGAAAGTGAAGCAATATGGGAACCATCAGATGCACTTTGGCGGTTCCAAGAAGTAATACGGAAGTTCCACGAGGAAGATGCGACGAGGACGTCGCCAGCTTATGTGGGGGAGAATGTCACAACCCGCGACCCGCTCCGCCTACATGATCTGTGGGTTAGCACATGGGTTGGTGGGTTGACCCATAATCTAGAATATTCCACACATGTACAAATCTAAGGTTCCCTAGAAATCTCTATACTTGTATAGGTATTATCTAGAATTCTCTAAGGAAGTGGGGGTGTTCTAGACCCTATTACTAGAATGTTCCTAACCGTAGGATAGAAGACGCTTATACAAATCCTAGCCATTTATTGTACTCTTTGGTGCCTATAAATAAAGCTGGCCTCATTTGGCCAAGGCTCTCTACATTCAAGCAATCAAGCAACTACTGTGTGAGAAGAGTTCTTTGCAATAGAGTTCTTTTTTTCAAAGCTCTCTTGAGCCTGCTTAGCCACGGGCAGTCTACCCCTTCTCCTCTTGTTAGAATGCTGCTCCTACAGTAGCTCCCCCCCCTCCCGCTCCTCCTGCTTCTGACCTCCTGCAGCTTAGCAATCCAGGCATCTTCGAGGTACGAGGGCTACCAACCAGCTCTGATTCACCACCGGTAGGGCTTTTTAGGGGAAGAGTTTATAGAAGCAAGCTAAGCCGTAAGGGGGGGTCGAGTGATCAACACCTCAGGGGCGCCAGCGGGGGTGCTTCTCCGCTTCTCCTGCTGCGACTACCTCTCCTCTATTTGAAAGGTAAAGGCCCACCAGAGAGAGGCAGGTGCTTTCATGAATGAATGCGGTAAACAAAAAAATCTTATAGTTACATATCGGGGACAGGGAACCAGCCCAGCTAATGCTCTCTTCATTCTTGACAAGGAGTTAGGCTGACTTAGTGCTACAAAAAGGCTTGTGAGCAACTAAGTGCTGACACGTAGGCCTAGCAAGATTAAGGCTGGACAATGGCTGTGGACATGCTGTGAGCTTGTGACAATTTCTATCTTTTCATTCCTTCTCAAGCATTTCAAATAAAAGGTTCATTACTCAAATATAACTCTAAAATGAAATGCTGATCCTGAGCTAAGCATCATACAGAAAACAATTGAACCTTTGGCAAGATTCCAACCCCAAACCAAATGCCTACTACGAAATGCCTACCTCCATCATTACATCTCTGTCATTTAGAAGGTAAGTAGAGAAAACCCTGTCACAGAAGAAGTAATGATTGCATGGTTTCTCTTGGTGGGCACCCCTAGAGAGGTCTGGAGAGACATTTTTGGTGCCTTTATCTGTTACTTGACATCCATTTGTTTTGGAAACTTTGTGTAACTGGTACTTGCAATCTTTCTTGTGACAAAAAGTAAACAAGGAAAACCAGTTATAGAGAAGAAGAAAAGAAGAATAGTAGAAGAGAAGAAGATTGATCTCGGTGGGAGTTAAAAGTTTTTCCAACTGTGAAAGGCTGATTTATTTGTCACAAAAACAAACAAACTGGTTTATTTATAATACGAATTAAAGAGCACAAAAGACCAACATGCCCCAACACCACTAACCAACTCTCAAATATAAAGGATTACACTTTGATTCCTAAACTACCCTTGGAGACTTGCGCAACTATTTAACACTCTCCCTCAAACTGGAGCATGTATAATTACTACGCTCCATCTTTAAAACAATCAATTCATAAATAACCAAGTTACCAACCATACCAGATGTGTAGCAAACAAAAGAACTCCTTGAGTAGCATGAAATAAATGATTCGCATGAAAAAGAACCTTCCAGTCGCGTTAGCAAAGATTCAGGAATTATTCGGTAGGAAAATAGTTCGGAATGATTCGTTTTGGTAATTTAAGAATTCAGTAAAAAAAGCAATAAAAAAAGCGAACTTAAAATAAAATTTGGATTCGCATCGATTCAAGAATTATTGGTGTGCCATATTTTTTTGGGGCATCTATCATATGATAATTTATTAGGGAAGAAAAATTTTGCATCCCCCAATCCCCAAATAATAAAATCATGGCTTTGTAGGAAATAGTTATAGAGAAAGGATTGCCTAGGAATCATTCTAAGTTTATTTTAGGACAAGGCTGAGTGTAGCAGAAAAAATCCGCTACATTACATGAATTTGTCCAACTTATGAAATCACTTTTGCCTTGACATTGGATTTGGACTTTTGACATGTATCATTGGGTGAACAACTCTGATGCTTTCTTCTTAAATACGTTCTTAAAAAAGCTTTGGAGACATTTCAACAGATAGATATCCTGCATGACATAAGCAATTACCAAGCCATCGTTAATTTCAAAGCAAAAGCTGTAAAAACAAAGATTCACAAAAAATGGAAACTTGATCCCACAACAAAGAAAGATGTGCAAGCTCAAGTATTTTGTATTTTCGCCGTTCAAGAATTCTTGTTTAGGCAGTTCATACCATCAGGATGCCAAATCTAGTTCCTAGTAAAATTGTGAAGAAAAAGTAAGCAATATTTTTTATTTTATTGTGATTGGGGTTTGAATACCACTCCTTGCTTGAACTTCGGCTCTAACGACCCTCTGGTATTATGTTCGAAGTTCACATTTCAGTTTGCAGATTGCGAGTGCTATGGAATGATCGGCACTGAAAGTGAAAACCTCATTCCTGCTCCTGGTTATACATGAAATGAAACAAGGAATAGTGACTAGCATTGAAACCCGTACCAGCTCTTTCTTTTTTCTTTAGATCTTTGAGACAAAAAGAAAAAAAAGGAGGAAGGTGGCTTAGAATGTGGTGAAGCGACTCATGCTTACAGGTTAGATAGTAAAAAAAGGTGTGGGTTGGGGGGAGAGAGAGAGAGGGGGACAGAAGATGGGACCATGGGGACTTACCAGAATTGCTGGATGAGCAGAGTGCTGGGACACCGACAGCAGTGCAGGAGCAGCAAGAGTGTAGGATAGAGCCAGTGGCAGAAACATGCTAGATGAAGTGAAATTGTGAAACATATAGAATTACACTTTAATTCCTAAACGACCCTTGTAGACTTGCGGAACTATTTAACATTTCTCTCATGCTGTAAATGTTAGTTCATAATCATTAAAGTACGTGGGAGTTAGCAACCCACAGATCTGTTTTGGTCAAGATTTAGAGGCTGATGAAACTGGGGCAAAGGTTCAATAAAAGATTGAGTTCCAACATGAAGTTTGATGCATGGCCAATTGACTGGATACTTTGTCTATCCAACAACTGGAGTAGCAGCATTAGCCCTTTGCTGGTTCAATGACTGAGAGTAAAAGGAGAAAGGATTTACTATATGGTGGGCCATATGGTTGTTGTGCGTTATGAAATTTTACACGTATATAATCCTAGGGATGCCAGGAGTTTATGTATACCTGATGATTAGCTTGGTCAAATCAGCCCTTCATGTGACAGAAATAAACCCCATTAGCTTCATATATGGGAGATGCCTTTCTAGCGTGCCCGTGTAAAATCTTTTGGCTCCTTCAAAATAAGCTTCTCCATGTAGTATTATTAAAACCAGAATGGGACCAACCCATTACTATCCCTTCTTCTAAATTTCAACTCAAAATCGAACACCCAGAAAATATTGAAAACAATGTGTAACAAAATAGAAAATAAGAGAAGATAGAGGGAATCGATGTGTATTCCTTTCCTCTTAGCAGTTATTTTTTAGACAAAATAAAAGGGATAAAGTGATAGGTTTAAGACTCCACATGATGCAGTAGCGGGCCCACAAGCTGAGATGGGCATGGATTAAAATCTTTGTTAGATTTAATTTTAATTGTAATATTTGTAATCTTTTATTTTTGGAAATTTTAAATTAGAAGTTTAGGTAATATCTAATTTAGTAGATTATGGTTTCCATCTTGATTAGGATTATTTACTTAATAGTTTATATCATTTAGTTTAGGAAAGTATTTCTTATGTAATAGGACTTTTAATTTTAGAGAAGAAGAATGAAAAAATGATTTGAGAATTGTGTGGTTGCCTACGGGCAGAAGAAAGAAGTGAAGCATACTTTCTCTCCCTCTCTCTTCATCTATGCGATCAAGGACAACCCTTCCTCTCCTTGGGTTGAATCCCCTTCCCTTTCTCGTCTCTCTCTTTATCTCTCTCTGTCCCTGCGCACTGACAGAACCATTCCAGGTCTGTCTCCTCTCACTATTCCCTCCTCCTTCCTGTTCTTATTCCTTCCTCTATTACCCTCCCCTGTTTTGGCAGTAAACCCAGCCCCAATAGAACACCATCGAACTCCCTCATTCTCCATCCTCTCACCCTAAAACCTTGGTTATCGCTTCAATGACTAAGGACGACCCAACCCCTTGAGTTTCATCCTTAACAGCTCCATTTAGTGAGGTTCAAAGATCTGTAACCAAGCCTGATTCACTGTTACCGCCCAGGTGAGTTGCAGAAGTCTTTAGATTGCTTTTGGCCTTCTGTTTTGATTGCTTAATGACTGGAATTGGTAGACCAACCTGTTATTGATCTCCCCTTGAAGTTTCGAGCCAATCCGTGACCTATTGGGAGAGTTCTCTCGATTTTCCCTAATTCTGGTTGCCATTTTCGGTTTCTGTCGTGGAGTTTAAAGAAGAAGAAGACCCTTTATTCCTGGATTTTCAATTATACCCTCCCTTTATTAAGTTAATTGGAGTTTAACGTTGTTTCTTTATTTCTAATCCCAGTTCAGTCCTAAGGCTTTGTTTGGTTCTCGACAAGTTATTAGAAAATTCTGATTTGTTACCAAATCTGCCATTACTGGTTGGGTTTTTGGATTTAATTACAATTCTGCCACTCTTTATTCAATCAAGCTTTCATATTATTTGGGTGGGTGCACAGCGGATCTAATTAGGGTTTCCTCAACCCGGATCCTGTATCACCACAAGATAAGGAGTCCTAATTACAAAGTAAATAGGAGTTCCACACGTCAACATAACAAGGACTCTCATGACTGAAAGGATAAAGTAAAGTAGTCCTATTCTAATAAAGAGCAACAGCCTTATTTTAATTAGGAGAAGGTGAGAATCCTAGTTACAAGTTAGAAGGGATAGGATAGGCTACATGGTCTCTTAATTAAATCGGTATTGGGCTTGAATAATCAGGCCCATCATTAAACACTTAAACTAATCGGTAATGGGCCTTGATAAACAAGCCCATTCCTTTACAATAATATTAGTTAACACTATGATTGTCTAACAGATGGATCCTGACCAAAGATGATCGGGTCAAAGATGCCTTTCTCCTCTGACCTCTATCCTTGCTTCTACACCCAGTTAACCGACCCACCTGCATGAGCTTGGAAAATTTGGAGCTGGGGACATCATCTAATGTCTCACAGAAAGGAACAGCAGGCACAACAGCGTCCTCTTTTTTTTTTTTTGGGGGGGGGGGGGGGTGGGGGTTGGGGGGGGGGGGGGGGGTGGGTGTGGAGTGATTAGTAACCAGTTCTATAGCATTTGTAGCTTTCAATATGAGTATGATTCCTTTTTGGGCCCTCAACTATTGTAATTTCAGACTTGTTATCGGTATGTGACTGAGTTTTGTGATGTTTGGGTTTCCTAGTATTTGAAGTTGATTTTAATATCTGAACACTTGATTTTGGAATTAGATTTTGTTCCTTGCTAAAAGCCTAAAACCACCCATTACTATCTCCAGAAAAAAAGAAAAAGAAACCCATAACAATATTGAAAACTATAAAAGTCTAATAGATGGGTCCTGACCAAAGAGATTGGGTCAAAGTTGCCTTTCTCCTCTGACCTCTATCCTTGCTTCTACACCCAGTTAACAGACCCACCTGCATGAGCTGAGGAAATTTGGAGCTGGGGCCATCATCTAATGTCTCACAGAATGGAACATCAGGCCCAATAACATCCTTTTTTTTTCCCGGGGATAAGTAGCCAGGTCTATCACAGAATGGAACATCAGGCCCAATACGCCTAGTTAACGGACCCACCTGCATGAGGTGGGGAAATTTGGAGCTGGGGACATCATCTAATGTCTCACAGCATGGAACATCAGGCCCAATAACATCCTTTTTTTTTTCCCGGGGATAAGTAGCCAGGCCTATAGCATTTTTTGCTTTCAATATTAGTGTTACTCGTTTTTGGGCCCTCAACTGTGGTAACTTCTGACTTTGTATTAGTATGCGACTGAGTTTTGTGATGTTTCAGTTTCCTAGTATTTAAAGTTGAATCTAATATTTGGGTACTTGATTTTGGTTAGATCCTTCCTTGCTAAACTACCATGAGTCAACAAATTTTGCTATCTTTAGACAAGTTCTTGCTCTATAGGTTCTTTTCATTTACTTGGTCTGACTAAAGTTTTCCTATTATTATCATTTCCTGACTCAATGGACCATAAATTTGTGCTCATTCTCCCTTTTTATATGCTACTAGTAATTTGAAGAATATGTAATAAATATGGTCTGAACCCTAGGATTATAAGAATAACTGTATCCCCCTGCTCAAAAAAAAAAAAAAAAAAAAAAAACCATCATTACAAAATTTAAATTAGGTATTCTGAAAGATGGTAGAAAAAAATAGTATACAAAGAATCTTATTATTGGAATATAATTTTGGAATTCTGAAATAATGTCATCATTTTTCTTGCCAATTGATCCCATTGTTTTTTCTTGCACTTTTAGGAGTATCTAACTAACCCTGTACAAGTAAAAGTGGGCAAAGTCTGTAGCCCTACAGCGAATGTATCTCAAATATTGGAGAAAGTCTCTGAAAGTGAGAAGGTTAGCTCATCTTGGCACTTGTGAAAGTATTATAATTGTAAATTTTTCTGTAAGCATTATTTATTTATTTATTTATTTTCTATCTACGCATCTAATGCCCCTCCATATGTAGTAATTGGAATATTTTGAGTGATAATTAATTGATAGTTGATTTATTGTAATTTCTACTCTTCCATCCATCTATTGCTAAAATTTGTCCTTTAGGAACTTTATCATTGAGACTTCTTAAATTTGTAAGGATCTAGATTAAGATGAACAGGATAGAGTGCATACATCTTTAGGTAAAAAAAATGTTTTTTTTTCTCTGGATCTCGTCTCCTCATTATAGTCATCTTTTGTGATTTGTGAAAACCTGTTTTTATGATTTTCTTTTATCTGAAGGCTCTTATCCTGTCTCTTATCTTCTGTATGAAGAGTGATGTAGTATTCTACTCATGGAGATGTGATTTATTATAATTTCTATTCGGGAGCAGGTACCAAGTTACCTGGCATATTTGTTAGAGTGAAGGATTGAGAAGTCTTGCAATGACTTCTTGTCACTAGATCATGGTTGAGAGTTTAGTATTACACTGACTAACAAATGGTCTACAGTCGCCCTTGTACTCTTTGGAGTCCTTCCACCTACTAGTTCTAACTTTTAAGATGGAAATTTTAACTGATATTAGAGCAGGTTTTCACCATCTCCATGGTCTCCACGTGTTCACAATACGTGCTGCCACACATGCAAGGGAGTGTTGGGAGTTTAGTCTCACGCCGATGACCAAATAGTCTACAACCCCCCTTACCTCTTGGGACTCCCTCCACCTATTAGTTCGGTATTTTGAGATGAAAACTTTACATGTTAAGTTGATACATTGTTGTGGGCCTTAACAGCTCGAGCTTTTAGGCTAAGCAGTGTGAACATGGTATTAGAGCAAGGCTGTTGGATGTTTGATCCGTGGGAAGTGCGGAAGGGTATCCTGCACGTGCGGGGGGATGTTGAGTTGATATACATTGTCATGATCCTTACTTAAAAGCTCGAGCTTTTAGTCTATAAGCTGTAAGGTTCTGAATTTTGGTTTCGGACGTGGTTTCGGCTAGACCAAAAACCGAAATTTCGACTGAAACCATGCCGAAATCTGGTATTTTTTTGTTTCGAAATGCAATTTTGATTGGGGAAAAAAAGGTTTTTTAAGCCCAAGTTTTTCCTGTGATTCTTTTTTAACCTTCTTTACATATCCAGTCAATTATTTTCACTAAAAAAAAATCCTAAATAGTTTTTCTACCATATAGACCATATTATACTAACGTACACTGCTATTAAAATGAAAGTATGTGGAAACACAAAATAAATCATATGCCGTTAGTCACATACTCACATAGTCTCATTACTATTAGTCTATTCCATCATTCAACAATGTTCTCAGAGGTTTAAATATCAAATTACATAGGAACTATGGAGGTCACTCAAAGTCAAATCCACGAGGAGTTTCGTGGCACATCTAATCCCCGACTCGAGTACCATTATTGCTGCTGATAACATGACTCCAAGTTTACAACGTAGTCTGGCCGAGTCATTTGGTTGCACCACTTGTTGAGGAAGTCATTGACACACCACACGTTTGTTGATTCATCCACAAAAGCAAGGTACCCCAACCTAGGAAATGATTCTGGAAGCAATGGATTTGGAGCTAGAGCTGGAGCTAGATGCTGAGCATGAGTAGGATACCCGAAGATGGAGTCCACAAAAGATGAAGAGCCAGAACTTTGGCCTTGATCATTTCATAGCCATGGGCAGCAACATATGGGTCATACGCAGGAAACGAATTTGGAGTTGGCACTACAGTCCCCTATACTCATGATGTCCATCGTGGTAGACAAACTTGATAACTCCATCTCAATCATCCCTGACCCTGCATCCTCATCCTTGTGAACAAAATGCTTGCGTGGACCTCAAGTATACCTCTACTAGTACCCTCGTCCTGTGTGCATCCGTGATACTGAGATCCCGTAGTGTATCTGATGGGATCTTGCTGTGGCTTTGGCTGCCCCATATTATCTTCCTCCACCCGTAAGCGACCATATCTTTCACCATCGCCACCACCACTACCACAACCATCACCACCACCACTACCATTATCACCATCTAATGAATCAGTACCGATTTTGCTCTCTGACTGTGTGGGGGAACCTGAAGGGATGCCTCTTGAGGAAATCGAGCTGGTTTCTTTAAATGGAGAGTGTGGCTCTGAGTGTACTCTACCTTCTGCTTGCCATATATTCACCCACATTAACTCCAAGATGTGTAGCAACTTGAGGGTTTGGCCGACCTCATGCCTCATCTAACACGGGCTCACCTCAATTTCTCACCCACTCATAAAGGGGATCCTCAGTACCGATTTTGCTCTCTGACTGTGGGGGGGAACCTGAAGGAGTGCCTCTTGAGGAAATCGAGCCAGTTTCTTCAAATAGAGAGCGTGGCTCTGAGTGAATTCTGCCTACGACTGCCATATATTCACCAACATCAACTCCAAGATGTGCAGCAACCTGAGGGTTTGGCCAACCTCCTGCCTCATCTAGCACGGGTTCACCTCGATCTCTCACCCACTCATAAAAGGGATCCTCATCTTCCTCTTTGTCTTCGTTCATCCCGAATACATCGGTCAACTCGATTGGGGTTGTATCTTTCTCCATTCCCATCCGTATGTGTTCATCCCTAAATGTCATGTTGTAATGGACTTATACTAGATTGTCTAGACGGTCAGCACCCAATCGGTTTTGTCACTCTGTGAATATGAGGGAGAATGTAGACCAATTACGCTGGCAGTCGAAAGTGGAACACGTCTGTGATAACACTTTAATTGCTATCCTACTCAGGTTTGGGGAGTCTCTTCCGTATAAGACCCACCATTCAACTGCATCAGAGCATAAAAGAGTATTATTACTTAAGATTGATACATGGTAAAATATTAATACATTATTGACAACAAATTAAGGTGATTCGACTCACAAGGGGTTGTAGTTGAACGAGCAGTTTTGGCAGCTTCCGTGCCAAAACTCCCAGTTGCATCTTTAAAGTTTTTTATATAATCCAAAACATGTTAATTATTAGCAATTTTGCATATTGCAAGTTTGCGACCGACCATAAACTTAAAAGTAAAGTAAACACTTAAAACTCACCTCCTGATTTGCAATGGACTTGGCTCTTGGATCAGGATTAAGCTTTGCTATAATATCCTGGACTGCTTCTATTAAATCTTGATTCATCCCAAGATTGTTGTTGTATTGATGCTTGGGATTAAGATAATATGCTAAAAAGAAGGTAAATACCATTATTAGAAATTAAAACGGAGTCATAATATAATTGAATTCATGTCAAATAAATAAATCCTTACCAGCCCTATGTAGTGGATGTGAAAGCTGCTTCTCCCAACATTTCTCAGTGATTTTGAGAAACTTTTTGTTGCCTCTTCTGTAGGCATCTGCCACTTGCCCCTTCATCAACTCCATTGCTGCCCATAGATGTGGGAAGGTCGGTTTTTCTGTAAGTCTACCATTCGCAAGACTTTGACTATAGGTTCCAATATTTGTACCACCTTTTTAGGTCATCCCAGAATAAGTCACTTGAAATGGTTGACTGAGCTAACCGAGCACGGGGAGTAAAAGCCTAGGGCCAGTCAAACCATTTCTTTGAAGCAAACATGGATCTATTGTCTCAAAGCTCTTCAGAGCAATATAGTTTGTGGGAAACCGTGTCAAACCTGGCCTCACCAAATCCCCCCCACATTTACTCCTCATCAACTGTAGGGCATATCCATGGTTGTAGACAGTATTTGTCTTGCCTGCTCTACAACCTCTTTCACTAACTTAATTTTGCCCATATCCTTTAGCAGCAAGTCTAAGTAGTGGACTGCACATGGAGTTCATAATAAATTAAGTCTAGGTAATTCATTAATCTTTCCCCAGTTTTCTTGAAATCACTGCCATTATTCGTGACCACTTGCACCACATTCTACACCCCTACCTCTTTCACAACCTGCTTCAACAAGTTGTAAATATATATCCTTCTTATGTTTGGAGGCATTCACAGACTTCAAGAAAAATGTTCTCCCATCACACGATACCATGAAGTTGATCAGGGAGAGTCTAGTAGGTCCTGTCCACCCATCACACATGATTGTGACTCCATAAGTCTCCTAGTATGGATGCAACTGCTTGACGTATTCCTCAATTTCCTTCTTATGTTAAGGTAGATGAGTGTTGTACAACTTATAAGCTGTGGGCCCCTTCACCCTTGGGCCACCCTGCTTACTTCATCCAACATATTCTGGTAGTAAGGCCCTGTGGTGGCATTGCAGGTATATTATTATAAAAAAGGGTCACTCTCCATAATCTCAATTTCTGGGGCACGACGTGGTAGTGGGGGCTGTGAGTCTCTGGCTGCTCCTGATGTAGAGGTCCTCATACTCTGAGTGCTCCCAAAAGGAGTTGGATCTGTGGTTGGGGATCTTCATGTCTCCTCCTCCTCTCCTCCTGTCCCTGTCTTGAATCTCTTGATAAGATGAACAACCTCCTCCTTGTCTTGATGAACCAGCTCCTCTGGCCATCTGCCTAAATCTATCTTCCTTCATGGCAAATGAACGCCTATTGGCTAGCATACCCCGCCACATCTGCAATGCATCAGGGTTCGGGAAGTCTGGGTCATCAGGTTCATCACTATCATAGTCCTGCTAACCAAGTTCTGGTAAGCTTGTCCTCTCTAGGCATGCCTCTTCAAATTCTTGCCTGGCAACCTTTTTATCTCTCTTCCTTTCTATCCCACCCTTCATCACCTGAGCCATAGCTGTTTTTATTTCACTGAGCACGCTAGGACACCTTGTTGCATTGCCATCCCCACCATCAAGATGCCACTTCAGGCGAGTGGCTCCACCACCTCCAATTTTTTTGTGGTAGTAGTTGCATTGTGATGTCCTCTTGTTAGCATCAAGGGGCACCCCATGCCTCCAGGCGATATCTCCGGCTCCGGAGGATCCTTGCCCTTGTGACCCACTCATTGTAGTCCTGTAGGCTGTTAATGTATACATTAATACATGCATTATTAGCATCCAAACATCAGACTATGATAAAAAATGCAATTCTGCATATACTATTTTATCAACCAAGTCTAATTTTTCCTTTAAATAATTATCAAATAATTAATCAACATAAAATATATGTGAAACATCACAAAATTGCTCAATTTCAGCGGAAACAAATTTTACAATATATTTCTGTATTTATCATAATTTTCAAACTTAAAACAGAAAATTATTACTATTTATTTGTATTTATTTTTAATTTTATCAAATATTAATATCATTTCTGAAAATTAAAATAAATAATTAAAAACAGAAAAATGGATCCGACTCCATGAATCTTTAGATCAGCCAATGTTGTACATAAATATGAACTCAATCCATCATGTATTAACCCTATTTTATTCAAAAATTAGTTCCACAAAATTGAATATTTTAAAACATAAAAATAAAAATAAATAACAGTACAAGAAATCTAACTCCATAAACTTGTAGATCATTCTCATTTATGCAACATATAATATTTTCAAAGCAATCCATGAACCCTACAAACAAAATCATAAGAAATTTTAGTTTAGGGAAGAGATGTTACCTTTTCTTTGAAATCTTCAAATCCTTGCTTCAGATGAAGTTGAATCTTGCTTCTAGGGTTTAGGTTCAGTAGATGGTGGAAGATTTGAGGGAAGAATGAAGCTTTTTTTTGAAAAAAAAAAAAAATCGAGTTTTGAGAAAATTTTTGCCTTTCCTGTCGAAACTCAAGACTGATTTTGAACGAAATAGGGAATTTTATAAGCTGGTCCAGTCACTGTTTCGATCAGTACTGGTCGAAACAGTCATTTTGGTTTCGGAACCGAAATATTGTACTTATTTGTTTCGATACCTGGTTTTGTTTCGGACAAGTGGATTTTCGAAGCATTTCGGCCGAAATCTGGGAACCATGATAAGCGGTGTGAACCATCATCACCTTTTGTTCTTGCTGCTTTTGTGGACATATCGTTAATTTTAGTTTCCTCGCACCATAAATCGAACGGTTCAATCATTGCTGATGGTGCTAAGAACAAGTGTTCAAACTCTTGACTCACAAGACTTGCATGAGTCGGTTGGATCATGTTGTTTGTAGTGTTAACTAAAGCATATTATTTTCCTGGAACTGAAATCTTGTTCCCTTTTTAGTAAAGCTAGTGTCTTGGCTGACATGAGTGTGAGCTTAAAATCATAGCATATGCTTTTAGGCGATTGCGAATCTGAAGATAAAGTAGGTAGTTGTTGGCTCAAAATGCTTATTAGTTTATTCAGTGCTGGCTTTTTAGGTGCTTTATGTGTTGATTCACGTCTCTTTTTGAATGATAAACTTGGAGAATGATTTGGCTAAAAAAATCCATATCATATGTTATTTGATGAAACACATTGATCAGTTGTAGGAATGAAAGATTTTTTTGGTCTCGGTTTCTAGGTATCGAGACTAGACCAAGGGTCGAAACTAAAATGTTCCAGAACTTGACCTGTTTTGAGTCTTTGGACTAGGTTTTGACGGTAGTTGAACCAAAACAGTTTATAATGTCACATGTTTTGATCGAAATCTATCTGTTTTGATGGGTTTCAACCGAGAGGGAAGGTTTCGACAGGGTTCCGACCAAAATTCTAGGGACACAAAATTATAGGTTTTGACAGGGTTTTGACAATCTGTTTTGGAACCAATTTAATGTTCATGTAAAGATTCTTCGTATGGACAATGGTACTGAATATATGGCTGGTCCCTTTCAGTCCTCTCTCTACGCTTGGCATTCTTACCAAACTAGTTTTGTTGACACACCTGCTTGAAATAGCGTTCCTGAGCATAAGAATCGACACCTGCTTGAGGTGGCTCGGCCTTTGCTATTCGATATGAATATGCCTCTTCGTTTTTGGAGCGATGCTTTGTTTACAGAGGCATATCTCATTAACAGAATGCCTACTCGGGTTCTGTATTTTCGATCTTCTGTGGAGGCTCTTCAAGGTACCTCACTTCAAGGGACATCCTCTTTTATTGTTCCACTTAAGGTTTTGGGCTGCACTTGTTTTGTGCCCAATCATCATTCCAATGGCAAACTTGATGCTTGGGCCATGAAGTGTGTCTTTATTGGGTACTCTGCCATGATGCCATCCAAAAGGGATATAAGTGTTACCACTTGCCTTCTTGTCGTGTGGTTGTAACAATGGATGTGTCTTTTCTAGAGACTGTGGCCTTTTCGCCCCTCCGTCATCTCTTGAGGGGGGAATCTTGGAGATGCAGAGATGCCGTCTCAAACTCAGTCATTTGATGACTTTGATTCGCATCCATGAGGTCAGTCTGATCTGCATCCTACTGTTCCGGTCAATGAGCATCCAGATAATTTTGAACTGCAGGCAGCAACTGCCCCAGAGCAGGCCACTGACCCCGAGTTGCATGTGTATGTCCGGAAAAGGCCTATCGAACCGACCACCACTACCACTACTTTACCTGTTAAAGCGTCAACTTCTAAACCAAATTCTTCCCAGCCTATTTCTGACTTATTTGGTAACACTCTTTCTCAAGATCCCATGCTTGATATTCCCATTGCTATTTAGAAAGGACATAGGACATGTACTCAACATCCTATATCCAATTTTGCTTCATATGATTCTTTATCTCCTTCTTTTCACGGTTTGTGTCTTCCTTGGATTTTGTGTTTATTCCTCAGACTTGGCCAGAGGCTCTTGGAGAATCGAGATGGAAATAGGCAATGACTGAGGAAATGAATGCACTCCGGAAAAATGAGACATGGACATTGGTGTCTCTTCCTCCCAATAAGAGCACCGATAAATCAATGTTAAGCAGCATGCTGATGGCACTGTGGAACACTACAAAACTCGGTTAATTGCCCGAAGCTTCACCTAAACCTATGGAATTGATTAACAACAGGAAAGCACCCATAGCAAAAATGAAAACTGTTCGGGTTTTTCTTTCATGTGCCATCAACCTAGGATGGGAGCTACAACAACTTGATATCAAAAATGCTTTTCTACATGCATGGCAAATTAGAGGAAGAAGGTTATGTGGAGACCCCTCCTGGATTCTCCTGTCTGAAGACTTAAGGGAAGGTCTGTAAATTGAAGAAGACTTAAGGGAATGCATTCTGGGGCACTCCCTAGAATGCATTCTTCGAAAGTTGGGCCTCACCAAATCCCCACAACTTTCTGTCATAATTGGGAATACATTGTAATAATTGGGAATGCATTTAGGTCGGAATGCATTCTGGTCGGAATATTGGAATGCGTTCTGTTCGGGATGCATTCTGGGGAGAATGCATTCTGGTCAGAATGCGTTCTGAACGGAATGCAATATGATCGGAATGTATTCTGGGACGCCTAAGCGCCCCTTTAGGCCTCCAACACTTTGGTTCACCTTAGGGCCTTGACAACTATGGTTCAGGTAGTGTACAATTACAATTTTATTATGCCAACACCCTCCCCTCAAGTTGGAGCATGGAGGAATGTGAGATCTTCAACTTGAAACAATGTAGCTGCGGAAGTAGTAGCAACAACTGCACCAGTGGTAGCAGTAGTAGTAGTGGCAGCAATAGTAATAGTAGCAGCATAGTATAGGTCACTGTGAACCAAGTAGTAACATCATAGTAGGTCACTGTGAATTAAGTAGTGGTAGTAGTAGTAGCAGTACAATATAGGTAATAGCACAGTCTAGGTCACTGCAAACCAAGTAGTAATAGTAGTACAGTATAGGTTACTACGAACCAAGTAGTAGTATTAGGAGCAACAGTAGTGGTGGCTCTGATATCATGTAACAAAATAGAAAAGGTAGCCAGAGAGAAGCTAGAAGAAAGGAGGGAGTGTAGCAGAATCAATGGCAGAACTAAGAACAACAGTTAAAGAAGCCGAAATCAGTAAATATTGAAATTGATAAGATTTGAAGAACTGATCAGTAAAACCAGTAATAATTTGAAGATCTGATCACTAAAACCAATAATTAATTGATGAATCTTGATCAGCAAGATTCAGTAGTAGCAGCATCAGACTTAGCAGTAGATTCTGATCAGCAAAACAGCAGTGGGTAGCACCAGGAGATCGAGATCAGCAACAGGAATATCTCAATCGGTAGTTCTTGAACTGAAACCAGCAGTTCTTGAAAACGAAAATAGTAATTCTTGAAACCTGATCAGAATTGATGGTCTGATCAGTTAGAGAAGTAAAAGAGAGGAGATTGAGATCCGTTCTTAGAAGGATGTGGATCAGAAGTCTTGATCTCGAGCAGAAGGTTGCAGCAGAAAAATATCGATCAGAAAAGCCAGCAGCAGTAGTACCAAAAATCTCAATCAGAAAATCCAGAAGCAGCGGTACCATGAGTCTCGATAAAATAAAAACCAGTAACAGCAAGGGATCTCGATCAGAAAATACACCAGCTAGGGATGATCATTAAATCTGATCTTTATCCATCAAGTAGCAGCAATAGAAAACCAAAACTCATCAATGACTGAAGGGACTAATATAGTTCATAGAGATAGGCGGCAATGGTGGCTGCACACCACAACGAAGATCTTTAAATGACTCTCGAAACGGCACCTGCTCTGATACAATGTAACAAAATAGAAAAATAAGAGAAGATGTAGAGAATCGATGTGTATCTATTCTCCTCTCCTTGTAGCATGTATTTATAGAAAATAGAAAACAACTATTACGTAGGACTTACGACTCTACAAGTCATAGTCCTAGTTATAAACTAAAGACAAAGTAAACTCAAAATAGGAAAAGGAAACTAACAAACCTAATTGGTAAAGGAAACTAATAAAACAAACTAATAAATCAATTAGGAGTTCATATATTAATAGGAGTCGATTTACTAATAGAAGTTCAAGTCTTAGAAACTAACGTTGACTACTTTGACTAAGTCAAGGCAGTATACGATTACAATTTTATTACATTAACAGTTCCTATGGAAACAGAAATGTTTCACGAAATTATTGAAATTTAGTACTGTGCTCACTGGTCAAATTTCATTAATAAACTAATGCCGGAAGTAGCTAAAACTGAGTTTAAAATTCTATAAACTTACTGGTATATCATGCATGGTTAAGGTTATGGAATCTAGTGGCGTTCTTCTTTTTTAATGCCACTTTGGATTCACTTGTTAGATGCATAATTATCAAGGCGTCGCTTAGGCGCCCAGGCTGCCTTGGGTCGCCTTGGAAAATTGGGTGCCTTGGTCGCCTAGGCGCCCAGTCAGGCCTCCATCGCCTTGGTTCGTCTTGATGCCTTGACAACTATGGTTAGATGCTTCCTCAAATTGTTAGGTGTTGAAATTTGACCTTTGAGATGGGTGTGGTTGACCTCTATCACATGGACCAACCCTTGTTTGCCACTTTGCAAGTTGTTACAGACAGTTCACAAAACCTTGTGATTTTTGACATCATCCTTCCTTTTTTCTCGTTTATTAATGAGAAACATCATAATTTCTATATTGAATTAGACGTGTCCATTTGGTGCAGGTTGATTAGATGAGCCTGTGGGTATTGGGCCCACAAAGAAGAGAACAGGGATGGATAGGGTAGATCTTAATGGTGGGGTCCCAGGTCTAGAATAGAATCTTGGAAACCACACTTACAACCAGGATCTGAATTGAAAATTTGAAGGAAAAATCATAAAATTGGACAAATTTCAGAAATTAATGCAATTTGAGGAAAAACCCATTTTCCAACAAATTACCAAACAATACACAGACTCCGTAGTTAATAGTAAATAATTTTAAAAGTTCAGAAACAAGAAGAAGAATAGCTGACGGTGAACCAGAAGGTTCAGTTAAGAGCTTTATCTCTCAAAGCCTTAGTTGGATTGGACTGTAAATTAACTAATAGAGTTGCCTAGGCTTAGAGAGCTGACACAAACCAAGAAAGTGAAAGATTAATTGATTTTTGGAAGGTATGATGTGTCAGATGCAGAAAATTCCAAAAACAGAGCAATAAATTAACAGGGAAGAGTAAACAACGATAGAACGATTTTAATGAATCAATGGAGTTCAGAGAATCCAATGACAGAAACTTAGGTACCTGATTTGATTTCAGTCAGATTACCAGATAATCCACTCTGAGAAAATATGTCTCAGAAAGATAGCTGTAAAACAGGGCAGCCGCCCATAGCAGGAAATAAAAAACCATAGCATGTAAAGGAGAATAACAAAGGATAAGGATAGGTCACAACTCACACCCTGAGAAGAAGTCAGATCTGAATCGATTAGGGATCTGTTGACAAGCAATCATGCACAGCAGTAAAAACTCAATAACTCTTCTATTATTCCACTGAGTGTCCATTGAAGGGGATGCTTACATATGTATAACTGCTAACAGAACAATTTCGACCCTCTCATGGATTCCTACTTACAAACTGAAACTGAATATTTTATTAAAAAACTCAAGTTGAACTCAGTTATTATACTGTTAGCCTAATCCAACTCAAAGACCAACTTAAAACTGAACTAGATTCTGTTCCACAATAGCTTATAAAAACCCCACTTCAAATTACTTTCTGATTACAAAAAGACCCCCAGTGAAGAAGTAAAATACCCTAATTACCTCTACTGTAACTGAAGATAAATGTAGGCTTGGTTCTCCTTGGCCTGGGCCTGGGCTTGGGCTTGGGCTTCCAAAGTCCAAACTAGGTCTTGTTTGTCCAGCCAGGCTATTGCAACTGCATCACCTAATCTACGGCTGCAATTTGTTGAGAAAGATGGACAATAGATCTGTGAGATTTGAACAGGTCTGATCCTAAACTGATGGTCTGACGAGGATCAAAACAGGTATAACAGTTAGATTTTAAAAGAATAATTACCAGAATCTAGTATTTTGATTTCCATAACAAACTAAGAAACAGAATAATGTTAGCTATTGAAAGCGATGAGGTTGTAGTTGGAGAGAGAGAGAGAGAGAGTAGTTAATTTTATTAATTTAAAATTTTGTTCCATATTAGGGAAAAAAAGTGGTCGTAAAATTTGGATTCAAATTAATTCGGGAATTAGTCATTTACCTAAAAAGAATTCGGACAAAAAATTCGGATGATAACTTTTTAGATGTATTATGCCTTGATGTAGTCTGCATGTAGATGATCTATTATTAAATGCCTATAGCTTGGAAACTATTATAAAAATCAGTTCGTAATCTAAGGTATTAGTTAGTTAGATCTCATGGTCAAGGATTGCGAGAGTCAAATAATCAATGCCACTTGTGCCATTGATTTGGCAGTCGAGATGAATCCAACATGTGGATTTAGTGAGGACCGTGACTCTATAGGTGATTCCAATGCAAAGTCTAGTAAAATCCAAGATATATCCAACTTGTTGATTTAGTAAAGCCCATATTCCATGGTTATGGGCTGTATTCCATGGTTCAAATATGGCAATGTACCCATCTTGCATGGCCTACTTTGGTCTGCAGTGTGCTCGGCAACTGTAGAACTGGTCAGAATTCTGGACCAATTAGTTTGATTCAGGTTGCAGATTCTGGTCTTGAGAACCTCAGCCTTCTGATGTTACTTGTTAAAAATCTGGTGGGCTTTAGAGGATGGGGATCATTACTTGGTTAGAATTTAGAATTGGGTGGTCTGGGTCTGGGGAGGACGGGATCATGACTTGGAAAGATTATTGGAAAGAGGGACCACAATGGTGCAAATGTGCAATATGGCTTAAAAAGTAACTGTGGTTGTGAGTCTTGTGACTGAGGGTTGAGAGTTGGGACATTAGTTCCACATTGGAGAGTTTAGTGAAAGGAGAAGCTGACCAACCCTGTAAATAGTAGTCACTTGAGAACAAATGTGAACCTTGAGTGGGAGGGGCGCCCAAGAATGGTGCTGAACCTTGTTCATTTTAAAAATTCGTTTAATCTATTGTTTTTTTTATATGATAAAATATAATATTACAAATTATTCATAATTACATAAATTAATCACAATTGATATATATATATATATATATATATATATATATATATATATATATATATATATATATATATATATTTATATATAGTTTTCAAAAGGAAAAATTTCACGTAGACCCCAAGAAGTATTGCTAACATCATTTACCACCCACAGGTTTGGAAAATCATCAACTATCACCCGTAATCTTTGCTCCGTTAATCAAAGAGGCCCACCCCGTTAACAGAGTCTAGTTAGATGCTGATGTCAGATGAAATGGAACTTTTCATGGACAATACTGCCCTTAGAGTAAAGGTAAATTCTTCTTCTTTCTGTCTCTTTCTTCTTCTGCTCTTCTTCTTTTCCTGGTTTCGATCTTTCTTCTTCTTTCCTCTTCTGCTCTTCTTCTTTTACTTGTTTCGATTTAACGTCCGTCCGTCTGCCGAACACAAAGCCCACCAGAATCCTCGCACTCGACACATCTTCTCGACGATGTTCCCCGTTCCAACTGAAACCCAGATTGCAAGGCACCAGCATAACCTCTGTTTGGGGTTTTCCTTCTTTGTGCTTCAATAATCCCACTGTCATCCTCTGGGTCTCTGTTGAGTAACCCAATAGTAAGGGTATGCACGTAACACACGCAGCAGTTCAATTGGGAGACTTGTAAACCGAAGCATGCACGGCTGGCTGGATTTTGCTATTATCCCTCCAGTAGTTGATATGACCTCTGCAGTCAACTGATGATGGGATCGATGAATTACCACTGTTGTCTAAGATCACTAATTCAATAACAGGAATGTAACAGAGTCCAAAATGTGTTTGGGCCAACAGCAACCACACAAATCAAACCGTCTACAAGCACTAAAAGCAGAAATGCAGTGACTAAGAAGTAAGGGAATTAACTGAAAATTAGAACAGTTAAATTATTGTTAAGGTGAAAATTGGGGAAAAACTGTTTCTGATTCAGTTGCTGCTGGATGTTGAGGAGAAATTTTCCCGGTTACAACATCACAGTGTGAAGCTTGCTGTTTCTCATAGGCTAATTAACAGAACCGAGGGGCAAAAATTATGGTTGTGAAGAGCTTGAGATCTTGGATGGATTGCCACTCTGTTGAAATTGATCTCAAAGATTTGTCAGCAAGAGATGGTCATTAGGGATTGGATTCAGTTCCACCATTTCAAGAATGGATAATGTTCTTGCAGAGATGCGGTGACTCTCCCCTCTTCCTCTTTCTTCACTGTTATTTAGATTTAGGGCTTGGCTGAGAGTGAAAACGAAAGGGAAAGGGTAAATGTTATTTTCGATAGAAGGTCAAACTAGTACTTTTACCTTTTTTAAAATTTTTTTTAATTTATAAATGAAAAAAAAATGTCTATCAACATTTTAAGTGATTTCCGTTAGTTAAGTGGGTGCGGTTGATGATTTTCCGAACCTGTGCGTGGTAGATGATGTTAGCAATACTTCTTGGGGTCTATGTGAAATTTTTCCTTTCCAAAAAATACGACCTTTTCTAGATCTTTGAAATCAATTCGGATTTGGCCAAATAATTTATAATTCAAATTATTTGGTTTGTCCAAATTATCCGCGGATTATTCGAATTTAACAACTACGGTCTTGCCTATTTGGGGTCTTAGACTCTTAGGAGGGTTGAGTTGGGAGACGCTCCTGACCTTCGATATTTTTTTTTGCTCAAAATGGCTGCTCTCAAGACTCAAACCTGGGCATTTGCCCTGGCAGCCCAAACCTATCTTTTGTTAGCAGCATGAAGTTAAAAGAAAAAAAAATGTAACAGCTGTCATGCTTTTCAAAAAGCGGACCTTTTTTTTTTTTTTTTTTTTCCCCTCTCCCCCTTGTTTTGGTTGCTATTTGTTGTTTACTCTGGTTTTATACTTGTTCGTTTTCGATGAAAATTTTTATTTATCTCCTACTCCATTTAATTGTTTTGTGGTTACGAGGCGCTTGTTGTTAATTTTTCCCATATTATCAAATAAATTAGTTTTTTATACCCATTCCTTAAATTGTATTAAACCTATTTATGCTTTATATATATATATATATATATATATATATATATATATATATATATATATATATATATATATATATATTTTTTTTTTTTATACTTATGAGACATAAAAGGTTGCTCTTTGTGCAGATGGATCGGCTTCTAGCTTTGCTTGTGGATGAGGCTTCTCAGGCTGAAAGATCTGGTCATCCACAACCCCTGACCATTATTTTTGTGGAGAGAAAGGTATTGCAGCTAAATATTCAATTTTTGCATTATTTAATAATATAAATTCAAGATTATGAATGTATTTACCCTTTCAGACTAGGTGTGATGAAGTCACAGAAGCTTTGGTAGCACAAGGTTTGCATGCTGTTGCTCTCCATGGTGGCCGTAGCCAGAATGAAAGGGAGGCAGCTCTTCGTGATTTTAGATCTGGTGCTACCAATATTTTGGTAATGTTCCCGTAATTGCATCAGAGATTTGGTCAAGAACTCTTAACCTTGTGACTAATTGCATCCAATTTGTAGCTTATGTTGTGAGCTTGTGCAGGTTGCTACTGATGTTGCATCTCGTGGTCTGGATGTAACAGGAGTTGCTCATGTTGTTAATCTAGATCTTCCAAAGGTACGTTCTACTGCAAGCTGCAAGCTTCTCTGTTGCTGATATGAATCTAAATACTCATTGGTAGGACTCTGCAGGTTACAAGAGAAATATTCAGAGTTCTCAATCTTGGACTCTCCTTCCTGGAACCTGTGCTTTAATTTGTGTGGTAGAAAGATTTTTTTTTTCCTACTCGTCATCGTGTCCTTGGAGTTGAAAGAGTATTTGTCTGCTGTGTAGGATTTTTTTGGAGGAAAATTTTGAATGTATTACTATTATCTATATCTCTTTAGATGGGCATTAGCATTGTTTTCTGCCTTACTGAGTTTTATATTTTGCTTGTGGAATATTGCCTTGAACATGCAATGTGGTTACTTGATAGACAATGGAGGATTATGTACATCGAATCGGAAGGACGGGTCGTGCTGGATCCACTGGCCAAGCTACATCATTTTGTACCGACCGTGACATGGTATATTCTGTCTTTTGCTTTTATTTCCCTATTCTGTGATTTCTTCCATTCATGCACTCGGGAATATTGACATCCTTATAATACTGATTTTTATGGTGTCCGCTTGTAGTTCCTTGTGGCACATATAAGGAAAGCAATTGCAGATGTGGAATCTGGAAATGCTGTGGCATTTGCTACAGGGAAGGTACGTCCTTTTTCTGCAATGCTTTCTTTTTTTCTTCTTTCACTGCAGCTCCTTTTTCCCTGCTTCCAAGCGTCTCCTTTTGCTTCCACCGAACCATTTGCTTTCCTGCACTAGTGCACTTAATACATTTTCTTTCCTTTTGTTTACTTTTCTAGCTGTTCTGAAGCTCTCTCATCCTGAAAGAATTAGTTTTAGCTGCATACTTGCATTCCTTATCAACGGTTTCGTAAAACTCCCACTGGTATTATTTTAGGTTGCAAGAAGGAAAGAGAGAGAAGCTGCAGCTGCACAGAGAGAAGCAAGGTTTGGACTGTCAAAGCTCACTGTGCTGGGTCCAACATCAATAAACGTTGAGGACAAGTACAGGTATATGCTAACCCCAACGACCATGAAGAAGGAGGGTGCTGCTGATGACGCTTGGGATGACTGATAAAAACTCCCCTCTTACCTCGCCGTGCTTCAAACTTCAAAAAGATATTTCATGTACTTCATGCTTGAGGCTCCAATCATCGTTAATAATGGTTGAGGTTTGTCGCTCCCCTCCTGCCTTTGTAAAGTTTACATCCCAAAAGTTCGCACCTGTAAGTAAGGGCCCAAACAATGTATATACTCAACATTCTCCAGCACGTGCAGCTTTCACAATGGAACTTGCACGTGATAGGGAAGAGCAATTGCAGGGACATTCCCTTTTTTGCATTTTTGTTATTTCTATATGGTTTGGGATTTCTCCTTTTTGTGGCCAACTCAACAGTCATGGATGCAATGAGCTTCGTGAAAGCAATTTAGCTATCATTGTTCGGATCTGTTTAGTATATATTCTGCATGCTTCTGGCTTGTATTATAAACTGTCCCGGTTGATGAGAAGAAATTGTGTTTGACAGGTGTATGGCTTGTGGCTTGGGCCTGACTTTCAAAATAAGTCAATTAGAAAGCAAATGTAATGTAAGTCCGTTTACATTTATGTTTTCTTTTTATTTATCTTAATTAATTGTTAGCATGTATCAAGGATTAACTTTTTGGTGTTATTTAGTTGTTCTGTATTAGTGGCTTATTGTCAGTGCATGTTATGGTTGGATTTTAGTAAATAAACTAGTCAGTTTGGTTGAAATGTCTCACTGATAAAGAAACTACATGATTACAAGGGAGACATCTGGATTAGAGAGAGAGAGAGAGAGAGAGAGAGAGAGAGAGAGAGAGAGAGAGATCTGGTGAGTAATAGTATAAATGCAATTTTCCGTTACAAGTTATTTTGAACTTTTGTAGGGTGCCACAGGCTTCTAGAGATTCCTTTACTCACTTTCCAATCGCCTGCTTCCATAAACACGCATTGCTTGTGGTGAGTTTCAGTTTGTTTCCGGTGGTAAGGCATGGTGCTGTAATGTGCAAGCGTTGGTTGGAAAATGACCATTGAAAAGATGGATGCGTGTTCGACGGTTTAGTGACTGACAACCATGTTCAAGTATCGGTATCGGATGGGTCAGTCTGTATCAGTTTTGGACCTAATCTATTACTGATCCGATCCTATTTTATTACTATAATATATGGTGTCGGTCACATGTCAACTTTCCATTGGATCTGTGCACTGATTTGGATCTGATTGGTTTGAACATGATCAATACTCTGTCCAATAACAATAACTGGATTTAAAACCTTGTGTGAAATAAACCAGAAGCAAACTCAGGTTGATCCAAACCAGTGGCATCATGCTGACAATATTTTTGTGGCTATCTGAACATAACCTGTCATTCCTGGAATGAGTTGCTTTTGGTTTATTTATTCGAAGGTATGCGTAGTGGCCCGGAAGTGTAAGCGTTTCTCAGAAAAACATTCTGGCACAATGACCTCATTGTGATGTATGGGCGGATGATGTGGTTATTCCAAGATGACATTGTATGTATTGGTCACATCTTGAATTTAAGATTCAATCAATTATCCTCGTATGCTGGTATTCATGATCTTGGTAATCTTGAATTTTCAAAGTTTTATCTTGCCTCATGGTGAAATTTGTTTGGTTGAAATTTGATATGTTTACAAAATTTGGCCCCATCATAGATGTCGTGGGGCAGATATTTGGTCGTTGCAGAAGCCCTTCTTAGGTGACTTGTGCAGGAAGCAAGAGTGGTTTTTCCGGAGGGATTCAAATCGTCGCCTGTTGTGGAATCAACAGGCGACCCGGCTGAGTTCATTGGATGCTCGACACTTGTCTCTTGTGTGATCCGACGGTGACGAAGCCTCATGCTTAGGAAAAACAACCGGTAAACCTGCCATATGATATCAAATCCCTAATTTGAAACTGTCTCCGCAAAAATCCGCTGGAATGTTCCCGGCTTGAAACCTCTCAGGGTACCTTTTGATTCTCTGGGTTTTTTTTTTTCTTTTCTTTGCAGTTCTCAAATGTCGATCATGGTATAGATGGTCTTTGCTCTGTTCGTTAAAATTCCACAGAGAAAGGGGAGTTTGGTTAGGTGTTTAGTGTTTTTGCATTTTTTTTCCTTGGGTTTTGTTGCATTCTCACCTGTGATCCAACTTTTATCTAATGTGTTATGATATTTTAGTTTTTTCCATTGCACATTGTTAGCATCGTTATTCGTCCAAACAAGGTTGGCGAAAAAGAAAACTTCTATAGTTTAACGTGTTCCCCCATTATTTCTGTGTTACTTGGATGAACTTTGTGACATTATGTGGAGAGGATGAGCAATTTATTACGCCTTTTTGTGATGAACTGAGTGGTTATTAGAAATTTAGGAATTCATGGAAGATTTATGAATCTCTTTAGGTTCAAGTGCTTGAATCGTATTAGTAGAATCATAACAAGATAACAAAAGAATAAAATTGCTTTTGAGATGTGGGAGTTGAGTTGCAGAGCAACTTCGTAGTAGAGACGATACAGGATATGGGGAATGAAAAGGATTTGGCGGGTTGATTCCTTTCATTGCTTTCAAATTAGGGATTTGATATCATATGGTAGGATTACAGGTTGTTTTTCCTAAGCACAAGGTTTTGTCACCGTTGAATTGCACAAGAGACAAGTGTCGAGCATCCAATGAACTCAGCCGGGTCGCCTGTTGATTCCACAACAGGCGACGATTTGGATGGCCTGTGGACCTTGGAATCGATGGATGAGTGCTTAATGTTGCTACGTGGCATGTTAGATGGGGGTAAATTCTTGCATTTGGAAAATCCAAGGTTATCAAGACTCAAGAGTTGTAATCCAAAACTTGGATTTATAAGGGTGCATTATGCATAGCAATTCATGGGTTGTATAATTGAATAGAGTATGAAATTATAGCTGACCCATAAAAATTTGTGGCCGATTGGGGAGCAGGGTTTATAGGATCGGACTGTCCATAATTGCCCTGCAGAGCGGCAAGTTGGATTGGATTGCAAGGCATGTCAGACGAGTTTCAGGCTGAAAGGAAGGCGAAAAGGACTGATCTCAGACTGATTCCGATCTGGATCCGCCGATCCCAAGTCCGATTCCAAGCTTTTAAACAATGAATGGGAGTAATCAAAATGTAAAAAAAAAGGCTGCATCACTCTTTCACATGTCACAACTGATTGTTTCCAATTAAACACATGATGATTTTACGTTGCTCATACAATTGCCCTAGTCTGAAAGCTGAAAGGCCGGTTAGATATCATCCATCCGATTGAATTCCGATACCAGACATGTTAACTACATACGAATTCTGATATTGGTTTATCTGCTTTGACTTTGATATACTGTTTTTTTTTTTTTAATATGAAACACATGACGTGAACCTATTTTCAACATCTACCTCAGCATCTCATCCTGATGTTTCTATGTCAAAGATTAATGGTGGATTTTATATAAAAACAAGGGAATAGAATAAAATAATCATGGCTAGTCTCAGGTAGATTTTATATAAAACAAGGGAAAATAATTAAAGAATGACGGGTAGTCCCTGAATCCAAAGAGTTAGCAATTTTTCTGCATGATAAGAAATATATATGTAGGACCCTTAAATTAATATAAAAATTACACTTTGAATTAATTAAGAAACATGAAAATACTAAGAAAACAAGATTATGTTTTGTTTAATTCTTCGTTGATTGATTAGGACAGGAGGAAGAAGAACACGTCTCTGCTGTATATTTATTATATAAGACCTTTCAAAGAAATCTTCCACAACGTCAAACCCTCTTTCAAGTTTCAAATTGTAGCAGAGGTCTTCCCATGGACTGAGAAAGAAAAGAATATCTCAGGAGTAGTTCTAGTGAGAGGCATTGATATACCGTCATGGTAAATGCTTGAAGTGTGACCAGGTGACCATGACCAAGTCCTCATGCCGTGTCTGCAGATCACAAATACTTTGAATCAAATGTTTCATGCTTGTACAAAAACAGAACAACCCAACATGAATCCAGTACCAAAATTCCACTTTTCTCATTTAAGTTTTAAATCAGTTTCTCGGTTACCCAAATCCCTGAAAAAATGGAGGAGATTTTGTCTTTGATCTTCCATGGCTGCAAGTTAACTAGAGATCTGGAATCAAACCTCCAAAGCTTGATAAACAATCCCAGTTTACTTGCTAGCTCTTGCGAAGATATCGTTATGGCTTTCAGTAGAGCTTCTGATCGATTGAAAGCTCTAGTAACTCCAGTTCCACCGGAGCTCGAAGGAGGTGTTCAGGAATGGCAGACAGCTAATCACACGCAGGCCATGGTCATGGCCATGTTGGCTTTGGACCCTTTTCAGTCTCAGCTCTTCTCAGATAAGAATCCGTTTGATGCAAAGGTGTGGACTACAAGGGATGCAGACGGTTCTTCTTCTGCAAAGTCTAGAGGTGGAGGAGAGTTGCAGGCAGCAGAAGGGTCTGATACAGGCAAGAACCAACGGTCACGAAAGAGGTAGGGTTAATGACCGTTAATTGGCAACTAGGTAGCGACGTAGGTCGGTGGGACCCATTTGAAGGGTTGGGCCCACTTATTTACTCGCCCTTAGAGATATTTTTAAGGATGATGTAGAAAAGAAAAAAGATTACAAAGAACACCAAATGCTATGTGCATCAATAACCAATAAAAAAAAAAAAAAGGCTGATATGGGTTGGGTCCATGGTTTTAGGTATTGATCAATTATCCAATCCATATACCAATATGATATCTGATATTTTCATTTTTTTAATATTTTTTAATTTAGTATCAATTACGTGTTACTCTGTCATTGGTCATTTATCGATCTGATCTTGTTCTTATACTATAGTTTTTATAAGTTATGGGGGCCTAAATAATTTGTAAGTAATTAGATGATTTTAATGTTACAGGAAGGATGGTGTAGAGAAGCATACGATTAGGGCAGCAGTTCCTCGTATAGGGAACATGGAGATTCCACCCGACGATGGATTTACTTGGAGAAAGTATGGTCAGAAAGAGATCCTTGGCTCAAGGTTTCCTAGGTATATATGTCTCTTAACTTATTGTGCGCATGACTTGCACTACATGGTAATAAATTAGACCAACTCTGATACCACTTGTTAGAGATTGATTCATACCTTCTCAATACATGTCTGAAGTGGGATTCAATGTATGGGTAGGTGGCCTTCTAATGTGGGCCACCCACAAATAATTTTTAAAGAAAGTTTGCCCCAGAAAACAAAAATTGTTGGAGACTATTAGCTACCATGTTTCTATAGGGTCGATTGATGATTTATTTGATGAGTATAAAGTCATTGAATGGGGTAGTGCCCCCACAGTGTAGTGGCGACTGTCAAGCCAGTGGGTACTGATGCAAGTCCAGGGAGTCTGAGTTTTACTTTCTACCCAAGATATGTGCATATTACGTCATTATGCCCTTCTCATGCCTTCTGCCCCAAAAAACCGTCCTTTAAACACTCAATTCCATATCCTGACCCCATTGTGGGATTGTAGGATTAAAATGGAAGGGTAAGGGTAAGGTAAGGCGAAGGGGAAGGGGAAAGGGATGTCTCCGAACCAAAGGTTGCGGATCGGGATCTTCTGTCTGGTTGCCAAGTGGGTAGTGAGGATCTCAGCCTCTCATAAGGCATTAGGACACTGCTACTTGGCAGTCAGATGCTTTATGAGACGTTGGGATCCTCACTGCCACTTGGCAACCAAATAAAGGATCCCTACGCGATGTCTTATGTTGTGACCCAAATCTGGGGGCAGTTTCCATTTTTAGAAACAGCTTCCTTTAAAGTGTTGAACTCTTGGGTTACTTTCCATTCGTATACACAAATAGCTGGATCTACATCATCTCCTCCCAGAGATTCTGGAGGAGGGGTGGCAACTCCGTTAGATGGTCGATACCTGAGACTCGAGTGAATCCTAGCCCTCCATCCGAGCAGATAAGCTGAGCCGATAAGAGGGTGTTGACTCGAATTCATCCGAGTCCCAAATGTCGACTATCCAAAAAGGGATGTCGCCCCTTCTCCCGAACCTCTGGGAGGAGAGGATTTGGATACCAAATAGCTTGTCCTTGTCTTGCCGTGTTTGAGATGGTCCAAAGTAAAAAAAAGCATTCGGGCACACCAAATTTGCCAAAGTCAATGACCATGAATGACTTGGTCTTTTAACCATCCGGTGTTTGACTTAGTCAACATTCAACCCAACTGGCTCAAACCCAACAGTCATCCGGACCTCCGGTTCATCAACTCCAAGGCATTATTGCAATCCGATCCTATTTTTTAATTACTCCATAAAATTCAGTCCCTTTTTTCGCATAAATTAATTTATGGGGTGGGTTCTTTGAACGATGTTGTTGTTTGCACCCACCAATGAGGGCAGGTGACATAAAAGAGGTGTTGGTGTAGGCTGTGGGATATCAAAATTGAGTCCAAATCAAAAATCGAAACTCAAATAACCAGATTTTGTGAAGACCAAAACATTATTAGACCGTAATTGGACTGTATTTTTAGAGACAGGTGAAAAATAAAAACTGAGCTGAACTAATGGATTAGTCTGAACCAAACTGGCCCAATAAACCCAAACCGAATCAATTCAACAATGGATCGATAGAAGTCCTTTAAACCAACCTTTTAGTAAACATACATTAAGGAATCCAAAATCGAGTCAACCCGATAAAACCCATTAAGCCAACTTTATATTAAATTTACATATAAGTGACTAAAACCAACCGATAATAGACTGATAAGAGCCATTAAACCAACCCATTAAAACCCATAAACCAACCTGACCAAATCGAACTTTCCTTAGCGGTTTAGTTTCAGACATGAATGTAGAAGACTGAAACCGATTCAACCTGAACTGGACCGATCGATTGACACCTCTACCGGACTGTAGCTTCCACTCCATTGGATTAGAATAACATGCATTCTTCTAACTGTTGACTTTCGTTGACCTCACCTGCCATCTTCTACAGGAGTTACTACAGATGCACCCACAAGAGCTTCTACGGCTGCATTGCTAGGAAACAAGTCCAGAGACTCGACGACGATCCAAACACATTTGAAGTCACTTACTGCAGTCACCACAGCTGTCTCATGTCCTCCACCACATCATTTCCACCGCCGGTGGCCGCTGCTACCATCCCACCGGAGCTACTTGAAGTTGAAACAACACAGCCCCCACTTTCCACTAACCTTCCCCTAAGAAGATGGGATTCAATGGAGTTGGAAACTGACACTCCTACCGACCTGAATTTGGAAATTTCCGGCAGTTTCAACATGGCTACTACTGAAGCTCCGGTCACCTCACAGTCACAGGACCGTGATGCTAAAGATGTTGAATGGCCGGTGGCGGATCTGGCCGACGCCATTTTTAATTCTGGAAGTAGTGGCAGCGACATGGATGCTTTCTTCGGTCCCATTTAAGAAAGCATGAAAGGTGTTCAGGTACACCAATCACATCACATAAATATAGATGGAAGACGTGTCTATCAATATGAAACATCCATTGATGGTAACAGATTCCAATTCAACAGAAGAAATTGAATCAGATGGCATACTTCATTGGCGTTTATAAGGTTCTAGATCTTTGTTTTTACTTGTTTCATTTATTCTTTGTAAGGTAAAGTTTGGAGCATTTGAAGTGTTTTTTGGAAAATTTTAACAAAATTAGAAAAATTAATTATTTTTGTATTTTTCTATTTTAATTAATCTAAATGGTTTACATATGGTTTGTCACAATGTAACTAGGGTTGTTATAACGTGCAGTTGTAATCCTTTGGTATTTGATTTGAGAACTGATGCAAATGGTGAAAAGACGATTTGTAAAAACTATAAAAACCCATTTCATATTAATTAATTAATTATGTTGTATTTTGAGTTTGGAATCTTTTTTTTTAACCTCAAGAGGGTATCTTAGTTAGCAAGGAGCTTACGTCTCAGGAAGCATAAGGTACTAGTTTGACTCATTTTATTATTTCAGGACCATTCACATGGGGTGTTAAGTCTTTTTTCTTTCCTGCTATGGGTGCAAGTGGAATGGTCTCATTCAACCTTAAAATGACCCGATTTGTGCGATTGTGGGGTTAGTATGGGCCCACGGGATTAGTCATTCCCAATGTCTGGATACACGTCGTTAGCCAAAAAAAAAAAAACCTTGGAATCTTTGAAATTTCCCATAAGAAATGGTATAAGGACTCTTCAGGTTCAAGAGGACCCCGGGTTGGATTGGGCTGAATCGGCCAACAAAACACGCAAAAAAAAATCGTCTCCCGCGCGCCAGCCCTCCAGCCCGTCATCTGACGGGCTGGAATGCATCGATATACGTGTCGGTGCATTCCAGCCCGTCAGATGATGGGCTGGAAGGCTGGCGCGCGGGAGACGATTTGAGTCCACAAAACACTAGGAATCGATTTACAAGCTTAGAAAAGAAGTTCCAACCATGCCGACTCGGGGTGCTACATAGGATTGCCCCTGGTATCTATGTTCCAAATCAGTCGATCTGGTCAAGCCAATCTCAATTCTTGAAACCCTAGGGCTCATAGATGGGAGGCATGCAACCTCTATTGTTTATTTCACCCACTTGGAAGTGATGGTTGGTCATTCCAACCGTTTGATTGATGGGGGATTATACTGGAGTACGTGTCAAATTTGATGGTTGATCTCAAGTGCTTTATATAATGCTGACATGAGCATGTTCATTGGGGTTATTTCTTCACGTATCTGTTTTGATGACATCAACTTAATAGGTTTCCACTTCACTTTTTTTGATGGTTTGGATCAGATCGATGTCGGATCTAATGGAAAAATGACACGTCGCTGATACTGCATATAATAATATTAAAATAAGATAAGATCGGGGATCGGATCAGGGATTAATCAAATCCGAAACGATACGAATCAGCAGGACTGATACTCCTTAATTAGCTCATATTGGTGTAAATATTGTCTAGATTCAACCTCTAGCGGGTGCAAGTTGGGCTCAACTTTGAACCAAATGAGTCAAGCCAGGCCTAGCTGGGACTCAATCTGGGCCATATTTATCAATTTCCCAGCCCCAGCCCAGTCCAGCCCACTTACAGCCCAAGTCTTTTGCATCTAAATTTTCTTGAATGGCCCATCCAAGATGCGTTTTTCCTTTGCTTGGCTTGAAGGTGGGTAAAAATCCTCTCCCGCCCACCTGCCGCCGGCCAAGGGCAGGATTTCAGTCGGCCCATCTCCCAATGTATTGATAGGCGGACCGACTGATCCCCAACCCTTGGATCAGCGGCAGGAATCTCCTGCCGCGGGAGAGGATTCGGTTCCGATAAAAACATATGGAAAAAGTGTCTATAAGGTGGCGGCTCACCTTTTGCCCTCAAGAGTTATTTTATTTTATTTTATTTTATTTATGGGTGATGATAATTTGTTGCAGGTTTTAGTGGAACCTTCACTACATCCGGTTCAGGTTAACTGGTTCATTTTCTCATTGATCCGGCCTCTTGAGGTTCGGACTAGAACGGACCAATGAATGACTAATCTTTTTTATATATAAAAACCAGGACTAATTAGTAATCTGCCAATCATTTTGATTCGTTTTACCAAAAAAAGAAAAAGAAAAAAAGAAAAAAAGTCATTTTGCTTCTTAAACGGTTCTTAATCGTTGAAGGCCGAAAAATCGATTAATTAAATCAATAAGAGAGTAGTACAGGATTTGGATTGTGTTTTTAGAGCCCGTTAGAAAACTAATAATTGGCCCAGATCAATTTATAAACTTAACCAAACTAGATCAATAAGACTGAAACCAAATCAGATTAAGAATGGACAAATAGGAGTCCATTAAGCCAATATTTTATTGAATATACATGTAAAAAACCAACATAGAACCGAACCGAACCAATCCGATAGAGGCCAATAATTCAACTTTTTTTTACTATATGTACATATAGTAAACCGAAACTGAACTAATAATGGACCGATAAGAATCGATTAAGCCAGCCTAATAACAAATCGAAACCAGACTGGCCCGTTAACTAACGTGTACAGTTTAGCCATCCTATCTTGAATATCTTTTTGAACATGTTTCTAGTCGCTCCTAAAAAGCCCAAGACCGACTTGGCTGGACCAAAATTGGCACTAATCGATCTGTTGACACCCTTAAGCCAATATATTGGTGTACATAACATAGAAAGGGTAAAATGACCATCCTGCCTTCTGAAATGAATAAATTCTCCCATTGTCTCGACGTTGGTGCAGGAGCCACACATCTGGGTAAGAATCTTTTCCCCAAAATGGGAATTTTCCACATTGGTGTACCTAACCGTATGAATATTCACAAACCATTGGAAACCTAGACAATATGGTTATTCCTTGTTTCTCACCAGTTCCTCAGTCCTTTGCTGCTTGTTTGGGTGGCGGGTACCACTCTGATACTTTTCCTTTTCCAGTATCCTTTTCCGGGGTGAGAAAGTGATTCTCTTCTAATGATTGTAGGCGAGAATCACGTGTTAACATAGGGTGGACCCTACTTGTTAGTTAAAGCCGAAATAATATTGAAGCCCATTTGGCATCATTATTTTAAATTCCACTCACATACCATATGAATCTTTTCGAAGATTCAAATTATAATAAAGAAGGTTGAATGGAAGCTTTCCTGAGATTTCCATTCAATTACCCAGATTCTTCTTTGAAAGATGGGGACACTACTGATCCATATTCAGTGTGATACCAAAGTGGAAAAAGAGTGGGAAAAGAGAAACAGCGGCGGTTTTTGTTGTATTTTGTGGCGGATGGTTAGAGATTAAGAAGACAAACCACCTTCCTTGCCTCAAATTCCCAACTCTTTCAACCCATAAAAAGCTTTCAAAACTGGGTGGCTTATATATTTTCCCACATTTTCCTTTCAAAGAAAGGGAAGGGTGAACCCCAAAAGGAAGGCCAGGATAAAAGGAATTTCATCACATCAATCATGGGATAAAGAGTATGTATGAATATGAAACCGACCTGATCAGGGTGTGAAAAGATGAAGAAAAGCAGCTTCAAAGAGGAACAATACTTTTTCCTATAATTTTCCTTAAAGAAGAAGAAAATTTCCTTATTTTTGTCCAAATGATCAAAGGAAATTTCCAGGAAATCATTAGGGTGCTTCCTTGGTCCCATCCAAGACGAGGTACTAATGTCCTATCATTTTCATTTTCATTTTCATTTTCATTTTCGTGGGAGCCACCAATCAATATGACCTTTGAGGCCTTTTTCCCATGTATTCCCATCTTGAAGAGGATAAGCACAAGTTTTCCCACACATGAAGATTCATGAGTTTACCTTCTGGATGCTTTCACACCGGTAAGAGATCAACATCAAGACTTCTAGAAAGGGAAAGTTACAAACAAGGATTAAAGTATCTCAAATGAGATTAAAATATTCGGGTGATTTTAAAAGGCGTATCGTGTCATGGATATCAAGTTTCCAATTTAAAAGTTCAAACTAATAAGTGGAGGGACTCTCCATATATATAAGACCACAAGATTCCAATCTCATTAGCAATGTGAGACTATTCCCTATATTCCCTCTCACATGTAACTCCACAGTTAAATGATGTATATGTGGCATTACATTACATGATACTTTTCAGGTGACTAGTCCCTCTTTTTGGGTGACTGATCCCTCTTTGGATGACATATAGTCCCTCTTTGAGTGACATATAGTCCCTCTTTGGGTAACTCTAGTCCCTCTTTTGTGCATCTTGCGTCCCTCTTTAGGTGACTTGTCCTCTCTTTTTTTAGGGTTATTATGAGAGGGAACCTGAAGCTCTGATACCATATCAAGTTTTCAACTCAAAAGTTCGAACTAATAAGTGGAGGGACTCTCCATATATAAGACCACATGATTCTAATCTCATTAGCAATGTAAAACTATTCCTAATAATGAATATGATAGATACACTTAGATATGGGGTAAGATATGCACATGAATGATTAGGAATATGTAAAATATATTTTTAAAATATAAAAACACTATAATAAGTCTCATTAAAAAAGAAAATATTTCTTACATTCCTACTAAATTACTAATACCATATCAAAAAATCAAAAAGTCAAAAAGTCAAAAATTTTTACCTTTTTTCTCACAAGTTTTTGCTTTAATGATCATTAAAAAATAGTTAGATGCTTGCTTCTAAATCTTTTTTTGTTGCATAATCAAAGCATTAAATTTTGGAGAGTGATTGGTTTACAAAAAAATGATTGAAATCCAACCATTTTACAAATTCTTTCCGCTGGTTCGCAAAAATCAACAGGAAATGAAGCCGACAGTCCTTTTAAAGTCTGTTTCGACCTTTATCGGTCAATACTGTCCAATATGACTGATACCTTTTTTTTTTTTTAATCCAAAATTTAATTCTCACTGTATCAACCCATATCAAAGTGTATTGCTGCGTATTGACATGTATTGACCCATGTCAAAGTGTATCGTTGCATATTGACATGTATTGACCCGTATTAGTTCGATATGATTGATATACGCAGTGAGAAACATTATGTTGATAAACTTTGGGAGACCTCCTTCACCTTGGTTGATGAAGGATTCAAATCATCTCCTCCCTGAGATTCGGGAGGAGGGATGGCGGCCTGGATGGATGACCGACACCTGGCTCTCAGGTGAATCCGAGTAGTCCATCCGAGTTGAGACCCCAGCCGACAAGCTGAGCCGACAGAGGTGTCGGCTCAGATGGATGGCTCGGATTCACCCGAGAGCTAGGTGTCGGCCATCCATCAAGGCCGCCGCCCCTCCTCCCGAATCTCAGGGAGGAGACGATGTGGATCCGGTTGATGAATGTTTGGGTTCTCATCTTTCTTATTCTCTTTTTAATGAATTTAATATTGATTAAAAAGAAGGGCTGAGGTTTTCTATCGAGTTATGTGGATTCTGCACCAACGCAAGGTTGAATAGGAGGACAAACACATATATCCAAGAGGAAGGGTAGAAGAGTCATTTCACAATCCATAAGGATGTAGGGGAACACTATTTCCATACGAAGAAACTTAAAAAAAAAAGCCCAATTGTAAAATGGATTCATATAGTCAATCTCATTTAACTAGAATAAGGCTTAATCAACTTGTTAATTACCTAATTTAGCTGGAATAAGATTTAATTGAATTCTTAATTATCCTATTTAACTGGAGAAAGGCTTAATTAAGTTGTTAATTACACCAAACCATATTCTATTTAGTTCCTATCATCTATTGCATGTCACACATCTCACCAACTTTCCATAGTTGACTTTTTTTTTTTTTTTTTTTTCTCAAATCTTAATTGTAACTTTGTTTAATAAATTATTTTTATAATGAGAAAATGTATATATAGTATTTGCCTTATGATATTTAAATGTTTTACGCTGCGAGAATATTATTCTTTCGAGTGCTAGTTGTTGTAATCAAAGAAGTGAACATTAGAAGTTGTAACCTTCTTTTGATTATCTTTTATCGTATTCGTAGAAGTTATTTTTAAGTCAAGAGTGATAGAGTGTGTTCAAAAATAATTTAAAAATAACTTATTATTATATCATTTTTTACAGTATCATTGCCAACTACGTATACTTTTTTTCAAGCATACATCGAAAATGACTAGATTTTACTAGGAAAAGAAGTATGTTATTCTAGAAGGCCAAAAACAAAGTAACATTATATCATCTTTTTCACAAACTTTGGTTACTACAAGATTTTCCCTTCTGTTTTTGGAACATGAGATTAAGTTTTAAGAAAGTCTTTTGGCGTGGTGGTGACAACTAGTTACAGTTGAACAATGCTTAAATCTTGAGAGAGAAATCGTTAATTTGAGTCTCTTCCACATCCGATACTTATCCATTCAACTTTCCCCCTTCCCTAACTACACAAGCTCTTTTTTTTATAATTTGGATTTTATTAAAAAGAAAAAGTCTTTGACCCATGGACATAGCCTATATACACGGGATGTGAACTGTGCCGAGATCTGTCCCAAATTATTATGTATATAAATATTTTTTTTTTGTTTTATCATTTGGTCGCATCTATGCTTGTTTTTGTCTTTGATTGGTTCTTCAATGGCATCCTTATCTTCTTCACCATTAATTAAAAGAAAATTACACTATCCTCAAACATAAAGTAATTGCAGACATGTGTAGAAATAATGAAATAAAAATATTTTTCAATATCCTGTCTCTGCATTGCATCTATGATTAAAAAGAAATGAAAACTACATTGCCCATTATCATCATTTATACCATCACAATCTATATGATGGATTTAGATTCAGTCATTTAAGTTAAAATAACCTTCATCAATTCCTACTACGAAAATCTATCAAAGAAAAAGCATGAATGCACGTACTGTCTCTATTTCTCTCCTCTTTAAAATTCAATTTTTTTCTCTCTCTAGATGATAGGTTTTTATTTTTTATTTTTTTTTATTTTTTTATTTTATTTTAAATCTCCATTTTTTCACTAGCATATAAATTCTAATATACACTAATGTATGGATCCTTTAAAAATGTAAATTCCTTCCATGAGGGCTTGCACTGAAAAAAATGTAACTTATCCACCGAAGAAGCTCTTGTTTGGAGACATTAATATTTGACATGTGGTAGATCAAGGGCCCGTTTGAGAAAATTTCTGTTTTTGGATTCTGGATTTTGGTTCAAATTTGGATTCTACTCCAGGCTACTCCAGGATTATTTTGGAGTAGAAACTTGTTTGATAACGCAATTTTGAAATAGATTCCAGAGCATCTTTGGATTAGAAACATGTTCGATAACACACTATAGTCCCAATCGAAGTCTAGAAAAATAGTCGTAGTAGTGGTGGGTGGTGGCGATGGTGGGGGGTGGTGGTGGTGATGGTGGTGGGTGGTGGGGTGGTGGTGGCGATGATGGTGGGATTGGTGGCGGTGGCAGTGGTAGAGGTTATGGTGATGGCAGTGGTGGTGGTGGTGGTGGCAGTAGTAGTGATGGTGGTGGCGGTGGTGATAGTGGAAGTGGGTGGTGGGTGGTGGTTGGTGGAGGCGACGGTAGTGGTGGGTGGTGGCGACGGTGGTGGGGGAGGTGGTCAAGTGAGAGTTATGTGAGAGTCGATTCTTTTCTTTCTCCAAAAAAATTGATCAAATAGTTTGGAGTAAGTATTTATGACTCCAAAATTTTGGATTCTGGAACTATTCTGAATCCGATTCACTCTATGAGAGATGGAATCCAAGCGGACTTATCAAACACGTTTTTACTCCAAAATGGCTCATTGGAAACCAGAATCCATAGAATCTAGAAGCAGAAGTTTTATCAAACAGGCCCCAAACATCTTTAAATATTGTGAACAGCTAGGAGTAAGGTTCTCCAGTGTGTCAAGTTTCAATCAGAACAGGATTGGTCACTTTTCAATTTTTTCTTTGTTATGATATAAAGGAAATATGAATCAGATTTGCCAAACGTCATAGTGGTGTTTTGTTTTCCCTTCCATATAACGGAAGAACAGAAGAACCGAAGAACTATTCCAAATGTTACCAAATTGCAGCGACAAACCCAACAAGATTTCAAGTTAGCATCAGAAACAGATTTTCCCATTTAAACTGGGGACAGAATCCAATTGTCATTCATTAAACTCTTTAAATCCAAGATGAATTCCCAAAATCTTTACCCATATCTAAAGGATTTAGGGATGGTCTGGATTAGGCGATCTGCATCGAGATCGGGCCAATCTCGTGCAGTATGCGAGTCAAGATCGATTTACAAGGGATAATTAATCCCAAGAAGATGAGACAATTTTAAGGACAAACAAGGATTCAAACCACTTGGTAAGAAACAAATCAAATTGGGACCTACATTAATTCCTCACGTTTAGTAGGTTTGATTTGGACTCATTTTCCCATCCCTGCTTATGTCCTCATTCTATAGCCTCTGGCCCCTCTGATGGCCACTAGGTGCCACATTCAAGAGGTTTTTTACGCCTTCAAGCGCCAACCTTACACACTTTCCTTTCCTTTATACATAGGTGATAGGACATACCATATTAATTCATTTGCAGATTCCAAGTATTGGGTCTTATACCCCACCTTGTCTGATTCACTTCATCCAAACATGAGCCTATCCCTAAAGAAACTTTCTAAGCTATTTTTTTAACGTGCGTTTGTTTGAGACCCATTAAAGATGGTGGTAGGGTTACCCTTTTGATGGGTTAGAAAGAATTAAGGATAACCCCACAAAAATGAAATGAAGATTCCTCCTCCTTCCTATAGGGCCCATTGTGGGGTCAGGAGATGGAATTTATTACGTAATGGGACAGCCCTTCTTAAATAAGAAGGGTGAGGAGACGGCGGATCAAAAAATGCAAACCACATACTGGATGCAAGTAAGAAAATGCGTTATTGTTTTATTCTGATAAAGTTACTTCCCAGTCATTTCCAATGATAATGAGATGAAGACAACTTAAAGTCGATGAATTGTTATAATTATAAGAAACTCTAACTAAAAGGGATAACCATGAGATTCTCATATAATTCCCATATTTTTCTAAGTAACCAAACAATAACATAGGCTCAAACTTGAAGAAAAAAAGAAAAGAAAAGAAAAAGCTAATTAAAACAAAATCTCTTCATCAAACTTGAATACATCATCAAAATCAACAGAACCATCCACCATACAGTCGATGGAATCTATACCCATGTCAAAGCTACTGTGAGAACAGCATGAATACACACCAGAAACATCTCCATAATCAGATCCAGGAGTAGAAGGCAACACAGATGTGGGACCAGATGACTCCAATGGCTTTAGATCCGGCAATAGGAAATACTCAGATGAAGATTGATTGTCATGGGCTGTTAGATCAGTGAAAGCTGCTTTCTCCTTGTATTCTTCTTTGATGTATGGGAGGGAAGAAAAGCTAGGAAGCTCTTGTTTGGTTGTAAGGTTTGATTCAAAACCAAATACAAGACATTCTCCGGGAATGTCATCCATCAGAAATTGAGGGGCTTTGAGCACATCTCTGCATGTGTGGTGGCCTATGTAAGTAGTGCGATACATAGGTGTCTCATCTTCTGTTTTTTGAACCTGTTTGGTTGCTAGGCAACCTTGATCATGCCTGTGGGTACACCTGAAGTAGCTCCTGTGAATGAGGAAAAGAAATGGTTTTTTAGCTTTGTATATCAAATCAAACCCTCAACCCAAAATTCCAAGAGGATGTGGAAAGCTATCTATCTATCTATCAATCTCTCTCTCTACCCAAAATTCCAAGCGAATGTGGAATTCTCTCTCTCTCTCTAAAAAGGGAAAGGACAAAAAGCTAGAGCACTATTAGCCCACCTATCAATTGACAGTACTAAACACCAAAAGAGGGTGGAAAATTTTCTCTCTAACTATAAGAACATAAATTTGATAATTATGAAGTTTAAAAAGGTAAAAAATTGCCACATTCTATTTTTAATACAATTTTGTAAAGGGGGCTGTAAGTTAAAAAAGTTTTTTTTTTTTTTTTTTTTTTTAACTTTTCTGATAATTTCTTGTTCTGTTATCTTTACACTTTTACTATTGTTGTAGTCTTTTGAGGCTTTGGTTTCTAATCCTTAAAATTTTTTTCTCTAAAAAAACCCTAAATTCTAATCAAATCGAATTGAAAGAAGCTTGTATGGCTCTTTTACAACCCCGTTTTCACGGTTTAGATTGGTTCCATTTCGTTTGAGATCGGAATCAATCCGACTCAATTCCGATCCCTAATTTAAAACCTTGGATTTTTGGCCTTAAAAAAACTCTGGGCTTATGCCCTTTTACATTTCTTGATAATTTTTTTTTTTGGAGATCGATGTCCGGCAGAATTTTCCGGCGATCTCTTACATAGGATGTGAAATGACTAGAGGGATAATGGTTGCCGGAAAACAATTTTTTTTTTTGAGATCAGACTGGAACATACACCTGATCCGTTTCACCTCTCTCTCTCTCTCTATTAAAATTAATGAATGAGAACTAGAAACGAACCTTGGAAATTTGGCATTGAGGATCTCTTTCTGACCGTATTTTCGCCATGAATAGCCGTCTTCTATGGGTTTAGAAGTGGTACTGATGTATGTCTCTAACATCTTTCTGCAAACCCCCCAAAAAAATTATTAATACACATTAAACCATATTAAGAAAACAAAATTACCACTTTCCCCACATAATAATTGGGGCATTAGGAAGATACTATGAGAAATCAAAGGGACATATTTGTAATTTCACATAGCATAGGATATGAATTACACTCACCTTCTCTTATATCCTCCTCTCCGATGATCAGTTGAAACCTGTTTTTTCCTTTTCTCACCGGAATCTTCAGTCCTCTGACCATCACAACAAGACAAACCGGCTTCAGCAGTCGCCGGATCTCCAAAAACCTCACTTGACACTCCGGAATTCAGTACTGAAATAGCCTCGGTGAACGATTTCAAGATTCTTGCAATCAGCTCATCAGCCGTCACAGACCCATGATCTCTGGTGTTGTCACGGAAGATAATCTGAAGTTGGGTTGCAGATTCTCGACCTCGAACGAGTTCATCGGCTGCCTTTTTCAGATCAATTGATGAATTTTCCGGTCCCGGAGACTCCATTATCTCTCTACCTTTCTCTTTCTCTCTCTTAATTTATCAAATCTATGGGTTTTGGGTTTAGTTGAAGAAGAGAGAGAAAATGAATGGATCGGTAGAATTTGGACTGAGCAACTGAGGTGAAGAGGAAAGAAGAAAGAGATAGGGCCTTTTATTGAGTGGGAGGAGAGAGAGAGAAAAAGTTCAAAGGAAGCTCGGCACGAAAAATCCATCGCTCGATAATGCTCAGATGATGATGATGATGTCATCATATGATGTAACTGAGACACGTCACCATCGTTCTGCCCCTCGTCCACGGTGAACGCGGTATCCACAATAATTTTATGTTTTTTGTTATTTTTATTTTTTGAGGAATTAATAAATAATTAATTGCATTTCTTAATATATTTCTCTCACAAGTTGATGTGAGTAATTGTCGCACAAACTGACAAAATATGAAATTAATTGACGGTTGTACCCTTCTACCGTACAATAAGGGTAGAACTTAGAAGATTCCTAATTTCAAACTGGAATTTCCTATTCTACCCTTACTCCTTATTCAATGCACTTCAAATCATAAATATGGCCTTATAAAAAGAAGGGTGAGGAAGGTCTGTCTGCCACATTTTGGTATAGTAGATTTGATCTTGGTCATTGGAAGTGCATCAGGACTGTGATCAATGCACTTTCAATGGTTTGAATGCACTCTGCTATAATAGAGTATTGCAGATGATTTTTTTTTTTTTTTTTCATTTTTGTATTTCTGCTATCCAAAAATTTATTTATTCTTTTATAATATTATTTTTTTTTCCCTTTTTTCGTGACATCCAAAGATAGTCTTAATGTGGTGATTTTGGTAGTTGGTTGTCTTCTTTCATTATTCTTTCTGTGCTATATTTGAGTTAGACATTGCCCCATGGATAGGGTTCTAGATCTTATTATCTTACCAACTTGCGCCATACCTCTAATTGTTCATAATTATACCTCATATCTTGGATTATGAACTAATTACACCTATCATTCACTAGTTTTTAAAAATTACACATACCATCCCTAAATTCTGTAACGTGTAACAAAATGATTTATTCCATTAACGGTGTTAAGTCTAAATTTTAAAAGACAGTTTTGCCCTCATCCTATTCCCCATTCTTCTTCTTCACAATAGGTAAAAAAAAAAAAAACAAAATATCAGAGAGAGAACAACTCTTTATACGATTATTTATTTTTTACTTATTGTGAAAAAGAAGAATGGGGAACAGGATGAGGATAAAATTATCTTATAAAATTTAAACTTAACATTGTTAATGGAATGTGCCTTTTTATTATTCATTTATGAAATTAGGGATGATATGTGTAATTGTCAAAAATTAGTGGATGGTAGATGTAATTATTTCATAATCTAGGGATAGTACATGTAATTTTTCTTCTTCTAATTAGTGGTTGATTGACGTTCGTGAATCTTCATGACCAACCTAATTAGCATAAGTGAATACATGAAATTCAAGAGAACATGAAATATTCAATTTGAATCCTATAGACACTTCCCATTAGAAAAGGGAGAACTAATATTCTTCTTGATGATCTCAATGATCGGTGAAGGCTATATGTTTGGGGAGCTAACCTCATCATTCTTATTACAATTGTCAAAACAGTTATGTCATGTGTGATATTTCATAATTCTAAGACAAAAACCTAATCAAAACCTATCAATGGGATTAGATAAAATTAGTTTTTATGTATAAATAAGAAAAATTATTACTGTCACAAGGGTTTGTTATTTTTTCAAACATTATAAGTCATCTATTTTGCTACATGAATAAATGATGTGTCCATTCTAACCCTTGGTAAAAGGTTTTCTTCATTATTCAAATTTCTATAGCTCCTGTCCTCTTTTTCTTTATTTAAGAAATTATGAAACTATTCTACTACAAGAAATGAATATGGGAGTTGTATACGTCCTAACTACTTGAGACATATACCCTCCTTATCAACTATTAGTATTCATTTAGGGGCTGTCATGCATCTAATAATGGATTGTGATTATCTTGAAAATTATAAAACAAATCTTAGCTATTAAAGTTTATAGAAATTTTAATTTAAATCATCTTTTCTTGCTCAAGGTTGGGAAAATATTACATTGAAATGTTTAAAATACTAGTACATATGAATGAGCATGCACATGATACGTGTCGATGCAAAAGGGGTATTTAATTGACCTAAACCTTGAAATTTGAAAGGTAGCTAATCTAGAGCATGATCTCTCTACCTAGTAGTCGGAATGGATATATTATTTGCCCACGTGACAAAATATATCCCTTGTGACATTTTGAAAAATAACAAACTGTTGTGACTAATAATTTATCTTCATTTACACATGAAAATAAATAGAAAACGCACAAGTTTTTCCAAGTACTTTCTCAGTACAAAAACTTAAGGCCATTTAATTGATTGGGTTTTCATTAAGGGTTCATTTGTTTTCACGTAATAACATGTAACATTTATCATGTTAAATTTTTTTTAATGTTTATTTCTAATTAAGAGGTAAATGAAAGGTCCCCCTCTTTAGATATTTATATTTTTTCTCGAAAACAAATATTAGAAAGAATTTTAACACGTAAAATTTCACATCAAATCATACCAACGTGATTAAATGAAACCCATCAAACATCTCCCAATTGTGTTGATAAGAAACCTCTAACTGTATTTACACAAGTGGATGTCCTTTTCATATAGCTTATTTTAAACCTTATTCTGAATTTTTCAATGGGGGTGTTCAGATATAAACTTTTCAATGGATGTTTGGGAGGAAAATTATTAGAAGCAATATTGAAAAACAAAATATTGATTTTACTTTACCCTTTGTTATTTTCCTTCACTTTATTTCTAACCCAAAAAAACCTAGGGAAAAAAAGAAAGAAAGCGAAAGGGACCATATTGATTGATGTATCTGCACCAGTTTTATATGAGTTTCATTGTTTATCATCATAAGCTTAAGAGCCTTAATAAAGTGTCATTTGTTTCCTCTTGTGCTGATCTAATATTAATATTATAATGATAAGATAAGATTTATTGACTAAAACTATATATCAAATTAGAAGCTGTATTAATTATGTGCTTGGGGGAAGTTTTGGCATAATACTTAAAGAAAGGTAGAAAAAAAAAGATTATTTTTTAAGGGGTGGCAACATTGCATGATGTGACATGTGAAGGCAAAACTGACCAACCATAGCCAGTCTGGCATTGAAGCCGAGTAGGCCTATAAAATCAACAAGCCTTAAGCCATTTCAATATTTTTTTTTTTTTATTTTTTTTATTTTTTAATGGACAACTTCAAAATGAATTTGATACTGCTCACATGATAGTTTTCTTCGTTAGTTAAATTATTTCAGGGATTTTTTATTTTTTTGATTTGGGGAGAGAGAGAGAGAGAGAGAGAGAGAGGGGGGAGGTTAGGTATAGCTTATAATAGTATTAATAGGTTTGGATTTGGTCTGGTTCGGTTCATAATGTGATGGTTGAGTTTGAACCAAATTGTTAATTGATTCCAAGCCTTTAAATCGAAATTAATTAATATTCGATTTTGGAGTTAGAAACGATTTTTAAATGGTTTTGCTTACATTAATTACCACCGCTGTACCATTGCCATTCCACCCCCAACAGTTACCACCGCCACCCTTATCTACTGGTTTGATGGTCTAGGCCATGATGGAAGGGGGAGAGAAGAGAAGGTGGAGGAGATGTAAAAGATGAGAGCTGAGGCTGTGGAGAAGTCCAGCTTGGCTTTTTGAGAGAGAGGAGAGGGTTTGATTCCTAAAATTATTTTAGAGAAGGAATGAGAACTATTCAGCAAAAACACATTTTAAGAATGAGGTTCTAGAAACTACAACTGATGGGCTAGTGGGCTGTCAATTAATTGGATCATAGTCATGACAGATTCTCTGATAGATAAAAGTCCGGCCGAAAGGTAGAAAATCTTCCCCCTACCTCTTTCCTTGTCCTCATCAAAAACTGAAATATCATTGTATAAAGAGGGAGGAGATCTAAATGTTGTGTGTAATAGACATGGTTTAACTAATTGGATTGAGGAAGAATCAGCAGAGCCGGCCAAATCAGGTTTACTTGAATCCTAAAAAACCCTAATTTTGAATTGAAAATCAACTTGAATCGATTGGAAATGCTGTAAGCCAATTTTGATTCGAATCGATCAATTCCTCGATTTCAATTTTTTAATTTTTTTTTCTTTTAGAAAATTCATTAATCAATGATAATAGAATCTCGTATGCTAACATTTTATTGACCGTTGGATAGGATAGAAGACATCTCAACCATTCATTGTTGGTATTCTACATCAACCTCAATCCACTGCCCATGCCCATGAACCTCCTACCACCACCAGTCTCCTAAGGCAACACCGGAGTATCCCTCTCCGCTGTAGTGGTGGTTGGTTGCAGCCATGGCGAACATCATGAAGCAAGTGACCAAGGTCGGCAATGATGCGCAGGAGTGCATTAAACTCAAATTCAAAGGTTGAAGCTCTCTCTCCCATCCAGGACATCCATGCATGCAAGCTCCAACCTCTACGAGTGCTCAACTTGCCTCATGAAGTGCATCTTCACTGTCATCCCTGTTGTAGCCTTCATGATGTCTTTCCAAATTGGGAACTCCATCGATGGTATGTGTTTTTTGGATCCTTTGTATCTCTACCTTTGTAGTCGATTGTGACGATGAATACCTTGGCCTTCCCCCCCAATTGCCGTCAATGAGTCATCATCTACCTCATGTGGGTCCTTTATTGACACCCTCTCTCCCCTTGATGAAATCGTCTCTCCTATCTCGATTGATGTGGCATGAGATAGAGATTCTCCTCACACTAAACTAATGGAATGGAAACCTGTAATTTGATATGCAACATTATGTAGCTGTCATATGTTAAATTTGATAATCCAGCCCAACTGTATGCTCACAATAGAAAAATATAGATGACTAATTCTAAAATAATGATGAGGCAATGATAATTTTATGGGCCTATTTCTCTTCTCTATTTAAATTTTTTTCTTTTCTTGATATCCAACCATAGTCTAAAGACCTGGTTTTTCTTCTTTCTTGATCTAAAGTTCCATAGGTGAGAGAATAATATCTAAGAGATGGTGGATAAGCACCACCTTAATAGGTTCATTATTTTTAAGATTTTTTTAATTTGAAGCTTAAAAAAGATTTAATGGTATTATCAAAATTTTCTTTTATATATGAAATCGGAAATAGAAAATTATGATTAACGAAGAAGTACCATGCAAAAAGATTTTATTTAATTCCGTGTGCAAATAAATTTTCTTCTTTTAGTTTTCTTTTCCACTTCAAAGTCCAAACCAAAATAATGACAATAAAGGGAAGGGTTCTCTGACCAATCGTGATACATTCTACAGTTTTCTTTATTTATTTAATTTTTCTAACTCACAAAATTTTTTATAAGAAATCCATATGAGGGAAATCGTGTTGTATTTTCTCAAAGATACACTTTCCTAATAAGTAATAATACTGGTATGTATGTACACCACATCATTACAAAATTGAACATGACAGAGGGAGAAAGAGTGGGAATGTGTGTAATCCCAAAACTAACCCCTCAATAGACGAAGTGTGAAAGTATTGACCATCCTATGACATGTGACAGCTTCCTAATAATAATCCTTTTGCAAAACCTTATTTTTGTCAAAAATAAGTGTCACTACTCACAAAGGCAAATATGAATTATTGAATAGATTGATAACATTATTTATAGGTTATGTGTCAAATTTGGGACCATACTTCTATTTTATGGTCCCTTGCATTTATTCTAAATAATGGTTTAAAATTATTTAAATATTTGTATTTTTTAATATAATTTTTTGGGTAAATTACATAGACATCCCTTCTACTATAGTAAAAATACATAGAACTATCCTACTTTTTTAAAAATTACACAGAATATCCCTATAACAATGCTATCATACAATCTCATCTACACCGTTACTTTCAACTTAACGGCAGAAGGTTAATTTTTTTTAAGACAAAAATACCCTTATTCTGGTTTTTTTTTCTTTTACTGTTCTTCTGCTTCAACTTCTGATTCTATTATGTTCCGTATCCTTTTCTTCTCTCTCTCTCTCTCTCTCTCTCTCTCTCTCTTCTGAAACCCATCGGTCATGGGAAGAACAACAAACATTCCGACGTTAATTTGTAGATTCAATAGCTTAAAAAAAAAAAAGAAGAAGAAGAAGAAGAAGAAGAAGAAGAAGAAGAAATAAACCCTCTTCTGAAACCCTTTCTTCTGAAATTTTCTTTGTCGTTTTCTTCTCGATGCTCCAGAGCGCCTGCAAGATTCCGTAATCCTTGTCTCTGTTTGGCTTCTTGAAGATGCTTCCAATAGTTTAAGAACAAGAAGAGCCTGTAGTGTTCGTGGGTTTCTTCTCTGCTATCATGTGCGTAAAATGATCTAAATGGGAAATTGAATCTCATAAAAAAGTGATTGGGATGAGTGTTTTGGGCTTCTGAATTAACTTCTGGAGGAAATGAGAAAGAACATTGGAATCTATTGTGGTGTTGATCCTTCTCATTCAAGTTACACTCATGTAAAGATAGAAAAATTTGGATTTTTCATAGCTTGAGATGTTGTACGCTTGGTTTTAGAGGCTTGATTAGGGTTTGAACCCTGGGAGTTGCTTGAAACTAAAACCCCCAAAACAATCGCTGCCAGCACCTCTTTCCAATCACTCCTCTTCTCGTTTCCGCCATTACCGCCACTCACAACTTCCTTGTCCAGAAATATCTACATCTTTCATCCTTCCTAGACCCTAGCCCTAGAATCGCGAAATGCTTCTGCCCTATCTCTCACTAAATTCAATTCTCTCCTTTCCCTATTTTTCTATTAAGAGAATCTCACATTTCTAATATTTGCCGTGGAGAAGAATGAGAAGAAGAGGGAGATGCTAAGCGCTGGAGAAGAAAACGAATTTACAGCAACTCGTGGAGGAGAAAGATCTACACCAATAGATTCTCTTCAAAGATTGATTATTGGTCTGATGGCTACAGACAACCCAAAACGGTAAGGCATGGTAATGACCTCTAACTTCAATATCATCCAATTCGACAAGTTCCCTATTTCGAAATCCCATCACTAGAGGTTGCATAAGCGGCATTGTCAGGATTCCACGGCCTAGGGCGGCCATGGCAGCAGCTCCAATAACATTAGCTCTCGATTTGTTTTTGATTTTGATCGGAGCTCTATTTCAGATTCTCATTGTGGATTTGGGAAGAAGGGAGAAGAAGGGTTTTTGATTTCAGACTCTGAGTTTGATATGTTATCCTCTACCCCCACTAATTGTTGCCGTGGAGAAGAATGAGAAGAAGAGGGAGATGCTAAGCGCTAGAGAAGAAAATGAGTTTATAGCAACTCGTGGACGAGAAAGATCTACACCAATAGATTCTCTTCAGAGATTGATTATCGGTCTGATGGCTACAGACAGCCCAAAACGGTAAGGCATGGTAATGACCTCTAACTTCAATATCATCCAATTCGACGAGTTCCCTATTTCGAAATCCCATCACTAGAGGTTGCATAAGCGGCACTGTCGGGATTCCACGGCCTGGGGCCATGGCAGCAACTCCAATAGCATTAGCTTTTGATTTGTTTTTGATTTTGATCGGAGTTCTGTTTCAGATTCTCATTGTGGATTTGGGAAAAAGGGAGAATAAGGGTTTTTGATTTCAAACTTTGAGTTTGATATGTTATCATCTACCCCCACTCCCCAATATAACTTATCTTCTCAATCTCTACTTTTAGAGAAGAACACGAACTCTCATATGGGATTTCTTTGGAGAAGAACATGAACAACTTGTTTCGTTGGAGAAGAAAGAGGAATGATTAGTCTGTTTGATTTTTTTAGAGAATTCGAATAAGGGTATTTTTGTCTTAAAAAAATTTGAGCCTCTGTCATTAAGTTGAAAGTAACCGTGTGGGTAAGGTTGTATGATAGCATTGTTATAGGGGTATTCTGTGTAACTTTTAAAAAACAGGGTAGTTCTGTGTATTTTTATAACAGTACAGGGGGTGTCTATGTAATTTATCCTAATTTTTTTTTGCAAAGGAAAAACATTCTTCAATCAGTGAAATCGAAACACTTGGTGTACTATTAATCGAAAATCATAATGGAAACCATATGTGGGGTGCAAAGAGCTTGTTCCTTGTCGTGATGTGATTTCCCTCATCATTAAAAGAGGGGTCTTCTCTATCATATCACAATTCAATATAACTTTTGCAGATCCATGTTTTATTATTACCTTAGATAAAATCTAATTAAACTCAATCTTGACATATAAATAGTGAAGAACGAAAATTTACGTATTATTGAATTTTTCTCATTTTACCTTATATCTCAAAGTATAATTATTTGAAAATTATTTTCTAAAACCATAATTTGCTGGATCCGCATCCTCTCTTCCTAGTGGTTCTGGGAGGACAGCAGTAGCCATATCCGGATGGCCGACACGTGGCTCTCGGTGAATCAGAGATGCATGTCAGAGCCGACACCCAACCGTCAAGCTGAGCCGACAAGGGATGTCGGCTTAGACATACGTTTTGGATTCACCCAAGAGTCACGTGTCGGCCATTTGGCTGTTCTCCTATAAAATATTTGGAGAATTTTTTTTAATAACTGTACTATTATATATTATTATTTTATTTTAAAATTTCTGCTTCTGAAAATCTTTATTCTGGTTAATTTATAAACAAATAGATTGCAATAAAGAACGTAAGTTTTGTAGACAAATTCCCCTTTAAACATATCCAATTAAAAATAAATAAATTAATCAGTGTAATAGAGAATAGTTTGTTTCTGATTCACCTTCTAACATTGATGTTCAAAATCATATCCGTTAAGTAAAAGCGTTGTACCTGACGAATCTGAACGGGGACCAGAATCTGGACCTCCACTCTGGGTGAGGATCTGCAGAATAAAAGGACAATCAAGAGAGGCTCGGAGTAGATTTCTGGGGCAAAAAAGATCTTCGGTCTGGCTGTCAAGCGGCAGTGAGGATTTCAATGCACTGTGAGCGGCTGAGATCTTCATTGTCGCTTGGCGGTTACCATAAAGGATCCTGGTTCACTTCGGAGGAGGATTCTCCAATGATCAGGTCAAACTCTAGCAACAACAGTAATATAAACTAACTAGGAACAAAAGCAACTGAATTAATAGCAACTTGATCAAGAAGTAAGCAGCTTTCTGAATAATTTCCCGAATTTGATTTTTGGACAGGCTCAACAACCACTGATGCCATGCTTAAGCCACAATTTTTATTTCAATCTTTGGTTTAGTTAGAGCCCAAGAGAGTCCAAAATGTTGGGCCCATGTCCATTCCACCTAATTTTTACCAGACTTGGTTGGGCTTAAGTTGACTCATGGTGGTGTTCAAAAAAGGAGGGGACGTGTAAATATTTTTTCCAAATAAATAATATTTTTAAAAAAAAATATATATATGATAGTCAAGGAATTGGTTGTTTTTTTTTGGTAAGAGGAATTGGATTGTTTCACACATGAAGTGTAGCTGATATATATAAAATCAATCCAACAATGAGGATATGACGTGTGGTGGTTATGCTGATGCACCAGAGAATTAGGTAGGGGTAGTATGGTCCGATCCAATTGTGGATCCCCATATGGGTGACCCTACATCTGAGGCAGCCATCACATGTGAAAAGGTCTATTGTCATTGTGCTATAAATAAATAATCAAATACTCATATGGTAAAACGATCTGATAATTTATTTTATTGTTTAATTACTGTTCTTTTTTCTCCTAGCATTTACCATTGTTGTTTGGATATCTAACATAGACATTGGAGAGTTATCATTAGACCTAGGTCTGACCCTCTCTTTTGTCTGATTTCTAACTGTTTAGATCACTCATTCAACGTATTGGTTGAGATTTTCACGGGAATAATAGCCATCATGGTTAGAGAGAAAACAAGAGACAGACATTTGTGCAAATACTGCTTATTAAGTTCCAAGAAGATATATTTCATTAGTTAGTTTGATGATTTATGATTTCACTAGCAACTGTTTGGAACCTCACATAGTCCAAACTGGGTTTTATTGGAAACCCCTTAATAGCTCTTATGTTTTAGGTAATTCTTCATCATTGAACAAGAATACATCATTGAGATAAACATAATCCATCAACTCCAAATCCATGTCAAAGCTGCTTGAAGAGCTGGTGGTGTGATCTGAAATATCATATCCATGGCTGGACTGTGAAGCCGATGGTAACGGCTCCGTTGTAGCTACTGATGATTTGAATTTGGTTAGATCCTGTGGCGGAAGATATTCTGAACAAGATGGGTTGTATTCTGATTGTTTTATTGAGGGGAAGAATGAGAAGAAAAGAGGGTCTTGTTTGGGTAGGGTTTTTGTTTCAAAGTTCAGTAGATAACCCTCTTCCACAATAGAATCATCCATGGCTACAAATGAGGATTTGAGGGCATCTTGGCAAGTGTGGTGGCCTATGTATTTGGTCTGGAACTTTGTTGAATTGGCTTCTATTCTTTGAACTTGTTTAGTTGCTTCACAACCACTATCGAACCTGTAGGTGCACCTAAAGTAGCTCCTGTATGTAGATGAGGAAAATTGATTAGCTTGCTTGTATTGATTTAACTTTTTTTCAATAACAATACATAAATTTCCAAAAGACGGTGCAAAAGCTAGAGTATGATCCTCTCCAGACATGGGTACCCTCTCTCTGGATCTCACGCCATCCAGGTCCAAAGGAGGGTCTCGCACCCCATGGACTGACCAAGTCCTGATCCAAGGGGAGGGGTTACCCATATGGGTAGAGGATCTAGACACAAAACTCCCCCTCTCTCCCCAAGATAGAAATGAAGACCTTAGATGTTTGGCATTCTGAATCTCTTTCTGCCCATATTTTCGCCAAGTATAACCATCTTCAATGGGCATATCCGTAATCCTTGTCCATGTCTCTTGCATTTTTCTACAAATCAAGAAATTATCAGTAAAATTACTACCAAAAATAAAAATAAAAAAAAAGAAGAAGAAAAAGAAGTCATCAATAAACAAACCTATTTACATTTTATAAATAAAAAAAACCCTTAATGAAAAATCTCTTTTAAAAGGTGTCTTGACCATGTGTCACTTTGCTATTGGTTCCATATTGATAGATCCGTATCAATTTTCAGTACCCCTCCAATATTGTGAACTAAAACCATAGAATGCAAGGATCAAATAATTTGAGATCTGCTAACTGATATATATATATATATATATATATATATATATATATATATATAACTCAACTCATTTTGGCTATGGTTCAAAGCACTAAAGACCAAAAAGACACGTTTATCCCTATTCCCTACCATCTAACCCCTCCTCCCAAACCTCTGGGAGGAAAGGATTTGGATACTAAGATCTATGACTGACAGTATCTGCTTTAATTCCTATTCATTAAAGATGGATACTAATAAATGCATGGATGCAAAGATCACCTTCTCGTTGATCGCTTTTTACTTAGATCCAGCTGACAATCCGAACTCACCGGAACCTTGCCGGACTCACAGCAACTCAGTGGTGAAAGAGCCTCCGTGAAGGACCTCGAAATCTTTGTTACCAGATCCTCAGCTGTGGCTGTCACCTGACCAGATCTGGTTAGCTCACGAAGGACAATCTGAAGTTGGGCAGCATATCCACGACCTCGGAAAATTTCTTCAGTCACGTTTTCCGGAACCAAAGATAAGTTTCGGGCAACGCGAGACTCCATTTTCTCTCTCTGCTTCTCTGTCTGTCTCAACCTGTATGGCTTGTGTTTCTTATAAAAGAGAGAAAATGGAGAAAGATTCGGAGCTTCCTAGAACTTCGTTGAGATCTTCCCCGGTGGACGCCCTCTGACTGTCCACGCGCGTTTCGTAATTAACGGTGCAGATACTGCTTGATATTGGGTCCCACTAACCCATATATGTATACCGGCAATTTGTATAAAACATGGGATGAAGGGGAATTGTCTGAATCTAATCAAATGATGATCCATTCGCAAATACTGTCACACAAATGAACAATATTTCTTTTTTTTTAGGGTAAACGAACAATATTTTATTAATTTCACATGGTTGGCGGCGGACTTTCTCTTTGGTAAAAGACGAAATTTTCGTGATTGGAAAAAATATTTTAAAATAGAAACCCGATCTAACTATTAATTTCAAATGATTGATTGCTTGATATTTTTTTTGGTACATATGGTTGATATATATATATATATATATATATATATATATTGATATATATATATATATATATATATATATATATATATATATATATATTTTTTTTTTTTTTTGGTATAAGATGAAATTTCCAAGACAGGAAAAAATATGTTTTTTGGTACACATGGTTAGTTGTATTAATTTGGTAATATTTTTGTTATGGAATGATTTTTTTCTACAAGATTATCTTTTTTATTTATGTTGGGACAATGTTTTTCTATTTAAGATCATCCTAAAAGTATATTTGGTAAAAACATGTTCTATAATTAATATGAGAGAAAAAAAAAAGAAAAATATCAGTCACATCCTCTCTATTATGGCTTAATCTCATCCAATCATCTTTTTCACGATAATATCACTAAATCAATATTTTTCTCTAGAACATTTTTTTTGTCCAATTCATTTAAAAATTACAGAACATCTACCAAATCAATATCTTGCATCTGTATTTATATAAATGCTATTAAGTTATGCATATATGGAAATTATATAAAAAAAAACCACTATCCCATTTTCAACATATATTTGGTAGTAAGTCTGAATTCCTTTCCCAATTCTTTCCCATATAATCCATATTTACATAAACGTAATTACCCAACACTTAGCCTAAATAATTATGAAAAAGCTTTTGTCCCCATTGGCACTATACCAATAATTAAAAAAAAAAAATCAATTACAATGTTAGTAAACTCAAATATTACAGAAATGCCAAGAACCATTGAACAATAAAAAAAAAATTACAAAAATACAAGAGCCATGGAAAAAAGTTATTATTATTATTATTATTATTATTATTATTTTTATGGTTTTTTATGTCTTGATACCATCTTTTATATCTTTTCTCCCTACATTCAGGTCACATTTTGATATCACTCATGTAATTTCTGTTGCAACAACACACAACAATGAACAAATTATAAGTGCGTTGCGTGACAAAAGAAGAAAATTCAATGTGTCTTGATGAACAACCACACATTGTTATCACAGAAGGGGAAAAGATAAATCCCTTCTAAATTCAATGTGTCTTGATGAACAATTACACATTAATTGTTATCACAGAGAAGGGTAAAAGATAGAAATTAGAGGAAAGAAGAAATTATTTCCAATAGAAATTAAAAAGAGAGCATACCCTTAACCCAACATCCCTAAACCCCATTCATTTTGAGAAAAAATTGAGGAAATAAAAAACCCTAAAAATAAACCCTTTCGGATAGAAATACATAGAGAGAGAGAGAGAGAGAGAGAGAGAACTTGAAAAAGATGCTGAACACCAAAAACATTGTTCTGAACAGTTCTTTTGTTTTGACAAAACAAAGGAAATGAAAAACTATTTTCGGAGAGAATTACCAAACACTGTAAGGACATCTCTGAAGTTGTGTTTGGATGTCAAGAGAACAAAAGAAAAGCTAAACAGAATATAGAAAAGAAAAAAAAAGAAAGAGAAAAAAAAAAAAAAAAGGTAGAGTACAAAAGGACAACCAGACTGACTAACATAGGGGAGGTTCCTCCCCAACAACTAAATCAATAACAGTTAACAAAAAGGGAAGATACTTAAAGTAAATTAGGTCAAAGTTGCCTTCTACGCGTACGCTTAGTGACCAACCCTCCCTTACCTAGGTTGAAAACAAAGGAAAAAAATGCAACCAACGGTAACTCAGTCAAAGAAAGACCGAAAAGATAAATGGATAATCGTATGAACTGTCTGTCAGATTGCATAAAAGCCCCTCGCCCCTCTTGTCCTAAATACCTAAATGGACCTTGATATTATGGTTTTCATGATGAGCCAATGAGTGTAAGTTAAAATGAACCGGTGTCAAGGAAAAGGATACAAAGATAAATAGACAAGTATGTCCTTGTAGGAAAATTCTTATTGTAACTAGCCCTTGTTACAATAAGACTTGTCACCATCAAATTTACAACCGTTTTCAAATGAAATACCGAAACTACCCCTATATTAAGGTTCCTTGATGATTCGATTTAATGCACACTCATTTTGGTGTTACATTACGCTTGTCACGTAAAGACCTTGTGATTGTTCCCCCCTTCGATCACCTTAATTCCTAGTCATAATAGGCTGTATATTAAAATGAATAATGCATGCAATATCGCTTTTTCTTAGATCGCTTTGTTGTAAAATATGCACCAAAATGTCATTTCAATTTTTAAGATAAATATGAGATAAAGAAATATAGATAATTGAAAAATGATTTACTCAAATACTCCATGTAAGCATCCATTGCTTACCAAAATATACATCAAAACCACTATGAAATTGATGTGTCACATGCGGCAAACGAATAGTAGGGTTGAGTTGCAGTCTAGACTATTCTCCTTAAAATTGTAATCGCCCCTTATGGTGCAAATTGGGTTCCATGCGAATTGATTTCCAAGATAAAACAATCATCAAAACTGGAAAGTGTTGCACTTATTTTCATGGTTTACTCAGAGATTCAAAAGGTTATGCTCAATAGGTAGAGATCAAATGTCACACCCCAATTCTGCACCAACCAGAATGGTGTGATGAACCGTCTATGATCCAACGGTTCAACTAGGATCTTGAATAGGCTGTGTCCTTTTGCTTAAATCGTACACATCCACAACAATAATCAGAGTAAATAAACAACAACGTAAGTCCTTAATATTAATGAATTGAGTATCTAACAGTGATTTCATAAATAAAGTATCCAATTATCTCAAATAACTGAAGACATAAAATAAAATAAATTAATTAATTACATGTTCTGAATAATCCGACAAATAAATCTAATCAAGGACACATGAGTTGCATTCGCACGACGAATCATGCGATTCCATCATAGCTTCTGTATCTATTGCCGCAACATGCCCGTACATTGGAGCATTCATATAATCTTCTACGGTAGGACCTGCATCATCAACTAAAAATATTCGATGTCGAAAGGGTGAGCACACATCATGGCTTAGTGAGCAAACAAAACAATGCAACAAACATATGCATGCATTCAATTCATATATTTGGTCTGGTTCATAAGTTTGCAATGTGCAATAGAAAGAATTGGTGGCCGTCGCACCTCTATACACGAATGTGTGAAGCCGCCCAATGGATCAAACACCATGCCGTCCCACATGCACCCATCATGGAATAGAGATAGAGCTAAAGTACCCGGAACAAATACCGCATAACACTTCCCCTAATGCCCTACCCATACCAACACGTAAGCCCCTATTGGCGAGGACTTCAAACTGGGCTCGCAACTAACCAGTCCTAATGTCAAACAGTGTATCCAAGGCCTCACCCCAGCATCCCTCAATACGTCCACAGAGATAGAGCTAAGGCCCCCCGGCAGAGTCAGAGACTACACGGTCCGAGACCACCTCCCCTGATGTCTTACGGCGTAATAGTTCTGCTAAGGTAATGGCGATACGACGATGTCAGTGGACAAGACTTGAGTAAAGATAGAGCTAGAGTCTGGTGACCAGGATGAACCACAATGTCATGTCCTCCCCCTGATTCTCCACTCGCATCAAGCACACTAATCACACACATACATTCACATGTCTATTCCTAGCATCCTCATCAACATCATGTTATAAATAAACGAAATTAAATTTGCATGAGCAGTAATAACAGGAATATTAGATGACATGTGAAATGCACATTACAATCATATAAGCATAGAATCATTCATGACATTGGACTCAATAAATAAAAACAGTTTATTATTAGTTAATTAATTTAAGTCTTGTTCCCTCACCTTTGGTTGATAGTAGATCCTCGTTCAAGCTTTGTAATTCACTTTTAAACCATTTGAAAACTTAACAAATTTATAGATTTTAAATTAAAATTAATTTCCATGAATTTAGACTAACAGAAATTGAGGGATCGTAGGTGTGGCAGCACCTGTGGTATCAGTTTCTGCGACCACAGGGCATGGGGTCGCAGGGTGTGGTCGCATATCCTGCGACCATACGTGCGACCACACCCTCCTTGGAAACATCCCGAGGGCATGTGGTCGGACATGTGTGTCTCGTGTGGTCGCACATCATGCGACAAAACGTGCGACCACACGTGTGATGGTCAACCTTTCACTCTCAACTCCATTCCTTCATGTTTGGATCCCTTGGCTTATCATCATGGTCCTTCCTATGATTGTTCTATGGCTCAGAACTAGTATTTTACACAGAATCCATTGTCCACATAATTTCCTCCCATGGTTTCTCTTGGAATTTATCCATGGATTGATGATTTGGGTTTCACCTAAATTCTATCTCCTTCATGAACTATTCTAGGCATTCAATTTAACATGGGGAATGTTTTCATACCTTAAGCTTGTTAAAGATTCAGAGTTTTCTCTGAATTTTCTTCCTCCTTAGTCTTCCTCTTCAATTTTCCTTCTCTTCCTTCTCTTCTCTTTCTCTCACTTTCAGTTTGAGCTCTAAAAGAGTGAAAGAGGCTAAGGGACGTCTTATTTATAGATAAAAATCCTCCATAATATGCCCTACTGAGTTTAAGAAAGAACCCCCTTCGGATTAGGAAGGTTTCCTAAATTCGGTTTCTGACTGGGTTCGTGTGGTTGGAGGTGGGGTCGCAGAACCCGTTGACCACACCTACTAAAACATGCGACCACACGACTAAAATTCATGTGGTTGCATTATTTTGAGGTGTGGTCGGTCACATCTGTTTAGGTATGCGACCACACGCTCATAATTGACTGTTTTTGGGTTACATTTCATACCTGGTCTTGTGGTTTCTTCACGCACTTGGTCCACTTGGCCCGACCATGATAGGAAGACCTGATATAAGGTGGTAAGACCGGTTAGCTCGAGATGGGTCTTACAACTTCCCCCCTCTTATTAGAAATTTCATCCTCGAAATTTTCACATACCTTCTAAGTCGAAAAGGTAAGAGTATTGCTTTCGCATAGCATTCTCTTCTTCCCATGTGTTCTCTTTTATATCTTGGCTCCTCCAAGTAACCTTAACATAATAAATGTCACGGTTGCGTAGAGGTTGAACCTTTCGACTGGTGATTTCAGTTGGTGCTACTTCGAATGTCAAATCATCAGTTAGACCAGGTGGATCCGCTGTTATAACGTGTGTTGGATCTCTGACGTACTTCTTCAGTAATGAGATATGAAATACATCATGGACAATTTATATCTTGGAGAAGAAGAGACACCACCAATGTGACCGATTATGGATTAAATGTTCTCTTTATATATAGGAGAAGAAGAGACACCACCAATGGTTGTCTCCAAAGAATGTGTCCAAACATCATGTTTCTACAAACAGACATGTCTATTGACCATTTAAACATGTCACCAATAGTCACATTTATTGGTCATTTACGTGCCTATTAAAAAGAAACATACTCCTTTAACACCTCTCGTAAAGGTGCCTATTAGGAAGAGACATATTTTCAACACCACATAAAAAATAATAAAATAATATTTTGAACCTAATAAATCCAAATATTAAAATTACAACATGTTTTCTTCGTTGAACTCATCTTGACAAGGCGAACTCACCAGAACCTCGAACCTCACCAGACACAATGGAAAGTAGTGAAAATGCCTCCATGAACGACCTTATTTTCTTTGTTACTAGGTCCTTAACGGTGGCTGATCACCCATGGCCAGATCCTGAGCTCATGGAGACAATCTGAAGTTGGGCACCGTATCCACGACCCCGAACAAGTTCTTCAACTACTTGTTCCTGAGCAGAAGATAAGTTTTTGACGGGTGGAGACTCCATTGTCTCTAGAGAGAGAGAAAGAGAGAGAGAGAGAGATAATGGTTAGCTTGGTGGATTCGGGATGAGTGGAAGGACTAAGAATTTATTAAGATAGTGTCTTTTTTTAATCGAATCTCGGGGCGTTGTTGGGGAAAAATAGTAAGGGATACAAATCTGATCGTCAATGGGGAATTTAAGAAGATCCTCGAGAAAAGGACACGTGGCGTACATCTAAGGCGCGAAGAATGAGAATAAAAGATGTCTGAAAAAGGAACTCGTGTTCGACCCCCAGGGTGATCCAGACATGATGGGACCGATTGATGGGGTGGCTGGGCATTTAATAGACCACCATTAATGCTCATAAATACTGACACCAATCATAAATGCAAAGTAGGTTTATTTGACTGGCCAGGTCACCATATCATGGACCAAATCAGTAAAAAGCAGGAACGACACTCGATTAAAGTGCAAGGACAGAGACCAACATCAAAAATTATGGAAGATGTGGACTATAAGGGGGTCGAAGAAGGCCAAGGGGGGTCATAAGCTGCTGACAAGACGTCCCAGCGCCACCTTATGGGGTCGTAACCCCTCAAACCTACTGTTCCCTAGGAGTGGTGATCGAGATGGTGGTAGGTGCGGAGAGACTTGTCTGAGAAGCTTCCACTGGGAGTTATATATAGCAAAAGGATATCTATTGGAAGGGGGATTGGGAATGTCCATGTCATGAGAAAAAAATATCCTAACCAGGTATTAATCGAGTTCAAGTGTACCACTAAGAACTCTATTTGGTTTGTCTTCGAAATTCCCAAACTTTGGCATCAGAGTGGCCCTAGGGTATATCCCGCCCACTTTCTTGTTGTGTAGGTGATTTATCTATGTGGCAGGATCGGAGAAGTTGATTGGATTCCATCGACAACAGTTTGGCGCCGGCCGTGGGGCCTTGACATACTTTGCCTCCCAAATCTTTCCTTTCTCTTGAGCTTATCCTAAAAATTTCTATCTCTTTCTTTCCCTTTCATCTTATTTCCTAACCGGGTGACATCTACCCATTACCCTTGACACACCTTGGAAAACCCAGGCCTGTCGCACTGAAGCAAATATACGTCAAGAACGAGGGGTCATCCCTGTAGGTCTTGACCTTCAAGACGCTCCACCAGAAGATCCTTCAGTAAAAAGAGCTGGCGGTCTCAACCCTGACCCCACTCAATATGTCACCAGAGTACAATTTGATAGATTGACCCAACAGTTGGCCACTTTGATAGAATTGTTGCGGTAGAGGCCTGCAGGTATATTGGCTGCTTCGGTACCTCCAATTGATGTCCTGGAAATCCCACAGAGATCTCGACATTTCAGACGCTCAGCTCCAGAGGCTGTGCCTCGCAGCCCAAGGCGGGCTAGACCTTCAATTGATTCCTATCGTGGCGGGAGTCGAAGCGATTGCCGGGGAGAGCCCCACTTCCAATATGTCCCAGAGTATGACCCTGTAAGATCCGCACTCCATGAACCGATCTATACCTTTAATTCATGTAGTAACAGGTCTTCTAATCATCACCGGACCAGACGGGACGAGCGGATGACAAAGAGGTATGAAATCGGACTAAATTAAGTATGATATACTTCATACCGTTCGATGGTACCAGTCTTGGAACCGGTCGACGGTCGACTGGTATGGCCTACGCAGCTTAGATCCGAAAAAGGATCTCTTTCCAATTTAAGTTTTCGTTGCAATTTTCCGCCTTGCACCTGTTAAAGACTAACACTATTATGACTATTCGATTGTACCTCATGTGTTATGTCTTCTTTTCAGTTCCAAGCGGAAAAAACTAATCTGAGATGGTAGGCGGAAACGGTCTTAGAGGCTCACGAAGGCGTCACCACTCCAGGGTATGCCAAGATGAGGACAATCTGGAAACATGAACTATTGATGAGCAAAATGTGAACCCGGAAGGTGGAGAAAGGCAGAGTCCTAGAGCACCAACAAATTTGCCAGGACCTCCTTACACTAACTCTGAGACTATTGTGACGAATCTGGTTTATCAGATGGAAGCTCAGCAGAAGGTGTTCTTGAACGAGATGCTGAAGATGTTCAGACCACTGGTATATATTCCTACAGAAGGTACGCCTGAGTCTGGGGGAAATAATACCACATTGCCAATGGATGGTAGTACTAGGCCGATGGGCCAATGACATAATTTACAACCACCACACCAATTTCCATCATCGTCTGCCTATCAAGGAATCTATCTGTACCCACCATCATGGTATGGAACGAATGCACAGGGGAAGAATGACCTAAGTCGAGCGGTGGATAGGTTCTTGAAACTGAAACCCCCTACTTTCATAGGGAAACCAAGAAAACCACTGTAGCCTGCATAGTGGGTTGCTGAATTGGAGAAGAACTTCCGTTTAATGACTTGTACGGAGGATGAGAAGGTGCTGTTTGCTATGCACATGCTCAAGGAAGATGCTAATGCCTGGTGGAATTCTACCCGAACATACTTGGAGACAAGGCATACTCAAATCACTTGGGAGATATTCAAGGGAGCTTTCTTTGACAAGTACTTTTCGAAGAGTTTTCGTGATCAAATGGAGAAGGAATTCTTAAACCTACAACAATCCCAGTCGACTGTTGATGCTTACCAGCAGAGGTATGAAGAGCTGTTTTTCTTTGCTCCGACAAGCATGCAAGAAGAAGAAACCAAGACCCATAGGTTTACCATGGGATTGCGAGGAAGTATCCGAGAGAACGTCTTGGGTTTGGAGAAGAAAGTATATAACAAGGCTGTACAGATTGCTAGGATAATTGAATCAAGCCAAAGAGACAACTTCTTTGCTCAAAACAGGGGACTGAAGAGGTCCGCCACTGAGACTTCAGGTGGAGGGAATACAAGACCATTCCGCCCATACAGGGCTTAGTCTGTTGTGGTGTCTGCAAGGAACACTACACCACCACCACCGTCACAGTTTGCTGGACAGAACCCAAATGTCAAATGTTTCAACTGTCTGTAATTGGGTCGTTATGCAAAGACCTGTACTCTACCTAAGAAGCAACTGTCACAACAAGGAAAGATATTCGCAGTCACCATTGAGGAGGCAGCCGCATCACCTGATGTGGTTACTAGTATGATTACATTCCTTACTATTTGGCTTACTGTTTGTTGTGTGTGAGCATGTAGAACTAAGGGATAATTAACTTTTAGGAACTGTAAATATAGTTGGTGTACCCGCCAGAGTACTCTTTGACTCTGGGCCACGCACTCCTTCATTTCTATTTCTTTTGGGAAGCAAATGGAATTACCTATCAAGTATTTAAACCCAAACTTGATAGTTTGCTCTCCGTTGGGAGTAGAAGTGACATTGAATGAATGTTATGGGCCGTGTACAGTTAGTATTAAGGGCCGAAACCTAGAAGCAAATCTGGTTCAACTTGAGATGGCAGACTTTGACGTCATCTTGGGAATGGATTGGCTTGGCCATCATTCAGCTAGCTTATTATGTGGTGAAAGAAAACTCGTATTTAAAGATGATAAGGGAAAGGAGTTTAGCTTCACTGGGACCAAGTTACCTAGTAAGCGGAAGCTGATCCTCTTTGTCCTAAAAGCTAAGAGATGCTTAGAGAAGGGAGGAGTGGGGTACTTAGTGTCTGTAGTCGACATCACTGTAGAGGTGCCAAAGATGAAAGATCTAGATGTGGTACGAGAGTTTCTAGATATATTTCTAGAAGATCTACCAGGTCTACCGCCGGACAGGGCTACAAAGTTTGTGATAGATCTCATGCCAGGGTCGGCGCCGGTGTCTAAGGCACCGTACAAGATGGCCCCTACCGAGTTAAAGGAGTTGAAAACCCAATTACAAGAACTACTAGATAAGGGTTTCATACGACCAAGCATATCGCGATGAGGAGCACCTGTTTTGTTTGTCAAGAAGAAGGACGGTAGCGTACGATTATGTATCGACAATCGAAAGTTGAACAAGTTAACTATCAAGAACCGATACCCTTTGCCTAGGATTGATGATCTGTTCGAAGATTGATCTTAGATCAGGGTATCAACAATTTGAAGATCAAGGCAGGTGATATTCTAAAGACTACTTTTAGGACAAGGTATGGGCAATATGAGTTCCTGATAATGTCATTCGGGTTGACTAACGCTCCAGCTTCGTTCATGGAACTGATTAACCGAGTGTTTCATGACATGTTGGACACTTCGGTCATCGTATTCATTGACGACATCTTGGTCTACTCAAAGGACAAGGAGACTCATGTAACACATTTGAGAGCAGCCCTACAACGGCTGAGAAGGGAGAAGCTTTACGCCAAGTTCAAAAAGTGTGAATTTTGGCTGAAGGAAGTAGCCTTCTTAGGTCATGTAGTATCTGCAGACGGTATCAAGGTAGATCCAAGCAAGATCGCAGCTATAGTAGGATGGGATGCATCGAAATCAGTTGCAGAGATTCGTAGTTTCCTTGGATTGGTTGGTTACTATAGAAGATTCGTGGAAGACTACTCAAGAATCACCGTTCCACTTACCAGACTAACCAAGAAAGGAGAAAAGTTCATATGGACAGATGAGTGTGAGAAGTGCTTTCAGACCTTGAAGTCAAAACAAGTCTCTGCACCTATCTTGACCATCTCAGCACCAGGCTTACCATTTACCCTTTATACGGATGCCTCAGGGTTAGGTCTTGGATGTGTGTTGATGCAAAGAGAACAGGTGATTGCCTACGCATCAAGACAGTTGAAAGAGCATGAGAAGAACTATCCTACACATGATCTGGAGTTAGCAGTAGTTATTCACGTAATCAAGACTTGGAGACACTACCTTTACGGTGAAAAGTTTCAGATTAAGTCGGATCACAAGAGCTTAACTTACCTTTTCACTCAGAAGGACCTGAATATGAGACAGAGGAGATGACTGGAGCTATTTAAAGATTATGATTGTGACATCCAGTACCATCCAGGTAAGGCAAACATTGTGGTTGATGCCTTAAGCAGAAAGTGAGCATTAAAACCTGAGGTAGGACCTAGTACAAACATTGCACTGTGTGCTGCAGCCTCAGGCTCAATAGAGAAGGATAAAGATTATTAAGCCCATCTCATCCCTTTGAAGCCTGATTATGGTATCCCCCCTCTTGGTCTTTTAACGCTGCGGCTGCTGGCACGTGATCCAGAGCTAGGGAACAGGGCTAAGCGAAACTAAACAAAAATCATCGAGAAGGTTTTCCACTACGACGCGCATATCGCGTCATTGCTCGTCGCCCTGCTTCTATTTGTCTAGATGTGATCCAAGCGGGTTCAAGTGCTTGAAGAGTGTATCTGCCGAAACAAATACAACTGCGGTTCTTAGGGGGGAGAGTTAGTAGGAGCCATCCTATCCCAATAGCGTATATTTGGAGCTCAATATGAAATCCTATTTTCTTGCAAGACCCGTTCGGATAAGGGCAAACTCCAGAGATTGGGTTGTGTCAATACAACTGAGAGGAAAGAGTACAGATGAGATTGCCAACCCAAAATCCCCCCGAGCTAACGGTGGACGTAAGAGTGCCGTTAAAGCTGGTGTTTGATGCGATGGGAGAAGTTTTTCATGTCGGCTGGCCGCTCATCCATGCCCAATCCCAATGGACAAACCTTAGATCCACCCCTAGCTCTATAATCCACCCGTCTTCCCCAGTCCCTGAAAGCTGGCCTATTTGTATTCTCTTCCCTGCCCGGGAAGGTGGATCAAAGAAAGGTAGCTTGCTTCTCTCCTGGACTGATGGCGGCTTATGTAGTAGTCAGCCTTCCTACCAGAATGCCTCCTCGTTGCTTGACTGAGCGTAGCGGGCACCGTGCCCTGGCTTCTAATGAAACCACCTCTAGTGGAACAGGGTTTAATTCATAAGTTCACATTGATGTTCGCAGCTTTGAAGATCTCATTGGATCTCAAAGATGAGGTCAAAGTAGCAATCCTACAGGATCCACACCTTAAGACTATGCAAGAAGATCTAGAGAATGGTAAAAGCAACCCTGACTTCACCTTAGATTCAGACAAGGTACTCAGGTATCGTGGACAATTACGTATACCTAAGAGTGAGAACTTAAATATTAGATATAGAGTTATGACAGAAGTTCATTACATCCCATATTCGGTACATCCAGGAAGCACCACGATGTACCATGATTTAAGAAGACTATATTGGTGGAGGGGTATGAAAGCGGATGTAGCTCGATTTGTGTTCTAATGTCTGAATTGCCAGCAAGTTAAAGTAGAAAGACAGAGACCCACAGGTTTGCTACAACCACTACAGGAGCCAGCATGGAAGTGAGATTGTATTACAATGGATTTCGTCACTGGCCTACCTTTGACACCAAGGTCAGTGGATGCAATATGGGTTATAGTCGATCGACTTACCAAGACAGCTCGATTCATCGCCGTTAGACCTCAGTATACCATGGAAAAGCTAGCCAAGCTATATGTTGATAATATAGTCAGACTTCATGGCGTCCCAGAAAGTATAGTATCTGACACAGATCCCCGTTTTACATCAAAGTTCTAGGAAGGATTACAGAAAGCTATGGAAACCAAGTTGAAGTTTAGTACAACTTTTCATCCTCAAACAGATGGGCAGTCCGAAAGAACTATTCAGATCTTGGAGGATATGCTCCGAACGTGTGCCCTAGATTTCAAAGGAGCTTGGGACGAGAAGTTATCGCTCATTGAGTTTGCCTATAACAATAGTTACCAGGCAACGATCCAAATGGCTCCATATGAGGCACTCCATAGAGAAGGATTGTAGGACCGGAGTTCGTCGAAGAAACTTGTCGAGTGATTGATCAAATTAAAGAAAGAGTGAAGACAACTCAAGTTCGACAAAAGCGCTATGCAGATAACCGACGTCGAGATCTGAAATTTGCAATGGGTGATAAGGTGTTCTTGAAGATATCACCTGTGCGAGGTCTGAAACGGTTTGGTAAGAAGGGAAAGCTATGCCCCAGGTATATGGGACCATACGAGATTTTGACCAGACGTGGCAATGTGGCATATCAATTGGCTCTACAACCATCCATAACAAGCGTTCATGATGTGTTCCATGTTTCTTTATTGAAGAAGTACATCAGGAATCCATCGCACATCTTGATAGTAGACCCACCAGACTTGACAGAGAACTTGACATTTGAAGTAGTACCTGTGATGCTCACAAGCCAAAATGTACAACATCTCCGAAGCAAGGATATCCATTATGTGAAAGTGCATTGGAAAAGCCAAGATGTAGAAGAAATTATTTGGGAAGAAGAGAACGCGATGTAAAAGGAATACCCTAACCTTTTTGACGACCAAGGTACGTTCAAATTTCGAAGCCAAAATTTATTTTAAGGGTGGGGGAGTTGTGAAACCTACATGCAAATTTCAGGAAATCTACATGCAAATTTCAGGGACGAAATTTCTTTTAAGGGTGGGGGAGTTGTAAGATCCGCACTCCAAGAACCCGATCTAAACCTTTAATTCATGTCGTAACAGGTCTTCTAATCATCACCGGACCAGACAGGACGAGCGGATGACAAACAGGTATGAAATCGAACCAAATTGAGTATGATATACTTCATACCGGTCGATGGTACCAGTCTTGGTACCGATCGACGGTCGATCGGTATGGCCTGCGCAGCTTAGATCTAAAAAAGGATCTCTGTGGGTCCCACTTTCTAAATTTCGAACCGAAGGACTTTTCTAATGTTAGGAAGGTTCCTAAACCTAACCCTAGCCTATATAAGGACCCTTAAACCTCCTAAAACCTTTCCATTGATCCTCACAAATCCTAAAGAGGAGAAAGAGGTTGAAGAAGGAGAAGAAGCTAGGAAGGAGAGGGAAGAGCCGCCATTGCCGTTGGACGAAGAACACATTACCACGAACCGACAATAAGTGCTTAAACCTTCCTCTACATTAATCGTTCTAGGATGGTTAGTCATGTTTGGATCAATACCATGCAAAGCGAGGTATTGATCTAAACCCTATTTTACCGTCAACCCTAATCTAGTCGGTAAACGCTAGATTCAAGTTCTAGGTTGAAGATCGTCGAAACTAGGACTTGAACGGAGTTGGAAACAACTCTAACTCAGTGCTCAGACCTAGAATGTGTAGGAGAAACCTTAGGATCAATAGGGGTGATCGACGAAAGGGGAGAACTAGATGTATGGTCTTCCGGAGACATACCAGTCGACCATACCGGTCGCACCATATACGATCGGTACTGCGATCGATACCTCCTGGAGACTGGTCTGTGGGGACCGGTCGACCATACCGGTCGCACCTTTCCCCACAGTGTCACGACCTGTACTGTGACCGGTCTGCTCTGTGAGAAGAGTTTTGACCTTGTTGGTTTTTCGACCAACGTAAACCCTAAGAAAAACTGTTCTAACTCAACCCTAACATCGTGTAGGACCTTGTGATAGCAAGTTTGGATTCTGCGACGTGGAGCAAGCTAGCAAACAAGCGTCAGGTAAGGGAATCAGACCTAAACCCTAATAATTAATAACAGTAAAACGTTGTTAATAACTATGATTCTGTGGACTGGTGTTTGTGCATACTCGCATGACATCCTTTACTTTTATTTATTATTATCGTTCATGCATACTCGCTATGCTAGGATGTGACTGTTAGACATGTGATTGTCTTCGTTGGTGTGTGGAATGGGAATGGCCGGGGGTCTGAGATCATTCCTCACACTAACACCTTTTCGTATCGTTTTGTCTTAGCATGCTTGGTGCGGGTAGGGTATCTGGGGGAGGAAGTGGCACTGTGGTCTCTGGCCTGGCCACTGGACTCTAGCTCTATCTCTATGTCGTAGGGACTGTGATGACATATAGAATTGATTAGTTGCGAGCCCAGTTTACAAGCCCTCGCCAATAGGGGTTTACGTGTTGGTATGGGTAGGATATCAGGGGAAGTATTGGCGGTGTTCGATCTGAACACTTTAGCTCTATCTTTATTCCATGGTAGGGTGCATGTGGGACGACAGTGGTATTTGATCCATTGGGCGACTTCACACACTCGTGTATAGAGGTGCAGTGGCCGCCAATTCTTTCTATAGCACATTGCAAACTTAAAACCAGACCATAATGTGAATGCTACTCATGCATATGTTTGTTGCATTGTTTGACTGTCTTACTGAGCTAAGTTGTGAGCTCACCCTGTATATATATACATGTTTTTAGATGTTGATGCAGGTTATACGGTAGAGGATTACCTGAATGCTCCAATGTACGGAGGCGTGGCTGCTTTGGGTGTGTAAGTGGGAGAGGACGAGCATGACGCTTCATGCGAGTGCCCTTTCTGCTTGTACCTCTAGGATTTGATTTAATTTATTTTAATTATTTTCAGTTGGAGATACAATTGATGTAAGAATATTTAATTATGTTTCGATATTTGAATAACTAGATATTTTTATTAAATTTAGCAATAGATCACTCAGTTCATTTTATTTAAGACTTCCACTGTATTTTATTATATTCTGATTATGGTTATGTGCAATGGTTTGTATGAGTGGATACAGTCTTATTGAGATCCTGGTGTGAACCGTTGGTTCAATGACGGTTCACTCACACTTTTGGTTCAGTCAAAATTGGGGTGTGACAGGCCCTACTGAAATAATCGACAGTAGCCATGAGTCCCCGGCTATCTCGCAACGATGATTTATCTCGAACAGGCTGGGGTCGAGGCAGGAAGGTAGAAGGGCCCGAGGCAGGATGTATACAGAACAGGGAGTGGCACGAGAGACACAGAGAAGGGTCGACGAAGCTAGACGTGCCAGAGAAGATGCCCAGGCAAGAGTCAATGTAGCCAGACAAGCCCGAGAAGATAGCCAAATAAGGGTCGACGAAGCCAGGCGAGTCCAAGAAGAAGCCCAAGCAAGGGTTGATGCAGCACAAGCAAAAAGAGCAACAACTATCCCATCAGTTAGTGCATCCCCGCTAGTTGTACCAGTGGCGGCCATTCCCTCCGCAGGAAGTACATCCACTAGCGATGAAAATACAGCCAGACTCGAACACCTAGTAAAAGATCTAATGGACAGAGTACAACAGGTTGAGCGGGGGGTCGATCCTGTAGCCCTCCTAGATTACGCCACGGAGACAGCTTCGACAGATGAGGTCATGAGCCATCCTCTTCCTATCAACTTTGCCTTCCCCAATGTAGGGTGGTATGTTGGCAAGACAGACCCAGAGAAGCACCTAGACAATTTTAAGGTGGGAATGGTTGTTTATGGCCACCATGATGTTTTATGTTTTCGAACTTTCCCGTCCACCTTGAGGGAGGCAGGGAGGACATGGTTCAACAATTTACCCCCCAAATCGATGGGGACCTTCAAGGAGCTTAGCAGTTTGTTCCTCTCCCACTTTCAAGGGAGTCGAGTTCAGAAGAAGAACTTATCTCATTTGATGGCAATCAAACAAGGGGAGAGGGAGCTTTACGACCCTTCATCGCTCGTTTCTTGGGAGTAGCAGGAGAGATTAAGGACCTGCAGCCCGACGTGGTCGTTTTGACCCTGTCCAAAGCTTGTTTGGATCCCTAGTTGGTATTTTCTCTCAACAAGAAGCACCCCCGAACTCATGCCAAAATCTTCAATCGATGTGACCGATATGCATCTGGGGTGGAAGCTGTGGTAGAATTACCAGGGCAGGTGAATCCGACTTCTACTGCTGCGGAAAGAAAGAATAATGAAGTTATAGAGAAAGATCCTAAAGAAGGAGAAGCAAGCAAGAAAATCAGAGTGGCCAAAGAATTGTACCCGGCCCACCCTGCACTAGAGTATACACCTCTCAACCGGACCATGGTTGAGATCTTAAACATTAAAAGAGTGAGACTTTGCTGGTCCCTCCCCCTAAGATGATCTCCAGGCCTGAGGAATGCAATCGATGACAATATTGTGCGCACCACCAAGATCACGGCCACGACACCAACTCATGCAGACATCTAAAAGGCCTAGTTGAAGATTTGATCCAACACGAACGGTGGACTGAGTTTGTAGGACCAAGAATGACGCCACCCCTACCTCCTGCGCCCAAAGTGGTCCTTCCATCACCTCCCCCAATGGCAGTACCAGGGAGGGCGGAAAGGGTCGAGCATAGGCCCCTGCCACCCCCAATGTCACCCCCAAGGGGGTTTATGGGCGAAGTTGACTTATGCTCGGTAGGTCAACAAGAGATGATGAAAGAGCAACCTGCCAGAGGGGTTCGAATTGTTCACAAAGCGAGTCCCCCGTGGAGGCAATTGGGTAAGGCGGGATCGGAGCAAGATCTGGGACTAAGTGATGATGAATATGTGACGTTGAGCCACCCAGAATGCCTGACGATGACTGTCTGGCCGGAGCATATACGGCGGGAAGTACTTCCGATTGTGTTCGAGCCTGGGGAGGAAGATTCAACTAAAGGAAAGAAAGTCAGAGAAGTACTTCCTTGACCTTCTGTTCCAATTGATTGTTGAGGTCGGTGGTTGCTTTGAGCTGGTCCGACATAACTTCATTGTGCAGCCGCACTTCTGCCAGTTCTTTCTGGGTAGCCTCGAAGACTTTGGCACGGGTGGTGAAGTTCTCATCAAGCCGCCTATACCTAGTCTTCTCATCGGCAAGCCACCTACGTTTCATGTCCAAAGATGCTTCCGCATAGCGTCATTTTATGTCAAGTTCCTTGGCTAGAACATCTGCCTGCTTGGCCCGATCGTCTGCCCCCTTGGTACGGGCCTTTGCGTCATCTCTCTCCTGTTTGACCACTTCCAATTCAGCAAATAGATTGTCTCTCTCCTCGACCCAATTTTCCTCGGCCTCGACCCGAGCAAAAATGGCAGCATCTCAATCATGAATGGCTTGATCACGCTTAGCCAAGGCGGTCGAAAGAAGTTCATAATTTTGTTGTGCCAAGGTCTGCACATCCTTCAGCTTGCGTACGGAGCTCACCAACATCTTATGGTAGTAATTTGTTTTGCACATTAACTACGAAATCAAAAGAAGAAGAAGTGATGTCAGATATGTACGTGCAAAAAAAAATAAAAATGAGAGAGTAAGAAAGAGAGTTTTACCTGGTACAAGGCCGCACGTTGGCCCTGATCGATGTTCTCAAGCTTGGCTTGTCGGATGAAGTTTGCGTCTGCGGAGAGATAGGCATGGTAAACTGTATCCTTAGCCACCAAGCTGTTAAACATCCCCGTGTCTGTGGTAAGGACTTTCCAAGGAGGAGTGAACAACATTGGCTCTGCTGTGGAACTCGAGCCGATGACGGGAGGAATCGAACTTACAGTGAAGGCCGAGACGGAGCTCATATTTAAGGTCGAAGTGGGACTGTGGATCATGATAGCAGGCGAAATGGCTGGGCCCTTGCCTTTGGCGCTGTCCTCTATGGGTTGGCCGGAAGGGGAAGACTCTACTGGCATAAAGGAGGTGGTCATCTGGGGAAAAGTGGAATGGGCTAAAGGCGACAGGTCTCTTGACAGGGGTCGAAAAGAGGTTACCACGGTCGAATCTGTGAGAATCAATGGTAAACCTGTGGGTGCTGTAGTAAGGGTCGCTATGCTCGAAAGCTGTGGTGTTACTGCTACTGTGGTACTTGTCGTAGTCTATGCTCGTCAGAAAAAGAACCGGTGACAGGGCTTGCTTTTGTGGAACTGGGAGGGGCGTGAGAAATCTCCGGGATGACGGTGGTAGTGGTGACAAGAGAGGCCCTGCTTGATAGGCTGGCGGGCGCAAATACGATGGTCACATCTGATGGTGGCAAAGTTTATAAGGGCGGAGGGCCAACCGGAATCCTCTGCAGAATGTCTTGAAGAGTGTCCTCAGGATAGATGAGTATGGGGGTCTTAGAGGCGATCTTTCTTCTCTTTGATCGGTGCAATGACTCAGAAACGGTGGCTTGATCGTCATCCTCTGTACAAAATAGGAAAGGTGAAATACTCGAAACTATAGGATCGGGGGTCGCTACAAAATAAAAATAAAAATAGAAGGCGCAAAAGAGCAGGATATACCTTCCCCTGTGATGTTGATGATCGGAGGGACAATCGAATCTTTTGTATGGGTTGTAGGATCAAAGGCTCGACAAGAAGATCCTCCTATTGACCCAGGTTCGGTGGGTTGATCGGACTGGGCTACAGGGTTGAGAGATGGAGGCACATCCTCTGGAGGCGGTGGTGAGATTTTCACAGGAAGGGCATGAGCCGTATCTGCGGCCCTCTCAAGAGCCTCCAGTTTTCGGGCCACGGTGGCAATTATTTCCTCCCTTTCCCTCTTCTAATGAAGGAACAAGTCTGCTCTCATGAAATCCTCCCATATGCTGTCGTCAAGACCCTCCACTGCATCAGAAAGCAACATTGAGGTGTTAGGGGTTTAATCAAAGCACAAAATAAGTAAAGAATGAATGACAAGTTAGTGTGATTGGGGGTCGAAAGAGAACTTACTCAGTCCGTACCGGAACATAAACTTGTTGTGGCCCAGATCCTTATACTGGACTGCTCTCCCTCTTTCTTTTATCTTTTTAAGGTCGGGGCGACCCCTACCACTGATGGATCGATAAACTGCCGTCGGTTATCGATGGAAAAGGGGTGCATACCCATTAGGCTATGGCCTCGTCTCACTATGGCCCCGAAGAATTTTTCTTTCCAATGAGGGACTGAAGAGGGGGTGGATTCGACCATGGGGGAAACCACATCTAAATTATGGTGGAAGAAGTAATAGGTGTCATTTGGCTCGGTCTTGTGGGTCCGGGCATTATTCCAAGTAATCGCCCCCAGGTCAAATAAAAACTAGAAGAACCTCAGAGTGGGAGGCTCGCGGCAATGAAGGAAGAAGATGATGAAGGAGTGGATATGAGCCCAGGAATTGGGTGGAAGCTGAGTAGGGGCTAAGACGTAATAACCCAAAATCTCGAATACGAGAGGGTGGCAAGGGAAGCCAAAATCGGAGAGGAACATGTTGTAATTTATCACCATCCTATGATAATAAGGATGGCAGGCTCGGTCTTCGGGCTCAGGAACTATCAGCTCAACAGAATCAGGAATTAGGAAAGAAGCCCTATGCTCCTGGAGTTTAGATGCAGTCATTAGGGGTTTCTTGAAAGACGCCACACAGGAAGGACCGATCTCACCGGAGGCATTCTGGGGAGGACTGCCGGGGTTACCGCTTAAGCTACCCTCACCCTGGGTAGATAGCTAGATCTGCTATCGACGTAGGGTAGGCTTAGAGCCACGGACAATGGCCTTATCGCGAGCCATGACTGGTTAGAGGTGAAATAATAGGAATCCAAAAAAGAATAAAGGTGAGAACTTACTCGAAAGACAAGCAAATCGTGGGAAACCTCTTGCGATGGAGAAAGAACACTCTGAACAAAATCAGATACACCAAATGGAGAAGCTTAAGGCAATGCAAATCCTCGGGGAGCACTATAGACGTATAAATGTAAGGAAGGAGACGAGAGAAGAAGGCGTGATTTTATAAGTTTGCTGACAGGCGGGTCCTTTCTGGCAGTCATGATGGTTTTGAGCGGTGTGATCATCATTTAAAGTCGCAGATGTGACGTTTGGCCAGGGAAGCAACTCATTGACGGTCATGATGGATGAGAAATGGCTGGATTGGGGCCGTTAGATCGAAATAATGGCTTGATCAAAACAAAAACATTGTCGGGTGCATTCAATTAGGGCTCACTTAGACCGTTACGAAACATTACATACATTGCGCAAGAGTAGTGGGCATTCAAAATTTTGAGAAGGTAGAAGAGAATGCGGTTCATAACTACTATGACGACAGGGAATCTGTTGAGATATATACGCGTGCGGAAGACGGAAGTATTTTCCCCATAAATGTGTCTCCTGCGGTCGAAACGACGCGGAAGAGGCAAAGGGGTTCTGTTGGGGGAAAATAGTAAGTGATACAAATCTGATCGTCAATGGGGAATTTATGATGATCCTCAAGAAAAGGACACGTGGCGTACATCTAAGGCGCGAAGAATGAGAATAAAAGATGTCCGAAAAAGAAACTCGTGTTCGACCCCCAGGGTGATCCAGACATGATGGGACAGATTGATGGGGGTAGCTGGGCATTTACTGGACCACCATTAATGCTCATAAATACTGACACCATCATAAATGCCAAGTAGTCTGATTTGACCAGCCAAGTCACCATATCATGAACCGAATCAGTAAAAAAAAGGAACGGCCTCGATAAAAGTGTAAGGACAGAGACTAGCATCAGAAAATATGGAAGATGTGGATTATAAGGGGGTCGAAGAAGGCCAAGGGGAGTCGTAAGCGGCTGACAAGACGTCCCAGCGCCACCCTAAGGGGTCGTAACCCCTCAAATCTATTGTTCCTTAGGAGTTTGGTGATCGAGATGGTGGTAGATGCGGAAAGGCTTGTCTGGGAAACTTCTAATGGGACTTATATATAGCAAAATGATATCTAGTGGAAGGGGGATTGGGAATGTCCATGTCATGAGAAAAAAACATCCTAACCAGGTATTAATCCTCTTGTGTTTTACTCTCTCTATGGTTCTAAGATCTCACTTCATCGGAGAGGAAGGGAAGATGGTGGTGGTCCCAGTATCTCAAGGAACCCCCATCTTTAAGGAGTTCTGATGTACCACTAAGAGCTCTATTCGGTTTGTCTTTGGAATTCCCTAACTTTGGCATCGGAGTGGCCCCAGGGTATATCCCGCCCACTTTCTTGTTGTGTAGGTGATTTATCTATGTGGTAGGATCGGAGAAGCTGATCAAATTCCACCGACAACAGACGTCATGCTTGGAAATCTTAGATGACGTTAAACCATTTCGTAGGACTCGTAGCGTAGCAATTTAGAGTCAGCTGAATCAGCCTTTCACCGACCAGATTTTAGTTAATCCTTAATATACTTGGTTAATAAAAGAAATTTTTTTTTTTTGAATTGAATAAGAGAAATTATCATTGTTTCATTATATATATATATATATATATATATATATATATATATATATATATATATATATATATATATATATTTTTTTTTTTTTTTTTTTTTTCTGCTTAACATTTAAACATAACTTATTTTCACACATTGGTTCACGCCCAGAGACTACTACTGTATAAACAAATAGATTGCAGTAAAGAACGTTTTGTAGATAAGTTCGAGCATTGATTTTTGGAGATAAGTTCGAGCATTGATTTTTGGAGAGAATCAACAATCATTGATAATTCAACTACTTTTGGAGAGAATCAACAATCATTGATAATTCAACCACTTATTTGTGGTTCTGGTTCGTAACAGTGCAAGTCTCCTATTCAACTCGTCACTCAAGATTTCAACGACAACAATAGCCACTATGGTTGGAGAGAAAGAGAGACTGATTTGTGCAAATACTGCTTCTTGAGTTCCGAAAAGATACATTTCATTTGTTAGTTTGAGGATTTATGATTTCATTTTCATAATATAATTCAGCTTGATTAGCAACCGTTTGGAATCTCACATGGTCCAAACTGAGCCTAATTAGAAACCCCTTGTTTGATCTTATGTTTTAGGTTAATTTTCATCATTGAACAAGAATACATCATTGAGATAAGCATAATCTATCAACTCCAAATCTATGTCATAGCTACTTGAAGAGCTGGTGGTGTACCGTGAAACATCGTATCCATGGCCGGACTGCAAAGCCGACGGTAACGCCATTGTAGCAATGGATGATTTGAATTTGGTTACATCTTGTGGTGGAAGATATTCGGATGAAGATGGGTTGTATTCTGCTTGTTTTACTGAGGAGAAGGATGAGAAGAAAGGAGGGTCTTGTTTGGGAAAGGTTTTTGATTCAAAGTTTAGAAGATTACCCTCTTCAGCTGTAAAATCATCCATGACTACAAATGAGGATTTGAGGACATCTTGGCAAGTGTGGTGGCCTATGAATTTGGTTTGAAACTTTACTGGGTTATTTTCTGTTCTTTGAACTTGTTTGATTGCTTCACAACCTTTATCGAACCTGTAGGTGCACCTGAAGTAGCTCCTGTACGTAGATCGTAGATGAGAAAAATTGATTAGTTTGCTTGTAATGATTAGTGCAAGTAAAATTCCAAAAGATGGTGCAAAAACTCGAGTGTCATCCTCTCCGGACATGGGTACCCTCCCTCTGGATCTCATGCCATCCAAGTCCAAAGGAGTGGTCCGCATCCCATGGACTGAACAAATCCGGAATCCGTAACCAACATGAGGGTACCCATATGGGTAGAGGATTCAAACTCTAAACTCTTCTTCTCTCCCTCTCTCCCCATTCAATGATGATAAAAATGAGGACCTTGGATTTTTGGCATGCACGATCTCTTTTTGTCCATATTTTTGCCAAGTATAACTATCTTCAATGGGCATATCAGTGATTCTTGTCCATGTCTCCTGCATTTTTCTACAAATCAAGAAATTATTAGTAAAATTACTAAAAATAAAAAAATAGAAAAAGAAATCATTAATAAGCAAACCTGTTTACATTTTAGCAAAAAAAAAAAAAAAAAAAATGAAAAATCTCCTCTAAAAGTTATCTTGACCATGTGTCACTCTCCTATTGGTTCAGTATCGATATGATATTGATCCCAAATCAATTTTTAGAGTGATTGATATCCCTCTAATATTGTGAATTAAAACCATGAATTGAGTGTAAAGATCAATTAATTTGAGATCTGATAACTGCTCTATATAACTCAACTCAGATTGATGACTGCCCTTTAATTCATAAAATAATTCAGTTTGATTGGCAACCGTTAGGAATCTCCCATGGTTCAAACTGAGCCTAACTGGAAACCCCTTATTTGCTCTTATGTTTTAGGTTAATTTTCATCATTGAACAAGAATACATCATTGAGATAAACATATAATCCATCAACTCCAAATCCATGGCATAGCTGCTTGAAGAGCTGGTGGTGTACCTTGAAACATTGTATATATGGCCGGATTGTGAAGTTGTCGGTAACGCCATTGTAGCAATGGATGATTTGAATTTGGTTACATCTTGTGGTGGAAGATATTCGGATGAGGATGGGTTGTATTCTGCTTGTTTTACTGCGGAGAAGGATGAGAAGAAAGGAGGGTCTTGTTTGGGCAAGGTTTTTGATTCAAAGTTTAGAAGATTACCCTCTTCAGCTGTAAAATCATCCATGACTACAAATGAGGATTTGAGGACATCTTGGCAAGTGTGGTGGCCTATGAATTTGGTCTGGAATTTTGCTGGGTTATCTTCTGTTCTTTGAACTTGTTTGATTGCTTCACAACCTATATCGAACCTGTAGGTGCACCTGAAGTAGCTCCTGTACATAGATCGTAGATGAGGAAAATTGATTAGTTTGCTCGTATTGATTAACTCTAAGTACAGGACCTAAAATTCCAAAAGATGCATGGTGCAAAAACTCGAGTATGATCCTCTCCAGACATGCGTACCCTCCCTCTGAATCTCACGCCATCCAAGTCCAGAGAAGGGGCTTGCATCCCATGGACTGAACGAGTCTGGAATCCGGATCCAATGGAAGGATACCCATATGGGTAGAGGATAAAATGAGAACCTTGGATTTTTGGCATGCAGGATCTCTTTTTGCCCATATTTGTGCCAAGTATAACCATCTTCAATGGGTATATCCGTAATTCTTGTCCATGTCTCTTGCAATTTTCTACAAATCAAGGAATTATTAGTAAAATTACTATAAAAAAAAGAAAAAGAAATCATTAATAAACAAAACTGTTTACAATTTAGAAATCAAAAAAAGAAAAAGAAAACCCAAATGAAAAATCTCCTTTAAAAGTTATCTCGACCATGTGTCACTCTGTTATTGGTTCCGTATCGATCTGATATTGATCCAAATCAATTTTCATAGTGATCGATACCCTCAAATACTGTGAATTAAAACCATGAATTGAGTATAGGGATCAATTAATTTGAGATCTGATAACTCATATCAATGAGTGTATCTGCCCTTTAATTCATAGTCATTATAGTCTATGCATTAGAGATGGATAATAGTTGCAAGATCACCTTTTCTTAGATCGCTTTTTTTGTTGATCCTGCTGACAGTCCGAATTCGCTGGAACTTTGCCGGACTCATTGCTACTCAATTGTGAAAGAGCTTCCGTGAACGACCTCGATATCTTTGTTACGAGATCCTTAACTGTGACTGACACATGATCAGATCTGATGAGTTCACCGAAGATAATCTGAAGTTGGTTAGCATATCCACGACCCCGAAAAATTTCTTCAGCCACCTTTTCTGCAACAAAAGATAAGTTTCCAGCAAGGGGAGACGACTCCATTTCTCTCTATCTCTCTCTCGAGCACTATAGCTTTTGTTTCTTATAAGCGAGAGAAAATGGAGATAGATTCAGGAAGAGTGGTGGGAAACAGAAAAGAATTTAATAAGAGAGAGATTCTCTCATTAAAGACAAATGAATCTAAGCTCTAAGCTTCCTAGAACTTCGTTGATATTTTGGCCGGCGGACACTCTCTGACTATGCACGCGTTTTGAAATGAACAAAGTGCAGATGATGCTCGATATTGGGTCCCAACTAAACCCTAAATAATACCCATAATTTGTATAAAACATTAGATCAGCGGAAATTGAGCTGATCTAATCAAATAATATTGATCCATTTGCAAATACAGTCAAATAAATAAATAAAATTTTAATTAATTTCACATAGTTGGTTGACTTTCATTGGTCCTATGTTTTTTTTAAGGTAGATTACACGTTAGGTACTCATTGTTTGTGAAAATCACTTTTGAAGTATCAATATGTTTGGAAAACTACTTTTGAGATTTTGAAACTCGGATAAGTTTAGCCTAATCTAATCACATGAGTTCTAATAATTCATATTTTAAACTTTACAAGTTGGAAACTTGTAAATCATATTTAAATTATAATATAATTTATCTTTTCTATTTTCAACCACCCTCTTCCATGATCTAATGAGGCAATTAATGCAAGACTCTCTCATAAACCTACAATATATAGGTTATGTTATTTTTTAATTTTCTTTTCTTGACGTCCGAACATACTATTATTTTCACATTAATCGTATATCCATTATTCGTTTACATCTTTATTGGCCACAATGTCAGTGTAGGGATTCCTGTTCACATCCTCTCATATTTTAGTATTTTCTCTCTTTTTTCTAAGAATCTGGTTTCCCATTGATGATACCATTTCTAGCTAGCATTACCATTGGTGTAACAAATTAATAATCAATTGAGTTTTGGTTTTGAAAATTGGAACAGAAATAGTTGAAATGGGAATAATACATACATGGTTTAGCTGTCTATTCCTAAATCTTGACGGATCCTCTCTGTGCAAGGCTGATCCGACTCAGAATCGGTAGACCTCGACCCCTAGTCCTTACACAAACAATGGTCCAAACTGAACCTACTTGGAAACCCGTATTTGCTTTTATTTCTAGGCACCCAAATATAGGATAAAACCACTCTTCATCACTTAACTAAAATACATCATTGAGATAAAATAAATTCCATCAACTCCATATACAGGTCAAAGCTGCCGGAAGAGCTGATTTTACAACTTGAAAGAACATCTCTATGGCCCGACTTTGAAGCCAAAGGTAATGCTGATGTAAGTGTTGAGAATAATCCCACATTGATTAAGTATGGAACATTAGGTGTTTTATATACTTGAAAATTCCTCGACTTATTAATTCAAACTTTTCATATGTAAACTTAACATGGTATCAGAGCTCTAGATTCTCTCCTTATAGTCACTCAAAAGAAAGACCACATATGCTATGTGTACTGCCACAATCCTTCGATTTATTAGTTCGAATGAGGATGGATCCCGTGGTGGAATATATTCCAATGAGGATGGGTTGTATTCTTGTTTTATGGAGTGAATGGATTTCTTGTGTTCTTCTTTACTTGAGGGGAAGGATGAGAAGAAAGTAGGTTCCTGCTTGGTTGGGGTGCTTGATTCATAGTTGAGTAAAACACCCTCATCTTTAGCTGTAGAACCCATGAAGAATGAGGCCTTGAGGGTACATCTGATACTCAAGTTTGGTGGCCTGTGTATTTGGTCCAGAACGTTGGTTGGTCATCTTCTGTTCTTTGAACTTGTTTGGTTGCTTGACAACCTTTATCGAACATGTACGTAGGTGCACTTGAAAGAGCAGTTGTAGATGAGGAGAGTTGATTATTAGTTTGCCTGTATGGATTGATTCTTTTCAATAAAAAACGGTCTGGCTTTATGTCACGTACTGGTGACGAAACTATTGTCACAGATCCTATTTAATGCAGACTCATTATTCATCAAGGAAACCACAATTAGAGATGTAAACGGATAATCGAAAAACTGGATTTGATCTGCATTCGCATTTGTTAAAGGTAATCTGAATCCAAACTATCGGATTAGGATGCCATTTCAATAGTTGGGATGAGTTTCAGATTTGAACTTGGATATCCCTTATTTAGAACAAAAATAATCTGCTTTGTTTAAGTATCCGTGGACATTATAGGTATTCTCATATACAGACACATATACCCTTAGGATATGTGCATGTAGAGATAAGAAGATAGAGATGACCCTTCAACCTTTTATTATTGTAGAATATAAATGTGGAGCGGTTCTCCATGGGAGTCAAAAAAAGGATTTTTGTGGGTGGTTGGATAAGGAGGGGTATTTTGAAAACTTCAAATACAATGAGGGTGGAGGCTTTGCACCTTTTTGAGGTGAGATGTTCTAGACCATAGGTCTCTTTACTTGAAAGGTAGCCCAGAAAAAATATTTCGGATAAATTATTAGAAGAAGAGAATAGAGTTTTAACTTTGTGTTTTTGGATGGTTAATATTATACATACATTTCAAAAATTGTGTGATGTATATTTTTGGATTCAAATTGGATTTTGGTTGGATATAATTAAGAATCGAATTCAAATTTGAATTTGTTTTTTATACATCCAGCGGACTCAAATACGGTAAATGGTAAACAAATTTGAATTCCAATAACGTATTCAATTTGAATTCCAATAACGTATTCAATTTGAATTCAATCCATTTACATCTATAACCACAATCTACTAGGAATAGTTTTGCTATTCAAGGTGAGGGGATGACGATTCAAAGTTCATTTGTCTCAAAAAGAGGGTACCTATATTTCCGTCACATTTGTTCAGCCTTATACAAAGGGAATCGAGTTTGGGTACATATGGCAACCATTAGAAATCTCATGGTCCATCCTGTAGGATTTTTCTCATGTTGCTTCGTACATAGAATCTTTTGTTTTTCAGTTTGTTTCTAGAGAGCAAAACAGGTTGGTTGACTCTCTTGCTAAAGAAGGCCAGTCCTTGACTTGTAGGATTATTTTTTTGGCTTGTATCTCCTTGTTGGACTCAAGATATTTATATCTCTGAATTTTTGGAGTCACAAATGGTTCTCAATAAATTGCTAGTTACCAATTACCAAAAAAAAAAAAAAAGGCTAGTTACCAAAAAAAAAAAAAAATATATGAGGGAACCCTTTTTGGCTCTTATATTTTAGGCAACCAAATGTATGCTAAAACAATTCTTCATCATTAAAAACGAATACATCATGGAGATAATTAAAATCATCTGATTCCATCTAACTCAATTGATTAATTCAACTCAACTCAATGGATTAAATGCACCTTTTTTTTTTGCGTATATAAAAATATATTAAAGCAAAAGGCAGAGTACAAAAGAACAGGTAAACAGAATAACAAAGGGGAGAAATCCAAACAACTAAATCAAGAACAGTTATCAAAAAGGGATGAGACATCACTAAATTAGGTCAAAGTTGCCTTCTCAGCTTAGGAACCAAACCCTTCTTTACCTAGGCTGGAAACAAAGAAAAATAAGCAATTAATGTAACTCAAATAAGGAAAATCCGAAAAGACAAAGGATATTCGTATTGACTGTCCGTCAGATCACATAAAAGCCTCTCACTGTTTCAAATACCAAAACCGACCTCTATATCATGGTTTCCTTGCTGACCAAATGAGTGGAAATTAAAATGAACCGATGTGAAGTAGAAAGACCCAAAGATAAATAGACAAATATGTTTTTATTATGAAATTCTTACTGTAATAGGCCCTTGTTACAATTAGTGTTGGTGTGTTGTCACAGATTTGCATCAATCCCAAATGAATAAAAAAAAAAGTAAAAAAAAAGAAAAAAAGAAAAAATGATTCCTTCTAATGCATACTCATTGGGATATTACAATTCTAAATGTAACCACCCTTGCTCTACATCAAGAACCACCCGTCATAGTTCCCCTTAAGGTCACTATAATTCCAAGTTATTGCGGTCTATATATTAAAGATGAATAATGCATGCAATATTACCTTTTCTTAATTGAGATTTGTGGTGAAGAAGATATTGACATTGCCTGTGAGTATTTCAAAAAGATTTCTGTCCTTGTTTTCTATTTCCTATTCCTGAATAGAGCTTGTAACATAAATTGCCAAGTTCTTAAAAAAGAAAAAGAAAAAAAAAATTATCATTTTAAAGATACATTTTGCATTTTAAGTTGGATAGAGATTTTTCATTTTAAATTTTTTTGAAATGCATGCAATATTACCTTTTCTACGTTGATCTCGACAAGGTAAACTGTTCACTGGAACTCAGTAGTGAAAAGCCTCCATGAACAACCTTATTAATATCTCTGTTACGAGATCCTCAGCAGTAGCTAATCCATGACCAGATCATGTGAGCTCATGGAGGACAATCTGAAGTAGGGCACCATATCCACGACCCCGAACAAGTTCTTCCATCACTTTTTCCCGGACAGAAGATAAGTTTCCGGCAGGTTGAGACTCCATTGTCTCTCTAGATCTAGAGAGAGAGAGAACGGTAAGTTTGGTGGAATCGGGAATAGAGGAAGAGGTAAGAATTTAATAAGAGTTTTTTTTTTTTATTTTTTTTTTTAAAATAATGAAAGACAAAATGAATCAAAGCTCGTGGCTTCATTCTTGGGAAGCCCAGAGAACGTTAAACCATTTCGTAGGATTCGTAGCGTAGCACTTCGGCGTCAGCATTTCCTTAAACGAATGGCTCAGATACTGCTTGGCATTGGATCCCACTGTACTGTATTGGTATAGAATTTTAAGATTAAGGGAACTATCTTAATATAATAATAATTCATTAATGATCCAACCACGCAATTTAAGCAATTTTTTTTATTGTTTATTGTGCCACAAACCGACAAGATTTGAGTTAATCCTAAGGAAAATTATAAAGACACCCTCTCTATTGTTATGAAATTACAAAGAACTATCCTGTCTTTATAAAAGTTTCACCAATGCTATCATACACTCTCACCCACGCCGTAACTTTCAATTTAACGGCAGAGGGTTAACTTTTTTTAAGACAAAAATACCCTTATTAATTTCTTCCCAAGGGTCTTCTTCTCCACGGGTTTTCTTCTCAATGAGTTCTTTTTAAGGGTTCTCTTCTTCTCGGCAAGTCATGGGGAAATCCTTGCTACGTATCCCAGCACTTTCTCCTGAACCTCTTCTCAACATTCTCCTACAAGGAAGGAAAACCTTAGTGGCCCCTCTTCTCTCTGCTCTCCCCTTCTTTTTTTCGAACTCCTACCCGCAAAAACCCGTTAGTCTTACATGTCTCAGCACCATGACCATCCTAAAGGAAGCTAACAGAGGAGGTCGGAGATCTTGATAGAACACAAGAAGCTCATGAATCAACAAAGACGACTTACAAGGTTTAAGAATTCTGAAATCGATCTCCAGAAGGAAGGAAGCATACCAGAAAGTGACACACTCATTGCATTTTGAAATTGTAACGCAACAGAGAGTGACGCCGCCTAGCTCTGCTTCTCCTGCGATCGTGAAGTCCATTCTGGGAACCCGCTCTTCTAGAAACACAAGAATAAAAAAAAAAAAGAAAAAAAAAAAAAAAGAAATAAACCCTCTTTCGAAACCCTCTCTTCTGAAATTTTCTTTGCCGTTTTCTTCTCGATGCTCCAGAGCGCCTGCAAGATTCCGTAATCCTCATCTCTGTTTGGCTTCTTGAAGATGCTTCCAATAGTGTAAGAACAAGAAGAGCTTGTAGTGTTCGTGGGTTTCTTCTCTGCTATCAGGTGCGTAAAATGACCTAAATGGGAAATTATTTTCAGAATCTAAATGAAAGAGTAGCTATTCTTTACTCCTTCAGCAGAAACACACCTTTTGACTCGACCTGGTCAGATTTCACCTATACTTTGCTTCATCTCTCCCAGTCAGACCTTCTGTATCCACGAAGAAAATTTCAACCTCCATGAATTTCTTCAGTACCAGAACCATCATCATAGCAGTAAAGGAGATCATCATCATCCAATGCTGTTTAACCCACTGGTAAGCAGAGGAGATAGAGCTGAAAAAGCCCTTTCAGTCCAGCATTTTGCTTAAGCTGAGAAACGAAGCAATCATGTCTAAATCTGAAATCTCATACTGGAATGAAGCAGCCGGTGGTGGACGTACATAAAAGAATAAATTGAGGGTGGAATCTCACCATCCTCAAAAGTTGGAACCATCTCCTCTCCATTCCAAATTTTCCCCAAATTGAATGGTGCCCCTGTTCAAGAACAGATAAATTTTCCATAATCATGGCAATGAGCGGGCTGAAATCAATACCCGCAGCCGGAAAACATAGTAGAGAGAGAAAGACGCTTCCGATAACACATCCAGCCAGATTCTCTACGAGATCGTCTCTTTCCAGCAGCGTCATCAGACCTGACGATCGAATTTAAGCTTAAAGAGGAGACAGAACATGAGGAAGCTCGACTTGCCCAGCTGTGGCTCTTGATTGTTCTGTGCATTTTATCCACCAAATCCCATTAACGGAAACCTCGTTTTCTCCTGCTGCAAACTAAACCTGAACAACATGAAGTTTAAGGAATAAAGTAATAAGTAAATTAAGGTTGGACATTTAGATGTTTCAATGGGACCGACCATCCTGACCATCAATCTCATCGTTCTCTTCGTTTTCTTGGAAAATATCTGGAGAGGGTACCCTTTTTTGCAGATTTAGAAGAGAAGAAAGAGGAATAGGGTTTTGTTGGGTGAGACTAAACAATAGACCCTTTTAGTCATTTTACACATACTAAGGGTATTTTCGTCTCAAAAAAAAATTACCCTCTGCCGTTAAAGTAAAAGTAACGATGTGGGTGAGATTGTATGATAGTATTATTAGAGGGGTATTCTTTATAACTTTTGTAAAAATAGGGTAGTTCTGTATAGTTTCACAATAGTAAAGGGGGTATCTGTTTAATCCTAAGATAAGAGAAGAATTTCAATTTCTTTTTGGGCAAAAATAAGAAAAATTTTCAATTGAAATATAAAACATTGTTTCATCATTATTTTTGTTTATTGTTTCATCATTATTTTTGTTTTATGTTATTTTTTATTTTTTTTTACATTGAAATAGAATTTTTTTTTTCACACAATGATTCCATTCCATTCACCCAAAATAGTCTACAGACTCTTTTACCACAAAAAAAAAAAAAAAAAAAAAAGTCTACAGACTCTACAATCAAATAGAGCAAAATAAATAAATAAATAAAGACAAATTCTTGGCCTTTGTTGTTATGTATTAGGTAACTCTTCATCATTGAACGAGAATACATTATTGAGATAAACATAATCCAACAACTCCAAATCCATGTCAAAGTTGCTTGAAGAGCTGGTTGTGTGCCCTGAAACATCATATCCATGGTCGGATTGTGAAGTCGACGGTGACGGCGCCGGTGTAGCTATGGATGATTTGAATTTGGTTAGATCCGGTGGTGGAAGATATTCCGATGAGGATTGGTTGTATTCGGCTTGTTTTATTGAGGAGAAAGATGAGAATAAAGGAGGGTCTTGTTTGGGCAGGGTTTTTGATTCAAAGTTTAGAAGATAACCCTCTTCTGCTGTAAAATGATCCGTGACTACAAATGAGGATTTGAGGACATCTTGGCAAGTGTGGTGGCCTATGTATTTGATCTCAAACTTTGCTGGGTTGTCTTCAGTTCTTTGAACTTGTTTGGCTGCTTCACAACCTTGATCGAACCTATAGGCGCACCTAAAGTAGCTCCTATACATAGATGAGGAAAATTGATTAGTTTACTTGTATTGATTATCTCTAAGTGCAAGACCCAAAATTTTCCAAAGATGGTGCTAAAACTCGAGTATGGTCCTCCCCGGACATGGGTACCTTCCCTCTAGATCTCACAACATCTAGGTCCAGAGGAGGGGCCTGCATCCCATGGACTGAACAAGTCTGGAATCTGGATCCAATGGGAGGATACCCATATGGGTAGAGGATCTAGACACAAAACTCTCCTTCTCTCCCTCTCTCCCTCTCCCTCTCCCTCTCCCCCTCCCCCCAGCCCATGATGATAAAAGTGAGGACCTTAGATTTTTGGCATGCAGGATCTTTTTCTGCCCATATTTTTGCCAAGTATAACCATCTTCAATGGGTATATCCGTAATCCATGTCCATGTCTCTTGCATCTTTCTACAAATCAAGAAAAAGAAAAAAAAAATTAGAAAAGAAATCATAGTAAACAAACCTGTTTACACTTTTGAAAAAAGAAAAAGAAACCAAATGAAAAATCTCCTCTAAAAGCTATCTAGATCATGATTTTAGGTATCTGGATAGGAACGGCCCTTTAATTTAGTATCGACCATGTGTCACTCTGTCATTGATTCTGTATCGATCCAATATTTATCTCGTATCGATTTTTGGAATGATCGATACCCTCTAATAATGTGAACTAAAACGATGAGTTAAGTGTAAAGGTCAATTAATTCGAGATCTGATAACTGGTATATATAACTCAACTCAGTTCAACTTGATTAGGCCTTAATCTCAAAGGTTTGGCTTTGATTTCTGCCTTACAATAAACTTAGTAAGTCGTAATAGTCCAGAGCAGTCAAGACCATAAAAAGATAAGTATATCTCTATCACCCACCCCTAAGAGGCTAAGGTCGATGGTCCCCCCTAAGATCTATGATTGGAGCTGCCCTTTAATTCTTATCCATTACATTCTACATATTAAAAATGGGATTCAAATCTTTTCGTGCCCCTTGTGCGAAAATGAGGAAATTCAATGGCTGTCATCTATCGTGTGTGTATATCAATACATGAGTATGTGTGCACAGTAAACTATAACCAGTGGATTTCTTCATATCGACATAAAGAGCATGAGAGGATTTATTTCTATAAAAATGGATAATAATGCATGGATACAAGGATTACCTTTTCGTAGATCTCTTTTTACTTAGATTCGGCTGACAATCTGAACTCCCCGTAACCTTGCCGGACTCACAGCAACTCAGTGGTGAAAGAGCCTCTGTGAAAGACCTCAATATCTTTGTTACCAGATCCTCAGCAATGGCTGACACCTGACCAGATCTGGTGAGTTCACGGAGGACAATCTGAAGTTGGGCAGCATATCCCCGACCTCGAAAAATTTCTTCGTTCACCCTTTCCGGAATCAAAGATAAGTTTCCGGCGAGGGGAGACGACTCCATTTTTCTCTCTATCTCAACCTGTATGGCTTGTGTTTCTTATAAGAGAGAGAAAATGGAGATAGATTTGGAAATAATTTAATAAGAGAGAGATTATCTCATTAAAGACAACTTGAAATCAAGATCGGAGCTTCCTAGAACTTCGTTGACATCTTCACAGGTGGACGGCCTCTGAGTGCTCACGCGTTCCGTAATTAACAATGCAGATACTGCTTGAGATTGGGTCGATACATGGGATCAAGGGGAATTGTCTGAATCTAATGAAATAATGATCCGCGTAAATCGACAATATTTTAATTAATTTCACGTGGTTGTTGGACTGTTTTTTTTGGGATACACACGGTTGTATGACTTTCCTTGCCCCCTATAGATCGTTTTTGGTAAGAGACGAAATTTCCGTGCTTGGAAAAAATATTTTGAAATAGAAACCATATTTAGCTATTAATTTCAAATGATTGATTGGTTGATTATTTTTGAACACATGATTGGATGATTTTCCTAGGCTCTATAAGGCTTTTCTTTTGGCCTTAAATGAAATTTACATGACAGGAAATTTTTTTTTTTTTTTTTTTTTGGATACACATGGTTGGCTGCGTTAATTCAGTAATATTTTTGTTCTGAAATGATATTTTTTTCAAAAAATTATCTTTTTCTTTCATTTTTGTACTGGAACAATGTTTTTCTACTCAAGAGCAACGTAAAAGTATATTTGATAAACACCTTCTCTAACGAACATGAGAAAAAAGAAAATGTATATATCAGTCACATCTTTTGTAGTATGATTTAATTTTCTATTAAATCAGTATCTTGCTTTAATATTTATGTAATTGCCATTCATTTTGGGGAAAAAAATTTGAGGAAATAAAAATACATAGAGAGAGAGAGAGAGATATCCCACGATTCTATTACGATATTTAAAAAAATTGAGGAAATAAAATAGTCATTTTTTTTAGCTGACAACATTAACACAAGCTATGTCCAAAATACCCCTATCTTGCTCCTTTCTTCCTCCTCACGATGAGTTCTACTGCAAAACTGAAAACTAAATCTGAAACTCATCAGGTTAACCCCTTTTGGTCTTTGCCCGATGGAGACCTCTGTTCAGTCTCCCCACTGTTTTCTGCTTGGATGACCTCACCTCAAAAATCTGTGCCCCGACCTAACTACTATGCCTCTTACTTAACAATGACAACATCAACGATGCCCTTACCATCATCTTCAACGTCGTTGTCATCTCCAAATATCTATATGGTTGCTTGTGTTCTGCTCGGCAGTAGTAGTGGTAACAGTAACAATAATAGCAACAGTCGATTATGAAACACCACCGGCTTGGACGATAGAAACGTGGCTTCAAGTTCCACTTCCCATCCCCAACAAATGCGATTCGACGACGACCACCCCCACCTCACCGATGAAAAGATGGTGAGAAAGAGAACCACATTTGAATTGGATCACCAAACCGCCGATTGTCAAAGAATCTCTCGACAGGCCCGCAACCCGTTGGCCGACATAGACATCGACCATTCTCCTTGGGCTTTTCAACACCCCAGCATTATTGCCTCCGTGGACAGCAAATCTACCCGTAACTCAAATCCAGCATCAGTCCCCAACAACGTTTTTCTTCTGCAATTTTTTTTTTCCGTTTCTTGTTAGGGAAAATAGTGATGGATGAATAATGCATGTAATATTAGCTTTTCTTAATTGAGATTTGTAGTGAAGAAGATATTGACATTGCCTGTGAGCATTTCAAAAATAATTCTGTCCTTGTTTTCTATTTCCTATTCCTGAATAGAGCTTGTAACATAAATTGCCAAGTTCTTAAAAAAGAAAAAGAAAAAAAAAATGATCATTTTAAAGATACATTTTGCATTTTAGGTTGAATAGAGATTTTTCATTTTAAATTTTTTTGAAATGCATGCAATATTACCTTTTCTACGTTGATCTCGACAAGGTAAACTGTTCACTGGAACTCAGTAGTGAAAAGCCTCCATGAACAACCTTATTAATATCTCTGTTACGAGATCCTCAGCAGTAGCTAATCGATGACCAGATGATGTGAGCTCATGGAGGACAATCTGAAGTTGGGCACCATATCCACGACCCCGAACAAGTTCTTCCATCACTTTTTCCCGGACAGAAGATAAGTTTCCGGCAGGTTGAGACTCCATTGTCTCTCTAGATCTAGAGTGAGAGAGAACGGTAAGTTTGGTGGAATCGGGAATAGAGGAAGAGGTAAGAATTTAATAAGAGTTTTTTTTTTTTTTTTTTTTTTTTAAATAATGAAAGACAAGATGAATCAAAGCTCGTGGCTTCATTCTTGGGAAGCCCAGATAACGTTAAACCATTTCGTAGGATTCGTAGCGTAGCACTTCGGCGTCAGCATTTCCTTAAACGAATGGCTCAGATAATGCTTGGCATTGGATCCCACCGTACTTTATTGGTATAGAATTTTAAGATTAAGGGAATTATCTTAATATAATAATAATTCATTAATGATCCAATCAGGCAATTAAAGCAATTTTTTTATTGTTTATTGTGCCACAAACCGATAAGATTTGAGTTAATCTAGGGGAAAATTACACAGACACCCCTTCTATTATTATGAAACTACACAGAATTATCTTGTCTTTATAAAAGTTTCATAGAATACCTTCTAACAATGCTATCATATACTCTCACCCACGCCGTTACTTTTAACTTAAAGGCAGATGATTAACTTTTTTTAAGACAAAAATACCCTTAGTAATTTTTTCCCAAGGATCTTCTTCTCCATGGGTTTTCTTCTCAACGAGTTCTTCTCCAGGGTTCTCTTCTTCTGGGCAAGTCATGGGGAAATCCTTGCTGCATATCCTTGCACTTTCTCCTAAACCTCTTCTCAACATTATCCTACAAGGAAGGAAAACCTTAGTGGCCCCTCTTCTCTCTGCTCTCCCCTTCTTTTTTTTGAACTCCTCCCCGCAAAAACCCATTAGTCTTACATGTCTCAGCTCCATGACCATCCTAAAGCAAGCTAACAGAGGAGGTTGGAGATCTTGATAGAACACAAGAAGCTCAAGAATCAACAAAGACGACTTACAAGGTTTAAGAATTCTGAAATCAATCTCCAGAAGGAAGGAAGCATACCAGAAAGTGACAAACTCATTGCATTTTGAAATTGTAACGCAACAGAGAGTGACGCCGCCAAGCTCTGCTTCTCCCGCTATCGTGAAGTCCATTCTGGGAACCCGCTGTTCTGGAAACAAAAGAATAAAAAAAAAAAAAGAAGAAATAAACCCTCTTTTGAAACCCTCTCTTCTGAAATTTTATTTGCCGTTTTCTTCTCGATGCTCCAATGAGCCTACAAGATTCCACAATCCTCATCTCTGTCTGGCTTCTTGAAGATGCTTCCAATAGCGTAAGAACAAGAAGAGCTTGTAGTGTTCGAGGGTTTCTTCTCTGCTATTAGGTGCGTAAAATGACCTAAATGGGAAATTATTTTCAGAATTTAAATGAAAGAGCAGCTATTCTTTACTCCTTCAGCAGAAACGCACCTTTTGAGTCGACCTGGTCAGATTTCACCTATACTTTGCTTCATCTCTCCTAGTCAAACCTTCTGTATCCACAAAGAAAATTTCAACCTCCATGAATTTCTTCATTACCAGAACCATCATCATAGCAGTCAAGGAGATCATCATCATCCAATGTTGTTTGACCCACTGGTAAGCAGAGGAGATAGAGCTGAAAAAGCCCTTTAAGTGCCGCATTTTGCTTAAGTTGAGAAACGAAGCAATCATGTCTAAATCTGAAATCTCATACTGGAATGAAGCAGCCGGTGGTGGACGAACATAAAGGAATAAATTGAGGGTGGAATCTCACCATCCTCAAAAGTTGGAACCATCTCCTCTGCATTCCAAACTTTCCCCAAATTGATTGGTGCCCTTGTTCAAGAACAGATAAATTTTCCATAATCATTGCAATGAGCGGGCTGAAATCAATACCCGCAACCGGAAAACATAGTAGAGAGAGAAAGACGCTTCCGAGATAACACATCCGGCCAGATTCTCTACGAGATCGTCTCTTTCCAGCAACGTCATCAGACCTGACGACCGAATTTAAGCTTAGAGAGGAGACAGAACATGAGGAAGCTCGACTTGCCCAGCTGTGGCTCTTGATTGTTCTGTGCATTTTATCCACCAAATCCCATTAACGGAAACCTCGTTTTCTCCTGCTGCAAACTAAACCTGAACAACATAAAGTTTAAGGAATAAAGTAATAAGTAAATTAAGGTTGGACATTTAGATGTTTCAATGGGACCGACCATCCTGACCATCAATCTCATCGTTCTCTCCGTTTTCTTGGAAAATATCTGGAGAGGGTACCCTTTTTTTCATATTTAGAAGAGAAGAAAGAGGAATTGGGTTTTGTTGGGTGAGACAAAACAATAGACCCTTTTAGTCATTTTACATATACTAAGGGTATTTTCGTCTCAAAAAAAATTACACCCTCTGCCGTTAAAGTAAAAGTAACGATATGGGTGAGATTGTATGATAGTATTGTTAGAGGGGTATTCTTTATAATTTTTGAAAAAATAGGATAGTTCTGTATAGTTTCACAATAGTAAAGGGGGTATCTGTGTAATTTACCCTTATTCCCAAGATAAGAGAAGAATTTCAATTTCTTTTTGGGCAAAAATAAGAAAAATTTTCAATTGAAATATATAACATTGTTTCATCATTATTTTTGTTTTATGTTATTTTTTATTTTTTTTACATTGAAACAGAATATTTTTTTTCACACAATGATTCCATTCCATTCTCCCAAAATAGTCTACAGACTCTTTTACCAAAAAAAAAAAAAAAAAATTAGTCTACAGACTCTGCAATCAAATAGAGCAAAATAAATAAATAAATAAATAAAGGCAAATTCTTGGCCTTTGTTCTTATGTATTAGGTAACTCTTCATCATTGAACGAGAATACATTATTGAGATAAACATAATCCATCAACTTCAAATCCATATCAAAGTTGCTTGAAGAGCTGGTTGTGTGCCCTGAAACATAATATCCATGGTTGGATTGTGAAGTCGACGGTAACAGCACCGGTGTAACTATGGATGATTTGAATTTTGTTAGATCTGGTGGTGGAAGATATTTTGATGAGGATAGGTTGTATTCGGCTTGTTTTATTGAAGAGAAGGATGAGAATAAAGGAGGGTCTTGTTTGGGCAGGGTTTTTGATTTAAAGTTTAGAAGATAACCCTCTTCTGCTATAAATTGATCCGTGACTACAAGTGAGGATTTGAGGACATCTTGGCAAGTGTGGTGGCCTATGTATTTGATCTCAAACTTTGCTGGATTGTCTTTAGTTCTTTGAACTTGTTTGGCTGCTTCACAACCTTGATCGAACCTATAGGCGCACCTAAAGTAGCTCCTATACATAGAAGAGGAAAATTGATTAGTTTACTTGTATTGATTATCTCTAAGTGCAAGACCCAAAATTTCCAAATATGGTGCTAAAACTCGAGTATGGTCCTCCCCGGACATGGGTACCTTCCCTCTAGATCTCCCGACATCTAGGTCCAGAGGAGGGGCCCGCATCCCATGGACTGAACAAGTCCGGAATCTGGATCCAACGGGTGGGTACCCACATGGGTAGAGGATCTAGACACAAAACTCTCCTTCTCTCCCTCTCTCCCTCTCCCTCTCCCCCCCCCCTCCCCCTCCCCCTCCCCCAGCCCATGATGATAAAAATGAGGACCTTAGATTTTTGGCATGCAGGATCTTTTTTTGCCCATATTTTTGCCAAGTATAACCATCTTCAATGGGTATATCCGTAATCCTTGTCCATGTCTCTTGCATCTTTCTACAAATCAAGAAAAAGAAAAAAAAATTAGAAAAGAAATCATAGTAAACAAACCTGTTTACACTTTTGAAAAAAGAAAAAGAAACCAAATGAAAAATCTCCTCTTAAAGCTATCTAGATCATGATTTTAGGTATCTGGATAGGAACGGCCCTTTAATTTAGTATCGACCATGTGTCACTCTGTCATTGATTCTGTATCGATCCAATATTTATCTCGTATCGATTTTTGGAATGATCGATACCCTCTAATAATGTGAACTAAAACGATGAGTTAAGTGTAAAGGTCAATTAATTCGAGATCTGATAACTGGTATATATAACTCAACTCAGTTCAACTTGATTAGGCCTTAATCTCAAAGGTTTGGCTTTGATTTCTGCCTTACAATAAACTTAGTAAGTCGTAATAGTCCAGAGCAGTCAAGACCATAAAAAGATAAGTATATCTCTATCACCCACCCCTAAGAGGCTAAGGTCGATGGTCCCCCCTAAGATCTATGATTGGAGCTGCCCTTTAATTCTTATCCATTACATTCTACATATTAAAAATGGGATTCAAATCTTTTCGTGCCCCTTGTGCGAAAATGAAGAAATCCAATGGCTGTCATCTATTGTGTATGTATATCAATACATAGGTATGTGTGCACAGTAAACTACAATAAGTGGATTTCCTCATATCGGCATGAAAGGCATAAGAAGATTTATTTCCTTAAAAATGGATAATTCTTTTTACTTAGATCCGGCTGACAATCTGAACTCTCCGTAACCTTGCCGGACTCACAGCAACTCAGTGGTGAAAGAGCCTCTGTGAAAGACCTCAATATCTTTGTTACCAGATCCTCAGCAATGGCTGACACCTGACCAGATCTGGTGAGTTCATGGAGGGCAATCTGAAGTTGGGCAGCATATCCACGACCTAGAAAAATTTCTTCGTTCACCTTTTTGGGAATCAAAGATAAGTTTCCGGTGAGGGGAGACGACTCCATTTTTCTCTCTTTCTCAACCTGTATGGCTTGTGTTTCTTATAAGGGAGAGAAAATGGAGATAGATTCGGAAATAATTTAATAAGAGAAAGATTATCTCATTAAAGACAACTTGAAATGAAGATCGGAGCTTCCTAGAACTTCGTTGACATCTTCACAGGTGGACGGCGTTTGAGTGCTCACGCGTTCCGTAATTAACAATGCAGATACTGCTTGAGATTGGGTCGATACATGGGATCAAGGGGAATTGTCTGAATCTAATGAAATAATGATCCACGTAAATCGACAATATTTTAATTAATTTCACGTGGTTGTTGGACTGTATTTTTGGGGATACACACGGTTGTATGACTTTCCTTGCCCCTTATTAAGGGTGTCAAAACTGAGCCCGGCCCGGTAACACGGACCGAGCCAACCCGATATAAATCAAACTCAGCCCGGATCGAGCCTTAATGGACAGGTTTTGGTCTGAGCTTGTAAAGCCCGACACCGTTTCAGCCCAAATCGAAACCAAACCGGACCAGTCTGTTAAGAAACCCGAATTAGCCCAAACCGATAAAACCCAACCCGAACACCGATAAGGTCCTTTCGAGCCCAATTTCTTAATTTTAATGGTTTTAAATTTTAATAGATTGTGTTACACTATTAGAGTTCACTTCATGATCTAGAAGATTATGTGAATCTATAGTTGAAAAGATTATGTTAAGTGTTATAATTTATTAAATTACATACATATGGAAGGAATAATACTAATTTTATAGATAGATATAATAAATTAGGCTATATAGTTTACATATAAAAGAGGCCCGATAAGCCCGATAAGTCCGATCCGGACCGAACCAATCCGAAATCACCTCAATAAACCCAGCCCGATAACAAACCGACATCGGACCAGCCCGTTAGTTATTGTGTCCAGCGCAGCCCACCCCCCCGACTCTTAATGGCTGTTTTGGGCTGGGCTTATAAAACCCGACACCTGTTTAACCCGACTGAAACCGACCCAGACCGATCCATTGACACCCTTACCCCCTATAGATCGTTTTAAGAGACGAAATTTCCGTGCTTGGAAAAAATATTTTGAAATAGAAACCATATTTAGCTATTAATTTCAAATGATTGATTGGTTGATTTTTTTTTAACACATGGTTGGACGACTTTCCTAGGCTCTATAAGGCTTATTTTTTTGCCTTAGATGAAATTTCCATGACAGAAAAAAATTTTTTTTTTTTTGGATACACATGGTTGACTGCATTAATTCAGTAATATTTTTGTTCTGAAATGATTTTTTTTCACAAGATCATCTTTTTCTTTCATTTTTGTACTGGAACAATGTTTTTCTACTCAGCAACTTAAAAGTATTTTTGATAAACACCTTCTGTAAGGAACATGAGAAAAAGTTTTTTTTTATTTTTTCAGCTCTTGATACCATCTTTGATATCTTTTTTCCCTACATTTCAAGTTACATTTTGAAGTCACCGATGTAATTTCAACTGCAATAACACACTACAATGAACAAATTACAAGTACGTTGCAAGATAAAACAAGAAAATTCAATGTTACTTGAAGAACAACTAAACATTGTTATCACACAAGGGAAAAAGATAAACTTTTGTGATAGAAATTAGAGGAAAGAAAAGTCATTTCTAATAGAAATTAGAGAGAGCATACCCATAATCCAACATCCTTAAACCCCATTCATTTTGAGAAAAAAAATTGTGGAAATAAAAATACATAGAGAGAGAGAGAGAGAGAGAGAGATTCTATTGCGATATTTAAAAAAATTGAGGAAATAAAAATAATCATTTTTTTAGTTGACGACATTAACACGAGTTTAAACTTTTAATACCTAAATTGCCCCTATCTTGCTCCTTTCTTCTTTCTCACGATGAGTTCTATTTAAAAACTGAAAACTAAATCTGAAACTCATCAGGTTAACCCCTTTTGGTCTTTGCCCGACGGAGACCTCTTTTCAGTCTCCCCACTGTTTTCTGCTTGGATGACCTCACCTCAAAAATTTGTGCCCCGACCTAACTACTATGCCTCTTACTTAACAATGACAACATCAACGACGCCCTTACCATCATCTTCAACGTCGTTGTCATCTCCAAATATCTATATGGTTGCTTGTGTTCTGCTCGGCAGTAGTAGTGGTAACAGTAATAATAATAGCAACAGTCGATCATGAAGCACCACCGGCTTGGACGATAGAAACGTCGCTTCAAATTCCACTTCCCATCCCCAACAAATGCGAATCGACGACGACCACCCCCACCTCACCGATGCAAAGATGGTGAGAAAGAGAACCACATTTGAATTGGATCACCAAACCGCCGATTGTCAAAGATTCTCTCGACAGGCCCGCAACCCGTTGGCCGACATAGACATCGACCATTCTCCTTGGGCTTTTCAAAGCCCCAGCATTATTGCCTCCGTGGACAGCAACTCTACCCGTAACTCAAATCCAGTATCAGTCCGACAGTCCCCAACAACGTTTTTCTTCTGCAATTTTTTTTTTTTTTTCCGTTTCTTGTTAGGGAAAATAGTGATAGATGAATAATGCATGCAATATTACCTTTTCTTAATTGAGATTTGTGGTGAAAAAGATATTGACATTGCCTGTGAGCATTTCAAAAATATTTTTGTCCTTGTTTTCTATTTCCTATTCCTGAATAGAGCTTATAACATAAATTGCCAAGTTCTTAAAAAAGAAAAAGAAAATTTCCATGACAGGAAAAAGTTTTTTTTTTTTTTTTTTTGGATACACATGGTTGGCTGCATTAATTCAGTAATATTTTTGTTCTGAAATGATTTTTTTTCACAAGATTATCTTTTTCTTTCATTTTTGTACTGGAACAATGTTTTCTACTCAAGAGCAACTTAAAAGTATATTTGGTAAACACCTTATGCAACGAATATGAGAAAAAAAAAAAAAAAAATATATATATATATATATATATATATATATATATATATATATATATATATATATATATATATATATATATATATATATATATATATATCAGCCACATCCTTTGTAGACTTAATTTTCTGTTAAATCAGTTTCTTGTTTCAATATTTATATAAATGCCATTAAGTTATACATATATGGAAATTTAAAAAAAAAATATATATATATATATATATATATATATATATAAAAGTAGGACTTTCTCTTTCCAGAAGCAAGAGTAGTAGCCCTAATTGACCCGGTGGATATATATATATATATATATATATATATATATATATATATATATATATATATATATATATATATATATATTACAAAAATACAAGAGTAAAACTGTTTTTATTTTTTTATTTTTTTCATCTCTATATACCATCTTTGATATCTTTTTTCCCTACATATCAAGTTACAATTTGATGTCACCCATGTAATTTCAACCGCAATAACACACAACAATAAACAAATTACAAGTACGTTGCAAGATAAAACAAGAAAATTCAATGTGCCTTGATGAACAACTAATCATTGTTATCACACAAGGGGAAAAGATAAACCCTTTGTGATAGAAATTAGAGGAAAGAAGAAGTCATTTCCAATAGAAATTAGAGAGAGCATACCCATAATCCAACATCCTTAAACCCCATTCATTTTGAGGAAAAAAAAATTGAGGAAATAAAAATACATAGAGAGAGAGAGAGAGAGAGAGAGAGAGAGAGAGATCCCATGAATCTGATAGAAACCCCAACTTGTAGAGATCCCACAACTCCGACTAATCTAAAAAAAAGAAGATTAGAGAAAGTTGAGATAGATGGCGGAGGGGTAGAAAGAGTATAAGAGAGATGGAGAGTGATGGAGGATGGAGAGAGATGACAATGAGAACATACGTCCCTTGCAGACCCGAAACCTTGCGCAATAGAAGTGAAGAAGAATAGAGAATGTTGAAGATAAAAGTCGACTTCTCATTTTTATCACGCATGGCTTTAATTATTTGTTCCCCTAAATTATGTTTTGAATGAGCAGAACAAATTCTGCAAAATGTGTTCTAGATTGTTCTTTTAATCCGGTTCGTTTTGTGGAACGGAACACCAAATCCAAAATGATGAACACCAAAACGTTGTTCTGAACAATTCTTTCGTTTTGACGGAACAAAAGAATTGAAGAACTGTTCTTCATGGGAGTTACCAAATGCTGCAAGAACATCTCTGAGGTTGTGTTTGGATGGCAAGAGAAGAAAAGAAAGACAAAAAAGAATATAGAAAAGAAAAGAAAAAGAAAAAAATATATTAAAAGGAAAAAGACAATTACCTCCTTGTACTATACCTTAATGATAATTGACCCCCAAAGTTTCAGGAAAAGACAAATGGCCTCAATTTTTAACAATGTTAAAGTCATATTTTTTGTCGACAACTCTACCCTCAACCTTAAAATGAGAGACGTCAACAAAAACTAACGAAAACTCTCTTGTTCTCACCACTCCGATTGCAGCTCCACCAAACGCGGCAACGATTTAGGTCTTCCCCTCCTTCCTTTTCCTTAATTCCGCCAAAGTCTTAGAAGATGCAGCAACGTGGTCAACGTAGGGGACTTTGATCCAAGCAAGTATTATGCAATAGATTCTCTTAAGCCATTAATTCCAAATCTGAAAAATCAATTTAGATCTCATTTGATCCAAGCTAGTATTCTGTAATATATTCACTTAAGCAAATTAATTCCAGATCTGAAAAATCAATTTAGATCTCATTTGATTCAAGTAAGTATTCTATAATATATTCACATACGCAATTAATTCTAGATCTGAAAAATCAATTTAGATATAAATTGATCCAAGCAAGTATTCTGCAATTTAGCGAACCCAGGTGGCCAAAATGGCATCCATATTGCTGTTTCGTTTTCGCTTGTTGTTAATGAGGCTTTCAGTATGGCAGTGCGATTTATGTTGCGCGCTGAAGCTATGCTAACGCTTGTTGCAACCGCTTTTGGTGGGGAGCAGCGTCAGCAGTGATTATGACCTCCGACGATCCTGCGACGACGTTTAAGCTTTGCACAGCTGTTCCTTCTCATCTTGTCCGCGATTCCTATACAGCTGCTATCATGGCATTCGATTTGTTCCTCTCTGTTTTCTCTTTATTTAATTCATTTGAAATTCCTTTTGAAAGTATATGTTCAGTACGTCGATTTTTTCAATAATTTTTTGATTGCTCTTCCTATCAGTTCATAATTTTGTGGGCAAGTTATCAGTTCGTAAGTTACTATGCTTGTAAAGGGCTCCACTATGTAGGTTTAGGGTAATTTGTTTGTCTGTAGAAAGGCCATTTGAAGACTCATTCGGTACAATTGGATTTGGTTGGGTGCGTGATTACGGAGATTTTTTTTCTGCAAATCATTCTCAATTCAATTCACCAAGCCTTAGTTTACACCATTCCTAATATGCCATTCCGGTCCTGCTCGTCTCCTGCTTCTTCTCCCTTTTCTGCGTGCTAGTATTGAAAGCTGAAGGCCAATTCTTTTTGGATACGAATATATTTTTTTAAATAGATTATATGAAATTTTATAAAACCACAGCCGAGTCAAAGCTTTGAGTGGTTTAAAAGCTTATGGAAGATGGTTGCAGCATCCCAAACTGTGCACTGAACGTGTCTAAATTGATTCTATTTAGATCTCATATTGAAGAACTTCAAGTTATCTGAAGTCACCGTGCTATGTGAAGAGGATGAAATAGTTTCTATTTTTAATAAGGGTTAATCTGATCATTAAGGAAAAATTGGACTCCCACCATTAGCATCTAATGGAATATTTCTAACAGCGTGGGTCTATTTGTATTTTAGTAGTATTTCTAGAGGAGACATTTGTCTTTTCCTGAAACTTTGGGGGTCAACTGTCATAAAGGTATAATACAGGGGAGGTAACTGTCTTTTTCTAAATCCAAAATGCTGAACACCAAAACGTTGTTCTAAACAGTTCTTTCGTTTTGACGGGAACAAAAGAATTGAAGAACTGTTCTTCAAGAGAGTTATCAAACGTTGTATGAGCATCTCTGAGGCTGTGTTTGGATGGCAAGAGAAGAAAAGAAAGACAAAAAAGAATATAGAAAAGAAAAGAAAGAGAAAAAAATTATATTAAAAGAAAAAGTAGAATACAAAAAGACAGCCCAACAGACTAACAAAGGGGAGGTTCCTCCCCAACAACCAAATCAATAACAGCTATCAAAAAGGGAAGATACTTAAAAGTAAATTAGGTCAAAGTTGCCTTCTACGCTTAGTAACCAACCCTCCTTTACCTAGGCTGGAAATAAAGAGAAAAAAAGCAACCAATGATAACTCAATCAAAGGAAGATTGAAAAGATAAAAGGATATTTGTATTGACTCTCGGTCAGATTCCATAAAAGCCCCTCGCCACCCCGTCTTAAATGCCAAAATGGATCTCTTTATTATGGTTTTCGTGACGACCCAACGAGGATATGTTAAAGCAAATCAGTGTCAAATAGAAAGATCCAAAGATAAATATGAAATTATGTCCTCGTAGGAAAATTCTTAGTGTAATAAGACTTGTAACAAGGATCTTGTCACCATCAAATTTACATCAGTCCCTAAATGAAATACTATAACTACCCCCTAAATTAAGGTTCCTTGATAATTCCATTTAATGCCCACTCATTCAAATGTTACGTTACCCTTTTTACATAAAGAACGACTTGTGATTGTTCCCCCTTAGATCACCTTAATTCCTAGTCATAACTGTTGGACTTTGTGTTGTCATGGTTGGCAACTTCGCTGATATGACAGTGTTTGTGAGCATTCAGTCAGAGAAATGAGGAGAGAGAGTGTTAGTGTAGGAGAGAGAGTGTCAGTGCAGTGGCACAGATGTGACAACTTTGCTTGTGTGTTCTACAGTGTTCTACATGTGTTTCAGATGACTTGCAATGAGTTGAATGGGATTTTACACTGATTTTGATGAGAGGGAGTGTCTGTGGATCCCACTAGTGATGTGGCATAGTTTCTGATGATGTGGCCAAGTTTCTAATGATGAGGCAATGTTGCGACATCTTGAAGCATTACATGAAGAAAGAAGATGAAGAGAGAGAATGAGGAAAGAGAAAGAGGATAGAGAAAATGTTGGTGGGTCCCGCAGCAGGTTCATGGAAATCCGACAGTGGAAAGATGTAGAGCGTCGAGTTATCTTTCCAACGCAACTTGAATCACGCAATTCCGACATCGGATGAGAGAGATATCGCAGTTTTCGTCGGATCGCTCAAAAGAAATCCAGGGGCCTATTTGAAATTATCAAAACTTAAAGGATTCGGTGAGTAATTATCATAAATAGAGTTAAATTCCATTTTGACGGCTGAGAGAGAGCCGCGTCTATCAGATCCGCATCTGACGGATCACAAAAATGCGGGATCCAGTGGGTTACGTCGGACGAAATTTGATTCCATCGCGAGGCTTCTCATTGGACGGAGGCAAGTTAATACAGTGTGCCATGTCACATGAAGAAAGGATTATGATTCCATGGTTCGCCCTTTAATTCGGTCTGTCACATGTTTGATGTGACGGCGGCGCAGATTCTTATCCGATGGCTTTCATCAGTCTCGATCGCGCCTGACGCGATTTATGCGAATCCAATGGCGTAAGCCTAATCCCGCCTTTTTAAGGTTATTCGACGGCTAGTAGAGAAGATCATGTATCCTCCAATCAGAACCCGACAACGCATAAAGCGGCAGCACTCCAGTGCGGCGCGGGTGCGCGGTAATGATCCGAAAGATTCCATTTGGCTTAATTCTATTGGCCGAACTTCAAACTGCCATAACTACTTCATCCGAGCTCCAAATCGTTTTGTTCAAGTTGTAGTTTCCATATTTTTGGATGCTCTATCCATTGGATGCTGTTGGGAGTAGAAAAATTATAGATAAAAATTGAAAAGAGTGTTTTGAAGGCAGAGAGAAGGATTTTCTAGGGTTTCATGCCTGTGGGAGTGATCAATCACCAACTACTTTTTTTCTGTGCGTCAATGGAGTGTAAAATCTTTATGAGAGGTCAGTAGAGCTTTTATGTTTACATTCATGGTGATTATGGGTTGTGTGGAGGAGATTGGAAATCGATGAGCAAGGTGTGCTCTATGAATCAAGTTTTACTATCATTGAAGGTTGTTCAAGGTTTCTCAAGGCAGTGTGGAGCTTCAAAAGTTATTACTGGCTATTCAAGAATATCGGTTGTGAGATTTTCTCATTCCCTATCCTCTTTAATGTTTTCTATGCACTGTATAGAAAACATAGGTGAAAAAAAAAATAGAATACCAATCTAGTTGGGGAAAAATTGTAAGGCATCATTATAAGCCTAAATATTATTTTTTGCTTCCCGTGGGTGCGGGTTAAGCGTGGTGTGTTCAGTGGGTGCTGGACACTGGCTGTTAGGCCTGAATCTTGGCGTTAGTGCGTCCTCTCAGTTTTATGTTGGAAAAACCTAGGGTTAGTATCCTTGTCTTGTAAAAGACTAAAAGTTGAGTGTTGAGTAAATATGGACCCCGTTGGGCATTATTCCAGTAGCGATCACACACGATTTAGGAACCATCGGTTGTGAACAGCTTTGTTTTTGTTGGGGTTTTAGTGTTTTAAAAAAACAAACATCAAAAGTTGAAATTTTAACTCTATTTTGTAATTTTGGTTTTGTTGGGGTGGGGAGGGGCGTTAGGGTCCGTAGGATTATTTTTGAAAGGATATGTCTCTACGTATTTGAATACATAGAGACATGACGTATTTGAATAGATACGTTTGAATAGGTTTGAATTAAATTAGTTTAATCTCAACCATTGATCTTTATGATCGTTGGAGAGATTAAATCGACCATCTATTCTACTGACGCACCCTTTCATCACAACCCGTTGGATGGGTACAACTTTTCATCATACCCTTTGATTCAGGACCTCTTCTCTATTAATACAAGAAGAGTCTATTAGTAGAAGGTTACAATAATAGTGTATCCGTACACATCTCTCTCTCTCTCTCTCTCCCTCCTCCAACCTTATTCTGGTTTTCTAAGTTATCAAAATCAATCGGTTTCGGTTTCTGTTTGAGTGTTCATTGTAGCCGTCGAGATTCGACGAAGACCACTTGTTGGAGTGCAACCTAAGTGGAAGAAGCTTCGATTTCGGGGTTGTTTTATCTTGGGGATTAATCTCACGGAACTCTTTGCAATAAGGGGTGAATTAATCTTAAGGATAGTGACCGTGGCACGACTCAGCCCTATCCATACTGTTGATATTACTTCAAAATCCTGTAAGTGTTCGAACTCAAATAAATATTAATAAATATTCTTTCTTCCTCTAAATCTGTATTAGTCTCAAACTTACTTTGTAATATATTTTTCTACAATTTTTCTATATATTTTGGAGTGCGTGGAATGACTTGCAGGATGAGTGTACAAATCAGGTAGACCTGGCCAGTGAGTGGTAACGAGGTAGATTTGCATGCACTTGTGTGTATGTGAAAAGTTAGGTCTCCATCAGCTCTAGGCAGCAGTGAAATAATTAAGAAAAAATTTCAAACACTGATTCACCCTCCCCTCTCAGTGTCATATCAAGTTCATCAATAACAGTCTATATATACATTAAAGATGAATAATGCATGCAATATCACCTTTTCTTAGATGGCTTTCTTCGTTGATCTCGACAAGACGAACTCACCGGAACCTCGCCGGACACACTGGAACTAAGTAGTGAAAAAGCCTCCATGAACGGCCTTATTTTCTTTGTTACTGGTTCCTCAGCGGTGACTGACCCATGACCAGATCCTGAGCTCATGGAGACAATCTGAAGTGGGGCACTGTATCCACGACCTCGAACAAGTTCTTCAATCACTTGTTCCTGAACAGAAGACAAGTTTCCGGCGGACTCCATTGTCGAGAGAGAGAGAGAGAATGGTTGGTTTGGTGGATTCGGGAGGAGTGGAAGAGCTTAAGGCGTCATGCTTGGGAAGCTCAGATGACGTTAAACCATTTCGTAGGATTCGTCGGGTAGCACTTCGGCGTCAGCGTTTCTAATAAATAATAATAAAATTAATATATATATATTATATATATATATATATATATATATATATATATATATATATATATATATAATAATTTCAGGTAAATTAAAAAAGAAAAAAAAATAAATTTGGGTTTCACACATGAGGTGATTGTCATAAAAAATAATCTATATATATATATATATATATATATATATATATATTAGTAGCTGATATACATAAAAACAATTCACCAACGTGTGGATGACTCATGATGGTTATGCATATGAGAATTAGGTTAGTGGTAGTACGATCCAATTGAATTGCGGATTTTAATATCGATGACCTTACATCTGAAGCCACCGATACATGAAAAAAGACTCTTCTTTGTCATTGTGCTATAAGTAAATAATCTAACATTCATATGGCATAGCGATTTGATAATTTATTTCATTGCTTACCACTCTTTCTATTCCCAATATTTATTACTGTTGCTCGAATCCTAACATAGACATTAGAGAGTCACCATTGGACCTAGGTCTGACCCTCTCTGTTTGTAGTTCTGGTTTGTAACAGGACGTCTCCCAGTCAACGTGTCAGTCAAAATTTCAACAACAACAATAGCTATCATGGTTAGAGAGAGAGAGAGAGAGAGAGATTTTTGCAAATATTGCTTCTTGAGTTTGGAGAAGATACATTTCATTTGTTACTATGAGGATTAATGATTTCATTTTCATAATATAATTCAGCTTGATTGGCAACCGTTTAGAATCTCACATGGTCCAAACTGAGCCTAATTGGAAACCTCTTATTTGCTCTTATTTTTAGGCTAATTTTCATCATTGAATAAGAATACATCATTGAGATAAACATAATCCATCAACTCCAAATCCATGTCATAGCTGCTTGAAGAATTGGTGGTGTACCCTGAAACATTGTATCCATGACTGGACTGTGAAGGCGACGGTAACACCATTGTAGCCATGGATGATTTGAACTTGGTTAGATCCTGTGGTGGAAGATATTCCGATGAGGATGGGTTGTATTCTACTTGTTTTATTAAGGAGAAGGACGAGATCAGAAAGGAGGGTCTTGTTTGGGCAAGGTGTTTGATTCAAAGTTTAGAAGGCAACCCTCTTCAACTGTAAAATCATCCATGACTACAAATGAGGATTCTTTGAACTTGTTTAAATATTGCTTCACAACCTTTATCGAACATGTAAGTGCACCTGAAGTAGCTCATATACGTAGATGAGGAAGACTGATTAGTTTGCTTGTATTGATTAACTCTAAGTACAAGACCTAAAATTCCAAAAGATGGTGCAAAACTGGTATGACCTCCCCGACATCCGGATCTCTGACATCAAGTTCAAAGGGGGGGCCCAGCGCGGGGCCCGTATCCGGATCCAACGGAAGGATACCCATATGGGTAGAGGATCCAGACTCAAAACTCTCCCCCTCTCCCTCTCTCCCCATCCGATGATGATAAAATGAGAACCTTGGATTTTTGGCATGCAGGATCTCTTTTTGCCCATATTTGTGCCAATTATAACCATCTTCAATGGTATATACGTAATTCTTGTCCATGTCTTTGCATTTTTCTACAAATGAAGAAATTATTAGTAAAATTACAAAAAAAAAAAAAATTCATTAATAAGCAAACCTGTTTACATAAAAAAAAAATAACCCAAATGAAAAATCTCCTCTAAACGTTATCTCGACCATGTGTCACTCTGTTACTGGTTCCATATTGATCTGATATTGATTCGAATCAGTTTTCAGAGCGATCAATACCCTCAAATAGTGTGAATTAAAACCATGAATTAGGTGGAATGATCAATTAATTTGAGATCTGATAACTCAGATCAATGAGTATACATTCCCTTTAATTCATAATCATTACAGTCTATACCTTAAAATGGATAATAGTTGCAAGATCACCTTCTCTAAGATCGCATTTTACATTTATCCTGCAAACAATATGAATTCGTTGGAACCTCTTCAGACTTATTGCTACTCAGTAGCGAAAGGGCATCCGTGAACGACCTCGATATCTTTGTTACCAGATCCTCAGCTATGGCTGACACATGACCCAATCTGGTGAGTTCACCGAGGACAATTTGAAGTTGGTCAGCATATCCATGACCCCGAAAAATTTCTTTCGCCACCTTTTCCGAAATAGAAGATAAGTTTCCGACGAGGGGAGATGACTCTCTCTCTCTCTCTCTCTCTCTCTCTCTTACCATTTGCCAAGGGTAAGATTTCAGTTAGTTCACCTCCTAATGTATTGGTAAACGAATCGATGATCTCCAACCTTTGGATTAGCCACGAAATCCTCCTGGCGCTGGAGAGGATTTGGTCCCCCTCTCTCTCTCCCTCAACCTCTAAAGCTTATGTTTTTATAAGGGAAAGAAAATGGAGACAGATTCAAGAAGACTGGTGTGAAAGAGAGAACAATTTAATAAGAGAGAGATTCTCTGACACTTGAATGGAAGCTCTGAGCTTCCTAGAACTTTTTGGATCCAAAGTTGACATCTTTGCCTGGGGGCGATCGTTCACTGACGGGATTTGGTTGCGAACTTTGTTGACATCTTTGTCTGCGATCGTTCACTGACAACGCACGCATTTTGTAAATGAACAGCACAGATAATGCTTGATATTGGGTCCCCACTAAACATAAATATACTCACAGTTCGTATAAAATATTAGATCTGCAGAAATTGAGTTGATTTAATTAAATAATGATCCATTTGCAAATATAGTCACACAACTGGATAAAACTTTACCTATATATATATATATATATATAAAATAATAATTAATTTTATAGTTTGTTGACTTATATTTTTGTGTACACACTATTGTATGAGTTTAGTGGATTACATACCCACTGTTTGTGAAAACTACTTTTGAAGTCTCTGTTGGAAAAATTACCTTTGAGATTCTAAAACCAGAATAAGTTAGTCAAATCTAATCACGTGTGTTATAATAATTTATATTTTAAACTTTGCAAGTAAGAAACAAACAACTCATATTTAAATTAAAATAAAGTTTATGCTTCTCATTTTCAAACACCCACTTCCATGGTCTAATGAGGCAATCAATGCAAGACCAACGCAAGATTCTCTCACAAAACCTACAATATATAGGTTATGTATGAAACCCTAAAAAAAAGGAAAGAGAGAAGTGATCATTGTTATTGTCTTTTATGTTATTTTTCATTTTCTTTCCTGAACATCTAAGCATAATCTTATTTTCACACATTGATTCACGTCCCTTATTCCCCACCCAAAACAGTCCATGGACTTTACACCCAAAAAGGGGGAAAATATAAAAAAGCAATTTCTTGGTCTCGGTGGAATTTATGGGAAGTGTTGAGATGGGGAATCACCATTTCACTGATTCGAAATTTTCATTATTTGTTTATATTTTTATTGGCTACAATGTCAGTGTAGGGATTCCTGGCCACGTTCTCTCATATTTTAGTATTTTTTTCTCTCCTTTCTAAGTAGGGGTGCAAGTTTTATCTTGACAATCCGAATCCGCCCGAACCTGCCCTGAACCCTGACAGGGTTGAACCCGGCCCAAACCCTGGTAGGGTTGGGTTAGAGCTCAAATTTTGTCAACCCTGGCAGGGTTGAGTTGGGTTAGGGTTGACCCCCTGGGTTAAGCCCAGTCTGACCCGGCCCAACCCTATATATATATATTTGTGTTTGTTATATCTTTAAGTTATAATTGTTATATGCATGTTTTCTTGTATACTTCAAGGCCAATCAGGGTCAATCCAACTCTAAATCAGGGTTAACCCGGCCCAACCCAACCCTGTCAAGGTCAATCAGGGTAAGTTATGGTTAGACCCAACCCTGCCAGGGTCAGGGTTAAGGTTGTACATTTTCTAACCCTACAGACAGGGTTGTGCTAGGTTAGGGTTATGTTTAAATAGTTAGGGTTAGGGTTAGGATTTTGAAAAACCCGACCCAACTCGACCATGTTGCAGCCCTATTTCTAAGTAGTGTTTTCTCATTGATGATACCATTTCTAGCTAGCATTACCATTGGAGTAACAAACTAATAATCAGTTCAGTTTTGGTTTTGAAAATTGAAACAGAAATAGTTGAAATGGGAATAATACTTGCATGGTTTAGCTGATTATTCTTGAATCCTGGTGGATCCTCTCCCTGTAAGGCTGATCCGACTCAGGATTGATCGACCTCGATCCCTAGTCCGTACACTTAATCCATAGTCCAAACTGAGCCTACTTGGAAACCCATATTCGCTTTTATTTCTAGGCACCCAAATATAGTGTAAAATCACTCTTCATCATTGAACTAATTACATCATTGAGTAATGCATGCAATATTACCTTTTCTTAGATCACTTTCTACGTTGATCTCGAGAAGGCGAACTCACTGGAACCGTCGCCGGACTCACTGGAACTAAGTAATGAAAAAGCCTCCATGAACGACCTTATTTTCCTTGTTACGAGAGCCTCGACGGTGGCTGACCCATGACCAGATCCTGAGCTCATGGAAACTCCATTGTCTCTCTCTCTCGCTCGCGAGAGAGAGAGAGAAAGAGAGAGAGAGAGAGAGAGAGAGAGAGAGAGAGAGAGAGAGAGAGAGAATGGCTAGTTGGTGGAATCGGGAAGAGTGGAATAGCTTATAATAATTTAATAAGATTTTTTTTTTAAATGAAAACTCAGGGCGTCATGCATGGGAAGGTCAGATGACGTGAAACCATTTCTTAGGATTCGTAGCGTAGCCCTTCGGCGTCAGTTTTGCCGGCGTCAGCCTTTCATCACCGACCAGATTGCTGTAAAGAACGTTTTGTAGATAAGTTAGAGCAATAAAGAAAGTTTTGTAGATAAGAGCAGCAAATTTTGGGCCCAAGTCCATTCTACCTAATTCTTACCAGACTTGGGTTGGGCCTAAGTTGATTCATGGTGGTGTTAAAAAATGGTGGGGACATGTAAATGCTTTTTCCTAATAAATAATAAAAATTAAAAATATAAATGATATTTAAGGAATTAGTTTTTTTTTTCAAAAAAAGAAAAAGAAAAAGAGGAATTAGTGGGTTTCACTCATGAAGTTGACTGTGAATCTTCACCTACATAATTCGTGCAAGCATAAGAAATCTAATATATATATATATATATATAGATGATACGTGTAAAAATAATCCACCAATGAGTGGATGACGTGTGGTGGTTATGCAACAGAGCATTAAGTTAGGGTAGTATGGTCCAATTAAATTGTGGACCCTAATATCGATGACCTTACATCTGAGGCCACTGCCACATAAAAAAAGGGACTCTCCATCGTCATTGTGCTATAAATAAATAATCAAATATTCATATGGTAAAGCAATTTGATATATAATTTATTTCATTGCTTAATGCTCTTTCTACTCCCAGCATTTACTATTGTTGCTTGAATCGTGACATAGACATTAGAGAGTCACCATCGGATCTAGGTCCAACCCTCTCTCTTTTGTGGTTATGGTTCGCAATGGTGCAAGTCTCCCATTCAACATGTGTCTCCCATTCAACATGTCACTCAAGATTTCAGCAGACAACAATAGCCATCATGGTGAGAAAGAGAGAGAGAGAGAGAGATTTGTGCAAATACTGTTTCTTGAGTTTGGAGAAGCTACATTTCATTTGTTAGTTTGAAGATTTATGTTTTTTTTTTTTTGTAAGAAATGAATTTATTGAGAAAGAAACGAGTACAAGTTGAGTCTATACTGTCAGCAGATTCAGATAGCCAAGGAATAGAACATGACCAATAAACCCAACTCCAACGGTCCAAGGCCTTCCTAGCAAGGGTGTGCGCCAACTTGTTTGCTCCCCTTGGGATAAAAGAGAAAGGACATGTCTCAAATTGAGTGAATAACTCTCGAATATCATCAAGAATGGAATGGATAGACAAAATCTCATATTCATTGCCATGAGAAATAAAAATGATTAAATCCAAGCAATCCCAATACTCCACCAGAATTTGTCGAAATCCATCTTCTCAAATTGCAAGGACAGCCGACCTCATCACAAGAGCCTTACCTTCCAAAGCATTTGCAAATTTCCACGGACATGAGATAGCTTTAAGAATATTACCATGATGATCTCTAAAAAGAAAACCCAATCCACCATGGGAAGTATCAGTTTGGAAACTGACATATTCAGTGTTAATCTTAATCATATGCAAAGGAGGGGACCAAGAGACAGCAGCAGGAGACAGCGATGAAGGATGATCCAAAACAATAACAGGGAAAGCAATAGAAGCGAACTCACCAAAAGCGTACTTGGCTTTAGCAATCATATCGAAAGGGCTCCAATCTTTATTGTTAAACTGAAGGTTCATTCCAAGCCAATCATAAAAACCAGCAGATAAAGGAGACCAAAGAGAAAGAGTGGGAAGCCAAAGCATTTGAGTTCTTAAAAAGAGGATTCCAGCATTGTAACCATTCATAATTGGAAACCCCTTATTTATGACTTCGTTTTCACAATATAATTCAGCTTGATTGGCAACTGTTCGGAATCTCACATGATCCAAACTTAGCCTAATTGGAAACCCCTTATTTGCACTTATGTTTTAGGTAATTCTTCATCATTGAGATAAACATAATCGATCAACTCCAAATCCATGTCAAAGTTGCTTGAAGAGCTGGTGGTGTACCTTGAAACGTCATATTCATGGCCGTATTGCAAAGCCAACGGTGAAACCGTTTTAGCTATGGATGATTTGAATTTGGTTAGATCTTGTGGTGAAAGATATTCCGATGAAGATGGATTGTATTTTGCTTGTTTTATTGGGGGTAAGGATGAGAAGAAAGGAGGATCTTGTTTGGTCAGGGTGTTTGATTCAAAGTTGAGTAGAACAAAACCCTCTTCAGTTGTATAATCATCTATGACTACAAATGGGGATTTGTGGAAATCTTGCATGGCAAGTGTGGTGGCCTATGTATTTGGTCTCGAACATTGCTGGGTTATCTTCTGTTCTTTCAACTTGTTTGGTTGTTTCACAACCTTTATTGAACTTGTAGCTGCACCTGAAGTAGCACCTGTATGTGGATGAGGAAAATTGATTAGTTTGCTTGTACTGATTAACTCACAGACCTAAAATTCCAAAAGATTTGATGGTGCAAAAACTCAAGTATGATCTCGCGCCATTCAGGTCTAATGGGACCTACGATCCAAAGGAGGGTCCCTCACCCCATGGACTGAATAAGTCGGGATCCAGAGGAAAGGTACCCATATGGGTAAGGGATGCTGGACTCTCTCTCTCTCTCTCTCTCTCTCTCTCTCTCTCTCTCAATGATGATAAAAATGAAGGTACCTTAGAGTTTTGGCATTTAGGATCTCTTTCTGCCCATATTTTTGCCAAGAATAACCGTCTTCAATGGACATATCCGTAATGCTTGTCCATGTCTCTTGCATCTCTCTACAAATCAAGAGATCACAAAAAAAAAAAAAAAGAAATTATAAATAAGCAAACCTGTTTTATTTTAGAAATAAAAAAAGCCCAAATAAAAAATCTCCTCTAAAAACTATCTAGACCTGATTTTAAGGATTCAAATCATCTCATGCCTCTCCTTTCGGCATGAGGAAATCCAATGACTGTCATCCACTGTGTGCATATACCAATACATTGGTATGTGTGCACAGTAAACTATAATCACTCGATTTTCTCAATAACACGAAGAGCATGAGATGATTTATTTCTTGATTTTAAGTGTCTGGATTAGATCAGCCACTAATACGACCTGACATTTTTATTATTTTAATATCATTTAATCTAGTATCAATTGTGTGTTAGGACTGTAATTGATTCTGTATCGATCTGGTATTGATACTGTTTTGATTTCTAAAAAAATTGATATCTTTTGATACCGTAAACTATAACCACGATAGAATGTAAAGATCAATTATTTATCCCAAAAAAAACGATCAATCTGAGATCTGATTACTAATATATTACTAATATATATAACTAAACTCAGATCGACGACTGTATCTGCCCATTAATTCATAGTCATTACAGTCTATGCATTAAAGATGGATAATAGTTGCAAGATCACCTTTTCTTAGATTGCTTTTTCCATTGATCCAGCTGACAATCCAAATTCACTGGAACCTCACCGGACTCACTGCTACTCAGTGATGAAAGAGCTTTCGTGAACGACCTCGATATCTTTGTTACTAGATCCTCACCTGTGGCTGACACATGACCAGATCTGGTGAGCTCACCTTTTCCAGAACAAAAGATAAGTTTCCAGCGAGGGGAGAGGACTCATTTTTTTTCTCTCTCTCTTCTCAACCTCTATGACTCCTGTTTCTTGTAAGAGAGAGAAAATAGAGATAGATTCTAGAAAATTTGGAAACAGGTAAGAATTTAATAAGAGAGAAATTTTCTCATTGAAGATAATTGAATCGAAGCTCTAGCTTCCTACTTCCTACTTCCTAGAACCTAGCTTGTTGACATAGAGACATCTTCGCCGGCTGACGCTCTATGACAACGCACGCGTTTTGTAATGAACAGTCCAGATAATGCTTGATTTAATCAAATAATGATCCATTTGCAAATATTAATTAATTTCACATGGTTTGTTGATTTTATATTTTTGGGTCCACACGGTTGTATTTTTCCTTGTCCTCTATAATTTTTTTTTTTGAGGGGAATATTCTTGACTTTCCTTGGTCCTATCGTTGTTGTTTTTTTATTTATTTTTATTATTTTTTTTATGGGTAGATTACATCTTAAATATCCAAGGTTTGTGAAAACTACTTTTGAAGTATCTAATGTTCGGAAACTACCTCTAAAGGTTCCAAAACCAGTATAAGTTTAACATATTCTAGTCATATATATATATATATATATATATATATATAATTCATATTCGGGTTAACTTTGCATCGAAACAAGCAATTTTTATTTAAATTATCATATAATTTATTCTTTCCATCTTCAAGCATCTTCTTCCATAATCCAATGAGATGACTAGGATGCACCTTGTCTCCTCCCAGTGATTCTGGGAGGATGCGGTAACTTATCTCGGATGGCTGCCACGTGGCTCTCGGTTGAATCCGAGACCCACGTCTGAGCCAACAACCCCTGTCGGCTCGATTTGTCGGCTGGGTGTCGGCTCGGACGTGGGTCTCGGATTTACTGAGAACCACGTGGCGACCATCCAAGGCAGGTTGCCACTGTCCTCCCAGAACCACTGGGAGGACTGGATGCGGATCCGAGATGACTAATGCAAAACTCTCTCACAAACCTACAATATATATATTTATTATTTTTTATGCCATAAATGGATAAGGTTTTGAATTAATCCTTGTTATAGGGTATGTTTGGAAGCCAAAAAGAAAACTTGTAATGCAATTTTCAAAGATTGGAAGTCAAAGCTTGCAATGTAATTTTGAAATATGAAAATCAAAGCTTGCAAAACACCTTTCAATGATAGAAATCAAAGCATGCAAAGCACTTTCAAAGATGGAAATCAAAGCATGCAAAGCACTTTCAAAGATGGAAATAAAATCTTAGGATTTAATTTTTAAAGATGAAAATCAAAGCTTGCAAAACATCTTTCAATGGTCAAAATAAAATCTTCCAAAGCAATTTTTAAAGATGAAAATCAAAGCTTACAAAGCATTTTTCAATGATGGAAATAAAATCTTTGAATACAATTTTTAAATATGGAAGAAAAAAAATCTTGCAATCTTACAAGGATGAAAAAGTTCATGCAATCACCACAGAAAAAATTCATACAAACACCTAGACGAAAAGAAATTTATGCAATCATCATGGATGAGAAGAAATAATATTCTCAAGAGAGAAAGTATGTCAAACAAAATTGTAGGATGCAAAGCAATAATATTCCCAAGTGGGAAAGTATGTCAAACAAAATTTCAAGATGGAAGGTAACGGTATTCCCAATAGCAAAAGTATGCCAAACAAAATCTCAATATGGAGAGAAATAATGTTCTCAAAAGGAAAAGTACGTTAAACAAAATTCCAAGATGAAAAATACTTCTATAGAAACTTCAAAGAAAATCACATACATGATTAAAAATTGAATCCAATAGAAATTTTGTGTACGGGCAACAAGCATAAATATAATGATACGTTAATAAAATAAAATAAAAAACATTTCATCATATGAAGTAGTGATTTAAAAAATCAAAGATATGAACCTCTCAATTAAAATTCTTATGAAATCTCAAGAGGAAGAATAATCAACATGGTATGTATACAAACAATCAAGCATAGTATTAACACATACTCAAACATGAAATGTGATTATATAGCCAGACAAGACATTTATAAAGTCATAAAATTATAGTATTAGGTTAAAGAAGAATGTATTTTTGTGTAGTTCATTGAGTATATGAAAAATCATATGTTGGAGATGTTGCTCAACTTTGTGGACCCCCCCCCCCGCCCAAATAAAAAAGCCAAGAGAACAAACATAAAATATTTTTAACTTCCAAAAATTTCTCCTCTCTCTTCTCCTTCTCTCTTTTATAAAATTTTTTTGTCCTTTTTATATTTGTACTAAGGCAGGGCATGGAAGAGAAGCAATTTCTTCAGTCCAGCTAATGCTAAATTTCACATCAAGTCAATTCACGCCCTTAACTCGTACAAACTTGTGACTTTTTATCAGATATTACCTACTCATGTTTGAATCTACTTTGTCATCAGTTTAACATCGAATTTGACTCTGCACCATTGTGTGTGTGTTTTTATTGTGTAGTGGAAAACCATTCCTAGTTAAGGGTGTAACATGCTTAAAATGGTAGTGCTTATTATAATCCCTAAATCTACAAACTAGGACTACAATACTTTAAGTCTTTAAGTTCCCAAATTAGGTTGTTGAATTGTCATGAACCTTTCTCAGCAGACTTGCTAGCCAAAGGTGGATATCTGGATATTAGTTATTTGGGAGAACAGTCATTCCTTGTGTAATTTTGGCTTTTCTCATCTGCTTTTCTAATTTTCTTGTATTTTAATTGTTCAATGATGAACACATTTTATGTGTGAATTTAGGGCATAAAATATATATCTCTTATTTTATTTATGATGCTTCTCGGGTATTTAATGTTGATTTTATGTTTGTTGAGTGTAGGTGAAAGAATAGATAAATTTGAGCTTAAAAATATCATTTTATGAATTTTTGGTGATTCTCGCTTATGAGACCGCCGAATTTTGGTATAAGATCGCCCCCTTGGATCAAGTCAAAGAAATAGCCAATCTCATGTGAAAGATTCCATTCTCTTGAGAAAATAATCCCCTAGTTATTTAGAATCAAATTTACAAGATTGCCAGAAGGAGGAAAGGAAAGCCCCAATCGGAAAGCAAAAGAGATAATAATGCTAAAGATATGATGAGTTGGTGCAATATTTTTCTATTCAAGAATCGCCCAACAACGAACCCACAAAAAAAAAAAAACCAAAAAAAACCCCACAAAATCCCTTGGAATTCAATTGTAAAGATTGTGGACTTTACTCTGCTTTATATATATGTGATGCTCAAAAAAAGAAAATCATCCAAGAATAATTCACTATGAGTTTTTCTTAGTTTTGAGAATTTATGAAAACCCCTAGTCTTCTTTTCAACTTTTTGTTCTCTCTTCCTTAAGTTTTTTTTTATTTATTTATTTATTTATTTTTAGTTTTAATTCGAGCCCCCCCCCGGGGGGGGAAAAAAAAATTTTTCCCCCATTACTAATTTAATTTAGAGGAAGGCCCCTTTGACTCTTTTCCCCCAAAAAAAAAAACAAACACCCCAAGAAATAAACTTCTATCGAGTAAGTTTTCTGATCTTTTTTTAATCATCGATTTTAATAGTTTTTATTGTTTTAGTTGATTAATTTTATTTAAAGTGATTAGAGTGTTAATTCAATCATATCCCTTTGGCTTTGCCTTATTTGAGTTAGGATAATAACGATTCCTCCCTCGGGATCGGCCTTTCTCACAACCCCCCACCCTTACTGGTATAAATATATTTAATTCACAATTCAACTTATCGAGCCCACTATATTCTTGATTGATCTTAATCACGTTTTTATGAGATCCGCATTTGTTATGCCCCGGGGGGGCCCCTAGGGGGCCTTTTTTCCCCGGAAAGTTGATTCATAAGAATCCACTGTATCATAAGGGATGAATACAATCTTAAGGAGAGTGTTCTGAACACGATTCAGCTCATTCATTTTTGCATCCTTTTTTATACTATAAGTGTTATTAATTTATCATCATATTGATTTATGTTACAACGGTTGCATATTCGTTTTATACAAATATCGCTGTAAGTGATTTCTGTCGATTATTACATATTATAATTATTCTTAAATAATACATTATTGTTATTCTTCCTTCTAGGATACGGACTCAAAACTCTCCCTCTCTACCCATGCATCCAATGATGATAAAAATGAAGAACTTAGATGTTTGGCATTGAGGATCTCTTTCAGCCCATATTTTTGCCAAGTATAACCATTTTCAATGGGCATATCCGTAATCCTTGTCCATGTCTCTTGCATTTTTCTACAAATCAAGAAACTATTAGTAAAATTATTTACAAAAAGAAATGGAAACAAAAAAGAAGAAAAAATTAATAAACAAACATGTTTACATTTTAAAAATAAAAAAACCAAATGAAAAATCTCCTGTAAAAGTTATCTCGACCATGTGTTACTCTTCTATTGGTGCTGTATCGATCAAATATTGATCTTGTATCAGTTTTCAGTGACTAATATCCCTCCAATACTATGAACTAAAACCACGAATTGAGTATAAGGATCAATTAATATGAGATCTGATAATATATATATATATATATATATATATATATCAACTCGATTAGGCCTTAATTTCAAAGGTTTGGCTATGATTTCTGCCTTTCAAAAAGCTAAGATCGATGGTCCCCTAACATTGATGACTGTATTTAACCTTTAATTCTTATTCATTATCATTTATACATTAGAGATGGATAATGCATGTAGTTGTTTAATTCTCTGAATTATTCATACCAATCAAATAATACAAATAATTCAATTGAATTCGAATTATTTTCAATAATTTGAAAAAAATCACGCCTTTTTGGTTTCGAGATAAATGTCGACATTAATGCATCCGAATTCGAATTATTCAAATCTGAATTACTGAAAAAAAAACCGTTAATGCTTACCTAGTGGAGGACTTAATTAATTATACAATCACACAAATGGACAAAATTGTAATTAAATTCACATGGTTGGTTGACTTCTTTTCTTTTTTTATTTTTTTTGAAACACACGGTTGTATGACTTTCCTTACTCTCTCTCTCTCTCTCTCTCTCTCTCTCTCTCTCTCTCTATATATATATATATATATATATATATTTTTTTTTTTGGTAAGAGATGAAATTTCTGCGATGGGAAAAAATATTTTAAAATTAAACCCTGATATATTAATTTCAATGGGTTGGTTGGTTGAATTATTTATTTATTTATTTTTTATTTATTTATTTTTTGATACATATGGTTAGATGACTTTCCTTGGCTCTATAGTTTTTTTTTTCTTTTTTTATTAGATAAAAGAAGAAATTTCAATGATGTGGAAAAGTAATTCGTTAAAAAATTACAGAACCGTTACCAAATCAATATCTTGCTTCAATGTTTATATAAATGCTACTATCTCATATTCAACATATTTTTGGTAATTAAGTTTGAATTACATTTCTAACCCCATTATCAAAACAGTTATTTCTCATAAAATCCATGTTCACATAAATGTCATTATTCCACACTTAGCTCAAATAATTATGAGAAAGCTATTGTATCCATTGACATTATTACCAATAATTTCAAAAAATGCTATTATCATGTCATTAAAACTCAAATATTAAAGAAATGGCAAGAGCCTTGGAACAATAAAAAAAATTACAAAAATACAAGAGTGCCATAGAAAAAAGTTTTTTTTTTTTATCTCTTGATTTCATCTTTTATATTTTTTCTACTTACATTTTAAATCACATTTTAGTGTCACCCATGTAATTTCTATTGCTTTTACTATAAAAAAAATGTAATTTTTATTGCAACAATGCACAATGATGCACAAATTACACTACATTGCACGACAAAACAAGAAAATTCAATATATCTTAATGGATTCAAATCACCTCTCTTGGATAATCCCCAAGTATTTTACTTGTTTGAGTTAAAGATTCACATAAAAAAAAAACAAATGAGAACAATTTCAATTGAAAATAGTCATTTTTAACATATATTAAAGACATAAATAAGAGAAGAGATCCTTTCACCATCAGTATTAAGAATCCATACCCAGTAGAGAGAGAGAGAAAAGAGAGAGAACTTGAGGGATTCGGGAAGAGTGAAAGAAATAGGAATTTAATAAGATAGGTTTTTTTTTTTTTTTTTTTAATTAAAGGTCGGGGCATCATGCTTGGGAAGCTCAGATGACGTAAAACCATTTTGTAGGATTCGTAGCGTAGCACTTGGGCGTCAGCTTCGCCGGCGTTGGCGTTTCCGTAACGAACGGTTCAGATACTGCTTGGCATTGGATCCTACTGTACCGTATTAGTATAAAAATTCAGGATTAAAGGGAATTGCCTTAATATAATGATAATTCTTTTATTGAATTCATGCAAAACTCTCTCACAAACTGATAACATATTTTCTGTGGTACACACCCGTAAAATTGAAAATAGTCTATTTACATATACTTGTATCTTCCATGAGTTTTATTATTATCCATATTTAATGGGTCCCATACCACATTAACGGTGATAGGATCACATGGAAAGTATATGTACATGCATGTAAATACTTTTTCCTAATAAATAATAAAAAAATTTAAAAATATATATGATAGTTAGGGAATGGGGTTTTTTTTTTATATATCTTTTTTAATTTTTAAAGAGGACTTAGTGGGTTTCACCCATGAAGTAATTGTCAATCTTCACTTACATAATTCGTGCAAGCATAAAAAATTTGATATATTAGTAGCTGATATACATAAAAATAATCCATCAATGAGTGGATAACGCATGGTAGTTACGCATCAAAGAATTAGGTTAGGGGTAGTACAGTCCAATCGAATTATGGATCTCCATATTGATGACCCTATATCTGAGGCCACCGTTAGATGAAAAAAGGGACTCTCTATCATCATTGTGCTATAAATAAAAATCAAATATTCATATGTAAAGCGCTTTGATAATTTATTTTATTGTTTATTGCTCTTTCTACTCCCAACACTACTACTACTCGAATGCTAATAGACATTGGAGAGTCACCATCGGACTTAGGTCTGACGTTCCTTGTTCTGTGGTTCTGGTTCGTAATAGTGCAAGCCTCCCATTCAACGTGTCAATCAAGATTTCGACGACAACAATAGCCATCATGATTAGAGACAGAGAGAGAGAGAGAGAGATTTGTGCAAATACTACTTTTTGAGTTCGAAGAAGATACATTTGTTAGTTTGAGGATTTATGATTTCATTTTCATAATATAATTCAGCTTGATTGACAACCGTTTGGAATCTTAAATGGTCCAAACTAAGCCTATTTGGGAACCCCTTATTTGCTCTTATGTTTTAGGTTAATTTTCTTCATTGAACAAGAATACATCATTGAGATAAACATAATCCATCAACTCCAAATCCATGTCATAGTTGCTTGAAGAGCTAGTGGTGAACCCTGAAACATCATATCCATGGCCGGACTGCGAAGCCGGCGGTAACGCCGTTATGGGTATGGATGATTTGAATTTGGATAGATTTTGTGGTGGAAAATATTCCGATGAGGATGGGTTGTACTCTCCTTCTTTTATTGAGGTTAAGGATGAGAAGAAAGGAGGGTCTTGTTTGGTCAGGGTTTTTGACTCAAAGTTGAGTAGAAGAAAACCATCTTCAGTTGTATAATCATCCATGACTACAAATGAGGAATTGAAGACATCTTGGCAAGTGTGGTGGCCTATGTATTTGGTCTGGAACTTTGCTGGGTGATCTTCTGTTCTTTGAACTTGTTTGATTGCTTCACAGCCTTTATCGAACTTGTAGCTGCACCTGAAGTAGCACCTGTATGTAGATGAGGAAAATTGATTAGCTTGCTTGCACTGATTAACCGAGTATGATCCTCTCCGACCGGACATGGCACCCTCCCTCTAGATCTCAAGCCATCCAGGTCCAGTGGCCTGCGAGCCAAAGGTGGGTCCAAAGGTGGGTCCCCCACACTATGGACTAAACAAGTTCGAATCCAAAGGGAAGCAGGTACCCATGTATGGATACATTGATGCAAGACTCAAAACTCTCCCTCTTTTCCTTTCCCCATCCTATGAAGGTAAATATACCTTAGAGTTTTGGCATTCAGGATCTCTTTCTGCCCATATTTTCGCCAAGCATAACCATCTTCAATGGGCATATCTGTAATGCTTGTCCATGTCTCTTGCATTTTTCTACAAATCAAGAAATCACGAGGAAAAAAAAAATCACTAAACAAACCTGTTTACATTTTAGAAATTAAAAGAAAAAATTTTCTCAAAAAGCTATATAGAATCTTAGACCATGATTTTCGGTATCGGATTGGATCAACCACTAATACTTTATTATTTTAATATCATTTAATTTAATGTTGATCACATGTCAATTTATCATTGATTCTGTATGGATTAGATACTGATATCTACCCTTTATTCACAGTCTGTCAGAAAGAGAGAGAGTCGAACTGAGTCTGGAAAAATCTTTCTCATTTACTTAATGAACTGTACAGCAGGGTATTTATATACCAAACTTACAAAGGGTAAAACAGTAAAATACATATAAATAACATTGATTAATACGCCCCCTCAAGCTGATGGAGGAGACAGCCGTAATCCAAGCTTGTCAATGAGAAATGATAACGGACCCTAGCCCAACGCCTTAGTGAGAAGATCAGCCCGTTGAAACTTGGACTGAATATGATAAGGCCGAATTAATTGTTGCTGAATTTTCTCTCTAACGAAATGACAGTCTACTTCTATGTGTTTAGTACGCTCATGAAACACAGGATTAGAGGAAATATGTAGAGCAGCTTGGTTGTCACAATAGACCGGCATAGGAAACATGTGTGAAAATCCCAAATCAAGAAATAATGTTTTAAGCCATGTCAGTTCACAATTAAGCATGGCAAGGGCACGATATTCTGCTTCAGCAGATGATCTTGAGACCGTGGGCTGCTTCTTAGTTTTCCAAGAGATTGGGCTGGACCAAAAAAAAAACAATATAACCTGCGGTGGATCTCCTAGTAAATGGGCAGCTGGCCCAATCAGAATCCAAATAGCCCGTGATAACTGGAGAATTAGTATGAGTCATAAGTACCCTAAGAGATAGTGTTCCTTTAATGTATCGTACTATTAGAATGGCAGCTTGAAGATGAGGATCACGTGGTGCATGCATAAACTGGCTCAATATATGCACTACAAAGCATAAATCGGGCCTTGTCACTGTTAAATAAATGAGGCGACCCACCAAGCGCTTATAAACTAATGGATCAAGTAGTAGTGGGCCTATATCATTTTTCAATTTGAGATTTTGCTCCATTGGGAATGGGCTGGGTTTACTAGCAAGGAGCCCAGAATCCTTCACAATATCTAGTGCATATTTATGTTGTGTAAGAAGAAGACACCACCTCAATACCCAAAAAATACGTCAAAACACCCAAGTCTTTAACTTGAAAGGACTGATGAAGCTGGGCTTTGGTTGTCATAATATGGGCCTCAGTATTTCCAGTGATGATGATATCATCAAGATAAACTAAGAGAGCTGTCATAATAGGCCCATGACAATAAGTAAAAACAGAAGCATCCGCAACTGATTGTTTAAAACCCATTACTAAGACAGCATCCACAAATTTCCTATTCCATTGGCGAGGCGCTTGTTTAAGACCAATAAAGATTTTTGTAGGCGACAAACCAAATCCGAAGCTATAGGAGCACCATGGAAAGTATAACCCGGTGGAGGAGTCGTAAATACCTCCTCCTCAAGATCACCATGGAGGAAGGCATTTTTGACATCCAATTGATAAAGGATCCATTAATGATATGTGGCAAGAGCAATGAGACACCGAACAGTTACAAGTTTTGCTACGGGAGCAAACGTCTCATGATAATCGAGGCCTTCCAATTGTGTGAAGCCTTTGGCAACCAAGCGGGCTTTATATCTTTCAATTGACCCATCAGCATGCCTTTTAATTTTGTAAATCCACTTGCACCCTATAGCCCGTTTGCCTGTAGGTAAAGGCCCAACAGTCCATGTTTGGTTATTCTCTAGGGCTACCATTTCTTCAGTCATGGCTTTGCGCCACTGGGGAAATTTATTAGCTTGAGAAAAGGTGCGGGGCTCAATTTTAGAATATAGGTTGGAAACCAACAATTGATAAGAAGAGTTGGAAAGTAAACCAAGATGGCTTTGGATAGGATACAAAATACCTGAGTTTGAAGATGGTGCTGATGTGAGGTACTGTCGTATAAACGAACTACACACATAATCACGTAATTGAGTATTGAATTGATGAGGCCGTGTAGAACGACGAAGAACAAGAGCTATGTCAAATGTAACAGGAGGCAACGCAGATGTAACAGGAGCTGTAGAGGCATCTGGTATACTTGGAGATGATGTAACAGAATCAACATTATACAGATCATATAAAATATGGACAGGCTCACTAGAGTTATGACCATCTAAATCAGAACCTGTTGGAGAGCTAGCTTCAACGGTAGGGAATAAACCAGAATGAGGGGAAGATGAAGAACCAGAAGTGGGAGAAAAAGATGAAATCGAAGAAGGCAACAAAATATTAGAAACTGGACTAGGTAAAACAGAAGTAGAAGTAGTGTCCGAAACTGGATTAGTAATGGAAGCATGATGTTTAAATGGGAAAATGTGCTCAAAAAACTAAACATCGCTACTAGTGAAAATAGTATGGGATGACAAATCATAGACTTTGTAAGCTTTTTGATTGCTAGGATATCCAACAAAAATACATGGAGTAGACCTTGGTGAAAATTTATGCCTATGGGGAGAAGGATTCCAAGCATAACATAAAGACCCAAAAATCCTAAAATGAGTATATGTAGGGGATGTTTGAAAGAGCATCTCATAAGGAGATTTCCTAGCCAAAAGAGAAGTATAGGTAACCTATTTATTATGTAGCAAGCAGTTAAGACACATTCACCCCAAAATTTCAATGGTAGATGGGCTTGAAACCTTAATGATCTGGCAACTTAAAGTAGGTGACGGTGTTTTCTCTCTACAACACCGTTTTGTTGCGACGTATAAACACAAATAAGTTGATGACTAATACCCAAAGTATGCAGCAAGTTTTGTAAAGCAGAAGATAAGAACTCCAACCCATTGTCAGTTCTTATACATTTTACAGTAGCCAAAAATTGATTGGTGACCATAGAAAAAAAATTTGATAATATGAGGAATGTTTCAAATTTATATTTCATCAAAAAATCCCATGTGGTTCGAGTGTAATCATCAACAATGGTAAGAAAGTAACTACAACCAGAATATGATGGGGTTGTATAAGGACCCCATATATCACAATGCAGAAGAGCAAATGGTACAGTAGTACGAATAGTACTAGAAGAAAATGAGGAGCAGGTATGCTTAGCTAAAGGGCAAATATCACAAAAACCCTTATAACTAAGAAGTCCAGAATTGTGAACAATATGGGGAGAAGGGTGTCCCAACCTACAGTGCCATGTATGGGAGGAAACTAACAATACAACTGAAGATGATGGAGAGAGGCAAGCAGACTCATAGTGATATAGACCGTCACGCAGCAGTCCCACCCCAGTCACCATCCTCGTGGACAAGTCCTGAAACACACAAAATGTAAGAAAAAATATCACAGAACAATTCAAAGACTGAGTAAGCTGACTGACAGAAAGGAGGTTAAAGGTGAACTTAGGAATTTGATAGACATTCTGTAAATGAATATGAGAGGAAAGTCTATGATCCCCAACACTTTGAATTGGGTATTTGCTGCCATCAGGAAGCATAACTGGAGGGTGAGTAACCGGAGAGACAGACTGAGACCTTTCAGAAGCAAATGATGAGAAATGGTGAGAGGTTCCTGAATCAATGATCCAGGAGTGGTGAGTAGACTTATTAACGGACATACACAGATGCATACCTGGGAAATTTGCATTAGATGTTGTACCATTTAGAAAGGCCATGAGCTGTTGGTATTGTGTGTCTGTAAGTGGAGGAAGAGGTGATGCATTGTTATCCGAACCAGAGACAGTATCACCTAATCGACCACCATGCCCTGCATCAGTAGACAGTCCCATATCAGGTACAGGAGAAGGGTCAGGAGAGCCATCAGAAGCCATGTGGAGCTGTGGAGACCGACTATATCGAGGAGGCCTTCGACTACGAGGAAAGCCATGAAGAGCATAACAGGTTTCCTTGGTATGGCCATATTTATGGCAATGAGAACATAAAGGGCTACGACCAGAGACGCGCAGATCAGTGGAGGGGCTCCCAGAAGGTCGAGAATCATTGGAGTATTTGCCAGAATTGCAAAACCCATTAGTGTAAGTACCGGTGTTGGGGGAGAAAGGACTCTGACCTTTGAAAGAACCTAAACTGCTATGATTCACTGCACACGCAACATTATCAGGACTAAGCTGTTGAACATATATGCCCTGTTGACGTTCCTCTTGAATTACAAGAGAATAAGCCTTGGTGGCAGACGACAATGGCTCCATAGCCAGAATCTGAGTACGTACAGTTCCAAATACTTCATTAAGACCCTTGAGAAACTGAAAAACATGCTCAGTTTCTAACTATGCTAATATCTTGGGCATAGATCCACAGACACACTCTGGTAAAACACACTATGAGCGTAATTCATCCCAGAGAACTTTTAGGGCCAAAAAATATGCAGAGACTGATAAATTGTCCTAACGTAACAGAGAAATTTTTCACTTCAACTCATAAATCCTCGGACCATTACTTTGAGCATACCAATTTTCCAAATCAATCCACAGGGCACGAGCAGTGTCGGCATACAACACACTGGCATGGAGTTCTGTTATTTTGTGGCTTGAAATTTGGGTCTTTTATGGTTATTATGGACCATATCGTATCTTCCTTTTTTTTAGTTAAAAAGAAAATAGAAAAGTTGTGGGAAAATGATTCTCTATTCCTTCAATTACTTTTCTCTCATAAATATAATTGTGGGAGAGGAGATAGTTAAGGATTTTTTCTGACCTAGCGCAAAACGTAAGAGGAAGAGAGTAAAAGAAAAAAGGAGAGCAACTACGATTCTTATTCATTGTTGAAACTGGTTGCAATCTTGTGTATTCGTGTCACTCTATAAGGTGCATTTTGTAATCTTCTTCTTCTTATTGATCTAGTGAAAATCTATTCTCGTCCGAAGATATAAATCATATTGATCGAACCACATAAATTTCTCGTGTCTTTATTCTTTATTATTTATTAGAATTTCATACTATCATTACCTGAGTTTTTCCATTGTATTTGTCATCACAAACTCTTTAACGGGATTATTGCAAATCCAAGATCTTACCATGCTATCGCATTGATCCCATGCGGCTGGTGATGTTGGATCTTCAGGACGAGGAAGCGTACCATTGACGAAAGAGTATTTGTTTTTAGCCACCAGAACTACTTGCATAACTCGTTTCCAAGAAGAGTAGTTATTGGTGTCGAGAGGATGTGAAACCAGCACATGACCTGGGTTATCAAACGGATATAGTGACAGAGGAGATGGAAATGTGATACCAGAGTTCGTAACCGGAGTTGCAGAGAGAGGAGCAGCAGATGCGGAAGACAAAGACATTGTAATCTCCACAAAACTCAATAAATTATCAAGAAATTGAAAAAGAATTCGAGAAGTATCAGACGGAACTCAAGTAACTCAACAGAGTTCAGAAACCCAAACTTGCAAAAAACGGAAATGAAACCAACGGACAATGAAACCATCAGATCCAAGAACTATCAACCACAAATCACTGATTACAGTGAACACAAAGAATCAACAAGAAAACAGAGTATGAAACACCAGATCCAGAAATCACGATACCAGATCAAGACCTAGCAACAAACAAGCGATGAAAAAAAATCGGAAGACGACTGCAAGAAATTACAACAAACAGATGAAGATTAGATTATGGAATCACCAGAGATCCTCAGATTGCAGACGATGAGAGAAAGGAAACTTCCATAGAAAAAAAAAATCGCTCTGATACCATGTCAGAAAGAGAGAGAGTCGAACTGAGTCTGGAAAAATCTTACAAAGAGTAAAACAGTAAAATACACATATAAATAACATTGATTAATACAATCATTACTGTCTATACATTAAAGATGGATAATAGTTGCAAGATCACCTTCTCTTAGATCGCTTTCCTCGTTGATCCAGCTGACAATCCGAATTCGCCGGAACCTTGCTGGACTCACCCCTACTCAATAGTGAAAGAACTTCCATGAACGACCTCGATATCTTTGTTACCAGATCCTCAGCTGTGACTGACACATGACCAAATCCGGTGAGGTCACGGAGGACTATCTAAAAAGATAATTTTGGCGAGGGGAAACAACTCCATTCTCTCGCTCTCTTCTCAAGCACTATAGCTTCTGTTTCTTATAAGAGAGAGAGAGAGAGAGAAGAGAGAGAAACGAATTTAATAAGAGACAGATTTTCTCATTAAAGACAAGTGAATTCTGAGCTTCTTAGAACTTGCATGGTTGACACTTGACATCTTCCCGGTGGAAGTTATCTGAAAACGCACGCGTTTTGTAAAGAACGGTGCAGATACTGTTTGATATTGGGTCCCACTAAACTGGTATATATCTAATATCCCTGAAATTTGTATAATATATTGGATCAGCTGAAAATGAGCTGATATTATGAAATAATCATCCATTTGCATATTCAGTCATACAAATGGACAAAATTTTAATTAATTTCACATGGTAGGTTGACTTTCTATTTTTCAGTACACACCGATTGGTGTATGACTTTCCTTACCCTCTATAATTTTTTTTTGGTTTGATTATATCTTTTATCTTAAGTACCCATTGTTTCTCAAAACTACTGATGTACTTAATGTTCCAAAAACTACCATTGAAGATTTAAAATCAGGCTAATCTCGTGAGTTATTATAATTCATATTTTCAACTTTGCATATAGCAATTCATATTTAAAATATAATATAGTTTTTTTCTTTTGATAAATAAATAATTTATTAAAAAGAAACAGGAATACAATCTAAAGTATTATTGATACAAAAATCCTTCAACCATAGAATAGACGAAGGTCAATCAAACAGCCCTGCAACTGCCCAGATGTTCCTGGCAAGGTTGTGCATTATCTCATTTGCACTCCTTGCTTGAAATAGAGAAAAAATTGCAACTTTCAAAAGAAACAGCAAGGTCCATAATGTTAAGCACAATATATTGAATAAGCAAGATTTAGCCTCCGATCCGATAAGATTTGTTTACATTTTTATTGACCACAATGTTAGTCTAGGGATTCTTGTCCACATCTTCTCATATTTTAGTATATTCTCTCTCCTTTCTAAGTATTTGGTTTCTCATTGATGATATCATATCTAGGGTGCATTACCGTCGATGTAACAAATTAATAATCGGTTCAGTTTTGGTTTTGAAAATTGAAATAGAAATAACTAAAACGAGAATAATACATGCATGATTTAATTGATTATTCATGAATCCTGACGGATCCTCTCCGTGCAAGGCTGATCCGACTTAGGATTGATCGACCTCGACCCCCAGTCCGAACACTTAAACCATGGTCCAAACTGAGCCTAATTGGAAACCCATATTGGAATAACTTTTATTCCTAATTAAGCACCCAAATATAGGCCAAGTCCACTCTTCATCATTGAATTAGAATACATTATTGAGATAAATAAATTCTATCAACTCTATATCCAGGTCGAATCTACCAGAAGAGCTGATTTTACAACCTGAAAGAACATCTCTATCGCCTAATTGCGAAGCCAACAGTAACGCCGATGTAGGTGTTGGGAACATAAATATTTTAATTAGATTAAGGAATTATTCCGAAGAAAAATAGATTGCAATGATTCGTTTTACTAATTTAAGAATTCGATAAAAAATAAGGTAAAAAATTGGACTTAAAATAAAATTTTATTTCGGATCGGTTCAAGATTATTCTTTTATCTAAAAAAATTCGGACAAAAAATTCACATGTTATTTTTCATAATAGATGTGCATGTGTTTATAACGATGCATTCGTTAGATTTCATTACAGTATATAATGTGCACATTAGATTTTATTATGATGGCAATACCAATTTAGTGGAGTCGATGTTCATAAAATCAAACATGTTCTTAAATTCATCCAATCATCCTCGTGAAATCCATCTCATTCATGTTCATTAATTACTTCTTCATGGTTTGTATTATAATTTTATTTTTAGACTCATAATTAATCTCAACTAAAAAAGCACACGAAAGTAATTACTTGCTTTGTATTGTCATATGATTTTTATACTCATATTTAATTCGACATTTCCAATCGAAATTGATGATTTACTTTGTATTATGATTTGATTTTCATACTCATATCTAATCTCATATAAAAAAAGAAAATGAAATTAATGATATGTTTTGTATTATGACCTGAATTTTAGATTCACAATTAGTCTTAGATTGAAAAAGATGCAAATGGTTAAGGCAATAAGTTTTTTTTCTATAAAAATTTATTGGAGAATGATAGTTGAAGCATTAAGTCTTCCTCTAAGATAATATTAATGATTTTTTTAAGCATACGAATTATTTGGTATAATTTGGATTTAGAAGAATTATTCGCGATATTTATCTCTAAACCAAGCGAAAAAATTTTAGAATCTTTGAATATAGAATTCGAAAAAATTATTTGTATTATTCGGTTCGAAAGAATAATTCGTGAATAATTCAGAGAATAAATAACTATGATTGGGAATAATCTCACATTGGTTAAATATAGAATTATAGGTGTCTTATATACTTGAGAGTCCCTCCACTTACTAGTTCCAACAACTTTGAAATGTAAATTTAATATGGTATCAAAACTCTAAATTCTCTTCTTATTTCTATCCAAAAAAAGACCACATATGCCACATGTATTGCCACAGTCCTTTCATTTATTAATTCGACCTTTTCCTTACTTGAGAAGCAGAAAAATGAGAAGAAAGAAGGCTCGGAGACGTGATTAGTAGTTTACTTGTATTGATTGAATTCTTTTCAATAAAAAAATGGCCCTACTTTATGTCACCTATACGGTGACAAAAATGTTGGCACCAACCCTTTAATGCACACTTATTATTGGTCATTAATGAAACCAAAATTAGAGATGTAAACGGATAGTTGAAAATCGGATTCGATCTACATTCACATTTGTTTAAGTTAATCCAAATTCGAACAATTGGATTCAGAACGCATATACCTTTGGTTTCATGTGGAGATAAGAAAATAGAGATGACCCTTTGACATTTTTATTATTGTAGAATAAACAAGGAAGGGTTCTTCGAGGAAGCAGTTTTCAAAAAAAGGGATTGTGGGTGGTTCAATAAAGAAGAGTATTATGGAAACTTCAAATACAATGACGGTAAAGAGTTTTGCATTTTTTTGTGAGTGAGATGCTCTAGACCTGTAAGTCCTCTTACCTGACTACTTGAGAGATCAGAAAAGTTTTTCTAGACAAATTATTGTAAGTAAAGAATAAAGTTAAAATTTTGTGTTTATTATTGTACATACGTTTAAAAATAGTGTGTTGTATATTTTTTTAATTCAAATCATAATTTACCTAGATATCTGATTAAGAATCGAATTCAAATTTGATATCGTTTTTTATACATCTAGTGGATTTGAAAAGGGTAAATGGTAAACGAATTCGAATTCATATTGGATAATCAAATTTGAATAGTTGTGTATCCAATTCGATTCGATCTGTTTATATTGCTAACCACAATTTATGGGGAATAGTTTTGCTATTCAAGGGAAGGTTTGGGGTTCTAAACAACCAAGCTGCAAAAAATCACTAATTTTCTAGTAGGTTAACTTCGACTTTCTCAACTACCTTTGTATGGTACCCAATTGAATAGGTAAGTTACTAGAAGACGTCGATGACGACGACAACAACAACAATAACAAAGTCTTGTCTCAACTATATGGGACGATTACATAAAAGCCTTAATTTATCAAAGAAAGAGTTGATTTCACAAGTAATGTTTGGATTGAAGCTTGGCTTCGAATATAATTATTGTTGACCTAGGATTTAACATTGTCATATAAAAAAAGTCTTCAATTTCTAAACCTTCCATTACTCTCTTTCAGGTTCCTCTCCCTGCACGTCTGTCGTCCAATCCGATAATTTAAATTATTTTAACGTATTATTTGTATCGATTTTGAGTCTGGTTCCTTTGCCCACATGGGTACCCTTTTCATATCTCATCATTTTCATGGGATGTGGAACCTATTAGACGTGAATAATGATGGAATAAGGAAAACATACCCACGTGGAGAGAGGATCCAAACTCACCGATTTTAAGGGGTTATAGGCCATTTTTTTTTATTGAACCATGACTGAATTCCACAAAAGGGGGAGGGGATTTGGACATATGGTGATCAACTATCAATCAGTCAGCACCAAAGTAAGATGGCATCCGTTACCCGTCTAGTAAATGGACATGAAACCGAACATGTTCGAAGTCAATCTGATAACAATCTGACATCGGGTGCACAGTGCAACCTTATGAACATATTTTATGTGTGAATTTATGACATAAAGTATGCATCTCTTATTCTATTTATGATGTTTCTCGGATATTTAATATTATTTTTCTGTTTGTAGTGTGTAAGAGAAAGAATGGAGAAATCCGAACTTGAAAAGATCATTTTATACATTTTTGATGATCCAGTTCAGTTAACTTACCTAGTCAACTCAGCAGTCAGGCATATGATGAATTTTATAAGGAGAGCTACGAATTTTGAATATAAGATCAGCCTTGGATCAAGTAAAAAAGTAGCTCAATCTCATATGAGAGATTCTATTCTCTTGAGAAAATATTCCCTATTGATTTGGAATAAAATTTATAAGGTAGAAATTGTCATATCTTTGGAGTTTTCTATTTTTTTTTTCTCTTAAAATTAATATCAAATTTACAAGATTGACATGACATGAAAAAATAAAAACTTTAATAGATTATGAAAATTGTAAAGAAGAGATAATGATGTCAAAGATACAATGAGTTGTTGCAAGATATTTTTCTACTAAAAAATCGTCCACATACAATGAACCTACAAGATTGACATTTAGTTACCAAAATTATCTCTACAAAATCTCTTGTAATTCAATTGTAAAGATTAATTGTAAACTTATATATATATATATATATATATATATATATATATATATATATATATATGTGATGCTCAACAATAGAAAAATCATTTAAGAATTTTATTGTAAGCTTTTTTTAATTTCAAAAATTTATGAAAGAGTTTGCGTTTTTTTTTTTTTCAAGTTGTATTTTTCTTGTTTAAGTTTATTTTTTTTTAATATTTTTTTAAGTTTTAATTTTAGATTTATAATTCTGTAATAGGGTAGATAAATATAGGTTGTACCTCATTACTAATTTAATTTAGGGGAGAATGCTCCCTTTGTAATCGTTTGCGTATCTCTTTGGAGTGACAACAAGACGACGAGTAACGACAGAGAAATTTTCTAACGAGATAAGTTTTTCTTACATTCTTTTATTTTTAATTTGGTTCATTTCTTGCAATAGATCTGTATTACTTTATGGTTAATGATTTCGTAAATCTTCGTACCGTTAGAAATTTGCTATTATTGTTTTTGTTATTCGATTAATTTTTATTTAAAGTGATTAATGTGTTAATTCAATCAAATATCTTTAGTACGTTGTCTTATTTGAATTATGATAATAATGACTCTTCCTTAAGATCAATCTGTTACTGCATGATAATGTGTACTTGAGGTTACATATATATTTAATAAATTTCCATCACAGCCCACTTAGTCCGAATCTCTTAATAGACATGTTATGATCAGATCCTATAAAACTCGAGACCTATTTGATTAGGACCGAAAGCGACCCAAGCATGCCCATTGACACCCCTAGTTTTGACTGATGCCGATACTAATCTGATACCGTATTTATTGTTTTTTATTATTTTTTAATCATTTATAACACGTGTTGCAATATTGGCTGTATTATCAATGTCGGATCGATATCGGCCGACTTGATCAATAGGAGAATTTGCAACTGAACGCCATTAGGGTTCTTGAATCGTGTCTCTGAGTCTAACATAGAGAAACGAAGTTGTCGAAGATATTCCAATTCCCTCGAACGTTAATCATCCAGTTCCTCTCTATTTAGGTTTTCATAATTTGGAGACGCCTAAATCCAAGCCAAAACCACAAAATGCTAGGTTTGCTTTGCAAGAGATTGCCTCAGTTCAGATGGGCTGGAGATTCATCGACCCATCTCTGGTTTCTTCAACTCTCAAGTCCCAAATTCCTTTCAAACGCCGCAAACGAACACTCTCTCACTGCTGATTACCTCGTAAACTCATGTGGGTTGTCCCCTGAATCAGCTCTCAATGCCTCCAAACGAATGGGTCTCAAGAACACAGTCAAAGCAGATTCTATTCTCACCCTCTTCAAGAACTATGGATTCACCCAACCCCAAATTGCCGACATAATTTCCCGCAATCCAGATGTTCTCAGATTCGATCCTGACAAAATCCTGAAACCTAAAATTGAATTGCTCTATAATATGGGAATTTCAGGCTCCATCCTCGCAAAGATCCTCTCAAGATACGCTAACTTCTTGACGGCCAGTTTAGAGAGAGAACTCATCCCTACTTTGGAGTTCCTCAAGGGTTTCATTGATACGGATGAAAAGATTGCTGTTACTCTGAGTCGTATGAGCTGGTGCAGCCGTGTTCCTGAAGCAATGGCACCCAATATTGAGATCTTGCGAAATCATGGTGTACCGGACTCCAACATTTCGAACCTAATTTTCCTTCACCCTCGACTACTTATTTGGAAAGCTGAACGGTTTAACGAGGTAGTCATGCAAGCCAAGGAAATGGGTTTGAATCCCTCGACCTACACTTTCATCGTTGGCATCCGGGCACTGGCAGGGTTGAATAAGGCTACTTGGGAAGCAAAAATTGCGGTTTTCAGTAGTTTTGGATGGTTAGAAGATGAGATATTTTCGTTGTTCCGGAGGCATCCCACTATTTTTGGCCTTTCAGAGAAAAGGATCAGGGAAAGATTGAATTTCTTCGTCAACGAATTGAATTGGACTGTTGCGGATCTTGGGAGGTGCCCTACCGCGTTCCAATGTAGCATGGAGAAGAGGATTGCACCAAGGTATTCTGTTCTTCGAGTTCTGCTCGCAAAGGGTCTGTTGAAGAAGGAGAGAATGATTACAGCTTTCAAATGGACAGATGATCAGTTCTATGATAAGTATGTGTTGAAGTATCTAGATAAGCAACCTCAACTGTTAGAAATCTACCAAAGAGAGATGAAAATTCAAGAATCGGATATTCGGTCCTGACATAGTGACTGGTTAGGCAGGCAATTTCCAGAATGTTTTGCTTTACAGTTGAGAAATTATCTATAATTTCCAGAATGTTTTGCTTTACAGTTGAGAAATTATCTATATTTTTTTCCTGCTTGAGGATACTACCCCAATGTGAAAAAAAAATTGTCAGAAATATCATGATAACCAATTACAGTGAAGATTCTTCCAAAGCTTGAACCTTGCATTGCTTACTTTTGGTAATGAGGTTTGAATTATTAGTTTTAAGAGCTTTGAACAACGGACATTTTATATTAGCTGACGGCCTAAGTGGGACATAATATTATGTTGTATAGGGCATAATATTGTATTCCATATCAGAAATCAGTTAGGCCTTTGGAATCAAGTACATGAGGCACCAGATGTGTTTTTGTTCTGCTGTGGTAAAACTCATAACCAGAGATGATTCTCTGAAATTAAATATTTACCCTGCCTACTCATCCATCTTATTGTGAGTTTTGATGAGAGGTCACCAGGTAATACAGATCTTGCAGTTGTTGGTGGTGTGTTTTTGGATTATGTAGGATTGAAGCCATGACTATACTCAGGATCAATGGGCATTTTTTATTTTGTAACTGCTGAGTTGGAAGCTCTGACCACTTGGGGTTGGTAGCAGTTGATTATAGAGTGTGATGCTTCCTTGGTTATCGAGTGGATTGAAGATATCATCATCTCATTAGAAGGGCTGGATTTCTCAGTGCTAAATCTCTCTTTCCAGTGGAGGATGTCACCTGCTGATAGCCTAGCTGACGAGTCAACTTAACTGAGGGTAGACAGCAGAATCTGTATTTGGGGCCTTACCTCTGCATAACCTCCGCATAAGGTGTAATGTTTTCCTTACTCTGTTGGCCTTCTTGCCAGCTTTATCTTTTATTGAAATATCTTACTTTGATCTCAATAAAAGTTAATGCAATTTTACAAAAAAAGGGGAAAACGTGTCTGCATTCTGAGGGGCAAATCTATGAAGTTCGAACAGTAAATTGTCCTAATTTTGTTAACTAGAATATGTTGAACTCCAGGGGATATCCAAAAATTGATTACATTACGTATTGAGGGTGCTAGGCATTGCAGGTGACTAGGAATTTTGATAGTTTTAGGGAGGAAGCAATTGTATGTCTTTCGTTGTTTGTGCCAGCTTGACATCAACTATAGCTGATGGGTTCCTCAAGATTGTGCAAATTATATAATCTAAGTTTTGTATGAGTTTCTTAATGCAAAATTAGGGCTATCTTAGTGCACAACAGTTGTGTAGGGAGCTTCAGTAGAAATATTGAATTAATGGCTGCTAGCACCTTTGCTTAAATATTTATCAAAATTTTATTCCATGAATCATTTTCATTGATTTCATATTAAACTTAGGATTTTATGATAAAATATGTTGATGGTACCATCAATGAGACAACTTCATCCTCATCTACAGTTTTCAAAGAAAATGATGCTAAGTTGTTTGGGTGAGGAATGTAGAACTTGCATTTAAGTGATGTAAAGTAAAATTTGGATTGGATATTGGTTACAGTGTCTAACTGAAAGGATGCTCCTGAATAAGTCTGGCTGATGCAACCAACATGTGAGCCACTGAGCTGCTTTTAAATGGTCGAACTCAAGTATATTTCATCTGAAGATGTGTTCGTGTGTTATGGATTGTTTGCCTGATTTTATGTTAATTAATTCTCATTTTCTGTATCTTCTTTCAGATGTGTTTGCATGTTTGATTTATATCTCTGTTGAACATTTGTCCGGCTTGAGTTTGTGAAGCATGCTAAATTCTTTCTGAATAAGTTATATTGAACTAATTCTATTTTGCTTCTATACTTCCAATACCCCCTAATATATGTTTGCATTAGTAGATTTGAGACACTGTTTAAAAATCAGGAATCCAACAACACAATTTATGTTCATTAAAACTCACCCTATTCCTATTACTGGTGTTGTTAGTAGGGAAAGTACTGTTCACTTTTCCCAAAATTTTTTGTTGTATTAAAGGCAGTTTTGACTACTTATGCAAAGCCTTATGTTTAATAAATGGGAGGCGCGGTTGTTTAATTGATCTTATCTCGAAACCTTCCTTTCTCTTCGTCCATGTCTCTCTCGTTTTTTCTTTTTTTCTCGTCTCTCTTTCACTTGCTCTTTCACTTGCAGGTTTGTGAGTCTTGCTCTTTCGACTCCTATATCCCATGGCAGGGTTTACCATTCATTATCATAGGAGATTGTAAGGAATTACTGCTTCTTGATTTTTTTTTATTTTTTGTGAGTAAATTCTCTAATTGGTTAGCTTGGACTTTCTGAACTACCTTTGTGTGGTGCCCAATTGCATGGACAAGTTATCATAAGGCCCAATTTTAATTAGAGAAAGAGTTGATATCACAAGTAATGTTTGGATTGAAGCCTTCCCTTATTCTGTTTTAAGGTTAGGAATCATGCTTGGCTCTGAATATAATTGTTGTTGACCTAGGGTATAACATTGTCATATAAAAAAATCTTCAATTTCTAATCCCTTACTCTGTTTCAGGGTCCTCTCCCCACACGTCGGCTCGTCCAATTCGATGATTTAGATCATTTTAACTTATTATTTCTATTATTGAGTCCGCTTCCTCTCCCCACATGGTACCCTCCTCATACCTCATTCCTTTCCATGGGAAGTGGGATCTATTAGACATGAACAGTGATGGATGGAATAAGAAACAAATACCCATGTCGGGAGAGGATCTAGACTCACCGATTTTGGGGTAAAATTGTCCATAGAAAGATTAAGTTTAATACTGTTAAAAAAAATGAGACAATTGTACTTCTTTGAAATATTTGGGGGTATTTTTCCTTTTGGGCAAACTATAGGGGAAGAAACGGTATCTTTCCTTTGATTAAATGATAAATAGATTATGTATACTTTTACCCACCGAATTATCTACCCATTTCAAAAACCAAATCAAACCCACGAACTGTCATGTTTGTCTCAAAACAGAAAATGAAAGATTTTTTGGAAGAGGAAGAAGTTGCAAGAGAGAGTTGAGGGAACACCATTTTTCTCAAAACCGTCTCCGGTAACCTGCGAACAAAAGGAGACGGCTCAAAACCGAAAATGAAAAACCAAAAATGAAAGAGGAAGAAGTTGCATGAGAGATTTGAGGGCCCAAAACCATTTATTTACTGAAGAAGCTTGTTGCCATAGGATAACCGAAGCTTGGAAGAAGAAGGAGGTCGCTGCTAAGCCTTTGCTTCACTAACTCTAACTTAAATTGTTATACGACCGTTGTTACATTATCCAATATCAGTTACTTCCTCCTCAAGCAATAAATCTAGCTAGGAACAAACTGAATTGGGCTAAAAGTGACCTGAAATTCCTACATTCTTACATTTTTACACCAAACAGGGGAAACATAACAAAAAATTCCGTTAGGGTTTTGTAAATAATCAGCATCATGATTGTTCTAGTGGAATCTCTGGTATAAGTTCAGTATATATCTCCCAGTTGACTACACATCAGGCCTCTTCTCACTGGGTTCATACTATCCCTTTCGAAGCTGTTATCGGTGGATTACAGCTGAAACATTATACCATTTCAAGTTCCAATCAGCCGGATGTATAATATTCTGAATAGATATCATGCCAAACAGTGATAACCTAATTAGGACACATTCAGCTTTGCTGCCAGATGCAACAGAGGCCTAGTGAAACAAACTTAGCACTTGTGTTGAGTTTTTCAAATCAACCGACAATCCACACTTTTCATTTTCGGATTTGAGCCGTCTCTTCTATTGCGGGTTTGGCGGAGACGGTTTTGGGAAGAATGGGGAGGGACCTCAAGTCTCTCCTGCAACTTCTTCCTCTTTCAAAGTCTTACAGGACAGTCAGTTATGTTCACGGATTTGATTTGATTTGGTTTTTGAGATGAATAGATGATTCGGTGGGTAAAGGTATACATAATCTATTTATCATTTAATCAATAATATCCGTAGGAGGTAAGCTCGTGACTCGTGACTTGTCGAAGAGGTTCCATAATCCAGTCCCTTTTCTAATTTAGGATTTCATATATTTCGGAGACGCCTAAATCCAAGCCAAAACCACGAAATGCTACGTTTGCTTTGCAAGAGACTGTCTCAGCTCAGATGGGCTGGAGATACATTGACCCATCTCTGGTTTCTTCAAAACTCATGTACCAAATTCCTTTCAAACGCCGCAAACGAACACTCTCTCACTGTTGATTACCTCGTAAACTCATGTAAACTCATGTGGGTTGTCCCCTAAATCAGCTCTCAATGTCTCCAAACGTATGGATTTCAAGAACACAGCCAAAGCAGATTATATTCTCACCCTCTTCAAGAACTATGGATTCACCCAACAGCAAATCGCCAACATAATTTCCCACAATCCAGATGTTCTCAAATCCGACCCTGACAAAACCCTGAAACCCAAAATTGACTTGCTCTGTAATATGAGCATTTCAGGCCCCATCCTCGCAAAGATCCTCTCAAAATACGCTAACTTCTTGTCGGCCAGTTTAGAGAGAAAACTCATCCCTAATTTGGAGTTCCTCAAGAGCTTCATTGACACGGATGAAAAGATTGCTGTTACTCTGAGTCGTATGAGCTGGTGCAGCCGTGTTCCTGAAGCAATGACACCCAATATTGAGATCTTGCGAAATCATGGTGTACCTGACTCCAACATTTCGAACCTAATTTTCCTTCACCCTCGACTACTTTATTCGAAGGTTGAACGGTTTAAGGAGATAGTCATGTAAGCCAATGAAATGGGTTTGAATCTCTCGACCTACACTTTCATCACTGGCATCCGGGCACTGTCAGGGTTGAGTAGGGCTACTTGGGAAGCAAAAATTGCGGTTTTCAGTAGTTTTGGATGGTTAGAAGATGAGATATTTTCGTTGTTCCGGAAGTATCCCTCTATTTTTGGCCATTCAAAGAAGAGAATTAGGGAAAGATTGAATTTCTTCATTAACGAATGAATTGAACTGTTACGGATCTTGGGAGGTGCCCTACAGCGTTCCAGTGTAGCATGGAGAAGAGGATTGCCCCGAGGTGTTCTGTTCTTCGAGTTCTGCTCGCAAAGGGTCTGTTGAAGAAAGAGAGAGTGATTACAGCTTTCCAATGGACAGATAATCAGTTCTATGATAAGATTGTGTTGAAGTATCTAGATAAACAACCTCAACTGTTAGAAATCTACCAAAGAGCGACGGGAATTCAAGAATTGAAGATTGGCTCTGACATAGTGAGTGGTTAGGCAGGCAATTTCTAGAATGTTTTGCTTTACGGTTGAGAAATTATCTATATTTTTTCATGCTTGAGGGTACTGCTTCAATGTCAAAAAAAATTGTCAGAAATATCATGATTCCCTATGGGTGCGAGTGACTGCGAGTATGGATTTTCCTTGCAAAATATGGAAACTCTTAGATTCAGTTTCCAGCAAATAAGATACCGTTGGGGAATCTATTTTATGACCAGTAGTCTGCTCGACTGTTTGTTATGAGATGATAACCAATTACTGTGGAGATTCTTCCAAAGCTGAACCTTGCATTGCTTACTTTTTGTAGTGAGGTTTGAATTATTAGTTTTAAGAGCTTTGAACTACAGACATTTTATATTAGCTGATAGCCTAAGTGGGACATAATATTATGGTGTGTAGGCCATAAGATTGTATTCCATATCAGAAATCAATAGGCCTCTGGAATCAAGTACATGAGGCACCAGATGTGTTTTTGTTCTGCTGTGGTTAAAACCCATAAGCAGAGATGATTCTTTGAAATTAAATGTTTACCCTGCCCACTAATCCCTTTTATTGAGAGTTTTGATGAATGTTCACCAGGCAATACAGATCTTGCAGTTGTTGGTGGTGTGTTTTTGGATCATGTAGGATTACAGCCATGACTATACTTAGGATCAATGGGCATTTTTTATTTTATAACTGCTGAGTTGAATGCTTTGACCACCATATGCAGGCTGAGATCTGCTGGATTGGAATCTCTAGAGGATTCTATTTTAATTGGGATATGTTTGTAATCTTTTTATTTTGAAAATTTTAATTAGATTTGTTAGGATTTTTAAGTCTTAGAGTTTTGTTAGGAATCCTTGTTTTCAATGATGTTTTAGGTAGTATTTGTTATTTATTTTTATTTTAAATGTAGGTCCCAACGTGGAGTCTTTTGTTTTATTTTCTATTATTGTGGGTCCCATCTCCCTTACACGTAGTTAGTAATTGAGTTGATTTAAATTTTTAGTGTTTAGAAGTTTAGTTTTAGTTAGTAATTGAGTTTAATTAGGACTCTTATATTGAAGTTATATTTGAGTTCTAATTCTGTTTTTAGAGTTTCAGTCCAATTAGGATTGTAAGTTTATTTAAAGACATTATTATTAATGAAATTAGTAGTTGAAGATTACTGAGAAGAAAGAAAAGAAGAGGCTCGGCTCCCTCCCTCCCTACGGTATCCCTCTGATCTCTCTCTCTTTGAATTGCCTTTCTCCCTTGCTGTGTTGACAGTTTCTTTCTTCCCTCTTATTGTTCTCTCGGTTTCTTTCCCTTCCCCCTCTTGGTTCTCTCTCCTTTTGGTTTGGCTGTAACAATAGTCCATCATTTTCCCTTTCTTATACTTCCTTTATGTTAATTCTTCGTTTTGACTCCCTACAACTATACCATTAATTATCCGTAAAATCGTCCCACGTTACTATTTTGGTTCCCATCCCTTTTTCTCCCTTACCTGATAATGGTGTTTACGATATTCCCCATTGATATTTCCTTTCATCCCTTTATGTGAGATTCAGTTTCCATCATTTGGTATCAGAGCCTAGGTTGAGTATAGGTTATGGAAATAGCAAATTTTGAATGATGGGAGGATATTTTAAAGGTTCATTTGCATCAACAACAAGTAATCTTAAACCTTTTTCTTCAAGCTAGTTTTGAGGGTTCACAACAAATAGAAAGCAGAAAATTGCTCTCGGCTTTTCTCTTTTTCGTCTCTTCTCTCTCTCTTGCAGGTACAGCAACCATCTCTCTCTTCTCTATCAGGTATGCAAGCCCTCCAGCCTCCTAGCTCTCTCTCAGTTTCTCTCCTGTGATCAGGACAGGTACGTCCCCTTCCCATGACTTGAATCTGTGGACAGATTCATTCCTTGCTTCTCTCTCTTATTTTTCCTCCCTCCCCTCTTTCTGGTTGCAGAAGTTTCCCATACTGCTCTCGGCAGCTCCCCTTGTTCTCCTCTCTTTTTGTTGTTGTTTGGTTACTGGTTATAAAGAAATTGACCCAAGAATCCCTGCTGTAACTCTGACAACACAGTAAGCCTTAGTTCTTTTAGTGTTTCCTTATACCCACCCTCTTTTGTTAGCCATTATCATAGTGATAACCTGTTGTTGGGTTATTTATTTTTGTTCTAATACATTATGTTGAGCTGTAACTCTAATCTACATAATTTCTGCCATAGTGAATGCCAAGTTAATGCTTATTAATGTGGGCAACCACTTTGATAGCATCGTTACAACTGAACCTTCATATTTAACATGTTATGATTAGGATTTCATCTTTTTAATTATTAGAAAGTTGCTGTTTTTACATGTTCATAGGTTTATCTAGTCATTAGGCATTCATCTTGTTAGTTTTAGGAGTTTTGAAATCTTTTGCACATTAGTACTTCTTAACCTATGGTTTATTATGAACATGACATGAAACCTAATCAATAATTGCTTAGTTGATCATGTTACTTCGCTTTATATTATTCTTTACTTGTGGTTATCATGATATTAATCTCGTAAGCATGTCATATCATGATACTATTCCGTGCTTATAAAAAACTCTCTTTCCAGTGGAGGATGTCACCTGCTGATGGCCTGGCTGACGAATCAACTTTACTGAGGGTAGACAGTATGACAACAGAATCTGTATTTGGATTCTTACCTCCGCATAACCTCCACATAAGGTGTAATGTTTTCCTTACTCTGTTTATGATCTTGTTGTCCGCTTTATCTTTTATTGAAATATCTAGCTTTGATCTCAGTAAAAGTTATTGGAATTTTACAAAAAAAAAAAAAAAAGGAAAAACTTGTCTGCATTTTGAGGGGCAATTCTATGAAGTTCGAACAGTAAATTGTCCTAATGTTCTTAACTAGAATATGTTGAACTCCTGGGGATATCCAAATATTGATTACATTACGTATTGAGGATGCTAGGCATTGCAGGTGACTGGAAATTTTTGTAGTTTTGGGGGAAAGCAATTGTATGTCTTTCGTTGTTTGTGGAAGCTTGACATCAGCTATAGCTTATGGGTTCCTCAAAATTGTGCAAATGATATAATCTAAGTTTTATATGAGTTTCTTAATGCAAAATTAGGGCTATCTTAGTGCACAAATTTTCTTATAATGAACAGTTATGTAGGGAGCTTCAGTAGAAATATTGAATTAATGGCTGCTAGCACCTTTGCTTAAATATTTATCAAAATTTTATTCAATGAATCATTTTCATTGATTTCATATTTAACTTAGGAATCTATGATAAAATATGTTGATGGCGCAATAAATGAGACAATTTCATCCTCATTTATAGTTTTCAAAGAAAATGGTGCTAAGTTGTTTGGTTGAGGAATGTAGAACTTGCATTTAAGTGATGTAAAGTAAAATCTGGATTGGAAGTATCTAACTGAAAGGATGCTCCTGAATAAGTCTGACTGATGCAACCAACATGTGAGCCACTGAGCTGCTTTTAAATGGTCGAACTCAAGGATACGTCGTCTGAAGATATGCTAGTGTGTTATGGATTGTTTACCTGATTTTATGTTAATTAATTCTCATTTTCTGTATCTTCTTTCAGATGTGTTTTTGCTTGGTTTATTTATATCTCTGTTGAACATTTGTCCTGCTTGAGTTCGTGAAACATGCTAAATTCTTTCTGGATAAGTTATATTGAACTAATTCTATTTTGCTTTCTACACTTCCAATACCCCCTAATATATGTTTGCATTAGTAAATTTGAGACACTGTTAGGAATCCAACAGCACAATTTATGTTCATTAAAGCTCACCCTATTCCTATTACTGGTGTTGTTAGTTGGGAATGTACTGTTCACTTTTCCCAAAAAAATTTGTTGTATTAAAGGCAGTTTTGTCTATCTGCGCAAAGCCTTATGTTTAATAAATAGGAGGTGTGGTGGTTTAATTGACCTTATCTCGAAGCGTTCCTTTCTTTTCCTCTACGTCTCTCTTTGTCTTTCCTTTTTTTCTCGTCCCTCTTTCACTTGCAGGTTTGAGAGTCTTGCTCTTTCAACTCCTATATCCCATGGCAGTGTTTGAAATGGGATTTAAATCGCCTCATGTTGGCTTTTAGACATGAGGAAGCCAAGCTGCCTCTCAATGAGCGACAGCTGGTGCCTCTTTCATCGTGTGGTTCAATGTAGCAAATTGTAATATAACTTGAATGAAACGGGACACACAGAATCAAAAAAACTAATTTCAAAATCCCGCGCGGTCTTCTTCCCTTCTCATTCAATTCCATCACCTCTGCAAAAAGAGAGAGAAGGAAGGGAACCGCAACGGCGATTTCCGACAATGGGTGGCGATAATAGGTTGCAGGATATTTTTGACACCTGACCAGCAGCGGCGGCGACGTGGATTGGCTACAGGAAGTGCGCGCAGCCTCGTCGATTGGCAATAGGAAGAGCTCGGTGTCTCCGCTGCTGCCTTCGCACTGGCGGCTGTTGCCGTAGCACCTGGTGCCGTTGCCGTAGCACCTGGTGCCGTTGCCGAGGCACCAGCCGTTTTGGAGCAGACATTTTGTTTATTTTCTTTCCGGTGCCCTAGCCGCAAAAAACAGGAGATTTCGGTGTGGCCTTCTCGAAGATAAGATCTTCATTTTGCTTCATTAGAGTTTTGTCTCTTATTACTCCCTCATCCCCACAAGCCTATGCTTACGATTTGAACTTCAATATGATTAGATCCAAACCTATCATCAGCAGATTACGTGAATGAGATTTGCAAGGTGCTGAGTGATTTCCGTAGCCCACATCACGACATAGAATCTGCACTTGCTTGTTTATCGGGAGAAATTTTCTGGATTGTCTTCCGAGCTTATAGCAGAGCTGATTTACCAATGGATGCCATCTGGGCTTACGAGCATGCAAGATTTTGGTCCTAAACCGAGAATCAATGATCTTGACAAGCTGCTTTTCATGCTTTGTAAAGGGAAGCACTTGAAGCATGCCCAAGAGTTCTTTAATGGTGTCAAACTCGAACTCTCACCAAGTGAGAAAACCTACAGTATTCTGATGAGCAGTTGGGTGAAATGTGAGACTCTACGGAGGCATGGAAACAGTTTGATGAAATGCTTGAGCGGAAAATGTCCCATAGATGTGACTGTCTACAATACTTTGTTGGGGTGCTTGTGCCAAGATGGAAAAACAGAAGAAGCACATAGGCTCTTCAGGGAAATGGAGTCTTGTGGCCTTCAACCAGATGCTTGTAGTTATTCTATCTTCATTCTTGCTTATTGTGAAGCTAATGATGCTCATTCGGCCTTGCGGGTTCTTGTTAGGATGAGAAGGTACAGCTTGGCACCAAATGTGGGAACAAATGAGTTCACATTTAACTTTATTATCAAACTATTTTGTAAGAACGACTGTGTCAATCAGGCTCTTAAGCTGATTAATAGAATGGATAAAGATTCTTGCTTGCCAGATTATCATACTTAACATGGATTGTAATTGAAGAAATAGGGAGGCACAAATCACATTGTTAGCTAATGGGTGTGGATCACTGAGATTGATTTGAGATTGCTGCTTATCTATAAATAATATTTGAGATTGCTTCTAAGTTTATTCCATCATTGTTCTCTCTCTCCATAGATAAGTTGGATTATAAAAATGACTCTTAATCTGCAGCACCTGACCTAATATTAATCAGTTACTTCAAAACATTGCAACTAATCATTAAATTGTAATAAGGAATTATGTTGATACATTGTAGTAAGGAGTTAAGCTCAACATGGGTAATATCTTACAGAACACCAATGGATAACTCAACAGCTTTTATTTCCATATTGCATTCGTTGTCCAGTTTCTTCTGTTTGACATAATTTGTTCAAACTATGAACAATACAAGTATCACACTGATAAGAAAGTCACACTGTATGTGTTCAACCAAATAAAAGTTTTCATGACTACAAGAGTTTGTGAAACCAAATCAGGTTATCTCGAGTTGATTTTCACATGCAAATATATGATAAGAAAGTCACACTGTATGTGTTCAACCAAATAAAAGTTTTCATGACTACAAGAGTTTGTGAAACCAAATCAGGTTATCTCGAGTTGATTTTCACATGCAAATATATCCCAAAATGTGCATTATTAGGAATATTCATAATCATTGGATTGTAAATATTCAAAGTATAATATTCACAGGTGAGTGTTATGCTCACTGGTCATCTGAGCCTTTGTGGGGTTTGCTTCTTGCAGCTGGTTGTATCTCAGATTTGGTTGTAATAAATATGTTGCTTATCACACACAGGACTACAGGGAGAGAAGAAAGAACAAACAAATCCAGTAGAAATACTATATGTATCAGAATTTTGATTCTGCGTTGAATTAAGGTGTACATTTACACAGGGCAAGACCCATAATCTTCAAACAATTCGTGTATCATCTCTTACAATGTACTGCCTCTCATATTCAGCATCTTTTGAAACTCAATTTTTGTTATTGAGCATTTTTTTTAATCTCAAACATTCCACTTTCATTCTATTAGAGTGTAGTTTCACAACCATAAGTTGACAATTCTGCTCTGGTCGGTTGATCAAGTTGTAGAAGCAGTTCAAGTAAGGTATGCTTTTGTTTTATACTTCATCCTGGAATTCCTTTTCTAACAATTGAATAAGAAAGAGAACAAGAATACTCTATATTTATTTTACTTATCCCAAAAACAAAAAAAGAGAACAAGAATATTCACAAATGAATATTTTCTTCCAGACATTGACATTACACAACCATGTATGAATGATAAAACCACTGTGATTTGATTATGAGCAGAATTATAAAAAAAACCCTGAAATTTGATGATTAACTGTTTTTTTTTTCTTTCTTTTTTTTCTAATCTTGAAACAGTTCTCTCGCCAGAACCCAGTCTTCAATCATCGCCTGTGAATTTACTGCCTTTTCTGCAAGGACAAGGTGTCCTGCCCCTGAAACAACTACTTCACTCAAGCTTCCCCATTTTTGCACATACCCAGCAAGCTTTCCATTCACTTTCCAGACCCTCCACTGCCATTAGAAAACTCTTCAGTTCGTCCCAGCTCATTTCTTTCATCCAAGCTACAGTTAAAACCACTCCATCCTTCAAATCGAACTCCCCTTGGTACAGCAAGACCTTACTCTTCTTCAGTCCTGCTTGCCTGAAAAATATATTGGGATTCACAGTTTGCCATAAAAATGCTGTAACTACAAAACTTATTTTTCACTTGTTCTTCCTTTAAATTTACCTCTAGAACTAAGTACCCACTACAGGATTTCTATAGAATAGAAAAAAAAAAAGAAAAAAGAAGGAAATGAAAATGTTTTCTAATTCTACATATAAGAAATATCTAACAGCCGGCCCAGAGCTTTATGCCAGAAACTATTTACAAATTTTCAAATTCTTGGTTGAACTACAGATTCAACAACTGCTCAGCTCCTTAGAATCTATATTAACACTGACAAAACTAACTGCAGCAGTATCATATAGTCTGTTTGCTTAGCAGGAACCATCTTATACCCCAAAATGATGGTTCAGCATACTTGTGAATCATGGATGAAAATCATTAAAACATGAGCAACAACCTACTACCTTTTTTTTTCAAGGAAATTTCAGCAAAATAGGAAACTTTTCTGTTTGTAGGAAATCAGTGTGTGTTCAGCAACTAACTATAAAGTATAAACCTTCAAATGATCCAGCAACAAATTTTGGCCTGCCAACTGCAGTGTTCTGTGTTCAAAATCCACAATAAAACATATACTTTTTCCAGTAATTTGTTAAAAAAAAAAAAAAAAAAAAAAAAAAAAAACAGAACACCAAGCAAATAGTGAGGTTAATTCAGAGCAATGACTTTGGCAACCTTTAAGAAAACTTGACGCTTGGGGAAGTTTCTTCTAGCTTAAGAGAGGCAAAAACCAATCAGATTTTAATTAAATTATAGATCAATTAGCACACAAATACAGATTAAAAGATCATCTATGAAACATTAGCAGCAAAGAACATAAAAATGATCAAGATGACAATAATATTTACCTTCTTATGTTTCTTCCTCTACATGGCTGTCGATGTTTGCTTTGACGGCTTCAGTTTATTGTGAAAATACTTCTTGCACTTTAAATTTGCAAATAGAAAAACTTAAATGCAATCAGGGTGATATGTGTAGAAATCCTTTTCCGCCCACCTGCCGCCTGTCAAGGGTGAGATTTTAGTCGACCCACCTCCCCATGTATTGGTAGGCAGGCCGGGCCGACTGATCCCCAGCCTTTGGATCAGTTGCAAGAGAATCCTGCCGCAGGAGAGGATTTTTATCCGAATGATATCAGTCACATGAAAGAAAAGCTGAGAACTAACAACAAACCTTTCCCACATAAAAATAAACAAATAAATAAATAGATAAATAAATAAGAAAAAGTAGAAGAAGAAGAAAGAATATGCTAAAACTAAAGCGGCTAAATATTCAAAGCAGGGACTCACCAGTAAATCAGAATGAACAAATCTGATACCCTTGCCAAGATATATCTTGGCACCATTGAAGTGGCAAAGCTAAATCTTGAAATGGAACCATTAATGCTTTGTTTGGTTGTAAAGGAAATCGAAAGAAAAGGAAGGGAAGTGAAATTTTATAACTTTAAATAAAAATTTATATAGTTATGATACAGCATGATTGTATAAATTATCTAAACTTCTTAACATATTTAGTAATGATACTTTTAAAATATAATTTTGAATGAAAAAATTTAGATGCAAACTAAATTATAAATTAATAATTAAATATAAAATAATTTAAAATTAATTATATAATAATGTGATAAGATATGCTGGTGACTCGTCGAAGATGTTCCAATTCCTTCTGCGATCAATCATGGAGTCCCTTCTCTATTTAGGACTTCATATACTTTGGAGACGGCTAAATCCAAGCCAAAACCCCAGAATGCTAGGTTTGCTTTGCAAAAGACTGTCTCAGTTCAGATGGGCTGGAGATTCATCGACTCGTCCCTGGTTTCCTCAAATCTCATGTCCCAAATTCTTTTCAAACGCCGCAAACGAACATACTCTCACTGTAGATTACCTAGTAAACTCATGTGGGTTGTCCCCCGAATCAGCTCTCAATGCCTCCAAACGTATGAATCTCAAGAACACAGCCAAAGCAGACTCTGTTCTCACCCTCTTCAAGAACTATGGATTCACCCAACAGCAAATTGCCAACATAATTTCCCACAATCCAGATGTTCTCAAATCCGACCCGGATAAAACCCTGAAACCCAAAATTGAATTGCTCTGTAATATGGGCATTTCAGGCCCCATCCTGGCAAAGATCCTCTCAAAAAACGCTGACTTCTTGTCGGCCAGTTTAGAGAGAAAACTCATTCCTACTTTGGAGTTCCTCAAGAGCTTCATTGACACGGATGAAAAGATTGCTGTTACTCTGAGTCGTATGAGCTGGTGCAGCCGTGTTCCTGAAACAATGGCACCCAATATTGAGATCTTGCGAAATCATGGTGTACCTGACTCCAACATTTCGAACCTAATTTTCCTTCACCCTCGACTACTTTATTCGAAGGCTGAACGGTTTAAGGAGATAGTCATGCAAGCCAAGGAAATGGGTTTGAATCCCTCGACCTACACTTTCATCACTGGCATCCGGGCACTGGCAGGGTTGAGTAGGGCTACTTGGGAAGCAAAAATTGCGGTTTTCAGTAGTTTTGGATGGTTAGAAGATGAGATATTTTCGTTGTTCCGGAAGTATCCCTCTATTTTTGGCCAGTCAGAGAAAAGAATCAGGGAAAGATTGAATTTCTTCGTTAACGAATTGAATTGGACTGTTGCGGATCTTGGGAGGTGCCCTACGGCGTTCCAGTGTAGCATGGAGAAGAGGATTGCCCCGAGGTGTTCTGTTCTTCGAGTTCTGCTCGCAAAGGGTCTGTTGAAGAAGGAGAGAATGATTACAGCTTTGCAATGGACAGATGATCAGTTCTATGATAAGTATGTGTTGAAGTATCTGGAAGAGCAACCTCAACTGTTAGAAATTTACCAAAGAGAGATGGGAATTCAAGAATCGGAGATTGGGTCTGACATAGTGAGTGGTTAGTAATTTCTAGAATGTTTTGCTTTTCAGTTGAGAAATTTTCTACATTTTTTCCTGCATGAGGATACTGCCCCACTGTTAAATTGTCAGAAATATCATGATTCCCTTTGGGTGCAAGTATGGGTTTTCCTTTCAACACATGGAAACTTTTTTCTCTTAGATTCTATAACTGTAGATTATCGTGCAGTCCATTGGAGGTAGGATAAGATTCAGTTTCCAGTGAATAAGATACTTTTGGAGAATCTATTTTATGACCAATAGTCTGCTCCACTGTTTGTTATGGTATGATAACCAATTACTGTGTAGATTCTTCCAAAGCTGAACCTTGCATTGCTTACTTTTGGTAGTGAGGTTTGAATTATTAATTTTAAGAGCTTTGAACAACGGACATTTTATATTAGCTGACAGCCTAAGTGGGACATAATATTATGGTGTATAGGGCATAATATTGTATTCCATATCGTTTAGGTCTTTGGAATCAAGACATGAGGCAACAGATGTGTTTTTGTTCTGTTGTGGTTAAAACTCATAACCAGAGATGATTCTCTGAAATTAAATGTTTACCCTGCCTGCTGATCCTCTTACTGAGAGCTTTGATGAGAGTTCACCAGGCAATACAGATCTTGCAGTTGTTGGTGGTATGTTTTTGGATCACGTAGGATTGAAGCCATGACTATACTCAGGATCAATGGGAAATTTTTTTTAAAACTGCTGAGTTGAAAGCTCTGACCACTTGGGGTTGCGAGCAGTTGATTATAGAGTGATGCTTCCTTGGTTATCAAGTAAATTGAAGATATCACCCTCTCATTAGAAGGGCCGGATTTATCAGTGCTTATAAAAATCTCTCTTTCCTGTGGAGGATGTCACCTGCTGACGGCCTGGCTGATGAGTCAACTTAACTGAGGGTAGACAGAAGAATCTGTATTTGGGCCCTTACCTCTGCGTAACCTCCACATAAGATGTAATGTTTTCCTTACTCTGTTTATGGCCTTGTTGCCAGCTTTATCTTTTATTGAAATATCTTGCTTTGATCTCAATAAAGGTTAATGCAATTTTATGAAAAAAAAGAAGAAGAGGAAAACTTGTCTGCATTTTGAGGGACAAATCTATGAAGTTCGAACAGTAAATTGGCCTAATGTTGTTAACTAGAATATGTTGAACTACTGGGGATATCCAAATATTGATCACGTTACGTATTGAGGATGCTAGGCATTGCAGGTGATTGGAAATTTTGATAGTTTTGGGGGAAGCAATTGTGGAAATTTTGATAGTTTTGGGGGAAGCAATTGTATGTCTGTCGTTGTTTGCATGGTTGATTTATCTCTCTGTTGAACATTTGTCCGGCTTGAGTTTGTGAAACATGCTAATTCTTTCTGGATAAGTTATATTGAACTAATTCTATTTTGCTTTCCAATACCCCTAATATATGTTTGCATTAGTAGATTTGAGACACTGTCAGAAATATCATGATTCCCTTTGGGTGCGAGTGACTGCGAGTATGGATTTTCCTTGCTAAACATGGAAACTTTTCTCTTAGATTCGGTTTCCAGAAAATAAGATACCGTTGGGGAATCTATTTTATGACCAATAGTCTGCTCGACTGTTTGTTATGATATGATAACCAATTACTGTAGATATTCTTCCAAAGCTGAACCTTGCATTGCTTACTTTTTGTAGTGAGGTTTGAATTATTAGTTTTAAGAGATTTGAACAACGGACATTTTATATTAGCTGACAGCCTAAGTGGGACATAATATTATGGTGTGTAGGCCATAAGATTGTATTCCATATCAGAAATCAATTAGCCCTTTGGAATCAAGTACATGAGGCACCAGATGTGTTTTTGTTCTGCTGTGGTTAAAACCCATAACCAGAGATGATTCTCTGAAATTAAATGTTTACCCTGCCCACTGATTCCTTTTATTGAGAGTTTTGATGAGATTTCACCAGGCAATACAGATCTTGCAGTTTTTGTTAGTGTGTTTTTGGATCATGTAGGATTAAAGCCATGACTATACTCAGGATCAATGGGCATTTTTTATTTTATAACTGCTGAGTTGAATGCTCTGACCACTTGGGGTTGGGAACAGTTGATTATAGAGTGTGATGCTTCCTTAGTTATCAAGTGGATTGAAGATATCACCATCTCATTAGAAGGGCCGGAGTTCTCAGTGCTTATAAAAAGCTCTCTTTCCTGTGGAGGATGTCACCTGCTGATGGCCTGGCTGACGAGTCAACTTTACTGAGGGTAGACAGTAAGACAGCAGAATCTGTATTTGGGGCCTTACCTCTGCATAACCTCCACATAAGGTGTAATGTTTTCCTTACTCTGTTTATGGTCTTGTTGTCCGCTTTGTCTTTTATTCAAATATCTAGCTTTGATCTCAATAAAAATTCATGCAATTTTACAAAAAAAAGGGGGAAACTTGTCTGCATTTTGAGGGGCAAATCTATGAAGTTCGAACAGTAAAATGTCCTAATGTTGTTAACTAGAATATGTTGAGCTCTAGGGGATATCCAAATATTGATTACATTAAATATTGAGGATGCTAGGCATTGCAGGTGACTGCAAATTTTGATAGTTTTGGGGGGGGAAGCAATTGTATGTCTTTCGTTGTTTGTGGAAGCTTGACATCAACTATAGCTTATGGGTTCCTCAAAATTGTGCAAATGTTATAATCTAAGTTTTGTATGAGTTTCAAAACTTAATGCAAAATTAGGGCTATCTTAAGGTTGCACAAATTTTCTTATTATGAACAGAGTTTGAGCTTTTGTAGAAATATTGAATTAATGGCTGCCAGCACCTTTGCTTATATATTTATTCAAACTTTATTCAATGAATCATTTTCATTGATTTCGTGTTCAACACTTCAACTTAGAGGAATCTATGATAAAATATGTTGATGGCGCAATAAATGAGACAATTTCATCCTCATTTATAGTTTTCAAAGAAAATGGTGCTAAGTTGTTTGGTTGAGGAATGTAGAACTTGCATTTAAGTGATGTAAAGTAAAATCTGGATTGGTAGTATCTAACTGAAAGGATGCTCCTGAATAAGTCTGACTGATGCAACCAACATGTGAGCCACTGAGCTGCTTTTAAATGGTCGAACTCAAGGATATGTCATCTGAAGATATGCTAGTGTGTTATGGATTGTTTACCTGATTTTATGTTAATTAATTCTCATTTTCTGTATCTTCTTTCAGATGTGTTTTTGCTTGGTTGATTTATATCTCTGTTGAACATTTGTCCGGCTTGAGTTCATGAAACATGCTAAATTCTTTCTGGATAAGTTATATTGAACTAATTCTATTTTGCTTTCTACACTTCCAATACCCCCTAATATATGCTTGCATTAGTAGATTTGAGACACTGTTTAAAAATCAGGAATCCAACAACACAATTTATGTTCATTAAAACTCACCCTGTTCCTATTACTGGTGGTGTTAGTAGGGAAAGTACTGTTCACTTTTCCCAAAAATTTTTGTTGTATTAAAGGCAGCTTTGACTATTTGTGCAAAGCTTTATGTTTAATGAATTGGAGGTACGGTGATTTAATTGATCTTATCTCGGAACCTTCCTGTCTCTTCGTCTACGACTCTACGTCTCTCTCGTCTTTTCTTTTTTTCTCGTCCCTCTTTCACTTGCAGGTTTGTGAATCTTGATCTTTCAACTCATATATCCCATGGCAGTGTTTGAAATGGCACTGCAGTTCTTAAATTCTTGAGGGATGGTAACAGCAATATTCTTTCAGCATGCATGATCTAATTATCTCTGTGTTTAATTTGTAATAATATGGGTTTACCATTCATTATCGTAGGAGATTGTAATGAATTACTGCTTCTTGATTTTTTTATTTTTTTTTGGTTAGTAAATTCTCTAATTGGTTAACTTGGACTTTCTGAACTTCCTTTGTGTGTGGTACCCAATTGCGTGGACAAGTTACCAGGGGGCCCAATTTTAATCAGAGAAAGAGTTGATATCACAAGTAATGTTTGGATTGAAGCCTTCCCTTACTCTGTTTTAAGGTTGGGAATCCTGCTTAGCTCCGAATATAATTGTTGTTGACCTAGGGTATAACATTGTCATATAAAAAAAATCTTCAATTTCTAATCCCTTACTCTGTTCAGGGTCCTCTCCCCGCACGTCGGCTCGTCCAATTCGATGATTTAGATCATTTAAACTTATTATTCCTATTGATTGAGTCTGCTTCCTCTCCCCACATGGGTACCTTCCTCATACCTCATTCCTTTCCATGGGATGTGGGATCTATTAGACATGAACAGTGATGGATGCAATAAAAACAGATACCCATGTCGGGAGAGGACCTAGACTCACCAATTTTGGCGTAGAATTGTCCATAGAAAGATTAAGTTTAATATTGTTTAAAAAAAATAGGACAATTGTATTTCTTAGAAACATTTGGGGGCATTCGTCCTTTTGGGAAAACCATAGGGGAGGATGGTTATTTTTTTTCCTTGATTAAATGAGAAATAGATTATGTATACTTATACCAACCGAATCATCTACCCATTTCAAAAACCAAATCAAATCAAATGAAACCTGCAAATATAACTAACTGTCCAATTCTTTTCAAAACCGAAAATGAAAGATTTTTTTGGAAGAGGAAGCAGTTGCGGGAGAGAGTTGAGGGAACACTATTCTTCTCAAAAACTTCTCAGGCAAACCTACGAACAGAAGGAGACAGCTGACAGTCAAAACCAAAAATGAAAGAGGTAGAAGTTGCATGAGAGATATGAGGGCTCAAACCTATTTACCTACTGAAGAAGCTTGCTGCCACAGGGGAACCTAAGCTTGGAAGAAGAAGAAGGTCGCTGCTAAGCCTTTGCTTCACTAAGTCAAAACAAATGGTTGATACAACAGATGTTACATCATCCAATATCAGCTGCTTAACCTCCTCAAGCAATAAATCTGGCTAGGAACACAAGAAGCTGAATTGGGCTAAAAGTGACCTGAAATTCCTACATTTTTACATTTTTACACCCAATAGGGGGAACATAACAAAAAATTAGTAACAAATATGAAGAGGATGGGCTCATAAACTCATAATGGTATTCCATTAGGGTTTTGTAAATAATCAGCATCATAATTGTTCTAGTAGAATCTCCAGGTATAGGTTCAGTATATATCTCCCAGTTGACCGCAGATCAAGCCTCTTCTCACGGGGTTCATACTGTCCCTTTCAAAGCTGTTATCGGTGGATTACAGCTGAAACATTATACCATTTCTTGTTTCAGTCAGCCGGATGTATAATATTCTGAATAGATATCATGCCAAACAGTGATAACCTAATTAGATCACATTCAGCTTTGCTACCAGATGCAGCAGAGGACTTGTGAAACAACCTTAGCAGTTGTGGAGTTTTTCATATCAACTGACAATCCCCACTTTTCATTTTCCGTTTTGAGCTGTCTCGTCTGATGCGGGTTTGGCGCTTGGGAAGATTGGGATTACCACAAATCTCTCCTGCAACTTCTTCCTCTTTCAAGGTCTTATAGGACAGTTAGTTATGTTTGCGGGTTTGATTTGGTTTGGTTTTTGGAATGAGTAGATGATTCGGTGGATAAAGGTATACATAATCAATTTATCATTTAATCAATAACATCCGTAGGATGTAAGCTCGTGACTCGTGACTTGTCGAAGATGTTCCAATTCCCTCGAAGATCAATCATCCAGTCCCTCCTCTATTCAGGATTTCATATATTTTGGAGACGCCTAAATCCAAGCCAAAACCACAAAATGCTAGGTTTGATTTGCAAAAGACTGTCTCAGATCAGATGGGCTCGAGATTCATCGACTCCTCCCTGGTTTTTTCAAATCTCATATCCCAAATTCCTTTCAAACGCCACAAACGAACACTCTCTCACTGTTGATTACCTCGTAAACTCATGTGGGTTGTCCCCTAAATCAGCTCTCAATGCCTCCAAACGTATGGATCTCAAGAACACAGCCAAAGCAGACTCTATTCTCACCCTCTTCAAGAACTATGGATTCACCCAACAGCAAATTGCCAACATAATTTCCCGCCATCCAGGTGTTCTCAAATCCAACCCTGACAAAACCCTGAAACCCAAAATTGATTTGCTCTGTAATATGGGCATTTCAGGCCCCATCCTCGCAAAGATCCTCTCAAAATACGCTAACTTTTTGACGGCCAGTTTAGAGAGAAAACTCATCCCTAATTTGGAGTTCCTCAAGAGCTTCATTGACACGGATGAAAAGATTGCTGTTGCTCTGAGTCGTATGAGATGGTGCAGCCGTGTTCCTGAAACAATGGCACCCAATATTGAGATCTTGCGAAACTATGGTGTACCTGACTCCAACATTTCGAACCTAATTTTCCTTCACCCTCGACTACTTATTTGGAAAGCTGAACGGTTTAACGAGATAGTCATGCAAGCCAAGGAAATGGGTTTGAATCCCTCGACCTACACTTTTATCAATGGCATCCGGGCAATGGCAGGGTTGAGTAAGGCTACTTGGGAAGCAAAGATTGCGGTTTTCAGTAGTTTTGGATGGTTAGAAGATGAAATATTTTCGATGTTCCGGAAGCATCCCACTATTTTTAACCTTTCAGAGAAGAGGATCAGGGAAAGATTGAATTTCTTCGTCAACGAATTGAATTGGACTGTTGCGGAACTTAGGAGGTGCCCTTTGGCGTTCCAGTGTAGCATGGAGAAGAGAATTGCACCAAGGTGTTCTGTTCTTCGAGTTCTGCTCGCAAAGGGTCTGTTGAAAAAGGAGAAAATGATAACAGTTTTCAACTGGACAGATGATCAGTTCTATGATAAGTATGTGTTGAAGTATCTGGAAGAGCAACCTCAACTGTTAGAAATCTACCAAAGAGAGATGGGAATTCAAGAATCGGAGATTGGGTCTGACATAGTGAGTGGTTAGTAATTTCTAGAATGTTTTGCTTTACTGTTGAGAAATTTTCTACATTTTTTCCTGCATGAGGATACTGCCCCACTGCTAAAAAATTTGTCTGAAATATCATGATTTCCTTTGGGTGCCAGTATGGGTTTTTTTGTTTCTCTTTGATTCTATAACTGTAAAGTACGTGAGTCCATTGGAGATGGGATAAGATTCAGGTTCCAGCAAATAAGATACCGTTGGAGAATCTATTTTATGACCAATTATTGTGAAGATTCTTTCAAAGCTGAACCTTGCATTGCTTACTTTTGGTTGTGAGATTTGAATTATTAGTTTTAAGAGCTTTGAACAATGGACCTTTTATATTAGCCGATAAGCCTAAGTGGGACATAATATTATGGTGTGTAGGGCATAAGATTGTATTCCAAAATAGAAATCAGCTAGGCCTTTGGAATCAAGTACATAAGGCACCAAATGTTTTTTTGTTCTGCTGTGGTTAAAACTCATATACTGTATGTAGAAGGAATTGAACCGGAGTTGATTCTCTGAAATTAATGCCCTCTTGTGGACAATGTTGATGAGAGTTCATCAGGCAATACAGATCTTACAGTTGTTGGTGGTGTATTTGATCATGTAGGATTGAAGCCATGACTATACTCAGGATCAATGGGCATTTTTTATTTTATAACTGCTGAGTTGAAAGATCTGACCACTTGGGGTTGGGAGCAGTTGGTTATAGAGTGTTATGCTCCCTTGATTATCAAGTACATTGAAGATATCTCCATCTCATTCGAAGGGCCAGATTTCTTAGTGCTTATAAAAATCTCTCTTTCCAGTGGAGGATGTCACAAGCTCCCTTGTTTATCCTTTCTCTCTTTATGGCCTTGTTGCCAGCTTTATCTTTTATTGTAATATCTTGCTTTGATCTCAATAAAAGTTAATGCAATTTTACCAAAAAGGGGAAAACTTGTCTGCATTTTGTGGGGCAAATCTATGAAGTTCAAACAGTAAATTGTCCTAAATTTGTTAACTAGAATATGTTGAACTCCAGAGGATATCCAAAAATTGATTGCATTAAGTATTGAAGATGCTAGGCATTGCAGGTGATGGAAATTTTGGTAGTTTTGGGGAGGAAACAATTGTATGTCTTTCGTTGTTTGTGCAAGCTTGACATCAACTATAGCTGATGGGTTCCTCAAAATTGTGCAAATGATATAATCTAAGTTCGTATGAGTTTCAAAACTTAATGCAAAATTAGGGCTATCTTAAGGTTGTGCAAATTTTCTTATTATGAACAGTTGTGTGTTGAGCTTCACTAGAAATATTGAATTAATGCTGCCAACACCTTTGCTTAAATTTTTGTCAAACTTTTATTCAATGAATCCATTTTCATTGATTTCATATTTAACTTAGGAATCTATGATAAAATATGTTGATGGTACAATAAATGAGACAACTTCATCCTCATCCACAGTTTTCAAAGAAAATGATGCTAAGTTTGGGTGAGGAATGTAGAACTGGCATTTAAGCGATGTAAAGTTAAAAAATTTGGATTGGAAATTGGTTACAGGATGTGCTCCTTAATAATGCAATGCAACCAACATGTGAGCCACTGGCTGCATTTAAATGGTCAAACTCAAGGATATGTTGTCTGAAGATATGCAAGTGTGTTATGGATTGTTTGCCTGAATTTTATGTTAATTAATTCTCATTTTCTGTATCCTCTTTCAGATGTGTTTGCATGTTTGATTTATATCTCTATTGAACATTTGTCCGGCTTGAGTTTGTTAAACATGCTAAATTCTTTCTGGATAAGTTATATTGGATTAATTCTATTCTGCTTCTACTATTCCAAGCTTCAAGTTCATGATAATACCCCTAACTTGTGTTTGCAATAGTAGATTTGAGACACTGCTTACAAATCAGGAATCCAACTACACAATTTATGTTCATTAAAGTGCATCCTGTTCCTATTTTTGGTGTTGTTAGTAAGGAAAATACTGTTCACTTTTCTTATTTTTTTCATTAGGGAAAATATCACGTACTATCCAGATAGTTTGAGAAACATCACCTACCACCCCATGGTTTCTGACTTCATCAATTATCACCCAAATTTTCAAAACATGTGACAAAAAGACCCAAGCCATTAAGATGGTTTCGTTAGATGCTAATGTCAGCTCAAAACCATTTTTTTTGTAGACCATAATGCTCTTACTGTAAGGGTAAAAGTTCATTTTACCCTGCACTAATTTTTAATCATACTCCCAAATCATCTCCTTCTTCGTCGACGGTTAGCAGCGGAAGCACCATCAATTGGAGCATGATTTCCAAAGGAATTCCCAAAGAAATTCGAAGAAGAAGAAGAAAAAAACACAAACAAAAATGACAGTTCTGCCATTAAAGTCGTTTCTCAAGCTTCAATTCTCTCTTTCTATCTCTTTCAGAGTCTCAGAGGGGTCTTTGTTTCACATCTTTTCTACTTTTTTTCTGTGATTTCCACCGCTGGTGCAAATTCTTGCGACGGAACACTGACAATCTTTGGGCCCATGACGAGACAGAGAGTGCTTGATTCCATGGACGCAGAACTTTGAAAGTATGTAAGCAAGCAACCATGAACATTCCAACAAGACTCAAGGATCAATATGTTTTTCAAACATTCCAAGAACGGCAAAAAAAATGAAAACGTATGGTACAGGTTTTAAACGGATCAGATATAAGACGGTATGAAGGGCAATATACTCTCATAAATTGAAGAATTATATCTAAATCAATGGGAATAGATGACATTTATGATGTATCTAGCCATAAAACGGTGAGAATTATCATCTTCAGTGAAGTAGTTAATTGATGTTTTATGTTTGTCTAGGACTCTAAGCATGAATTCATATGAAGAGAGAGAGAGAGAGAGAGAGAGAGAGAGAGAGAGAGAGAGTGTGTGTGTGTGTGTGTGTTCTATGGGTGGCCTACAATATGCATTTGTTATGACCCACAACTAAGGGTGTCACATTTGGACCGAAACCTTTTACTGAAACCGGATTGAACCATTTACATCGGAACCGAGAGACTGTTTAATAATTGGTTCGGTTCTGGTTTCAAGTATTACACCGTTTACTTAATCGGTTTGGTACGGTTTTGAACTGTTTAAACCGGCGGATTACACCGGCTAGAGACCGATTAAACCAAATAGAATATGAATCGTTAATTCTCTACAAGCTAACTCATTCTCTGTATTATTAATATATTATTTCCAAAGATTAAAGAGTAAAGTCCCCAACCCTAACCCAATTCCAATTAATAAATTATTTTTCCAATACCCCAACCCCATTTTCCAAGAGCCTAAACAATTAAACCAAAATAGAAAAATTCTGGAAAACATAACCCCATTAGCCATTAGGCATAGTGGTATACTAATAGTCAAAAGTCTCACTCACTCCTTGGGGGGGAAACAATATTCAAAGTTAACTCTGGAATTGGAAGACACTAGTAGGCTATCATTAGTCATTATGGTTGATTTTTTTGCCTATGATCTTGGTCATTGTATGTAGGGTACCTATCGATGTGAACCATGGGTTCAATGTTGATATTGTTTGGAAGAGTACCAGTTTTGATCGGATGCACAATTTTTTTTTTTATTTTATGAAAAATCGATTAATAACTGATACGTTAAACCGTTTATAAACCCCAAGCAAAACCGATTAATGAAAAATCGTTTAAAAACTAGTAGACCGAAATCGATTATTAATCAGTTCTGGTTTCAATTTTGACACCGTTTAATTAATCAGTTTGATTTTGGTTTTACCCTTTTATACACTGCATCGGACTAGATCGGACCGTTAAAATCGATTATAAACCGTTTAACTTTCTTACCCACAATCCATAACTCGTCCTAACGAGTAATAAAGTAATGAGTTTAGAAACAATTATGAGGAAGTGACAGCCTTTAATCTCACATCAAGGAGACAGTAAGAATATTAAACCATATGAGATTAATAGACTCATTACTCATTGAAGATGCAAGTTAAAATACAAATACGATATGATACGATATGATACGAGTATTAAATGTATTTTAATCAGCAAAGCTTAGAGTATGAAGTATTTTAAAGTATTATTGAGGTCAATACAATAAGATACACATTAAGGGGTGGAATACAATACAATTATACAATACGCATTTAAAATGAGTTTTAACCAACAGAGACCCGGATTGGCCATAAATCACCTAGAATCGGTTTACGACCAAATTTACTCGAGATGTTATAGGGAATCAGACCCCACCAAACCTTACCGAAACTACGAGAGTTAACCCTCCACATGGCTCTAATTACTGACACGTGTAGAGAAGGTCGTTTGATGCCAGGAGAAAACCGAGCATTAAATTAGAGTAGAAGAAGAAGCAATGGGGGATTACATGCCTTTTACAAATTCCCCAAACCTGAAAGATCCATAACCGGGAAAATGGCTATAAGGGTTGAGAAATGGCGGAAATTCGTAGCTCCCATAGCCATAAGAACCATCAGATGCAGCTCTGCAATTCATCGCCAGCTTCTCCACAATGGCCCAGACACATTGGAGGAGCTATTTGAGAGGCACTTAGCGAAGAAAGACCAGAATAGCGTCGACGAGGAAGAAGACGTGCTTTTAACTCGTCGTCGTCTCTATACTACACGCAGAGAGGCTCTTAGTTTATACAGAGACATCTTAAGAGCCACTCGCTTCTTCGTTTGGCCTGATTCTCGAGGTATCTTATGGAGAGATGTTTTGAGAGAGAACGCTCGGAAGGAATTCGAAGAAGCCCGGTTCGAGAGGGACCCTGAGGTCATCACGAGATCGCTTATTGCGGGTAGAGATGCTGTCCAGGCTGCCATCGATAAGCTTGTTGAAAAGCAGAAGCAACAGATGGAGAGCGAGCGAAACGGTGGAGATCGTGGTCGGTGATACATGTAAATTAAGAATTTAATGTTTATGGATATGATGCGCTCTTTATTTGAAGAGACAGATGTTTATTCGATGTGCAATTTTTGAATTTCTTTGGCTATCTTCTGGTTATTGAATGCCCTAAATTTTAATTTTGAAGAAATCCATAGGAAATAATGTCAGAAACTGGGAATTTTGTGGTTAACGTCAATTAGGAATCATTCGATCACTTTTCTGGCAGATATGGGGCTTCCCAATTTGAATTCTTTTGAAATGGAAGGTCTGCAGCTTCAGCGTTTGTTAAGTTAGTTCCAGGATTAATCTTGTGAGACTCTTAGTAGGAAGAAGGGCCTAAACGTTTATCGATTTCAGGGGTTTACAATCTTTTATATAGCCTGAATCCCAAGAAGTGAAATAAGAGAGATGGATGCTGAGGAAACCGTAAAAGAAAACCACTTCCCTGGAGAATCAAGTTTTTGAAGATCCACCTGCTATCGAGGTCCTTTTTGGTTGCTTTCAATCTCCTTTTGTGGTGAACGATATAGGACATAGGTACTCCAGTCAAACCTTGTCTAACCTGCTACATTACCATACTTTGTTGTTTTGAAGAATATAGATTGTTGAGAGATTTTGGTTGGACTTTGGAGAAGGTCAGAGCATTCTCTTTAAATGTTATCCCTAAAAAAAATATTCTTTCATTCTTTCTGGTAAATCTAAGAGTCCCTGGACATAGTTAGCTTGATTTTTCAAACAATTACATTGTCAAGTTTCTTGAGAGATAGAAACAGATGTAGCACAGCGCAGTCATGGGGTCGTTGGCGATTAGGCAACTAATTGCTACTTTAAGCTAATGTGAGAGATGATTTTATTGTCCTTCAATTGCGTGTTTACATAAAATATATATCCTAGGGTGGCCTTGAGACATCCCAAAGGCAATTGTGGTGTTTGAGATCATTATGAAATTTTTTATTTTTTCATGTATTTAATTCCATATTTGGTCTAGATATAATCTTATGTTTGAAGGGTTTGTTGGTTTGTTGGGAGGCATAAGAGTTGATAGTTAGCAACTTTTTGTGAAAGAACCTTTACCATGATAGAAATGATATCTGGGTCAATTGATTCACCCATTCATTGTTTTCAAAGGATTGTTTTCTATCCGAAGATCCATGGAGGAAACAATCTGTGAGCTGAATTGATTCTTCATTTAGAATAAATGTGGTGTTGAAGGTGATTCATCTCCTGCATTAATCTCCCCAAAATATTAGCCTTGTAAACTCCTTTTCTTTTTCTTCACTTAGTGGTCTGAACCTTGAAACTGTGAGGAACATAATCATGTTCAGTATGATATTTAGAATCGTAGATCATGTTGGTTTCATTGTGGAACCTGTGCCCACTTACAAAGCTGCTTGTTTTACTCAACTGTGTTGAAGCCATTTCGTCATTGAGCGGTCTAATAAATTTCTGCCATTCTACAGCTTCCTGCCACCCAGCTTCAGCATATGTTTCGTTGAACAAGATGTAGAACCTAGTCTACCAAATTGTTTTCAGATGGAAACTCTGCTACATGTAATGTTTCTTTTATTTAAAAGATTGCTAATTGATGTTTTCATTTTGTCTACTAGAAGTCAGTAGAGATCCCTGTACCCTCACTGTTAGGACTGATGGCATTTCCTCAATAAAATATCCTACTGCTACAGGATTTCTTCAGAAACATAAAAGTCTCTTCCATCCATATTACTCGAATCCAGGATCAATACTGTAAGTCTGATATCATGTATAGAACTCTCATCCTTTATCAACTATGCCAGTGATGTGGAAAATGATATGTTGGAAGTAAATATTCGGAATGGTGCCCTTTTCCTGCCTTTCTGAGAATAATTTGAATTCTAAAACCACCACATTATGATTATGCTTCAGGAAATTACGTCCTGAGATGCCAAACTGTCAAAAGATAGATTTCCTTCCAGAGTCACCATATTTTTCATAGATATGTGTTATTTATTTATATACTTACCTTTTCAGGAGTTTAATTTTATTATTCACACCAGACTAATTGTGACTGTGTCCCTTCCTTATAGCAGCATCTGGTTTGAGTGGCCTGGGTTTACTGGGTTTTCATTTTCCAACCATTGCAAGCATAAACCACAACCATCAGGGAGAGCGATCAATAGAACTCATTGCTTTTCCCTCCCCCACATGGATCAATAGATCAATAAGTTATTAACATGTTCAGCACTGCCTTGGGGACTTATTCCCTGTGGACAGTTACTTTCTTAGTTTCTGGCAAGGTGTCTTCCTCCATTGACTGATGAGTATATCTACTGGTGTGAGAATACTTTCACTGACTGAATATATAGTTCTGCAACGTGCAGCAGCCCTGTCTTTCCCTCAGTGCTTGAATTGCTTCTGCTCACTAATTGTTTAATCTCTATAGTTTCTCAATGGATCTCTTTTATGGAATTTTCAGCCAATGGTGATTTCTGAGAAGGAAGGAAGATGTCGAGTCTGCCTTAATGTTGACATACCTTGACTTTGGATTTTCATTCACCAACACCACCACAAAACAGAAGCATATCCACCATATTTCTTGGTGCCTCCCCTTCAGATACCCCTTGTGAAGTTCCATCAAAACTTTGACACATCAGTAAAAAATTATGAAGAAAGACATAGTAGTGGCAAGGGGACTTGCCGGCAAGTCAATTTTAACCTCGGAGATTAGATTAGAGCAGCTGTGGTTCTGTTTATCTTCTGAAGGAGATAGTTGAATGTGGGATGTGAAGTGTTTTATAAGATTATTATGGGGTAGTGGCTCGTACACGGGATATTCCTCCTATCTGTTCGTTGTTTAAGGGGCTCGAGTATTTTGAGTAGTCTAGATCATAGTAAGTTCAAGAACGACAAACATTCGGGTATAGATAAATGTGTATTAAATGCAAATAGACATCAATACAGGGATTAAAAATCTGGATAAAAAAACACATGCGTTTGTGTTTAATACGGTAACATATTTTTTTTAAAATACGAACATATATTTACTTTGCAATAGACATCTATATTATTCAAAAAATATAATAATAATGTATAAATATAAATTTATATATAAACAAAATTTGTAATTTATGAAATTCAAATGATGATCATCATTTCATTAATATAAATACATATCAAAGTTGGAAAGGTTCAATTGGTAATGAGGCTCTGGGAATTTGGAAAAAAAAAATCGAAACATTAGAAAAGGGAGTGGGGAAATTTTTTTTTTTTTTTGCTTTTATTATTCTATTTTTTCCATGTTTAATAGGATAGTACGTGTAAACATGTTTAATAGGTTTTGATATAAAATATACGATTATTTAAGATTCTATGTAATAGTTGGAAAAAATATGTTTAAAAATTCGAAACACATAAAATTCGGGTATTAAACGCTACATTACTACGTAGGCACCCCACCCCTTTCTCTCTCCCGGAAAAAGATCCTCTCCAGTCATTCAGTCTGTTCAATCATGGACAGATGGACTAGATTTAAAAGACACACCCCTAATGTATTGGTATGCGTGTCTTTTACATCCAGTCCGTTCGTTCGCGACTGGACGAACTGCATGGACTTAAGACGATCTCAATCCCTCTCTCCCCACCCTTCCCTTCTCTCCAATCCTTTAACACCTCATCTATTCCCAAACCCCCACTCTCGCGATGGAAAAAGATTGTCTCTAGTCCATCTAGTCGTCCAGTCAAGACGGACGGACTGGATTCAAAGGACACACCCTTCAATATATTGATATGCGTGTCTTTTGAATCCAGTCCGTCCATTCACAGCTGGACGGACTGGAGACGATCTCAATTCTTCTGGCGACCTGCATCCGGTCTGCTCCTCCGGAGGCCTGCAAAACCCTAACCCTAACCGTTCCTAATCTTGGATCGTCTCCAGTCCGTCCAGTCGTCCAGTTGTGGACTGGGCGGACTGGATTAAAAGGACACGCATACCAATACATGGGGGGGCGTGTCTAAGGGTGTCAACGGGCCGATCCGGGCCGGTTTCGGTCCGGGCTGAATCGGTGTCGGGTTTTATAAGCCCAACCCAAAACATGTCCACTAAGAGTTCGGGCTGGGTTGGGCTGCGCTGGACACAATAACAATCGGGCTGGTCCGGTGTCGGTTTGTTATCGGGTTGGGTTTATTGAGGTGATTTCGGACTGGTTCGGTCCGGACCGGGCTTATCAAGCTTATCAGGCCTATTTTATATGTAAGATATATTGCCTATTTTATTATTTTTATTTATAAAATTAGAATCATTCATTCTATATGCATGTAATTCAGTAAATTGTAACAATTAACATACTCTTTTCAACTATAGATTCATATAATCTTTTCGATCAAGAAGTGAACTATAACAGTGTAATATAATCCATCAAAATTTAAAATCATTAAAATTAAGAAACTGGGTCCGAATGGACCTTACCGGTGTTTGGGTTAGGTATTATTGGTTCGGGCTAGTTCGGGCTTCTTAACGGGCTGGTCCGGTTTGGTTTTGGTTTGGGCTGAAACGGTGTCGGGCTTTACAAGCCGAGACCGAAACATGTCCATTAAGGTTCGGTCCGGGTTGGGTTCGGGTTATATCGGGCTGGCTCGGTCCGTGCTACCGGTCCGGGCCCATTTTTGACACCCTCGCGTATCCTTTAAATCCAGTCCGTCCATCCACGACTGAACGACTGGACGGACTGGAGACGATCTTTTTCCTTCCTAATCTCCTCACTCCACGCAATTAGTGCATCATTCTGAGCTTTTTAGATTCCTGCAATTTGAATTAGAATTTCCATTTGTATTTTTTTTTTCTATTCCTGGATTCTCTGCAAATGTATTTCTCCTTCAAGCAATACTCGCTTCTACAGCTACCCATCAAACATTAATAAGGACAAAAGCATGGGAGCAAAGAATCCAGTCCATAAGCGCTGACGCGCGCCAGAACAACAAATGCAAACTGGAGAGAATCGTGGGATCAGGAAATTCGCTAATCTGTAACATCAGCAGATGCAATTCGCTATAGCAGTGGCCCTAATTCGATGACCCCGCAGCAAATTGGACCACAATGGCAGCTGAAAAGAAATGGCCCTTCACTCTCTTCTCTGATGCCTTCGTTTCCTTATTATTTTCTTCTCTGTCCGGTTTCAGTGCGTCTTCCGCTTCAGCTTACATAGGTCGTTCCCTTCGTTGTTCGGTATGGTGCTAATTACCCTCCTGCTTTTGCTTATCACATCTTAGAGGAAGAGGGCATAATGACCAGATCTTCCGGTTATTGTTCGTGGTTTATCACCCTTGTAACCGCTACCTTCTACATCTTGAGCTCGAAGCTTCAAATGAAGAACGACAAAGGGTGGCGGAAGCGGTCTGTGCTTTTCCAGCTATACGGGCTTTTGGGAACGTTGATGTTATAGGGAACCTGGATCCTGTCCCTTACATGGTATGATATCTATTGTTTGCAAGGAGGTGGTTGTGATTTTAGTTAATAATTACGCAAGCTTCGTGGGAATTTATGCCAATGAAACATGGATTTGCACATGTGATGGCAAATGCAAAACAGGTTATTTTTGAAGATGTTTGTGACTGCGTCTTATCTGCCTGAAGGGGGTAAGTGATTGAGGAAACCATGCTTTGAAAACCGTTCAAAAGCTATTGTAAGTCGTCCACATTCATATCGTGGAATCCTCAAATGTTTCGTTCATTTTGCAAGAGACTAGTGCAGATCATAGTGGGCAGAGATTCATCAGCCAATCTCCCTTTTCTACATGACCCCTCTCTTAGATCCATCTCAAATGCCAAAATTCAACCTTCCCTCAGCCTACATTACCTCAGAAACGCTTCCGGATTGTCCCCAGATTTGTCTCTTAAAGCCTCTCAAAAACTTTTTATCAGAACCAGCAGCACCAGCAGATGTGAGACAGTCCTTACACTCCTTGACACCTATGGATTACCCAAACCCCAAATCTCAAAGCTTATCACCAAGTACCCTTCACTACTCTTTGCTGATCCTGACAACACCTTAAAACCCAAGTTAGAATTTTTCTCTAACATGGGGATTTCAGGCCCCAGCCTTGCAAATATCCTCTGCAGAGACCCAAGCGTTTTGGATTGCAGCTTGGAAGACCATGTCATCCCTTTGGTCAACTTTCTCAAGAGTTTCATTCACAGCGACGGAGACATGGGTATCATTCTGGGTCGCTTGAGATTGCTTAAGGGCGTCCTTGAGTTAATGGGTCCAAACATTGAAATCTTGCGCGAACAGGGCTTGCCTGATTCGGTCATTTCACAGCTAATATTACGCCGACCTCAATTGTTAACTTGGAAAGCCAGCCGCTTCAAGGAGAAGTTACTGCAAACAAAACAAATGGGTTTTGACACTTCAAGTTTGCTGTTTGTTCAGGGCTTCCTTGCATCTGCACAGATGAATAAGCCTACGTGGGAAGCAAAACTGGGGGTTTTCTGGGGTTTTGGATGGTTGGAGAATGAGGTTATCTGTCTGTTCAGAAAGCAACCTGGTTATTTGACTCGTTCTGAGAGCATTATCAGGACCCACTTGAAGTTCTATATGAAGAAATTGGATTGGACACCGGTGAATATTATCGAGAATTCTGACCTTTTACACCAAAGCTTAGAGAAGAAAATTATTCCAAAGTGTCTTGTTCTCGGAGTTCTTTCCTCCAAGGGTATCTTCGAGAAAGAAAGATTGGGCACGGCATTGAAAATGAATGAAGTTAAGTTCTTGAAGATGTTTGTGATGAAGTATGAGAACGAGCTACCTGAACTGTTGAAATTGTACAAAAGTATGGCAGAATCTCCCAGACCAGAAACTGGGTCTGAGGAAGGGAGCAGAGCTGATAACTTGTAGAATGTTCACTTTGCAATTTTGAGAATGTATCCGCGGTTTCCTGTCTGATGATGCTCATGTATAGTTAAGTCACATTCTTCTCGAGTAAAGGTCAATTGTTTTAAATTCTCTGTAATTGGTAGATAATGATAGAAAATGGAACATGGTCCAGCATAGAAAAAGGGTAATTCTTAGTTACCGTGCAAATACATTGGGGAAATTGGGAAACTTGTTATCAATTCAAAGTGAAGATGGCAACATCAGAATCAGATGATAAATTATAAGTTGGGCCTCCAGTAGTGGAAGAGGTTTTACTTGAAAGTCAGCCTAGGTCATTTCACGTTGTCGAAGAGAAGACTCCTCCACAATTGGCGGCTTTCTTATTGACAAATGGAATTGAGTAGGAGCCTAGCAGGTAGTGAAGAAGGGACAGGATGTGCTATCTGTCAAATTGTTTTATGATCTGCAGTCATGCATTAATACAGAAATAACAAAGGTGTGCTTTTCTTATCATTTTTTTTTGTTGCAAGTCAAAACTTTACTCGGGTTTAATATGTGTACTTCCTCCTCCCCCCCTAAAACTTAATTTTCTATGTCCTGGAGAGATTGTATGGAACAATTTGAGTTGTATGCTGTTATTAAAAACTTTAGGAAAACAGCTTTGTATTTTAAAGACAAGTAGACAGCGAAAACTTTACTCAGGGTTAATATGTGTACTTCCCCCCCTCCCCACCACCCAGATATCAAGTATTATAGTTTTAAACTTTTTTGAAACGCAAGACCTGAAAATATGATGACTTCATGACTAAATGTACAGTGAAATGTTCTGAAAGGTAGGATGGTAGGTTAAATTTGCATTTAGAATGATTACCCATAAATATAGTATTATAGCATCCAATAAATGTTAATGCTCCAAAAGATGTCTGATCATGTCCAGGCCAGTCTCCTTTGCAGTTATCCTGAGGAGGAATTTAGTATGTGAACTGCTATGCTGTATCTACAATGATCTCAAGAAACTCAGATGAGCAGAAGATGTCTCCCTGCCATGTTTTGGGGTATCTGCCTCGTGGTGATACTCTAAGATGCTTCTGCTTTTGCTAAACCCTCTAAGCACTTACATTGTGGTGAACTGATTCGAATTTTGAAGAACCAGTAGGAAACTTCTTAGTTTGCCAAGGACCTTGAACTCTGTCAGGAAACATTCCAGTTTTATTTGGCTTAATACCTATGCGGATTTGTTAAATAGGCTTAAGTTTGCTAGTAACCTTTAACTCTTCTTCAGTGTCTTAGGATCTGAATCTGAAAAAAGTTCTTAAACACCTCTTTTCTCTCTTTCTTACATTTTCTTATCTTTTCGTAAATGAATGGCAAGACATTAGCAAGCAGGTAACAGATTGGTTGTTAGCAGTTAAAGACATGACTTAAGCCCAGTTTGAGGGTATGAAGCCCTACATGTTGGGAGTGGTCCCACATTAGTTAAGTCTGAGACCTGAATGTATTCATATACCCTTTGGGCCATCTCCCACCTTTTAGCTTAAGATTTTGGTGGACACTTCAAATATAGTATCAGGGCCATCAGACCCACTATGATAATAATACATCTTTGGATTCTGGTGTATTGAGTTCAGTGAGCTATTATCTTTTTTTGTTTCTTGCTTATCTTTGCCCCTATCTGGGTTCAGCTAGAGTGCAATGCCCAACCAAGCAACCACGTTATGCATCCATTGGGCACCGGCCCTCAGCTGCCCGAATGCATCCCGAGTTGCTCAATTCTACGAAACCGGATTGAGACTCCAAATAGACCTGGGGAAGACTAAAAGATTGCACGGTAGTTTACTTGTCTTTTGATAAATGGAACTTAGGACCGACCACTGAAAGAACCATCAAGGAAGTTAAGCGAAGGGGACCGTCGGGAAAGGTACCCGAGTGCAACGGCTTGTTTGTTGTTGTTAGCAGTTAGGTATTGGCGACTAGTAGCTCGGGGTGGTTAGTCACCTTCTTTTTCTCTTCTCCTTTGGTCAGGCAAGTCAGCTGGTAATCCCAACCGAATAAGCAATCGCAATCGCTACAAGCAACCTATTTCATACCCTTCTCGTCGTACTTCCTCTTCTCCTTCTCTTCTTTCTTATGAATCTAAATGGCAAGCTTAAATAGTCTTTTTTTTTTCAATCGTAACCAGCCATAACTCCCACCGATAGAGGAGCGCTCGTTTTGTTGTTGGCTCATCCCATCTTCAATGAGAGTTGACTGCCTTGCGTCATTTGCTATTGATCGAAGAAGGGTGGGAATCAAGAAGAAGAAGTTGCAACATCGAATGCAAGGCCTCTATCTGCACACTCTCCCGGCCCTAATGAACCGTTCCTTTTCATGATTATCCCTTTCCCGTCCTTATGAGGTAGGTGGAATCATCAAGTGAAATGCACCGCTTTCTCAATTTGAGAGAAATACAGGGAATGAGATGAGTTGAGCATTGATTAGTGCTTGTTCGCGAAGTGCCCTGACTACGGGAAGTGAAGGCGGAATGATCGTGGGAACACCTAATTATTGAGGAAGGTTGGCTCGAGCGGTCGAAGACGCTGATGCTTGACAGCGCCTCACAACCCCCTAAAGGTCAAAAGGTAATCATACGCCCCAACAAGGGAGGGGAAATACCAGTTGGTAAGAACATCACCAATATGTGACGTTTCCAACGCTGACTTTTAGGGGCTTTGGAGCACCACAAACTCTATAACTTGATCCTCTTATCTTAGACGATAGGTGAGACTGAATTCTCAACCCCTCCCTTGGTTTTAGAACCCAAATTTTGGAAAAGTTCTGTTAGGTTCTTAGTAGCAGTCGGCGACCTTTTCTTCTTTTACTTCACATAGCTTTTTGTCTCCTTGATAGCTGGAAGTTCTCCAAAAGTATGAAAAGCTGGAGGACTTTGTACCATCCATTCTAGTGTGGTTGGATTCTGTTCAACAACCCAAGGACTTGGAGCACATCTTTTGTTGTTTCCACTGCTTGAAGTGATTGTTACGACCACGAAGAAACGACGAATCCCAACTACGGATATATAAGAGCCAAAACTGCTAAGGGCATTCCATCCAGCGTAAGCATCTGGATAATCTGGAATGCGACGTGGCATACCCGAAAGCCCTAAGAAATGCATGGGAAAGAAGGTCGGATTAGGCCTCTGTATTATTGGGTGAGATGAATAATTATCAGATTTTTTTTCTTTTTCTTTTTAAACAGATGAATGAATGCCAGTATGGTTGAAGCTTTGTAAGGAGTTGAATCTATCAGCGATTGATGTGGATCATGATAATACTATGTTTTTGTTGTTGCTGTGAATCATGATTATATTATGTTTTGTTTTTGGTGAATCTTTTGTGTTCCCATTGCTATTCAAGTTGGAGATTCTAACACCTTTTGGAAGAATTTAATCCTCTCTTGAATGCCTCACTCTCTAGAGTTAGCTCGTCTGATGAGAGGTATGTGCAGCGGCCAGCTTTAAGTAGTGTTCGAATAGAATGCAATAAGATAGTGGATGCACTTGCTCAAGAAAGCATAAATAATGGACTGCTGTTTAGATTCTTTGTAGCATACCTTCGCATCATCAGTTACGATAAACTGAGACAGCCTTCCCTTTAGCTCTGTAGTTTGTAATCCAGATCTGTATAGGAAGTTTCTTTCTTTCATACCGAGCTTCACCATGATGACTAGCAGCTGATCCGGTCGAGAATTAGTTGGATAGGTCGCGCATGTTAATGCGTCAAAGCATGCTATGTTCCCTTATATAGGCACTCGTATAGAGCCCTCTCAAGTATGAACCTGGACCCATCGGGTACCTCCTAGTCATCCAAAACTCTAGAGGATACTGAAGGATTAGGGATCAGAACTGGACCACTCCTCCAAACCCGTTATCTGGTTGCAGTTTCACCCCTCTAATCAATGACATTCTGTAAGTGCTTGGTTTGGATAATATTGTAGTAAGGAGTATGCACAACCCTATAATAGTGGATTCAGAATTATTTTTTGCTTATATCTACACAGAAAACTATGAACATGCTCTAAACCTCTCACATGTGACAAAGAAAACAAGGTAGAACCCTTCATTGACCTTCATTTCTGTTGCCTCTCTTTCTCGGCTATGATTTCAATGGGAAAAGCTAAACAAAGGTGTTTTAATGCTTTGAGGTCTGTCTGTTCCCCTTCTTCCCCTTTTGCATCTTAGTTTGTCATTATTTCTTATTTTCTCTTTCTTCTTCCTACTTATCCCTAAGCCTTACTTTTCCAACAGCACAACTATCCCACCAGGAGCTCCTGCTCTATAGTTTTATTTTCTTATTCTTCTTTGTCCTCTCTCTCTTCTTCCCTTCACCTATTTCCTTAACCCCACCTTCTTTCTTTTCTACATTTGTGGGTTCTCTTCTAAGTGTTGCATATAATTCTATCTTCATGTGATCATGACCTTACCTCTTGTATTCTGTGTAGACAACTTGATAAAAAGCTGGAGGAAACTCAACCAGTTGGAGTGGGTTTGTTCAACAGTCTAGAGGCTTACTTAACTTCAAAAAAGAGCAGATTTTCAGCAGAGAAATAATATAGATCCAAACATCTCTCATCCAGATTCCTTCTCATTGATTTTGTAGAGAAGTACAGTATTGGGGAGTTAAATTTATGACCTTAAAAAAGGAACTAATTGTATCTAAGCGTAATAACCATTTGAGATAGTCAAAACATAAACCCAAATTCACCAACTTATTAAGCACTGATTTTGATTTCCTATTCCTAGGACACTCAAAACAACAACAACAACAAAGCCTTATCCCAACTAAATGGGGCCGGCTACATGGATTATTGTCCGCCAATCAGCTCTGTTTGATCTTATACTTGAAGCAAAGCCTAAGCTATACATGTCTTTCTTCACCACCTCCCCTATAATCATCTTAGGTCTGCTCTTAACTCTTTTAGATCCTTCAAATCACTCCTCCGTACGGGAGTATCTAACAGCCTCCGTCCAACATGGCCACATTTGGAATAAGAAAAAGTAATATAAAAGACAGTAACTAAAAAGACAATCTAAAATATCTCTTAGGTCATTCTCTAATTGGACATAGTGACTAAGCTTTCTCTGGAAAAACCTATCTCACAACTTTTTATTTTAAAATAAACTTGTACTACATATTCTGTCGCTTACTCTGTATTCAGCCTGTAGTGAATTTGGGCTGGCTGTAACTGGCTTGCTTCATTCTCAAATTGGCCATCAAATTTTGCCTTCATAGGCTGGTTTGAGATTCAATTGGACCATTCTAGGGCCTGAACCAAATTTTCTTCCTTATGATTTGTAGAATAGTAACACTATACTTGAGTTGTTGCAAAATTGACTCTTTCGGCCAATTTTCTTTAATGTTTCAGGTGAGTTGGCATAGGCATCAAGAAGTATGTATTTTTTTTTCTTTTTTCCTGCTTTGTTTACTAACAGTCGCTAGTTGAATTGGAATATTGAGTATTGGTTATGCAAAGTGGAGATTTATTTCAGGTTGAAAACAGTTCTTCTATACTGGTCATATATGGTGTGCTGAGTACAAATTAAAGTCAAATTTGAGCAAAACAATTTAAGAAGGTAGAAGGTTCTGAAGCATTTAAGCCAGAATATGTGGTTGTTAAAAACATTGTTTTTCCTGAGTAGTTATGATGGCAGTTACATGTGCTGCTTACTGTGAATATGATCTTGGTGCTACATCATTTGAAGGGGAGAGGAAATTTAGATTAATCTTTCTATCAGTATGATGTTTGATCATATTAGAAAAACCTTACTTTGCATTTGTGTGATGTCTGAACAGACCAGAGAAACCTTACATGGTTATTTTATGGTTTTTTATTTGGGGGAAGCTTTGAGTTCAGATTGGCTAAATTGAAGGCAGCAAAGTTAGTCTCAAATGAATTGATCAGGTTCAGCCATCTATTCATCTGAGACCATCTTGGAAAACCATGGCATTCCTCTGTTCCAAGGAGGTATGGAGAACACATTTTCCAATGTAATCACAAAAAACAGTTATGCTCTGGACATCCATGTCATGGAAGAAAATAATAGACATTCATAATGACTTGCAACTCATTATTTCTAGTGAGAATACTGTGATGTGCACTATATGCTATCCTGTGTGTCCAAGATGGTTGCATGATCAAGTTAAATCTAGTACTCTTAGAATTCATGTAAGTCTTGTGGCTAGGAATTCAAACTTGTAATCTATTACTTTGCACAGGAAGTTTTGAGAGAAACCATGTTTCTTGTTTCTCTCATTTGAGCTTTCATTGTTCGAAGATTGCAAATGCTTTAGTACAAAAAAATTAGGCTTCTGTCAATATGTGTATCATATATATTTATGGGAAAAAGATTCATGTCTAGCAGTGTGTTCTTCCACTCAGACAGAGGAGAGGTGAAATCATCCACCCCATCTCCTAGTTGGAATGCCTGTGCAGGAGTTACACAGCCAGACAGAGAACCCTTCCCTATTTTTATTCGTAAAGATGGACCAAGCAAAACTATTTGTTGTCTGGAAAAAAGTACTCAAATATGTTTCATTATTATATACAATTAAAACTAGACAAATGGCAAAGAATACAAAATTAATTTTTCATCCTCAAAGCCTGATATTTCCTATTCAAATGAGTTTTTCTACTCTTTTCTTCTTTTTTTTTTTCTGGGCTGGGCACTGAAGTATAGAAGGTTCCTTCCGGTTTAAGCCCTTTGCTCCAACAAGAAGATATTTTAATGTGGGAGGGGGAAAGAGAAAGAAAAAGAAAAAAAAGAAATTTAGTCAAACACCCCCTTGAAACAATGTTTTATGACAGGTATAGTTCACATTGGGCGTTAAAAACTGACGGGAGAATTCTAATTTTTTTTTAAGACAATACTATCCTTATTCAATGTAAAATTACATAAATATCTACAAGTTTTTGAGATAGACAATAATATATTTGTGTAATTTTACATTGAGTGAAGGTATTATTCTCTTAAAAAAAATTCATTAGTTTTTAACAACCGATATGGATTATATTGTTATAAAACACTGTTTTAGGGGTAATATACCATTGTCTATCTTCTAGAGATAGAAAATGGTATATTTATGTAATTTTACATTGAGTAAGGGTAGTATTGTCTTAAAAAAAATTCATTAGTTTGTAACGTCCAATATAGATTATACTGTTATAAAACATTGTTTCAGGGATAATCTGTGTAATTTTTGTCAAGAGAAGGTAGTTCTGTATAGTAAACCAATTGTCAAGGGGTATCTAAGTAATTTTTTTTTTTATTTTTTTTTTTTTCCCTCCTCTTTCTCCCTTCCGCTTTGAAGCATATCTTTTTGTTGGAACAAAGTTGGTTTAAACCGGAAGGAACCCTTCTATAGTTCAGTGAGCAGCCCAGGTCTATCTATGGGTCAAAACTTTGAACTTGATAAATTCACACTATTCATATTCCAGCCATTTCGCTGGTCGACATTCAAATTCGTGAAAAAAAAAAAAAAAAAAATTCAAATTCGTGGTTTTCAGCTTCACACCTGCCTCATCCCACTAGGAAGATTGGAGATTCAGAAATCCATGCTTGGACCTGTTTCCCTTGTAAATCATTCTTCAGTTCAACTCTTACCCTGCCAGAATGTTTAGCTTCTGCAGAAAACTTCTCCATATAAAGTCGTTCGGTGATCCATCAACACATCTCTTTTTTATTCGGAACTCAGCTTTTAGGTTTAGTTCAGATGCCACAGAAATACCGTCTCTCACTGTAGATTACCTCATAAACAAATGTGGGTTAACCCCAGAATCTGCTCTTAAAGCCTCCCAGAGTATTAAAATGAAATCCACCACAAAAGCAGACTCAGTTTTGGCCCTCCTCAACAGCTATGGATTACTCAAACCCTATCTCTCAAAGCTAATTAGCAAGGAACCAACAGTACTCTCTGCGAATCCTAAGAAAACCCTTGAACCCAAGTTTGAATTTTTCTCTAATATGGGGATTTCAGGCCCCGACCTTGCAAGGATCTTCCATAGACACCCAAGCATACTAACGAATTCCAGTTTGAAAAACGATATTGTGCCTTCCATTAACTTCCTTAAGAGTTTCCTTCGCGATGACAGAAATATTGCTGTTGCCTTGACTCGCTTGAGGTGGATCAAGGGGATTCGAAGAGTAATGGAACCTAATATTGAAATCTTGCAACATCAGGGGGTGCTGGAATCTGGCATTTCAAAACTAATGAAACTTCGCCCTCAATTACTTACATGGAAACAACCTCAGTTCAATGAGGTTGTCCTGCAAACCAAGGCAATAGGGTTTAACCCCTCGACTATGGTGTTTATTTCTGCCGTCTGCACGCTGTCGCAGATGAAAAAGACTACATTGGAAAGAAAACTTGAGGTTTTTAGGAGTTCTGGATGGTCAGAGTATGAGATTCTTTGCTTGTTCAAAAAATGTCCTCCTTGTTTTGCTGTATCAGAGAAAAGCCTTAGGACACGATTGGATTTCTTCTCAGGCAAATTGATTTGGACCGCAGCGGACGTTGTCAAGAATCCATTTGTTTTGCTTCTTAGCATGGAGAAGAGAACTGTTCCAAGGTTTTCTGTTATTCAAATACTTCTCTCGCAGGGTCTGATGAAGAAACAAAGTATTAGTACTGCACTGATTTTGAGTGAAGCTAAGTTCCTGGAAAAATTTGTTAGGAAGTATCATCAGGAGCTACCTCAGCTTATGGAGGAGTACAAACGAAACATGAAATGACTTGGGAACTGGGATTGATGATTTGTAGAACTTGTTCTTACAATTTTAACTGGTGTTTGCAATTTTTGTACTTGATGATATGACTTGCTTTCTCTGGCTACAGGTCACATTCTCTCAACAACTAATATTTAACGGTTTATATTTTTCTAATCCTTTGGTAATGTAGATCTTGGAACATGATCCACTGAAAAATGAACATTACAATGTTGGAATTCATGAATAGATTATCCATTTCGACTCCTTTTCGTGGAAGTAAGTTCCCAGTAAACATTCAAACTGAGCATGGGTTACCTTTTAACATCAGGTTGTGAAGAAGAGAGAATTTCTGTTGGCTGCATACAAAATTATTTTTATTGAGACCCGGTGGGGTTTTGCTTCTACTTTCTTGCAACCTAATGTTTTTTGTTCTGGGTTGGTTATGTGTATGAGTTAGTTATATGCTGTTATTGAGATCTTTGAAGACAGTAAAACGGCTGTAGAATTTAAGTCATGGCCTTTGAGGACTTATGGGTCCTTGTAATGGAATTCGAAATTGGTCATTGCAAAAAATAATCTATAAATTGTATTAGAAGCAGTAGAAGTGTTAAGCTTGAATGAGCATTAGATATTTCAATGGTTTCTTAGAAAAACAATGTTAGTTGTTTTTGTAGTACAAAAACTGCTAAAATTTTGAAAATTTTTGGGAAAATAAAAGAATAATCTTGACCACCTTGCTTGACCATTTTGTTTTATGGTTTCTCATATACTTGTTGCTTGGCCTTGTCCATTTTTCATCAGTTTCTAACATCATATTGTAAAATTTGTTAATATTATATCAGGTAGATTGATGGTATATATGGGTATGTCATCAATAACAGAACTATATTGATTGTGGATGTATGTATTATGTTGTTTCCAGTATCAGCTATTTATCAATTTTTTTTTTATCTTCTATAGAACTCATGACCTTAAGTGAGATGATTTCAGCACTGCTTACATTATTTTAAGAAAAAAATGTTGACAAACCCATTGGATAAAAGCAGTGTGAGAATTTTATGGGCAGGGGATTGCCATGCCACAGGCATGGGATGAATTCTGCACGCCCAGTCAATGGGTGAAGGGAGGAGGCACCGAATGGTTTTCATCAACGAAGGGGCCATGTCAGCAAGGAAAGAGTGTCAGGAAGGGAATGTGAAAGGGATTCCCACAGAATGTGAAGACTTTTTTGTTTTCTGACAAAGTGGATGCTCCCCCAAAAGATGTCTGAACACCTCCTGCCAATATCCAAGGCAAGAATCCTGATGAGGTGATCATGAATGTCAACCACCATGCTAACTGCAAAGGATCTTATGCAAATGTAGATGGCTGGAAACATCTTCCTGGCATGTTATTGTGTATTTGTTTCAATGTGTCTCTAAATCACCCCCACGTTCTGTTTTGGAAACTAGTAATCACCTATATGTTAATTGGTCCAAATCCGCCATTTAATTTGCATAGTTTTCTCAACTCTATTCAGGAACAGAATCACAGTGCTGTTCTAAATTACTTAAATACTTTCAACCCCCCCCCCCACACACACACACCTAAAAAAAAAAAAATTGGTTTTTGAGGTAAGGGGTGATAGGAGAAGCATATATATGTTAGTGGATATTTGTTATCACTGTGATACTCCCTTTCACTCATGCTCTTTGCTGTTTGCAACCATAATCATTCATGTTGCTTAAGTGAATCGGATCTCCGAAGAACAGGTTTTATCAAAATTAAGTAAGAAGGGCAGTAACCTTGTACGAGTCCCATTTCCAGAGGGTCTTCGGAGACTCTTCAACTTGCCTGGGAATGTTGAATGCTGTCAGGGTCTCAGATCTAGGGTAGGGGTGTAGTTCTGAATCACGTTCTATTCCTTCTTCTGTAGTTAGAGAAATTCTTAAAAATTCAACCCTCAAATTCATGATTGCAATATGTTCCATTTGCCCATTTCCTAGGTCAGATTTCTAACTTTTTTTTTGGTTCTTCTAGGACTAATGGAGCCAATGAGATATAATGTGGGAATCTGGACTAGTTTCTTTTTCAGGATTGGAAGTTGGGTATTAAATTTGGGGTTTTAAAATAGGGAAAATCTTGTTCTAACCAAGATCCTTTTACATATAACAGAAAAAAAAAATTCCATGAGAGTTAATCCTGTATGGTTATTCAAAAAATATGTAATGACAATGACTGTTTTGATAAAGCTTTGAGAATGACACATCATAGACAGTAATTCATACTTCGGAAATTTGTTTTAAAATTCAGTCATTGCACAATGAACTTGATCTTTATCAAATATCATTTTCTGAAAGAGAAGGTCAGCAAACGAGAGATAAGATTAGAGTTTATCCCTAGAGCAGAGTTATTTGTGTACATATTTACAAAATCCCTTCTTAGGGAGACTTTTTAAGAGAGATGATGGAAGTGGTCCCTCGTAGCAAACAGCACCAGCAGCTGCTCTGGGCATCAATTGAGCACACATGGGGGCCAGCGCAAGGAAGACAGCAGCCGCCACGCCATGCACGCAGCCATCGTGCGCACAACAAGGGCGAGCTGCTCATGGCACCGCTTCATGAAATCTGTGTTGAAAATGTCGCTAACCATTCGACCTATTGCCAGGAGAGAGAAAACCATTACGTTGGTTTTTCGATCTTAGAGATTCCATTGGAATCAACTCCCAGCACCCAACTCATCAACAATCGTCTCCTACATCTAAGGAACAAAGACAAACCCACATTTTCTAGGATCCAAATCGCTGGCCAACATTCAAATCCTTGGTTTTCAGCATCACCCCTGCTCATCCCACTGAGAAGATAAGAGATTCAGAAGTCGATGCTTGGATCCTGTTTCCCTTGTAAGTCATTCTTCATTTCTACTCTCTAACCCTCCCAGAATGTCTAGCTTCTGTAGCAAAAATCTTCTTCATATAAAATGTTACGGTGATCCATCAACACATCTCTTTTTTATTCGAAACTCATCTCTTAGATTTAGTTCAGATGCCACAGAACTACCGTCAATCACGGTTGATTACCTCATTAACAGATGTGGGTTGACCCCAGAATCTGCTCTTAAAGCCTCCCAAAGGATCAACATCAAATCCACCACGAAAGCAGACTCAGTTCTGGCCCTCCTCAACAGCTATGGATTACCCAAACCCTATATCTCAAAGCTAATTAGCAAGGACCCAGCACTACTCTCCGCGAATCTTAAGAAAACCCTGGAACCCAAGTTTGAATTTTTCTCTAATATGGGGATTTCAGGCCCCGACCTTGCAAGGATCTTCCATAGACGCCCAAGCATACTATCGAATTCCAGTTTGAAAAAGGATATTGTGCCTTCCATTGACTTCCTCAAGAGTTTCCTTCACGATGACAGAAATATTGCTGTCGCCATGACTCGCTTGAGATGGATCAATGGGATTCGAGGAGTAATGAAACCTAATATTGAAATCTTGCGATATCAGGGGGTACCGGAGTCGGGCATTTCAAAACTAATTACATATCGCCCTCAATTACTTACTTGGAAACAACCTCAGTTCAATGAGGTTGTCCTGCAAACCAAGGCAATAGGGTTTAACCCCTCGAGTATGCTGTTTATTTATGGCGTCTGCACGCTGTCGCAGATGAAAAAGACTACATTGGAAACAAAAGTGGAGGTTTTTAGGAGTTTTGGATGGTCTGAGTATGAGATTCTCTGCTTGTTCAAAAAACAACCTCATTGTTTTGCTCTTTCAGAGAAAAGCCTTAGGACACGATTGGATTTCTTCTCAAGCAAATTGATTTGGACTGCAGCGGACATAGTTAAGAATCCAATCGTTTTGCGTCTTAGCATGGAGAAGAGAACTGTTCCAAGGTTTTCTGTTATTCAAATTCTTCTCTCGCAGGGTCTGATGAAGAAACGAAGTATTAATACTGCACTGAATTTGAGTGAAGATAAGTTCCTGGAAAAGTTTGTTAGGAAGTATCATCAGGAGCTACCTCAGCTTATGGAAGAGTACAAACGAAACATGAAATGACTTGGGAACTGGGATTGATGATTTGTAGAATTCTTTCTTACAATTTTGACTGGTGTTTGCAATTTTTGTACTTGTTGATATGACTTGCTTTCTCTGTCTACACTCAAGAGGTCACATTCCCTCTTCAACTGATCTTAAAGGGTTTATATTTTTGTAATCCTTTGGCAATGTAGATGATGGAACTTGATCCACTGGAAAATGAACATAACAATGTGGGAATTCATGAATAGATTCTCCATTTTGACTCCTTTTCGTGGAAGTAAGTTCCCAGTAGGCATTCAAACTGAGCATGGGTTACCCTTTTACATCAAGTAGTGATGAAGAGAGAATTTCTGTTGGCTGCATACAAAATTGTTTTTATTGAGACCAGGTGGGGTTTTGCTTCTACTTTTTTGCATCCTAATGTTTTATGTTCTGGGGTTGTTATGTGGATGAAGTAGTTTTATGCTGTTATTGAGATCTTTGAAGACAGTAAAACGGCTGTAGAATTTAAGCAACTACCTTCGAGGACTTATGGGTCCTTGTAACGGAATTTAAAAATTGTCATGGCAAAAAAGACTTTATAAATTGTATTAGAAGCAGTAGAAGTTTTAAGCTTGAGTGAGCATTAGATATTTCAATGGTTTCTTAGAAAAACTATGTTAGTAGTTTTTGTACTAAAATTCTGAAAATTTTTGGGAAAATAAAAGAATTCTTAACTACCTTGCTTGACTGTTTTGTTTTATGGTTTCTCATATACATGTTGCTTGGCCTTGTCCATTTTTCATCAGTTTCTGACATCTTATTGTAAAATTTGTTAATATTGTATCAGGTAGGTTGATGATATATATGGGTATGTCATCAATAACAGAACTATATTTATTGTGGATGTATGTATATATGTTGTTTCCAGTATCAACCATTTATCAATTTTTTTATCTTCTATAGAACTCATGACCTTAAGTGAGATGATTTCATCCCTGCTTATGTTGTTTTTTTTTTAAATGTTGACAAACCCATTGGATAAAAGCAGTGTGAAAATGTTATGGGCAGGGGATTGCTGTGCCACAGGCATGGGATGAAATCTGCACGCCCAGTCAATGGGTGAAGGGAGGAGGCGCCGAATGGTTCATTAAAGATGGGGCCGTGTCAGAAGGAAAGGGTGTCAGGATGAGGGTGTGTTTAGGGATTCCCACAGAATGTGAAGGCTTTTTGTTTTCTGACAAAGTGGATGCAACCCAAAAAATGTCTGAACACCTCCTGCCAATATCCAATACAAGAATCCTGATGAGGTGATCATGAATGTCAATCACCATGCTAACTGCATAGGATATTATACAAATGTAGATGGCTGGAAACATCTTCCTGGCATGTTATTGTGTATTTGTTTCAATGTGGCTCTAAATCATCCCCAAGTTCTGTTTTGGAAATCGGTAATCACATATATGTTAATTGATCCAAATCAGCCATTTAATTTGCATCGTTTTCTCTACTCTATTCAGGAACAGAATCTCAGTGCTGTTGTAAAATACTTAAATACTTACAACCCCCCCCCTCTTTCAAAAATAAAGGTTTTCGAGGGAAGGGGTGATAGGAGAAGCATATATATGTTAGTGGACATTTGTTATCACTGTGATACTCCCATTCACTCTTGCTTTTTGCTGTTTGCAACCATAATCATTCATGTTGCTTAATTGATTCAGATCTCTGAAAAATGGGTTTTATCGAAAATAAATTAGAAGGGCAGTAACCTTGTACGAGTCCCATTTTCAGAGGGTCTTGGGAGACTCTTCAACTACTGGATGACTGGCGACGATCTTTTTCCCTTCAACTGGCCCGGTAATCTTGAATGCTGTCAGGGACTCAGATCTTTCAAAAATAAAGGGTTTTCGATGGTAGGGGTGATAGGAGAAGCATATATATGTTAGTGGACATTTGTTATCACTGTGATACTCCCATTCACTCTTGCTTTTTGCTGTTTGCAACCATAATCATTCATGTTGCTTAATTGATTCAGATCTCTGAAAAATGGGTTTTATCGAAAATAAATTAGAAGGGCAGTAACCTTTTACGAGTCCCATTTTCAGAGGGTCTTGGGAGACTCTTCAACTACTGGATGACTGGAGACGATCTTTTTCCCTTCAACTAGCCCGGTAATCTTGAATGCTGTCGGGGACTCAGATCTAGGAAAGTAGTGTAGTTCTGAATCCCGTTCTATTCCTTCTCCTGAAGTTAGAGAAATTCTTACAACACTCAAGTTCATGATTGCAAGATGTTCCATTTGCCCATTTGCTAGGTTAGATTTCTAGCTTTTTTTTTGGTTCTTCTAGGACTAATGGAGCCAACGGGATATAAGGTGGGAATCTGGACTAATTTCTTTTTCGGGATTGGAAGTTGGGTATTAAATTTGGGGTTTTAAAGTAGGGAAAATCTTGTTCTAACCAAGATCCTTTTACCTAAAACAGAAAAAAAAAAATTCCATGAGTAAATCCTGTAGCAATCCAAGGTGCCACCCAGCAGCTGCTTTGGGCATCGATTGAGCACACATGGGGGCCAGCGCAAGGAAGACAGCAGCAGCCTAGCCATGCACGCAGCCATCGTACGCACAACAAGGGCGAGCTGCTCATGGCCCCGCTTCATGAAATCAGTGTTGAAAACGTCGCTAACCATTCGACCTATTGCCAGGAGAGAGAAAACCATTCGGTTGGTTTTTCGATCTTCGAGATTCCATAGGAATCAACTCCAGCACCGAACTCATCAACAATTGTCTCCTACATCTAAGGAACAAACCCACATTTTCTAAATCTATACACTCCTTACGCTGGCCAACATTCAAATCCTTGGTTTTCAGCTTCACTCTTGCTCATCCCACTGAGAAGATAGGAGATTCAGAAGTCGATGCTTGGATCCTGTTTCCCTTGTAAGTCATTCTTCATTTCTACTCTCTAACCCTCCCAGAATGTTTAGCTTCTGTAGCAAAAATCTTCTTCATATAAAATGTTACGGTGATCCATCAACACATCTCTTTTTTATTCGAAACCCATCTCTTAGATTTAGTTCAGATGCCACAGATCTACCGTCTCTCACGGTTGATTACCTTATTAACAGATGTGGGTTAACCCCAGAATCTGCTCTTCAAGCCTCCCAAAGGATTAACATCAAATCCACCACAAAAGCAGACTCAGTTCTGGCCCTTTTGAACAGCTATGGATTACCCAAACCCTATATCTCGAAGCTAATTAGCAAGTACCCAGCAGTACTCTCTGCGAATCTTAAGAAAAACCTGGAACCCAAGTTTGAATTTTTCTCTAATATGGGGATTTCAGGCCCCAACCTTGTAATGGAACCTAATATTGAAATCTTGCGATGTCAGGGAGTGCCGGAATCTGGCATTTCAAAACTATTTATACGACGCCCTCAGTTACTTACTTGAAAACAACCTCATTTCAATGAGCCTCATTTCAATGAGGTTGTCCTGCAAACCAAGGCAATGGGTTTCGACCCTTCGATTATGATGTTTATCCATGCCGTCTGCACCCTGTCACGGATGAAGAAGGCTACATTGGAAACAAAACTGGAGGTTTTTAGGAGTTTTGGATGGTCAGAGTGTGAGATTCTCTGCTTGTTCAGAAAACATTCTTATTGTTTTGCTCGTTCAGAGAAAAGCCTTAGGACACGATTGGATTTCTTCTCAAGCAAATTGATTTTGACCGCAGTGGACGTAGTCAAGTATCCAGTCATTTTGCTTCTTAGCATGGAGAAGAGAACCGTTCCAAGGTTTTCTGTTATTCAAGTTCTTCTCTCGCGAGGTCTGATGAAGAAACAAAGTATTATAACTGCACTGATTTTGAGTGAAGCTAAGTTCCTGGAAAAGTTTGTTAGGAAGTATCATCAGGAGCTACCTCAGCTTATGGAAGAGTACAAACGAAACATGAAATGACTAGGGAACTGGGATTGATGATTTGTAGAATTTGTTCTTACAATTTTGACTGGTGTTTGCAAAATTTGTACTTGATGATATGACTTGCTTTCTCTGTCTACAGGTCACATTCTCTCTTGAACTGATATTAAAAGGTTTATATTTTTGTAATCCTTTGGTAATATAGATCATGGAACATGATCCACTGGAAAATGAACATAACAATGTGGATGAGTACATCAGGTAGTGAAGAAGAGAGAATTTCTGTTGGCTGCATACAAAATTATTTTTATTGAGACCAAGTAGGGTTTTACTTCTACTTTCTTGCAACCTAATGTTTTATGTTCTGGGGTGGTTATGTGGATGAGTTAGTTATATGCTGTTTTTGAGATCTTTGAAGACAGTAAAACGGCTGTAGAATTTAAGCCACAGCCTTTGAGGACTTATGGATCCTTGTAATGGAATTTGAAAGTGGTCATTGAGAAAAAAAATCTATAAACTGTACTAGAAGCAGGAGAAGATTTAAGCTTGAGTGAGCATTAGATATTTCAATGGTTTCTTAGAAAAACAGTGTTAGTAGTTTTTGTACTAACATTCTGAAATTTTTTGGGAAAATAAAAGAAAAATATTAACCACCTTGCTTGACCTTTTGTTTTATGGTTTCTCATATACATGTTGCCTGGCCTTGCCCATTTTTCATCAGTTTCTAACGTCATATTGTAAAATTTGTTAATATTATATCAGGGAGATTGATGGTATATATGGGCATGTCATCAATAACACAACTATATTGATTGTGGGATGGATGTATATATGTTGTTTCCAGTATCAACCTTTTATCATTTTTTTTTTATCTTCTATAGAACTCATGACCTTAAGTGAGATGATTTCATCACTGCTTACATTATTTTCAGAAAAAAATGTTGACAAACCCATTGGATAAAAGCAGTGTGAATGTTATGGGCAGGGGATTGACAGGCCACAGGCATGGGGTGATATCTATACGCCAGTCAATGGGTGAAGGGAGGAGGCGCCGAATGGTTCATCAACTAAGAGACCATGTCAGGAAGGAAAGAGTGTTAGGATGAGAGTGTGTGAAAGGGATTCCAACAAAATGTGAAGGCTTTTTGTTTTCCGACAAAGTGGATGCCCCCCCAAAAGATGTCTAAACACCTTTTGCCAATATCCAAGGCAAGAATCCTGATGAGGTGATCATGAATGTCAACTACCATGCTAACTGCAAAGGATCTTATGCAAAAGTAGATGGCTGGAAACATCTTCCTGGCTTGTTATTGTGTATTTGTTTTAATGTGTCTCTAAATCATCCCCATGTTCTGTTTTCGAATCAGTAATCACATATATGTTAATTGGTTCAAATCCGCTATTAAATTTTTGTCAACTCTATTCAGGAACAGAATCTCAGTGCAGTTATAAGTTCTAACCCCCTCTCTCTTTCGAGGGAAGGGGTGATAGGGAAGCATATGTATGTTTAGTGGTTATTTGTTATCACTGTAGTATTCCCATTCACTCATTCTGAAGATTTAAGCTTTGAGTGAGCATTAGATATTTCAGTGGTTTCTTAGAAAAACAGTGTTAGTAGTTTTTGTACTACAAAAACTACTAACATTCTGAAATTTTTTGGGAAAATAAAAGAAAAATATTAACCACCTTGCTTGACCTTTTTGTTTTATGGTTTCTCATATACATGTTGCCTGGCCTTGCCCATTTTTCATCAGTTTCTAACATCATATTGTAAAATTTGTTAACATTATATCAGGGAGATTGATGGTATATATGGGTATGTCATCAATAACACAACTATATTGATTGTGGGATGGATGTATATATGTTGTTTCCAGTATCAACCTTTTATCATTTTTTTTTATCTTCTATAGAACTCATGACCTTTAGTGAGATGATTTCATCACTGCTTACATTATTTTCAGAAAAAAATGTTGACAAACCCATTGGATAAAAGCAGTGTGAATGTTATGGGCAGGGGATTGACAGGCCACAGGCATATGGGGTGATATCTGTACGCCAGTCAATGGGTGAAGGGAGGAGGCGCCGAATGGTTCATCAACTAAGAGACCATGTCAGGAAGGAAAGAGTGTCAGGATGAGAGTGTGTGAAAGGGATTCCAACAAAATGTGAAGGCTTTTTGTTTTCCGACAAAGTGGATGCCCCCCCCAAAAGATGTCTAAACACCTTTTGCCAATATCCAAGGCAAGAATCCTGATGAGGTGATCATGAATGTCAACTACCATGCTAACTGCAAAGGATCTTATGCAAAGGTAGATGGCTGGAAACATCTTCCTGGCTTCTTATTGTGTATTTGCTTCAATGTGTCTCTAAACCATCCCCATGTTCTGTTTTCTAACCAATAATCACATATATGTTAATTGGTTCAAATCCGCTATTAAATTTTTGTCAACTCTATTCAGGAACAGAATCTCAGTGCAGTTCTAAGTTCTAAACCCCCTCCCCCCCCTCTTTCGAGGGAAGGGGTGATAGGGAAGCATATGTATGTTTAGTGGTTATTTGTTATCACTGTAGTATTCCCATTCACTCATTCTTTTGCTGTTTGCAACCATAATCATTCATGTTGCTTAATTGATTCAGATCTCTGAAGAACGGGATTTATCAAAAATAAATAAGGGCTGTAACCTTGTATGAGTCCCATTTTCATAGGGTCTTGGGAGACTCTTCAACTTGCCTGGGAATCTTGAATGCTGTCAGTGACTCAGATCTAGGAAATCTGATAGTACTGTAGTTCTGAATTATGTTCTATTCCTTCTCTGTAGTTAGATAAATTCTTAAAAGTCCAAACCCTCAAGTTCATGATTGCAATATGTTCCATTTGCCCATTTGCTAGGTCAGATTTCTAACTTTTTTGGGTTCTTCTAGGACTAATGGAGCCAAGGGGATATAAGAAGGTGGGAATCTGGACTAATTTCTCTTTCAGAATTGGATGTTGGGTATTAAACTTGGGGTTTTAAATAGGGAAAATTTTGTTCTAACCAAGATCCTTCTATTATAACCAAAAATAAAAAAAATCCATGAGAGTAAATCCTGTCATTTTGCATGGTTATTTAAAAAAATTGTAATGAAATTGTAGATTTGATAATGACACATCTTAAACAGAGATTCATACTTGGGAAATAGTGTTAAAATTCAGACATTGCACAATCAACTTGGTCTTTTCCCAACAAACATCACAAGTAATCCACCAACCCAAGGAAAATGCTTTGGGCTTCTTCCCATTGATTTGAGAATGAAACACATCTTCATCAAATATCATTTTCTGAAAGAGAAGGTCAACAAAGGAGAGATAAGATTAGAGTTTATCCCTAGAACAGAGTTATTTGCATATATATTTACAAAATCTTTTCTTAGGGAGTTTTCTGAAAAGTTAAGGAGATGATGGGGTGGTTGTGCATATGCTTAGGTGTTCAATTGTCATGTAATAATATCAGTGAATTGAACCTCAGAGTAGGATAAAATATTATGAAGAACATTGATTACCCCCTTCTCAGTGCAAGGCTAGTTTATCAAGAGTGGATGATGCTCAACTCTGATCAAGGTCTTAATCCAATTTCATATATGGTATAGGCGATGTCCAAAAGCGATTTGATCCGTATGGATCAAATTGGAAGCTGACACGTGGTCGAGATACATACATAACAGGATCGGATCAGGGATTGGGTAGGTCCAAAACCAAAACAAATTGATTGATCGGGCCAATCGGATACTGATTACTTGAACAATGAATGTGATGGCTCGTTCCACCCAAAAATGAAAAGAATGGAAGCTAATGGATGATTGACAAGTAGTCAATACGATTAATATTTTATTTAATAAAATAGGATATCAAACCGGTATTATTGCTCATGGACTCATGGCCAAAACTGATACGAATCGAAACCATGCTCCCCATTGAAGTAATCTTCTTGTTGGAGCAAAGTTGAGTTGAACCGGAACGAACCCATCGTTCAGTGCCCAGCCCAGGCCGATCTATGGTTCAAGACATTTAGACCGGATTTGTAACGCTCAACTCTGGGCGGGATTGGAATATTGGATCCCGTTCAACGTGAAGCTTCACGAGACTTGATAATTCACGATTGATGGCATCCGATTCCAGCCCTTTCGCTGACCAACATTCAATCCTTGGTTTTCAGGTTCAGTTCTGTTCATCCCACTGAGAAGACGGTAGGAGATTCCGAAGCCCAAGCTTGGTACCTGTTTGATTTCGAACCCTTGTAAGTCATTGAACTCTAATCTGCCACAATGTTGAACTTATGTAGCAGAAAACTTCTTCATGTAAAGTATTCCGGTGATCCATCGATGTATCTCTTTTTCATTCGAAACTCATCTTTTAGATTTAGTTCAGATGCCACAGAACTACCGTCACTCACGGTCGATTACCTAATAAACAGATGTGGATTAACCACTGAGTCTGCTCTTAAAGTCTCCCAAAGGATTAACATCAAATCCACCACAAAAGCAGACTCAGTTCTGGCCCTCCTCAACAGCAATGGATTTCCCAAACCCTATATCTCGAAGCTAATTAGCAAGGACCCAGCAGTACTCTCTGCGGATCCTAAGAAAATCTTGGAACCCAAGATTGAATTTTTCTCTAATATGGGGATTTCAGGTCCCGACCTTGCAAAGATATTCATTAGAGATCCAAGCATACTATCGGGTGCCAATTTGGAAAGCCAAATTATTCCTTCCATGGATTTCCTTGAGAGTTTCCTTCACGATGACAGAAATATTGCTGTGGCCTTGAGTCGCTTGAGGTGGATCAAGGGGATTCGAAGAGTAATGGAACCTAATATTGAAATCTTGCGAAATCAGGGAGTGCAGGATGCCGGCATTTCAAAACTACTTATACGACGCCCTCAATTACTTACTTGGAAACAACCTCAGTTTAATGAGCTTGTCCTGCAAACCAAGGCAATGGGTTTCGACCCTTCCAGTATGATGTTTATCCATGCCGTCTGCACCCTGTCACAGATGAAGAAGGCTACATTGGAAACAAAACTGGAGGTTTTTAGGAGTTTTGGATGGTCAGAGTTTGAGATTCTCTGCTTGTTCAGAAAACATTCTCATTGTTTTGCTCGTTCAGAGAAAAGCCTTAGGACACGATTGGATTTCTTCTCTAGCAAATTGATTTGGACCGCAGCGGAAGTAGTCAAGAATCCAGTCGTTTTGCTTCTTAGCATGGAGAAGAGAACTGTTCCAAGGTTTTCTGTTATTCAAATTCTTCTCTCGCAGGGTCTGATGAAGAAACAAAGTATTAGTAGTGCACTGATTATGAGTGAAGCCAAGTTCCTGGAAAAGTTTGTTAGGAAGTATCATCAGGAGCTACCTCAGCTTATGGAGGAGTACAAACGAAACATGAAATGAACTTGGGAACTGGGATTGATGATTTGTAGAATTTGTTCTTACAATTTTGACTGGTGTTTTCAATTTTTGTACTTGATGCTATTGCTTTCTCTCTCTACAGGCCACATTCTTTCTTCAACTGATATTAAAGGGTTTATTTTTTTGTAATCCTTTGATAATGTTGATCATGGAACATGGTCCCACTGGGAAATGAACACAACAATGTAGGAATTCATGAATGGTGGAACTAAGTTCCCAGTAAACATTCAAACTGAGCATGGGTTACCTTTTAGTATCAGGTAGTGAAGAAGAGAGAATTTTCTGCTGGCCCATTGTTTTCTGGTTGGCAATCATAGTAGACAAAATTATTTTTATTGAGACCAGGTGGGGTTTTGCTTCTATTTTCTTGCAACCTAATGTTTTATGCTCTGGGGTGATTATTTGGATGAGTTAGTTGTATGCTGTTATTGAGATCTTTGATGACAGTAAAACGGCTGTAGAATTTCAGCCACTTGTCCTCTGAGGGACTTATTAGGTCCTTGTAAAGGCATTTAAAATTGGTCACTGTGAAAAATAATCTATAAATTGTATTAGAAGCAGTAGTAGTGTTAAGCTTTAGTGAGCATTAGATATTTCAATGGTTTCTTAGAAAAACAATATTAGTAGTTTTTGTAGTACAAAAACTGCTAAAATTCTGAAAATTTTTGGGAAAATATAAGAAAAATCTTAAACATCTTGCTTGACCATTTGGTTTATGGTTTCTCATATATACGTTGCTTGAGCTTGTCCATTTTTCATCAGTTTCTCAAAAGTATGAGTGTTTATGCAACCTAACAAATAACCACTGTGATACCTCCTAACATTCATACTTTTGCTGTTTGTAACCATAATCATTCATCTTGCTTAATTGATTCAGATGTCTGAAGAACAGTATTTATCAAAAATAAATAAGAAGGGCAGTGACCTGGTACGAGTCCCATTGAGTCCCATTTTCAGAGGGATCAGGCTTGTCTGCTGCACCCCTTGGGACAGCAGAGGTTGTGGCACCACCTATGATGCCGCCACCTGGAACCAGCTTAATCTAACGGGTATGAAAGAAAGATAGCAACTTAATGGAGGGAGAAAACTGGATAAAGAAATCGCTTTCAGCAGCAGAGGAGACATTTCGATTCGAATGAAATCCCGATTTTGGGGGGAAAAGATTTCGTCAAAACTCAAGAGCTTGGAGAATCATTTTGATGAAATCTCGATTTCGATTCAGTTCATTGAAGAACCATTGATTTCAGCAGTTCACAGAAGCCCCTTTGGATAAGAGCTTCAACTTCCTTTCGCTGCTCTCCATTTCGTTGAAATCTCGGTTTGAGCTCAAATCGACAGCAAGGTACCTGAAGAAAACCTTGTAAGATGCTCTCTTCTTCTTCTTCTTCTTCTTCTTCATGCTTTGTCCTTTTCTTTTTTTTTAAATCAAACACAGTTGCATGAGTTCTGTAAAATGGTTATGAAAAGTGATTATCCAGATGGATCTAATTTTCTGGTTTGATTTCTGCCTTACTGTTCTTGGCTATTGGTTTCCTGCTATCGATTTGTTCCTGCATATCAGTCTTAAATCTAGAAACCAGAAACTGCCCTTGGTTTCCATTAATTCTGGAAATCAGGCCTTGTTTTGTTGGTGGCGATCTTAGTTCTGATTTTTAAATTCTTGTTCTTTTTTATGCATTACAGCATTTCAGTTACTGTCATGGTGCCTTTGGAAGGGATTTCGCTCGTCTCAAGTTCACTTTGAACTCGTCTCAAGTTCAAAGTGACTTGCAGTGATAATTGGATAGCGGACACGTGGTCTGTTCTGAGATCCAACGGTTTTCATAAAGAGGGAATAAAAAGAGTGGATGAGAGATTTTCTAAGGAATTTTCTGCAACTCTGCAATTCCTCTTGCACAGAAGAAACTCTCAACTCTGCAACTCCTCTTCGCCTTCTTCGTTTCATTGTTCCTATAACAATTTCAATGGCTCCATCCTTCAGACGCTCTCAAAGTTTCCTGTTTCTCTTTTGTCGGTACCATAAATCTCTGAGGAGCACCGTTGAAGGACTGCAACCCTTGATTCTCCTCTCCTGCTCCGTCTCTTTCATTTAATCCCAAGAAACCCAGCCACAAAAAAGCTTCAAAAAGCTATCCAAAGCGGCAATCATGGTGTAAATTACATATTTAAGGATTCTGAGATTCAATCAAATTGGAAGTTAAGGTAGTCGTTTATTTCCTTCTATGAAGTATGAAACATATTGGCGGCTATTTTGTTTGCTTAGCTCAAAAATCAGTTTTCAGCACTTACTGTACTGAATGGTGATATTTTGTTTATTGGCAGTGATATCACTGCTTTGGGAAAAGATAGAGCTAATGCACAGATTCATCTTTTGATGAAATGAGTAAACATCATGAAGCTGGAGTAATTTGCTTTCTCAGATAGCTGGATGTCTCAGTCTATTCATTTATCAAACAAATTGACTGGATATTCTTAGATTTTTTTTTTTAATAGTCAATAACTTTGTCAAGTATTAAAGAAGAATTCATTAGTAGTAGGTGTTGTGGTCTATCACTGAGCCGACTTATAAGTGTGTAAATCTTAACTAGTCCATTTTTCATATGATGGTGCATTCCTGTTGTACCAGCATTCTTTAGCTTTGTCTTTGCTTTATTATAAATGCATTCTTCGATTTGTAGGTAAGTTAATATACAGACTAGGATTAGCAATTTTTCATTTTGGGAAGCACTTTCTATTGCAAAGTTCTTGTTATTGGGCCAGTCTTCTGAGCAAGGATAAAAATCTCGGGTCTCAAGAATGTCTCGACCCTTGTGCAAACCGAGAGAAACTGTAAAAAAAGCCACGAAAGGTAAAAAAAAATATAGTTTCGAGGCTAAAATGGTCATTATAAGTCCTAATACTCCAGAGAAACATTCTTTTAGCATATATAAACAAATTTAAACCATAAAATTGAAAAAAAAATAATCACGGGGTTCTTTGGGCTTACATCCATGTTTAGTGGTGTCGGACTTGTCGGTATGATGTTCAGATGTAAAACCTATGTCAAATGAGACAGTAAATTATATTTGAGGAAAAGAATAAATATAATAACACTTAATTAGTTAATGATCATAATTAAAGAACTGAAAATAATCAAGTAGAGTATAGAGTGTGGACCATACAATCATAATTTATAATTTCATACAAATATTTAAAGTTTCAACTCTCAAATAGTACATGTGAATATGTGATCAACTACTAAAATACAATGATCCTAACTCCTAGCCCTAGTTCCATCTCTCCATTACTCCGTCACTTGTCTAATTCCACGTACTACTATACGTGGAGAATCTAACTTGTCCATTTGTCGACGACAATATATCTCGGACTGAAAAACAAAGTAGTGCCACGATATCCTATTGCAAAAGAAACGCTAGTAATCGCCCACATGTTTCTTGGGGTGATTTGGCAAAAACTCCAAGCTTCCAAGTTTAGAACAGCAAGTTTGAGAAGGAGGAGAGAAAAACAAAAGAAAAACAGAAAAAATAGAAGTCTCAATCGAAATTTCAATCGAGATTTACCTTTTATTTGAAAAAATAGACCAACCCAACTCGAGACTGGTCCAGTCTAGACCAGTCGAGAAATTGTTGAGATTTTTGAGAAGAGATATTGGTGTTTCGTCTCGATCCCCTCGAGATTTACAATAATTTCGAGATCTCGATAATATTTCGCCAAGATTTTATTCTATGCTTCTGAGACCCTAATGGTCCAACCACTCAAGCCAGTTGATCTGTACTCTGTAGCCCCCAAAAAATGTTAGGTCAACCTTGTGATTTGTTTCCCCTAATCTTTTGACCTTTGACAACTATTTGACCCTGATCGTCAAATGAAGAACTGGAAGATTGGACAGTTTAACTGATTCACCCAGGCCCTTTTTATATTAAATGTATTTCATATACAAGGGCCATTACGAAGTGCTAAGCAGGGTTCTGAGAGGGGTAAGTTTGGAAACAGTCCTAACCCACTTACTGTCATGGGTTTTATTATGATCTTTCTTTACATTAAATCTGGTTTCAGATCCAGATTTAAACTCCTATTTTAACTCTTGGTTTTGCCTCGGATTTGAATTTTGGTTTCTGTTTTCCTAGTGTTTTATCTCGGTCCATGGCAGTGCATGAATTTATTATATATTTGCTGACCTGAAGTCATCCTATGGACTGAAAGTCATCTACTAATTGCTGCCATTGATTTTGGTTAAATCATTAAACCAGTAATCATAGTTTCAAAATTATGTCTTGAGGGATATAGTCATATAATGGTCATGTTTGATGATGCATGGTAGGCTTAATCTTCGAGAATGAGGGACTTAATTTGTAAGGAAATGCATCACAAGTGACTTAATGAGGGCTGCCAACCCCTTATGGTAATTGTTACCAAATGCCACTTGCATGACAAGTATGGACTTTTTAATGTGTGGGAAAATCTGATGGTTCAATCAATTTTGGGGTATGTTTGGAAGGAATTGGAGCACATGAAACTTTCAAGCAAATAGTCAGAGTTCAGAATGCTCCTAGGATATTTGACAGTATTGGATGATCCATTGTGATGGTAGCAGCATTTACGGACTCCATGATCTAACCTAGTAATTTATGGTGCCCCCTAAGATGAAATGGGTATGTAAACCCCTGTTTTTGCATTTCACCCTCATAATTTTATTTTTTTTGGTTTTAAGGTCTACTTTAGGCTGCGAGTGCATGGGGATATGTACCAATACATTACATCATCAGATCCTCTCACTGGCAGATGGCAACACTACTGAGTATCCTTAGATTTTGTATGAAATTGTGTATATACCAAATAAGGAACCGTATATATGTCGAATAAAAACCGCATATGATACCAAATAAAAATAGTATCAAAGAGTCAATACAGTAATGGTATGGAAAATTGAAACAGTAATGGTATTTGTTGAGGCCATATTTCGTCTTTTAATAGTTAGAGGACATGTGTCCTTAGGTGTCGGCATATTGAGCACCTCCACGTGTCCTGATTAGCTTGACCTGTTCTCCCTGGGTGAGATGGTGTTTACCACTGTTTACTAGTCACGTCTCGCCGGTCCTCCTGGGCGAGATGGTATTTACCATTTGCAAGTAGCGTCTTGCCAGCTTGTCACCTAAATAATGGGACATCGTGGTCGTCTGATGAATCTGTCATCACACGTATTTACTTGCCTATAATTATAGTGAGACGCGTATGCGGGGATCTTTAACTGTTCTTGGAGTGGTTATTTCGGCGGTTATTAAGCTTGATGGTCATAAGTGATACAGCATTAATGTTATCCTTTGGATCTTCGTCCGATAGTCCTGCGAGAACATTGCAGACACTCCTGACGGTTAGGCGATTAAGTTAGAGGTTTGTTGGGAACTCTCTCTCTCTCTCTCTCTCTCTCTCTCTCTCTCTCTCTCTCTCTCTCAATCTATATAAATGGCAATTGGGTAAGAAGTAAACGATTCGAAAAACAATTGAACTCTTAGCTTCCAGCCATACATGCTTTTCTTGAATTCTCTTTATCCCCACACCCTTCAGGCTAACCATTCTGATATAGCCTTGGACTGTTTGCTCTATTACCGACTTTATCATTGGAGTGGACACCGGGATTCCGATCCCGATCTCGTTAACTCTTTGTTTCTGTTTCCGAGGATACGGACGAGGTAGTCGGATCAATTTTCAGCAGCAACAGTATTGATATCATGATTTTGCCTTTTTACCATATCGTACCATACCTAATACCAAATACAGTATGGATTGACACCCTTAGGTATTAAGCTTGGGGTTTCCAAATAGGGATAATATCAAAGATTGGTGAAAAAAACCTGTAACCTTTCTTTTTTTCCTTTTCTAGTGTATATTATATATATATTTTTCACTAAGGTTTGTTTTTTTTAACGTAAAATTTTACTTGTAATTTTTTTCATTATTTGTTTTCAATAAGTAAAATATAGTGATCTCTAAAGAGAAGGGAAATATAACTACTTTTTTTTTCTTTTTTTTTTTACCTTTGGAGCAAATATTAAAAAAATCTTACACATAAATGTTACAGTTAAAATTTTACGTCAAAACAAGCATAACCTAAAATAACCTAAAGATAAATCCTATAATTTCACTTGTTTACTAGAAAAATATGTACTAATTTTGATAATTACACACCCTAAGCAGCAATTCATACTTTGCAAATAGTATTACAATACAAACATCACACAATCAACTCAGTCTCTCCAAAACAGTTTTCTCAACAAACTTTCACAATTAACCCACCAACCTAAAATGGTTTGGGCTTCTTCTCTTCGAGAGTAGATGAAGCTCAATTGTGATTGCTCTTTCCACTTAAAAACAAAATAAGTTAGATTTGGCTAGAAACCTTGAAAGTGGCATGATAAATTATGAGAAAGTTATTTGAGATGGTATGCCATGTTTACTAGAGGTTAGATGTTTCAATACGAAGGTGTGATTTGATTCAGATTGAAAAATCTAAAATTGTTAGAAGCAAATCTAAGATGACTTTGGGTAAGGATGTAAATGGATAACTGAAAATCCAAATTCGATTCGAATCTGCACCCGTTTAAGGACATCCGAATCCTAACAATCGGATTCGGATGCGAATTTGGATAGCTGAGATATTTTACTTGAAACAAAAGTCTAAGTTATACATTTAAACGGATCGGATTCAGCACGGATAGACTATTATCCGAATTTGAATCCGACTTATAAATACCCTATCCGAATCCGCCTCTCATCCGATAGATTTCTAAAAATCAAATTTGAATTCGGATCTGAATCTTAGACTTTGTTTCTAGTATGATATCAAATAGAATTGATTGAAGAAACAAGAATCCATATAGCTAACTCTATTTAATTGAGAAAGTTCTGGTTTTTGTTGTATATAACTATAAAAATAAATTCTGACCAAAAAAAAAAAAAAAAAAAAAACTATAAATATAAATTTGCTGGAGAGTGAAGTCTCCGGAAGAATTGATGGTAAAAATCGATATGGGTCAGTTTTATATCGATTACAAAAACCATGCTACCCATAGAAGTAATCTTCTTTGTTATAACAAATTGGAGTTGAACCGGACGATGTGCCCAGCATCACTGTTTTGCTTCGCCAAACTTGATAAATCACGATTTCAGCTTCAGCCTTGTTCATTTCACTGAGAAGTCGATAGGAGATTCAGAAGTCCATGCTTGGAGCCTGTTTGATTCATTGTAAGTCCTTCTACTCTAACCCTGCCAGAATGTTTAGCTTCTGTAGCAGAAAACTTCTTCATATAAAGTGGTCCGCTGATCCATCAATGCATTTCTTTCTTATTCGGAACTCAGCTTTTAGGTTTAGTTCAGATGCTACAGAACTACCGTCTCCCACGGTAGATTACCTCATAAAGAAATGTGGGTTAACCCCTGAATCTGCTTTTAAAGCCTCTCAAAGGATTAACATCAAATCCACCACAAAACCAGACTCAGTTCTAGCCCTCCTCAATAGCTGTGGATTTCCCAAACCCTATATCTCGAAGCTAATTATCAAGGACCCAACAGTACTCTCTGCGGACCCTAAGAAAATCTTGGAACCCAAGATTGAATTTTTCTCTAATATGGGGATTTCAGGCTCCGACCTTGCAAAGATATTCCTTAGAGACCCAAGCATACTATCGGGTGCCAGTTTGGAAAACCAAATTGTTCCTTCCATGGATTTCCTTAGGAGTTTCCTTCACGATGACAGAAATATTGCTGTGGCCTTGAGTCGCTTGAGGTGGATCAAGGGGATTCGAAGAGTAATGGAACCTAATATTGAAATCTTGCGAAATCAGAGGGTGCCGGAATCCGGCATTTCAAAACTATTTATGCGACGCCCTCAATTACTTACTTGGAAACAACCTCAGTTTAATGAGGTTGTCCTGCAAACCAAGGCAATGGGTTTTGACCCTTCGAGTATGATGTTTATCCATGCTGTCTGCACGCTGTCACAGATGTATAAGACTACATTGGAAGCGAAACTGGAGGTTTTTAGGAGCTTTGGATGGTCGGAGGATGAGATTCTTTGCATGTTCAGAAAACAACCCCATTGTTTGACTCGCTCAGAGAAAATACTTAGGACTCGATTGGACTTCTTCATGAACAAACTGAGTTGGACCGCAGCAGAAGTTGCCAAGAACCCGGTGGTTTTGCTTCTTAGCATGGAGAAAAGAACTGTTCCAAGGTATTCTGTTATTCAAGTTCTTCTCTCGCAGGGTCTGATGAAGAAACAGAGTATTAGTACTGCGCTGATTTTGACTGAAGATAAGTTCCTGGAAAACTTTGTTAGTAAGTATCATCAGGAGCTACCTCAGCTGTTGAAGGAGTACAAACGGAACATGGAATGACTTGGGAACTGGGATTGATTATTTATAGAATCTGTTCATACAATTTTGACTGGTGTTTGCATTTTTGTACTTGACGATACTTGGCCGTGTCAATGTAATCCTTTGGTAAGGTGGATCATGGAACATGGTCCATTGGAAATGGGAACATTCTCAAGGTCCACTGGTACAAGTGTGGATCAGTCCAAAATGGACACAACCGTGTGGGAGTTTATGAATAGATTCTCCATTTCGACTCCTTTAGTGGAAGTAAGATCCCAGTTGATGTTCAACTCGCGCATTGGTTACCTTTTGTTCGGAGAAGAATCATTCTAAAATTTACTGCTTTCTCGAATTGGCAAGTTGGTTACTTGTGTTAGATCTTTGTTGAGAATAATAGTATCAGGTAGTGAAGAAGAGATATTATTTCTGCTGGCTGATTGTTTTCTTATTGGCAATCATAACATACAAAATTATTGAGACCAGGTGGGGTTTTGCTTCTTATTTTCTTGCAACCTGATGCTTTATGTTCTGGGGTGGTTATGTGGATGAGTGAGTGTGGTTATGTGGATGAGTTAGTTATATGCTGTTATTGAGATTTTTGAAAACCGTAAAGTGACTCTGCAATTTAAGCCACAGCCTTTGAGGACTTATGTGTCCTTGTAATGGCATTTAAAATTGGTCATTGCGATAAACAGTCTATAAATTGTATTAGAAGCAGTAGTAAGCTTGAGTGAGCATCAGATATTTCAACGGTTTCTTAAAAAACAATGTTTGTAGTTTCCAAACTACTAAATTTCTGAAAATGTTTCAGAAAAACAAAAGAAAAATCTTAAACACCTTGCTTGATCATTTTGCATATGCGATTTGCTTGGCCTTGTCCATTTTTCATCAACTTCTCACCTCATATTGTCAAATTTGTTGATATATATCAGATAGAATGATGGTATATATGGATGTCATATCAATAATACAATTATTATGGTTGCAAATGATGGTAGTTATCAATTTTTTATCGGCATTTACAATATCTAAAAAAATCTTGACAAACTCTTTGGATAAATGCACTGAGAATTTTACGGGTAGGGGATGGAATCCCCATGCTTGGCCAATGGGTATTTGGGAGGGGGTGCTACATGGTTCGTCAACTAAGGGGCGACAAGTCATGAAGGAGAGACGGTGTAAGAGGGGAGTGTCGGGAGGAGAGTGTGTGTGAGAGGGACTCACAAAATGTGAAGGATTTTTGTTCTCCCACAGAGTATACACTCCCCCAAAAGATGCCTGAATACATCCTGCCAATATCCAAGGCTAGAATCCTGATGAGGTGATTGTGAATGTCAACCACCATGCTAACTGCAAAGGATCTTGTGCAGGTACAGATGGCTAGGAAATAACATGTCATTGTGTATTTGCTTCAATGAGTCTCTAAATCATCCCCATGCTCTCTTTTGGAAACCGGTAATCACTTATATATTACCAATTGGTTCAAATCTGCTATTTAATTTTTTTTCGTTTTCTGTACTCTCTGTTCAGGAACGGAATCTCAGTGCAGTTGAATTGAATTTAAGGTTCCAAGGAAGGAATGATAGGGAATCAGATATATGTTTAGTGGTTATTTGTTGTCAGTCTGTTACTCCATGTACTCAAGCTTTTGCTGTTTATGACCATAATCATTCATGTTGCTTAATTGATTCAGATCTCTGAAGAACTGGATCTATCAAAAATAAATAAGGGCAGTAACCTGGTACAAGTCCTATTTTTCAGAGGGTCCTGGGAGACTCTTCAGTTTGCATGGGGATCTTGAATGGTCTCAGGGATTGAGATCTAGGAAATCTCTTAGTACTGTAGTTCTAAGTCACGTTCTTTTCCTTCTTTGTTTGGGGTGGGGGGATGATAGCTGACAAGCAGGTAAGTGGTTGATTGTTATTTGCCCAGGTATATAATATGAAGCCTTGAAATAGTAGGTAACTATGGTCTAGACATCATTATGCTTATTTCTTTTGGTTATAGATATTTATTGGTTCTATCATAACATGAGTTTTGTTTTCTGGGATTTCATTCTGCATACCTTTGTAGCATTGGTGGGAGTATTTGTTGGAGTGAAGCATTTCATTAAGAGAGCTATTGCTTAAGACCTTTTCACTGAGAAATATTGGAATCACCAAACTGTCTGTTGGAACTGAAATAATACAGAAATCTTATAAAAGAAAGGAAGAATGTGTGTGTGTGTGTGTGTGTGGGTGTGTGGGTGTGTGGGTGTGTGGGAGGTTTTTATTGGATTTGCTTCTTACACGGTTGGGCCTGTAGTGTTGTTACTTCACACAAATTGATAAGGGTATGCATAAGAGCTCACAGATCTTCTGTTCTTGTTTAACTGTGCTGCAGTTGGTTGTTTTGATAGTTTAAGAGGTATAAGGGTTGGTAGCCGCTATCTACCTCTTTCAAACACTGTGTTTCCCATTTTGTGTAAGAAACAGTCACTTGAAGGCCCCCCATCTCTTCTCTCTTATCTCCTCCGGACACCTGCTTACATGATAATGGTCCTTCTGATGTCTCTGCTGATGGCAAATATTGAAACATCTTTTTTTGCTGATACAAATTCTCTCAGATTGGGTTGAATCAAGCCAAGTTAGAATTCAGATGCGGGGCAGATCTTTTCTCTTCCATAAAGACAGCACTTAGCTAACTGAAACTAGAAGTTAGAAATTGCATGCACCTTATTGACATGGCTTTAAGTGGAGAGCTGAAACTGCTAAACTTTCTTTTGTGGGTATTGATTGCAGCAACTGAAGCAGGCTTCCATCTATTATGCGATCAAGATATTCATTTTTGCTGCTTGTCATTTGCTGTTTATTTTTTCTGTCAGGATAAAAAGGAAAAATCGATGTCAAGTCTGAATAATTATCCAGTGCAATTAACAAATTCTAATAGCTATTAAAATATTTGAATTAAATTCCAAGTTAAAACATATTTAAAGGAGAGAGAGAGAGAGAGAGAGAGAGTCATATGCAGCCAATCAGTGACAATCTCTTCTTCACTGTTATCCATGTATCGAATGTGAAGTACAGTAAATTAATAGAACCTTTCCTAAGGGATTGTTATAATTTTTTTTTTTTTTTTTTTTTTTGGTAAGAGGGATCTTTATGTTTGGATGGAAATGGAATGAAATCCTTCCCTTCTTATATCTCCCAAATTTTATTTTATTTTTTCTCTCTAAATAACTTGTCTTTTGTCTTTTTTGAACTCTGAATCAAGAACAGTAAGCTCTGACTCTTCAGTGCTTCCGCGTGGAGCACGAATAAAATTGGATCCTGAAAGAAAACGATATATTGAACTAGAAAATCGTCATCTCAAGTGTTTTCCATGAGGCTAATATGAGGCTCCGAAAGTGAACGAACGAGGCTGCTGAACTGTTGACTTCGTCGGGGAAAGTGAATCACAGCTGCATACCCTCCCACCCTTTAGAGCCCTCTGTCTTGTTGTTCTGCTTAGTTCCCACCTTTTGCTGTCCTCCATCTTCTCCCACTGCTTTGTTTTTGCAGTACCTGGAATCGACAATTCTTGAAAACATAGTTGTCAATAGGGCTGCAACAGGCCAGGTTCGCATGGGTTTTTTCAAAATCTTAATCCTAACATGACTATTTAAATTTAATCGTAAGTCAGTCTCAAAAAATATACAATCTTAATTCTGGTCCTGACATGTTAGGTCTAACCCTAACCTATCTTGCTTGACCCTGATAAGGTCTGGTTGGCCGGATTAACCTTGATTCAAGGTCGGATTACCCCTAATTGGCCATGAAGTACACAATAAATTGTCGGATAACATACATATAACAATTATCATATATATATATATGTCGGGTCAGGTCGGGCTCAACTTTGGGGGGTCAACTCTAATCCAACCCAACCTTGTAGGGGTATATATATTTTGTGCCCTAACCCTCTGTCGGGTCAGTTCAACCCTCTTAGGGTTCAACTTGTTTGGGTAGATTCAACCTGTTAGGGTCAAACCGCACCCCTAGTTGTCAAGGTTGCCTTAAAATTTGAAAATCGTAATGTCGCTCCGCTTGATAACACTCCAGTTCTTCTTAGGTTCGGGCTAATCGGGTATGACATTGATAAACACGGTTCAAAATGACTTAGGTTAAACGGCCGGACGGTAAAAACCTGAATTAAAAAATTTACTTCTCTTACCCCCAGCTATAACCCCCCCGACTACCATCACCACCACCACTAACCCCGCCATCACCACCACCACCCCTCCACCCACCTCCCCACCCCCCATTTGCACCACCCCCCCCTTAGCCGTCAAGGCGTTGCACAACCCACTAGCACCACCACCCTACCACCCCCCCCACCACCACCACCACCCCCAAACAACCCATGTCTTTTGTTTTGAGCCTTGAATGTTATCAAAGAGGGCCCTAGATGTCTCGTCAAACCTTCAACGTCTTACTTTGCCTTAATGCCTTGACAATTATACTTAAAAATCAGTGCCACTACAGCAATCACCTTCCTTGCAAAAGGTGAGACAATGAGAGAGATACACTAGGAGCAGGGTGGAGGTGGATGGAGGAGCAGTGGAACTGTAGAAAAGCAGTGAATAGAACGATTGAGATTTTAATCTACTCCAATCTACTCCATCCGACGGTTAATGCATAGTAGCATATATGATTCCATTGTAACCTGACAACTTGTACATCATTTTCCCAATATATGAATTCAGTCCAAATTTTTTGATATAGATTGTAACGCTCAAGCTTGGGTAGCATTCCTTCCGGTTCACTGTTTTGCTTCGCCAAAGTCATAATTCCAGCTTCAGCCCTGCTCATCCCACTGAAAAGATGATAGGAAATTCAGAAGCCAATGCTTGGAACCTGTTTGATTTCGAACCCTTGTAAGTCATTCTACTCTAATCCTAACAGAATGCTTAGCTTCTGTAGCAGACAATTTCTTCATATAAAGTGGTCCGGTGATCCATCAACGTATCTCTTTTTTATTCGGAACTCAGCTTTTAGGTTTAGTTCAGATGCCACAAAACTACCGTCTCTCACGGTAGATTACCTCATAAACAGATGTGGGTTAACCCCTGAATCTGCTTTTAAAGCCTCTCAAAGGATTAACATCAAATCCACTACAAAACCAGACTCAGTTCTGGCCCTCCTTTACAGCTATGGATTACCCAAGCCTTATATCTCGAAGCTAATTAGCAAGGACCCAACAGTACTCTCTGCGGATCCTAAGAAAACCTTGGAACCGAAGATTGAATTTTTCTCTAATATGGGGATTTCAGGCCCCGACCTTGCAAAGATATTCCTTAGAGACTCAAGATTACTATCGGGTGCCAGTTTGGAAAACCAAATTGTTCCTTCCATGAATTTCCTTAGGAGTTTCCTTCACGATGACAGAAATATCGCTGTGGCCTTGAGTCGCATGAGGTGGATCCAGGGGTTTCGAAGAGTAATGGAACCTAATATTGAAATCTTGCGAAATCAGGGTGTGCCGGAATCCGGCATTTCAAAACTATTTATACGACGCCCTCAATTACTTACTTGGAAACAACCTCAGTTTAATGAGGTTGTCCTGCAAACCAAGGCAATGGGTTTCGACCCTTCGAGTATGATGTTTATCCATGCAGTCTGCGCGTTGTCACAGATGTATAAGACTACATTGGAAGCGAAACTGGAGGTTTTTAGGAGTTTTGGATGGTCGGAGGATGAGATTCTCTTAGTGTTCAGAAAACAACCCAATTGTTTGACTCGCTCAGAGAAAATCCTTAGGACTCGACTGGATTTCTTCATGAACAAACTGAGTTGGACCGCAGCAGAAGTTGCCAAGAACCCGGTGGTTTTGCTTCTTAGCATGGAGAAAAGAACTGTTCCAAGGTATTCTGTTATTCAAGTTCTTCTCTCGCAGGGTCTGATGAAGAAAAAGAGTATTCGTACTGCGCTGATTTTGACTGAAGATAAGTTCCTGGAAATTTTTGTTAGGAAGTATCATCAGGAGCTACCTCAGTTGTTGAAGGAGTACAAACGTAACATGGAATGACTTGGGAACTGGAATTGATTATTTATAGAATTTGTTCTTTCAATTTTGACTGGTGTTTGAATTTTTGTACTTGATGATACTTGGCCATGTCAACGTCTTGGTTATTGACTTGCTTTCTCTGTCTACTGGTCACATTCTCTTCAACTGATATTAAAGGGGTTATATTTCTGTAATCCTTTGGTAATGTAGATCATGGAACATGGTCCACTGGAAATGGGAAAATTCTCAATTTATAAGTATAATAATGGTACAAGTGTGTATCAGTCCAAAATGAAAACAAACAATGTGGGAGTTAATGAATAGATTCTCCATTTTGACTCCTTTAGTGGAAGTAAGATCCCAGTTGATGTTCAACTTGAGCATTGTTTATCTACTGTTCGAAGAAGAGTCATTCTAAAATTTACTGCTTTCTTGAATTGGCAAGTCAGTTACTTGTGTTAGATTGTAGATTGTGACCTGATATAGGAATTGTCCAAGGCAATTCAACTTTTGTTGAGATTAATAGTCTTAGGTAGAGAAGAAGAGATATGAAATTTCTGCTGTCTGATTGTTTTCTTATTGGCAATCATAATATGCAAAATGTTTTTTATTGACACCCAACGGGGTTTTGCTTCTATTTTCTTGCAATCTTATGTCTTATGTTCTGGGGTGGTTATGTGGGCGAGTTAGTTATATGCTGTTATTGAGATCTTTGAAGATGGTAAAATGTAGTATCTAAGCCAAATCCTCTAGGACTTATGCATCCTTGTAATGGCATTTAATATTGTTCATTATGAAAAATAGTCTATAAATTGTATTAGAAGCAGTAGAAGTGTTGTGCTTGAGTGAGCATCAGACAATTCAATGGTTTCTTAGAAAAACAATGTTAGTAGTTTTTTGTAGTATAAACCACTAAAATTCTGGAAGATTTCGGGAAAATAAAAGAAAAATCGTAAACACCTTACCTGATCATTTTGGTTTGTGGTTTTTCATATACGGGTTGCTTGGCCTTGTCCATTTTTCATCAGTTTCTCACATTATATTGTAAAATTTGTTAATATATATATATTAGCTAGAATGATGGTATATATGGGTATGTCATATCAATAACACAACTATAATGGTTGAGTGCGTGGGTATCAACCATTTATCAATTTTTGATCTTCTATAGAACTCCTGACCTTAAGTGAGATGATTTCATCACTGCATTTACATTATTTAAAAAAAAAATGTTGACAAACTCATTGGATAAAAGCAGTGAAATGTTTTGGGCAAGGGATTGCCATGCCAGAAGCATGGGATGAAATCCACATGCCCAACCAATGGGTGCAGGGGGGGAGGGGGTACAAATGGTTCATCAACAAAGGGGCCACATGCCAGGAAGAATGGAGTGTGAAAGGGATTCCCACAGAATGGGAAGGGATTTTGTTCTCTGACAAAGTGGATGCTCCTCCAAAAGATGTCTAAACACCTCCTGCCAATATCCATGGCATTTCGAAACTAATTATAAAACGCCCTCAATTACTTACTTGGAGACGTCCTTCAAACCAAGGCAATGGGATTTTGACCCCTCGAGTATGATGTTTATCCATGCTGTCTGCACGCTGTCACAGAGTATAAGACTACATTGGAAGCAAAACTGGATATTTCTAAGGGTTTTGGATGGTCGAAGGATGAGAATCTCTGCATGTTCAGAAAACAACCCCATTGTTTGACTCGCTCAGAGAAAATCCTTAGAACTTGATTGGATTTCTTCAAGAACAAACTGAGTTGGACTGCAGCAGAAGTTACCAAGCCCAGTTGTTTTGCTTTTTAGCATGGAGAAAAGAACTGTTTCAAGGTGGTATTCAAGTTCTTCTCTGGCAGGGTCTGATGAAGAAACAAAGTATTATTACTGTACTGGTTTTGACTGAAGCTAAGTTCCTGGAAAATTTTGTTAGGAAGTATGATCAGGAGTTACATCAACTTATGGAGGAGTAAATACTTAACATGGAATGACTTGGAAAATGGGATTGATGATTTCTAGAATTTGTTCCTACAATTTTGACTAGTGTTTGATATTTTTGTACTTGATGATATTTAGCCATGTAAACGTCTTGGTTATTGACTTGCTTTCTCTGTCTACAGGTTACATTCTCTCTTCAACTGATATTAAAGGCTTTATATTTCTGTAACCCTTTGGTAATGTGGATCATGGAACATGGTCCACCAGAAATGGGATCATTCTCAAGGTCCACTGGTACAAGTGTGGATCAGTCCAAAATGAACACAACCATGTGGGAGTTTATGAATAGATTCTCCATTTCGACTCCTTTAGTGGAAATAAGATCCCAGTTGATGTTCAACTTGCACATGGGTTAACTTTTGTTCGGAGAAGAGTCATTCTAAAATTTACTGCTTTCTCGAATTGGCAAGTTGGTTACTTGTGTTAGATCTTTGTTGAGAATAACAGTCAGGTAGTGAAGAAGAGATATTATTTCTGTTGGCTGATTGTTTTTTTAATGGCAATCATTATATACAAAATGATTTTTATTATTGAGAGACCAGGTGGGGTTTTGCTTCTTATTTTCTTGCAACCTAATGTTTTATGTTCTGGGGTAGATATGTGGATGAGTGAGTGTGGTTATGTGTATGAGTTAGTTATATGCTGTTATTGAGATCTTTGAAGACAGTAAAGCGGGTGTGCAATTTAAGCCAGCCTTTGAGGACTTATGTGTCCTTGTAATGGCATTTAAAATTGGTCATTGTGATGAACAGTCTATAAATTGTATTAGAAGCAGTAGTAAGCTTGAGTGAGAATCAGATATTTCAATGGTTTCTTAGAAAAACAATGTTTGTAGTTTTCGTAGTACAAACTAATAAATTTCTGAAAATGTTTCAGAAAAAAAAAAATCTTAAACACCTTGCTCGATCATTTTAGTTTATGTTAGTTTATGGTTTCTCATATGTGATTTGCTTGGCCTTGCTCATTTTTCATCAGCTTCTCTCCCTCATATTGTCAAATTTGTTGATATATATCAGATAGAACGATCGTATATGGATGTGTCATATCAATAATACAACTGTAATGGTTGCAAATGTATATAATACATTTTGTTTCCAGTTTGGCCCATTATTGGGTAGTTATCAATTTTTTATCGGCATTTACAATATTTAAAAAAATGTTGACAAACTCTTTGGATAAAAGCAGTGAGAATTTTATGGGTAGGGGATGGAATCCCTATCCTCAGCCAATGGGTGTTTGGGAGGGGGTGCCACATGTTTCGTCAACTAAGGGGACGACATGTCAAGAAGGAAAGAGGGTATAAGAGGGGGTTGTCAGGAAGAGAGCGTGTGAGAGGGATCCCACAAAATGTGAAGATCTATAACCATAATCATTCATATTGCTTAATTGATTCAGATCTCTGAAGAACTGGATCTATCAAAGGGCAGTAACCTGGTACAAGTCCTATTTTCAGAGGGTCCTGGGAGACTCTTCAGTTTGCATGGGGATCTTGAATGGTCTCAGGGATTGAGATCTAGGAAATCTCTTAGTACTGTAGTTCTAAGTCACGTTCTTTTCCTTCTTTGTTTGGGGTGGGGGGATGATAGCTGACAAGCAGGTAAGTGGTTGGTTGTTATTTGCCCAGGTATATAATATGAACCTCGAAATAGTAGTTAACTATGGTGTAGAAATCGTTATGATTATTTCTTTTGGTTATAGATATTTATCATAACATGAGTTTTGATTTCTGGGATTTCGTTCTGCATACCTTTGTAACATTGGTGGGAGTTTTTGTTGGAGTGAATCATTTCATTAAGAGTGCTCCCGCTCAAGATCTTTACACTGACAAATATTGTAATCACCAAATTGTCTGTTGGAACTGAAATAATTCCAGAAATCATAAAAAAGAAAGGAAGAAGGGGGGGGGGTGTGGGTTCATGCAAGGTGTGAACATGGTATTCATTGATGTGCCTCTAGTGTTACTTCACACAAATTGATAAAGGTATGCATAAGAGCTCACAGATCTTCTGTTCTTGTTTAATTGTGCTTCAGTTGGTTGTGTTGATAGTTTAAGAGGTATAAGGCTGGGTAACCGCTCTCTATCTCTTTCAAACACTTGTGTTTCCCATTTTTGTCTAAGAAACTGTCACTTTAAGGTCCCCCTCTCTCTCTCTCTCTCTCACCCCCCTTTGTACACCTGCTTACATGATAATGGTCCTGATGATGTCTCTGCTGATGGCAAATGTTAAAACATCTTTTTTTTTTATTTTTTTTTTTGCTGATACAAATTCTCACAGATCGGGTTGAATGAAGCAAAGTTAGAATTCAGATGCAGAGCAGATCTTTTCTCTTCCATAAAGACAGCACTTTAGCTACTGAAATTGGAAGTTAGAAATTGCATGCACCATTTACTAACATTGCTTTAAGTGGAGAGCTGAAACTGTTAAGCTTTCTTTTGTGGGTATTGACTGCAGCGACTCTAGCAGGCTTCCATCAATTATGCGATCAAGATATTCTGTTTTGCTGCTTGTCATTTGCTATTTATTTTTCTGTCAGAATAAAAAGGAAAAATAGATGTCAAGTCTGAATAATTATCCTGTGCAATTAACAAATTCTAAAATTTACTAAAATATTTGAACTAAATTCCAAGCTAAAACATATTTAAAGAAGAAAAAAAAAATTAAAGAACTTTTATGGTTTCTTGCTAAAGTAAATGCTTAGTGGAAATTAAGTGGGTACTATATGCAGCCAATCAGTGGTATGCAGTGATATGATGATGCAACATTGGCTGATGAAGTATAAGATTGGCAACAACACTAGGTATTCTGTGTTTGCTTTCCAAATTTTAATCTCACACACACATTGCTTAATTGATCTTAATCTTGACGGAAAACGATATATTGAACTAGAAAGTCATCTCTTAACACCACCCTCCCCCCCCCACCACCCCCTCCAAAAAAAAAAAAAAAGAGTTAATTATATAGACACCTCCTCTATTGTTATGAAATTACACAGAACTACTCTGTCTTTACAAAAACTATACAGAGTACCCCTTTAACAATGCTATCATACACTCTCACCCACACCGTTACTTTTAATTTAACGGTAGAGGTTATAAGACAAAAATACATTTAGTAATTTCTTCCCAAGGGTCTTCTTCTCATTTGCCATCACACTTTCTGTTCATTCTTCAATCTCTCATCTCTTTGATGCTATGTCCAACAAAAACCAAAACTCAGAGAAAAAGAAGAGAATAGAACCATCGAGTAAGACATCCCACTCTGTAACAAAACTAAAAGCACAATTACTATTCACGTGAATTAATTTCCAAGACGAATCGAGTTGTCTTTAAATGAGATTAATCCCTTTTAATCCTCCATGATCGATGTGAAAGTTTTACTCTCAAGGAGGTCGAAATTGTGAATGAGAAGAACTGAAACAGCAAAATAATCGTCGAAACCCCAAAAAGAAATTGTACTGCCAGATTACCACAGTAACTCAAACTCAGATAGATCGGATTAGAATCAAGAGTTCAGATCTGTTCTTGTGAAGAGAGTTGTGAAAAAATTAAAAATTGATAGGAGGCACAGAAAAATAAAGAATCAATCAGAACACTACTAGCGCTTCAACTCAAACACCTCAAACACCTCACCTCAATTCTTTAGGGAGAGAGAGAGAGACATCGTCAATTGTCGCCATTCTTTCGAAGAAAACTAGTGCCGCAACCATGATTGATGGTTTCAAAGAATCGAGGAGGAAATGACACCATTTCCACGTCTACGTGAGGCTTCTTTTCTCCCATAGAAGACGGTTCGATAAATTCAAATAGGTAGTGGGTTTTGTGCTTTTTCTTTCTTAGTCAGGGGCTCCCAAGATCAACTTTCTTCTTCCTCTGTCTTCCAAAAAAAAAATTTATTGAGTAATGTTATAACAGTTTCATCCAATTTTTTTTGTAGTTGTCTCTGTTATGCAGGTTTTCAATAATTTGCTCTATAATCTAATTGAAAAACCGATTCAAAACTCCTAATTGTACCCCAAATAGGGTATCTCAGAATCCATTATGAGAATATAAAGGTATTGGGCCAAGGAAAAAAAGGGGAAAAAGAACCGAGAAGAAGAAAAGCAGATGAAAAAACCAAGAAAAAACAGAGGTCGAACATAACAGAATCAAGGATGCCACCGGATTCTGGGTGCCACTAGAAGTGCCACCTGATTTGGGGTAGATGGTGGATTGGTAGCTGTAGGGTTTCAGAGCAAAGAAAACCAAAAATCGAGTGAGGGTTTTCCGTTGGATTCTCTTGTTCCACCATCACCGCTGCCTCCTCTGCCCTTGAGGCAATGTTGTCACTCTCACCGTGGAGTTTCTCGATAGAGCTTTGGCAGCGGCAACATTGGCAAGCTGACCCACAAATCGAGTACTGATCCTTCTTAAGAATAAGACCCATCAATTTTTCCAACAACCATGAACTGCTTGGCTAATCAAAACAACAACAGGACTGAGAAAGGGAAGAAGAGAACTTGATTAGCTTCTGTTGGAAAAGAACTCACTAAGAAGGTGTAAAATGACCTAAACCCTTTTAGGTCATTTTACCCTTACTAAGGGTATTTTCATCTTAAAAAAAAACTGACCCTCTGCCGTTAAGTTGAAAGTAACGGTGTGGGTGAGATTGTATGATAGCATTGTTAGAGAGGTATTCTGTGTAACTTTTGAAAAAACAGGGTAATTCTATGTAGTTTCACTACAGTAGAGGGAGTGTCTGTGTAATTAACCAAAAAAAAACTAGAAAGTCATCGTCTAAGGTGTTTTCCATAAGGTTAATACAAAACTCTTAGAGTGAAAGAACGAGGCTGTTGACTTCGCCGGAGAAAGTGAATCACAACTGCATCTCTCTCCACTGCCCCTCCCACCCTTCACAGGAAAAAGATCGCCTCCAGTTTGTCCAGCCGTCCAGTCGTGGACGGATGGACTGGATTCAAAAGACAAGCCCCCAATGTATTGGTATGCATGTCATTTGAATCCAGTCCGTCCGTTCGCAGCTGGACGAACTGGACGGACTGGAGACGATCTCAATCCCCCTTTACAACACTCTCCTGCTGCCCTCCATCCTCTCTCATTGGGATTCAAATCCTCTCTTCCCAGTGATTCGGGTGGAGGGTGACTCCCTCCATCCGATGTTCGACACGTGGATGTCGGTGGGATCTGAGCCCTCCATCCAAGCCGATAAGGTGAGCCAACAAGGGTGTCGGCTTATGCATCAGTTTGGATGGAGGGTATAGATCCAAGCCGATACCCACATGTCAGGCATCGATTGAAGGGAATCACTCTTCTCCCGAACCACTGGGAGGAGAGGATGTGGATCCCTCTCACTGCATTGTTTTTGTGCAATGGTGCTTCTACTGTACCTAGAATCGACAGTTTTTGAAAATCAATGTCACTACTGGGACAAATTTGCAAAAGGTGAGACAAAAGATAGAGATACAAGGTGCAGAGTCGATGGAGGGGAAAAAGGTCATCTACTATACTTGTATGTAGCAGGCTTGATCTTGTCCGTTGGAAATGCATCCGACACTACTACACACAGTAGTGGAACAACAATGAGCTGTACAGGAATAGTGACTAGAAATCTACTATGATTCCATTTTAACCTGATAGCTTTTATATATATATATATATATGAGTTATAAAACTATATATGGGTTCAGTCCGAATTTGTTGATATATCAGCCTTGGGCAGCATTCGTTCCAGTTCACTGTTTTGCGTGGCCAAACTTGGTAAGTCACAATTCCAGCTTCAGCCCTGCTCATCCCATCGAAAAGATGATAGGATATTCAGAAGCCCATGCTTGGAACCTGTTTGATTTTGAACCCTTGTAAGTCATTCTACTCTAATCCCGCCAGAATGTTTAGCTTCTGTGGCAGAGAATTTCTTCATATAAAGTGGTCCAGTGATCCATCAACGCATCTCTTTTTTATTCGGAACTCAGCTTTTAGGTTTAGTTCAGATGGCACAGAGCTACCGTCTCCCACGGTAGATTACCTCATAAAGAAATGTGGGTTAACCCCTGAATCTGCTTTTAAAGCCTCTCAAAGGATTAACATCAAATCCACCGCAAAACCAGACTCAGTTCTGGCCCTCCTCAAAAGCTATGGATTACCCAAGCCCTATATCGCGAAGCTAATTAGCAAGGACCCAACAGTACTCTCTGCGGATCCTACGAAAACCTTGGAACCCAAGATTGAATTTTTCTCTAATATGGGGATTTCAGGCCCCGACCTTGCAAGGATCTTCCATAGACACCCAAGCATACTATCGAATTTCAGTTTGAAAAACTATATTGTGCCTTGCATTGACTTCCTTAAGAGTTTCCTTCACGATGACAGAAGTATTGCTGTCGCCTTGACACGCTTGAGGTGGATCAAGGAGATTCGACGAGTAATGCAACCTAATATTGAAATGTTGCGATATGAGGGGGTGCAGGATTCCGGTATTTCAAAACTAATTATACGACGCCCTCAATTACTTACATGGAAACAACCTCAGTTTAATGAGGTTGTCCTGCACACCAAGGCACTGGGGTTCGACCCGTCGAGTATGATGTTTATCCATGCCCTCTGCACGCTGTCACAAATGTATAAGACTACATTGGAAGCGAAACTGGAGCTTTTCAGGAGTTTTGGATGGTCGGAGGATGAAATTCTCTGCATTTTCAGAAAACAACCGCGTTGTTTGAGTCTCTCAGAGAAAATCCTTAGGACTCGATTGGATTTCTTCATGAACAAACTGAGCTGGACCGTAGCAGAAGTTGCCAAGAACCCGGTGGTTTTGCTTCTTAGCATGGAGAAAAGAATTGTTCCAAGGTATTCTGTTATTCAAGTTCTTCTCTCGCAGGGTCTGATGAAGAAACAGAGTATTAGTACTGCACTGATTTTGACTGAAGATAAGTTCCTGGAAAAGTTTGTTAGGAAGTATCATCAGGAGCTACCTCAGCTGTTGAAGGAGTACAAACGTAACATGGAATGACTTGGGAACTTGAATTGATTATTTATAGAATTTGTTCTTACAATTTTGACTGGTGTTTGCATTTTTGTACTTGACGATACTTGGCCATGTCAACTGATATTAAAGGGGTTACATTTTTGTAATCCTTTGGTAACGTAGATCATGGAACATGGTCAACTGGAAATGGGAAAATTCTCAATTTATAAGTATAATAATGGTACAAGTGTGGATCAGTCCAAAATGAACACAAACAATGTGGAAGTTAATGAATAGATTCTCCATTTCGACTCCTTTACTGGAAGTAAGATCCCAGTTGTTGTTCAACTTGAGCATTGTTTACCTATTGTTCGAAGAAGAGTCATTCTAAAAGTTACTGCTTTCTCGAATTGTCAAGTCGGTTACTTGTGTTAGAATGTTGATTGTGACCTGATATAGGACTTATCCAAGGTTGAGATTAATAATAGTCTTAGGTAGTGAAGAAGAGAGATAAAATTTCTGCTGTCTGATTTTTTTTTTTTAATTGAGACCAGGTGGAGTTTTGCTTCTATTTTCTTGCAATCTTAAGTTTTTATGTTCTGGGGTGGTTATGTGGACAAATTAGTTATATGCTATTATTGAGATCTTTGAAGATGGTAAAATGGCTGCAGCATTTAAGCCAAAGCCTCTAGGACTTATGAGTCCTTGTAATGGCATTTAAAATTGGTCTTTGCAAAAATTGTCTATAAATTGCATTAGAAGCAGTAGAAGTATTAAGCTTGAGTGAGCATCAGATAATTCAATGGTTTCTTAGAAAAAACGATGTTAGTAGTTTTTGTAGTGTAAACCACTAAAATTCTGGAAAATTTTGGGAAAATAAAATAAAAATCTTAAACACCTTGCTTGACCATTTTGGTTTATGGTTTCTCATATTTGGGTTGCTTGGCCTTGTCCATTTTTCATCTGTTTCTCACATTAAATTGTAAAATTTGTTAATATAAATTAGTTTTTTTTTTTTTTGGTAAAAAAATAATAAAAAAAAATCTAATATATTAGATAGAATGATGATAATATTTATGGGTATGTCATAACAATAAAACAATTTTAATGGTTATGGATAGAACTCATTACCTTAAGTGAGATGATTTCATCACTGCATTTATATTAACTTTTTTAAATTTTTTTGACAAACTCATTGGATAAAAGCAGTAAGAATGTTTTGGACAAGGGATTGCCATGCCAGAGACATGGGATGAAATCCACATGCCCAATCAATTTTGGGGGAAGGGTGGATATTGGGGGGGGGGGGGAGGGAACGGTTCGTCAACAAAGGGGCCACATGTCAGGAAAAAGGGAGTGTGAGGGTACCCAAATATGAGGGATTTTGTTCTCTGACAAAGTGGATGCTCCTCCAAAAGATGTCTGAACACCTCCTGCCATATCCATGACATTTCGAAAAAATTATAAAATGCCCTCAATTACTTACTTGGAAACAACCTCAGTTTAATAAGGTTGTCCTTCAAACCAAGGCAATGGGGTTTGACCCCTCGAGTATGATGTTCTCCATGGTGTCTGCACTCTGTCACAGAAGTATATGACTACATTGGAAGCGAAACTGGAAGTTTCTAGGAGTTTTGGGTGGTTGGAGGATGAGAATCATGCGTGTTCAGAAAACAACCCCATTGTTTAACTTGTTCAGGGAAAATCCTTAGGACGTGATTTGATTTCTTCAAGAACAAACTGAGTTGGACGGCAGCAGAAGTTGCCAAGAGCTCAGTTGTTTTGCTTGTTAGCACGGAGAAAAGAACTGTTACAATTTATTCTGTTATTCAAATTCTTCTCTCACAGGGTTTGATGAAGAAATAAAGTATTATTATTTATTACTGCACTGGTTTTGACAGAAGCTAAGTTCCTGGAAAACTTTGTAAGTATAATTAGGAGCTTCCTCAACTTCTAGAGGACATACTTGTTGGGGAAAATTATAATAGATTCAAATCAGCCGTGGATGAGGAATCTATCACAGACCTCGTGGAGCTGGACACGTGGCATAAATCCAAGTTACTAAGTATACGAACCGGGGAAAGTCTTCTCTGACAGCGTTCGAGGGATCAAATTATATTCGACCCCCTACTGGGTAAACGGGCCTTGATTAGACAAACTGATGGAAGTAGCTGACTATTAAATGGTCTTCCATTAATGCTCATAAATACCAACTACCATAAATGCTGAATAAGCGGATTTGATTTGCCAGATCACCATATCATGGACCGAATCCGTAGAAGTAGGATTTATGCTCGATAAAAGAGAAAGGATAGCTACTGTTGTCGGAACAAGTGGAGAATGTGGACCAAAGGGGGGGGTCGAAGAAGGTCGACTAAGGTCGTAAACGACTGACAAGACATCCAGGCGCCGCCCTGGGGGGTTGTAATCACCTAGACCTATTACTCTCCAGCTGACAAACGATGGAGATGGTGGTAGGTGGGGAGAAGCTTGTGCGGGAAGCTTTACCTGGAGCCTATAAGTAGTAAAAGACTATCGATTGCAAATGATCTAGAATTTCCTACAAAAAGAGAGTACTCACATTCAGGTATCACTCTGATTAAGTTCCTCTGAGATAATCTTTATTTTGATTCAACCCCTTGTCTAAATTCCCATCTCACTGGAGGGGAATAAGTTATTGAAGCTCCCGTATCTCAGGGAACCCCACTTTTAAGGAGTTCTAGTGTTTCACTAAGAACTCCATTCTGTTTGCCTTTGGAATTCGCTAACTTTGGCATCAGAGTGGCCCCGGAGTATATCCCGCCCACTTTCTTGTTGTGTTCGTGTTTCAGCTACGTGGCTCGATCTAAGGGACTGAACCGAATCCATCGACAACAAAACTTAACATGGAATGACTTGGGAATTAGGAGTGATGATTTGTAGAATTTGTTCTTACAATTGTGACTAGTGTTCGCAATTTTGTACTTGATGGTACTTAGCCAAGTAAAGATCTTGATTATTGACTTGCTTTCTCTGTTTACTGGTCACATTCTCTCTTCAACTGATATTGAAGGGTTTATATTTCTATAATCCTTTGGTAATGTGGATCATGGATCGTGGTCCACTGGAAATGGGAACATTTTCAATTTACAAGTATAATAATGGTACAATTGTGGAGATGGATTAAAATCTCGGCGAGATCTCGCCATTTTCGGTGGTTTCGACACTAGCCGAGACGAAAATAGGGGTGATAACCATTTTCGTCTCGGCAGTTACATGTTCTGGCCGAGATCTCGCCGAGATCTGGTTGTTTTCGCTATTTCTCACGAGATCTCGGCGAGATATTACTTTTTGCTTCTTTTTTTTTTCTTTATAAACAGACAGAAGGGTCTGTTCTCGGTCGAGAACTCGACCGAGACTTCCCCTTCTGCTTTCTTCTTTAGTTTTTCAATTTTTCTTCATTTCTTCCCCATTTTTTTTTTTGTTGGGACTTCTAAATTGCTACGAGTGGTGCTTCGGACTGCGGGGATTGCTGTAAGAGCTTCATATCAACTGTTAAAGGTAAGTTTCTTGCCGAAAAATGAGATTTTTACATGAGACTACAAAGGGAGAAATTTTTTTTTTTTAGAATGTGATGAAATTTTTATATGTTAGTTACGTGAGCCCGATCTACAAGCTCACGGTTTCAATTTTCGATTTTGATTGTTGTAGGTATTTTTTTCAATTATTTGCATTTAAAAATGAATTTCCAGCAATTAAAATTTAAAATAATAATTATTATTACTCATTTGATGATGATGACCTAATTATATGTTAATCACCGTTGGCCGATCTACTGTCCTACGATTTCAGATTTCGATTTCGATTGTTGTATGTTTTTTTTTAAATTATTTATATTAAAAAAATATTTTTCAGCAATTAAAAATTAATTTAAAATTGATTAAAATGCTATAAAATCGGGAAAAATAAGGAAAAATGTTCTGATCGCATTTAAAATATGAGAAAAATTTTGAAATGTAATTTCTGCTGTGTTCAAGTGTGTAAGGTTATTAAAGTTTGTGTTTTCTATGAAACAGTGCTTGGAAATTATGTCGAGACCAAGTTCTGGGGCAGGCGATGGGGGCGACGATACCGGTTCCCGAACTGACCTTGCATGGCAGTATGCGACTGCACTTCAGGGTGATAGGAAGAAGACCCAATGTAATTTTTGTAGGAAGAAGCTTCAGTCTGGAGGCATCACAAGACTGAAGCAACACTTAAGTGGATTGGGCAAAGATGTTTCCAAATACCCGCAGTGTCCTGTGGAGATATCTAGGGTCATAGGTGAACATTTGAGGGGAGGGAGGCAGAGGAGGGCAGCAATGGAAAAATAAAACAACAATTTGAGGAGGCAATTCGAGGCACTGTACCAGAATCCAGTGAGGAACATGAGGCTAAGGGATGGGATGTAGAAGAGATGACAGAGGCAGAAGCAAGACAGATGCGTCATGCGGCAATGGCTAGTAGATAAACCCTTAGATCAGATGCAGAGAGGAGACGGACAGGAACAGGTACATCTAGAGCAGGTGGCAGTGGTAGTGGATTTGTTGAGCCTGAGCCACAGAGACGGAGCAAAGGGATTGGTTCTTGGTTTTTTAGATCACGAAGTAGAAGGGAAGAACCTGTTCCTCAGCCACGAGGACGGGATGATTATGTTCAAGTTCTACAGCAAGATCCCGCAGTCTTTACGAAGCAAGGTAGTAAGCAAAAAAAAAATAAAGCCAATGTTTGGGGGAAAAAATAGGGAGTCAGTAGGGTATTCTTACTCTAAGTGGTCGTTTTATCATGACATACCAGCAAACGTCACCACATGCCCTTTTTTTCAGAGCATGCTGAATGCAATGTTTGGGGGGAAAGAATAGGGAGTCAGTAGGGTATTCTTACTCTAAGTGGTCGTTTTATCATGGCATCCCAGCAAACACCACCACATGCCCTTTTTTTCAGAGCATGCTGAATGCAATTGCTAAGGCAGGTACAGGGGTTAGAGGGTCCAACCAATATGAGTTAATGACTCATTATTTGCCTCAACATAAAAAGGAATTACAAGACTGGATTCTAGGCCAGAAGAAGAATTGGGAAGATTTAGGAGTAACTATTATGTGTGATGGTTGGACTGATCCTACCAGAAAGTCCATCATCAACTTCATGGTTTACTGTGATGGGAGGACGATCTTCCTTAGGAATGTTGATGCATCAGCTGAAGTAAAAGATGCAAATTATATTTATGGGCTGTTGCAAGAGGTGGTGGTTGAGGTGGGAGCTTAGAACATTGTCCAGATTGTAACGGACAACGGTAGCAATTTTAAGAAGGTAGGGGAGATGTTAATGAACAATCCCGACTACAATCTCTTCTGAACTCCATGTGCTGCCCATTGTATTGATTTGATGTTGAAGGACATGGGCAAGATAAGTAAAGTCAAGAGAGTGGTTGAGCAAGCAAGACAAGTAACCACTTTCATCTACTACCATTGTTATTCCTTGAACATGCTCAGGGAGAGATGTGGAGGGGACTTGGTCAGACCAGGCATCACCAGATTCGCTACGAACTTCATAGCATTGAAGAGCTTTGAGGCGAAGATGGCCGGACTCAGATCGATGTTTGCATCTGAGGATTGGTTTTCGTGGAGACAATCGGCTACCCCCCCAAGGAGTGGAAGCACGCAGTACCATCGCTTGCACCTAATTTTGGCAAAATATGAAGGTAGTAGTCAGAGTGTTGCATCCTGTAGTACAGGTGTTGAGAATGGTAGATACTGAGCGAAAACCTACCATGCCACTTCTTTATGCTGCTATAGATGCATTGAAAGTACGTATTAAAGCTTTGATACTACATGGCTACAAGAATTATATAAATATCATCAATGACCGATGGAAGAGCCAACTCATGCATCCATTGCATAAGGCTGGTGAGTAAATTTGATGATGTATTTACTTTAGTGTTACTTATGTATCAATATAATTTTTATTTGCTTTAACCATGTGTCCACTGTCAAATATTTCAGCATACTATTTGAACCCCAAGTACCAGTATACGCATGTACTTGGGACGAACTTCAGAACTCATTGAGGCAGTGAAGCTAGTGGTTGCAAAGTTGGAGCCAGATCCCCAAGCACAGACATTGACAAACCTAGAGGTGAGTTGTGTGCTTCAATTACTGGAAATATGATCGTCGTGACACTAATTACTGGTTACTGCTATTGCTAGTGCGGCAAAACTATATATTGTAATTGCAAATATTTACAAATTTTCGATTGTGTGTAGATTAAAACCTTCAGGGAAGCCCGGGGGAGTTTTGGGTTCCCCTTTGCGGTGGGTTGTACGTGACAAAAATGATCCGTGTATGTATTACGTTTAAATGACATACGAAATTAAATTATCTTATGTTTTATGTATTACGTTTAAATGACATACGAAATTAAAATATGTTATTGTTCTTATGCAACTGAATGGTGGGTGTTGTATGGTAAAGATGTACCTGCTCTGAAGAAGAAAGCAAGTAGAGTGTTAGCTCAGACATGCTCTGGCGTCCTGGTCGAAACGAAACTGGAGTATTTTCAACCTCATTCATTCAAAGAGGCGGAATCGACTTGGCTCCCAACGACTAAATGACTTGGTCTTTGTGCATTACAACATGAGGCTAAGGGTGCAAGACATGTTCCATGATAAGGAGGATGATACCCTGCTCGAGCTCGCCAACATCTTCTAGCTTGACTCTGAAGAGGAAGATCTATTAGTAGAGTGGGTGCGGGACACTAGGAGTACCTGTGATGGACGAGCCCAGGGGGAAGCCTGACTCCCATTTGGCCAGCCATTTGGATACTGATGTCAACGAGTTTTTAGCCTCGGAAGAAGGTTGAGTCCATACACGGTCACCCCTGCTATTTGACCCTCCTACTGGCACTGATACAGAAAATCCTGAGTGGAGTTGGAGTGGTAGTGGAGCTAGTGGTAGTGATCATGGGGGTGGGGGTCGAGCCACTATTGTCAATATTGGGGCTGATCTAGAGCCACGAGCATCACCTGTTAGATACACTGGGGAGAGCCAACACTCATGCAACACAGGATGATGACCATGGTGCACGTGCGCCATCCTCATTACGTAGACCAGCTTCGTATTCGCGTAGGCCTCGACATCATTCCCATTCTCAACATGATGAAGATGCTGATTGCAGTAGCACGATGGACGTCGACGTTGATAGCCTCTCTTCTGGCTTACAAGGATTGAGTGTGGAGGAGAATAGTAGTTACTGCAGTGGACAGGAGCAGTGGAATTTTCCTGGATACAGCACTGGTTCAGCATACACCTCAAATGATTATGTTGATATCAACTTCATCCCCTATCCCACTGCGACTGCATATGGTTCTTCCTTCGACGATGGTTCAGATGCAGGAACACAGACACGGAGTCAGAGTGGATCAACCAACTTCTATTCCGTTCCATTAGTACTTCCGCAAGAGTCTACGCACCAGAGTACTACTTCAGAAGTTTTTCCATTCTTCCCAAAGATAGGTATCCTTCGGACAGCTACTGATGTTATATTTATGAATCATGTGCAAGACTACCAGAACTACTTTGCATCAAGAATGTCATGGGAAGATTATGTTGCTCAATTGGAAGACAATTTACGTCGACAACTTTTCCCAGATATATGATGATAATAGGATGGATCATCCACGACACTCTACGTATTACTAGACATTGTATCTGTATAAGGATTGTGGAATTGTGGACTATGGGCACAGGGGGACTATGGGATCATTCAATATTGAATATTTGAACTATGATGTAATGATTTATAATGAATTATTATTTTGTTTCTCTTTCCCCTAATGCATTATGTTATTGTTTCATTTGTCATATTTGATTGAATATAATAGCTAATATTAACCTAAATTTACAACGAGCTTCGGATTGATCAAAAAAACATGGGTGTAAACCCAAACAACCACAAATGGTCATTATTTTTATAATTTTATGCTCTAAATGTGTTTATGTATGCAAAAATGAGGTTCCCCTGAAATTGGAGACCTAAAAAATGCATTTTGGCCACCGAGACAAAAGCTGTCTCGGACAAAATGCACTGTCTCAGCGAGATCTTGTCTATCTTGACAAGATCTCGCCGAGATCTCGATTTCGAAGGAGGCCGAGACTCCTCCAAAACCTGAGATTTTAAACCTTGCTTCCCAATCAATTAGGAGACAACACAACCACAACTACAAAATAACTACATTATATTATTTTTGTTTCAGTTATATCTTAGTTTATCAAGTGGGATGCTATCTAATTAATTAAAAAAATGTAATTAACCTCAAAATTCAAAATTATTAGAATCAAGAAGTAAAACAAAGAAGATTCCTCAAAATCAGATTTGAGCAAATAACATATATAACGCACCAACTTATATTTTTTAAGTTACTGAAAGGCCACATTAGTCACCCCTCCCCCCAACCAAAAAAAAAAAAAAGGGGGGAATATATAAAGAAAGGGAGAAGGGGATCAGAAGCCACAAAATAGGAAAGCAAGGTGGAACACATCATTCCTCTTGTTGGAGAAAGGAGGCTGGTTATGTATTAATGAGAGGTTACAGGATAACATAGAAGCTTACCTGTTTTTGGACATTTGGATTGCTAAAGTGGGTGTTGAGAAGAAGGCAGGAAAAATGAAGAGGAAATGTGGACTTTGTTACACCTAGTGAGCCCATCAATCTTCAAGAAAAGTGGGTTCTTTTTTCTAGTCAGGCAATTTCACTGCTAAAAGGAGTTGGAATGAATACTCATAAATTTAAATTAAAAAAAAAAAGGAGTAAACTCCAAGAACCATGAAAATTTTTTAAGTACTCAGTCCGTTCACCCTCCTACATCAATTAGGAAAACATCTAGTGGTATAGAAACTCATAGACAAAAAATGCAAACCCTTGTTACCTTAGAGAGACCATTAGTGAGTGACATTAACTAAGCAACTGCTGGTGGGATAAGACGTTCAGGAACCTACAACATTGAATCAACCTTTCATTATATTTCACGAGTTCAAGGGGTGGGGTATAAAGAGGCTTCAAGGAACAGAATCAACCTTTAAAATTGCAGATTCATGTCTATCACAACAAAAGAAAAAAAAATCAAATCCACAATATAGAGAAAGAAAAGCAAAGATGATTGAACCTTCCGAAAGGGTACCATTCGGGTCCCACTGCTGGGGAAATTCTATACTTACCCTTCCATTTTCTTCCACTTCCTTCCATATATATAGTTAATTCACTCAGCCAGCTCACGAGTTTACTCTAGATATTGTTTTTGATCCTTACCAATGGGAACCAAATCAGACTGCGGGGTTTCATGCCAAAGACATTAAAAAGTCAAATATCTTTAAGGTCATAGTGAGCATATAATAGAGCTAAGGGAGAACAACTATCAGATTCTTTAAGTTGCCAAAATTTTAAAATAAAATAAAATAAAAGCTACAAGTATTTAAAAAAAACCTACAAGTGATAACACAATCACATGGCCACAAGTAGAATGCCCAAAGAAGCTACCAATCATTTCCCTTTTCATGCTATTTTTTCAAGAAAACATGAAAAATGGAAGATCAAATAATCAATTCAAACACTGATGTGCACGTGCATCCTCTATATGTAAGGTTTAGGAATAAAAGATCACCTGATATAGGAGAATATCAGAAGCCGTCAAAATAGGATAAGTCAGAAGTGTAACCCCAACTTGTTCGTCTCCCTATCAGAGAGAGAGAGAGAGAGCCCTCGTTGTTAGTTTGCTGATTCATAAAAACAAATATCATTAGATACAAGAGCATTTTTACCATGCATTAAAATATTTGACCAGATAAACACATCCAGAAGCATATATTAGAGAGAAGTAAACATGCTCAAACCATACAATTGAAACTTAGAACTGCAGAACAAAATTGTGTGACACAAGGATGATAGTAATTGGAAGTTAGTATAACAATAAGAAGTCTTCCTGAAGACATGGATACATGTAGACTTCCTTAAGCATCAGTATTCAATATATCTGAAGTAAATTTCAGCAACTCTGGGGATCACAATTGAAATACTTCAATAGTAAAACATCTCCTAGGTGGGTACCTAATGGTAATTTTCACCTCCTTTCACGTGTGCCATTTTCAAATCTATAAGCAGATTGGACATGTTTAAGTCAACAAATGTGGTACAAATATCCTCTCAACAGGAAATACTGTACAAGCTCTAAATCTAAAATGGAAGGCGATTTAGGAAATAAACAAATAAAAGGTGATAGCAATCGTACAGCAACTAACGCACCGTCTTGTTTGATTTCTCTTTAAATTGAATCATTTTGTTCACCGAACAATTGGTGTGACAAAACTTAGTAGCCACATCAGCTCCACATCAGCATGGCCATGGGACTGCACAAAGACAGAAGCCTGTAAGTGGAAGACAAAGCAAGAGTTATCCAATGCTACATAGATAATGAGAAAAAACAACCTAAGAACTTTCCACAGACCTTGGTAATGTCAACACCACAAGCCATGTAAATGGCTGCTATACTTTTTGTTGTTGTAGCTAGCTGCTTTACATCATGTTCTAGAGTTATCTATAGATGCCAAAAACCCAGACAGACATACTTCAATACTACAACAAAGCACCGAAAAATCTACAACTTAAACAACATATTACAGAGTTCAACAAATTACAACCAAGGAAAGAGATAGATCACATCTTGGCCAAATGTCAATCCTCCTAGTTTGAAAGAGAAAAAAAGTTGCTGCCCGAACCGAAGCTGGATAAGCAATTGAAAGAAGTCAGTTTGAGTAGAGTCCACTTCAAGCTTTATATCTTTTCTTTCAATCAACTCAGACAAGCTCATCTTAGATGGCCAGCTTAAGTGTTTCAGAGTCAATTGAAAAGTGAGCTCTCACCCTATAAAAGAAATTGAACAAATGACCAAACAAAAAGTTTTTTTTTTTTTTTTGGTAAAACAAAACAAAAATGACTGCCCAAAAGAAAAATAGTACTAACCATCAAGGAGGGTATTGTAATAAATAAATATCTTTTAGAATTAAAATATCAAGAAAATTTACAGGAATAATTATTTTGCGTAATCGAAAATGACAAGAACACAACATTTAAGTGCTTCAACAAATCGAAGAATATTCTCCTCAGGTAATTACAGTGGATTCATGGCTTCTATGGCAACAAAATATTCATACAACAACAAAAGGATACATGTCTAACAAGGCAAGGTTAAGCAGAAACTGATAGAATATTAAATTGTATATTACATGCACAGAAAAGGGGACATCTTGTCAGAGGTATAAAATATAAACCAATAAAATATTTTCTAGATGTTGAAGTAAGACAAGTAATTGAACCCACAATTCTCAGCTATTAGACTCTAACCTGATAATGATTCAAATCCTCGATAACATTTTACGGAGATCTATCTTCACCACATGTACAATAATATAGCAGAGTAAGTTCATGATCTAACACTTCAACAACAACGAGCACTGACTTGACATCCTCAGAAATAAATAAAACTCCCACAGATGGCTTCTACAGATCAAAAAGTACCCCAATTAGTACAGTGTATGCATATAAGGGAATGAACTAGAATAATAGAGAGAAATCCTAGATTCAAACATACCATGCAAATTTTATACCTCACGAACTCAGCTACCTCCAACATACCTTACAGCCTATTAAACAAATAGCCCTCCTTTTCGTTTTTCTCTCTTTTTTATAAAATTCCAGCCCCTTAAGATCAGCCTTTTAGAATCCTGCCCTTGAATGCAACTTACCAAATTTGTTGGAGAACGCTGATTTTTTTGCAAATTTTCTTTAAACCTCATCCTGACTATATTTGAATTTCAAAACGACTTGATAAGAGAAAAGTGTCTTCAGCAAAGTTTTAGGGCTGTGTTTCAGGTTTCCAACGCACCAGGCCTTGCAATTTTTTGACGTCTAGAACTCTCGAGGCTGTCTAAAAACCCAAACTGGTTCCAGAATGCTGACAGAAATTCTGTTTCAACTTCAAAGCCTGATTCCAAGTCCAGAATGACTTCTTTAAGTTCTGAACTCTTTGTAAGATTGTAGCCCTTGCTCTTAGCTTTCCAAAAAGTTAAAGAACGCCCAAAACGGAGGTCCGTAGTTCCAGATATGGACCAAATACTAAGGAGATGACAATTTTAACGAAAATAAAAACCCTACCCAATTAGGACTCAAACGCCAAGCTTTGACCTGACTTTGACCTCTCCAGTTCAGTCCTTATCCAACCCAAAAACCTGCCAAATAACAAAAATACCCAAGAATCAAATAGATTAATAAAATACCCAAAACATTAATTAAATTAAACTAAATATCCTAGAAAACTTGCAAAACTAAGCTAATTACGATCAAGAACAAGCTAAATAATTTCACGTATCAAGCACCCCCAAACTTAAATATTTGTTTGACCTTTTCACATGGGGTGAAATAACCATTCTGTCCCTGATCATATCAGCCCCAACTTTTGAATGTGAAAAGCAAAAAACTCACTTGTTCAATTGGAATATTTAAGGTGTTCCTAGGCCATAAATCCAATCCAAAAACCTAAAATCGTTTTTAGGGTTGAATTACAAAAAGATATGTAGATATGGGTGAATACATTTATCCTCGAATTTTGGGCCAAGCATAAAATATGTATCAATATGTCATTTATTCAACAGAGATCTACATGTACAGAGTCAGTGGGTGACAGGAAAGAGTTGTCTTATAATTCGAATACAAATGGAACTCACATGGTCTGGAAGAAAGAAAATGTCGACGAGGAGGGAACATACACGTACGTAATTACCAACAATGTTTTTATCAATTTCCCTCATTCTTCTATACATAAACTTTTTATTCTTTTTTTTTAAGAATTTTTACTCTTGGGATGATGTAGATAATAATTTAAATAAAACCAATTTTCTCAAATTAAATTTATTCACTTTTTTGCTTTGGGTTGGGTGTGTTAGGATTGGAGACAACGTATATAAGAAGATTTACGTGGTTCAATACCCCATCGAGAGATGCTTACGTTCATCAGAAAAGAGTAACTTCCTTCAATTTCAAGAATAGTTTACAAAATTCTCCACCTGACAGGCATATCTTGTAAGACCCGCACTCTGAAAACCCGGTCTAAACCTTGGTTTTGTGTCATTACAGGTCTTCCGATCATCACCGAGCCAGACGGGGCAAGCGGATAACAAACAGGTACAAAATCGACAAACAGGTACAAAATCGGACCGAAGTCGACCAATTATACCTGATTTTAGGTATACCGGTCGATGGTACCGGTCGACCGGTATGGCCTACACAGCTATGTGCGGGAATCTGAAAATTGGTCTCTGCGGGTCCCGCTTTCCTGATTTCGAATCCTAGAAGTTTTCTAATCCTAATAGGGTTACTAAACCCTATTTCTAGCCTATAAATACACCCTTAAGTCTCCTCAAATCCTTTCCATTGTCTCTTACAAACCCTAGAGAAGAGAAAGAGGTTGTAAAAGGAGAAGGAACTAGGAAGAAGAAGGAGGTGCCGCCATTACCGTTCGACGACGCTCTCATTACGCCTGTCAACGGTAAGTGTTTGAATCCATCTTCTTATCCTATGTTACTTGTGTGGGTGGATCAATACCATGTAAAGTAGGTATTGATCTAAAACCCTAAATTGGCCAATAAACCCTAAGTTGCCGTCAAACCCTAGATTTGAGTTTCGAGATGATATTCATCGAAACGAGACTTGAATGAGTTGGGGATAACTCTAACTCAAAGCCTAGACTTAGTATGGGTAGGAGAAACCCTGAAAATCCATGGAGGGTGATCGTCGGCAGTCGAAAAACCCATGTATGGTCTTCCGGAGACATACCGGTCGACTATACCGGTTGCACATAGTGCGACTGGTATATTGCGACCGCTACCTCTCGGGAGGTTATCTGTGGGGACCGGCTGACCATACCGGTCGCCAGTCTTTCCCATTGAGCCGCGACCGGTATATGCCACCGGTCAGCTCTGTGAGGGTATTTTGTAATCTATGTTGGGTTCCGACCAACATGAAACCCTAAACAATATATTCTAATGAAACCCTAATAATATTGTAGGACTTTGTGACATATCATTTGGACCTTGCGACGTGGAGCAAGTTATCGAACGAACGTCAGGTAAGGGAATCTGACCTAAACCTAATAATTAATGGACAATAAATCGTTGTTAATCATTGAATATCTATGATGTGATGTATGTGCATATTCACATGCCATCCTTTACTTTCAGTTATTATTACTGTTCATGCATTGATAGGATGTGATTGTTAGGCATGTGATTGTTTTCGTTGGTGTGTGGAGTGGGGCATGGGCCTGGGATCGCTCTTCACACTAGCACCTTTTGTAGTATTACTGTCTTAACATGCTTGGTACGGGTGGGGTATCGGGGGAAGGTCGTGGGTACGGTGGTTTCCGATATTGATGTTGTCCCGACCATTGTTATGTGGTACTGAGGATTCCGAGTCGACGCTGGCTTGTCCACGATGCTTTAGCTCTATCTCTATGTCGTAGGGAGTTATGTTGGGATAGGGTCTACCTGCGTATTGTTTCTATCCTAGTGGGTTAGTTGCGGATAGGGCATCAAGGGAAGTGTGGGAATGCCTTAGCTCTATCTCTATGCCATAGACGGCTGTCTTTGGGATAGAGCATACATTGATGACATATAGGATTGGTTAGTTGCGAGCCCAGTTTGCAGCCCCGACCGATAGGGGCTTAGGTACTGGTATGGGTAGAGTATCAGGGGAGGTGCGGGTATACCTTAGCTCTATCTCTATCCCATGATGGGTGCATGTGGGTTGGTGGTAGTGTAATCTACTGTGTGATGCCACACACTCATGTATAGAGGTGCGGGGGCCACCAAACCTTTCTATAGCACATTGCAAACTTAAAACCAGACCACAGTATAAAATTGATTGTTACTCATGCATAATCTTGTGAAACTGTCTGATTGTCTTACTGAGCTGTGTTGTGAGCTCACCCTTTGTGCACATCTTGTTTTAGATATGGATGCAGGTTATACTGTGGACGATTATGTGAACGCTCCGGTGTATGGAGGTGTAGCTGCTCTGGATGTACAAGCAGGGGAGGACGAGCATGATGCTTCATGCGAGTACCCTTTCTGCGTGTACCTGTGATGGATTTTTAATTATTTGTTTCAGTTATTTTTTGTTGGATTAAAGTGATGTAAAAGATATTTATTTTATGTGTTTGAATTTGGATAATGGAATATTTATTTAAATTATCAATAGATACTCAGTTCATTCTATTTAAAGTCTTTCGCTGTATATTTATATTCTGATTGTGGTTATGTGTAATGGTTTGTATGGGTGGACACGTCCTATTCGAGATCCTGGTGTGAACCGTTGGTTCAATGACGATTTACTCACACCGTTCTGGTTGGATCAGAATTGGGGTGTGACATATCTAATCTGTCAAACTTACCTAAATTTTTCCACACAGAGACAATTTATAGGGATCCCTAGAAACCCTAATCTCACACAATTATAAGTTTACCTTCCTACATGTAATAGACCCAAACCCTAATACAAGTACAAACCCAGTAACCGTGTGGACCCTACATAATACAAGACCCCAAATCCAACAAATCTCCACCTGACTTAGATTCTGCAAGCCACCTTGAAGAAGAACCCATTGATGTTGATTCTGTAAACACGCCCATCGTCTCTGCCAAACCGCTACACCCAAACCGGTATAGCCCACACCCCGTCTGATGTCCTGTACAGCTTACAGCCATACAATGTGAAGTGACTCCTTCTCTCCCATTGCTGCAGCATAACCAGAGAGATTACCGTCACTCACAGTCCTCCTGCAACTCTAGTCGCACTTGGAACCTGAGCCTCTCACCTCTACACCTCCAATGCAGACATAGAGATCCGACTCCTTGTCTCAGTCCACCAGTACTACTTTACCCTGCTATGCAGCATCAACTGGCCATGATGCCCACCGTGCCGGGGTTCAAACTCGTCGTCTGATCTGACACCCGATCAGACCAGATCCACGAACAACTGCCATCACCCCATCATTCCGATCAAGGTCCCCAGCCGTCGCTAACCATCCACTCGACTACCACCAAGACCCACGTGCGATACCGCCTGGTGTAGTCGCTCCACCACCATTCAACATTCCCCTAGAGCATGGTTTGGTAGATTTCTTAAAGCTATGATAGCATTTGGTTATATTAACAATAATGTTGATCATACTTTGTTCATCAAGCATACATCAGAAGCTTTCATTGCACTTCTTGTATATGTGGATGATATTGTTGTTACCGGCAACAATGATGATGAAATCAAGAAACTGAAGTTATATTTGGGAAAGGAGTTCGAGATCAAGGACCTTGGAAAACTTAGGTACTTTCTTGAGATTGAAATTGCTTGTTCTACAAAAGACATTTTTCTTTCTCAGCGGAAGTATGTTCTTGATCTTCTTTCAGAGATAAGATTATTAGGGTGTTGTCCATGTGATACTCCTTTGGACCCTAATACTAAGCTCAAGAAAAAGGAAGGAACACCTACAGATAAAGGCAGTTACCAGTGATTGGTTGGAAGACTGATTTATCTGTCACATACCAGGCCTGACATTGCATTTGCAGTGAGTTTGGTGAGTCAATTTATGCATAACCCCCATTTTACACATATGGAAACAGTCTATAGGATTCTATATTACCTAAAGTTTGCTCCAGGGAAAGGGATTCTACTCTCACCACATGATCATCTTAAAGTAGAGGGGCTTATACCGACATTGACTGGGCAAGCAGTTCAGATAGAAAATCGATTTTAAGATACTGTACATTTGTGGGTTGAAATTTGGTTACTTGGCGCATTAAGAAACAAAATGTAGTGGCCCGTTCTAGTGCGGAGGTAGAATTCAGAGCTATGGCTCAGGGAATATGTGAACTCTTGTGGCTGAAGAGTTTACTCGGGGACTTAAAAATCCAATGCCCTCAATCCATGGTCTTATTTTGTGATTATAAAGCAGCCATTAGCATTTCATATGATCCAGTGCATCATGATAGGACTAACCATGTTGAGATAGATCATTATTTCATCAAAGAAAAACTAGAAAGTGGTCAAGTTCAAATTCCTTTCTTCAAATCAGAAAATCTACTGGCGGATATTTTCACTAAAGGTTTACCTGGGAAACCATTTCATATGATACTGTCCAAGTTGGGGATGCATGATATATATGCACCAACTTGAGAGGGAGTGTCGTAATTCCTACTAATTACCGCTAGAAGATTATGTAGTTTTATTTTTTCTATTATTTTTTTCTATTATGTTTCCTGCTAGGATTATAATGGTCTTCTAAGTCTTTTTATTATAAATAAGAAGTAGGGGTGAGAAGATTAGATATCTCTCTCTCCCATTCTCTTATTCAACAAAAAGCATTCTTTATATCCAATTGAAAAAGAGGCCAGTCGAGATTGAGAACAAGAGATATAAGAACCTGAATAGAATAAAGACAAAGCAATAGGGGACAACGTCTCAAAATAATCAACCCCATAGATCTGAGTAAAGCCTTTGTCAACCAAGCGCTCTTTTAGACGTTCCACAATACCATTGGGGTTATATTTCAAAGTAAATATCCAAGGACAACGAACCACCTCCTTATCCATGGGTAACTCAACAAGGGACCAGGTCTACCGGGAAAAGAGAGCATCCATCTTGACATCCATATCCTTTTTCCACTCAGACCAGGTTAAAGCTTCAGTATGAGATCCAAGAGACTCGATGGATCCTTGAATGTTCTCTTTAATGAGATCACCTCATATTTTCGAGGGAAGAAGAAAAGGAAAGGAAAAGGCCATTGAAGAACCACCCTTGCTCCAGTAAACCTTTCGAGCCTCTGCTTACTGCTAAGCCCCAACGACAAACAAACCAATCTATCTCTCATCAAATTGAATTGCACGGATAGCAAGAGCACGTTGTTGCGTAATGCTCTTTGCGCGCTCTGATAAGTGCAAGCCCGAATGAAAAAACTAACTATTAGAAGCGAGTTACCTATCCTTTTCATAGTCACTGCCTAACGAAAGGATCTCCCTCGAAAGTAGAAGCATCAATGCCATTTTCCTCAAAGAGTGATCTGGAAGAGCGATCTGGCAAAGAAAAGGTATATGAATCAAAAGGAAGGAATCAAGGGCTTGAAGGGCTACTCATTGAAAGTCACATCCTCCCTCTTAAATGGCACGCGCTTCCCGACACCTCACTCAGTCTTGGATGCCGATCAGTGGCTCATTTACCGCATTAATAAATCAATTGGTTGGGCTTTGGCCCTTTCCTACCCATTCGAAAATCGAAAATGTGGAGCAGATGAATCATGAAGTCTAAAGGATGATAGTCCTATTTCAAATTCTTTGGGTAGCTTCACCACTCATCTCAACGGATAAAGGTGACCAGTCATCACTTCATCAACAATGAAATTGGGCGAACACTACGCTACAAGTCCTTGACCAATTGGATCCATAGGGCCTCATCAACGTAGCTTAAAGGCCGCACGACCTGCACGACCGTTGGTTTATCTTAATAGCCTTTCGAAGACACCTACGCCTGGTGGTGGGAATATCAGTATGAGACAAAGGAATGGTGGGCAATGGTAGATGGATTTAAACAAATAATGAGCAATATGATATGTTAACTGTGGTCGTTGAGTGCACAAACGAGTACCTTTCCGAAGTGCAATAAGAAGAGCAATAGACAAAAAGTCTGGTGATGAAGAGAACGAGGGAGCCAAGAGTAGTGCAGCCGCCAGTGCTAGTATAGGTCATTGACATCGGCGACACCTAAAGAGGAGTAGGAGCAGGGGCTAGTGCCAAACGAGTGGGGAAGCCACATCAGGGAACTGAATCAACGCTGAATCAGTGTATCGGAACCTCGAGCCGAATGATAGGGAGTGTTCTCAAAGAATGTAACGTCAGCACTAACAACCTAGCGCCGAGTAAGAGGATCATAACACCTATATCCTTTCTAAGTGCCAGAGTAACCAATGAAAACACACTTGACTGCACGGGGAGACAACTTTTCGAGGCCAAGCCGAAGATCATGGACGAAACAAGTGCTCCCAAAGGTATGTGGTGATAAGGCAAACAATAGAGAGGAGGGAGTAATCAGGGACATAGTTAACTAATTCTAAAGGAAAAAAGAGGGCATCAGATTGATCAATTAGCAGGTAGTTAACATTACATTACCCCAAAAATAATGAGCCAAGTGCATATGAAAAAGAAGTAAACGAGCAACCTCTAATAAGTGACAGTTTTTAGGTTTTGCAACACCATTTTGTTGAGGGTTGTAAGAGTAACTGGTGTGGTAAAGGATACCTTGGGAGGCACAAAACAAGGAAATAGCCAATTGAGTGTATTCAAATGCACTATCAGACCGAAAAATTTTAATGCTAACACCAAATTGATTCTTAATTTCTAAATAAAATTGTTTAAAGATGGGAAGGAACTCAGAATGATCCTTTAACAAATATAACCATGTGGTACGAGAATAATCCTCCACAAAGGTGACAAAATGACTAAAACCAGCACAACTTACACTTTAATAGGTTCCCAAACGTCTGAATGAACCAAAGAAAAAGGGCAAGGCATTAATGCTATTAAGAGAGAACTAGCACTTCTAGACACATCATGAGAAGGAAAGAAGGTGCGGTGGTGTTTTCCCAATTGGCATGCCTTACTCAAGGTTCGTAATGACTTACAGCTTGGAACCATGATCTCTAATTTGGAGAGAGATAAATGACCCAAGCAAAAATGCCATTATAGTGGAGAAACACCGAAAGCAGTAGCAAGCGCAGTAGCAGATAATGGAATGTTGTCTAGATCCTAGTTAGAAAAGTAGCGTTTAATACATGAATTATAAGCATTCCGAATTTTTAAACGTATTTTTACGAACTATTAGATAAATCCTTGAAAATTTGTATTTTATATATTGAAATGTATTAAACACGTTTTAAACCCATATTTCCATATTAAACATGAAAAAGAAAAAAAAATAAAAAAAAAAGAAATAATAAAAACAAAAAAATTAATTCCCCCCCTCTCTACTAATATTTCAATTTTTCCCATATTCCTTAAACCCCAATCCTTACCTAATGAACCATTACGGCTTTGATATGTGTTTTATGTTAGTTGATCCATTCTCATCCTAGGCAAAGTCCATCTTGTGGTGATAGGAATGAATAGGAACAAATAAGCTTTAGCTAATGTAATAAAGATACCAATTGTTGTTCCAAAGACCCTCCCTACCTTATTTATTTCGAAAAGCTCAAATGACAATTATACGTGAATTTCACATATTGCATGTTTTGTTTGTATATAAATTTGAATTTATATGTTATTATTCTATTTTTTTTTAAGGATATAGATGTTTATTGCTTAGTGAATATATGTCTGTATTTTAGTAAAAATGTTATCGTATTAAACACGTATGTATTAATACCGTATGTGTTTTTTAGAACCGGATTTTCAATCTCCGTATTGAAGTCTGATTGCTTTTAATACACATACGTATCTGTACCCAAATGTTATTCGTTCCCGAACTTACTAACTATGGTCCAGATAGTACAGCCCATCATTCTCTTGTCCCCCACTAATTGTCACCTTTGTCTGAAGATCTTGAAATACACAATAGGACGGGGGAAAGGTGACAAAACAGTTAAGAGCTTTAGCCAATGTACTAAGTGAAAGTTAATTCATAGGCAGACGAGGGCAATGAAGAATAAAGGACAATGATAAAGTAAGGAATAGGGAGACATCACCTGTGCCAAAAATGTGGGTAGTATATCCATCAGCTTAATAAACACTGGACAATGGTTAAAAGAGGAAAATATTGAGGCCTTACCCGTCTGGAGAGATGAAGCACCAAAGTCAATAACCCAATTGGTAGAAGTTGTGGATACAAGTAAGGTAGTAATACCTGTACGAGCCAAAGTAGCAGTAGAAGAAGAAGTAGAACCCTGAACATCAAGTTGATTGAGACGAGTGAGCATACTATGAAAATTTTCTTTAGACAAAATAAAGGTAAAAGAGGATGCCCTGTTGGCTGTAGTGGTAGGTGTAGTATAATCATTATCAAAATGAGCTACACCGGCGAACTGGGAAGAAGACCCGAAACCCCACTAAGGATGCTTACCATGTAGGACCCAACATCTATCAACTAAATGATTCAGTTTAACACAGTGAGAGCCATGACGATCAGAGGAGCGATGTCCACCATGACCACAACCCCACCATGGCCTTTACTAGAATTACCACGACCATGTCCGCTACTGGTAGTCAAGAAGGCAGAGTTGTCTGTGGTAGAGGTGTTGTGAGATTTAGAGAAGTTGGGATTGACAACGGGTTGAACACGACAGAATGCCTCATTCAAGGTAGGTACCTTATCACCAACAAGGAGTTGGCTTTTAATAGGCTAAAACTCAAAACTAAGACCAAAGAGAAATGTAGCCACCTGAAATTAGGCGCATTGAGTCTTTAGAGTAGTGAGGTCCATAGTGAAAGGCTAGTGGACATTTAGTTCTTCACAGGTATCCTTAAGAGTACTATAAAATTTTGCAATGTATTTATTGCCTGTTTGCAATTAAACAGACGTTCATATAAATCATAGACATGGGACAAGTTAGTATTCTAAGAAAAACTTTCCTTTTAACTCTAGCCAAATACCCTTGGCAGTGGTGTGGAACATGACATTGACAACCACAGAAGGATCCATGCCATTAAACAATCAAACCATAATTGTGGCATTCTCACGGGTCCAAGTAGCATAAGTGGTAGCCTTAGAGTCAGGAGGGCCATCATGTAAATAAACCAGTTTATCACGAGCAGTGATATATATGGTCACAGCCTGCTTCCAGAGAAGAATTTAGACGAGTCAATAAATTGCATGGAGGTAATCTGGACGTGGACAAAGTGTCGGAGTCCACATTAGTCTTGGGATCACTCATATCAACTATCAATAAATAACCAGTGCTGGATCTGAATCTGAATATAAATCAGATCTAAAAAAAAAAACAATGCTGCTGTCAAACCAAGCAGATCTGAATCTGAATATAAATAGAATCAGATCAACAAAAACCAATGCTGCTGTCAAACCAAGAAGAAGTTTGAATATAAATCAGATCTACAAAAAACCAATGCTGCTGTTGAACCAAGAGCAAATCAGACTCTCGAACCAAAAAAAAAACCCTGGATTTGTATCTGAATATAAATTGATCCAAACAAGGTGTGGATCTGATGCTGTTGAACTGAAACCAGGTCAGATTCTTGAACCAAGAAATCAGAATAAAATTCTGATCTGAAACTTGGGGGAAAAGAGATCTGAGCCTGAATAAAAAAAATCTGATCCAAGTGCTGAGTCTCGATCTGATCTGAAACTTGCTGGAAAAAAAAAAGAGATCTGAGTCTGAACAAAAAAACTGATCCAATAGCTGAGTCTCAATCTGATCTGAAACTTGCTGAAAATAAATCTAAGTCTGAATAAAATTCAGATCCAAAAGAAAAAGGTTGGTTTCCTGCTGTCAAACCAGAGAAAAATACAAGTGCTGGGTCTCGATTTGATCCCCGAAATAAACCTGATCTGCTGTATGCCCAGAAAATCAGCAACATCAAATTAAGTTGCTGAGAAGTCGATCTCGAATTGATCCCATAAGCAGAATCTGGTTGAGAGCCGTCTTCATAATGATTGGCATATTAATCCCCTTAGTGGTATGCTTCCATAACCTGGAATTAATTCCTTAATCCATGCGGACAGACACAAAGAAAACAGACGGAAAGAAGGGAAAAAGAGTTGAGAACACTCTCAAAACAGTAACGGAGGAAAAGAAAACAGGTGTGGTGGTATTATCAGAAAGGCTCTGATACCATGTTACAGTGGTGTGAACTGAGAATGAGAGATAGATGGGACTGGGAGAGAGAAACCTAGAGAGAGAAGAGACAACTTGTCTCTCCACCTCAAACTATGCATTATTTATAAAATAAGAAAGGATTCATCAAAGGAGTCAAAATACAAAAGATAGAGTCCAAGTAGGAAACTCTAATAGAGTCCAAGAGAGAGACTAAAATAAAAGAAAAATAAACATAACCAACTAGGTGACGCTAGACAGTCGAACCAAATTCTTAACTTTGTATAATGAATAAAATATTCTAGAGAGGAAGAAAGATATGGGTGTAGTGATAAAACATTTATACCTTAAATAAAGTTCATCACAAGAGAATCTTGTGCCAACAACCAAGCTTTGATCATGGATCTCCTCACCTTCGCTTTCAGTGTCTTCCATCTCCTCATCAACATGCATTACAAAAGCTTTGGAACTCATAGGTGTTCCTTTAAATTTGGGAAGTTCTCTGAGAAGAAGATAGAAACACATATAAATAGAGAGTAATTTCACAAAGGAAGCCACCACAAAGAAGGGGGGGGGGGGAAGAAGGGGGAAAATCAAAAGCAACGACATCTAGAGCATGTAATTGCACATCACCTGTGTTAGAACTTAGAAGTATTACATAAACAAAGCAAAAGTAATATGAAACATCTATTGAACATAACAACAACAAAAACGGAGACCAGTAATTATGTATCGTTCAACAAAAGATAGTACACTGTCCATTTTTTATTTCACGTACTTCTTAATGGTTGTTACACCTATTGAACATACAACTTTGCAACTGAAACTTCTCTTACAAGGCAACAAACAGCCTGCTCCAGCATAGCTTATTTCACAGCGCAGCATTGTAAAACACAAGCAGCAATTAAAGTAATAAACAGAAATTCTCTCTTACATGCATTGTTGTCAAGGCGTCGCCTAGGCATTCGGGCTTTTTTTGGAGCTTGGGCACTTAGGCGCCTTGTGACTGTGAAAAAGGCGGTCGCCCAGGTACTCTGGGAGTCGCTTCTTGGACGCCCAGAGTGCCTAGGGAACCACCTTGTTTTTAATGTGTCATTCTGAATGTTTTTCAAAAGATTTATTAGCATAGTTGTCAAGGCGTCGACTAGGCGACGCCTAGGCGTCCATTCCAGGGCCTGAGCGCCAGTGTTACCTAGGCGATTGCCCAGGTTCTCTTGGCGTCGCCTAGGCGCCTCCTTGGACACCTTGGGCGCCCAGAATGCCTGGGTGGTTGCCTTGGGTATTATATATGTTTTCTTTTTCCCATTGATCTCCGAATTTGTTTTACAAGATTTATTAGGCTAGACAAGAACAATTATCAGACAGTACTTATTTATGACTAATATCATTTAAGTAAATGATCATAAATAAGCAAATACCCACTATTTGAATCCAATAAAAATAGTCTAAAATTCAAATTCCAGAAGGATAAAAAATCAACCCTCCAGTTCAAGAACAAAAACAATATTTTTGGGTGTAGGGGCGATTTTCAACTTCTAAATGCTAGGTTTTTTTCCAAATATAAAAATTCCATAAATATTTTTATAGTAAAACAACACTAAAAACCAAGAGCGCGCCAAAATAATCTATTGCTTTGATGCCCAAAAAATAATTTACATTCAGACAACTTTAAACAACATTCGCGTACTCTGAAGAAAAGGTTTAACCAGAGTGTAACTCCTTCATTATAACTCAGATTCAAGCAATCTTGGATTTGTTGGAAAGCTGATTATACTAGCTTTACAACGAATTCGAGATCGTTTGAATCCGAAGTATATTAAATGAGTTACGCTCTAGTCAAATTTATTAGAAATAAGCAAATATTAGTCATAAATACGTGTTGCTTACTTAACTCAATTATTCGTTTCTTTGTTGGTTTTCTCATATTAATTAAGTTATGTCTTAAATGTTGATTATTTACGTAGAAAGTTGCATATATATATATATATATATATATATATATATATATATATATATATATATATATATATATATATATATTAATATTTAAAAATAAAAAAAATACACTGGGAACGCCTTGGTCGCCTAGGCCCCAAGGATGGCCCCAAACTCCTTGGATCGTCTTTACAACTATGTTTATTAGACTAGACAGGAACAACATTTATTAAGCACTACTTATTTACTAATATCATTTAAGTAAATGAATTTTATTTACTTAAAATATTATTCATAAATAAGCAAATAACCCACCACTCCCCCGAGATTGAAACCAATAAAAATAGTATAAAATTCAATTTCTAGAAGAATAAAAAATCACCCTCCAGTTCAAGAACAAAAAACCGTATTTTTTGGTGCGGGGCGATTTTCAACTTCCAAATGCTAGGCTTTTTTTCAAATATATAAATTTCATAAAACTTATAAACTAATAAAGCATCATTAAAAACCAAGAATGCGTCAAAATAATCTCTTGCTTTGATGCCTAAAAAATAATTTACATTCAGACGACTTTAAACAGCATTCACGTACTACGAACATGGTTTGACCGGAGTGTAACTCCTTCATTATAACTCGGATTTGTTGAAAAATTGATTATGCTAGCTTTGCAACAAATTCGAGATTGCTTGAATCCGGTCTATATTAAAGGAGTTACACTCCGATCAAATTTGTTAGAAGTACGTAAATATTAGTTATAAATACGTATTGCCTACTTAACTCATTATTTGTTGCCTTGTTGATTTTGTCATATTAATTAAGTGATGTCTTAAATGTTGATTATTTATATAGAATGTTGCATATATATAGAGATTAATATAGCATTAATATTTTAAAAATAAAAAAATACACTAAAACAGGCTCCCAGGATGGCTCTGAACGCGTTGGATCGCCTTGTCGCCTTGACAACTATGCTTACATGTACATCATATCAGAGAACCAGGTGTCTAGACCACCTATGTAATATCTATCTTTGTTACTCTTTGCTCTTCTATGCAACCTAATCGTTATTGGCATAATATGTTTCACGCATATGGGGCATAGTTCCTCAACCCTCAATATTGGGGGGGTGGGGTGGGGGGTGTTGAAAGCTGTAAATGTCTTACCAAGAAAGAAACACAAAAGCAAGAACAAACAAATTATATTCTAATCGATAAGAAGGATCAGCTGTACATAGATTGTACAGAACCATCAACACTAGAAGAAAAAATTGAAACATTGATGTACAAATTCAGCCTATATTTTTCTCATACAAAGTTGTGATTTTTTCTTACATTAATGTAACTTAAATTTGGCCTTCCTGTATGGCACGAGGATGTGCTAGTTGTCATTGCCATGATCTATTTTCTCATACAAATTTATGATTTTTTTTCCCTTTTGCCTATGGCAAACTTCCTTAACCCTTAAAAATCAAAAACTATTTAAATCCTTACTTTGAATTCTGGCATAACTTAAACCTTGTCAACTTAAGTTGGATAAGTGTTGCATAGTCCAAGGTATTCTATCTCACGTTGTTCAATTAATTTCCATCCTTTGCTCTCTGGCCTTTTCTGAAATATTACTTTTCTACTAACTTGTGTTCTCTCACATTGTAATGCCTACTTCAAAACAAATAAGAATGTCTCTCAATTTATCTCAACTTTTATTCGGTAAAAAAGTTGACTCCCTTGGCCAATTTCCAAGCTATAATAGGTTAACCAGTCTCAACAGTGATCTGGTTCAGTTGTTCTTCAGCCCCAGCAGATTTTGGCCCTGAATGCAGCTTTTTCGTTACACCAATGACCACAGTCACTTATCCTCCTTAGTAAAGACCAACTTCAATGGTTGAACTAGAATAGTTTAGGGGCATTTAAGTAATCTCAAGTTAAACATTTTAAATCAGTCAATATAAACTGGAGTGATATCGATCTTTCTCTCCAGACTTTTCCCTCTCGCAAATCCTTTTTTGTCATTCCTCTTCTTTGTCCTTCTCTTCTTCCTCCTCCTCCTTTCCTTCTTTCTTTGCTTTCTCTTAGTGATTTAACCTATATAATTTGGAAGTTGGAACTAATACAAGATACATCTAGTTAAAATGGGATGTACCCCTTTAGTTTTTATCATTAATTGCAAAATGATTTCGATGTTTCCTGCTGCCATTATCACTTTGATGTGAAGAACTTAATAGCAGTCCTCCTTTTCTTTTCCATGGTTTCTTCAAATGATCAATGGAATGATCGGTCCCCATTGAATATGAGTTGAAATTGTCATGTTAGAAGAGACCCACTTCTTCAAATCCCTGGGTGTGCTAGGCAGTAGGCATCACTTTTTAGAGTCACAAACACATATAGGCATCTAATATTCTCTCTCAGAAGGAATTATTGAATAATAACCGATGTTAACTTGGGAGGTAGAGTCCCATTCCTTATGTTCTAGGTGTATCTTAGGCATCTATTTCTCTCCCTACTTCTTTAAACAAGTTATGTCATTCCCTCCTCTCTCTTTTGCCAACTATTATCAAGGAGAATACCATCTTACTCATCTTCTCTCTCTTAACTCTTATTTTTCTAATTCAATGAGCCCCAAAGTTTTCTTTAACATAACCATAATTTTCCAACTAAATGCCGTTAACCATTTGGGAAGCCTAGTTAGTTCTAAAACCCTAAACCTCTACAATTGGCGGAGTTATTGTATATGTTAAATATTTTACCATAAAAAGCACAATGTATGAGAGTAATGTTTCGGTACACATTCTTTATTTCAATGTTTTCCGCACAGGATATTATTGCATCTTGTATGGCTTATCAACCTGGCAGAAAAACGGCAAAAAGAATACAACAGAGGCTTACGAACAAGAGTGTACCGGATTCTTGATTTAGTAAAAGGCAGATGGCGTAAGGAAGAGGCGTTGAGTTGCACTTCTAGTGAATTCAGCTCTGACAAGAGTGAATCCAAGCTCCAATCTGGTTGAGGATCTACAGCTACTCCATTAATGTTTTTAGGACACCGAAGTTCCAATTTAACAGCTCCCCTGGCACAGTAAAACCCACAATGCAGATATAAGGACCAAAAGCTATAGTTTAGAAATCAAAACGCCTCTGATGTGAAAGAACCTCAAAAGAGGGGGAAAAGAGAGGGAGAGCAATAACATAAAACTTACATGTTTAACAAATGGAGCACTACAACTTCAACTTGATATACAGCCTTCTAAACAAGAAAAATGCCACATTCAATCTTCTCCTATAGATTTGATTGGAGATCCTATCATGATGTCTTTGGATAAGTTAAGGAATTAAAAAGAATGAATAAATTTACCAGAAAAGTTTCTACAGATGCAACTGATATAATAGATAAATCTCAATATCTGAGTAAGAGAGAGAAAGAGAACAGTCCAACAAATTCACAACACTGCCTTACAGAAATTTTGTAAGGGCAGAGATTTGTTGTCCTCGGATCAGGATCAATGCAATATCAGGTACAGACCTTAATCAAAAAAATCTATCATAACCCCAAGGGGGTAGTAGCTCATTTGGCAAGGAACCTACAAGAAGCGGAAGGTTCTGAGTTCGACTTCTCTTACCTTATTGGGGCCACTCACACAGGGGGATTTAGTGTTCTTCACTGCTTTTGGTGAAAGTTGAATGGTTCTCATTTAACCTCGGAATGACCCGATCCATGCGGTTATGGAGTCAATATAGGCCCGCAGCGGAACTAGTCAAAACGAAGGTCTGGATACGCGTTGTCAGCACACAAAAAAAAATGCAATACATGTGCAAATAAAAATCATTGTATCATAATTTATCATAGTTATCAAGGCACCGCCTAGGCGTCCAGACACCTAGGAAACTAAGGTACCTTTGCCATCAACCAACCCTCCCATAGGCCTCTATTCCTGATCAATTTGAGGATCATCCGACGGTTAGTTAAGGCTATGAGTAAAACCTCCTAATTATGAAACTAATGCTCTTTATGTTGTTCAAGAAGCAATCCTCCTATAGGGCTGGTTCCAAATTTGTAGAGTTGGGGACTTATCCTACATTACTTTATTGTATCACACGATTCACACCTTGTTTTATTTGTTTATTTGTTTTTAATTAATGCTATTAGTAGTATTTTTATTAGATGTATAAAATATTATATACACCAAAATGCATGGAATCATGCATATGTATTAAAACAATAACCCTCTCCTTTTTGTATAAATCCTCTTATTAAGATGTAACCTTCCAACGCCTTGGAAGCGCCTTGGGAACACCTTGGGTACACTTTGGGTATTGCCTTGAGTACACCTTAGGTACACTTAGCCACTTAGGCACCTCTCCAGCGCCTTAGCGCTAATGCTATCAAGATACACCCGTAAAAGTCTGCTTCCTTATAAGAAAGTAATAGATCACTAGAGCTCTCGTTTACCTTAAGGATGCAAGAGGTCGACCATCCTACAATTAGGTTATGCTTAGGCTATAACTCATATATATGGAAGGGGGCTACTGAAAGAGAAAAACAAAGTAAATGGAGATTTGATGTAGTCAGCAAAAAGCAAGCAAGATCAGCCCCAATCTCCCGGCAAATTAACAACTTGTGGGGCCCTATCTATTCCATCTCTCGAGCCCCGAAGAAAACCCCCTCCCCTTCGGACTCCATATCTCTTTTGACTCTATATATGCGGGCACCTGATATCTATGAGGGTTTACCAATCCCGGTTACAGCATTCCTTTCTATTGCGCCTAAAATATCTATTTCCAAGTTATAGATCAATTGAACCCACCAGCAGATGGTAAGAATGATGCCTCATGCTGTGCAGAGTTATGAGTTCCAAGTGTAAAAGAAAATGCAACAAAGTGAAGGTTGCAATTAACCAGATTGTGCCCTTGCTGCATTCCATTCATTGACAGCAGAAAATAATAACAAATTTATTCAGGACTTTCACGTACAGAACTGAGTTCTTAAGATTAACACTCCTGCTAGAAATAAAAAGGTTTACGCAGGAATCTCCACATAATCCAATCAAAATAATATCATAAAATTTCTTACGTACATAAATGGCTTCCCATGCATTGATAATACAAGCACTTTAGAAGCCTAACAGCACAGCTAAACTTAATTCTTGCATTAAACCCTACATAGAAGCTATGTGCATAGAGCATCTAGTATACACTCACTGGTGCCCCCCCACCCCACCCCAATTAAGACTGTCAACTTGATGAATCAATTTGCCATAAGATAGTATCACATAAATTCAGGCAGTGAAACTCTCAATCATGTTAAAGAATCAGATATGTTAAGTAAATAACTACACAAACAATGCCCACTTTGGTAAATCCTACATATAGCATCTGGCATCAACAGTCACAACGGATTCCACAAACCATGCATCAATTGTCATTCATCAGCTTTCCTTCTATTCCCCTCGTCCCAAATGTTATGTAGCATAAAAAAGAATAATATTGGTCAAGATCGTGGAAATTTGGAGGTTGTGACTTCTCCAAAATATAGTCTACCATATTCAACCATCAACCCTCTATTGGAACCAACTACGACAAGTAATAGGGTTTAGTTCAGCTACATAGAGTTCTAGATTTTCTCCCGATAAATATACACATGGGCATAGTATGTGCTGTTGATAACTTTGAGACATCTAAAAATGCTCCCCCTCCCCCCCTTCTCAAAATTATTGGAAGTTCCCAGAAGACAAGAAAGGCCGAAAAGTCAAAAAAATGGCCAAAACAGAAATGGAACATTGATATGGCTGTTCAAAATGCCAAAATGGCTTTTCATTTTGAAATAATTATTATGACATCACATCTTTGAAACATTGAGGATGCCAAACAGTAGCCTAAGCCATTTCAGGTTTTTACTTTCATTTTGAAAAATTATGTGGAAAGAGAACTAAATATCTGAATTTAATAATCTAGAACTGAATGAAAAGTGATGCATACATTGATTGCCTGTATCGATGAAAAGATCTTTTCCAGGTCTCTTGCAAAGGCCTTGGTATCCACCTCCTTATCTGTAGCACCCATTTCAGTTAAGGCAGTTGCCATTGCTTCATAATCTTCATTAGCAATTGATGTCAAGAATACCTCCATAGCTGTCCATGTTTTATGGGATATACATCCAACAATTCCTGAAAAGTTAATTTCATATGATATAAATTCGAAAGATCAACTTTCATAAAAAATATTAAGCAACATATGGATGGAATCGTAATTGAAAAGCAACATACTGTTCTCTCCGGTAAAACCACACAGAGAAATTGCAAAATCAGAACAGTGCAGCAAGAGAGCTACAGTAATGAATAGAAAAGCCTCAATAGCAAAAATTGGAAGTAGGAATAGCAATGTAAAAGTATAAAATCCAGGTTTAATAAAAATTGAAACTCAAATATTTTCACATGAGTAGAAAAGTTTTCAGAAACAGCGCAAAACATAAAAAAGATATTCTATGACGAAGAGGCTCCAGCTGAATATGCTACCACCATATTCATCTGTCTCAGTCCATGTTTTAAATCTAATCCTTCTAAGTGAGTCTTCAAAATTATTTAAAAAAAGGGGGGCGGGAGCTGTAACCCAGTGTAGTCTTGCTTTCGTAGATTCCATGGAGGAGTGGACTGCAGTCAGTCCTAACTTCCAGCAGCTTTTTAAGTGGTTGCCCATAGACTCAGACCCATGTCTTCACGTTGAAGCCAAAGCTTTTAAAATTGCACCAAGCAAAAGCCATTAAGAGGATCCCAAAAGTTGAAATAAATATTTTCTTTCTTGAATGTTATACACCATTTACAGTCATAATCTACACTGAATCAACTATGGCACTCCTCTCCATTTTGTTAAATGATAAAATGCTATTGTTCAAATGTTTTCGCAAGACAAAAGACAAAGCATCAGAATGTTATGGCATCATTGATATTGTTCAAATTTAAAATTACCCAGAATAAGTTTTGAAAAAAGAATAGGACCAATTATAATTGTTACTCTTTTTTTTAAAAAGGTATTTGTTCATCAAGAACTGAGGGGGGAACATATATATATTAAAAGAAGAGAGACAATTGCAAGCCTAATTTTGTAAAATTGAACATACCAAAATCGAGAAACTCAATTCTCCCATCACGAAATAGCTATAAATTTCCTACGTGAACATCAGCGTGGAAGCTACACAAGCAAGTAAACTTCCAAACCTGCACAAGACAGATGAGACAAAAATAATGGAGATGTAAAAACAAAAATTCGACACAACGGGAGAAAAAAAGTCACACTGTAGATCCAATAAAGAAAATCAAAATAGAATGTGAAATGTGCAAGAAGGTAAAGTTAAAATACAGTTTAAAGACCGACCACACATTAAATGCAGTTATTAGACTAGTCTTTGGACTAGAGACAAGTGGGATTCACATCCTCTTCTCCCAGTGGTTCTGGGAGGACGAGGACGCCCCTGTCAGATGGCCAACACGTGGCTCTCAAGAGAATCAGAGCCCCACGTCCGAGCCAACAAGCTAAGCCGACAGGGGGTGTCGGCTCAGATGTGGGGCTCGAATTCTCCCGAGAGCCACGTGTCGGCCATTCGATGGGGGCGTCCCCGTCCCCCCAGAACCACTAGGAGGAGAGGATGTTGCATGAGTAATTGGCAAGTTCCTGCAATTCACTACTGTTGCAGGCTTTCCAATTCTTGTAGGTCTCTGGTACATCCTTTTCTAGAGCAACAGATCTACAAGATCCTTCTCTATCCCTATTTTCGGCTGCGGGATTCTTTAGACGTTTCGGTAATACTCTACTCTGCAAATCATATTAAAAGAATAATCAACAAAAATAAAAGTGACAGACGAAATTATAATAAGGGAAGTGTAGGATGAAAGCCAATACAATATCTAAGATCCTCATCACCACGCTATCCTCATCCTGGCATTCCCGCTTGCCTTTTCTCTTTATTCTCACCATTGTCGTCACCCTCGCATGAAAATCCCATATGACCTCCAGAATCTTGGTTTGAATCCTCTAGCAAATTAAAAGAAGGTTGTTGCAAAAAAGTATGATATATAAATTTAAGTACCTCTTTTGTCCTCCCTGAAATGAGTTGGAAAATAGAAAGAAGGTTGGTGCTTTCAGGTTTGTCAGGATTTTCAAATTCCGAGCTAGAAGATAGATGTAAAAATAATCATGTTAGGACATATGAACATGTCATAAAGAAACCAATAAGAATGATAAGAAATTATCCTATAATAACAAACACAAAACCTTTACAGAGTAACTACGAACCCAGGTAATGTAAGACCAGTCCCCAAAACTCAACAAATTAGGAATCAGCCTCACAATAGGATCGAAGAACAGTAAACTGTGAAACAGTACTTTTTTTTTTTTTTTTTTGATATGTTTGATATAACAAGAAAAGGTAAAGAATCAATGGATGGAGGGAAGAAGGGATGGAAGAAAGGTAAGGGGAATATGACCTAAGGCATCTCACCTTAAGGCCGAGGCAGCCTCTCACCACCAGAGGTCTCTCACCTCATGAGTCTCTCACATAAATGGCATAAACCAGGTTTCTTTCATAATTCAGATCTAAACTGTCTTTGGCTTATACCTTTACATGATTCAAATAGGAATTGAAATAAGGTCCCAACAAAAGTAAGCCTAATCAACTAGGAATGTAAATAACAATGGAAATAAAATATCCTATTAAAATCTACTAAACTTGGAATGATAATTTACTAAAATTAGGATTGACTTGGGATAGCTTGACTAGCATATCTTGAACAGCTTGACCAAATCAGTTCTTGATCTTGATTTGATCTTGCAACTTGATCTTGATTTGATCTTGCGAGATCATGCGACTATATTTGATATCGAGAGGCTGTAATGGGCTGCAGGCTGTCTGGCCCCCACTCCAATGACCCACTATTGGTTGGGCTGATTCTGCATCGCTAGGAAATGAATCAGTTTTGCAACGTTTTATCTTGTTTGTTATCCCTACAAAACCGACATGCAGGAGCAAATCCAATTGGAAAAGTTAAACAAAGTCAAGAAAGATGTAGAGACCACTCATGTTGATAAATTGAAATATTACACTATTAAAACAACGATACATGCACACAACTCACAAACAAACAGATTCAGCAAATATAAATGGCTATTCCAGGAATCGGGAAGAAAAAATGCATAAATAAAAACAAATAAAGGTGGTAGCTAAAAATGATGTTTAGAGCCTCATGATGGAATTGGAAGAACCATTTCAATCACTTGGCAACCAATTTTGGATAGTATGTTCTTAAAAGAACTCTATGTTGATGTGAACAAATATATTCATACAAAGTTGACTTTAACTTTAGTTCATATATAAAACAGCAAACAGTTTCAACTTATGCTGCTCTATGGTACAAATATTACTCAAATTGCATGCATGCAGAAGGGAAAACTGAACCAACTAACATCTTTTGGGTCAAGAAGGTTGATTCGGGACTGATCAGAAGGAGCAAACTTGGACATCTGCAAACACACAAAAAAGGAAAAAAGTAAGTGTTTAGACCTGGATGAAAATTCAATACGCGATAATGAATTGCAGTTCAGATTAATCATGTCAGCAGCTTCCCAATCAATTAGGAGACAACACAACCACAACTACAAAATAACTACATTATATTATTTTTGTTTCAGTTATATCTTAGTTTATCAAGTGGGATGCTATCTAATTAATTAAAAAAAATGTCATTAACCTCAAAATCCAAAATTATTAGAATAAAGAAGTAAAACAAAGAAGATTCCTCAAAATCAAATTTGAGCAGCGTACATTTTTTTAGTTACTGAAAGGCCACATCATAAATAACAGTGCATCAGGCCCAATCAGCCTTTCCAACTTCTCTCTTCCCCCTTCCAGCGTCTCTCTTCTGGCTTTTCTAATAGGAAACCGCTGCCACCCCAGCAATGTTGGAACTGGGTGTGATTAGTGGACATGATCGCCTTGGAAGAGTAAGGCAAGAGGAATTCGATGAGGGTGCGTGAGTAATTGACAAGTTCCTGCAATTCACTACTGTTGCAGGCTTTCCAATTCTTGTAGGTCGCTGGTACATCCTTTTCCAGAGCAACAGATCTACATGATCCTTCTTTATCCCTATTTTCGACTGCGAGATTCTTTAGACGTTTCGGTAATACTCTACTCTGCAAATCATATTAAAAGAATAATCAACAAAAATAAAACTGACAAACGAAATTATAGTAAGGGAAGTGTAAGATGAAATCCAATACAATATCTAAGATCCTCATCACCACACTACCCTCATCCTGGCATTCCCGCTTGCCTTTTCTCTTTATTCTCACCGTTGTCATCACTCTCACATGAAAATCCCATATGACCTCCAGAATCTTGGTTTGAATCCTCTACAAAACAAAAGTACAAGCAGTAAAGTACTTTCTGACAGTGCAAGGACAATTGGCAAATTAAAAGAAGGTTGTTGCAAAAAGTATGATATATAAATTTAAGTACCTCTTTTGTCCTCCCTGAAATGAGTTGGAAAATAGAAAGAAGGTTGGTGCTTTCAGGTTTGTCAGGATTGTCAAATTCCAAGCTAGAAGATAGATGTAAAAATAATCATGTTAGGACATATGAACATGTCATAAAGAAACCTATAAGAATGATAAGAAATTATCCTATAATTACAAACACAAAACCTTTACAGAGTAACTATGAACCCAGGTAATGTAAGACCAGTTCCCAAAACTCAACAAATTAGGAATCAGCCTCACAATAGGATCGAAGAACAGTAAACCGTGAAACAGTACTCTCTTTTTTTTTTCTTTTTTTTTTTTTGTGATATGTTTGATATAACAAGAAAAGGTAAAGAATCAATGGATGGAGGGAAGAAGGGATGGAAGGAAGGTAAGGGGAATATGACCTAAGGCATCTCACCTTAAGACCTAGGCAGCCTCTCACCACCAGAGGTCTCTCACCTCATGAGTCTCTCACATAAATGGTCATAAACCAGGTTTCTTTCATAATTCAGATCTAAATTGTCTTTGGCTTATACCTTTACATGATTCAAATAAGAATTGAAATAAGGTCCCAACAAAAGTAAGTCTAATCAACTAGGAATGTAAATAACAGTGAAAATAAAATATCCTATTAAAATATACTAAACTTGGTATGATAATTTACTAAAATTAGGATTAACTTGGGATAGCTTAACTAGCAAATCTTGAACAGCTTGACCAAATCAGTTCTTGATCTTGATTTGATCTTGCGAGATCTTGCGACTATATTTGATATCGAGAGGCTGTAATGGGCTGCACGCTGTCTGGCCCCCACTCCAATGACCACAATTGGTTGGGCTGATTCTGCATCACTAGGAAATGAATTAGTTTTGCAACGTTTTATCTTGTTTGCTATCCCTACAAAACCGACATGCAGGAGCAAATCCAATTAAGGAAGTTAAACAAAGTCAAGAAAGATGTACAGACCAATCATGTTGATAAATTGAAATATTACACTATTAAAACAATGATACATGCACACAACTCACAAATAAACAGATTCAGCAAATATAAATGGCTATTCCAGGAATCGGGAAGAAAAAATGCGTCAATAAAAACAAATAAAGGTGGTAGCTAAAAATAATGTTTAGAGCCTCAGGATGGAATTGGAAGAACCATTTCAATCACTTGACAACCAATTTTGGATAGTGTGTTCTTAAAAGAACTCTATGTTGATGTGAACAAATATATTCATACAAAGTTGACTTTAACTTTAGTTCATATATAAAACAGCAAACAGTTTCAACATATGCTGCTCTATGGTACAAATATTACTCAAATTGCATGCATGCAGAAGGAAAAACTGAACCAACTAACATCTTTTGGGTCAAGAAGGTTGATTCGGGACTGATCAGAAGGAGCAAACTTAGACATCTGCAAACACACAAAAAAGGAAAAAAGTAAGTGTTTAGACCTGGATGAAAATTCAACACGCGATAATGAATTGCAGTTCAGATTGATCATGTCAGCAGCTTCCCAATCAATTAGGAGACAACACAACCACAACTACAAAATAACTACATTATATTATTTTTGTTTCAGTTATATCTTAGTTTATCAAGTGGGATGCAATCTAATTAATTAAAAAAAATATCATTAACCTCAAAATCCAAAATTGTTAGAATAAAGAAGTAAAACAAAGAAGATTCCTCAAAATCAGATTTGAGCAGCGTACATATAACAAACCAACTTATATTTTTTTAGTTACTGAAAGGCCACATTAGTCACCCTCCCCCCCCCCAAAAAAAAAAAAAGTGAATATATAAAAAAAGGGAGAAGGGGATCAGAATCCACAAAATAGGAAAGCAAGGTGGAACACATCATTCCTCTTGTTGGAGAAAGGAGGTTGGTTACGTATTAATGAGAGGTTATAGGATAACATAGAAGTTTACCTGTTTTTGGACATTTGGAATGCTAAATTGGGTGTTGAGAAGAAGGTAGGAAAAATGAAGAGGAAATGTGGACTTTGTTACACCTAGTGAGCCAATCAATCTTCAAGAAAAGTGGGTTCCTTTTTTCTAGTCAGGCAATTTCACTGCTAAAAGGAGCTAGAATGAATACCCATAAATTTAAATTAAAAAAAAAAGGAGTAAACACCAAGAACCATGAAAATTTTTTAAGTACTCAGTCCATTCACCCTCCTACATCAATTAGGAAGACCTCTAGTGGTATAGAAACCCATAGACAAAAAATGCAAACCCTTGTTACCTTAGAGAGACCGTCAGTGAGTGATATTACCTGAGCACCTGCTGGTGGGATAAGAGGTTCAGGAACCTACAACATTGAATCAACCTTTCATTATATTTCACGAGTTCAAGGGGTGGGGTATAAAGAGGCTTCAAGGAATAGAATCAACCATAAAAATTGAACCTTCTAAAAGGGTACTATTCGGGTCCCACGGCTGGGGAAATGCTATACTTACCCTTCCATTTTCTTCCACTTCCTTCCATATATGTAGTTAAGTCACTCAACCAGCTCACGGGTTGACTCCAGATATTGTTTCTAATCCTCACCAACAGGAACCAAATCAAACTGCGGGGTTTCATGCCAAAGACATTTAAAAGTCAAATATCTTTAAAACCATAGTGAGCATATAATAGAGCTAAGGGAGAATAACAATCAGATTCTTTAAGTTGCCGAAATTTTAAAATAAAATAAAATAAATAAAAGCTACAAGTATTTAAAAAAAACCTACAAGTGATAACACAGTCACATGGGCACAAGTAGAATGCCCAAAGAAGCTATCAATTATTTCCCTTTTCATGCTATTTTGTCAAGAAAACATGAAAAAAGGAAGATCAAACAATCAATTCAAACACTGGTGTGCACGTGCATCCTCTATATGTAAGGTTTAGGAATAAAAGATCACCTGATATAGGAGAATATCAGAAGCCGTCCAAACAGGATAAGTCAGAAGTGTAACCCCAACTTATTCGTCTCCCTATCAGAGAGAGAGAGAGAAAGAGCCCTCGCTGTTAGTTTGCACTGATTGATAAAATCAAATATCATTAGATACAAGAGCATTTTTACCATGCATTAAAAAATTTGACCAGATAAACACATCCAGAAGCATATATTGGAGAGAAGTAAACATGCTCAAACCATACAATTGAAACTTAGAACTGCAGAACAAAATTGTGTGACACAAGGATGATAGTAACTGGAAGTCAGTATAACAATAAGAAGTCTTCCTGAAGACATGGATACATGTAGACTTCCGCAAGCATCAGTATTCAATATTTCTGAAGTAAATATCAGCAACTTTGGGGATCACAACTGAAATACTTCAATAATAAAACATCTCCTAGGTGGGTACCTAATGGTAATTTTCACCTCCTTTCACATGTGCCATTTTCAAATCTATAAGCAGATTGGACATGTTTAAGTCAACTAATGTGGTACAAATATCCTCTCAACAAGAAATACTGTACAAGCTCTAAATCTAAAATGGAAGGCGATTTAGGAAATAAACAAATAAAAGGTGATAGCAATCGTACAGCAACTAACGCACCGCCTTGCTTGATTTCTCTTTAAATTGAATCATTCTGTTCACCGAACAATTGGTGTGACAGAACTTAGTAGCCACATCAGCTCCACATCAGCACGGCCATGGGACTGCACAAAGACAGAAGCCAGTAAGGGGAAGACAAAGCAAGAGTTATCCAATGCTACATAGATAATGAGAAAAAACAACCTAAGAACTTTCCACAGACCTTGGTAATGTCAACACCACAAGCCATGTAAATGGCTGCTATACTTTTTGTTGCTGTAGCTAGCTGCCTTACATCATGTTCTAGAGTTGTCTATAGATGCCAAAAACCCAGACAGAGATACTTCAATACTACAACAAAGCACCGAAAAATCTACAATTGAAACAACATATTACAGAGTTCAACAAATTAAGCTTTATATCTTTTCTTTTAATCAACTCAGACAAGCTCATCTTAGATGGCCAGCTTAAGTGTTTCAGAGTCAATTGAAAAGTGAGCTCTCACCTTACAAAAGAAATTGACCAAATGAAAAAAAAAAGTTGTTTTTTTTTTTTTGGTAAAACAAAACAAAAATGACTACCCAAAAGAAAAATAGTACTAACCATCAAGGAGGGTATAGTAATAAATAAATATCTTTTTGGATTAAACTATCAGGAAAATTTACAGGAATAATTATTTTGCATAATCAAAGATGACAACAAGACAACATTTAAGTGCATCAACAAACCAAGGAAAATTCTCCTCCGGTAGTTACAAAGGATTCATAGCTTCTATGGCAAAGAAAATATTCATACAACAACAAAAGGATACATGTCTAACAAGGCAAGGGTAAGCAAAAACTGATAGAATATTAAATTGTATATTGCATGCACAGAAAAGGGGACATCTTGTCAGAGGTATAAAATATAAACCAATAAAATATTTTCTAGATGTTGAAGTAAGACAAGTAATTGAACCCACAATTCTCAGCTATTAGACTCTAACCTGATAATGATTCAAATCCTCGGTAACATTTAACGGAGATCTATCTTCACCACATGTACAATAATATAGCAGAGTAAGTTCATGATCTAACACTTCAACAACAAAGAGCACTGACTTGACATCCTCAGAAATAAATAAAACTCCCACAGATGGCTTCTACAGATCAAGAAGTACCCCAATTAGTACAGTGTATGCATATAAGGGAATGAACTAGAAGAATGGAGAGAAATCCTGAATTCAAACATACCATGCAAATTTTATACCTCACGAACTCAGCTACCTCCAACATACCTTGCAGCCTCTTGAACAAATAGCCCTCCTCTTCGTTTTTCTCTCTTTTTTATAAAATTTCAGCCCCTTAAGATCAGCCTTTTAGAATTCAGCCCCAATTTGTTGGAGAACGCTGATTTTCTTGCAGATTTTCGTTAATCCAATTCCTGACTATATTTGAATTTCAAAACGACTTGATAAGAGGAAAGTGTCTTCAACAAAGTTTTAGGGCTGTGCTTCAGGTTTCCAACACACCAGGCCTTGCAATTTTTTGACGTCTAGAACTCTCGAGGCTGTCTAAAAACCCAAACTGGTTCCAGAATGCTGAAAGAATTTCTGTTCCGACTTCAAAGCCTGATTCCAAGTCCAGAATGACTTCTTTAAGTTCTGAACTCTTTGTAAGATTGTAACCCTTGCTCTTAGCTTTCCAAAAAGCTAAAGAATGCCCAAAACGGAGGTCCGTAGCTCCAGATATGGACCAAATACTAAGCATATGACAATTTTAGCGAAAATAGAAATCCTAACCCAATTAGGACTCAAACGCCAAGCTTTGACCTGATTTTGACCTCTCCAGTTCAGTCCTTATCCAACCCAAAAACCTGCCAAATAACAAAAATACCCAAGAATCAAATAGATTAATAAAATAACCAAAACCATTAATTAAATTAAACTAAATATCCTAGAAAACTTGCAAAACTAAGTTAATTACGATCAAGAACAAGCTAAATAATTTCACGTATCAAGCACCCCCAAACTTAAATATTTGCTTCTCCTCAAGCAAAAGAAAAACCACATTTAGAACAAAGGATACGAAGCATATTTAGAATCACTGCTCATGTCCAAGACTCCTACCATGCAAACATTAAATCTTCAACTTTAACACAACAATAGCAAATAAAAAAAAACTAAGCATGCTCATGTTCTCCGATTCAAATATTCATACATAATTCTAAACGAATCATGCGTATCATGCAACCAACATAATCTATTCATGTAACAACTAAACTCGCAATCATCCCTTCTCACTACTACAAACAATGGTAGCAAACTAGGGCTCACCTTTTCTTTTCTTTTCTTTTTTTTCTTCTTTTCGGTGGTTGCATTTTATGCTCTCCCACCTCAAGCAATGTTCGGTATAGTGATTTTTTTTTTTTTTTCGGTGGTTGCATTTTATGCTCTCCCACCTCAAGTTCCGGTGGTTGCATTTTATGCTCTCCCACCTCAAGCAATGTTTGGTATAATGATTGCATTTTATGCTCTCCCACTATACACATGTGTTTATGGTTGAGTAAAAATTTCATTCTCAATTCCACCACATGCTTTCCCATTAGCTTGAACTTTTCTTTCTTTCTTTCTATTCTTTTTTTTTTTTCCTTTTTTTTTCTCTTTTTTTTTTTATAATACCACCCTATTTACTTAAACCATGTTTAGGCCTAGATCAAAGGGAATACTCACAAGAAAAGAAGTACACTCATATTTTATGCATAATCACACTACTCACATAACTTTGCCTTGAACATGTATTTCAATAATCTTCTAAAGAAAACAAGCATGTTTAATCTCATTTTATAAGATATTACCCATGCTAAGTTAAAACTTCAATGCTTGAATATGACAAGAAACTCGAATGTAAGATGACTCCAAATAACAACTTCACCCTTCTTATTCTTTTATAATAACTTTTAGTTCAAGGGTTAGCCAAGGATGCATAATTTTTTCAAAATGAAAATAATTTTTATCACCCACCCAAACTTAATCTAAACATTGTTCTCAATGTGAAAGTAAATAAAAAATGAACAATAATATTCAAATCGGTTTATTTCTCTATGTGCCCGTACTTGAAAAGAGGGTAAGTACATTCATATTTATTCAACAAGTAGAAGAAAGCAAAAATATATTAATGAAAGAGAAAGAGAAACACGTCAATGCAGTGTTAGATGTGCTGGAAAATGAAGGAAACAGGTCGCAAGAAGGCAATGGCACAGGTGCCGATGGTGGTGGTGATCTTCTCCATCTCCACAGGGTGGTTGTTTTTCTGCTGTGGTTGCGGGCTTAGAACAGATCGCATCAAAGACGCCGGTATTGATGGTGGCATAGGGACTAGGGGAATCGGATGGGTATCAGTAAAGCAGTTTGAAAGGGGATCTAGATAATCTATCTTACTGGGATCCAAATAACATATCTTACAGTAGACGATTCAGTATCTAGGTATCACTTCTAAACTCTAGTACCATACTTCCCTGAAGAAGAAAAAACTTTTGCAGCGAGCTAGAGCCTGAGGCCAGAAATTCCAAGTTTCCCAACATAGCTGCGGTTATAGTTGTCAATCTCTGCAAGTTGTCAAACAATCATTAAATTCAATTTATGTCATTCAAAGACAAATAAAGAACCCCAAAAACTGACTAAAAGAACATACGAGCACCTTGATGAATTTTTTGGCCCTGCCATCGCAGTGATGCCAGTCTTCTCCGTCATCTCGGTCGCAGATGGAATCGAAGCGGGAGCAGTGCGAAGAAGAGGAAGTCGACGTAGTGACCAAGCGACCTCCGGCGAAGGCAGTGCGGTGTTAGATTTGCCAGAAAAAAAGAAGGAAACAGGTTGCAAGAAGGCAATGGCGCAGGTACCGATGGTGGTGGTGGTGGTGGTCTTCTCCGTCTCCACAGGGTTGTTGTTTTTCTCCTGTGGTTACGGGCCTAAGAAAAGACTCTGACCGCATCAAAGATGTCGTTATTGATGGTGGCGTAGAGACTGGTACAGCATAACAACGCCGCAAATAACGTCCCCTGTTACCCAGGGGTTGTTGCAGGAGTAGCAGATAGATGGAATTGGAGAGCCGGAGACCGAATGGGTGAAAGGACGAGCAGAGAATTGATTTTGTTGAGGGAGCAATCTTGCAAGCTTGGACTGGCTGCGAAATATAATCTTTTCCTTCCCCTGTTGTAGAAAGAGTTCTTGTCAGACAAGTAATCTCCTTATGCCTCCCAGATGAACCTTCTTCTCCATCGTCCACCACCGTATTCGGCTGAGCATCAACTAGTGTTCCTTCAGTCGACAATCTGCATACTATATACCACCTTCAGAACCTCGGAGATTGGCCTGATCAAAAACCTTCATGGTGCCGTACGTGCACGCCGAAATAGGGATCGGTAAACACTGTGTTGATGCAGGCGGCAAAGGAGATGGTGCTCCGGATACGGAGGCGGCCTGAGCATAAACTATCCTTTCCTCTCGTATTGGAGTTCTCCGCTCAGAGTCGGTCCGAACTTCGTATGAGTTTTCCCTCCTAAAATATTTCGTATTCCTTCAAATTATCAAGTTTCCATTACAGACTTACAGGTACTGCACCGCTTTTTTTTTTTCTTTTTTTTTTTAAGTACCGACCAATAAAAAAAAGAAGGTTTCCGTTATAGCGAGATTTAGTAAATCTTCACGGTATCACCGGATACGATTGATTCTCTTAATATTTTTAATTTTCACTAATTTCAGTTACAAATTCTAATTATTAAGTAATTAATTTTAAACGTTAGGTAATTATTTATAAGGAAAATTTCTAGTACTCTCTCGAGGTTTACTTTTAAGTCTACCATCCCATTATCGGCGATAATATCAACTAACTCCCCTTACTCGAAAAATAAGTAGTAACCCGTTAGGTGGTGAGATGTATTGTCAATTAAGATTTTAATGAATACATTGCTCTTAGGTAATTGTAGAGTTATAATTTTACCCTTTAAAAATTTAACAAAATATGATGAAAACCTAGATAGGGATTTACTTTCTACTTCTTTACAATCGAAGCAGTGTGAACTTAAGAAGTTTATCCTTGTCCTATGGATTCTCTCTTGTGTGGGTTTCTTTTTTCTGAAAATCAAAACCCTCTCCTCTCCCACGTTGCAACCACCGAGCTTTGAAGTACTAGAAGGATCAGTGGCTCATTTGGTGATGAAATTTCCAACACTCAATGGCGTAAGATATTACAGAATTGATCAATGCTTGTCTAGGCATTGTTATTTAACAGATTTACAAGAAAGTGAAAAGAATGCTTCAACAAACAACATTGAACATATTGAGATAGAAGAAGATCTGCGTGATGACCTGCAACAAGATAGGGGAACTCCGGCTGAGGAGCTCATTCAGTTAACAATTTCTGAAACCAAACCAGACAAATACTTTAAGATTAGTTCATCTCTTGCAGAGGAGCAGAAGAAAGAAATTATTGACTTTCTTAAAAAGAACCTGGGCGTATTCGCTTGGTCAGCATCTGACATGCCAGGCATATCCAGAAATATGATGGAACACAAATTATGCATCCATAGCTCTTTCAAGCCAATGCAACAAAAGAAACAGAACTTCGTTCCAGAGTGTGAAGCTGTGATAAAAGAAGTAGAGAAGCTACTAGCAACGGAGTTCATCAGAGAAGTAAAGTATCCTCAGTGGGTGTCAAATGTTGTAATGGTGAAAAAGTCTAATGGAAAATGGTGTATTTGTATAGATTTCACTGATCTAAATAAAGTATATCTAAAGGATTACTACCCCCTGCTTCAAATAGATAAGTTAATCGATGCCACAGCAGGTCATGAAATGCTCACATTCATGGACTCATATTTAGGTTACAACCAAATAAAGATGCATGTACCAGATGAAGAAAGCACATCCTTCATAACTAAGGATGGCCTGCATTGCTACACAGTCCTGCTCTTTGGGTTGAAGAATGCAGGAGCGACTTATCAAAGGCTTATTAACAAAGTCATTGAAAAGCAGATAGGTCAAAATATGAAAGTATATATTGATGATTTTCTAGTAAAAAGCAAGAAGAATTCCAATTATATAAAGGACCTATAGGAGGTGTTCGAAGTTCTCATAATACATCAAATGAAGTTAAATCCAGCCAAGTGCGCTATGGGCATACACTCAGGAAAATTCCTAGGATTTATAGTGTCACAGCGGGGAACAGAAGCAAACCCCTACAAAATTGAAGCAATTTTATCGATGAAAAGTGTCATCTAAACCGAAGCAAGTCCAAGAACTCATTAGACGTGTAGCGGCTCTTGGCCGATTTATGTCAAAATCTACAGATCGTTGCTTACCTTTCTTCAAAACACTGAAAGGTTTCAAAAAGTTTGAATGGACAAAAGACTATCAGAAGGTGTTTGATGAGTTAAAGAAATATCTCACGACACCACCAGTTTTAATTATGCTAGAAGTTGGAGAACACCTTCAACTCTATCTAGCAACTTCCATAGTGGCAGTCAGTGCAGTGCTGATAAAAGAAATTGAGAAGATCCAGCGCACAATCTATTACATAAGCAAGACATTGCTCGATGCTGAAATGAGGTACAAACCTATTGAGAAGTTAGCTTTAACTTTGATCGTAGCAGCTAGAAAATTAAGGTCATATTTTCAGTCTCATACGATAATAGTGTTGACTGACAAACCCTTGAAAAAGATATTGGCCAACCAGACATATTTGGTCGATTAGTAAATTGGGCAATTGAGCTCACTAATTTTAAAATTGAGTTTGGACCAAGAACAGCAATTAAAACGCAAGCCTTGGCGGATTTCATTCTTGAAATGCCAAGTAAAGAGAGTGAAGATGTTGATAGGAGTATAGAAGAACAAATCTTGCAACAACCAAATAAAAGGCACCGGTAGTATCTCCTGTCAAATGGACCTTATTTGTTGACGGATCTTCGAACCCGTAGCAATCTGGAGTTGGAATTGTCTTAATAAGCCCAGAGAATTTCAAAATATGCGTTGTGCTCAGATTTAAATCCAATGCCACAAACAATGTTGCGGAATATGAGGCTTTACTAGTCGGGTTGCGACTTGCTCGAAGCCTAGTCGTATCTCATCTCCAGATATTCAGTGACTCACAACCCGTTGTCAACCAAGTAAAGGGGAAATACGATGCCAAGCAAGAGCGCCTTCAGTATATCTTACAAAGGTTAAAACTGTACTTTCATTTTTTTGATGAGTTTGAACTTCATAGAATTGATAAAGAAGATAATACAAAAGCCGAAGCATTATCTCGATTGTAAAATAAGGATTTGGGAGAGTTAGATAAGTTAGTTTACGTTGATGTTCTGCTTAGTCCTAGTATACAAGACGATCCAGAAATTCAACAGATAAATATGGCCATAACTTGGATAGATCCAATAAGACTATATCTGTCTGAAGAGACATTACCAAAAGATAGAAACGAAAGAAGACGTATTCTATAGAAGTTCAAATACTATGTTGTTTTGGATGATGTTTTGTACAAAAAGTTGTTTACAAGACCGTTGCTGAGATGTTTGACTCCAGAAGAATTATCATTATCAATAAAAAATTATGTCAAAAGTTTTCGTATACGATTGTATATGTATACGGATATATTTTTAACTGTCGAATGAAGAAGTGTAATATCAAAATTACCCCTTGTTTTGATCGTGTGTGTGTGTATATATATATATATATATATATATATATATATATATATATATATATATGCCATGTACAAGAACTGCTCCCATAAATTATAAATAAATTACATCTAAATTACTTATACAATTTTATACATGCTAAAAATTAATAGTAGATAAAAACCTGTCTCAGCATTTTTGTTTTGACAAACATTTTTTGTGTGGGATTCTTGGGATATTTTCTCAAATTTTGAATCCTAACTAAAATTTGTCCTTCCTCCATCTAGGCAGATAATTCCTAGTTATACAAATGGAATAGACACAGAATGATTGTAAGCAATTGTTAGTGCACTTCTCTTTGCATGATTGAAATTTGGATGCACGAAAATAAAATGAAATAGAAAGAAACAATTAAACAACACAAAGATTAACACGGCTTGACAAGATTTCTTACCTAAATCGATGGTAAAATGAGAACAATTTTACTAGCTATCAATAGGGAATGTCATCACTACAAGTTTAGGGTCAGTCTCCTTGACACCGGCTTGTGTCAAGGAGGTCTCGACATCGATTCTTTTTAAGGGGCCACACATTGGGCCATGTAAATAGCGGTATTATAGGAACTTCGTAAATGGGGGTTGCACTGATTTAACGGACACCAATACGCGGTGTCAATGTTCTTTGACACCAGACCAATGTTAAAGAAAAAATCCCATAATTTTATAGCAAAACCCATACAAGAACATATACCAAAAATTTTGTTCATGGGTTTTCAACAAATCCTTCGGAATAATATAGCTCACAAACCCATGCAATGGAATAAAGAACATCCTACTCTCCAACACTGTCCAGATCATGATCATATCAATTTTGGGGTTATTTTGTTTGAACTGCTATCCTAATATGATGGATCATACAAGAAGATAGATCTTGAAATTTAACACATGGTTAATCCTAGAAAAATCCTTCCCATCCGACCAATCAGTTTGGCCAAAGATGCCATCAATGATATGCATGGCTCAAAAGACTGGACCTTGTCAAGGAACAGCGTAGGAACATTATTGAAATACACCCACAAGGATTGTAAATTTCATCTACACCCCATCAAGGATTGTTAACATCATCTACACCCACAAGATTGCAGAAACATCACCTAGGTCCACTTAACTGACGAAAATCACTAAAATTATTGAAATACAGTTTTACCCCTCTCTTCTTCTTCCTCTCATTTCCCTTCTCTTCTTCTTCCTCACATTCTGCACTTGTGAGTAACCCCTCCCTTCTTCTTCTTCTTATCACTCACGGTACTGCACTTGTAGTAAGCCCTGAGAAATCCCATAAGCAACCAATCGGAATAAGAACACCAGCAAACAACCACAAATGGGGAAGAAGACGAAAGAACAGGATGCTAATCATAGTAAATTAGAGATCTAAGATTTATATTTCAGGTATCAGATGCCACCAGAACTCAAAAAGAATACTAAAACAGAGGACGAAAGAGTGATTTGAGTAGAAGATTTTACAAACCTTGGATGTGGGGATCCTTTAATTGGTTTATGTCCGTACTTCCTCCATGAGTACTCGTCGATTGGGATATTATCGGCCATCTTCAAGCTGATTGCAGGGACTCTGACCACTCTCTTTACCCTCGATTTCCTGTTTTATCAGATTGTAACAGATTCAACCCCTTTCTTTCATGGTTTTACAAATTTTCTACAATAACCCATAAGATCACAAAAGAGAAAGGAGAGCTCCCTTGCTTCGTCCCTCCTCACTCCGATCGCCTCTCTATTTCTCATTCCCTCTCTATGATGCCTTTAATCTGTTGGATAACATGGTTCCCGTACCGCCTGATATTGAATTTCATTCCCGTAGCTTTATCCTTTTTCTCTGGATCTTTTGTCGGCAATCAGGGCCCGGCAGCAAAGCTGGCGTAGAGGCTTCATTCAGACGTTAAAACAAACCTCCGCTTCGAGCAATGGCAACGGCCAGAAGAGGTTCTGCATTTACCAGCGGCGTCGTCGGAGGAGCTGCACTTCCTCTTCATCGAAGAAGAACTCAGAGGAGGCCGACCAGCAGAGGAAACATGAGAGAGATTCGTAATCTGAAACGTCGAGGATGAGCGAGCTGGGGCAGGCTCCCTGCAAGATAGTTATCTTGAAACTCGACCTGAGCGAGCTGGGGCAGGCCGAAGAACCCTTTTGGAGTTCGATTGGTTTCATTTTTCCCCAAACAATAACGAAAATCTTTTGATGGAGTGCAATCTATCTTAGTGGAGCTGACCATCTGTTGGAGCCATGCCAGCTCCCCTAATTTTCCCCCAAATCAACTCCTGCCATATGAATCTGACTATGGAGAAGAGCAGAAGAGGAAAGAAGAAGAGGAAAGGAAGAAGAAGAAGAAGGGTAAAATGGTATTTTATCTTTACTCTAAGGGCAGTATTGTCCATGAAATTTTTTATTTCAGCTGACGTCAGCATCTAACGGGAATCAACTGACGGAGTGGACTTCTTTGATTACCACAGCCAAAGTTTTGGGACCTAGGTGATGTTTCTGTATTCTTATGGGTGTAGATGATGTTAACAATCTTTGATGGGGTGTAGATGAAATTTTTTCTATTAGTTATTACCCGAATGAATCTTGGGGTCATATTGTTGAGTCTGATTCCTCTCCCCATGACACATCACTTTTTGTATAGGTTTCTGACTTGTCTTGACTTATTTTGGGAAATTGATTATCATTATTATTAGGAAGAAAGTTCCTTATTATCGTGTGCTGCATGCGCCTTCTCATATAGGATGAAATGACTATTTTACCGTATGTGCCTTTTCACATGGGGTGAAATGACCATTCTGTCCCTGATCATATCACCCCCAACTTTTGAATGTGAAAAGCGAAAAACTCTCACTTGTTCAATTGGAATATTTAAGGTGTTCCTAGGCCATAAATCCAATCCAAAAACCCAAAATCGTTTTTAGGGTTGAATTACAAAAAGATATGTAGATTTGTGGATCGGTCCAAAATGAACACAACAATGTGGGAGTTATGAATAGATTCTCCATTTCGACTCCTTTAGTGGAAGTAAGATCCCAGTTGATGTTCAAGTACTCATGCATTGGTTTCCTTTTGTTCAGAGAAGAGTCATTCTAAAATTTACTGCTTTCTCCAATTGGCAAGTTGGTTGTTTGTGTTAGATCTTTGTTGAGAATTATAGTATCAGGTGATGAAGAAGAGATATTATTTCTATTAGCTGATTGTTTTCTTATTGGCAATCATAACATACAAAATGATTTTAATTATTGAGACCTGGTGCGGTTTTGCTTCTTATTTTCTTGCAATCTAGTGTTTTATAATCTGGGGTGGTTATGTAGATGAGTGAGTGTACTGGTTATGTGGATGAGTTAGTTATATGCTGTTATTGTGATCTTTGAAGACAGTAAACCGAGTGTGCAATTTAAGCCACAGCCTTTGAGGATTTATGTGTCCTTGTAATGGCATTTAAAATTGGTCATTGCGATAAACAAACAGTCTATAAATTGTATTAGAAGTAGTAGAAATGTTATGCTTGAGTGAGCATCAGATATTTCACCTTGCTTGATCATTTTGGTTTATGGTTTCTCATATGTGATTTTCTTGGCCTTGTCCATTTTTCATCAGTTTCTCACCTCATATTGTCAAATTTGTTGATATATATATGTCAGATAGAATGATGGTATATATGGATGTGTCATCACAATAATACAGCTATTATGGTTGCAAGTGTATATAATATATTTTCTTTCCAGTATGGTCCATTACTGGGTAATTATCAATTTTTATCAGCATGTTCATTATTTAAAAAAAATGTTGACTAAATCTTTCGAATAAAAGCAGTGAGAAATTTACAGGTAGGGGATGGAATCCCCATGCTCAGCCAATAGGTGTTTGGAGAGGGGGTTACATAGAGGGGCAACATGTCAGGAAGGAGAGAGGGTGAAAGAGGGGAGACTCTTCAGTTTGCATGAGTACTCCATGTACTCATGCTTTTTATGACCATAATCATTCAAATTGCTTAATTGATTCAGATCTCTAGAGAACTGGATATATCAATAAAAAAAAAAAAAAAAAAAAAAAAGGGGGAGTAACCTGGTAGAAGTCCTATTTTTCAGAGGGTCCTGTGAGACTTTTCAGTTTGCATGGGGATCTTGAATGCTCTCAGGGTTTCAGATCTAGGAAATCTCTTAGTACTGTAGTCCTAAGTCATGTTCTTTTCCTTATTTGTTTGGGGTGGGGTGATGATACCCGACAAGCAGGTAAGTGGTTGGTTGTTATTTGCACACAGGTATATGGTATGAAGCCTCTAAAGAGTATGTAACTATGGTCTAGACATCATTATGATTGTTTCTTTTGTTTATAGATATTTATTGGTTCTATCATAACATGAGTTTTGATTTCTTGGATTTCATTCTGCATACCTTTGTAGCATTGGTGAGAGTATTTGTTGGAGTGAAGCATTTCATTGAGGGTGCTATCTCTCAAGACCTTTACACTGATGATAGTCAAGAAACATTGGAATCACCAAACTGTCTGTTGGAACTGAAATGATTCCAGAAATCATATAAAAGAAAGAAGGGGGATTTGATGCAAGGTGTGAACATGGTATTCATTGAGGTTTCTATTGAATTTGTTGCTTATGGGGATGGGCCTGTTGTGTTACTCGACACAATTTGATAAGGGTTTGCATATGAACCCACAGATCTTCTGTTCTTGTTTAATTGTGCTTCTGTTGGTTGTTTTCATTGCTTAAGAGGTGTATGACTGGGTAACAACACTCTACCTCTTTCAATCACTATTTCCCATTTTGTCTAAGAAACAGTCACTTGAAGGCCACCTTTTATTTTATTTTTTTTCTTTTTTTTTCCTATTTTATTTTTTTTCTTCTAAAAATTAGCTCTAAAAAAAAACCATGATTTTTAAAATTAATATGGATTCAGTCCAAATTTTAGCCGAATTATTTTATAAAAATTTTTCCTGATAAGAGAATTATTCTATAATACTTTCTTTATGCTTTGGAACCAAGTTAATGGTCAAGTTGATAATTTTCCTCTGTTTTTGAGCCTTGAAGATATCTTATTCTCTATGAATGCAATATCAAATGTAATTTTAGGTCTTGTTTGATAAACTTTTTGTTCTGAATTCTGGATGTTGGATCAGAATAAAGATTCTATTTTAGGCTATTTCAGAATTATTTGGGAATAAAAATATGTTTGATAATGTATTTATGGAATAAATTCTAGAGTATCTCCAAAGAAAATATTTGAAACACTCCCCAAACAATCTAAATTGTTATGGGGGGGGTGTTTATTTTTTTTCTTCTCTCAAAAATTACTCCAAAAAAGAGTAAAAAGAAATTTATTTTATTTTTTTTCCAAAAATTACTTAAAAATATATATATATATATATATATAATTTGGATCTTGCAAGTTAATTTGAATCCGATTCATACCATGGGAGTTCGAATCCAAGTGAGTTGCCAAACGCGACTGTATTCCAAAATAACTTCCTCAGAACCCATAGAATAGAACTTGAAATTTTATCAAGCAGACGCTTAAACTCTTTAACTCTGGTTAGGACTAGGGACAGAAGCTGAATCCGTTTTAGCGCCCCTTTCTCTCTCAAGAGAATTGAGTCGGAGCTTGAACAATAAAGCTCAGCTGATCAGCTGAACCATGAAGTAGGTAGGAAAGGAAAAATGCATGCTCTCGGCTGGCCGTGGGAGTGACATGAGACATCGTCTTTCTCTTGAAGGGGAAAACCGAGAGCTGATTCTTCAGATTTATCTCCAAAACGAATAACCAGGTATGCTCTACTACGCTAAATCTTTCTCTTTCTCTCTCTGTCTCATTCTATCACTAATTTCATTTTTTTTCTATCCATAATATATGTATTTTTTGAATTCCATAATGTGATACGTTTTTGAATTGCTTCTTATATCATGTTTCAACTTCTTCTTCTGTTTGGGAGTTTCTTATTTGGACGTAACTTCGCTTCCATATTTATTTGTTTACGGAATCACTGACATAGTGATGAGTAATGTTGGAGATAGTTTCACTGGGTATTGAAAGTAGTTATGGAGGAAAGGGAAAGAAGTTTCTTTGTCTAGGAATTCTCTTCCTGCAATGCCTATTGCAATTTGCAGTTCCCTCCATCATATATATTTTTTTTTTGAGACAAACTAAGTCATAAAAAAAACGCTGAAATACCGAAGATTTCATTTTTGGGACCAAACCAAAAACGCCGCTGAAATGAAATTTACAAGTAAGGTCATCATGTAATCTTAAATTCTGTAAGAACTCTCCTATCATCATATAATCTTAAATTCTTTTAGACTCTTCAATATTCACTTTCAACCCAATGAATTCGTTCTAGTCAACGTACCCCTCTCTGTTCTTCTTCTATTTTATTAGTTTTAGGTCTTAAGAAAAGAATAGGTTTGGGGGGTTCTCTTACATTTCCTTAGTTTACTTCTCGGTTTAGCAGCAAAGACAGGAGTGGAAGAGAAGCTGCAAACAAAGGAAAGCAGTGGAAACGGGTTTCTTTTGCTGCTTCTGAGAGAAGGGGCAATTTGAAGCCGTGAGAACAGGCTCTCATCCAGGCTCCACCATCTGTTCTTTTTTGGTGCAATATCTCCAGCAGTGGAGCTTTTTCTCTTCCAGCACTCATCTTCAGATGGTTGAAAATATTTAATCGGTATGGGTTTACGGTCTTCCTTCTTTCTTTCCTGTCGTGGAATGTGTAGTTCCTTTTGCAATGTTGCAGCTTTTACTTAGGTCAGACATTTATTCTCTGTTCCGATTGCAACCACAACTTCTTTGATCATACTCACCATATTTTGATTATGAATCTGGGCTTCTTTTTCTCTAGCTTTAGTCATGGAAAAAGGTGGTAGCTTTTGTCTTATGGTAATATATTAATGATGGACGTATTCCCTTTTTTTTTTTTTTTTTTTTAATTTAGTCATCAAAATTTCATTTCTTGGTTAACCATATTTTGATTTTTGTTTGCTGAAATGGGAGACTTTGTTCTGATTTTAATTAAGGTAATGTTCCTTTTACTTGGTTTAAGAGTTGGAGTGTTAGAAATTAGAATCACAGCTTTTAGCTCATTTTGTTGAGTTAGTCATTCAATTGCTATTTGAACAATTTCTCACTTTTGTCTTGTGTACTTGGGTTCTCAGTTTGATTGGTTCTGGAGGTTGCTGGAGGGAAAGATCTCTAAAGTTAACAGTGTTCTCTGCTGTTGCTTTAATGGTTTTATTTCGGAGAATTTAGTTTTTGGCTTGTAATCTTGGAATGAGTCCTGCTTTGCTTCCCAAACATGTAGCTTCTGTAGTGAAATATCAGAAGGATCCTCTCCGGGCCCTAGAAATGTTTAATTTAGCTGCTAAGGAAGATGGGTTCAAGCATACCTGGTTCACCTACAAGTGCATGATTGAGAAGCTTGGTTTTCATGGAGAGTTTGAAGCAATGGAGGGCGTTCTAGCAGATATGAGGTTGAATGTTTACAGTAGCCTAGTTGAAGGAGTATACATTGGAGCCATGAGAAACTACGGAAGGAGTGGCAAGGTCCAAGAGGCTGTTGACACGTTTGAGAGGATGGATTTCTTTAATTGTGAACCATCTGTTAAATCATATAATGTGATTATGAACATCTTGCTTGAAAACAGCTATTTTGATCAAGCTCACAAAGTTTATTTGAGAATGTTGGACAAAAAGATTTTTCCTGATGTATACACTTTCACAATTAGGATGAAATCCTTTTGTAGAACAAACAGGCCTCACGCTGCTCTGAAGCTTCTTAAAAATATGCCTTCCCAAGGGTGTGAACCTAATGCAGTTGCATACTGTACCGTAATTGGAGGGTTTTATGAAGAAAATTATCGAGTTGAGGCCTGTGAGTTGTTTAATGAAATGCTTGAGAAAGGTCTTTGCCCTGACATTGCAACATTTAATAAGCTCATACATGCACTTTGCAAGAAGGGGGATACCCAAGAGAGTGGGAAACTTCTCAACAAAATCCTAAAGAGGGGGGTTTCCCCAAATTTGTTTACATTCAACATTTTCATTCGGGGCCTTTGCAAGGAGGACAATCTAAATGCAGCTGCCTGTTTGCTTGATTATATGAGTAGATTGGGGCTTTCCCCTGATGTCATTACATATAATACACTAATCTGTGGATTGTGTAAGGGCTCTAAGGTTGCGGAGGCTGAGACATATCTGCATAAAATGGTAAATGAAGGATATTTCCCTGATGATTTCACTTATAACACCATTATCCATGGACATTGCAAATTGGGTCTGACAGAAAAAGCATTTAAGATTCTGAAAGATGCTGTTTTCAAGGGGTTTGTGCCTGATCAGGTCACGTATTGCTCCCTGATTAATGGGTTGTGTCAGGAAGGTGACATAGATAGGGCTATGGAGATGTTTAACGAGGCATTGGCAAAAGGATTGAAACCTAGCATTACAATCTACAATTCACTAGTCAAAGGATTGTCTCAGCAGGGGCTTATCTTGCAGGCATTGCAGCTAATGAATGAGATGTTAGAAGATGGTTGCGGCCCAAATATTTGGACTTACAATATTGTTATAAATGGGTTATGCAAGATGGGTTATGTCTCTGATGCGCATAACCTCATGAATGATGCAATAGCAAAAGGGTACTTTCCTGATGTATTTACCTTTAATACACTGATTGATGGCTACTGTAAGCAGTTGAAGCTGCATAATGCTGTGGAAATTCTTGATAGGATGTGGACCCATGGAGTTACTCCTGATGTGATCACTTATAACTCTGTGTTGAATGGTCTATGTAAGGCTGGGAAGGTTGAAGACGTCATGGAAACATTCAAAGAAATGGTGGGGAAGGGTTGTGTTCCTAATGTCATCACATATAACATAGTTATAGAGAGCCTGTGCAAAGTGAAAAAGGTAAAAGAGGCTTTAGATCTGTTTGTGAAGATGGAAAATGAGGGCCTTTCTCCAGATCCTGTCAGTTTTGGCACAATGATTCATGGATTTTGTGAGAATGGTGATCTTGAGGGAGCGTACCAGCTCTTTAGAAGAATGGAACAGCAAGTTCACTCTCGCCCTGTTACTGCAACATATAATGTCATGATAAATTCATTTTCTGAGAAACTTAACATAAGCATGGCTGAAAAGCTTTTCCGTGAAATGGGTGACAGCGGCTCTTCTCCAGATACCTTCACATATCGTGTCCTAATTGATGGCTTCTGCAAAACAGGAAAAGTTGATTCAGGGTATATGTTTCTGTTGGACATGATTGATAAAGGATTTATTCCTCCTTTGACAACATTTGGACGGGTAATGAACTGCCTTTGTGTGAACCATAGAGTTGATGCAGCAGTTGGTATCATTCACCTTATGGTGGGCAAGGGTATCGTCCCTGAGATTGTGCACACAATCTTTGAGTCTGATAAAAAGAAGGTGGCAGCACCTAAGATCCTTGTGGAAGATTTGTTAAAGAAAGGTCATATAACTTATTATGCGTATGAACTTCTGTATGATGGCATTAGAGATAAGAAATTATTACGGAAAAGACAACAAAGAAACCGATCTAAGACTCTCACGTCTGGAGTTTTTATTTAATCAAATCATTTCAATGGCATGATGGTTCACCTTGATCTTCCAAGACTCAAGGATGGTAGGAGTACCATACACAGTCGACCGATAATGGGATCTAGAGGTATTTTCCAAAGAAGTTCTTGCAGAACTAATGGTACTTTTGAGTGATCTGATTTTTTACATGTTAGATATTATTCTATGTATTATGCTGATGACATTATCTGGTTTTTCTAATGTTTAGGTTCAAACGGAGTGATTGTAAGAGTTGAACTCGCCAAATTTCTGGCTGCAGCTTGATTGAAATTCCTTTAAAATGGTATTTTATATCTTTGAGATGGAGTCCGATTTAATTTTACAATTCATGTTTTGTTCGTCTTTTAAGGTACATGAGATTTTTGTGGAGTGTTTCTATTTTTGACTTGTGTAAATTTGGTCCGCAATCTTCATTGCTGTTGTCGTATGTATTGGGGTTGCTTTTACTAGAAACCTGGAGCGAACTTGAAGAGATAGTAACATAACGATGGGGAAGTCACATTATAAGATCAACTAAGAGTGTTATAGATATTTCACAATATACGAGAGAAGATAGACAAGATATATGTGAATTTCTGTTAAGTTTACTGGATGCCCACTAAATTTATGGTTAGCAACTGCCTGAGAATTATAAATACTCATTCCCTTTATGTTGTTTTGTTCTCTATTTGCTACTTCTTTGTGTTATAAAATACAGCTTCCACAACCACCAGATTGGGGAACTGTCATGGCTTTGGTTTTGTTTAATTTCCTGCTAGTTGCAGACAGGGCATTGTACACATTTGTTCTTTGCACAGAATGATTTCACTTTATTTGTCATGCATATGCTCATATCTATAATTTTACATGGAAAAAAATGTTGGAAAAAAATGTTTCTGAAAGACTGAAACAGGATTTGATGTTGGAACATTTTGGCCTGGAAGTTAATGGTCCTATGGTCCAAAATGGCTAGAGACAATTTTTACAGGTGCATTAATATATATGCCTTACAATATATACAATAAAAAATTTCAATGACAAATGGCTTTGTGGTAATATTGTTAATCTAACTGTTGTACTTATTTGGGTCTTGTGCACCTTAATCTGAATTTTCTATGATTAAACCAAGTGGTTTTGTAAGTATGAATCAGGTTTGTCACTGTTTACACAAGTTAAATCTGAGCTACAATTGTTAATCCTTGTTTAAGCAGTTCGCTGACGAGGATTCGAGTTACTTAACCTCGAAAAGTCAACATTTGAACCGAACAGTCCAACAGTCCATTGTGGGTCAGATCAATGCAAATGGTCTGATTATCATAACCAGGCAGTCTGTTGACCATCCTATGGTTCTTGGACCATGCCTGTTATTGTACAGATTGTTGTAGCCTGACAGTTAACAATCTGAATGGTCAGAACGCACATTGGCAGTTCTACTAACCAGCTTTAGGAGAGGGGCAGGCACAAATGTGGAGGCTCAGCTTGCTATAGCCCTTTCGTAGACAATTAGACAGCACACATTTCGGGCCAAAGCGAAGCGCTCAACCAAGTGAGCACGCACATAACAATTCATCATGGAATTTCTTGATTACAAAATGTCAAGAGTTAGAGCAGCAGAGAATTCCTCCTATCTTCAGTAGTTCCTTCTAGCTGGATCAGGAGTGGAATATGAGTGGACTGGTGCATGAATCAGTATGATCTCATTCAGTGTTCCATGAAAATTTTGGACTGCCACATCACTTTTCAATTACTTACTCAAAATCATAGTTTTTTTTTTTTAAATGAAAGAACCTTGGCTACAATCTTCTGCATGCTAGACAATAGGCTTACTTTCTTTAATGGTTTAGGCTACTGAGTTGCTACACTAGCTAATATTAATTTGAAACTCTAAATACTACTAAGCTGCTGCTATTGATTGGCTTCTAAAAAGGCCGTTGCCTAGGGCTTCTTACCATAGTTGTCAAGGCGTACCTAGGCGTCCGGGCATGATTCCAGGGCTTGGGCGCCTTATTAATGTTGCCTGAGTGGTCACCTAGGCGCCGCTTTGGACTCCTTGGGCGTCCAGAATGCCTGGGCGGTCGCCTGGGTCTTTTATGTGTTTTTTTTTTTTTTTCCCTTTGATCTCTGAATTTGCTTCACAAGACGTATTAGGCTAGACAGGAACAACATTTGTCAGATAGTACCTATTTATGACTAATATCATTTACGTAAATGAAGATATTATTCATAAATAAGAAAATACCCCCTATTTGAATCTAATAAAAATAGTCTAAAATTCAAATTCCATAAGGATAAAAAGTCAACCCTCCAGTTCAAGAACAAAAACCGTATTTTTGGATGCAGGGGCTATTTTCAACTTCCAAATGCTTGGTTTTTTCCAAATATAAAAATTCCATAAATCTTTTTATAGTAAAACATCACTACGAAGGGCGCACCAAAATAATCTCTTGCTTTGATGTCCAAAAAATAATTTACATTCAGACGACTTTAAACAGCATTCGCGTACTCCGAACAAAGTTTGACCAGAGTGTAATTCCTTCATTATAACTCGGATTCAAGCAATCTCGGATTTGTTGGAAAGCTGATTATACTAGCTTTGCAAAGAATTCGAGATTGCTTGAATCCGAAATATATTAAAGAAGTTACGCTCCGGTCAAATTTGTTATAAGTAAGCAAATGTTAGTCATAAATATGTGTTGCCTACTTAACTCAATTATTTGTTTCTTTGCTGGTTTTCTCATATTAATTAAGTTACGTCTTAAATGTTGATTATTTATGTAGAATGCTGCATATATATATAAACATTAATGAAAAATTTCATCTAGACCCTATCAAAGATTGTTAACATCATCTACACCCACAAGAATGCAAAAACATCATCTACACCCCCAAACTTTGGCTGTGTTAATCAAAGAAGTCCACTCCGTCAGTTGATTCTCTTTAGATGCTGACGTCAAGTGGATTAAAATATTTCAGAGACTATAATACCCTTTTGTCCTATTGAAAAGACCATTATACCCTTGCATAGCTTCATCTTCTGCTCTATGTCTGCTTCTCCTTCCGCTTCAGCTTCTGCTTTTTTTGCAGATCTTATTCTCTTCCCTTTTCTGGGCTCTTTTGGGAATTTGAAAAGCAAGGTTGAGTATTAATTAGTAGCGACGCAAGAGAAATAGGACCTGTTCGAGAATCCCAAGCTTTGTCATTTCACCCCAAAATCGAAGCAAGAAGAGAGGTGCACAGCCTGTGAGGGTTGCAACGCAGAGATCTCTAGTGACCGGGTTTTCTTGCAACATCGATGCTGTAACTGAAGTCAGATCCAGGAGAACACTTCGGACGGTTGTCTTGTAGGATCGTAGACCGAGACCGTCACAAATAATTCCGAATGAAAAAGCGAAGGGTCTAACGTGATTCAGAAGAAGGAATCTGAAGTTGGGATGTTCGTCTAAGGTCGTGCGGAGGGTCTAATGAGATTAAGAAGAGTGAAGGAATCTGAGGTTGGTGATCTTGGCGGCCATTAAAGGCCTCAATTAACTTCTTCTTTCCTCTTGGCCTTTGGCATTTGCAAAATGGAGATTTCCCTCCCAGCTCAACGGAAAAAATTTCTTTCATTTAAAGGGCAGTGCCATCTTTTTAAGGAGTGTGAATGTGTGATGACAATGGATGGCTGGCAGCCTGGTAGTGGCACCATTCCTGTAATTCTGCACCTTTTCCAACTCCACCGACAACAGGTGTAAGGACGGTGAACAGGTGTAAGGACGGTGGGACATGGCCTTGATTCTCACCAAATAATATGGCTATTTATGGCCAATCAAACAAAAAGGCGGATAAATATTTGGCTCATTGTTATGGCACCCTCACCAGCAACTTCCATTGCAGGTTCCTCTGCAAGAATTTCTACTCCTTGAAACACATCGGAGAATCTCGGACAGGAGGAATGGCTCATGCATAGAGAATTCCGTTGGAGGGAGGCAAAGAGAAAGAGAGAGAGAGAGAGAGAGAGAGAGAGAGAGAGAGTAGAGATTTTGTCTCCGGCTCACGTTGCCCGAAAAATATTCACGCCGCCAGTGAGGAAGGCGGTTTGAAAATATAAGTTACATTTGAAGGATAAATTAGTAAATGAACATAATTTTTAAAATTTTCAATTTACAATTTGAGGGGTAAAATTGTATTTCAACAAATTTAGTGATTTCCGTCAGTTAAGTGGACCTAGGTGATGTTTTTGCATTCTTATGGGTGTAGATGATGTTAGCAATCTTTGATGGGGTCTAGATGAAATTTTTTCAAACATTAATATAGCATTAATATTTTAAAAATAAAAAAAAATACACTGGGAACGCCTTGCCTAGGCTCCCAGGATGGCCCAAAACGCCTTGGGTCGCCTTGTCGCTTTGACAACTATGCTTCTTACCCCTTTCCTCGTGGATGCAACATCATCTACTTTGGCATGGAACACAACTTTAGATGGATGGAGCAGAAAGAGGTCTATGGGGGATGCCACGTTGAACAGCATCCCTGTCTGTTTCAACTTTCATGTTTATCTCTTGGCCCCAGCTTTGGTTTAGCGGGGAAACATTCAGAACTTCCTAGGGTATTGAGTAGAATCAAGGAATAAGCTTATTTGCTCCAGCCATTTGACTTGAAACTAGATTATTTCCTCCAAATATGCCTGAAGATTTAGTTTGGGACACCAAGAAGGTTAAATCTTCTCGGGACACTAATGCTTGGAAGAATATAATAAAATGAAAGGAGGACTTCAAAACCAAAATAGAATAGTTCTTGGATAAGGTTTTGTGAAGATGGTCAGTCCTGGGAAAGTAAACTATGAGATTTGCAGCAACGATTCTGTAGGTTGGCTGAAGATTAAAGAGGCCATGGTGGATTAAGGCTTGGAGTTGGTAAATGGATTGAAATTGATTGTTTGATTCCCACAGTTTATGGCATTCCTTGTGTTAAAAGTATGTAGAGAGGGGGAGTCCATCTCGAGACTAGTGCTTGGCACTAATCTCGAGATGGCTAGCACCATTCTCAAGGTGGCTTCTAGAGTCTTCTTTGTTTCTTAGTTTTCTGGCATCTTACCTTTGTACCCTTTTAGGGTTTCTCTTAATATATATTGATTGGAATGGGGAAGTCGCATCACAATGTTGTCACTCCCAAAGTTGCAGCAAAGTCTGTTATCTTTCTCTTCCACTTCTCTTTTCATTCTCCCCTAGAATTTACACCTTCAATAGAGAATTGAGGAGTTCACATTTATGGCTTTGGCTTTGGTCCCATTTTATAGTACACTAGAGTATACAAATTGGGTCTTAAGGTAGTCAGGGACTATCTTTATCAAATCCTGCTATGAACTCCTATATGATGACATGATTTCTAGCCAGGACAAACTGCCGATTGTGGTTCTCCGATGCACTGGCAAAAAGTAGTTATCTTTGCATCCTCCATGGAGGAAGTCCCCATCCTTGAATAGTTGAAGAAAAAGAGGGTTCAAGTTATCCAGCAAGTATTATGTATGTGTTAAGGGAATAAGAAACAAATCAATCTGAGGGTCAAAATACTGTTTCTGTGCCTTCCGAATCTGGGCCTTTTTCAATACAGAAGGCATTCTTGGGGATTTGAGTTCGATAGAAGAACTCATGATTTGACTTCAACGTTGTGTGGGCCAGTTGAATTGACTTTCAGAAGCTTGAAAATGATTTAGGAGTCCGATCTGAACGCGGAGAAGTCAAAGATGAAATCTTGGGATCACCAGTTAGAAGGTACGATCATGCTGCTGCTTTAGTTCCAATTCTGGAGGATTTAGATCCATGTGGCCAAGACCTTCTGATGGCCAGGGAGTGGTAGCGGCTGGGTGATGGGATTTTGTGCAGGAGCCTTTGAAATTATCTTAACATAGTCCTTTGTAGGCTGTGGATGTGGTTCAAGCCCTACAAGCCTCCTAGTGGAGAATCTTCAGTGATCAAACATGAGGTGGGGTGCTATTGAGGTAAGTCTTTTTAATATAGTTTGTCCTAGTGGAGAAAATTATTGATTTCACCCAGGGCTGGAGCTAAGAGATCAAAATCAGTTAACACCCCTGACAAGAGGCCACCTGCTGGGCAGTCTAAGGAGGCTGGAGTATTTCTAATAAGAATGGGGCCTGGTAGATAACAAGGAGAAGCAACCTCTTCTATGATCTTAATTCTTTGAAGGGATCTTAGGCTTGCAATTGTTCTGCTTCGTCGCTTGATCTAACAGTAAAGCTTTTTGCCCACCATGAAGATGCAAGTTCAAATTTGAGGGTGACCACTTCATGCATAAGTTGGTGAGGTTAAGGAGCCGACCCCAATCCACCCCTCCCGACACCATGCAAAGGTGGGGCTTGCACTGGTTACAACCTTTATTTGATTTTGAAATCTGTAAACAATTGATTAGGGGGTTGAGAGGTTAATGGTGGTTTATTGGATGGATTTTCTGCCAAAGCCTTGTGGGAGTTGTTATTACACGATATGCCTCTCATGTTGCATTTGGTGGTTAATCTGTGGTTGAATTCAAAATAGAGTTTCTGGTGTGGTGTGTATTGCCTGTTCTGTCATTGGCCTGGTTTTATGAAAGGAATAGTTGCGTTCTTGTTGTTAAGCTGTGTAACTGTTCTTGTTCTTTCTATTTCTGGACTCATACATTATGAGTTGGGCATTGGATTCAAAAGGTTCTCAAGGTCTACTCTCTTTTCTGACATATTTAGCAGAGAAAGAAATTTATAATTATTTATTTGGGTTATGGTAATGCATTGGAAAGAAAGTGTATATGTCCATTGTGTTTTATTTGTATATTCTCTTCTTTCACTAATAAAATTCTCTTTTGCTACCCCAAATTTTTTTTTTTTTACCATCTTGCCATAAGATCTGACATTGCGAATATTTAGTTGCAGTGATCCGCATGTCTACGAGGACTGTAATGGATTTGAACATAAAAATCCAAAGTTGATATTTGCCTCGTGGCCTGAATTGCAGCTCAGCGCATGTGGAAAGATTTTGTGCTCCTTGGTCCACATTTCGGTCACTTGCAGAGTTTGGGATGGATGGAAGCAGAGACTTAAAAAGGTAAACTGGTCAAGTTATTATATATATTTACTTGTGGTCAAGTTAGACATGGTCCTTGCATATGCTCAGATGGTTGTTCCTAATTGTTGGGCCAGTCATCTCCATAACAGATTTCATAGGAAGGATAGAGCTGAATTTCATAATGTCTGGTGGCCCTATAATTAAAATCATGCCGAACACTGCTATATTGCTTCTGGACAGTCAGAGATATTTGATGCAATCCTTTCTTTGGTGAAGTAACGGAATCTATTGCTCCATTTATTTTTCTAAGAAACAGTGAATACTATGTAGAAGCAACTCATTTCTGTGGATAAGCCCTAGAATGAAGGAATATAATTACCCCACTATTATTAACCATCAAAACATGGAAAGAATTGCCTTCTAAAAGTTCATACATTTTTCTTAAATGGTTAAAGGATATTAATTGATTTGCTTTGATGGGTTATGCAAATAAAATCCATATCCATAGAAATCACAAGGTGTAAGCTTTTTTAGATAATTCTTTCCTTAATAGAAAAACTTCGACTCTTTACTATAAAAAAAATTAAAAAACAGGTGGGAAGTGTCATATAAACATTGATGCAAGCCTTTGAGATAAGCCAACTATGAAATTTGATATTTCCCCCTTCATCTGTATTTAGAGGAGGAGGAGGAGGAGGAGGAGGAGGAGGAGGAGGAGGGGGAATGTGGTTTGGGTTACTACATAGTGGTTGCCTTAAAAGTGCTTCTATAGAGGATGTGGTTTGTAACATATTCTTGATGTTCAGTTATGTAAAACAAATGGAAACAAATAATATAGAGAAATTTAATAGAATGGTCCCAGAGTCTGAGGTGTCAAAGTTCCATGCACGTCTAGGATGCATCTTCCATTTAAGTAGTGCATGTAACAGGCTACTGAGAGGGTCATGGATCCTATCCATAGCTATGGATAATTTCAATGAAATTGCACAATTTATTGTTAGTTTTGTTTTGTCTATGTTCAGTATTTATTTATGTGTATATTTAGGGGTTGTTTGATAAAACTTCAACTCTGGGATTCTTATTTCTGGTTCAAATTTCTACTCCAACTTCAAAAGGATTCAAGAGTATGAGGGAGTAGAAACATGTTTGTTAACCTAATTTAGTCATGGACTCCAGAGTAGTGGTGGGGGGTGGCGGATGGTGGCACTAGTGGTGAGTGGTGATGGTTGGTGACGGTGGTGGTGGGTGGGAGGTGGTGGTGAAGGGTGGCGGTGGGTGGGTGGTGGTGGTGGAGGGTGGTGGCGGTGGTGGTGGGTGGTAGTGGATGGTGGTGGCGGTGGTGGTGGGTGATAGTTGGTGGTGGTGGTTGTAAGAACCGTGCTTTAAAACCCGGTTTAACCATGGTTTTATGCGATGACAGGTGCCCCAATCATAACCGGACCGGAAAGCGAAGCCGGGCAAGGGACCGCGCAAGAAGCCGGGTGAAGAACCAATCATTTTCGGGTACGAAAAATGTGTAAAATTGGCTAAGTTCATACCGGTCTCACCCATACCGGTCTCACCATACCGGATGCACTATAGTGCAACCGGTATGGTATACCGTCTCACCCATACCGGTCTCACCATACCGGATGCACTATCCTCGCAACCGGGTATGGCATACCGGTCGCATATCACCGGTCTCGCTATCCTGCGACCGTATGTGCGAGACCGGTATGTGTTCGAGTTGTGTTTCTCCCAAAAATGGAAACTTAAAGTTTCCATATGAGGGGGAGCGTGTTTTGGACGGCCTCCCTCTATTAATAGAGGGGAGACGCTCCGTGAACCCCCTTTGTTCCGAGAAGGAGTTGAGGCGCCGCCAAGGAAGGAGCCGTCGGTGGAGGAACTCGCCGCCAACCGACAACCGCTACCGGTAAAGTGCTCTATCCTTCCCGTAGGGTTGTTTATCGGATCGGGCCGCGGCGGGTGAGATCCGATGGAAAATGCTTAGATTCATTTCGTCTTTATTTCGGATCCGGTTGGTTTTTGGTATTCTAGCCAAGATCCGTAGGACCCTTCGAGACCCGGACCTTAGCGGAAGATAGGTGAAACCTTGGGGAGCTACCGTGGAGACCTCGATCTCGGAAAATCACGCCATAGGGTATATCCTTGGGAAAATCCCGCGGTATGGGCCGCGGTGTATCCGGCACCATACCGGTCGCACTCGCCGGATCCGAGTGAGACCGGTATGTGTGCATCCGGTATGCATACCGGCACCATACCGGGTCGCACTCGGCCGATCCGAGTGAGACCGGTATGTGTGCATCCGGTATGCATACCCCGGCACCATACCGGTTGCACTCGGTCCGGATCCGAGTGAGACCGGTATGTGTGCATCCGGTATGCATACCGGTCTCACCCATACCGGTCTCACCATACCGGTCTCACTATCCTCGCGGCCGGTATGTGCGGGACCGTATGTGTTTTGAGCCCCGTTTGTCCGGGAAAGCCGGGTTTTGGCTTCTAAAACTCTAATAAATGGAAATTAACATGAAAATATGGTTGTGTAGGACTTATATGTGAAACTCCGACGCCGAAAAGGATTAACACCACGCGTCGGGTAAGGGACAAGACCCGAAACTTAAATTAAAGATTTAATAATAAACCTTAGAGAGCTCTTTAATTTTTACGTATCAAATTATATGCTTGTTTGATGGATTGTGCATATCACATGTCATGTAGTGTAAATTTTATTTGATTTATCTGTTCATGCATTTCATATGCTAGGTGTGATGGATGTTAGACATGTGTTTGTTTTAGTTGGAGTGTGGAATGGGAAGGGCCGGGGCCCGGGATCATTCCTCACTCCGACGCCTTTCGATAGCACCCTATCTTGCATGCTTGGTATGGGTGGGGTATCGGGGAGGTTATGGCGGGTGGTCTCCGATGTTGGCGTTGATCCGGCCGCGTGATGTGGCATGGTGATCTCCGATGTCGACGTTGACCGGCCATGGCGCTCTAGCTCTATCCTTATGCCATAGGGAGCGTGTTGGGATAGGACCTACTTGCGTATAGTTCCATCTTGGTATGCTTGTTCGGGTAGGGTATCGGGGGAGGTGAGGTATTGTGGTCTCCGGCCCGGCTGCACGCCTAGCTCTATCCCTATGCCGTAGACGGGTACTAGGATGGAGCCTACTTGTATTGACATCTAGGACCCGGTTAGAAACGGAACCCACTTGCAAGCCCTTGCCAATAGGGGTTTAGGTATTGGTACGGTATGGGGTATCGGGAGGAGGACGTGGGATTGTGGTTCTTCCCGCCCGCGACTCGAGTCCTATCTCTATACCGGAGTGAGTGATGTGGGGCAACATGGTAGTGTGGTAGGAGCCCTGACTATTGGGTGTGCTCACACTCTCGTGCATGGAGGTGCGGTGGCCGCCAAACCTTACCATAGCACAATTGCAAGTTATACCTGGCCCAAAGTGTAATGTTAACTCATGCATGTGGATGTTGCATTGGTCTTGTGCTTTCCTGAGCTGTGGTAGCTCACCCCGATATATATCTCTCTTTTCGATTTGGATGCGGGGTACACGGTGGAGGACTACGTGACCGCCCCGACCCTACAAGACGATGGTGCCCCTAGAGACACAGAGTGTGGAGGGACGAGCATGATGCGTTATGCGAGTGCTCCTTCCGTGTCTTTCCTCTTTGATTTGATTATTTTCAATTTAAAACTTGTAAATAAATATTATTTAAATTCGATGGATGATGGAATAACCTGGTTTAATTATTTTAATTTATTATTTAGTTCAACTTCATTGATATATTATTTCCGCGCTAGTATTACTCGAATTTTGATGGTCCGCTCGGGGATGATTGGTTGACACGGTCTTTTCGAGATCCCGGTGTGAACCGTGGTTTAATACCGGTTCACTCACACTTCTGGTTCAGCCGGAATTGGGGTGTGACAGTGGTGGTTGTGGTTGGTGGCTGCTGGTGGTGGCGATGGTAGGTGGCGGTGGGTGGTAGTGGATGGTGATGGCAGTGGTGGGTGGTTGGTGGTGGTGGTGGCGGTGGTGGTGGGTGATAGTTGGTGGTGGTGGTGGTGGTGGTGGCGATAGTAGGTGGCAGTGGGTGGTGATTGAGGATGGTGGTGGCGGTGGCAGTGGGTGGTTGGTGGTGGTGGATGGTGGTGGTGGGTGGTTGGTGGTGGTGGCTGTGGTGATGGGTGATAGTTGGTGGTGGTGGTAGGTGGTGGTGGCGGTGTCTGGTGGTGGTGGCGATGGTAGGTGGCGGTGGTTGGTGGTCGGTGGTTGGTGGTGGTGGCGATGGTAGGTGGCGGTGGGTGGTGATTGAGGATGGTGGTGGTGGGTAGTGGTGGTGGTGGGTGGTGGTGGTGGTGGCGGCAGTGGGTGGTGGAGGGTGGTGGCGGTGGTGGGTGGTGGTTGGTGGGTTGTGGGGTTGGTGGTGGTAGTTGGTGGTAGTAGTGGTATGGGGTGATTTTTACTCCAAAATTGTACTATGAAGTCGAAAAGCATCTATTTGATGCTCCAAAAAATTGGATTCTAGAGCTCATTTGGAACCGGTTCACTCATGGATTCTGCAGAAGTCTGAATCAGGTTATCAAATAGGCTTCTACTCCATTTATGCTCTAGAAGTCAGAATCCAACTTCTGGGGTGTTACCAAACACCCCCTTAAACTACTCCTAGTTGGAGACTCAGCTTCGTAATTGTATATTTCTTTTCACCATTTTTATGTTGCAGATCATGAATTCAGGTGCTCATCAATATCTTAAAATCATCTAGACAAATTGTTTACTCCCCATCTTGGCTAGATGCTAACCCAAAAACCAGGGACTTGGGATGACAAGGCAAGGCCTTTTTTTTTGTTTTTTTGTTGGTTGCGTGTCTTCAATATCTTGTCAACATCATCTTAGTAATCCAAATACAAGCTTATATTGTCGCCACCAGTTCAATCCACATGGAATGCTGATACAGTTGGTCGGGGTTGGTAGAGTGTCCTTTGGATTCCTTTCATGTCAAAATGGCCCATTTCAACCTTATCCCTCTCCATTAGTCCATTTATTTCACGTTTTTTTTTTTTTTGTTCAAATTAGTGGTGAACAAATGAAAAAAAAAAAAAAAAAGAATTTTTAATAATAAATTGAATGACTGAGTTTTTCAACACCATTGGTGAAGAGTAATATATCTTTACTAGGTTGTTCAGTGAGGTTAGATTAGGATCCAGATACAATGGAAGAGAGATATTACTAGCATTCAACATGCAAAAATAGGGTCGTTTATGATACTGCCCCTTCAAACTTTCTCCTAAATTGAATCTATAACATTTTCCGCACACTGAAACAGTCAAATTTTAGACTAGGTTTAGGTGACATACCTCTTGAGGTCTGACCCAAGTTAAATATATATATATATTTATTTATTTATATATATAATTTATTTATTTATTTATTTTTTGAGGGGATGGATCAACAAAGTTATCTGTGTATTCACGGAAACAAAAGAAATTTATTGTTCCGTAGATGTGATATTTGTTGATATGAGTTTATTTTGGGTAATTATCCTTGTTTCCTTGATTTTTGTACAATAATGACTAGAATATTGATCCACATATAGAGATATACATCGAATATATGCCAATACTAATACATAAAGGATGTCTGATTATATTAAACCTCAAAATTTGACACAACTAATCTAGACAGACAGTCTTCTCCATTCAAATTTAGACCATATTACTTCACCTTCAACCATCAGAATAGGCACATCATTTATCCACAATAAGAATGGACACATCATTTATCCAAGATAGATGTCATGTGGGATCCACATCCTCTCCTCCCAAAGGTTCGGGAGGAAGGGCGGCAACCCCGTTAGATGGCCGACACCTGGGGCCTGGGTGAATCCAAGCCCTCCATCTGAGTCGACAAGTTGAGCTAACAAAGGGGGTGTCAGCTAGAATGAAGGGTTGGGATTCACCAGCTAGGATGGAGGGTTGGGATTCACCCGGATCCCAAATGTCGGTCATCTAATGGAGTTGCCGCCCCTCCACCTTCGTTAGTTCAGTTTGTCGGTTTGAATGGAGGGTTCGGAGATGTCAACCATCTAATGGGGTTGCCGCCCCTCCTCTTGAACCTCTGGGAAGAGAGGATTTGGATGTTGTCGTGAGGTTTAAAAACTATACCCTGTGACAATAACATTTAATCTTCTATTATTGAAATTTTATATTATCTGTTAGGTGTCTTATGACAGATCATGGCCCAAATCTACACTTTTTTTTCTTTTTCTGATGAATATCCAACTCTACACTTCTCTTGACTCCAATGATCCACCCAGCCGACCCATGTGCAATCTCTCTCTCTCTCTCTCTCTCTCTCTCTCTCTCTCTAAAGATATGAACAAACCATATGAAAGGAAGATCAATATACAAAAAAAAAATTAATACCATACTCTGTTAAAATAAAATTTACTTGCCACCATTGGTTCCTAAAGACAAACAGGAACAAAAAGAAAAAAAAAAAAAACCCTAAAACCATTGTAAGCCTTTCCCTGTTTTTTTTTATTTTTTTATTTTTTTTATTTATTCATAACCAACACACGCACCCACAGATCCCCATAGCCCTAAACACAAAACCCAAAGAAACCCACAGCCTCAAAAAGATCAAATCTAAAACCCTCCCTGCACATTCAACATCACATATATAATTTAAGTGCAAATGCTAATAGGTAAAGGGTAAGAAACCGAGGTGGTTGTTGAAGCAGAAGACAAGCCTTCTCCCTTTAAACCACTCTCCACTCCTTTCTTCTCCTCAACACCCATGTAACCCCCGTCTGATACGCCAGAATTCTCAAAAATTCCATCCAAGCTCGCACCACTCTCCTTGCTCCCATCAAAGAAGAAATCTATGCCCTCTTCGAATCCCGAATAGTTGTACAAGTCTGGCATTTCACTTGGAACGGCGAACCTTGCAATGGGAACCGGGTTTGGGCTGAACCTGGGTTCTGCGGAGAGGCGGTTCCACGGGTGTTCTTCAGTCTGATCTATCAAATTGGATGACTGATTCTGATGCTGATGAATATTGCTGGGTTCAGGTGTTTCCAAGTGAGGAATCTGAGTTGGGGCAGTGGCCTCTTTTTGTAATTCAGAGAGGTGGGTAGTGATGATTTGTTGCTGCCGTTGGTGCTGAAGATGCCTGAATTGCTGTTGCAGTAGTTGCCTTTGTAAATGTGGTTTTAATTTTTTAATGTAACGGCTAATGTCAAAATTGGTCACAGCATTCAATCCTCTGTACTCCAAGGCTGCAAGGTCATATGCTTCAGCTGCTTCTTCTTGGGTACCTAGAAAACCCCACCTTATATCACAAACTCATAGTTTTTCTTTGGTAGAAAGTAGAAATATTACAGAGTTCTTGAACATAAAATTGGGACTCACATCAGGGTATTTGAAATAACATTTCAGACATTCAATCACTTAGGTTAGGGGAAGGGAAGTAATAATGAGATGTATTCAAACTTTCTTCATTTGAAAACAACCTAACCCAACCCAAGTTGCAACCAATCGGTAGCATCCACCTTCATGGCTACTTGTTCCTTGTTTCTTATTAAAATCTAGGGATTAAACCAGACAAAACAAGGACCAATTAATCACTCTGTTTAGGTTACATCTAGTTGCTAAACTATATTATCCACAAGAGGATGGAATTCCCATCTTTTTCATGTTCATTGAATCATCAAAGATAAGCTATATTACTAGTTTGATTAAGGTCTAATGTCAAAAACAAAATAACAAACACCAAAAACCAAATTTTTTTATAGATGACACTTAAAAGACTCACAGTTACAAAGTAACCTTCACTAAACTATTATAGGAAAAGGTTCTATGAACAACAGAGTAGGAACTACACCAACATCCCACTCTTTATCTCTCTCCTTCACACTACCCCCCACCGTCTACTAACCGATCCATTGCCATGATCTATCGACGCCCATCAATGGTGCCGGCTCAGAAAAACACTTATACTTGCTCGATTGATTTACGCCCTTGCTTGTCACTGCAAGATATGAGGCTTGGTCTTGTGTTCGAGTCTTCCTTCCCACATATATTGGGTGCAAGCACCCAATCGCCCTCCATGGTGGCCTCCATAGGCACCCAAAAATTATTTTTTTTAAAAAATACACAATATATTCCCAACTCCTAAGTTGATGCCGACATGTGGGGTCAGATGAAAATTTTGTTTACATATGGTCCCCACATACCATGACGACTAATAAACCGTGGATTGGGAATAATTCCTAATGACATTTTCCTGAGATAGCGATTGCCCAACTGTTCTGTTTCATCATGATCTTCTTTTGCCCCACCCATTTCTTCTTTTTCTTCTTCTTTCAGTCACTCAATATAGGACAATGAAGGTGTTTTCCTCTGGCTCTGGATCTAACCAGAGGGAAGTTACACCAGCTTGAGCTAAAAAAGCCTAGAGGGTACGAGTAGGGGTAACTCTTTCTCACGTATAGACAAGCTAAATACGCGTGTCTCACACTATATTCTGATTCTCACGTACTAACCTTTCTGCATGGCCTCTACACCTGTGCCTACGCACGTGTACCACACAAGGTTCATGCATGTCACCATCATTCCAAAGTAAACACCCCTAAACGACAAAAAAAATGACTACTCGCCGGCGACATATGACACGCAAAACCAGAGAGAGAAAGAGAGAATTTCAACAGAGAGAGAGAGAGAGAGTTGAGGCCATACTGTAAGTTCCCAAGTAAAGGTACTTGTTCCCAAAAACACGGCCGATCCTTGCTTCCCACCGTCCGTTATGATGGTGCCTAACCAAGAAAAAGATTCCGGTGAGTTTCTGTCAGATACCCATCGCCGGAAAACCCAAAACCCCGGCGAGATTTTTTGTAAATTTAAAAATGATCTTACCTAGCAACCCCACGATATTTAGAGACTCCTCTAGCAAAACCACTGCTCTTTCTCCTCAACATTGCTAAGTATTCTTCCTTTGACACACACTGCATTGCTTCATACTCTTTCTTGTATGTACTAAACTGTATCATTAAAATTAATTAAATTAATAATCAGAAATTGTATGAAAAAGGGGAATTATTGAAATTTATTCTATATAATTTACCGGAAAATTGAGGACAGTTTCGGGTCCCCAGTACTTAAGAGCAGCACGATCGTAAGTATGAGCTGCTGCTTCTTCATCATCGTAAGCTCCTGCAAATTTTTTTTTTTTTTTTTTTTAATAAAAAACCCACATGCATTTAGGAAACAAAAATGGAGTCGTTAAGGAGCATATGAAGAGGATTTGGAATGAAGCATCTATCTTTCTTTCTTTTTGAAATTAAAATTAATTAAAAAGGGGAAAGATAGAGAAATCATGCAGAGGAGGTCAGGAGTTGTAGTTGCTTACCCAAATAAACTAAAAGCAGCGACAAAAGCGGCAAAGCAGAGCATAAGCAGAACGTTGGGATTTGCAGAGATCGACCCATTAAAAAATTAAACCAAAACCCATTAGAGAGAGGGAAAAATCATTAAAAATCGGATTTTTAGCTGTAAAAAGATTCTATAGTTGTATCACCTTGTCGACCTTTTTTGTTCTGAATGGGATTCCATGATCCCTTATCCCAGAGATGAGCTTCATACCTCCCTGTCCATCTGTGTCTGATAATGATGATGAGGAGGAGGAGGATCATTAACATGCAAGAGCATTTAGAAGATACCCAGAAGGAGAAAAGCCAGAAAATGAATGAAAATCACTGGAAAAAAGAAGAATCAAACTTCAATGTATATGTACCTGGTGACTCCTCTGTAAATGGAGCTTCTCCTGCCAGAGCTTGAGATGCACCTTGGCTTCTGTTGGTTGTTCCTTTTGGGGCGTTTGATCTTGGATTCTTGCTTAAGAGAAGGTGGAGGAGCAGGTGGTAGTGGATGAAACTCAGGGGATGAGCCAGAGGACGAGCAAGAAGAAGGAGACCTCTTCATTTGGAGATTTCTTCTTGTTTTGGGGGGGGCTAAAATAACCTTCTTGCTTGTGGGGTCTTATAATAAAATGATATCTTTCCTTCTGATTTTTTTTTATTTTAAATTTGATACCTAAGTTGGTTTACCAATGCGCAGAGAGAGAGAACAGAGGATGGGATTTGGGAGAGAGGTAGGGTACTAAATTAACCAAGGGTCAAGGTTTTAACCATGGGTTCATTAAATCTTCAACACTTGGCTTAAGGGCTAGCCATGCTTCCAATAAGGGTTGAGCTCTGTCCTGCTTTTCTCGTTTGGGAATCTTACCCCCTCTCTCTCTCTCAAATTTGGAAAGATAAAATCTGAGATTTTTGTTTTTTTACATGTCAGTTACTGTGTGAGGTTCCGTGTTTGTAGTGAATTGAGCAGCTTGATTTACCACGTGTAAGGAGGATTCTGAAGCAGCAAAGTAGAGAAAATACCCTGTTTTAGATGTGAAATTACATAAAATCCCATTTTCCGACTCTCTGAGAATCCTATTTACCAAAGGTGATTTACCCGTGGTGGACACGTAATGAACATGCATGGGGTAGTAAATTAGAGTAACTCATTGGTTAAATGAGATTCTCAACTGGTTTGACAACATGGGTCAAACCGTCAAAGGCCTAAACTGGTAAATTTGTTCGTGAAAGTTTCAAAACCTATTGGGGCTTTTGTGTACATTATGCCCAATTGGGTAAGTGGAAAATCTAATTGTGTTGGTTGAATCCGGTCGAACCATTGGGCGGTTCTTGTGAAACCTATGATATTTTAAGACTTCTTTAAGATGTTTGTTTAATGTACATTTTTTTTTTTTTGATATTTTATTGATTTAAGAAAAAAAAAAAGGGAACACAATAAGCTTGATTCTGGCTAGAGACTCAAACAAAACAACAAAACAACAACAACAAAGACTAGGTTACAACAAAAATAAGGCCCAACAAATAGAAGAAAACTAGTCACTACATAGTAGACTCATTTTTTAACGTCTCGAATACGATTAGAAGGAGTACGAATGCGTGTATTCCTTCTCAGGGAAATCGGAGAATTATCCTCATTACATATTGAGCGGTGCGAAATTGTTACTATTATCCTCCCAACACGAAATCTCATCATTAGAGGTCAAGGTTGAGCCTTCGTTGTCCAAAGAATTACTATCGAAAGACTCCTCGATAAGTCTTCTCGCATTCTTATCCCATTTGCCTGAAGAATGGACAATCAATTGATGTACAAAGTTCATTGGTTTACTCAAACCCATACCCATACCCAATAGTTTGGTTAATGGCTCAATACTATTGGGTATGAGTAACTTCATGTTCTTATAAGAGATAAGAAGGCTATGAATTAATGGTGGAGTAGCTAAATAGGATTCAACAGTAGACTTCATTTTGATGGGATAAGGATTAATTGAGGAAAGAGCATAATGGATTTCTTGTGTTCATTTTGTAATAAATTTAATTTAATGTTTAGTTTAATTATTTTTTGACAAAACAGTGGGCTTAGATATCACATTAAATTTGATATCTAACTAATATTTTTATTCAATTTTTTTTTATTTAGAAAGATTTTGTTAGGCAAGAATGGCTATGTATGAAGTTTGGTATTATCTTCTACCAAAAAAATAAGTTGGGTATTATCTTAAGCTAGGAAGTATTGTTTACTGCATGATTTTCAGCAGTCTTGTACTTTTAAGGTTTAGGGTTTCTCTTAATAGAAGATGTATTTTTGTAAAAAGAGGTATTGAGAGTTATAACTTCTTCATTGGAATAGTGAAAACATTGGCTGATTGCTCTATTGTAGTCGTTGCCCATACATCTTGTGTAGGTGAACCATGTAAGATCTTTTACTTTTGGGGTTTAGGTCTATATAAGATGTAATCTCATAAGAAGATGTAGTGAGGGTTGTAACTAATTCATTTGAATAGTGGAAACTGTGATTGTTCGTTATATTGTGGATGTAGCCCATACATCTTGTGTGGGTGAACCATGTAAAATCATTGCGTTGTGTTCTCTGTTTTTTTTCATTTTTTTTTCCTTTTGTTATTGTTCTTTTGTTGTGTTGTTAATTCTTAACGATAACGAGGTTTTCTTTTCGTTTTTGCTTCTTGATCTAAGTTAACGGTTGAAATTTTAATTTAAGGATTGATGGCTTGCTCAGCCAATACAATATACTCATTTAATCTAGGGTTTAAAATGTTAAAAAAAATTTTAAAAAAATTAAAAAAAATATAAAGTAATTTTATGAACTTATGGAAATTCATAATTTATATATTTATTTATTATTATTTGGAAAATTTTTATTTCATAGTAGTTGACAATTTGAGTATAATTAAAATGAATATGTTGAAATAGATAAATGGTAAATCATTTGAAGTAGTATGAACAAGGGCATTGGAGGCTTGTGAGTGTAATACTATAGAAGAGTGAATCAATTCAGATTGAAGATGATAAAAGAGCGAGAGATAGATATCAAAAGACTCTATGAGAAGTGATGATGAATAAGGATATGCATAGTTTTGGAATGGTAACAAGTATGATTTTGAATAGAATTAATTGGTTTTGGAGAATCTATGGAACTGACTCCAATTAATGGAAAAAATAAATAAATAATAAATAATTAATTTTCTTTAAAAAAAATCACATCATAATTAATTCCCTTCTCAATTTTTAGATTCAATGATATTCAAAAAAAAAAAAAAAAAAAAAAAACCTTCGAGCCCACTTTTTTGTTGGGTGATTATCAAATTTTAGTTCTCCAGAAGCATAACTCATGTGCTACTTTTACACAAAAAAAAACATGAGTCATGCGTAAAAAGTCTAGCCGATCCGATTAGGGATCGGATTGGGTTGACTCGGCCAAAAAAACAGTTCGAATTCTCTTGTATAGGGAAAATGATAAAGAATCCTTTGTTTGCAAGGTTCAAATACACAAGATAAGGGTTGGGATCTTCCTGCCAATCCCGATCTGAATTGGGATTAGATCGGCCCGGATCTATCTGATTCGGCCAAAAGAACAGTTGGAATCGTCTCTCACGTGTTGTTTAAGTTGATCCTAGGGACTGAGCCATTATGCTGCACGGGATCGACCCTCGTCAATTTAGATTGACCAGAATCAATCAATTTCGGTCCTGACCGACCAGAATCGAGCCATAACATGCACAGAGACTTTAACCTAACTTTTTTTTTATTATTATTATAACTTTAATCCAAACTTATCCGTATATTTATGCCGTATGTTGGGGAAAAGATCCTCTTTAGTTGTTCGGCTAATCCCTTCAGTCGTAATCTAGCGACTGGATTTCACCCAACATGCAAACCAATGAGTGACTCTAGCCATTGGATCACAGCTGGAGGAACTCGAGCCATAGAAAAAGATCCAAACCCCTAATGTTGGAGTTTCAATAGATCTCAATATTTGACACTCCAAGTCAACTAGGGAAGCTGCTCTAATACATCAAATTTAATTACAATGCCCTCTTTTATTTAACTCTTTAGTACTTGTCAAAATGCAAAGATTCCTTGGCCATTTAAAAATTAGGGTTTCTTTCTTTCTTCTTCTCCTATCTTCTTTCTTTCTTGGTGACCAACAACCATGGTCCAAATAGTTCATCGATTTGTATTAGTTTTGGACCTGACTGATTGCCAATCCAATTGTATTTTAACATCATTAATATACAATATCAGCCACGTGTCAATTTTCTATAAGAACCAGTCGATCCAAAATGGATGGGATCGATTTTGAAAATAATCCATATGGTGTTCAATACCTAGATTTAAAACCTTACCAACAACCTTTTTTAATGTTTTTTATGTTAATAATTCAATACTCATTGCCCATCTTCAAATATAGAAAATAAAATATTCAAAGAAGAGTCATATTACTAAATCCCTCTAATGATATTCATTTTGACCTAAATTGCTGACAATACTGGATGTGGAAAGCTAGAAAAATTGTACCGTTTAACTGAAATAAAGAGTTAATTGAGGATTAGGATTTGTACAAGTTTTTTTTTTTTTTTTTTTTTTAAGAAATGTAATATATTATCACATCTACTATCCATTAAATTAATTAGTAAAATTAATATATTACTTATTTATAATATATTAGCCAAGTGTAATATAATATAACATTAATTTTTATAATTTTTTTATATTAATTAAATACTTTCTAGACTGAAAAGTCCACCATAGACTATGTGGATGGTCCATGAATTGTATCCCGTGGAAATGTGATGTGATAGTTTCAATCATTGGATATCTAAAGAATATCTACGTTCATCATGTCTCAAATTTTAAACCTAAATGATTTCCATCAGACAATCCTTTAAAATTATAGTGGCGTGCACTCTTTTGATGAAGGACTTGTGTGTATCCTCTTGATATTATTAGATTTTTTTATGCTTTTAAATCTATTTCAATTGATTTTTTTTTTATTTTTTATTTTTTGAAAAACATGATCATATGAGCAAGGAATCGTGAGATCTATCTATGGAATTTCAGCCTTATTTGATTTGCTAGTAATATTTGTGCTCGTTTGGAGATACCCCTTGAATTAATCACTCTTACTCCTTACAAGCATCAATTAATGCATAATCGAAAAGTAGATTAACTTCAAAATTAACAACAACAAAAAAGTATGATTTCCACACAATTTTGTTGGGAGTAGGCTATATTGAGTCTAGTCTTATGAGAATATTTGGAATTAAACATATATGGAAGTTGTGAGTACATATGGAAGTGAATCTATTTTATTAAAAAGTGGATTGAAGATTTGAAATTTGAATTTTAAATTTTATTTTAAATGAGTTAGTGAGAAAATAGAAAGATCAAATTTAGAAATAATAGAAGGAGTTATTTTTTTAAAGAAAAAAAAAAGAGATTTAATGAAAATTGATAAGGAATGTGAGATTTTTTTTTTTTTTTTTTTGAAAAAAGTCATTGACATTGCTTTGAAGCTCTCTTTGGGATTTCTCTTGGAGAAGAAAAAGTACAAATTTTCATCAAAAGTTCTACTTTAAGTTTTTGCTATGTCTCACGCTCTTATTTCGTCGACAGATAAAAAAAACAACGTGTATTTTCTGATGGTTTTCTCCAATTGATTGGAAAATTGTTTGAGGTTTCTAAATATGAGAAAGTGCCAATAAAATAGTGATTGAAGTAATCTTGTATTCTTCTAAGTTATTTGTTTGTGTTACATTCTCTTGTGATCCTCAAGTTTATATACAAAGTTTGAGAAAACTAAATCTTGTAATCCCATTATCATTATAGTAGAAATTTTTGACTAGACTATATCTTGTGGTTTTTTCTCTTTACATTGAAGGATTTTTTACTTTGTGGGTTGCTTATTTATTTCTTTTATTTTATTTCTTGACTTGATATATTTGATTCACACATAGACGGAAAATATTTGATTCCTAAAAAATTTTACTACTTTATTTATACAAAAAAAGGTTATGGATAGAGATTTTTCCATGGCAACTGAATATAGATTCTTTGGATAGGTTCTAATTTCCTACCATGTGGCAATTTAATTGGCACAAAATAAAATTAGACCCAATATCTACATAAAGCCTAGTTATTTGGCAAGCAGAGAGAATAAAAAATAAATACATGGTAGGACTATTGTTGAGATGTACTACAAATTTGGTCATGGCTGATATAAATATTTTTTCATTTATTTAATGGCTACAATTATGGTTCAAGCATCAATATCAAATCAGTCGATTCGTATCGATTTTGAACCTAGTAGATCTCCGATCCCAATCCTAATCTAATTTAATATTATTTTAATGAAGATCAAACTCGTGTCTATTTTTCATTGAAACTATACACCGATCCAATTAGATTAAATTAATTTTAAACATAATCGATACTATGTCCAATACCTAGATTTAAAACTTTAGCTACAATGACAAAATCAAAGCCAGAAAACCATGACTCATAGATTGAGACCATATATGTTCAGCCTCATCTGTGAGGAGACCTTTTTCTTAGGAAAAAGAAGACATATTTATATATTAATTTTTACCTTTATCTACAAATTTCAGATAAGTAAGATGAAAAGGAGAAGGAAAGTTAGGGTTATAGAGTTGGTTAGTCTCCTTTCTAACTACCTTTCACTTTTAATTTTGTTGAGTTTGAAGGGAATTAGGTTGCCGACTTGATACAAAGGATAGGCTTGCTTTTTCAATATTAATTCTCTCTCTCTCTCTCTCTCTCTCTCTCTCTCTCTCTCTCTCTCTCTCTCTCTCTCTGAGGGTTGCCTATAAGCCATTGAGTTAAGAGTAGGGAGGGTGGAAGAGAGCTGTTAAAAAATCCATATCCACATTAATAAAAATAAATAAATATTTGGGTCAAACCTACAATCCCTTTCATAAGCTCAACATCTTAGGATTCAAGAGTATATTCTGCTAACATGCACAGGAAAAGTAATTGAAATTCTATAATGTGACGTATAATTTTATATGAAAATTTACGTGTAATATTTTATGCGTTAAAAAAATTTCTAACGTTTATTTACATGACGAACTCTTTTCTTCCCCTTACAGTGTCTGAGCACCTCGAAAGAAGACAGGTGTAGAACAGCTCAACAACAACTAAAATGTTTGAAGAATCATATGTTTTGAAAATTAAACACAAGTTTCATAAACATATAAAGGCTTACAAACCTAGCCAAGAAAGAAATGTAGAACCAAATTAGAGAAAGGGTTCCATTATTGCAGACAAATTTTTTGTTTTTCTCATGTGACAATGACAACTACTAATATTTGTAAAACATTGACAATAATAAGGGAGATGAGGACATTAGAGGTCTCAAAGATCCTGATATGCATTGAATGACTTCTTGGCAATCTAATTCGATCACTATTCTCTCACTTGCTTCCATCTATAAGAATTTCCCTCTAATCTAAACCCTGGAATATTATATTTTTAACCCAATGTTTCTAAAATATTTCTGGTACAGAACAATATCCAGTGTCAAATACGATATAAATATAGTATAATAATATATTAGGGCATATTTTGTTAAGAACCCAAAACTTGGAAGGTTAGTTGATCAATAACACAATGTTTTCATAAATTCATATTCTCACGTTATTTCAACTTGGTTTTTGGCCAGTGGTTTGTTGAGAAGGCTTGGATTGAACCTGCATTCATTCTGAATTGGGTGTGGGCTTGAAACTAGAAACTAGTTTAGGTATGCATAGCACTTCCCCAACTCCATGAAACTTGCATAAGACTTGTCAATTTTACAAGGCAAACAGATTGGAGCCCTACAAGTTAGAGAAGGATGGAGTAGATTTTCTTAGGTTCTGTTTGTTTGGATATAAAATTTACCAATGTTTATTTTCATGAGGTAAAAGTAGGGTGGTCTCATTTTTCTTTTATCTCTTGGAAACAAACATTAGTAATTTTTTAATATATAAAGTGTTACACATCAAAACAAATAAAGCATTAGGTTTTAAAACCTTAATCAGCCATAAACCCTATCTCTGTCATACCAAATAAAGCATTAGGTTTTAAAACCTTAATCAGCCATAAACCCTATCTCTGTCATACCAAATACGGCCGGCCATTAAAGGTGCCCCCCCCAAAAAAAAAAAAAAAAGAAAAGGGATTGATCGCCCTTGTATAGGCATGGGCAAAACCTTCAATCAGAAGGCAAAAAAACTGTTAGACTCTGGTTAGTGGCAAGGGAAATTAGAGGAAAGAGAACGGAAGTGAAATTTTCAAATTTAAAAAGAATTTTTTGTAATCATTACAACACATGACTATCACATGTATATATAACTAAATAGTCATTCCCTATTTTGTTAATTTTCACTTTACTTTGCATCGAATTCCCTTCAATTTAAGAAACTAAAATAAAAAAATTAATCTAAAAAGTAACATTACAACATATGCTAAAAAATTAAGTTTTTTTACAATAATATTGGGTAATGATTATAAAATTTTCCATTTTAGGTTATAAAAATTTCACTTCCCTTCCCTTTGCTTTCCTTTGCGATCAGATGGACCCTTAGGGTCATTTGTTGGAAGTGAATTGAGTGAAAAAAGCCTAAGTGATACTGTATCAGCAAATTCAAACCAAACAGGACCTGAGATAAATTTTGAATTGAGAAAGAAGTAAGGACCTCTTTATAAGACATTGAATACTAACCTAATTGTGTTCCTCAAAGTCATAACCCAGGCCACTATCTTTACTACATGGTCTGATCCTTCTGAACGTATAATGCAAGGCAATTAGGGTTATCATTGAGCAATAATGGCCCAATAGTCTTTTAGCCCCGGCCTTTAATGACCAGGCTTGAAAAGCCATGCCCAAACCAAACTTTTCGGCTGTCAATGACCACTTGTTCTGGTGGCCTGCTGCATTTTCTCTTAAGAGGGATGTCATGGGTTCAAGTCTATTCTCAGATAATAAAAGAAGGGCCAGGGTTCTTTATCTGGCTGTGCTCCTGTGTCTTCTCACATAAGGGGTGTGAAATGACCAGGGGCAGAGTGGTCATTTCACCCTTTCATAGCCAGACAAAAAACTCTCACTTAAAAAAACATGGGGACAATTTTCCTTTACCCACAGGGGAGAGAGATTTCTTTACTCGGCGTACAATGATTGGATGGGAATCTAAGAATAATGGAATAGTGAAGAAGAGAGTTCGGCCATTCAAGAGAGGGAGGGGGCAAACACAATTTTTTCTTATCAACGCAGCTCACCCTTTTCAAGTCGGATGGATTCAACTAAAAAACCCAATGTATAGAAACTGTTAATTAAGTACGAAATTTGAGGTCATATCTCAATCATATAGCCCATCATTTTTAAACTTCAAAGTTATATAACATGCCAATGTTCAGTTTACAAAGCTTGATATGGCTGCATTGTTCCAAATAGAGATATCCCCAGAATTTGAGCACCAGATGAACCCACATTGCCATAGTCAGTCCAATGTATTAAATATGCCAACCCTCCACAATTAGAACATTAAAGAATCCATTTTTAAATAGTGGTGTTCCCCAGAAACCAAACCCCGAGAATTAAATTACAATATGACTAGCACAGAGAAGCAAACTGCCAGACTGTATTCTGTTCTTGAGGATCACCCTGTCAAACAACAAGCTCTCAGCCAGGAAGTCTGACTTGTAAGCATCTGCATCATAACAGCTTAATCTTGTATGACAATCCCTCTCATTGTTGGGAGTTTCTTTTTCAAACTTCTTTACATAACTTCTTATGTCATGGAAAAGTCCTTTGGTTTCCATTTGTTCACGCGAAAAGGAGAATTGAACATTCCCAACCTGTTCAGCATCGATTTCTGTTAGACTTCTTTGATCTTTATAAGGGTCTTTACAGCAGCTGCCTGCCGTTAAGACACTACCTTGTTTGCAAGGGGTGTATAAAACTTGACCATCTGAGTCCTGCATATAGAGAAATAAATTTAGGCATACGTTTTAAAACATTGAAACATCAATAAGGGAATGTGAAACTAGAAAAAGTTGAAGACAACTAACTACTTGTACATCCAACCCTTTTCCCGTTTTGTATTTCTTCAATAACTACTAGTTTTTTTTGGCAGGTGTAAGAAAAAATAAGACTAAAACCTTTTGCCTGATAGATAAAAATGCACAATTCAAAGTAGCGAAACCACACAAGCTCGGAAATGATCCCTAAAATAAAGGCTATTGACATTATTTACAAAGTTCGCAAATGAAGTTTTTCTTCTTTCTTAGATTTGTAATCATGCCTTGAACTAAACCGGCCTATCCACACAAGCATGAATCTAATGAGGTTCAATCAGAATATTCAGATTACAGTTTATTCAACATTTCTTCAATAAGATTGTGTAGATCAATGGGTTTGAGCCATTTAGTGTAAACAATAAGTTCTTTGGTTGCTCAGTGATAAGGAATCCAGTCTAAGAACTGGGTTAAGATAACCCACAATGGTTCCAAATGTGACAGTAGATAGGTGAACATCATAAGTTCAGAGATGAACCTTGTTACAATTGCGTGGATCATTAGAACAAAGGGAAGTTGAGGCACTTGAACTTCCACATGGCAAGAATCTACTGTCACCAACAGAGGAAGGAGCAGCAACAGAAGTGAGAGGCGGGTCCTCTGGTGATGAAAAGTCAGAACTATCAAATGTTGATATTGATACACACTCATCAAAATAATTCATGGCCTCTTCTGTCAAACGCCTGGACATTTTCCGTCGCTCAATGCTGGTCTGTCACAATAGTTCCATGTAGTCATTTAAAGTAAAAGAAAAATAAGTGGAAACTCCAATAAGGATACAGACAAAATGAATAAAGGGCTTTCATATGATGGTTAGATAGTATCAAAGAGTCTATCAACCAGCTAACAGGACAATCTCCAAAACTCCAACCGAATGTCCAAAGCTCAAATCTTACAGAACAATGAAGTACCAAGAGAAATTTTGAGAAAAAATTGGGTCTTCCAATACATTGAATCTCCATGACCAAAAGTTAATGTTTAGAAGAGGATGTCATGTCAAGGATAAGGATCACATCTGACCAACATAATTTTAGAACAATTATGTCCTGGAGGAGGATATGATGGTCAGATGAGACCCACATGGCCATGAGAGGGTTTTTTTGTTGGGGAGAACATGATAGGAAATTTAACACAAAACAGCCAGTCGACTAGAAAAAAGAGAGATGTGTCAGTGTCTAACATGGAAATGGGGTTTGCAGCAAGGCATCTGACATAAAAATTACAAAGGCCTATATAGGAGGGTTGGTGTCAGTTTCTGAAATGGAAAAGCAGTTCCAACATAACAATGCCAACCTGAAAGCGAACTAAAAGCTTACTTTTCTTCTGGGTTGAGGCTTCTGCATATCCGATTTCTTTGGATCTGGAAGTATCTCCTTCAGAATTCGATCAAGTTCTTGTCCACGGTGCTCCTCCATAGCCAGCTCTGCTCGAAGCTTCCTAGCTCGTTCTTGGGACTGAAAGTGAAAAATCATGGACTAAAAGAAAGTTTGATTTGGCAATGCTATATACCGAGGATCTAAAATGGATAGGTCAGATTGACAATCTGGATCAGTACTGGACAGGACAAGTCCAACCCATCATACAGGAGATTACCAATCCATGACCGATATGAGACATCAGCTCAATTAATTAGCCAATCTATGCATGGATTGCCCATTGCATACAGACCTAGATCTCCATTGTCTTCAAATCTTTGCTATATAATGCAAATGAAGATTTTGAAGCACAATATAGTAGTTTAGTTTTAATATATAATAATAAACAATTTGACCATACAAGAAATGTTTTAAAGAGGCAATCGGACAGATTAAAGCAGGCATGTTCTAAATTGGGAAGGTTTAGTCAGCGGCTGGTGGGGGTTGGAGAGGTTAAGTTACCTGCTCAAGCTTTCTCCCATATTCCTTTCTGATGTCAGAAACTAATTCAATTGCATCTGGGTTAACCAATTCTGGTGGGATATCAACAACATTGGTCGCTCCAATAGTGGTTGAATTCCTTCGAATCACCTGAACTTGTAAAAAGGAGAAAACAAAATAAGAAACAACAAAAGGTTGAGGCACAGACAAGCAACAAATTGGAAGCTTAAAATCAATGTAAGTAACCAAAGATTAACACTCTAACAACAACAAATGGATTTACATGCAACTTGACAGTCGACAAGGAGCATATTACACCCCAGTGATTCTGTAGACCTAATGAAATCATATCCAGTTCTTCCACCACCTATTTTTTTACTTAAGTCTTGTTACTTTGCTTAACGTATGAGCTTTAGATTACGAATCTACTGTCTCCTCTCTAAAAGATAAAGGAATCCTCTTACGCGCTTCGCCCAGTTATGGGTGAAATCATGGATAGACAGGTCACAGGAGGAACTCTTTTTCTATCATCATGTGTTCTTTTTTGTTTTTGTTTTTTTTTTTTTATCAAGAATGCAAAATGAGACCCCTAAATCAATTGAGTTGTTTTGATGATGTGAGATTGAATGCAGAAACTGTAGCAATCATGGAACAACTCCAGTCATGGCTTACAATAAGATCATACCATATCATTCCCTGATCCTACTTCAGGTTTCTAGAATAATGTCCAGTAATTAATGTATTGGTCAATCATATCCAAAAGGAAATCAATATAGGAGTTCTACAATTTTTTGGAAAGCTGCATGTGTATATTAAGATGCAGCAACTCTGTCAAACAAAAACAAAGGAAGATAGATATTTTCAGAATCATCCAGCACATGATGACAAACAAAGGAAGACATTGCAGATGTTGATTTGAAACAATCTCAATGTACAGGAAAGAAGCTCATGTGAGAAATGATATGAAATTCTCAAAAGACCCAGAAGAAGATTATCAATAAAAAAAATGTTTAAAAGACAGAGGCCATGTGTTACAGAAAGTTATGCAATATGTATCCACTGATGACACTCTAAACCACAGCCTTAAAGCCTATTTGACTCATTTGGGTCGATCTATCCATCTCATCATCCAGTCCTAGAAAAGGCTGAGTGTCTACACCAACCAAGTAACTTATTCAAATGATTATGTTGACTTGTACTAGTCAGGAAGGGACAAGTATTGTTGGGATTGACTCAGTTCACCAGCTGAGTTGTCACACCTAGTCACTAAACAGATAATTGATTGGACCACAGGACCATGATCTAAACAATGGAGAAAACATTACACATTAATGCAAGGCAGAAAATCAGAGATATAAAGTCATGAAACAACCTCACGACTTGAAATGTATAGTTTAAACAATGGACATAAATTGATTGGTTAATGATACCTTTAGGTGCATAAGAGATTGCACATGAAGTTATGAATGGGCATCACAACCTATTTAGTAAACTACAGGCCCCATGATGAAAATGGACTTCCACAAAAATGAGCCTCAAGCTAGTAATTCAAAATAAAAGATGATGCTTGATTTTACCAATTTAGCATTTTTCTTTTCCACACTGTACATAATTATGACCTTCTCTTAGGTAGGAGGAAGAAGAATCAAGATAAGTCATAAAAAAAATGGATCGAAAAATAAGTAAGGGAAACCCTACACAAACTGGGAGGAGAAAAAGATAATGATATCAATTAAGTAAAGCTAGGAAAAATTAAGTGAAACTAGGAGAATGGGATATCAAGCATGCTTCTCCCAAATATGGACAAGTACCTGACTCTTTCTTGACAAATACGTGACTCTTTCTTGTTTAATTAAATTACAAAACTTGCAAACCACCCAATAAAAAAGAAGGGGGAAAAGGTTCCAGTTAGCATGTTTCTCTGTAACCAGTTGAATTTCCATCCCAAAAGTTCGAACTGGTAGGTGAAGGGATATAAGGGAGGCTGTAGACTAATTGGTAGCCGGCATGGGACTCTCCCAACAAATGGATGGAAAGGAAAGTTTATATTCATGCCACACACAATCCTCCAAACTGGAAAGTGTGTAAAAAAGGAAGCATCATCAGGGTTGAATTGAAAGTTTCTAAATGTTCAAAAAGATCAAAGGAGGGGGGGCGGGGGTGAAAATTGAAACTGAAATTTAGGCAATATACTCCCTGTTCAAGAAGAATTCAACTATGATAAGTCATAACTAAAAAGAGACTCCCATTCTGTAGCTTTTGCAACTCTTTGAAGTTCAACAGAGAGATAAACTATTCTCTTCTGTTTCACCAGACCTTTGGGTGTATTCCTGTTATTAACTAGTGAGACTCAACCATTTTAGAAACTTTAACTTGAGTACTTCAACAAAGATCCTGTGAGACAGTGAGAGAATCACCTGGATCCATACAAGAGGGGGGGAAAATTGGATGTAGATGAGATGTACAAGTCCTTCGGAAGCCCAATTTCATAAAAAATAATCCCTGTACTTGTCTGCTCACTGCAATTAGGTTAATCCTTTTTCTTCCAGCTTGTAATAAGTACAAACTCTTAAGTCTTTTCTTCCACAGAGATTATAAGAAGATCCAAGATCCTTGTCACTTAAAATCAGTTCAGGCCAACACTGGTTTACTCATTTCTGACACTGAGTATGCATGATATCCACTATAATTTTTGTTCCAACCTACTGTATTTTCAATGTACTCAGATATTGCGATTGAAAACTTTGAGTTTCATCCTAAACCAAATAATATTTTTTTCACTGATTCTTTTTATTCTTTTCTTACCTTGAGTAAGCTTCCTAGAATATTTCTGTGTATTCAGCATAATTTGCACCTTAGCAAATTTCACATCGATTTCCGCATTGATCCCTGTCTGTTATTAATCAGAATTGAATGCATAAACTAATGAAATCTCTGCTTCTTTCAAGCCATAAGAACTTACATTTTCAAGGTCATTTTGAATCTCAGAAATTGCGCGCCTTACTTCAGATCGAACTGTTTCATGTATTCCGCCAGTACTGGAATCACCTGCATGCTGATCAGTCTGGAAAGACTGGGTAATAGGGCACAAAGGAAAGAGCATTAAATTGTTTTATAAAGACACCTGATCCACAACAATCTGCGACAGTAAAGTCTAAAAGGTCATCCGCAATTCTTTCCAATCCAAATTGAAGAAATTAAGCAAGACTTGCACCTTCATCTGCTCAAATACTGCTCCGATAGTTTTTTCTTCAGCTTCTGAAACAGAATTTGTAGAGATCTCATCTTCCCAATTCGGAGTCTGCAGACAAAACTAAAAGGATTCAAATTGATAAAAACCAAAAAAAAAATTTCAACTATGCCTTGACCCATAAATAGGGTTCACTACGACGGTCATTAATGAACTTACCACTGAACCATCTGAAGGTTCAAAAAGAGGATGTTGACTAGACCATCTATGTAAATTCCTCGTCTGCTCTGATAATTCAGAAGCACATGTGATTACAATAGCTTTTTTCTCCAAGCTGGGAGCTAATTTCACAATATTCTTATTTCGGGGACCTGATGATAAACTATATTCTTTTTCAACTTCACTCTGTAAACATAAAACAACAACAGAAACAACACTAAAATGAATCAAACAAACCCAACTAAAATCACAACAAAACAACGACTGATGAATCTCAAGCTCCAAAGCCCAGACCTCAGAGTTCCCATAATGGCCTCTTGACACAGATCGCCTGCGTCTTCCCGTGTCCACCCTTGACAAACTTCGACCCACTTCCCTTCCAGTACCCAAAGACTGATTCCCATAATCAGGATGCCTCGTAACCGATCTCCCTCTTCTGCTATCGGAAACAGAACCACTACCCACTGATTTCCTCGCTGCTTCATTTAGTCTGGATGCGTTTTCATCGAATTTGACGACTCCAATCACGTTTCCTGATTCAATTACATCTGGTGGTGATGGGCTGCTGCAGTTGAACAATGGATTATCTCTCTTATTCAGAAAATCAACAATGCTTGTAGAGGTAGAAGAAGATGGTATTTCCCTGTCTTCATAATTTCTAGCCAAAGAACTTACGCTTCTCGACCTACGAGGGGGCACTTTCTTACTCAACTTCTCTGAATCTTTTGCAGAAGATGTGTTATTGGAAGAAGATCCCAAGTTCCCCCTTTTGGAAGTGGATTTGAAAGCCGAAACGGCCATTTTTCAAAGAAATCGCACACGATAAGAAAAAACTAGAATCAGAAGTTTAATAAATTGCAAATCTACGTAAGTATCTTAAACAATAAAAATTCACATAATCAAGAAGAAACCCTTGAATATCGAGACCAGTTGTCTTTTGGTAAGACAGCAAGCAGTTGTTAAGTGCAACAATAATGGAAATTTGAGCTCCAACGGGAGAATCCATTATTTGACTTTATACAAGGAAGTGGGGTTTACTCGTTTTGATTAAATAATGGAACTAAACAATCTATAATAAAAAAAAGAGACAAAATAAAAGGAAAGAAAGAACGAGGAATTATTAAAGTTACTTTCTAAGAAAAGATTAGATTCCATTGAATTTTCTTTTTAAGTGGTATGATTCTGGTAGGGACCCTACCCTAGGGTAAACGTTTGGTCCAACTTTACTTTTTACTTTGTATCGCTCCCCCACCATCGCTCTAGATCTCTCTCCATGATTTATGCAAAGAAGCCATTGCTTGTCGCTTCTGCAACTACAAAAAAAAAAAAAAAAGAGAATTTACACAGCTTTGTTACTCAACTTTCAAATACCAGTCATGAACCTCGGTGCCATAAACCAAGGTCAGCTCCCTGCATGTTTTTGTTTGATTTCTCATTTTGAAGCTTCATCATAAATCCTCGACCAGTTTTCACTTTAATCCCTCCCATAAACATTGATAAGAACGCCGAATAGTTGTTAGAGAAGACAGTCTTTGTCTCCCTTTGATAACAATCTGGCTCCGAATCCAATGTTTGTTTTTGCTCCAGAATTAATTTATTGCTTTCAGTTTTTCTGAGGGATCAAATCGTCTTTCTCTGATATTCGGGAAGAGGGATGGTGATCCTATTGGATGGTCGTCATATAGAGATTGGATGAATCCGATATTTTCGTTCGAGTCAAGAAACTGAGTCGACAAGAGAGTATCGACTTGAACGGAAGGATCAGATTCATCCGACTTCGACATAGCGATCATCCAGTGGAATCGCCGCGTCTCCTCCCTGAAGTGTACAGGGACGAGACGATTTGAATCCTTTTCTGAGAACAAAATACTACTTGATAGTGGTGGCAGTGGTGGGCAGTGGAGTTGTATGGTGGTGGTTTTGGCTTTTTTTTTTTTTTTTTTTTTTTTAACTCTGTTTCATTCTTTGAGGGGCAATGAGAATTAGTTTTTTTAATTTTAAAATTTAAGATCACATCGTCAAATAGAGTCTGGTTCACTCTTTAAGAGTTTGAACTCAAACCGGAAAGACAAAATTAATAGAATCCACGAGCTAGAGTGTTATCGAACCAGAGTCTTAGATTCTTAATGGCATTGAATTGAACTCCTCTATTCTCTTGTTAAAAGAGATGTCAAAAGCATGAAAAAAGAAAACGAAAGCAAAGAATAAAAAATTCTAATTGGATGATATCCAATATTATCTGATGGATATTTGAACCAAATATGGGTCACATTCGGACTGTATTCGATCCATTTACATCCCTAGAACCACCTCACAATTGGGTATTCGGTTTATAAAATACAGGCTGGGTCATCAGCCATCTTCGAATATTGGGTCGACCCAAATCAGTTAAAGCCCATATCTACCTCTATATATATTCGATATGACAAAGGGAAACGGGAATCAATTGCCCCAATCTCATTAGGGTTACGGCTACCCAAGAGCTGGGTTAGCGGCGGCAGTTTGTTCGTTCTTCTCCCACATCTCTGTTAGAAGCAGACTCTTATGATAGGCTGTGAGAGTACTGATCAAATAAAGCAAAATCCGGTGGTGATGGAAGGAACAGAGAAAGGGGTAGGCTATGAGAGAACTGATCTATCAGCAAGTGAAGAGAGATCGGTTCGAATAAAACAAAATCCGGTGGTGATGGAAGGAACAGAAAAAGGGGTAGGTTGTGAGAGTACTGATCTATCAGCAAGTGAAGAGAGATCGGTTCAAATAAAACAAAATCCGGCGGTGATGGAAGGAACAGAGAAAAGGTGGCCGATTTTCAGGGATATAAGGCGATATTACTGCCAGTACTGTGGAATTTGCAGGTCCAAGAAGTCGTTGATAACCTCGCATGTACTTGTCTACCACCAGGTGTCAGCTCTTTCTCCTTCTATGCTCTTGAAGTTGAAAGCTCATGAAAATTTTACATTTTCTTCCGCAGTGTTGATTGGTTTTGGGGTAGGCTTAGCGGCTTAGCCTTGCTACATTCATGTGGATGATTTGATACTGGAATTACTTTTTTTGTGTTTTAAGTTTCAGTTCACTGTACATTCTTGTTAGTGTAGAGGGTATACTCAAGGGTGTTAATTGGGAGGGTAATAAACTGATAATTCCATGAAACTACTGATCAAAATAAAATAGTTCAGAAGCAGCTCTTATTTATGCTCCTGTTCTCTTTTCCTTTTCCAAATTTAGGATAAGATTGAGGATAACAGAGGTGATAATAATGAAGAAAAGAAGGAGAGGAAATCCAATACTTGTGAAGAGTGTGGTGTGAGCTTTAAGAAGCCGGCATATTTGAAGCAACATATGCAAAGTCATTCTCTAGAGGTATTTATCTGCTTCTGCCACTTACCTTACAATTTCCCTTGCTTTTCATCTCCTCTGTTTGTATTTTTTTTTTTTAATTTTGCTTTAGAAGTTTTTGCATCTATCCCTTTCTGGTGATGCTTTCATCATAAAGAGTCAACCTTTCCGACTCGTAATGGCTTATCATTGTGTCTGTTTTAATATTCTTTTCTTTAACCCTGTTTTCCGTTGTGGGTTTTGATAGCTGGCGCTTGGTACTGGCAGATTGATGCTAGTATATGTTTGAAATTTATATGGTGTTATATTTTTATGGATCTTTTGGTTATATCCTTCCTTTTAATTTCCGAGGATTTATCAAAGACTTATTGTGGTTCCTTTTGTAGTAGAAGGAAATAGTTTTGGTTATTGTGGGGTTGTAGCTTAGTTAATGTCTAGAATCCATTATTTTTTCATGGTTGCGGTGCAACATGTTAATTCCACGTTTGGTGGAGGCACTACTTGTTTGTGTGCATTATTTACTCATGCATTCTGGGGGTTTGAATTATATTATCAAGCATCTTGCGAGGTTTATCCAGAGAAGAAGTTGTGTATAGTTCAATCGAAACTAACCTGAAAACTGACTCACAATATATTAGTTATAGGCATAATAGTTCGGACATGGTCATGAGGTTTGAAATTTTGCTCTGAAATTGATTGACAAGTTGAACAAGGTTGGTACATATTTCATTATTGCATGCTTGGTAGAAGAACAGTACTGTTTTGAGTAAAAATACTTTTGGCAGCAGGAGTCCGTCTTTTTCTTTTTTGAAGTTCTGTCATTGTCTACAAGCATTGATCTGGTATTTGGTGTATGCATAATTTAAAGAGTTCCAATCTTGCAGGTTTTAAGTGGTTTCTCTCCCTCTCTCTCTCCCTCTCTCTCTCTCTCTCTCTCTCTCACACACACACACACACACACACACACACACACTTATCCCCCCTTCTTCTTTTACTACATATCTAATGATTAAGATATTGTGGAAACCAGTGGATGTTATAGCGTGAAGCATTGGATCCCATTTGACGAACTCCAAAATGCGAGAGGCTTTGTATACTTCATATTGAATGGACCAGTACCAGGTGGGGGGACCCCCTGGGAAGCTCCATCAAGCAAGCCTCAGACACGCACTGTGTCTCACTTGTAAGGATGTAAGATTTGTTCATTTGTTAGTTAATTAATGAGCATAACTTCAACATATCTTTATAGAGCTTGCTTTTGTGCGCATGTACTGCAGAGGCTGTTTACTTGCCCAGTGGATGACTGCCCATCAAGCTATAGGAGAAAAGATCACTTGAACCGTCACCTGCTCCAGCACCAAGGGAATCTTTTCAATTGTCCTGTAGAGAACTGCGGTCGTAAGTTTGCGTTTCAGAGTAATATGAAGCGGCATGTGAAGGAGATGCATGAAGAACAAGAGTCTTCCTCTTGCGAAACTGAGGGTCAGAAGCAGCATGTTTGCGAGGACTGTGGAAAGGTGTTTGAGTTTGCATCAAGGCTGAGGAAACATGAGGAGTCCCACGGTAAATTACGTTACTGATTAACCCCCCTACTCCTCTAGATGTTAAACTTATTCCTATTTTGTAGAAGGATCTCCAATTGTATGAAGAGCTCCCTATGGGCATGTACCAGTTTTCAATTACTTCAATTTCTGTTACCACTTATGAAAGTAGGTCAACTTGTCTTGGGTTTGTTACAGCTTGCAATTTTAATTTGTTGACAATCTTTATCACTACAGTTAAACTAGACACTGTGGAAGCAATTTGTGGTGAGCCAGGCTGTATGAAACCCTTCACTAATGTTGAATGCCTTAAAGCCCATATCCAATCAAGCCACCAACATGTTACCTGTGAAATTTGTGGGCAAAAGCACCTGAAGAAGAATATAAAACGGCATCTGCGTATGCATGAAGCTGGAGTTTCGTCCAGTGATATCAAATGCGGTTTCAAGGGTTGTCAACATACATTCACAACTGTAAGACTTGCTGTTTTCTTTTTCAATGTTACGTTTTTTGTCCCTCTTTATATCCCCCCCCCCAACAAAAAAAAAAGGTACCTCAGAAAAAGTAAATTTAAGAACTTTAATCTAGCCATGAATCCTCTTCTCTTTATTATATTGAATGACATCATAAACATAATACTAATGCCAATAATTTTCTCCAGTAGTATTACTTTTAGAAGGAACCAGAACATCAATCAGCTTTTCTCATGTAATGGTATTTAGCTATTTGCTGTTACTTGCAGAAATCAAATCTCAGCCAACACATAAAGTCAGCACACCTTGCGGTCAGACCATTTTCTTGCCGAATTCATGGATGTGATAAGAAGTTTCCATATAGACATGTGAGGGATAATCATGAGAAATCTGGAATTCATATTTATGTTCAAGTAAGTCTCTTAGAAATGAGCTTCAACTGTGTCGCATTCTGTGTTTTGAGCGTGAATGTGGTGGTTCTTATATGTTTACATGTACCAAAAGTTTAGCGGAAGATTTGATTTTTATTGATTTTTGTCTAGGGGGATTTTGTTGAGTCTGACGAGCTATTCCGGTCAAAGCCTAGAGGTGGGCGTAAACGGGCATGCCCTAGTGTGGAGACTTTGCTACGGAAGAGGGTAACCCCACCTAGTCTGATGGATTCTGTTTCAAAACAGGGAGCCGAATACGTTGAATGGTTGCTTTCTAGGTTAGATGAGGAAGAGTGAGATACACCCTTTGTTGGCAATGATGTTGATAGAAATGGCAGTTACAAAGATCATAGCAGAACTCTTCAGTCATTTATTCAGAAAATATGTATATACAGGATTTATGTTTATAGAACGAAATGCATAGCAGCAGTCAATGGAGATATTTATTACCCATTGAACTAACTATGTTCCCACAGATGTAAATGGTCTTTGCGGTGGATTAAAATTCTTGCCCATATTTGTGATGTTTATAGAAAATTGTTTGTTGTAGAATGGGTTGTAATCTGAGCAATCTGGTGCACTATGCGTTTGTTGCTCCGTTTTTTTGTAGGTGGGTTTGCAATATTAGTTGCTGCCCCAAACAAACAGGGTAGTTGTATCCAGTACAACTGCACAGCTGCGAATCATCTGCTGGAGCTGGATTCTGATACTGATACGTCGACAAGCGACCGGGATCCTCTCCAATCAGTATGGTAATTGGAGGAAGGCGAGTGGGTGCTGGATGCCCGTTACGTAGCCATCCTCCAATCCCACGCTTAATACCTTTTCACTTTATTTTTAGTTTTCTATGCAACTCACACAGGGAAACATAAACCTATTAGGTTCAAATTTCCTCACCTTTTCTTCATTCTCACCATTTCAGTTTTCAAATCAGAAAACTTAAAGTAAATTCTGCCCTACAACCAACCGAAGGGGAGAAGAAAATCACAACCCCCGACGGCTGCCCACTGGAAGGATTTCGGTTCTCTCTCCACCCTCACTTTCAGACTTCGTTTTTGGGATTTCGATATTCAAATAAAAAATCTACCAGAGTTGAATGGATTCTTGGAGAGCTCCAGTCCCTCAAACCTTTCCTCAACGACGCAGAATGAAGGGTCAGAATTGAAAGAGAGGAACCAGTGGCTTTATGGCTTCATGGGTTCAATTACTCAGATGGATAGTCTTTGAATATGAACATACCATTGATGAGTTCATGGGTTTGTCAAAAGTAATCATAAATTGCAGATTATAAGACGCTTGATCCTCTTCTCCGGACATGTGTCTTCTTATCCTAGTTTATTTGTTTTGTTACTCTTCATTGACTTTGTTCATTTTAAGACCCTTTATTGTTCCTCTATTTCTAGTGAGGGTTCCATGCTTTTCTGATCTGGAATTGGCAAGATATGGAGATCCCAAATGTTGTTAGTATGTTTGATGGGAACGAAAAATATCGATGTTGGTGAAAGTATGATCCTTTGTCAACTAGCAAACACTCTTTCTGGAAAGAGGAAAAGAAGAAAGGGAGGGGTTGGTTAAGTTTGGTGTTGAGGGGAAAATTAATGTAAATTGGTTAATAAAAGTTGGAGCTTAATGAAACTTGCATGAAACGATTTTAAGTAATGCTAGTGTGGCTAGGGCGATGACTATTTCTAGAGGGAAAACTATGTATTCTGGATAGGATGGAATTTGGGATGGGTGGTTACTGTTGTTTCGTAAAATTTTGAATTGAAGGGGCTGATTGGTGATGAATTATAGTGATTTTTTTTTGGAAAAAATGATGGATAGCTGATCAAGTATTGTGGGTATTGAACTCAGAGTTAAGTTGATATGAACATGTTCTAGAGACAAACAAGATGACAGACATCAATTGGACCCTCAGAAGGCAGTATCCAAGCCAAGAGTAGAGCAAGAAGGGCAACCAAATTAGCAAGGAAAAAAGAAAGGACGAAGGCACCAACAGAGGGACCCAATCAACTTTGGAATGAGAAACAAATTAGTTTTTATTTGAGCTTGCAGTTGTTAAGGGTGGATTTCAAAACACTTTTTAATGGTGTATTTGAACTCAGTTTTTAATAGTATATTTGAACTCTCAATATTTCTAATTTGCTTGTATTTCTAATATGCTTTCAAATGAATGTCGTCTTTCTTATGAGACCTCTTGAACAAAATGAACAAGTGATGCTGGTGTTGTAAACATAGAAGGAAGAGAGTATTTCTATAAATCCATGGGAAGGCATTGAGTTACAGTCAGTGCAGCTCAATAGCTAGATTTGAGGACTCATGAGATGGTGCAGTAACCTTTGTAATAGAACTCCCCGAATTAAAAAGTTTCAATTGTGCAAGGGAATCAGGGAGTTTTAACCTAAAAAAAAAATGTATTCCACTGTAAATGCACGTCTAATGGAGTCAATGACAAGGGAAACTGGAGCTTGGTAATAATTTCATCCCATACTTATGTGGCACCAGAAACCCCTCTTCACACATTCTAAGAACAAATATAAGTTGGTTCACCTGACAGTCAACTCATTGATAAGAACTTCACCCTTTTAATTAATGAAAGAAAGGAGAGTTTATAGGATCTAATTCAAAGTCTTAGTTCAAGAACCTAAAACCATTAATTAATTGTCAAATTCATAAGACAGTCATCAAAAAAAGTTAAATACATTCCTAAGTTCAAAGAAACAACCACTAATCTTGGACTACAATAACAAAGCCTGCATTATACAAGACAAACTCAAGACACTAGTTACTAATTACAATTCTGAAAGAATGAACATTCAACTTTGTTCTAAAACAAAAAATAGAAAATCCATTCGATTTTGTTCTTCTTTATAATACCATCCGGCTTCTTCAAGAAGCAAATTATATATCCGGCTTCTTTCTCTCTTGGATAACAAGCATTGGTGATCATGGTTGACCATTGGGGTACAATCCAAACCCAAGGAAGGTACAATCTCCTGCATAACGAGAACAATTACAATCTGTTGGAGGTTTAAAGTAATAAAAAAAGTCAAATATGTAGTTTTATAGTAAACTTAGCCAGCTAGATCAATTGTTCTACTAATGGTTTGTAAAAATAAATAAATAAATAAAAACCTGAAAAGGTCATCATAACATGCTAATATCAAGTTGAGTAAGATTTCTACTGCCTAGCATGAAGACTTGGAAGGTACCTTTGCAAGTAATTGAGTCCCATTAACATGTTCCAACAAAGTTTGACCTGTTGCAGTTTTTCCAATCTTTGCCAGCTTAAAAGAAAAACCGAATGAATCTAGAGTTTCACTGATATGCATTGCTAAAAAATGTAAGACAAAAATAGGGGGTACCCTTCAGCCTCCTCCTTGAAGTTGAAGGAACACGGCTTCCTTCTATATTTAAATAAGACTACACCTGTCATCCACTAAACAATCCTAACAACATATCCACCCAGTGAGCACACCATGATCTGGAAGAAAAAAAAGAGACAAACTACATATAATTAAGAATAAACGTTAGGCTTGAAATTCCAATCCCATCACAATATAGAAATCAGTGAAGCACAAAAAATGTTTTTAATATGTTTCCAACTTTTGTTGCATTCTAGGTGTCATATAATTAAGTTTTGTTAATTTGCAGGAGTTGAAGAAGTTGTTATGGACATGTCAAAAAATCATATAAACATAAAAGGAATAGTAGAACCTCAAACCCTATGCATGAGAATACAGAAAATTTTATCTAAGATTTGCAACTTAATCCTCTCTTAGAAACATGTAATTACAGTCCCAACAATCTTTTACTGATATGGAAATAAATTCTTGCAATCAAACCTGGCCGTGAAGGTGAAACTATGTATTGTCGTGGGTTGGAATTTCACTGCTGAGAGGCCTGAATGGAGATGAAACACAAGGCCTTGGTCACTCGAAGGAGGCGATTCCCACCTCAGATCCTAGGTTAATCAAACCTATAACCAGGGAGCACTAAATCAAACAATGGGGCAGTTATTGTTGCCCAGTAACAGGGAAGGAGAAGAGGAATAATAGAAAAAGAAAAGAATAGCACTGCAGAGCTAGAATCTGAGAAAAGACCGAGTTACCAGAGGGTTCTTCGTTCTTCGTTCTTCACCGAAATTGGTTTTCCCTTCTCCAAGAATCCATTCAACTCTGGTAAGTTTTTTATTTGAAAATCGAAATCCCGAAAACGAAGTCTGTAAGGGAGAGTGGAGAGAGAACCGAAATCAATAAACCCAAGCTAGGTTCGAAATGCCCAGAAACTGAAAAAGAAAAATCCCAGCTGAAAATGCCACACATCTAAATAACAGAAACACAATCCAAAGAACCAACAGAGCACATTTTGACATTTTCTGAAAGAGATCACAATAGCAAAATAAGGTGGAAAGATAAATCGTTGATTTGGGCACCCCCTATTTTTTATTTGAAAACTGAAATCCTGAAAACGAAGTCTTAAAGGGAGAGTGGAGAGAGAACCGAAATCCGTCCACTGGGCAGCCGTCTGGGGTCTTGGTTTTCTTCTCTCCTTCAGTTGGTTGTAAAGCAGGAGTTACCTTAGGTTTCTGATTTGAAAAAATCGTGAGAAAGAAGAAGGCGAGAGAGGAGAAGAAAGACGAGTTTATGTTTCCCTGTGTGAGTCGTATAGAAAACCAAAAACCATGTGAAAAGGGATTGACCGTGGGATTGGAGGACGGCTACGTGGCGTGCATGCAGCACCCACTCGTTTTCCTCCAATTACCGTACTGATTGGAGAGGATCTCGATCGGTCAACAAGGGCATCTGAACAAGGAGTTGGATGCCTAAAACTGTACCGGAAAGGTGTATGGATCTAATAGGAAGATGACATGTGGCTAATACTGTAAATAATATAATATGTAAAAGGGGAACCTACCTATATGAATCGAAACCTAATTAGCCATTCTGACTCAGGTCCGAAACCTACCTATATGAATCGATACTTAATTGGCCAATCTGATATTACAGACACTGGAGAGGGGCCAAAAAAATGTTTAAGAAAGGATCCAAATCGTCTCATCCCTGGGATTCGGGAGGCGTGGCAGCGACTCCACTGGATGGTTGCCATGTGGAGGTCGGATGAATCCGACCCCTCCATTCGAGCCGACAAGTCGAGCCGACAAGAGAGTGTCGGCTCGAACGGAGGGGTCGGATTCATCCGACCCTCACATGGCGACCATCCAGTGGGGTCGCCGCCACGCCTCCCGAATCTCAGGGATGAGACGATTTGAATCCTTTAAGAAATCTACTGGTACAACATGGCAGTAAAGCACAGGCACCAAATAAGTCCTAGTTCGATTCTTCTGTCTCCTATGGTAGATCCACATCCTCTCTTCCCATAGGTTCGGGAGGAGGGGCGGCAACCTCGTTAGATGGGTGACACATGGGGCTCAGGTGAATCTGAGCCCTTCATTCGAACTGACAAGTCGAGCCGATAAATGTGAGGTGAATCAAACGAATGAACAAGTTAACTGATGGGGATAAATGTTCACCTCCAATCAAGAAGGGACAAGTGTCCGGATCTACGCACGTGAAGTCCGCCACCTTCCTACAATCTCAAAGATGGGCCCAAATCAATGTTCGGAATTTTGGCTGAAATTTCGAATTTTGGTCGAAATATTTCTGTTTTTTTTTAAAAACCGAAACGAAATTGATGTTGGTACAAGAATTACCATAATTCGGTCAGAAATTTTGGTTTCGGCCATATTTCGGTTGAAATTAATGTTTCGACTGAAATATGGTCAAAATCGATTTGAACCAAATGGGGTTTAACTTATTTAAAAGCTTCCTTTCGAACGAGAGGGTACTGGGTGTGCCGAAACAGGTGAGTTTTATTCTCAACTGAGAGGGTTCTGGCTTATCTTTTCTAATCTTTTTATTCTCAGGTGTGTTTACTAAGTGTAAATTCTTTAATTCTTTAATTCTTTAATTCTTTAATTCTTTAATAGGGTTTTTATTTTTCCGTTTCAGATATTGTTTTTTTCTTCATATGAATCTGATTGTTGCCGTTCAAATATTTGATACTGTTTCAGATTCCTTGCTACTGTTTCAGAATAAGTCATCCATTAATAGTCATCTACTAGTTTTCTTTTATTTCTCTAACTGAGTTCCCTATTCAATTGGGATTTTATTCTTTGTAATTTCTTTCTTTTTGCCTTTTTTTTACGGGAGTACAACGACCGAGGAAATCTTTAAAAAGTGATGTTTTGAGAATAAAGAGGACAGGCTGATAAGTTAATTCCAGTTTAAAAGGGATGTTTTGAGAATAAAAAAGACAGGCCCAGAACAGGATATTCAAAACCATCTTCTTCTTTTTTTACCAGGTTTCTTGAAATTTCGATAGAAACCATCAAAATTTTGATCTTTTGCCTAACCGAAACTTAGTACGAAACCAAAATTATGATCCTTGATTAAAACTCAAGTAGGTGCAGAGAAAATCTGTTAAAGCGTTTGTAACAGCTTAAATAAACCTAGATAGATCTAGATAAACAGAGATAGTCTGTAAAACCCTTTCAATTGCTTCAAAAAAATACACAAAAAACACTTGGTTAGGCTTGAGTCGCTTGACCATCATCTGTTCTAAACTCAAGACTGGTTTTTTTTTTTTTTAAATCTATCTAAGCCCACATAAATGGGTCCATCTGATATTTAGTCTTATTCTCTCATAATGAGACAACTGGCAAACCAACCAGTATTCACCCTTAAATGCTTGGACACATAAATAATGACACTAAAGGTAGTTGGGAGTTTGAGAATAGATACTTTGGATTGAATTCAGTCACTTGTTGTCATGTGATGATGTGCAAAGGAAACCCTAATTCTCCCCCCCACCCCCCACCTCCTTGAAGATGCCATGCTTCCATTTAATACCCAAACCCCCAACCATCACTGCTTTGAATAGCCATCTAGGCCATCACTCTTTCTCTCTCCCCCACACATGTAAATCCTTAGAGTGTACCCTCACACATGGTCTCTCTCTCTCTCTCTCTCATGTAAAGCCCTAGAGGGTTGAGGTTTCTTGTTCCCATTTGGGTTTGTTTGCCCTAAACAAGCTCACATATGGGCTCTCTCTCTCTCTCTCTCTCTCTCTCTCTCTCTCTCTCTCTCATGTAAAGCCCTAGAGGGTTGAGGTTTTTTGTTCCCATTTGGGTTTTTTTTTGGGTAAGTTCCCATTTAGGATTGTTTGCCTTAAACCAGCTTAACCCACTGATATGGGCTGCCTCCATTTCCTCATTTTGTGGCTCTGTTTCTCATAATTGTGCAATTTACCATACATCACAACAGTAATAAAACAGAAAGGATAAAAAAAATAAAGAAACAGAAGATAATCATAACCATGACAGAGGTTAGGGACAAATACAATCCTTTAAATGAAATGAATTACAAGGATATATAAATAAGACCTAAATAAGGTTTCTATAATAGTAACATGCCAGTGAATATCTCTGGGACATCACAATTGCAATGATTAGAAATTTAGAATGATGAAAGTTATAATTTCTAAACAAAAACAGGAATGCAGAAAGTGCTCCATCAAAGGAAGAATGGAAGAGCCAAAATTGATAGACCAGTGAGGAAGACAAGATTGAAGCCTGTCATAATACTTGAAGCACCATTTTTTGTTGTTGATGGAGCTATTACTGGCCCTCCTGTAAGACCTTCTGGGGATGATGATGCACCTACAGTGTTTATTGATTATTGGAAATCAATAAAAAAATTATAAATAAAAAAGAAAAAGAAAAAAAAAATAATAACAAGATGGAGGTAAAAAAGAAAAAAAAAAAAAAAAAAAAAAAAAATAATTACCTGACTCTTCACTTGCTGCTGGAGCTCCAATTGGGATCCCAACCTCTGCATCAACAAAATTAATAAGATAAAATCAACAAAAGGATTTTGCAAATCCAAACCCATCAACACCATTGCTTATCTTAAACTCAAAACAAACCAGGGCACTAGTACTAAAATCAACCTTAGCTTACTATAGAAAAAAACCAGCACTTCCACTAACCTGCGCACAAACTTACTGAAGGTGTACTGACCCGACAAACCTTAGGAAGCCCTAGGGCTCTGTTCTCGTCGATTTGGACTCCAAAGGCGGAAGAGTGACTCAAAAGCTGGCAAAGGCAGATCGGATTGCTATCTACCAGCCCGGCCAATTCACCGCAGCAACCTTTATCTGGCTTTGTTAAATTGCTTCCGGCCTCCACATACGTTAAACAATCAGATGTGTTAAGCAGAGCTGTTGTGCAGTCACCGGAGGGTGTCGCAGCGGTGGCGGACGGTGACAAAGGGGTGGAACCTCCTGGTGACATCGCTGGACCTTGCGCTGATGTGATGGGGACTGACGTAAAGAAGGCCACGAAGAAGACGACCATTATGCCGGAGAATGTGATTCTGGTGATCGCCATTGCTTTTCTCCTTTCTAGGTTTCTTTGGTTTTGTCTATCCCAAGCTAAAATGGTTAGGGAAGAGAACATATGAACATATGAAATAAGAAAGGGTTTTCCCTGCAACCGCATCCAGGCGGTTGAGAACACATTTCCAATTGCAAGCAATGCGATCCAACGGTTCAGATGGACTGCATGGCCACAGAGGATAAGTCTGGTTTTCAATACTCATTAATGGGATAAACTGACCACCTAACTATCATTAATGGTCCCATGGAGGATGGAGGTGACATTGATGATCACATTGGATCGGGTTTGACCCGTATTTTGATACTGGATTTGGATAAAATGAAAACCCTAACTTGGAAAAGTATCTTGGCCAAGAATTGTTAGACTCCACTTGAGAATAATACATTTGCATATATTTGTATCTTTTTGGGATTCCATCAGAGTCCATATTCAATGGGTCTCACACCACTTTGGGAGAAAATATCCGCTTGAAATCAATCACAGAAGGCAACCACGTGGCGTTCATCCCAATCACAGGAAACAGCCATGTGGCATTCATCCAGGATGCTGAAAAGAAAGATATTATGGTAAATATTAAAAGATGTCTAAGTTCGACCCCTCCCTGGTCTGACAGAGACTGGATGTAATGAATAGACGGGGGTAGTTGGGTCATTAATGACCATAAATGCCGACAACAACCATTAATGCAAAATACACTGATCTGACCCACCGATTCAAAAGATCTTGATTCGAATCGGCGAAAAGGTGAAATATTACTTGGAAAAAGAACCATGACATGGACAATGTTTGGGGGCCCCGAAAAAACTGGTCCACAAAGGGGGTCGAAAGGTGACTGACATGATGTAATGGTCTGTTCTAAGGGGTCGAAAGGTGGCTGACATAATGTAATAGTTTATTCTAGGGGGTCGAAGGTGGTTGACATGACGTATGTCTATTCTAGGGTCAGTCTCCTACATAGTCAAATCAAATCACAAACGGTGGCTGTCAGGAACCAGCTGGTTTAAAAAGGAAAGGTTCATGATCTGTGGACTATATATATGTAGCCTAGGAAGGGCAATTACATAAGAGAAAAGCATTCAAGAACAAAGTTTCGTCTCTCTCTGGGCGACATCTTCCTTTTGTTTCCTCCACCACTATTCTCTCTGTTATAATGCATGTTCTTGGAGTCATTGAGAGTGTATTCCACTAATCATACCTCAGGAATCCTTTCTTTAAGGAGCTCTTAATTCTTATTAGGAGTTTCATACTGTCTGTTTTCCCTTTACAAATTCCATCGACAACAACCACGTCAATCGTCAATCGTGATGAGATCTATGGAGAGTACATGTATATGCAAATGATCTGGACTCAATTCTAAGCTATATAAATACATTGTGTAGAGGATACGTTTGGTATACATTCTTGGAATGTGTTCATAGAATGAAAAAGAGTTAAAAAGTAAGATATTCACATTCTAATCTCATAAGACAGAATAGGCTGAGTTGCGTGTTTCATAATGGACAGTTAGAGAATGCATTCCGTCATCCACGACGAGAACGCATACTAGACAAACTAAAATGCATTTCATAATTTCATACCAAATGCAGCCTTAAAATCGTCGTGGAATGGACTACTATATATATATATATATTAAATCAAAGTGGTTTTTTTGACTTTTTCTTTTTATGTCTTAATGTTTTTAAGGGGAAAAAGATCCTCAGAACATTGGACTAAATTTGCACCCTCTTACATAATGAGTCACGAGATCCATTATTGACATTCTCTCTCCTCTGAAAAATATGGACCTCTTACAGAAAGATCGAGTAGTCTTGCTTTGTCAGATTTAACGCCCAAGGCGACAAGGTGAGAGGTGGCTTGTTTGATCAGTTCTCAATCTGAGTTAGATCAAACTTGCCAAAGCAGATGAGAAAATGCAAGATCTCAGAATACAGATGGAAACTTTGAGTTTGATGATAAGATATACAGTCTTCTACTTAAGTGAAGGAAAACTCGATCTTGCATTTTATATATATATGAATGGTAACTCTATAAAAAAATTTAAATCAAATTTGGTAAGAAACTATACCTGGATAAATGCTTTATCCCAAAAAAAAAAAAAAAAAAAAAAAAGATGGAAAAATGGGTCGGATCAATGAAATAAAAATAGCCGATAAGCCTCCTATCTAGCTTGAGTCAAGTAACATGATGGACAAATCAACTTTTGTTGTATTTGGTAATTATTATTGAGATAATAACTTAAAAGGAAAGATGATATGAACAAGTTACGTACAACCCTCATACACATATCACATGCAGGTGCAGTTCATTATTTCTTTTTGGACCCTAGCATGTATATAGTAGTGAAGGATAAATAGGTTTTGTTGGGTTCCTTAATTAGTTCTTTTGCTGTTTGGGAACTTCAAGTGTAGGTCAAATCTAGATTAAAAATGAAGGTATCATGGCCTGACCCGATCCAATTCCTGGTGGGACTATGTTGGCCTTGTTACCAAACAGTTGTTGGCATGGGCACGTGGATTGGTTTGAATTTGGTTATGGAAAATGTATGTGAACCTGACATGAAAGACTGAATACCTGTAAAGAAGGTTGGACCTGGCCCATTTATTATGAGCAACCTTTCAGCCTTTAGGGTTTGAGAAGGACTTGGATCATCTTCTATCATTCGCTCGCGTCAGTGATTCATTGAGCGAATTGGAATACATGGCAATGGGCAAGATGAGAGAAGAATAAGAGATGATCTTTTTTCATTTGAGAAATCGGATTTTGTTTGGATTGTGGGATTCATTAGATATGGATAGTGATAGAATCCTATAAAGAATACATGTACATGTCACGAATGAATTACTTAGGTTTTTATTATTCTTAATAAAAGACTAATGATTGTTAATTAATTTTTGACACAATTTGGAGTCCGGATCTTCTTCCCACATGGGTACCATCTTCCATAATCCATCACTATCCATAAGATGTGGAACCGACCTTTACGCATTTGATGATGATGGGTCCTGGAGAGAGGAACCAGACTCAACAATATGACCCCAATTTTCATTAAGATAGTAACTTCCTACATGTCCCTCGACACGGTCTGCTCATTTGAGCCATGCATATTGATGACATCTTTGGCCAAACTGACTGACTGGATGGGAAGGATTTTTTTTTAGATTAATCATATGTCAAATTTTAAGATATATCTTTATATATAACTCATCATATTAGAATAGCAGATCAAACAAAATAACCCCGAAGTTGAAATGATCATGATATGGACAATGTTGGAGAGTAGGATTTTGTATTCCGCTGCATGGGCTTGCGAGCTATATTATTCCGAAGGATTGTTGAAACCCCATGAACAAAAATTTTGGTAAATGTTCCAGTACAGAAAAAAGATCATAAAAGCACAATGTCTTATCGAGAGAAGTAGTCACAAAGTTAATATGGGTAGCATGGATTGTACCCACAATAAAAATATTATAAAAAGAGAGAGAGAGAGAGAGAGAGAGAGAGAGAGAGAGAGAGGGTCATAGCAATGAACATAGTGATCGCTGCAATCAAAGTGCATAAAGAACATGAACAAGGAGAAGAAGAACTGAAGTCATCAATCCTGATTAGACAAAAGTTTGAAGTTATCAGATGTATTGTTATCTACTGCCGTTAGAGAAACATAGCATAACAATAATATCAAGATTCACCACAATGTAAAATATAGCATAACAACAATACCAAGAGGAATCACGATAGGACACCCTACCAATTAATGTGACTGAGCCTTACGAAAATACCATTTAATATGTATTGGACTCCTACACTTTACTTGATGATTTTTTATGGGTAAACATGATGCAGCATACACTATTACTAGTACTTCTCAAATATGTGTGGATTGGAGGTGCTCTGAAATATGAAAACACAAAATTAAACACTAAAGAAACAACTTAATTTAATTTAAACCTCAAATATGTTTACACATGCACATCGATGTATGGAATTTAAACAAGTTTCATTTCAACAGCATCCATTGCTTTGTATTTGTGTAAACAATAAGCTAAACAAACTGTGAGAAGAGAAGCAAAGACCCATAATCAGGGCCTCAAAGATGAAAGGATACTTCTCTATGTGGATGCCAAGAACTAGATGAAGAGCTTTAGCCGTCTCGCTGGTAACAAATATTGACTTATGAAATTTACAGTACGAACAAAGTGACCTTTAGTACCCAGTTGATAACTCATACAAAGAATGAGTTACGAAGAGTGCCCGAAATAAGAGATAACAAGACATTGAAGGGGTGGACTTTACAGTCCGATGGCCACTCCAATGCTTAAGTCAATCCTTAGATCAAGCAGAATGAGATGCCCCTGGAATGGACATCTCTTAGAAAATGGGATAAGGTCTAGGTCTATCAATGTTTATTCAGAGAATTGAACTTACCTTGCTCGAAGGTTGAACCTGCTCTTTATAGATTCTTTTACAACTGATCGGAGTGATTATAGGTCGTTAGATAACGTGGGTAGTTATCTGAACGACTTGTTGAATCTTGACCGTCAGATGTGAATCCGATGGTGAACTATACAATGATGGTGGGGGCCATGGTTGGTTATGCGAACTCCATTATAGGGTGTAGTGGCTATCAGGTCGGGTACAAACTTCCACGCACGGAAGGTCGTGATGTAGTTATGGAATGATGATTCTATCTAAGTGTCAGTAAATAGAGCGATCTTGTTGATATCTGTTGTCGCGTATTGATTGGGACAGACGTTTTGATCTTCGACATTCCACGTGTCCACATATTATTGGTGGGCAATCTATTGTATTAATAGTTGCCCCTTACTTTGTTGAACTGACTTAGGAGGAAAAGCAACCTTAGTCGTACAGTTTCTTTGACTTATAGCACATTGCAGGTGATTTGGTTGAACCTTTATACAAGTCGCTTTGTCTACCGACTTTATGATGCGTGACTCCTTGCAACACAGCACATACTTTATTTCAATCTTGCCTTTATCAAAAGTTTACCCTTGCATCGATGCATATCTGAGTTACGAGAACTTTGCTTGCTTTCCAAGCTTCCTCAATGATGGAAAAATGGAAACTTGGAAAGCGTCTTTTGGGTTAATCTGACACCTTTCTTGCGATTAACCTTGAATCTTGAGTTGAAAGGTCGCACCCTTTTGCAATAATTAAATATGGTTCCATCTTTTTAGAACCTATCTTCTCTCGAATCCTTCGCATAGAAAATTAGCTTGGAGCATCCCCAAAACCTTCGTGCTTCAACTTTTTGAAAAGAAATCAGTAAGTCTTCTTCATCTTGTCTCGTTATTTTGACCATATCTTCACAACCTTCACTGTCTTCTCCATCTGAAGAAATAGAAAACCATGCCACAAATAAAGTTACCGTTGTACTTCGCGATGAAAACATAGATCACCCCCAGTCACCCACAGCAAGTGTAGTAATAGGAATTTTTTTCCCTGCAACTGCCTTTACTGCTCCATCTCCGCATCAATTTGTTTGCGCTGGTAATCGATATGGAATTACTCAGCAGAAATTAGATTCTGTAGAAAGAAATATTATGTGGCTGACTGCTATGTCTTTCCAATCCCTGAGAGGAATGAACCTCCCAGTAACCCTAAACCTGATGAAATCTGTGAATATGCGGAGATGTTTGTGAGTGGATTCCGGTTCCCCATTCCTATAGAAGTTATTTGTATCCTCAAGTTCTATCAAGTGGCTCCAGCTCAAATACTTTAGAATTCCTAGGGCTTGTTGATGGTGTTATGGGTTTACTTCAAACATTGGAAAATTTCTCCTTCCGTCAATTTGTTTAGAAGCATGTTTGGATTCAACATTGATAATAGTCTCGCTGACTTTTCTGATTTGAAATCCCTTACAAGTTGGCCCCACTTCAATAAAAGAAAAAGAATCCTAGAAATTTTGGCTTCCAAGAGATCATCCATTCCACATTGAAATTATTTTTTTCTTCTTTATTAGACTGAGCAACGGAGACCCACTACCAGTGTCCAATGTCTGATGTTTTCATCCTTCGAAGGGATATAATAAACTCCCTAAATTGTCTCCATCTGAGCGTAAATCGTTCGAATCTTTTAAATTGGGATTTCTTACCATGAACTTGCCACATACGATTTTTTCCTCTTCAATGGGTGTTGCCTTATTGGTAACCATGATGTTTATCCCAACTCTACTGAGGCTAAGGTTGAAGATTTTGAATCTCTTCCCTTAAACATCGCCTTTAATCGTCGTCGACCAAAGTCCAAAATCAAATCTTTCGAAGTTATTAAAGCCAGTAAATCTGATAACTCTGAGGAGACTGGTTTTGGTAGGTCTTTTGAGTTTTTGCTTTATATCAAAATTGCCTGATGGTTGAGTTGTTCACGTTTTTCTTCTTCTCAACTTGACACAGTGGGCAATCATGAGACTCCAAAGTTCAATTTCCACTCCACTTTCCGCGGAGTTAAAACTGAAGATAAGGGCAAAGCTGTTGCAATCCCTGATTCCTCTAAGAAGCGAAAAATCATTCCATACATGCCCCCAAACAAAAGCATAACCATTGGGTCCCCGACTCAAACTGCTCCTGTTTCATCTGACATTAACTACCATTGGGGGTCTTCTGGATTTTTGATCCAAAGAAATTTTTTTTTGAAGTCTGTAATGTGCTTTTCTTTCCTTCCTTCGAGGAAAGAATTATAAATGAAATGCTCGAAATGCTACTTTCCTTAGCATTTTTTTTTGTGTTTCGACATCTCTATCTCGTCTGCATTAGCTCTTTTTGTTTGATTGCCGAAGCTAGAGAGTTGCAGTAGATATATATATATATATATATATATATATATATATATATATATATATATATATATATATATATATATATATATATATATACCCCCTAGTTTGTGTTGAATGTATAGAGTACATTGAAGGCGAACTATTGTCCGTGTGGTCGATTAGCAGTTTCTCCCTTATCTATCAGCTATGCAAAACAAAATTGAGATAAGGGAATAGAACTGAGACAAAAAGATTCGAACGTAAAAGATGTTTATTTAAAAACAAACACTTTACATCATTGATAGATTTTTCAAAGATTTTTGATATGCCATGGCTTGACAATGATGGCCCGTCAAAGTACTCAAATAGTACGTTCCAGGTCTTGTTGTTCGGATAATTCTATATGGCTCTTCCCAGTTAGGTCCTAATTTTCCCTGCTGGGATGGTAATGATAGAGATGCACGTCGAAGAATAAGATCTCCGATTTGAAAATGATGAGCTTTCTCCCGTGCATTGTAGTAGCGTGCTACCTTATGCTGATGATTCAATATGTGGAGTTGTAAGCCCGCACTCCAAGGACTTGATCTAAACCTCTATTTCGTGTCGTGACAGGTCTTTCAATCATAATCGGACTAGACGGGACGAGCGAATGACAATCAGGTATAAAAACAGATAAAATAGAAAAATAATTTTATACCGGTCTACCATACCGGTCGACCGGTATGTCTGCGAGGGTAGACTAGTCAAATTAAAAAATGGATCTCTGTGGGTCCCACTATTCAAATTTCAATCTTATGAACTTTCTTAATATAGGAAAATTTCCTAGAACCTAACTTTGTCTATTTAATGACCTCTAAACCTCCTTAAACCTCTTTGATTGATTCTCACAAACCCTAGAGAGGAGAAGGAGATCTGAAGAGCACAAAGGAGCTGAGAAAGGTAGAAGAAGAGATTCCGTTGGACGAAGAATACCATAGTTCGCAAACCAACGGTAAGTGCTTGTACATCTCTCTAGGTTAAGTATTGTTGATGATTGATCAATATCATGTAAGGCTATGTATTTATCTAAAACCCTAAATTGTCGTTAAACCCTAATTCGGTTAGTAAACCCTAGATTCAAATTCTAAATCAAGGTTCATTATAACGTAGGACTTGAATGGAAGATAAAACAAACCCTCTTACGTTGCTCAGGCCTAGAATGCATAGGAGGAATCCTATAAGTCATGTCCGATGATCAACGAAAGACGAACACCAAGTTGGTGGCCTTCCGGAGGCATACCGGTCCACCATACCTGTGGCACTAGGTGCGACCGATATATGCAACTGGTACCTCTCGGGTAGCCTGCCAAGGCTGTCCGGTTGACTATACCGGTCACGCCACTGTACAGTGACCTACGACTGGTATATGCAATCGATATGTCCAAATTTGGTTGGTTTTTGATCCAGTGGGTTTTCGACCAACGTAAAACCTAGGGAACTAATTCTAACTAAACCCTAACATCCTGTAGAACCTTGTGATGCGAAGTTGGACTTTGTGAAGCAGGGCAAACTAGCAATCAAGCGTCAGGTAAAAGAATCGGACCCAAACCCTAATTAACTAACAATAAACCGTTATTAATAACTATTATTGTTTCTATGGAGTGTTGCTTGTGCATATTCACATGTTATCTTTACTTTCAGTTATTATATTTTATTCATGCATACTCTCTATGCTAGGATGTGATTGTTAGGCATGTGAATATTTTGGTTAGTGTGTGGAATGAGAAGGGCATGGGGTCTGGGATCATTTCCACACTAGCACTTTTTTGTATCGATACTATCTTAGCATGCTTGGTACGAGTAGGGTATCAGGGGGATGATGTAGCATTGTGGTCTCTGACCTGACCACCAGACTCTAGCCTTATCTCTATGCCGTAGGGAGCTATGCTGAGATAGGGCCTATTGTGATGACATATAGGATTGGTAAGTGACGAATCTGTAAGACCCGTGTCAATCTAACCCGGTCTTACCACCTTGAACCAGGTTTACCTATCATGGTCGAGCCAAATGGACCAAGGGCGTGAAGGAGATCGAGATCCCAGGTATCAAATCGACCCAAAAATATTTAATTTAAGGGGAGGATCGCATACCCAACCAAGTAGGGTCGGACCCCCCAAAATAGAAAGTCAGACCCTCAGTTTTGAAGGGAGGGTCGGACTCATTAGAAACCTAGGGTCGACGGGATCATCGACCCTCCCATCGACCCTCAGTTGCCTCCGAAACTGAAATTAGGGAATTTCCTAATTTTTTATTTGGATTCTTTCCTAATCTTAAAGGGACTTATTTTAGGATGTTCCTACTCTATTTAAAGGACGTCCCTAAGCCTCTTTTACTCCTTTCACAACCCTAATTGAATTGAGAGAAAGAGAAGAGAAGGAAAAGAGGAAGAAGAGAAGCAAGGAAGAGAATTTAGCCAAAAGAGAAGAGTTGCAGAGAAGGAGTATTCTTCTCAGGCATGGATACTAATTTCATGAGTTTCTACAGACCTTAGGTTAGATATTGATGAGAATGTGATCTTGGAGAAACCCAAATCATCAACCCATGGTCAAGTTTTCATGGGAAACCATAGGAGAATGTATGAAAGCTATTTTAGGTGGATGATTCATGGTTTCAGACCATGGAATGAATGTAGAATGGAATGTAGGAGTAAGCCATAGGATCCCAAGCATGAAGAATGGACTAAAAGAGGGAAATCGACCAAAGTACACTCGATCATGACTCCGACCCTACCTCTGACCCTCAGTTAACAGAATGGTTTTTAAAGAATTTATTCTAATTAAATTCTATCGACTTTGTTAGGTCTTCTAGCAATACAATAACAATATAAAGGTGATTATAAAGCTTGAAAAAATATCTATTAGCAAGCTAAGGTAAGGAAACAGAACTCTAAACTAATTGGTTAATAACAAACTGTTTTCCATTTTCTTGAGTCCAATGCCATGCTTGATTCTATGCGAATATGTTTGTAATGTGTATACAACATGTCATCCAATATTTCTATTATTTGTTCATGCATATTTACTTTATTGTTTATAACATGATGATGATGATGATGATAGGAATAGGCATGTGATTGTATGTGTGTGGTTGATGTACTTGATGCGAGCGAGTATCAGGGGAGGTGTGATGAGAACGTCAATAAACGTCAATCTTTGGCGGGTCTTAGCACTTTAGCTCTATCTCTAACTCAAGTCTTGTGCATTAGCATCGTCGTGTCGCCATTACTTTAGCAGAACTATTATGTCGTGGAGTATCAGGGGAGGTGGTCTCGGTCCTTGTAGTCTCTGACTCTACCGGGGGGCCTTAGCTCTATCTCTATGGACATTCTGAGGGATGCTGGAGTGAGGCCTTGGATACACTATTTGGCATTAGGATTGGTTAGTTGCGAGCCTAGTTTGCAAGCCCTCGCTAACAGGGGCTTACGTGTTGGTATGGCACTATATAGCAATAAACGTTAACCTTTGTTATATAATGTTCATGATTAGGGTGGATGGGGACGACGATAAACGTTAACCTTCGGGTGGACTTCCACACCCTGTGTATAGAGGCAGGGTCAATAAACGTTAACCTTTGACCACCCAACCTTTCTATTGCGCATTGCAAACTATAAACCAGACCAAAGATATGAATTGATTGCATGCATATGTATTGTTGCATTGTTTTGTCTACTCACTGAGCCGTGATGTGTGCTCACCCCCTCGACGTCGAATATTTTTAGTTGATGATGCAGGTTATACCGTTGAAGATTATATGAATGCTCCAGCATACGGGAACGTAGCAGCGCTGGAAGCTGAAGCTGAAGTAGATACACATGACTCCTCTTGCAAGTGCAACTCATGTGTATTCGATTAGATATTTTCTAGATTTCTTTATTTGGATTTAATAAAGACATGTATTTAATAATTATTTTATGTCTCAGTTGATACAGAATAATTTGCTATTTAAATATTTATATCACAGTAGATTCTCAGTTCATTTTATTATAAGACTTCCGCTATTGTGTATTTACTCTGATTATGATTATGTATGTATGGGAGTTTAGATAACACGGATATAGCCTACTCGAGATCCTGGTTGAACCGTTGATTTGCTAGCGGTTCATCACATCATCTTGAATAGTGCGGAATTGGGGTGTGACAGAATCCACTTGTAAGCCCTTGCTAATAAGGGTGTAGGTATTGGTACGATAGAGGGTATCAGGGAAAGGATGTGGGATGGAGGCGCAATCTGGCCACTAGACTCTAGTTCTATCTCTATATCGGAGTAAGTGTTGTGGGGCGACAACAGTAGTATGGATTGAATCCTGACTATTGGGTGTGCTCACACTCTTGTGCATGGTAGTGTGGAGTGCAACCTATCCTTACCATAACTGTCACACCCCAATTCCGACTGAACCAAAAGTGTCACACCCAAATTATGGCTGAACCAGAAGTGTGAGTAAATCGGTTCTAAACCATGGTTCACACCAGGATCTCAATAGACCGTGTCAACCAATCATTCCCAAGCAGTCTAACATAATCAGAGATTAATACATAGCAGCGGAATATAAATAAATGATCTGAGATCTATGTGGTAATTTAAAATAATTATTCAACTTATTCTATCATTCACAAATTTAAGTAATAAAAGTATTACAATGTATCGTTCAAAAATAAAATTCCCTCTAAAGGAAAACACAAAAGGAGCACTCGCATGATGAGTCATGCTCGTCCTCCACTGCCTGGGTATCAATGGCAGCAACTGTACCATACGCTGGGGCAGTCACGAAGTCATCAACTGTGTACCCTGCATTCAGATCTGAAAAAAAAATATATATAGATATTTGGGTGAGCTCACAACTTAGCTCAGTAAAGTACAAGACCAATGCAACATACAAAATACACGAGATAACATTACAATTTAGGTCAGGTTTAACTTGCAAATATACTATGGTAAGGTTTGGTGGCGACCGCACCTCCATGCACGAAAGTGTGAGCACACTCACCAGTCAGGCACCTACCACACTACTACTGTTGCCCCACATCACTCACTCCGATATGGAGATAGGGCTCGAGTCTGGCGGGCAGGAGGAACCACAATCCCACGTCCTCCCCCTGATACCCCACATCATACCAATACCTAAACCCCTACTGGCAAGGGCTTGCAAGTGGATTCCGTTTCTAACCAGTCCTAAATGTCAATACAGTATCAATGGCCCTACCCCAGCACGGCTCCCTGCGACATAGATAGGGCTCGAGTCTAGCGGGCAGGAGGAACCACAATCCCACGTCCTCCCCCTGATACCCTATTCGCAACAAGTCTACTAAGATAGATGGCGATACGAAAAAGGTGTTAGTTGTGGATATATCCAGGGCACACCCCCTTCACATTCCACGCACTAACTAAAACATACACATGTCTAATGTCACACCCCAATTCTGTACTGTACAGAATGGTGTGATGAACCGCTAACAAACCAATGGTTCAACCAGGATCTCGAGTAGGCTATCCCAGCGTTATCTAAACTCCCATACATCCATAATCATAATCAGAGTAACTACACAATAGCGGAAATCTTATAGTAAAATGAACTGAGAATCTACTGTGATATAAATATTAAATAACAAATTATTCTGTATCAACTGGGACATAAATAATTATCAAAAAATATCTTTATTAAATTCAAATAAATAAACCTAAGAAAAATCTAATCGAATACACATGAGTTGCACTCGCAAGAGGAGTCATGTGTATCCACTTCAACTTCAACTTCCATCACCGTTATGTTCCCGTACGCTGGAGCAGCTACATAATCTTCAACGGTATAACCTGCATCATCAACTAAAAATATTCGACGTCGAGGGGGTGAGCACACATCACGGCTCAGTGAGTAGATAAAACAATGCAACAATACATATGCATGCAATCAATTCATATCTTTGTTCTGGTTTATAGTTGCAATGCGCAATAGAAAGGTTGGGTGGTCAAAGGTTAACGTTTATTGATCCCGCCTCTATACACAGGGTGTGGAAGTCCGTCCGAAGGTTAACGTTTATCGTCGTCCCCATCCACCCTAATCATGACATTATACAACAAAGGTTAACGTTTATTGCTATATAATACCATACCAACACGTAAGCCCCTGTTAGCGAGGGCTTGCAAACTGGGCTCGCAACTAACCAATCCTAATGCCAAACAGTGTATCCAAGGCCTCACCCCGTACAGTTACTGCCATTGATACCCAGGCAGTGGAGGACGAGCATGACGCATCATGCGAGTGCTCCTTTTGTATTTTTCTTTAGAGGGGATTTTATTTTGAACAGTACATTGTAATACTTTTATTATTTAAATTTGTGAATTGTGGAATATGTTGAATAATTATTTTAATTTATCACATAGATCTTAGTTCATTTATTTATATTCCGCTGTATGTATTAATCTCTGATTATGTTAGACTGCTTGGGAATGATTGGTTGACACTGTCTATTGAGATCCTGGTGTGAACCGTGGTTTAGAGCTGGTTCACTCACACTTCTGGTTCAGCCAAAATTGGGGTGTGACAATTGTTGTATCAATTGAGACATAAATAAATAAAATATCAATTACATCATTTTAAAAATTCAAATAAAATTCTAATAGAATACGCATGAGTTGCACTCGCATGAGGGGTCATGCGTATCCTCTAAGTCTTCAGCTTCCATTGCAGCAACACACGCATACACCGGGACATTCATATAATCTTCAACTGTAGTACCTGCATCATCAACTAAAAATATTCGACGTCGAGAGGGTGAGCACACATCATGGCTCAGTGAGCAAACAAAATAATGCAATAAACATATACATGCATTCAATTCATATCTTTGGTCTGGTAAGCTATAGAAAGGATAGGTGGCCAAAGATCACGTTTATTGACGCCGCACCTCTATACACGAGTGTGTGAAGCCGCCCAAAGGTAACGTTTATTGTCACACCCCAAATTCTCGATCCCAACGGTTCACACCGTCGAAGCCGCCCAAAAAAAAAGACTTTAAATAGAATGAACACATAATTTAAATAAATATCCCTATCATTCGAAACAAATAAATAAACATCATGCACCCAATCATAGACAATCCGTAAAGTATACACAAAGGGTGAGCACACCTCGAAGGCAATCGAGTTCACAAGATTATGCATGTAAAACATTTTGGTCACGTTTCAATTCTTCATATGTCAACAATGTATGCCTACCCCGTTGCCCCAACACAACCCCTACGGCATAGAGATAGCTTACGGGCGGGGGGAAGCCGCCCCGCCCCCCCCCCCCCCCCCCCCCCCCGGGGGACAACATCGTACGAGACCAACGTCCACGATCTTCCCCGATACCCCACCCGTACCAAGCATGTTAAGATAGAATACTACAAAGGTGCCGGGCGGGCCCATGCCCCACCCAGAAAACAATCACATGCCTAACAATCACATCCTATGAATGCATGAAAATAATAATAGGTGAAAGTAAGGATGGCATGGAATATGCACAAAATCACATCCGTATTCATGTTAACAACGATTTTCGTCCATTAATTATTAGGTTTGGTCGTTCCCTTACCCGACGCTGTTCAATAACTTGGCTCGCAAGATCCAAACGATGTCCCGTTGGCGGAAACCAACATACCAATCCTAATGTCAATTTCGGGGTTTCTCCTATCCATCCTAAGTCTAGGCTTTGAGTTGGTTATCCAAAGCATACATAGGTAAGTCAAACACTTACCGTGCAGTAGCGAGGGCCCCCCCCCCCAACGGGAGCGCCCCCCCCCCCCCCCCCCCCCCCCCCCCTCCCTCCAAGCCTTTCGTCCAGTGTTTGTGAGAGACAATGGAAAGATTTGAGGGGGGGTTTTTGGCTAGAAATAGGGTTTAGTAACCCTACTAGGATTAGGAAACTTCTAGGTTCAAATCGGGAAAGCGGGCCGGACCCAATGCCCGCACATAGGCCAGACTACCGCGTCCGGGACCGACCCCATACCTCGCGAGCACCTCGTTATACCCTACGGAAGACTGTCCACGAAAAAACCAAGGTAGACCCGGTATTAGTCGTACCACAAAGGTCCGTTTATTCCCCCGTACGGTAATGGTGATACGACGATGTCGGGACAAGACTTGAGTTAGAGATAGAGCTAGAGTGTTGAGGCCCCGCCTATGACACCTCCCCCTGATACTCGCTCGCATCAAGCACACCAACCACACACATACATCCACATGCCTATTTCTATCATCATCATCGTCATCAACAACATCATCATGTCATAAACAATAAATAAATATCCATGAACAGTAATAATAGAAATATTTGATGACATGTTGAATGCACATAACAATCATACACGCATAAAATCATTCATGGCATTGGACTCAAGAATAAAACAGTTTATTATTAACCAATTAGTTTAGGTCTTGTTCCCTCACCTTTACTTGATCGTAGGTCCTCTTTCAAGCTTTAAGAATAAACTATATATCGATATTATATCACTAGAAGACCTAATCAAGTCGATAGAATTTAATTAGAATTAATTCAGACTTTAAAAGCATGCTGTTAATTGGGGGTCGATGCTAGGGTCGGAGGTTTCATCGACCCTGGGTGCGACCACCCCTATTCTGGACTTCCTGAACACTGGGGGTCGATGATCAGGGTCTGGTAGGGTCGATTGGCCATCGACCCCCCGTGCGACCCCTTGTGGGTTTTGTCAATTTTTCATCCTACAGTCCATTCTTCGTGTTTGGGGTCCATGGCTTGCTTCTACAATCCATTCCACACCTGTTCTATGGCCTAGAATCGTAGTTCATTCACCTAGATGGCTTTAATGATTTTCCCCATGGTTTCCATGAAAACCTAATCATGGGTGGATGATTTGGGTTTCTCCTAGATCATTCCCTCTTCTCTATCTATTCTAAGGTCTGTAGAATTTCTTGGGGATAGTATACATACCTTAGAATTAGGCTTGTTTCTCTGAAGCCTTCTTCTTGATCTTCTTCTCCACTTTCCTTATATTTTCTTTCTCTTCTCATTCTCTTCTCTTTCTCTCAATCCAATTAGGGTTCTAAAGGGAGTGAAAGAGGCTTAGGGACGTCCTATTTATAGAGTAGAAACTCTCAAATTAAGTCCCATTGAGATTAGGAAGGAATCCCATTGAAATTTGGAAAGTTTTCAAATCACGGTTTCGGTCGGCAGACTGGGGGTCGATGAGGGGGTCGGAGATCCCGTCGACCCCTGGTTCTTAAAATATCCGACCCCCGGTATAAAACTGGGGGTCTGACTTTTATACTGGGGGGGTCCGACCCTACCTTGCTGGGTATGGGACCCTCCCCCTATTTTTAGTGTTTTTGGGTCAGTTTAATACCTGGGATCGTGATCTCCTTCACGCACTTGATCCATTTGGCTCGACCATGATGGGTAGACCTGGTTCAAGGTGGTAAGACTGGGTTAGTTCGATACGGGTCTTACAGGTATAGTCCGTGGTTTGGATCCGAGAGCAAGGTCTCGGATCTCCCTTCCTTGTCGGTTATCGACTAGGTTTTTCTAGGGTTTCTCCTAACCCACACTAAGGTCCAAGCATCCTAATGGACTTCTGATTTCGGCTAGAATGCCGTATCAAACCAGATAAGATTTGAAAGAAGAAAGATCTAGGGTTTAGGATTATCGCGCCGCTTCGCGGCTCTGATCCGATATCCTAATGTTACTAACAGTATAGAGCACTTACCGACGGTGTTTGTCGATTGGCGGCGAGCTCCTCCAATGGAAACCTCCTTCCTGGGCAGCCTCTTCCTCCTTGCTCCTACTCAACTCTTCTCCAGACGGCTAGGGTTTGAGAAGGATAAATGGAGTGTGATCATCTATATAAATAAAGGAGGGCCGTTCTTGGGAAGGTTTTCCACGATTGAAAACTTCTCAAGTTTTCATTCAGAGTGAGGGACCCGCTGGAGTCCGTCTCCCACAGAAAATAAGTATATCGGTCGCACATACCGGTCTGATTGACTTAGACCAGTATAGTCAGACCGGTATACCATACTGGTTTGACTGACTCAGACCGGTATAGTCAGACCGGTATGTGTTTTTTTACCAATTTTGAGTGGTTCTGGTGCCTAAAATTTGCGTGGTTCGTCACCCGGCTTCTCCTTCCGGTCTGATTATGATTGTGACACCTGTCATCATATAAAACCACGGTTTAGACCCGGTTTTAGAACACGGTTCTTACAAGAAATGTGAGTAAACCATCACTGAACCAACGGTTCACACCAGGATCTCAATAAGACCGTGTCCACTCATACAAACCATTGCACATAACCACAATCAGAATATAATAAATACAACGAAAGTTTTAAATTAAATGAACTGAGTAATCTATTGATAAATTTAAATAAAATATTTAATTATTCAAATTCTCAAAACATAAATAAATATCTTTACATCAACTGTATTTCTAACTGAAAAACAATTAAAATAAATAAAATCAAATCCTAAAGGTACACGCATAAAGGGCACTCGCATGAGGCTTCATGCTCGTCCTCTACTGCTTGCACGTCCAAAGCAGCAACACATCCATACGCTGGAGCGTTCATGTAATCCTCCACCGTGTAACCTGCATCAACATATAAAAATAGTGTGTACACAAGGGTGAGCTCACAACTTAGCTTAGTAAGATAATCAAACGATGCAACAAACATATGCATGAGTAACATTCACTTCATGGTCTGGTTTTAAGTTTGCAATGTGCTATAGAAAGGATTGGCGGCCACCGCACCTCTATACACGAGTGTGTGAAGCCGCCCAATGGATCAAACACCACTGTCGTCCCACATGCACCCTATCATGGAATAGAGATAGAGCTAAGGCGTCCTAAACAAACACTGCCAACACCTCCCTTGATACTCTACCCATACCAATACGTAAGCCCCTATTGGCGAGGGCTTGCAAACAGGGCTCGCAACTAACCAATCATATATGTCATCATAGTAGGCCCTGTCCCAGCGTAGCTCCCTACGACATAGAGATAGAGCTAGAGTCTAGTGGCCAGGCCGGAGACCGCATTGCCACTTTCTCCCCCTGATACCCTACCCGCACCAAGCATGCTAAGACAGAACGATACGAAAGGTGCTAGTGTGAGGAATGATCCTAGACCTCCAGTCCTTCCCATTCCACACACCAACGAAAACAATCGCATGCCTAACAGTCACAACCTAGCATAGCAAGTATGCATAAACAATAATAATAACTGAAAGTAAAGGAATACATGCAAGAATGCACAAACATTAATCCACAGAACCATAATTATTAACAACGATTTACTGCTATTAAATTATTAGGGTTTAGGTCTGATTCCCTTACCTGACGCTTGTTTGATATCTTGCTCCGCGTCACAAGGTCCAAACTTGCTATCACAAGGTCCTACACAATGCTACGTTTAATTAGAATAGTTTTCTTAGGGTTTACGTTGGTCGAAAAACCAACTGGGTCAAAAACACTCTTCACAGGGAAGACCGGTCACAGGTACCGGTTGCAGCATTGTGGGGAAAACCTACGACCGGTATGGTCGAACGGTCCCCACATACCAGTCCCCGGGAGGTACCGGTTGCAGTATCGGTCGCATATGGTGTGACCGGTATGTCTCCGAAAAATCATACGCTTGGTTCTCGCCTTTCGTCGGTCACCCCCTATTGATTCTAGAGTTTTTCCTACACATTCTAGGTTTGAATATTGAGTTAGAGTTGTTTCCAACTCTATTGAAGTCCTAATTTTTGATGATCTCAACCTAGAACTTGAATCTAGGGTTTACCGACTTTATTAAGGTTTGACAACAAAATAGAGTTTAGATCAATACTTGTTTTGCATGGTATTGATTCAATTACAACTAACCATCCTATAATACTATTTGTAGAGGAAGGTTTAAGCATTCACCGTTGACTTGCGGTAATGTGTTCTTCATCGAACGGTAATGGCGGCTCTTCCCTCTCCTTCCTAGCTTCGTCTCCTTCTTCAACCGCTTTCTCCTCTCTAGGGTTTCTGAGAATCAATGGAAGAGGTTTTAGGAGGTTTAAGGGTCCTTATATAGGCTAGGGTTAGGTTTAGGAAGCCTCTTAACATTAGGAAAGTCTTTCGATTTGAAATTTAGAAAGTGGGACCCGCAGAGATCCTTTTCCGGATTTAAGTCTGCGCAGGCCATACCGGTCGACCATCGACCGGTATGAAGTTTTTCATACTTGAATTGGTCCGATTGATCCGATTTCATACCTGGTTGTCATCCGCTCGTCCCGCCTGGTCCAATGATGATTGGAAGATCTGTTACGACATGAAACAAGGTTTAGATCGGGTTCATGGAGTACGGGTCTTACAATAACACTATGCAAGTATTCCAGACTAAATGTGAATGTTACTCATGCATATTGCTTATTGCATTATCTGATTTTCTTACTAAGCTAAGTTGTGAGCTCACCCTTGTATATATACATATTTTTAGATGTTGATGTATGTTATACTATGGAGGACTACGTAGATGCTCCAGTGTATGGAAGTGTTGCTGCTTTAAATGTATACGAATTGGAGGACAAGCATGACGCATCATACGAATGCCCTTACTGTGTGTACCTATAGGATGTTTTGATTTAGTTATTTTATTTCAGTTGAATTTTATAAATGATGTAATAGATGTTTATTTATGTTTTGGTGTGGAGAATAATTAGTTACTATATTTACAATGTAAAACTCAGTTAATTTAATTAAAGACTTCCACTATGTTTATTATATTATAATCATGGTTATGTGCAATGATTTGTATAAGTGGACACCGTCTTATCGAGATCATGGTGTGAACCGTTGGTTTAATGACGGTTCACTTACACTTCTGGTTCAACCAAAATTGGGGTGTGACAGGAGTGATGCATCTTCTAGCACTTTTGGAAGTAGGTCTAAATTTGCTCTTAAATCTTTTGAATTTGTATCTTCATCATAATTGAATATACGATAAGTTGGGAATATGATTTCAACTGGTACCACAACTTCCGTCCCATATACCAACATAAAAGGTGTCTCGCATGTGGCTGTCCCATATACCATTCAGAACGGTGTGATGAACCGCTATAAACCAACGGTTCAACCAGGATCTCTAATAGGCGGTATCCATTAAAAATAAAACCATGCACATCCACAACCATAATCAGAATAAATACACAATAGTGGAAGTCTTATAGTAAATGAACTGAGCACTCTAACTGTAACAATCATAGTTAAAATATCAAGTTATTTTTGTGAGACCTACATGCAAATTTCGGGGATGAAATTTCTTTTAAGGGTGGTAGAGCTGTAAGAACCGTGTTCTAAAATCGGGTCTAAACCGTGGTTTTAAATGATGACAGGTGTCCCAATCATAGCCGGACCGGAAGGCGAAGCCGGGTAACGAACTACGCAAAATTTCAAGTACAAGAACCACTCAAAATTGGTAAAATCTCATACTGGTCTGACTATACCGGTCTGAGTCAGTCAGACCGGTATGGTACAACCGGTATGGTATACCGGTCTGAGTATACCGGTCACTCAGACCGGTATGTGCGACCGGTATACTTCTTTTCTGCAGGAGACGGACTCCAGCGGGTCCCTCACTCCGAATGGAAACTTGGGAAGTTTCCAATCGTGGAAAACCTTCCCAAGAACGGCCCTCCTCTATTTATAGAGATGATTACACTCCATTGATCCTTCTCAAACCCTAGCCGTCTGGAGAAGAGTTGAGAAGGAGCAAGGAGGAAGAGGCTGCCCAGGAAGGAGGTTTCCATTGGAGGAGCTCGCCGTCAACCGACGAACACCGCCGGTAAGTGCTCTATACTATTAGTAACATTAGGATATCGGATCGGAGCCGCGAAGCGGCGCGACAATCCTAAACCTTAGATCTTTCTTCTTTCAAATCTGATCTAGTTCGATACGGCGTCCTAGCCGAAATCAGAAGGCCATTAGGATGCTTGGACCTTAGCGTGGGTTAGGAGAAACCCTAGAAAACCTAGCCGATAACCAATGGGAAAGGGAGATCCAAGATCGAGTTCTCGGATCTAATCCGTGGAACCAACCGGTTGGACACAAGGTCCGACAGTATGGGCTTGCGGTGTATACCGGAGGCACATTCCGGTCTCACATATGTGCAACCGGTATATACCGCAACCGGTATACATACTGGTGGCATATACCGGTTTCACTCCCCTGAGACCGGTACCTGCGACTGGTATGGTTTTCGAGCCTGGTTTGCTTGGTCAGGCAAGGTTCTGACCAACTGTGACCTTAATAAATTAATTATAATCTATGAATATGATTGTGTAAGACCTGTAGACAACGTGAGAATACCCTGTGACGCAGAGCGGGATTGTTATCAAGCGTCAGGTAAGGGACAAGACCCCAAACCCTAATTAATTAAAGAACAGTAAACCTTTGTGAATAACTTTATGTTTAAAATGATTGCTTGATGTCTGTGCATTTCACATGCCATGTAGTTACTTCTTTTGTTACTATTATCTGTTCATGCATTTCATATGCTAGGATTATTGGATGTTAGGCATGTATATGTTTTAGTTAGTGTGTGGAATGTGAAGGGGAGTGGAACCCTAGAAATATCTACAGCTAACACCTTTTCGTATCGCCATCTACCTTAGTAGACTTGGTACGAATAGGGTATCAGGGGAGGATGTGGGATTGTGGTTCTTCCTGCCCGCCAGACTCGAGCCCTATCTCTATGTCGTAGGGAACCGTGCTGGGGTAAGGTCATTGATACTGTATTGACATTTAGGATTGGTTAGAAACAGAACCCACTTGCAAGCCCTTGCCAGTAGGGGTTTAGGTACTGGTACGGTGTGGGGTATGAGGGGGAGGACGTGGGATTGTGGTTATTCTTGCCCGCCAAACTCGAGTCCTATCTCCATACCGGAGTGAATGATGTGGGGGCAACAGCAGTAGTGTGGTAGGTGTTTAACTATTGGGTGTGCTCACACTCTTGTGTATGGAGGTGCGGTGGCCGCCAAACCTTACCATAGCATATTTGCAAGTTATACCTGACCTAATTTGTAATGTTATCTTATGCATTTTGTATGTTGCATTGGTCTTGTACTTTACTGAGCAAAGTTGTGAGCTCACCCGAATATATATATATTATTCTTTTCAGATTTGGATGCAGGGTACACAGTTGATGACTTCGTGACTGCCCCAGCATACGGTACAGTTACTGTCATTGATACCTAGGCAGTGGAGGACGAGCATGACGCATCATGCGAGTGCTCCTTTTGTGTTTTTCTTTAGAGGGAGATTTTATTTTGAACAATACATTGTAATACTTTTATTATTTAAATTTATGAATTGTGGAATAAGTTGAATAATTATTTTAATTTATCACATAGATCTCAGTTCATTTATTTATATTCCGCTGCTATGTATTAATCTCTGATTATGTTAGACTGCTTGGGAATGATTGGTTGACACGGTCTATTGATATCCTGGTGTGAACCGTGGTTTAGAGTCGATTCACTCACACTTCTGGTTCAGTCGAAATTGGGGTGTGACAATTGTTGTATCAACTGAGACATAAATAAATAAAATATCAATTACATCCTTTTAAAAATTCAAATAAAATTCTAATAGAATACGCATGAGTTGCACTCGCATGAGGGGTCATGCGTATCCTCTAAGTCTTCAGCTTCCATTGCAGCAACACGCGCATACACCGGGGCATTCATATAATCTTCAACTATAGTACCTACATCATCAACTAAAAATATTCGACGTCGAGAGGGTGAGCACACATCATGGCTCAGTGAGCAAACAAAACAATGCAACAAACATATACATGCATTCAATTCATATCTTTGGTCAGGTAAGCTATAGAAAGGATAGGTGGCCAAAGATCACGTTTATTGACGTCGCACCTCTATACACGACGTTTATTGTCGACTCACATGCACCCAATCATAGACAATGTACACACAAAGGTCACGTTTATTGTTGTACCCGTTGCCCATACCAACACGTAAGCCCCTGCTGGTGAGGGCTCGCAACTAACCAATCCTAATGTCAATCAGTGTATCCAAGGCCTCACCTCAGCATCTCTCAATACGTCAATAGAGATAGGGCTAAGGCCCCCCGACAGAGTCAGAGACTACACGGTCCGAGACCACCTCCCCTCATATCCTACGACGTAATAGTTCTGCTAAGGTAATGGCGATACGACGATGTCAGTGGACAGAACTTGAGTTAGAGATAGAGCTAGAGTGCTGAGGCCCCGCCTATGACACCTCCCCCTGATACTCGCTCGCATCAAGCATACCAACCACACACATACATCCACATACCTATTCCTATCATCATCATCATCATCATCATCATTATCATGTCATAAATAATAAATAAATATGCATGAACAGTAATAATAGAAATATTGGATGACATGTTGAATTCACATAACAATCATACACGCATAAAATCATTCATGGCATTGGACTCAAGAATAAAACAGTTTATTATTAACCAATTAGTTTAGGTCTTGTTCCCTCACCTTTACTTGATCGTAGGTCCTCTTTCAAGCTTTAAGAATAAACTATATATCGATATTATATCACTAGAAGACCTAATCAAGTCGATAGAATTTAATTAGAATTAATTTGGACGTTAAAAGCATGCTGTTAACTGGGGGTCGATGCTAGGGTCGGAGGTTTCATCGACCCTGGGTGCGACCACCCCTATTCTGGACTTCCTGAACACTGGGGGTCGATGATCAGGGTCTGGTAGGGTCGATTGGCCATCGACCCCCGGTGCGACCCCCTGTGGGTTTTGTCAATTTTTCATCCTACAGTCCATTCTTCGTGTTTGGGGTCCCATGGCTTGCTTCTACAATCTATTCCACACCTGTTCTATGGCCTAGAACCGTAGTTCATTCACCTAGATGGCTTTCATGATTTTCCCCATGGTTTCCATGAAAACCTAACCATGGGTGGATGATTTAGGTTTCTCCTAGATCATTCCCTCTTCTCTATCTATTCTAAGATCTGTAGAATTTCATGGGGATAGTATCCATACCTGAGAATTAGGCTTTTTTCTCTGAGGCCTTCTCCTTGATCTTCTTCTCCACTTTCCTTATCTTCTCTTTCTCTTCTCCTTCTCTTCTCTTTCTCTCAATCCAATTAGGGTTCTAAAAGGAGTGAAAGAGGCTTAGGGACGTCCTATTTATAGAGTAGAAACTCTCAAAATAAGTCTCATTGAGATTAGGAAGGAATCCCATTGAAATTTAGAAAGTTTCCAAATCATGGTTTCTGTCGGCAGACTGGGGGTCGATGAGGGGGTCGGAGATCCCGTCGACCCCTGGTTCTTAAAATGTCTGACCCCCGGTATAAAACTGGGGGTCTGACTTTATCTTGGGGGGTCCGACCCTACCTTACTTGGGTATTCGACCCTCCCCTATTTTTAGTATTTTTTGGTCAGTTTAATACCTGGGATCGTGATCTCCCTCACGCACTTGATCCATTTGGCTCGACCATGATGGGTAGACCTGGTTCAAGGTGGTAAGACTGGGTTAGTTCGATACGAGTCTTACAGGTATAGTCTGTGGTTTGGATCCGAGAGCAAGGTCTCGGATCTCCCTTCCTTGTCGGTTATCGACTAGGTTTTTCTAGGGTTTCTCCTAACCCACACTAAGGTCCAAGCATCCTAATGGACTTCTGATTTCCGCTAGAACGCCGTATCAAACCAGATCAGATTTGAAAGAAGAAAGATCTAGGGTTTAGGATTGTCGCGCTGCTTCGCAACTCTGATCTGATATCCTAATGCTACTAACAGTATAGAGCACTTACCGACGGTGTCTCGCATGTGGCTGTTCGGCTTGTTGTCCAGTAAAACCACAGAACACTTGGTAATTCTTCATACCATAGTCCTCTGTAAGTCTTTGTAAGTCGCCTTGTAAGCGCATGACCAAGCTCATTGTTTGCCGCTTCCGGTTTGACCATTTGCTTCAGGATGATAACTTGTTGTTGGTCGATGCTCAATGTATAAGCCATCGCAAAGTGCCTTGAATTGTCTACCATTGACCATTATCTGTAATGAAAACGTTGGGGATTCCAAATCTATAAAGAATATTCAATCTGATAAAATTCTCCACATGTTCGGCATCCGTCGAAGTGACAAATTATGCTTTAATCTATTTAGAAAAATAATCGACCACAACTATTTGGTGAGTTTTGCTAGAATGAGACGAGGGAAAAGGACCAACAAGGTCTAATCCCCAAATTGTGAACGGGAGTGGGCTATGAATTGATTGCAGTTCTTCAGATGGATAATGAGTTAATCGGATATGTTATTGACATTGAACACATTGTTCAACAAATTTTTTACAATCTTTCACCATGGTGGGCCAATAATAACCTTGTCTCAATAATCTGTGGCTTAATGTTCTTCCACCGGAATGATTACCATAGATTCCAACATGGACATCTTGAACTACCATTTGCGCTTCTTCTGGAGTCAAACATCTCAGCAACGGTCTTGTAAACGACTTTTTGTACAAAACATCATCCAAAACAACATAGTATTTGTTGAAGCATTCTTTTCACTTTCTTGTAAATCTGTTAAATAACAATGCCTAGACAAGCGCTGATCAATTCTGTAATATCCTACGCCATTGAGTGTTGGAAATTTCATTACCAAATGAGCCACTGATCCTTCTAGTACTTCAAAGCTTGGTGGTTGCAACGTGGGAGAGGAGAGGGTTTTGATTTTCAGAAAAAAGAAACCCACACAAGAGAGAATCCGTAGGACAAGGATAAACTTCTTAAGTTCACACTGCTTCGATTGTAAAGAAGTAGAAAATAAATCCCTATCTAGGTTTTCATCATATTTTGTTAAATTTTTAAAGGGTAAAATTATAACTCTACAATTACCTAAGAGCAATGTATTCATTAAAATCTTAATTGACAATACATCTCACCACCTAACGGGTTACTACTTACTTTTCCAGTAAGGGGAGTTGGTTGACATTATCGCCGATAATGGGATGGTAGACTTAAAAGTAAACCTCGAGAGAGTACTAGAAATTTTCCTTATAAATAATTACCTAACGTTTAAAATTAATTACTTAATAATTAGAATTTGTAACTGAAATTAGTGAAAATTAAAAATATTAAGAGAATCAATCGTATCCGGTGATACCGTGAAGATTTACTAAATCTCGCTATAACGGAAACCTTCTTTTTTTTATTGGTCGGTACTTAAAAAAAAAAAAGAAAAAAAAAAGCGGTGCAGTACCTGTAAGTCTGTAATGGAAACTTGATAATTAGAAGGAATACGAAATATTTTAGGAGGGAAAACTCATACGAAGTTCGGACCGACTCTGAGCGGAGAACTCCAATACGAGAGGAAAGGATAGTTTATGCTCAGGCCGCCTGAGCACCATCTCCTTTGCCGCCTGCATCAACACAGTGTTTACCGATCCCTATTCGGCGTGCACGTACGGCACCATGAAGGTTTTTGATCAGGCCAATCTCCGAGGTTCTGAAGGTGGTATATAGTATGCAGATTGTCGACTGAAGGAACACTAGTTGATGCTCAGCCGAATACGGTGGTGGAGGATGGAGAAGAGGGTTCATCTGGGAGGCATAAGGAGATTACTTGTCTGACAAGAACTCTTTCTACAACAGGGGAAGGAAACAAAGATTGTATTTCGCAGCCAGTCCAAGCTTGCAAGATTGCTCCCTCAACAAAATCAATTCTCTGCTCATCCTTTCACCCATTCGGTCTCCGGCTCTCCAATTCCATCTATCTGCTACTCCTGCAACAACCACTGGGTAACAGGGGACGTTATTTGCGGCGTTGTTATGCTGTACCAGTCTCTACGCCACCATCAATAACGGCATCTTTGATGCGGTCGGAGTCTTTTCTTAGGCCCGTAACCACAGGAGAAAAACAACAACCCTGTGGAGACGGAGAAGACCACCACCACCACCACCATCGGTACCTGCGCCATTGCCTTCTTGCGACCTGTTTCCTTCTTTTTTTTCTGGCAAATCTAACACCGCACTGCCTTCGCCGGAGGCCGCTTGGTCACTACGTCGACTTCCTCTTCTTCGCACTGCTCCCGCTTCGATTCCATCTGCGACCGAGATGACGGAGAAAACTGGCATCACTGCGATGGCAGGGCCAAAAAATTCATCAAGGTGCTCGTATGTTCTTTTAGTCAGTTTTTGGGGTTCTTTATTTGTCTTTGAATGACATAAATTGAATTTAATTATTGTTTGACAACTTGCAGAGATTGACAACTACAACCGCAGCTATGTTGGGAAACTTGGAATTTCTGGCCTCAGGCTCTAGCTCGCTGCAAAAGTTTTTTCTTCTTCAGGGAAGTATGGTACTAGAGTTTAGAAGTGATACTTAGATACTGGATCGTCTACTGTAAGATATGTTATTTGGATCCCAGTAAGATAGATTATCTAGATCCCCTTTCAAACTGCTTTACTGATACCCCTCCGATTCCCCTAGTCCCTATGCCACCATCAATACCGGCGTCTTTGATGCGATCTGTTCTAAGCCCGCAACCACAGCAGAAAAACAACCACCCTGTGGAGATGGAGAAGATCACCACCACCATCGGCACCTGCGCCATTGCCTTCTTGCGACCTGTTTCCTTCATTTTCCAGCACATCTAACACTGCATTGACGTGTTTCTCTTTCTCTTTCATTAATATATTTTTGCTTTCTTCTAGTTGTTGAATAAATATGAATGTACTTACCCTCTTTTCAGGTACGGGCACATAGAGAAATAAACGGATTTGAATATTATTGTTCATTTTTTATTTACTTTCACATTGAGAACAATGTTTAGATTAAGTTTGGGTGGGTGATAAAAATTATTTTCATTTCGAAAAAATTATGCATCCTTGGCTAACCCTTGAACTAAAAGTTATTTTAAAAGAATAAGAAGGGTGAAGTTGTTATTTGGAGTCATCGTATATTCGAGTTTCTTGTCATATTCAAGCATTGAAGTTTTAACTTAGCATGGGTAATATCTTATAAAATGAGATTAAACATGCTTGTTTTCTTTAGAAGATTATTGAAATACATGTTCAAGGCAAAGTTATGTGAGTAGTGTGATTATGCATAAAATATGAGTGTACTTCTTTTCTTGTGAGTATTCCCTTTGATCTAGGCCTAAACATGGTTTAAGTAAATAGGGTGGTATTATAAAAAAAAAAAAAAAAAGAGAAAAAAAAAAAGGAAAAAAAAAAAAAGAATAGAAAGAAAGAAAGAAAAGTTCAAGCTAATGGGAAAGCATGTGGTGGAATTGAGAATGAAATTTTTACTCAACCATAAACACATGTGTATAGTGGGAGAGCATAAAATGCAATCATTATACCGAACATTGCTTGAGGTGGGAGAGCATAAAATGCAACCACCGGAACTTGAGGTGGGAGAGCATAAAATGCAACCACCGGAAAAAAAAAAAATACAATCACTATACCGAACATTGCTTGAGGTGGGAGAGCATAAAATGCAACCACCGAAAAGAAGAAAAAAAAGAAAAGAAAAGGTGAGCCCTAGTTTGCTACCATTGTTTGTAGTAGTGAGAAGGGATGATTGCGAGTTTAGTTGTTACATGAATAGATTATGTTGGTTGCATGATACGCATGATTCGCTTAGAATTATGTATGGATATTTGAATTGGAGAACATGAGCATGCTTAGTTTTTTTTTATTTGCTATTGTTGTGTTAAAGTTGAAGATTTAATGTTTGCATGGTAGGAGTCTTGGACATGAGCAGTGATTCTAAATATGCTTCGTATCCTTTGTTCTAAATGTGGTTTTTCTTTTGCTTGAGGAGAAGCAAATATTTAAGTTTGGGGGTGCTTGATACGTGAAATTATTTAGCTTGTTCTTGATCGTAATTAACTTAGTTTTGCAAGTTTTCTAGGATATTTAGTTTAATTTAATTAATGTTTTGGTTATTTTATTAATCTATTTGATTCTTGGGTATTTTTGTTATTTGGCAGGTTTTTGGGTTGGATAAGGACTGAACTGGTGAGGTCAAAGTCAGGTCAAAGCTTGGCGTTTGAGTCCTAATTGGGTTAGGATTTCTATTTTCGCTAAAATTGTCATCTGCTTAGTATTTGGTCCATATCTGGAGCTACGGACCTCCGTTTTGGGCGTTTTTTAGCTTTTTGGAAAGCTAAGAGCAAGGGCTACAATCTTACAAAGAGTTCAGAACTTAAAGAAGTCATTCTGGACTTGGAATCAGGCTTTGAAGTCGGAACAGAAATTCTGTCAGCATTCTGGAACCAGTTTGGAGAGGTCAAAGTCAGGTCAAAGCTTGGCGTTTGAGTCCTAATTGGGTCAGGATTTCTATTTTCACTAAAATTGTCATCTGCTTAGTATTTGGTCCATATCTGGAGCTATGGACCTCCGTTTTGGGCATTCTTTAGCTTTTTGGAAAGCTAAGAGCAAGGGCTACAATATTACAAAGAATTCTGAACTTAAAGAAGTCATTCTGGACTTGGAATCAGGCTTTGAAGTCGGAACAGAAATTCTGTCAGCATTCTGGGACCAGTTTGGGTTTTTATACAGCCTCGAGAGTTCTAGACGTCAAAAAATTGCAAGGCCTGGTGCGTTGGAAACCTGAAGCACAGCCCTAAAACTTTGCTGAAGACACTTTCCTCTTATCAAGTCGTTTTGAAATTCAAATATAGTCAGGAAGAGGATTAACGAAAATCTGCAAGAAAATCAGCGTTCTCTAACAAATTGGGTAAGTTGCATTCAAGGGCAGGATTCTAAAAGGCTGATCTTAAGGGGCTGAAATTTTATAAAAAAGAGAGAAAAACGAAGAGGAGGGCTATTTGTTCAAGAGGCTGCAAGGTATGTTGGAGGTAGCTGAGTTCGTGAGGTATAAAATTTGCATGGTATGTTTGAATCCAGGATTTCTCTCCATTCTTCTAGTTCATTCCCTTATATGCATACACTGTACTAATTGGGGTACTTCTTGATCTGTAGAAGCCATCTGTGGTTGTTTTATTTATTTCTGAGGATGTCAAGTCAGTGCTCTTTGTTGTTGAAGTGTTAGATCATGAACTTACTCTGCTATATTATTGTACATATGGTGAAGATAGATCTCCGTTAAATGTTACCGAGGATTTGAATCATTATCAGGTTAGAGTCTAATAGCTGAGAATTGTGGGTTCAATTACTTGTCTTACTTCAACATCTAGAAAATATTTTATTGGTTTATATTTTATACCTCTGACAAGATGTCCCTTTTTCTGTGCATGCAATATACAATTTAATATTCTATCAGTTTCTGCTTACCCTTGCCTTGTTAGACATGTATCCTTTTGTTGTTGTATGAATATTTTGTTGCCATAGAAGCCATGAATCCACTGTAATTACCTGAGGAGAATATTCTTCGATTTGTTGAAGCACTTAAATGTTGTCTTCTTGTCATTTTCGATTACGCAAAATAATTATTCCTGTAAATTTTCTTGATATTTGAATTCTAAAAGATATTTTATTACTATACCCTCCTTGATGGTTAGTACTATTTTTCTTTTGGGCAGTCATTTTTGTTTTGTTTTACCAAAAAAAAAAAAAACAACTTTTTTTTTTTCATTTGGTCAATTTCTTTTATAAGGTGAGAGCTCACTTTTCAATTGACTCTGAAACACTTAAGCTGGCCATCTAAGATGAGCTTGTCTGAGTTGATTAAAAGAAAAGATATAAAGCTTAATTTGTTGAACTCTGTAATATGTTGTTTCAATTGTAGATTTTTCGGTGCTTTGTTGTAGTATTGAAGTATCTTTGTCTGGGTTTTTGGCATCTATAGACAACTCTAAAACATGATGTAAGGCAGCTAGCTACAACAACAAATAGTATAGCAGCCATTTATACATGGCTTGTGGTGTTGACATTACCAAGGTCTGTGGAAAGTTCTTTGGTTGTTTTTTCTCATTATCTATGTAGCATTGGATAACTCTTGCTTTGTCTTCCCCTTACTGGCTTCTGTCTTTGTGCAGTCCCATGGCCGTGCTAATGTGGAGCTGATGTGGCTACTAAGTTCTGTCACACCAATTGTTCGGTGAACAGAATGATTCAATTTAAAGAGAAATCAAGCAAGGCGGTGCGTTAGTTGCTGTACGATTGCTATCACCTTTTATTTGTTTATTTCCTAAATCGCCTTCCATTTTAGATTTAGAGCTTGTACAGTATTTCTTGTTGAGAGGATATTTGTACCACATTAGTTGACTTAAACATGTCCAATCTGCTTATAGATTTGAAAATGGCACATGTGAAAGGAGGTGAAAATTACCATTAGGTACCCACCTAGCAGATGTTTTATTATTGAAGTATTTCAGTTGTGATCCCCAAAGTAGCTGATATTTACTTCAGAAATATTGAATACTGATGCTTGCGGAAGTCTTGTATCCATGTCTTCATGAAGACTTATTGTTATACTGACTTCCAGTTACTATCATCCTTGTGTCACACAATTTTGTTCTGCAGTTCTAAGTTTCAATTGTATGGTTTGAGCATGTTTACTTCTCTCCAATATATGCTTCTGGATGTGTTTATCTGGTCAAATTTTTTAATGCATGGTAAAAATGCTCTTGTATCTAATGATATTTGATTTTATCAATCAGTGCAAACTAACAGCGAGGGCTCTCTCTCTCTCTCTCTTTGATAGGGAGACGAATAAGTTGGGGTTACACTTCTGACTTATCCTGTTTGGACGGCTTCTGATATTCTCCTATATCAGGTGATCTTTTATTCCTAAACCTTACATATAGAGGATGCACGTGCACACCAGTGTTTGAATTGATTGTTTGATCTTCCTTTTTTCATGTTTTCTTGACAAAATAGCATGAAAAGGGAAATAATTGATAGCTTCTTTGGGCATTCTACTTGTGGCCATGTGACTGTGTTATCACTTGTAGGTTTTTTTTAAATACTTGTAGCTTTTATTTATTTTATTTTATTTTATTTTATTTTAAAATTTCGGCAACTTAAAGAATCTGATAGTTATTCTCCCTTAGCTCTATTATATACTCACTATGGTTTTAAAGATATTTGACTTTTAAATGTCTTTGGCATGAAACCCCGCAGTTTGATTTGGTTCCTGTTGGTGAGGATTAGAAACAATATCTGGAGTCAACCCGTGAGCTGGTTGAGTGACTTAACTACATATATGGAAGGAAGTGGAAGAAAATGGAAAGGTAAGTATAGCATTTCCCTAGCCGTGGGACCCGAATAGTACCCTTTTAGAAGGTTCAATTTTTATGGTTGATTCTATTCCTTGAAGCCTCTTTATACCCCACCCCTTGAACTCGTGAAATATAATGAAAGGTTGATTCAATGTTGTAGGTTCCTGAACCTCTTATCCCACCAGCAGGTGCTCAGGTAATATCACTCACTGACGGTCTCTCTAAGGTAACAAGGGTTTGCATTTTTTGTCTATGGGTTTCTATACCACTAGATGTCTTCCTAATTGATGTAGGAGGGTGAACGGACTGAGTACTTAAAAAATTTTCATGGTTCTTGGTGTTTACTCCTTTTTTTTTAATTTAAATTTATGGGTATTCATTCTAGCTCCTTTTAGCAGTGAAATTGCCTGACTAGAAAAAAGGAACCCACTTTTCTTGAAGATTGATTGGCTCACTAGGTGTAACAAAGTTCACATTTCCTCTTCATTTTTCCTGCCTTCTTCTCAACACCCAATTTAGCATTCCATATGTCCAAAAACAGGTAAACTTCTATGTTATCCTATAACCTCTCATTAATATGTAACCAGCCTCCTTTCTCCAACAAGAGGTATGATGTGTTCCACCTTGCTTTCCTATTTTGTGGATTCTGATCCCCTTCTCCCTTTCTTTATATATTCACTTTTTTTTTTTTTTTGGGTGGGGGGGGGGGTGACTAATGTGGCCTTTCAGTAACTAAAAAAATATAAGTTGGTCTGTTATATGTACGCTGCTCAAATCTGATTTTGAGGAATCTTCTTTGTTTTACTTCTTTATTCTAACAATTTTGGATTTTGAGGTTAATGACATTTTTTTTAATTAATGAGATTGCATCCCACTTGATAAACTAAGATATAACTGAAACAAAAATAATATAATGTTGTTATTTTGTAGTTGTGATTGTGTTGTCTCCTAATTGATTGGGAAGCTGCTGACATGATCAATCTGAACTGCAATTCATTATCGCGTGTTGAATTTTCATCCAGGTCTAAACACTTACTTTTTTCCTTTTTTGTGTGTTTGCAGATGTCTAAGTTTGCTCCTTCTGATTAGTCCCGAATCAACCTTCTTGACCCAAAAGATGTTAGGGCATGTAGTGATCAGTCCCGAATCAACCTTCTCCCATAGTTGCCGTTTTTATCAGAGCAATTCTGAAGTCTTATTCGTTTCTTATATTTCATTCTTGAATTTTGAAGTGGTTAGGGCATGTAGTCATCATGTACAACTGAGGTTAGTGAATGCTCCTGTTAGGAGGAGTAATCGTTAGCAAAGTGGAGGAGTTAAAAGAACTAGAGTAAGCTGAAAAATTATGGGGATTAAACAAAATATATAGATGCCTTAGTTTTACCTCTAATGCTTGCTTTAAACAGGGTTGAATGATTCAATAGGATTTATGCCCCAGGGTTTAGAGGGGCATATTTCCACCCCTTCCTCTTATTGTGACTATTCCTCTAATTATGAAGATTTCATTCTCATGCAGGATTGGGAGCCTTTGTCATTTCTACAGTGACAAACTGCATCGTTAGTGAAGTTTTTTGGATTTTGAAGGAAGTATGTTTCTTACGAGATAGTTTTTCTCTTGTTCTAGTGATCCCCTACTGAGATGCTCATTGTTGGGTATGAAGATGATTTCATTTTGGAAATTTATGGTAAAATTCAGTTCTTTACCTAGAGTATACCAAAGCCTTCTATTTCTTTCCTCTCATTTATGTTTGTATAATTGCAATTAAAGTCAACTTGCAAAATGTAGAGGTCTCCTATTTCACAAGTTTTTATTTATGTGAAAATACAATTTATAGAATATAGACTATAAAAACATGATGAATAATGCAAAAACTACTTGTCATTGGATGGTGTTGCCCTATGTTTGAGTGATGCATTCATTCTGAATTGACATTAGAGAATCTAATTTTCATTGGACATGGAAATTTCTTGTGTTGTGGCCTGAGGGTTGATGAACATGCATGATGGGCATTGTAGGGAATACTTCCATTGTCATGTTTAGAGTAAACTTTTCTTTCACTCCATGGAATTAATTCTTGTAGCAAATTATGGAGAATGTTTGCAGGCCCAACATTCTATTAAATGGTACTACAGTTAATCAGGTTTTATTTTTTATTATTATTATTTTTTTGGGGTGGGGGGAGGGTGGTGGGGATCTCCAGCTGGTATGTTTGTAATAGCAACATGGATTTGTTATTGTCTTCTCCCACTTCTGGCAGATCAATGTAGCAGTGATAAGCCGAGCCATGTAGGATTATGTTAGGAAGTGCTTCGTTATTCTATTTTATTTTTTCTCTCTTTAGGTGTATGACAATAGCTTCCATGACTGAAAAACCGAGCCATGCAGGTAATTATGTCAAGCAGTGGTTCGTTATTTATTTATTTATTTTTGTTCTCTTTAGACGGATGACAATAGTTTTCAAGTCTGAAAAACTGCAGTTCGGCTCTGTGTATGAGAAGAGACAAGGATCAGGGAGAAAAGGAAGGATGAAAGGTGAAACAGTGACGGCACGGGTGGCCTAACTAGGGCAGCAAGTGATAGGGGAGTTTGCTACCATCAAGAGGAAGGAGAAAGGACCAGATGAGGGTCGAGCCACAAGGTGGAGATGATGTGACATGGTCCAAAAGGATGAAATACCAAACATACCTCTCACGCTTTCTTTCTTTGGACATATTGGATGGTGAAGAAACATTACATAAACATAGTGTAGCTGAAAAGTGGATGTTGAGATGGATGATTTGTAAAATTAGAAAAGATAATGAATGAATAAATTGGAGCTAATTTAGGAGTAGTTCTGATACATGATAAGTTGAGAGAGTGTTTGAGGTGGCATGGACATGCGTGATAGAGATCTTAAGTAGTGATATGATTTAGGTTGGAGGCGCTAAAAGAGATAAGGGCAGGCTTAAAACGACTCTAGGAGAAATAGTGAGGACATAAATGCATACTTAGGACTAGTAACAAATATCTCTTTGAATAGAGTTTATTAGCCCAAGAGGATCAATTTGGGATAAGGCTGAGTTGAGTTGGGTTCGTTTTTTAAAATTTGGGCCAAATTTGTGAAATTATGTGTAATATCCAATGGCAATTAGATAGTTGGGTGTCAAGGTATAAGAATCTCATGTTTGGTATCAAAAACTCTGATAGATTCTTCCATATGAAGATTCTTAAACTAAAATATATGACAACAGCACTTGGAATGTGCATTCTCATTTAACATTCCTCCAAGTAATTACACATTGAATTACAATTTTTACCTATTATATCCTAGATATCTAGTCAATTGTTTCTCTTGAACCTTCAATCCTAATTTATGTTACTTGCAGACTGGATCAGTTCTTCAGCTTGAAGGTACAAATGGATGTCATACATTTACAATCTCTACTTTACGTTGTTTCTCAGAGCTTGGAAACTTATTTGTTGAAAGTGATCAATCAGTTGGGTAAAGTATATGCCGTGCATCAAGGTCTACGGGCTTGTGCCTACTATTTGTCCCCATATATTTAACTATTACTCTTCTACTCTGAGTTGTTGACTATGCTGCCTATAAAGTGTAGTTGAGAAGAAAATCACTTGTTTCCTGCTGCCCCTGCTTTGACAGGTTATTGGGAGACCGATTCCAATTATTCAGAAGAAGTCAGTTGATTGTGCATTTTTCATAGAGGGAGTACTCACAAAGTTGAACAACTTCTCAATATCCAAATTGTGAGTTATGTTAAACAATCTGCAGGTGCGTGTTACTTTGTTGATCTTTCCATATAAGAGTGTGTCATTTAAGTTTTTGATTGAATGGATGTCTACCCTTTGAGGGTTGAGTTGACCCTCCCGTTCTTTGTCATTGGATTCTTTACTGATATTTCTATTAAATTGATTATGTTAGATTTTTTTTTAACTAGATTTCTTCACAACTTTCCCCCAATTTGGTTGGTGGGTTGAAAGTTTGTATGTATTATAGTGAGAAGAAGGAAATGTTTTACAGTGCCTTTATATCATTCAATAGCAAGAGAACAATTTCTCTTCAACACTGCAATTTTTCAATGAACTCTTTCATGAGAGATCATCACACTCCTCTTAACAACTGGACACCACACTTAAATTTATCCTCTTTAACCCCCTTCTAGAGGCTCTTACAGAGGGCATGAGAATGCTCCAATGTCCTTTTCTTTTCCTTTTTTATTTTTTTATTTTATATTTGGCTTCAGTCCAGTTAAACTCTTTGCCAAGACATGAAAAATTCCTTGCCAATACTTGGGTCCTACAAAACTCTTCTTTAAATACAGAAAGGAACTCTTTTCTTTTTATATTTTCTAATTTTCAGCTATAGAAGAAAGGCTTATTATTAAAGATAAGGAGAACCTCAGTGTCCACTGAAGCATGCACATATCATATCAACACATAATACAACAAACCAGATTCAGAAACAGTGTCTTTGGAGTTGGTTCTCTTCAGTCCTCAAACTAGCATTGTGTTTAACTGACTGCGACCTTTCTTTTTAGCTCATCAGTTGTTAGCACTTCCATCTGATGTAGCACTGGGTCAAACAAATTGTAACCGGAATATGGTGAATCCAGTCTAAGAAATATTGGTTCTAGCTATTCCAAGTACCGATCCATTCAACTTAATGTACATAGACTAACTTTTATGTAAGCCTACTTGCTACCTTTCTATGTAATGGGAGTCATGTTCTTAAATATATTTTTTTTAATAGTTACTAAGTGGTTTACTTGCTATTTGATGTCCCATGACCCTTGAGATACAAATGTGGGTTTAAAAAAAAAAAAAAAACATGGGCTACATTTTTATTTAAATTTTACCAAAGTGAGACTACTTTTTTTCCTCCCTAACCAAAAGTTACAATTGACTAAATGCCTGTTGAACAACTTGACAAGACAGAATTCCTTTGGTCATTTTCCCAAAAACTTACTGGGAGAATATCTTCTCCAAATCTCATTTTTGTTCAATCACAATCAACTACTCATTTAGGGATATGTTTTGGTGCAAATTTTTGATACTGTAGATGCATTTGCAAATGTTAACGTAATAAAATAACCAACTATCCTAACTATCTGCTTAAGTCAAGTCAAAGCAGTTAGTCCTAATCGTGTGAACTTTATTAGTTTTCTTTTTCAATTAGGCTTGTTAGTTTCCTTTTCTTAGTTGAGTTTACTTTATATTAAATTTGTAACTAGGACTCTAGCTTATAGAGTCCTAGATCCTATCTAGAAGTTGATTGCTATTTTCTATAAATATAAACTACAAGGAGGAGAATAGCACTATCGATTTTGCTCTCTCTTCCTCTCTCTCTCTCTCTCTCTCTTCCTTTATCGTGTTTTCTTCCATTGGTCATTGCTTGTTTGTTTTAGTTTATTTCTTTTACCTAACGTGGTATCAGAACTCATTGATTAGAAGCTGGTTTTATTTCTCTCTGGTTTTGATAGTCTTCTAAGGTCTCCTCTACCTGGTTGCAGCAACCTATGCTGCCTACTGATACGATAATTTTTTGGCTACTATTGAGTTACTGCTACTGACTTTATTGCTGCAGTTTCTAAAAAAAGGTACCTTCTATTCTTGTTGCAACTTTATTTTCTGGGCCTATTTTTTATTTTCTACTACTGCTGAAGTTTTTTTTTGGACTGTTTACTACCTACCACAATCTCTATGCTGTTGCTGCTAAACCACTGCTGCTCCTTTTTGCTGCCGCAACCTCTTTCTAATTAAATCTCTTCTGCCTTGATCTGATCTCTCTGCTTCCTCATCGGATCTGATTTCATTGGCTCTTGTCTCACAAAAAATGACCTGATTTGGAACTATTAGCATTCACACATGACTTTTTCTCTTACTATCAAGAGAATCTAGTAAAGTTTCGTTGACCCGAACAACTCGCCCCCCAAAATAAATAAATAAATAAAATTGATCAGTCCGATTATTGCCTAGGATGCTGTTTAGATGGGATCCTAGATTAGCCAGTGTTTGTAACAATGGATACTCCGAATTATCTGCATACAGACAAATCATCCGTGAGTTTGCCAACTCAAATGCAACTTGGATTATTTCTCCACACTATTTAAGGAGGTTATTGTACGCATTGGAGCTACCTACATCAAGTTGGGTCAGGTAAGTCTTGTTTGTGCTTTTACTTACATTCTTTCTAATTTTTTTAGTTGGAAAGATCACATGATTTGCTGGGGGATGTGCATCTTGAATGGGTTGGGGACCAGCCAAGACCTAATCTTTTGAAAGGAAAGGTTAACCAGCAACTTGCTTCCTGAACTCACCCGGTTCCCTGGAAAGCTTGATCTTAACTCAACGTAGGTTACAAACCATCCACTTGGTTTACAAATTGTGTAAGTTCAGTGCAACTTATAAAAGGAAATGTAGGATCTTCACTCAATATATTTTACCTGCCATTATCCATACTTATCTGATATCATTTTACTGATATGAAAAAAAAAACCCGTTTAATTCTATGAACAATAAAAGAATCAATAATAGAATAAAGGCACCTTCTTTCAATTTTTTTAAAATTTTAAAATATAACAAACTCTCTCTTTCTCTCTAAAGAAACATTTGACGTTGGGAACCACCCTCCCCCACAAAATTTTTTTCCCTACCATCACAAATATGAGCTATAACTTTAGGTTGAGTTGGTATGGTCAGATCCAAATCCCATTCGCATTGCCACTCCTTCATTCCTACTTTCATTCTTCTGCCACTTCATTCATGTTAGAGTTGTGTAATTATCATTTTCATGAGTAATTAAATTTGAACTCAAGAGATTTATTGGACTTATCTAGACATCTTTCCTTGTTTACTGGTTTAGTTTCTTGATAAATTGTGTTTACATCGTGTTTCTTTTTTCTTTTCCTTTTTTAATAAAGATTGATCTCTATAGTCATAGAGTTGTTTCATGATCTTATTTATTCTTGCAATTGGCAGTTCATTGTGTCAGCACCAACATTGTTTCCACCTGAATATGTTGAGGAATATCATAATTGCTTTGACCTTTCTTATTATATGTTAGGAATTAGAAAGGCCAATAGAAAGTGTCTATGAGTATGTTGATCCTGTGCTTGTTGCCTCGACCTCCATTGCTCAGGTGTACTCTATGCTTTATTGAATTTGTTTTCTCACCCTACTTCAGGGCATATGATACAAAGCTTTAATTTTTTTTGTTCATGTTCATGGTGCAAAACTCAGAGGTTCCAATGAGTGTGTTGTGATAAAAGTTTTAAAGCCTGGGGTAGAGGATATATTAGTTTCTGATTTGAATTGTGTATATGTTGTTGCCTGCATTTTGGAATTCCTGAACCCTGAGCTCAGCCGTGCATCACTGGTATGGGGATGATGGTTGCTTACTTTAACCTATATATGCAACTCTTTACTTTTATGACTTCGATGCCAAATTTAAGCAGCAAATTAGGGTGATTTTTAATGTCATGATGGAATATGGATTTTACCCTTGGTTTTTATTAATAAGTAAATATCGTCAAAATGGACAAGGCCTTTATCAGTTGAAATTCTTATAGTTCCAAATAGAGATAGCATACTCACCATTTATTGTAGTTAGTACTATTGCTAGTTTTGGGGAATGGATTTCCTATTAGTCAAAACAGTAGATTTGTGGAATCAATTTATGAGTTGTCCAAGTAAGGGCATTGCTAGTTTGTCAATTCAAAACAATGGCCTTGTGTAATATCCTGATCTTTGTTTGCACATTTTTTTATCCTATGAGTTCAATTAATGAAGAAAGTTAATATTTCTTTGTTCACCTGCTTTCTTTTCCTAGTTGTTCTTTGTGCTAGAAGTTTTGGATATCATTGCTGTCCATCCTTTCAGTAGAATGACATCGTTGAAGATATAAAGGACTCGATGCTTAAAGAAGTTGACTTCATGAAGGAAGCTGTAAACATTGAGGCTTTTAGGATATCTAGAAGCCATGGGACTCACAAGAGAGGCTATGGCTTCGAGTTTTTTCCTCACAAAGGCTATATGGAGTTTCCCTTACTGACCTGGACTCTATAAGCTCACTTGTTTCGGATCCGCATCCTCTCCTCCTAGTGCATCTGGGAGGACGGGGACGCCCCCATCGGATGGCCGGCATGTGGCTCTCGGGAGAATCCGAGCCGACACCCCCTGTCGACTTAGCTTGTCGGCTCGGACGTGGGGCTCTGATTCTTTTGAGAGCCACGTGTTGACCATCCTACAGGGGCGTCCCCGTCCTCCCAGAACCACTGGGAGGAGAGGATGTGAATCCCACTTGTCTCTAGTCCAAAGACTAGTCTAATAACTGCATTTAATGTGTGGTAGGTCTTTAAACTGTATTTTAACTTCACCTTCTTGCACATTTCACATTCTATTTTGATTTTCTTTATTGGATCTACAGTGTGACTTTTTTTTTTCCCCATTGTGTCGAGTTTTTGTTTTTATATCTCCATTATTTTTGTCTCATCTGTCTTGTGCAGGTTTGGAAGTTTACTTGCTTGTGAAGCTTCCACGCTGATGTTCACGCAGGAAATTTATAGCTATTTCGTGATGGGAGAATTGAGTTTCTCGATTTTGGTATGTTCATTTTCACAAAATTAAGCTTGCAATTGTCTCTCTTCTTTTAATATATATCTGTTCCCCCCTCAGTTCTTGATGAACAAATACCTTTTTAAAAAACACAGTAACAATTATAATTGGTCCTTTTCTGGGTAATTTTAAATTTGAACAATATCAATGTTGCCATAACATTCTGATGCTTTGTCTTTTGTCTTGCGAAAACATTTGGACAATAGCATTTTATCATTTAACAAAATGGAGTGAGTTGATTCAGTGTAGATTATGAGACTGTAAATGGTGTATAACATTCAAGAAAGAAAATATTTATTTCAACTTTGGGAACCTCTTATGGCTTTTGCTTGGTGCAATTTTAAAAGCTTTGGCTTCAACGTGAAGACATGGGTCTGAGTCTATGGGCAGCCACTTAAAAAATTGCTAAAAGTTAGGACTGACTGCAGTCCACTCCTCCATGGAATCTACGAAAGCAAGACTGCATTGGGTTACAGCTCCTGCCCCCCTTTTTTTAAATAATTTTGAAGACTCACTTAGAAGTATTAGATTTAAAACATGGACTGAGACAGATGAATATGGTGGTAGCATATTCAGCTGGAGCCTCTTCGTCATAGATATATCTTTTTTATGTATTGCGTTGTTTCTGAAAAATTCTCTATTCATGTGAAAATATTTGAGTTTCAATTTTTATTAAACCTGGATTTTATACTTTTACATTGCTATTCCTACTTCCAATTTTTGCTATTGAGGCTTTTCTATTCATTACTGCAGCTATCTTGCTGCACTGTTCTGATTCTGCAATTTCTTTGTGTGGTTTTACCAGAAAGAATAGTATGTTGATTTTCAATTACGATTCCATCCATATGTTGCTTATATTTTTTTATGAAAGTTGATCTTTCAAATTTATATCATATGAAATTAACTTTTCAGGAATTGTTGGACGTATATCCCATAATGGACAGCTATGGAGGTATTCTTGACATCAATTGCTAGTGAAGATTATGAAGCAATGGCAACTGCCTTAATTGAAATGGGTGCTACAGATAAGGAGGTGGATACCAAGGCCTTTGCAAGAGACCTGAAAAGATCTTCTCATCGATAGAGGCAAGCAATTTATGCATTACTTTTCATTCAGTTCTAGATTATTAAATTCAGATATTTAGTTCTCTTACCACATAATTTTCCAAAATGAAAGTAAAGACCTGAAATGGCTTAGGCTACGGTTTGGCATCCTGAATGTTCAAAATGAAAAGCCATTTTGGCATTTTGAACAGCCATATCAATGTTCCATTTCTGTTTTGGCCACTTTTTTGATTTTTTGGCCTTTCTTGTCTTCTGGGAACTTCCAACAATTTTGAGAAGGGGGAGGAGCATTTTTAGATGTCCCAAAGTTATCAACAGCACATACTATGCCCATGTGTATATTTATCGGGAGAAATTTTAGAACTCTATGTAGCTGAACTATACCCTATTACTTGTCGTAGTTGGTTCCAATAGAGGGTTGATGGTTGAATATGGTAGAATATATTTTGGAGAAGTCACAACCTCCAAATTTCCATGATCTTGACCAATATTATTCTTTTTTATGCTACATAACATTTGGGACGAGGGGAAGAGAAGGAAAGCTGATGAATGGCAATTGATGCATGGTTTGTGGAATCCGCTGTGACTGTTGATGCCAAATGCTATATGTAGCAACCTTCACTTTGTTGCATTTTCTTTTACACTTGGAACTCATAACTCTGCACAGCATGAGGCATCATTCTTACCATCTGCTGGTGGGTTCAATTGATCTATAACTTGGAAATAGATATTTTAGGAGCAATAGAAAGGAATGCTGTAACCGAGGTGGGTGAACCCTCATAGATATCAGGTGCCCGCATATATAGAGTCAAAAGAGATATGGAGTCCGAAGGGGAGGGAGGTTTTCTTCGGGGCTCGAGAGATGGAATAGATAGGGCCCCACAAGTTGTTAATTTGTCGGGAGATTGGGGCTGATCTTGCTTGCTTTTTGCTGGTTACATCAAATCTTCGTTTACTTCGTTTTTCTCTTTCAGTAGCCCCCTTCCATATATATGAGTTCTAGCCTAAGCATAACCTAATTTTAGGATGGTCGACCTCTTGCATCCTTAAGTTAAACGAGAGCTCTAGTGATCTATTCCTTTCTTATAAGGAAGCAGATTTTTACGTGTGTATCTTGATAGCATGAGCGGTAAGGCGCTGGAGAGGTGCCTAAGTGGCTAAGTGTACCTAAGGTGTACCCAAGGCGTTCCCAAGGTGCTTCCAAGGAGTTCCCAAGGCACTTCCAAGGCGTTGGAAGGTTACATCTTAATAAGAGGATTTATACAAAAAGGAAAGGTTTATTGTTTTAATACATATGCATGATTCCATGCATTTTGGTGTATATAATATTTTATACATCCAATAAAAACGCTACAAATGACATTAATTAAAAACAAATAAACAAATAAAACAAGGTGTGAATCGTGTGATACAATAAGGTAATGTAGGATAAGTCCCCAACTCTACAAATTTGGATCCAGCCCTATAGGAGGATTGCTTCTTGAACAACATAAAGAGCATTAGTTTCATAATTAGGAGGTTTTACTCAAAGCCTTAACTAACCGTCAGATGATCCTCAAATTGATCAGGAGTAGAGGCCTATGGGAAGGCTGGTTGATGGCAAAGGTGCCCTAGTTTCCAAGGCGTCTGGACACCTAGGCGGTGCCTTGATAACTATGATAAATTATGATACAATGGTTTTTATTTGCACATGTATTGCATTTTTTTTTTGTATGCTAACAACGCATATCCAAACCTTTGTTCTGACTAGTTCTGCTCATAGTTCGAAATCTCGAGTCTCGAGGGTGTCTCCACTTTCTGAGAAACTGAGATCTCGAAAATCTCGGTCGAGATCTCGGCGAGACACTGTACAAAAGCCGTGAAGGCTTAAAATGTGTATTTCGACCCTAAAATGATCATTTTAAAGCTTGATACTCTGGGGGAACCTTATTTTAGCATATATAAACAAATTTAAACCATAAAACTGTATAAATAATCACACATGGTGGTTGTTTGGGTTTAAACCTATGTTTGGTAGTGTCGGTTTGAAATTCAAATGTAAACCTAGGGTAATATTGGCTATTCTACATAATGTAACACTAATAGAAGATCACAGAAGACCAAATGAGCCAGTAAAATGATATATTAGGAGAAGAATAAACATAATAACACTTAATTAGTTAATTATCATAGTAAAATAAACCCAAGTAGTCAAGTAGACTATACAATCATAATTCATACATTATGTCGAGACCAGTCAAGAACTAGTCGAGCCGAGAACTGGTCGAAAATGTCGAGAAATGGTCGAAAATGTTGAGACCAGCTCGAGAACTAGTCGAGATGGTCGAGACACTGTATCGAGGTGAGATCTCGTCTCGAGCCCCTCGAGATCTTCGAGATCTCGCCGAGATTTTAAACACTGGTTCTGCTGCGGGCCTATATTGACCCCATAACCGCATGGACCGGGTCATTCCGGGGTTGAATGATAACCATTCAACTTTCACCAAAAGCAGTGAAGAGCACTAAATCCCCTTGTGTGAGTGGCCCCAATGAGGTAAGAGAAGTCGAACTCAGAACCTTCCGCTTCTTGTAGGTTACTTGCCAAATGAGCTACTACCCCCTTGGGGTTATGATAGATTTTTTTGATTAAGGTCTGTACCTGATATTGCATTGATCCTGATCCGAGGACAACAATTTTCTGCCCTTACAAAATTTCTGTAAGGCGGTGTTGTGAATTTGTTGGACTGTTCTCTTTCTCTTTCTCTGTCTCTTTCTCACTCAGATATTGAGATTTATCTATTATATAATATGCATCTGTAGAAACTTTTCATTCTTTTTAATTCCTTAACTTATCCAAAGACATCATGATAGGATCTCCAATCAAATCTATAGGAGAAGATTGAATGTGGCATTTTTCTTGTTCAAAAGGCTGTATATCAAGTTGAAGTTGTAGTGCTCCATTTGTTAAACATGTAAATTTTATGTTATTGCTCTCCCTCTCTTTTCCTCCTCTTTTGAGGTTCTTTCACATCGGAGGTGTTTTGATTTCTAAACTATAGCTTTTGGTCCTTATATCTCTGCATTGTGGGTTTTACTGTGCCCGGGGAGCTGTTAAATTGGAACTTCGGTGTCCTAAAAACATTAATGGAGTAGCTGTAGATCCTCAGCCAGATTGGAGCTTGGATTCACTCACGTCAGAGCTGAATTCACTGGAAGTGCAACTCAATGCCTCTTCCTTACGCCATCTACCTTTTACTAAATCAAGAATCCGGTACACTCTTGTTCGTAAGCCTCTGTTGTATTCTTTTTTTGCCGTTTTTCTGCCAGGTTGATAAGCCATAGAAGATGCAATAATATCCTATGCGGAAAACAGTGAAATAAAGAATGTGTACCAAAACATTACTCTTATACATTGTGCTTTTTATGGTAAAATATTTAACATATACAATAACTCCGGCAATTGTAGAGGTTTAGGGTTTTAGAACTAACTAGGCTTCCCAAATGGTTAACCGCATTTAGTTGGAAAATTATGGTTATGTTTAAGAAAACTATGGGGCTCATTGAATTAGAAGAATAAGAGTTAAGAGAGAGAAGATGAGTAAGATGGTATTCTCCTTGATAATAGTTGGCAAAAGGGAGAGGAGGGAATGACATAACTTGTTTAAAGAATTAGGGAGAGGAATAGATGCCTAAGACACACCTAGAACTTAAGGAATGAGACTCTACCTCCCAAGTTAACATCGATTATTATTCAATAGTTCCTTCTGAGATAGAACATCAGATGCCTATATGTGTTTGTGACTCTAAAAAGTGATGCCTACTGCCTAGCACACCCAGGGATTCGAAGAAGTGGGTCTCTTCTAACATGACAATTTCAACTCATATTCAATGGGGACCGGTCATTCCATTGATCATTTGAAGAAACCATGGAAAAGAAAAGGAGGACTGCTATTAGGTTCTTCACATCAAAGTGATAATGGCAGCAGGAAACATGGAAATCATTTTGCAATTAATGATAAAAACTAAAGGGGTACATCCCATTTTAACTAGATGTATCTTGTATTAGTTCCAACTTCCAAATTATATAGGTTAAATCACTAAGAGAAAGCAAAGAAAGAAGGAAAGGAGGAGGAAGAAGAAGAGAAGGACAAAGAAGAGGAATGACAAAAAAGGATTTGCGAGAGGGAAAAGTTTGGAGAGAAAGATCGATATCACTCCAGTCTATATTGACTGATTTAAAATGTTTAACTTGAGATTACTTAAATGCCCTTAAACTATTCTAGTTCAACCATTGAAGTTGGTCTTTACTAAGGAGGATCAGTGACTGTGGTCATTGGTGTAACGAAAAAGCTGCATTCAGGGCCAAAATCTGCTGGGGCCGAAGAACAACTGAACCAGATCACTGTAGAGACTGGTTAACCTATTATAGCTTGGAAATGGCCAAGGGAGTCAACTTTTTTACCGAATAAAAGTTGAGATAAATTGAGAGACGTTCTTATTTGTTTTGAATTAGGCATCACAATGTGAGAGAACACAAGTTAGCAAAAAAGTAATCTTTCAGAAAAGACCAGAGAGCAAAGGATGGAAGTTAACTGAACAACGTGAGAGAGAATACCCTGGACTATGCAACACTTATCCAACTTAAGTTGACTAGGTTTAAGTTATGCCAGAAGTCAAAGTAAGGATTTAAATAGTTTATGATTTTTAAGGGTTAAGGAAGTTTGCCACAGGCAAAGGAGAAAAAAAAAATCATAAATTTTTGTATGAGAAAATAGATCATGGCAATGACAACTAGCACATCCTCGTGCCATACAGGAAGGCCAAATTTAAGTTACATTAATGTAAGAAAAAATCACAACTTTGTATGAGAAAAATATAGGCTGAATTTGTACATTATTGTTTCAATTTTTTCTTCTAGTGTTGATGGTTTTGTACAATCTATGTACAGCTGATCCTTCTTATCCACCACCACCACCACCACCCAATATTGAGGGTTGAGGAATTGTGCCACATATGCATGAAAACAAATTATGCCAATAACGATTAGGTTGCATAGAAGAGCAAAGAGTAACAAAGATAGATATTACATAGGCGGTTTAGACACCTGGTTCTCTGATATGATGTACATGTAAGCATAGTTGGTAAGAAGACAAGGCGATCCAAGGCGTTCAGAGCCATCCTGGGAGCCTAGGCGACGAAGGCGTTTCTAGTGTATTTTTTTATTTTTAAAATATTAATGTTATATTAATGATTATATATATGCAACATTCTATATAAATAATCAACATTTAAAACATAACTTAATTAATATGAGAAAACCAACAAGGCAACAAATAATGAGTTAAGTAGGCAACACGTATTTATAACTAATATTTGCGTATTTCTAACAAATTTGATCGGAATGTAACTCCTTTAATATAGACCGGATTCAAGCAATCTCGAATTCGTTGCAAAGCTAGCATAATCAGTTTTTCAACAAATCCGAGTTATAATGAAGGAGTTACACTCCGATCAAACCTTGTTCGGAGTACGTGAATGCTGTTTAAAGTCGTTTGAATGTAAATTATTTTTTAGGCATCAAAGCAAGAGATTATTTTGACGCGTTCTTGGTTTTTAGTGACGCTTTACTATAATAAGATTTACGAAATTTTTATATTTAAAAAAAAGCCTAGCATTTGGAAGTTGAATATCGTCCCGTACCAAAAAATATGGTTTTTGTTCTTGAATTGGAGGGTGACTTTTTATTCTTATAGAATTTGAATTTTAGACAATTTTTATTAGATTCAAATTGGGGGGGGTTATTTGCTTATTTATGAATAATATCTTAACTAAATGAAATTCATTTATTTAAATGACATTAGTCATAAATAAATACTGCTTAATAAATGTTGTTCCTGTCTAGCCTAATAAATATAGTTGTCAAGGCGACAAGGCGATCCAAGGCGTTTGGGGCCATCCTGGGCGCCTAGGCGACCAAGGCGTTCCCAGTGTATTTTTTTTATTTTAAAAATATTAATGTTATATATATATATATATATATATATATATATGCAACATTCTACGTAAATAATCAACATTTAAGACATAGCTTAATTAATATGAGAAAATCAACAAAAAAAACGAATAATTGAGTTAAGTAAGCAACACGTATTTATGACTAATATTTGCTTATTTCTAACAAATTTGACTAGAGTGTAACTCCTTTAATATATTTCAGATTCAAGCGATCTCGAATTCGTTGGAAAGCTAGTATAATCAGTTTTTCAACAAATCCAAGATTGTTTGAATCCTAGTTATAATGAAGGAGTTACACTCCGGTTAAATCTTTTTTTCGGAGTACGCGAATGTTGTTTAAAGTCGTCTGAGTGTATATTATTTTTTGGGCATAAAAGCAATAGATTATTTTGGAGCGCTCTTGGTTTTAGTGATGCTTTACTATAAAGAAATTTATGGAATTTTTATATTTCGATAAAAACCTAGCATTTAGAAGTTGAAAATTGCCCCCGTATCCAAAAATACGGTTTTTGTTCTTGAACTGGAGGGTTGACTTTTTATCCTTCTGAAATTTGATTTTAGACTATTTTTATTGAATTCAAATAGTGGGTATTTGCTTATTGATGATCATTTTCTTAAATGATATTAGTCATAAATAAGTACTGTTTGATAAATGTTATTCTTGTCTAACCTTATAAATCTTGTAAAGCACATTCAAAGATCAAAGGAAAAAAAAAACACACACATATAAGACCCAAGACGATCGCCCAGGAATTCTGGGCTCCGAAGGTGTCCAAGGAGGCGCCTAGGCAACGCCCAGAGAGGCTGGGCAATCGCTCAGGCAACACTAATAAGGCGCCCAGGCCCTGGAATGGACGCCTAGGCAGGCGTCGCCTAGTCGACGCCTTGACAACCATGCTAATAAATCTTTTGAAGAACATTCAGAATAATACATTGAAAACAAGGCGGTTCCCTAGGCACTCTGGGCGTCCAAGGAGCCCTAAGCGTCTCCCAGAGTACCTGGGCGATCGCCTTTTTCATAGTCACAAGGTGCCCAAGTGCCCAGGCTCCAAAAAAATGCTCGGATGCCTAGGCAATGCCTTGACAACAATGCATGTAAGAGAATTTCTGTTTAATACTTTAATTGCTGCTTGTGTTTTACAATGCTGCGCTGTAAAATAAGCTATGCTGTCTGTTGCCTTGTAAGAGAAGTTTCCGTTGCAAAGTTGTATGTAGTGTAACAACCATTAAGAAGTACGTGAAATAAAAAATGGACAGTGTACTATATTTTGTAGAATGATACATAATTACTGGTCTCCGTTTTTGTTGTTATGTTCAATAGATGTTTCATATTACTTTTGCTTTGTGTAAGCACCCCATTTTTGCCATCCCCAACCATGAACAAGAGTCTTGATGGCATATTCAGAAGGGTTGCGGGTCAATTCAAGGTTTGGACGATAAGTGGTGATTTCAAAGCTGATGTTGGCAGGCCCTACAGCAAGGTCATGAAAATACCTTCGAAATGATACTAGAATTACTCAATTTCGATATCAAACGAAGAAGATGTCATGATTTTAGTCAGAGTGAAATTGGCTTATTAAATCCAAGGGCTTTTCTGTAAATTATCATAAATTAAGGATTTATTGGGCAAATTATCATGTTTAAAATTGATCGAACTTCATTCGACCATATCTTGATCATCCGAAGTCCGAATCAGGCGATTCAAGTGCCACTGTGCTCCATTGTCTGTCCTCTTTAAAGTGGACGTAAAGAATTTTGGACAGAAGCCGCCAGAGGGTCCCATGCAAAGTTGTTGGCCGAATTATCGTCAAAAGCTTCAATTCTTCATATTTTGTTCATCTGGCGTCCGAATCAGGCGATTCGAGCACCAATGTGCTCCTTTGTCTGTCCTCTTCAAAGTGGACGTGGAAGATCTGAGACAGAGGCCGTCAAAACTTTTCATGCGGAATTGCAAGCTGAGAGGATCCATAATAGAGAGAGAAATCAATCCAATCCATACTTACTCAGCCCAACCCAGCTCAAGCCCGATTTAGTCCAACCCCGTCGAACTCAACCAGTCCAGCCTGACCCAACCCAGACCGGCCCAGATCAAGTCGGGTCAACCCATGTGTATGCACTTTATGTATTTGTTATATATATTTTATATACTATATACATTTATATATTATATATATGTTTTATATATGTTATATTATATATTCTTTTATGCTATATATATATATATATATATATATATATATATAGTCCAACAGAGGCAAGATATATATATATATATATATATATATATATATTTTATATATATTTTATATATTGGGAGTCCAACAAGGCAAGAGAAAGAAAGAGAGAGGGTCAACCCATGTGTATGCACTTTATGTATTTGTTATATATATTTTATATACTATATACATTTATATGTTATATAATATATGTTTTATATATGTTATATTATATATATATATATATATATATATATATATAAAGAGAGGGAGTGGGAATCCAACAAGGCAAGAGAGAGAAATAGAGAGAGAAAGAGAGTAAGAGAGAGAGAGAGAGAGAGAGAGAGAGAGAGGGAAAAAGAGAGAGAGAGAATGGGAAGAGAGAAGAAGAATCCTATTCTCTTCTTGAACCTCCATGCCCCAAAATCCCTCCACTTCTTGAGCCATAAATCCCTCCACTTCTTAAACCTCCATGCCCCTAAATCCCTCTACCTCTTGAGCCATAAATCCCTCAACTTCTTGAACCTCCATGCCCTTAAATTCCTCAACCTCCATGCCCCTAAATCCCTCCACCTCTTGAGCCATAAATCCCTCAACTTCTTGAACCTCCATGCCCTTAAATCCCTCAACCTCCATGCCCCTAAATCTTCCACATCTTGAGTCATAACCCATTACCTCATCTTCTTGAGCCTTCCACTTTAGCCATCCCCCAAAACCTATAATTAGTCCCTTAGCTACCCTAAACCACCTCCATTTGACACCTACCAACTCCCTCAAGCCACCTCCTTCTTGAGCCCAACACCTTTCCCACCCCATGACCTCACTTCCTTGAGCCCAACTCCATCATACATCATCTTCTTGAGCCATGCTCAAGCAACCAAGGGCCATCTATAAAAGGAGCACCCATCTAACCACTTGAGAGATGAAAAAAAAAGGGGAGGGAGAAAAGAAAGAGGGAGAAAGGCTAGAAAAAAAGAGAGGAGAATAGAAGTAAGTTAGAAGAGAGAGAGAGAGAGAGAGAGAGATATTGGAATCAAGAAGGGAGATTGAGGAAAAGAGAGAAAGGAAAGAAGGAGGAAAGAAAGAGGGAAAGCTTGCCATCAATCGTCTTCAACCATCATCAAAGGCTCCACCCCATTGTTGGGAACAAGGTTGGTACCTCAAACCTTATTTTGATAGCTTTCATGAAGCTCAAATAAGCAAAAAAAAAATTGTCTAAATGTGCCTATTTCGATAATCATGATATTCAAATGCTATATGGCATGTGTTAATACCATGATGTTCATGTTTGATGTGATTTTAATATTGGCCATCAATCTTCGATAAGTTAAATCTAGCCCATTGATTATAAATTTTGATGTGATGAAATATGAGACATTGGATGTTAATTTGGACCGTTGGATTAACATCATGAGTGATTTAAATGGTCTAAAGCATTAGATTATCATTTCAAATGATTTCAACCGTTAGATCTTCACCATGAGTGATTTTGAATGATTTCAACCGTTGGATCTTTATTGTGAGTGTTCTTGAATTTAATTCAACGTTGGATCTTCATTGTGGGATTTTGATCTTGAATGATTTTAATCGTTGGATCTTCATTGTGAATAATTTTGAGGTGATGAAGTATGGGCCATTGGATGTTGATTTGGACCGTTAGATCTTCACTGTGAGCAATTTAAATGATCTAAAGCATTAGATTATCATTTCAATTGATTTCAACCTTTAGATCTTCACTGTGAGTGATTTTGAATGATTTCAACCGTTGGATCTTTATTGTCAGTGATTTTGAATTATTTCAATGTCGGATCCTCATTGTGGGTGTTTTAAAGGAATCTGAATGGTTGAATTGTGATCTTGAATAATTTAAACCGTTGGATTTTTATTGTGAGTGATATTGAGGGATTTGAACCATTGGATCTTGATCATGAGTGTATTTGGTGAACCTAAACGGTTGGATTATCAGGATGAGTGATCTGAACCGCTAAATTATCTTTTGTGAGATCTAAGCCATAGGTCTTAGCTATTTTGATGATATTTGAGTCATTGATCATGATTATAACTTGATGTGAGATCTGAGCCGTTGATTTTTGATGTTTTGATGAAATCTAAGTGTCGATCATGATCATCATTTGAAGAGGTATAACCGTTAGATTGAGGATCTGATATTGTCTACGTTGTTATATCCATGCGTCTATCATGTTCCCTTGATTACGCTGTCATATTATGTACTACCATGTTTGGAATGCTTACAATGTTAGCTTTGTGCACACTGCCGCGCTGATCTGTTGCTGTATGTTATGCTTGAATGATGTTTATGTCGGCAAGAACTTACTTTTCGCTACACCTTAGTCGAACTGCCATGCATGTACACTGTAGAAGACACTCCTAGGTGTGGGGACGTGCATGTAGGCACCCACATTCATGGGAAAGGTAATAATGGAAAATGATAAAAGTCTTAATCAAGAATCATGAAGCCTAGCCCAACAATTCTAAAATCAGGGTTGTAAGTGACAAGGGTAGTTTAGGACGATCCCTACCCCTCAGTTCATTTCCCCTAGGATGCAGAATCTAGATAGGTGTAATGTGAATCCAACCACAGATCATCTAGGATTATTTTTCGGTCCGACTGGACCACCCATATTCTGACCCAAGTGGGTCACCCAATGAACAGTGCCTTTTCGAACTACGCGGATCCTGATTCTCAGGTCAATACCCTGAGATACGTAGGTAGTATGGGAAACTCCCAGATACGGTTCCACACATCAATCAATGTGCCCTCATACATCACTCCCTGAGAGTGCAATCATCACTCCCTGAGAGTACAAACCTTACTCCCTGAGAGTACAAACCTTACTCCCTGAGAGTACAAACCTCACTCCTTGAGAGTACAAACATCACTCCCTGAGAGTACAAATCCAACTCCCTGAGAGTACAAACCTTACTCCCTGAGAGTACAAACCTCACTCCCTGAGAGTACAAACCTCACTCCCTGAGAGTACAAACATCACTCCCTGAGAGTACAAATCCAACTCCCTGAGAGTACAAACCTTACTCCCTGAGAGTACAAACCCTACTCCCTGAGAGTACAACCCTACTCCCTGAGAGTACAACCCTATTCCCTGAGAGTACAAACATCACTCCCTGAGAGCCACACCTTACTCCCTGAGAGTACAACCCATGTAACGAACTACGTTGTACCTGATTTCCAGGACCTTTGGAATACGTAGGCAACTTGGAGGACTCTTCAAGTACGGTACCCCATCTTAGTATCCTTAGGTTCCCCATATCCATATCCGTATCCATATCCTCGTTCACTTCGATCCATTTTAGGCTATCTCTAGATTCAATCTCCATCATCATCAAGCATAAACTTCAACTTGAATAAATTGAATCTAAGAAAGCTTAATCATAATCCACATCCATAAACCTTAATCACTTTCTGTCTCGAACTACGTTTTTGGACTTGATTTCCAGGACTGGAATACGTAGGCAATTTGAGATGTTTTTTGACATCTTAGATTCAGTCCATCACCGAACCAAAGATGGTTCGGTTCATTGTATATTATTTTATTTGTTTTCTTACTTCGAGAACTTGTTTGGCTGAACTTAAGCTAGAAGAACTCAGTAACTTGGCATAGGATCCCCCATGAGCCCTAGTCATCATCCATTGACCATGAACAGTCAGAACCATAGAGTCTAAGGAAAATAGAATCACATAGGAGGCCGATTTTCGGATCGGGCAGTTTTGGGTGCCTAACACCTTCCCAAACTGTACTTTGAACGCTTACCCGTTCTCTGTTGGACCAAAGCCGATATGTTGGGTCATGAGTCAATAGAAGTTTTATCTCAGGATGAGGCTACATATTAGGTCCTAGACCTTAATCTAGGTGGCGACTCCAAATCATTTCACCGTCCATTCAGCGTGGGTGGACATTATTATCCTCACACTTTGTTTATGTAATACTTCTAAGTTCTAACACAGGTGATGTGCAATTACATGCTCTAGATGTCGTCATAGTTGCCAAGGCGCCAAGGCGAACCAAGGCGATGGATGTCTGACTGGGCGCCTAGGCGACCAAGGCGCCAGCCTAGGCGACCGCCTAGGCGACTAAGGCGCCCAATTTTCCAAGGCGACCCAAGGCAGCCTGGGCGCCTAGCGCCTAGGCGACGCCTTGACAACTAAGGATGTCGTTGCTTTTGATTTCCCCCCTTCCCCCCCCCCTTCTTCTTTGTGGTGGCTTCCTTTGTCAAATTACTCTCTATTTATATGTGTTTCTAACTTCTTCTCAGAGAACTTCCCAAATTTAAAGGAACAACTTTAAGTTCCAAAGCTTTTTTAATGCATGTTGATGAGGAGATGGAAGACACTGAAAGTGAAGGTGAAGAGATCCATGATCATCAAAGCTTGGTTGTTGGCACGAGATTCTCTTGTGATGAACTTTATTTAAGGTATAAATGTTTTATCACTACGCCCATATCTTTCTTCCTCTCTAGAATATTTTATTCATTATACAAAGTTAAGAATTTGGTTCGGCTGTCTAGCGTCACCTAGTTGGTTATGTTTATTTTTCTTCTATTTTAGTCTCTCTCTTGGACTCTATTAGAGTTTCCTACTTGGACTCTATCTTTTGTATTTTGACTACTTTGATGAATCCTTTCTTATTTTTATAAATAATGCCTAGTTTGAGGTGGAGAGACAAGTTGTCTCTTCTCTCTCTAGGTTTCTCTCTCCCATCTATCTCTCATTCTCAGTTCACACCACTGTAACATGGTATCAGAGCCTTTCTGATAATACCACCACACCTGTTTTCTTTTCCTCCGTTACTGTTTTGAGAGTGTTCTCAACTCTTTTTCCCTTCTTTCCGTCTGTTTTCTTTGTGTCTGTCCGCATGGATTAAGGAATTAATTCCAGGTTATGGAAGCATACCACTAAGGGGATTAATATGCCAATCATTATGAAGACGGCTCTCAACCAGATTCTGCTTATGGGATCAATTCGAGATCGACTTCTCAGCAACTTAATTTGATGTTGCTGATTTTCTGGGCATACAGCAGATCAGGTTTATTTCGGGGATCAAATCGAGACCCAGCACTTGTATTTTTCTCTGGTTTGACAGCAGGAAACCAACCTTTTTCTTTTGGATCTGAATTTTATTCAGACTTAGATTTATTTTCCGCAAGTTTCAGATCAGATTGAGACTCAGCTATTGGATCAGTTTTTTTGTTCAGACTCAGATCTCTTTTTTTTTTTTTCAGCAAGTTTCAGATCAGATCGAGACTCAGGACTTGGATCAGATTTTTTTTATTCAGGCTCAGATCTCTTTTCCCCCAAGTTTCAGATCAGAATTTTATTCTGATTTCTTGGTTCAAGAATCTGACCTGGTTTCAGTTCAACAGCATCAGATCCACACCTTGTTGATAGATGTTGGGTCTTACATGGTAAGCATCCTTAGTGGGGTTTCGGGTCTTCTTCCCAGTTCGCCGGTGTAGCTCATTCTGATAATGATTATACTACACCTACCACTACAGCCAACAGGGCATCCTCTTTTACCGTTATTTTGTCTAAAGAAAATTTTCATAGTATGCTCACTCGTCTCAATCAACTTGATGTTCAGGGTTCTACTGCTACTTTGGCTCATACAGGTATTACTACCTTACTTGTATCCACAATTTCTACCAATTGGGTTATTGACTTTGGTGCTTCATCTCTCCAGACGGGTAAGGCCTCAATATTTTCCTCTTTTAACCATTGTCCTGTGTTTATTAAGCTGATGGATATACTACCCACATTTTTGGCACAGGTGATGTCTCCCTATTCCTTACTTTGTCATTGTCCTTTATTCTTCATTGCCCTCGTCAGCCTATGAATTTACTTTCACTTAGTGCATTGGCTAAAGCTCTTAACTGTTCTGTCACCTTTCCCCCATCCTATTGTGTATTTCAAGATCTTTAGACAAAGGTGACAATTAGTGGGGGACATGAGAATGATGGGCTGTACTATCTGGACCATAGTTAGTAAGTTCGGGAACGAATAACATTCGGGTACAGATACGTACGTGTATTAAAAGCAATCAGACTTCAATACGGGGATTGAAAATCCGGTTCTAAAAAACACATACGGTATTAATACATACGTGTTTAATACGATAACATTTTTACTAAAATACGGACATATATTCACTAAGAAATAAACATCTATATCATTCAAAAAAAATAGAGTAATAACATATAAATTCAAATTTATATACAAACAAAACATGCAATATGTGAAATTCATGTATAATTGTAATTTCATTAACATAAAACACGTATCAAAGCCGTAATGGTTCATTAGGTAAGGATTGGGGTTTAAGGAATATGGGAAAAATTGAAATATTAGTAGAGGGGGGGGGGGGGAATTAATTTTTTTTGTTTTTATTATTATTTTTTCTTTTTTATGTTTAATATGAAAATATGGGTTTAAAATGTGTTTAATACGTTTCAATATATAAAATACAATTTTTCGAGGATTTATCTAATAGTTCGTAAAAATTCGTTTAAAAATTCGGAATGCTTATAATTCATGTATTAAACGCTACTTTTCTAACTAGGATCTAGACAACATTCCATTATCTAGACAACATTCCATTATCTGCTACTGCGCTTGCTACTACTATCGGTGTTTCTCCGCTATAATGGCATTTTCGCTTGGGTCATTTATCTCTCTCCAAGTTAGAGATCATGGTTCCAAGCTGCAAGTCATTACGAACCTTGAGTAAGGCATGCCAATTGGGAAAACACCACCGCACCTTTCCTTCTCATGATGTGTCCAAAAGTGCCAATTCTCTCTTAATAGCATCAATGCCTTGCCCTTTTTCTTTGGTTCATTCAGACGTTTGGGAAGCTATTAAAGTGCAAATCGTGCTGGTTTTAATCATTTTTGTCACCTTTGTGGAGGATTATTCTCGTACCACATGGTTATATTTGTTAAAGGATCATTCTGAGTTCCTTTCCATCTTTAAACAATTTTATTTAGAAATTAAGAATCAATTTAGTATTAGCATTAAAACTTTTTGGTCTGATAGTGCATTTGAATACACTCAATTGGCTATTTCCTTGTTTTGTGCCTCCTGTGAGGACAAAGATGGAAAATCTTTAGAAGTCGCCACCTAGATTTAGGTCTAGGACCTTAGAAATGTGAAATCTCACCCCAAGGTAAGACTTCGATTGACTCATGACCTTTAGATTGGAATTCTGGTCCATCAGAGATTGGGTAAGTGTCAGGTTACGGTTATGGGAAGGGGTTAGGCACCCAAACCGCCCGATCGAAATCGGTCTCCTATGCCTTTCCTATGCTATACTCTATTTGTCAAATCGAACCAAACCAAGTGGTTTGATATCATTGAACTGAATCTGTATCCGTCAGATTGCCTACGTATTACGGATTTATTCCAGAAATCAGGTTCACCATCGTAGTTCAGGTGTGATTAAAGTTTATGGATGTGATTTATGCTTGTCCATGATTAAGTTCTTTGTTCAAGTTGAAATTTATGCTTGAAAGGCTGAGAAATCCTATGGGCTAGGATTTGGATAGTCCATGTGGACTGATAGATAGTCCTTGTGGATCTAAGGATAACCCTATTTGGGTTGAAATATGGATAACCCATTTTGGGTTGGAATGTGGATAATCCTATGTGGGTCAAAATGTGGATAAATATCCTAGTGGATCTATGGATAGTCCAAGTGGACTAAGATTTGGATAACTCTTTTTGGGTTGGAATATGGATAGATATCCTAGTTGATCTATAGATAGTCTGAGTGGACTAAGGTGTGGATAAATATCCTAGTAGATCTATGGATAGTCTGAGTGGACTAAGGTGTGGATCCGAATTTGGGATTCTCCCAAATGGCCTACGTATCTTAGGGTTTGCCCTAGGAATCAGAATCCGCGTATTTCGAAGGTAACCTGTTCTAGGTTTGGGATTGAGAACCTATTCTAGGTTTAGGGTTTAGAACCTATTCTAGGTTTAGGGTTTATCGAGGGGCAAAATCGTCCTAAATTACCCTTTTCATCCTGAATTATTATTTTTGAAGGTTTGACAAAGCATTTTTCTTTCTTTATTAAGATTTTTATTATTCCCATTATGTCATTCCCAAGAATGTGGGTGCCTAAATGCACGTCCCCACACCTAATATGTTTGTTAGGTGTACAGATATGACAGTTCGACTAGGGTGTTGCATAAATTAAATTATTGCCCAAAATAGAATATTCTATCTAAATATGGCATATAAAACATTTATGACAAGAAATTCACATTTAGTAAGATTGTTTAAAATCTCTCAAATATGACATGTATTGCAAATAAGACAAGAGCCTATATGGTATGATCTTGTATGCTATCTTCTAAGCATGATAATTTCTAATATGGCAATGAACATTTAAACATGGCAATGAGCATCCAAATATGGCAATTAGCGTCTAAATATGGCAATGAACATCTAAATATGACAATGAGCGTCTAAATATGGCAATAAGCATCTAAATATGGCAAGATCTAATATGCATCTATATATCCATATGGTAAGTACCAATCATAAAATGCATATATGACATGAATTTTTCAAAAAAAAAAAAAAAAAAGATCTTATATGCTATTTTCTAAGCATAGTAAGACTTAAAAAAAATTAAGATTTTACTAAAATATGGTAAAAATTTATCTATTCTATCAAAAATAATAATACATGGAATGTGGCAAACATGGTATGCACAATCCAAACAAAGCATAAGAATGCTGCAAATATAGTCATTTATCCAAATATGGCAGAATTCATTTAAACAATCATTGATGTTATGATGAATGAGACATCAATGAAATTTTTTTTTTTTGAAAAGTGCAAAATTATCAAAACAAACATATGTTCAATGTTCTTTGAAAAAATTATAATTTTTATGAAGAAATTTGGGAAGATTAATGACTCAAAAATGTGAAAATTGTGACACAAGGTTCCAGATAATGGACAAAACTATGAACTGTATTCAGATTTGTCACATTATACAAGAATGACCATAAGTAGGTCTTTCGAAACTCAAATCAAGTTCAACTTTTTTTCATAGAAAGATGACTTAATATATTATATTTCATATCAAGGATTTGAATCCCAACAGAAAGCCAAAACAGGTCAAAGATATGCCCTAAGATCGAACATGTGCACTGGTCAAATCTGTTCTAGATTTTTGACCAGTTGCACCATAAATTCCAAATAAAATTATATTCTTAATGAAAATTAAATACAGACATATGTCTATGTAGATAACTGTCTGATCTAAAATTTCATTAAGAAAAACAAGTTAAAAAAGTATATTTTCTGTATGAAAAATGACTTTTTTCAATCATGCAAATCAGTACATCATGATAGATTTAAAATCAGAGCACTATGCACTTAAAAATTGATATCAATTCAAAAAAAAAATAGAAAAAATATGAAACCAGTGCCATTTTTTAAAAGACTTTCATGTCTAAAAAGTTCATGTTAAGTGGATTTTTTGATTATGGCCATAAGGCCTTTGTCTAGAGACTTTCCTATAGAGGATTGCATTGCATCCGAGAAAAATAGCAATGTCAAAGATAAATTTTGTGATATATTTCCCCAATTCCAAATGGAACGAAATTTTTAGGGTAGTCTTCTAACATATCAGAGAGACTCCCATAAAATTTTGGGCTTCAAAATCTTAGAAAAAATACATATGATGTACGTCCTAAGTTTGAACCCTAAATCTGAAATTTTCAGATCAGAAAACCACTTTATGAAATTTACAAAAAAACATCAAACATCATTGTATATCATTCAAAAATTCATCTTAGACAAATTGTAATTCATGAAAAATGTTAGACATAGGCATCCTAACATTAACAAGAATGTAATAGAGCATTCATGATAGAGATTTTATGAAAATTAGCATTTTTCAAGCAAAATTAGCATTCGAGCATTATAACGACCTCTAAATTTGTTTAGAGTACTAACCTTGGGCTCAAATCGAGCGAAACCGTTGATGAAGGGTGATTGGAGGTTGTATCAACCCTCTTTGAATGTGAATCCTCCTTCTCCTCTCTTCTGCTTCTTTCTCTCTTCTCTTTCTCTCTTTTCTTCTTCTCTTTTCTTTCTTTTCTCTTTTCTCTCTCTTTCTTTCTCCCTCTCTCACGTTTTCTCTCTCTCACTCACGTTTTTCGCTCCCTCACCCACGTTCTCCTCTCTCTATGGTCTGGAAAAAGAGACCTTCCTCTCTCTTTTCTTGTCTATTTATAATTTTTCTCTTCTTTTTTAGAAGATCCTTCTTTCCTTTCTTCTTTTTTCTAGAAAATCTTTTTTTTCTTCCTTTTTCTTCTTTCCTTTCTTCTTTTCCTTCCTTTTTCTCTTCTCCTTCTCCATTCCACATGTACTCTATCTCTCCCTCTTCTAGAAAATCCTCTCCTCCTCTTTCCTTCTTCTCTCTTCCTTCCTTTTCTTCTTTTTTCTAGAAAATTTTTTATTTTTCCATTTTTCTTCTTTCCTTTCTTTTCTTCCTTCCCACGTTTTTTCTTCTTCCTTTCTTTCATTTTTCTCCTTCTTCTTCTAGAAAACCCCTTCTCTCTTTCCTTTCTCTCCTTCCTTTTTCTAGAAAAATCCTTCTCTCTTTCCTTTCTTTCTTCTTTCCTTTTCTTCTTCCTTCTTTTCCTTCCTTTTTTCTTTTCTCCCTCTCTTTTCACGTTTTCTTTCTTAGAAAACATTTCCTTTTTTTCTTTTTTTCTTTTTTTCTTTTTCTCTTTTTTTATTTTTTTTATTTCCTTTTTCTTTACTTCCTTTTTTCTTTCTTTCTTTCTCCTCTCTCTCTTTCACGTTTTCTTTCTAGAAAACGTGAAGGGGAATCTTTCCCCCCTTTTTTTTTCTTTTTTCTTTTCTTTTATTTCTCTCTCTTTCCTTTTTTTCTTTCTCCCATTCTCTTTCCTATGGCCTTTCTTTTCTCTCTCTTTCCACGGCCTCACTTTCCTCTCTCTTTCCTAATACATATATATATATATATATATATATATATATATATATATATATATATATATATATATATATATATATATATATATATATATATATATATATATATATATATATATGTATATATGTATATATATATATACATGTATTAATACATATAATATATCCATAAGATATGTATATCTATATATGTATACATATATATAAATGTATTAATACATATAATATATCCATAAGATATATATATGTATTATATACAATAATATATTATACATTATACATATATAAAAGAAATGCATGCATATGGACTGACATAACTTGGTCTGGATTTGGTCTGAGCTGGGCCGAGCTAAGTTAGTCTAAGCTGGATTAAGCTGGTTTGGATTAAGTTGACATTTCATAGTCCAATTCTGTCACCCTTCCATATGAAATTTTATGATAGCATCTGTTCCAAATTTTCTACGTTCACTTTGTAGAACATTAAAAATAAGGAATATTGGAGCTTGAATCATCTCATTTGGAAATGAAATGACCAACTTATGAATTTTTGAAGATTAAATAACCATTTCCATGTGTAATCTTGCATGGGACCCACTAGTGACTTCTACCTGGGATTTTTTTACGTCCACTTTGAAGAGGATTGAAAATAAGGAATATTGGCCTTTGAATCATCTGATTTCGATATCAGACGACCAAGATATGATGTCTTGAAGTTTGAATTATAATGCATGCATGATACGATAATTATGTAAATGCCCTTGTATTTTCAAACTATGATATCTTCCTTGTTTGACGTCAGAATTTGATGATTCCGGTCTCATTTCGAAGATAATTTCACGACCTATTCATCCAAGTAGGTAATAGCCTATGACCCTACTGTGGGGTTCATTAGAAAATCACCAACCTTTGGGTTAAAGGCCGAAAACCTGCCATATTGGTTCACTTATGCAGAGGGTGGCAAAAATGGGGTGCTTACACCTCCCAAGGTATCCTTTACCAGACCAGTTACTCTTACAACCCTCAACAAAATGGTGTTGCAAAACCTAAAAACTGTCACTTATTAAAGGTTGCTCGTTTACTTCTTTTTCATATGCACTTGCCTCGTTATTTTTGGGATAATGTAATGTTAACTACTTGCTAATTGATCAATCGGATGCCCTCTTCCTTCCTTTAGAATTAGTCAACTATATCCCTGATTACTCCCTCCTCTCCATTGTTTGCCTTACCACCGCATACCTTTGAAAGCACTTGTTTCGTCCATGATCTTCGGCTTGGCCTCGAAAAGTTGTCTCCCCGTGCAGTCAAGTGTGTTTTCATTGGTTACTCTGGCACTTAGAAAGGATATATGTTATGATCCTCTTACTCGGTGCTAGGTTGTTAGTGCTGACGTTACATTCTTTAAGAACACACCCTATCATCCGGCTCGAGGTTCCGATACACTGATTCAGCGTTGATTCAGTTCCCTGATGTGGCTTCCCCACTCGTTTGGCACTAGCCCCTGCTCCTACTCCTCTTTAGTTGTCGCCGATGTCAACGACCTACAACTAGCACATCTTCGTGCCATACAGGAATGCCAAATTTAAGTTACATTAATGTAAGAAAAAATCACCACTTTGTATGAGAAAAATATAGGCTGAATTTGTACATCAATGTTTCAATTTTTTCTTCTAGTGTTGATGGTTCTGTACAATCTATGTACTGCTGATCCTTCATATCGATCAGAATATAATTTGTTTGTTCTTACTTTTGTGTTTCTTTCTTGGTAAGACATTTACAGCTTTCAACAACCCCCCTCCCACCCCCCAATATTGAGGGTTGAGGAACTATGCCACATATGCATGAAACAAATTATGCCAATAACGATTAGGTTGCATAGAAGAGCAAAGAGTAACAAAGATAGATATTACATAGGCGGTCTAGACACCTGGTTCTCTAATATGATGTACATGTAAGCGTAGTTGTCAAGGCGATCGAAGGCGTTCGGAGCCATCCTGGGAGCCTAGATTGCTTGAATACGAGTTATAATGAAGGAGTTACACTCCGATCAAACCTTTTTTTCGGAGTATGCGAATGCTGTTTAAAGTTGTCTGAATGTAAATTATTTTTTGGGCATCAAAGCAATAGATTTTTTTGGCACGCTCTTGGTTTTTAGTGATGCTTTACTATAAAAAAATTTATGGAATTTTTATATTTGGAAAAAAGCCTACCATTTAGAAGTTGAAAATCGCTCCCGCACCCAAAAATACTGTTTTTGTTCTTGAACTGGAGGGTTGACTTTTTATCCTTCTGGAATTTGAATTTTAGACTATTTTTATTGGATTCAAATAGTGGGTGTTTGTTTATTTATGATCATTTACTTAAATGATATTAGTCATAAATAGGTACTGTTTGATAAGTGTTCTTGTCTAGCCTAATAAATCTTGTAAAGCAAATTCAGAGATCAAAGGGGAAAAAAAAACACATATAAAACCCAAGGCGACCGCCCAGGCATTCTGGGCGCCCAAGGTGTCCAAGGAGGGTCCTAGGCGACACCCAGAGAACCTGGGTAATCGCCCAGGCAACACTAATAAGGCGCCTAGGCCCTGGAATGGACGCCTAGGCGACGCCTTGACAACTTTGTTAATAAATTTTTTGAAGAACATTCAGAATGACACATTGAAAACAAGGCGGTTCCCTAGGCACTCTGGGCGTCCAAGACGCCCTAAGTGACTCCCAGAGTACCTGGGCGATCGCCTATTTCACAGTCCCAAGGCGCCTAAGTGCCAGGCTCCAAAAAAAGCCCGCATGCCTAGGCGACGCCTTGACAACAATGCATGTAAGAGAAAATTTTTGTTTATTACTTTAATTGCTGCTTGTGTTTTACAATGTTGCGCTGTAAAATAAGCTATGCTGGAGCAGGCTGTCTGTTGCCTTGTAAGAGAAGTTTCAGTTGCAAAGTTGTATGTTCAATAGGTGTAACAACCATTAAGAAGTACGTGAAATAAAAAATGGACAGTGTACTATCTTTTGTTGAATGATATATAATTACTGGTCTCCGTTTTTGTTGTTGTTATGTTCAATAGATATTTTTTATATTACTTTTGCTTTGTTTATGTAATACTTCTAAGTTCTAATACAGGTGATGTGCAATTACATGCTCTAGATGTCGTTGCTTTTGATTTCCCCCCTTTCCCCCCCCTCTTTGTGGTGGCTTCCTTTGTGAAATTACTCTCTATTTATATGTGTTTCTAACTTCTTCTCAGAGAACTTCCCAAATTTAAAGGAACAACTATGAGTTCCAAAGCTTTTGTAATGCATGTTGATGAGGAGATGGAAGACATTGAAAGCGAAGGTGAGGAGATCCATGATCAAAGTTTGGTTGTTGGCACAAGATTCTCTTGTGATGAACTTTATTTAAGGTATAAATTGTTTTATCACTACACCCATATCTTTCTTCCTCTCTAGAATATTTTATTCATTGTATAAAGTTAAGAATTTGGTTCGGCTGTCTAGCATCACCTAGTTGGTTATGTTTATTTTTCTTTTATTTTAGTCTCTCTCTTGGACTCTATTAGAGTTTCCTACTTGGACTCTATCTTTTGTATTTTGACTCCTTTGATGAATCCTTTCTTATTTTTATAAATAAAGCATAGTTTGAGGTGGAGAGACAAGTTGTCTCTTCTCTGCCTAGATGGAGGAAGGACAAATTTTAATTAGGATTCAAAATTTGAGAAAATATACCAAGAATCCCACACAAAAAATGTTTGTCAAAACTAAAATGCTGAGACAGGTTTTTATCTACTATTAATTTTTAGCATGTATAAAATTGTATAAGTAATTTAGATGTAATTTATTTATAATTTATGGGAGCAGTTCTTGTACATGGCATATATACACACACACACACACACGATCAAAACAAGGGGTAATTTTGATATTACACTTCTTCATTCGACAGTTAAAAATATATCTGTATACGTATACAATCGTATACGAAAACTTTTGACATAATTTTTTATTGATAATTCTTCTGGAGTCAAACATCTCAGCAACGGTCTTGTAAACGACTTTTTGTACAAAACATCATCCAAAACAACATAGTATTTGGACTTCTATAGAATACGTCTTCTTTCGTTTCTATCTTTTGGCAATGTCTCTTCAGACAGATATAGTCTTATTGGATCTATCCAAGTTAAGGCCATATTTATCTGTTGAATTTCTGGATCGTCTTGTATACTTGGACTAAGCAGAACATCAACGTAAACTAACTTATCTAACTCTCCCAAATCCTTATTTTACAATCGAGATAATGCTTCGGCTTTTGTATTATCTTCTTGATCAATTCTATGAAGTTCAAACTCATCAAAAAATGAAAGTACAGTTTTAATCTTTGTAAGATATATCTGAAGGCGCTCTTGCTTGGCGTCGTATTCCCCCTTTACTTGGTTGACAACGGGTTATGAGTCACTGAATATCTGGAGATGAGATATGACTAGGCTTCGAGCAAGTCGCAACCCGACTAGTAAAGCCTCATATTCCGCAACATTGTTTGTGGCATTGAATTTAAATCTGAGCACAATGCATATTTTGAAATTCTCTGGGCTTATTAAGACAATTCCAACTCCAGATTGCTACGGGTTCGAAGATCCGTCAACAAATATGGTCCATTTGACAGGAGATACTACTCGGCACCTTTTATTTGGTTGTTGCAAGATTTGTTCTTCTATACTCCTATCAACTTCTTCACTCTGTTTACTTGGCATTTCAAGAATGAAATCCGCCAAGGCTTGCGTTTTAATTGTTGTTCTTGGTCCAAACTCAATTTTAAAATTAGTGAGCTCAATTCCCAATTTACTAATCGACCAAATATGTCTGGTCGGCCAATATCTTTTTCAAGGGTTTGTCAGTCAACACTATTATCGTATGAGACTGAAAATATGACCTTAATTTTCTAGCTGCTACGATCAAAGTTAAAGCTAACTTCTCAATAGGTTTGTACCTCATTTCAGCATCGAGCAATGTCTTGCTTATGTAATAGATTGTGCGCTGGATCTTCTCACTTCTTTTATCAGCACTGCACTGGCTGCCACTATGGAAGTTGCTAGATAGAGTTGAAGGTGTTCTCCAACTTTTAGCATAATTAAAACTGGTGGTGTCGTGAGATATTTCTTTAACTCATTTTCCATTGGACTTTTTCACCATTACAATATTTGACACCCACTGAGGATACTTTACTTCTCTGATGAACTCCGTTGCTAGTAGCTTCTCTACTTCTTCTTTTATCAAGCTTCACACTTTGGAACGAAGTTATGTTTCTTTTGTTGCATTGGCTTGAAAGAGCTATCAATGCTTAATTTGTGCTCCATCATATTTCTGGATATGCTTGGCATGTCAGATGCTGACCAAGCGAATAAATCCAGGTTCTTTTTAAGAAAGTCAATAATTTCTTTCTTCTGCTCCTCTGCAAGAGATGAACCAATCTGAAAGTATTTGTCTGGTTCGGTTTCAGAAATTGTTAACTGAATGAGCTCCTCAGCCGGAGTTCCCCTATCTTGCTGTAGGTCGTCACGCAGATCTTCTTCTATCTCGATATGTTCAATGTTGTTTGTTGAAGCATTCTTTTCACTTTCTTGTAAATCTATTGAATAGCAATGCCTAGACAAGCGCTGATCAACTCTGTAATATCCTACCCCATTGAGTGTTGGAAATTTCATCACCAAATGAGCCACAAAATCCTTCTAGTACTTCAAAGCTCGGTGGTTGCAACGTGGGAGAGGAGAGGGTGTTGATTTTCAGAAAAAAGAAACCCACACAAGAGAGAATCCGTAGGACAAGGATAAATTTCTTAAGTTCACACTGCTTCAATTGTAAAGAAGTAGAAAGTAAATCCCTATCAAGGTTTCCATCATATTTTGTTAAATTTTTGAAGGGTAAAATTGTAACTCTACAATTACCTAAGAGCAATGTATTCATTAAAATCTTAATTGACAATACATCTCACCACCTAACGGGTTAATACTTACAGTAAAGGGAGTTAGTTGACATTATCGCCGATAATGGGATGGTAGACTTAAAGGTAAATCTCGGGAGAGTACTAGAAATTTTCCTTATAAATAATTACCTAACGGTCAAAATTAAATACTTAATAATTAGAATTTGTAACTGAATTTAATGAAAATTAAAAATATTAAGAGAATCAATCGTATCCTGTGATACCGTGAAGATTTACTAAATCTCGCTATTGCCGACTCACATGCACCCAATCATAGACAATGTACACACAAAGGTCATGTTTATTGTTGTACCTGTTGCCCACACCAACACGTAAGCCCCTGCTGGCGAGGGCTCGCAAACTGGGCTCGCAACTAACCAATCCTAATGCCAATCAGTGTATCCAAGGCCTCACCTCAGCATCCCTCAATACGTCCATAGAGATAGGGCTAAGGCCCCCCGATAGAGTCAGAGACTACACGGTCCGAGACCACCTCCCCTCATACCCTACGACGTAATAGTTCTGCTAAGGTAATGGCGATACGACGATGTCAGTGGACAAGACTTGAGTTAGAGATAGAGCTAGAGTGCTGAGGCCCCGCCTATGACACCTCCCCCTGATACTCGCTCGCATCAAGCACACCAACCACACACATACATCCACATGCCTATTCTTATCATCATCATCATCATCATCATGTCATAAACAATAAATAAATATGCATGAACAGTAATAATAGAAATATCGGATGACATGTTGAATGCACATAACAATCATACACGCATAAAATCATTCATGGCATTGGACTCAAGAATAAAACAGTTTATTATTAACCAATTAGTTTAGGTCTTGTTCCCTCACCTTTACTTGATCGTAGGTCCTCTTTCAAGCTTTAAGAATAAACTATATATCAATATTATATCACTAGAAGACCTAATCAAGTCGATAAAATTTAATTAGAATTAATTCGGACTTTAAAAGCATGCTGCTAACTGGGGGTCGATGCTAGGGTCGGAGATTTCATCGACCCTGGGTGCGACCACCCCTATTCTGGACTTCCTGAACACTGGGGGTCGATGATCAGGGTCTGGTAGGGTCTGGTAGGGTCGATTGGCTACCGACCCCCGTGCGACCCCCTGTGGGTTTTGTCGATTTTTCATCCTACAGTCCATTCTTCGTGTTTGGGATCCCATGGCTTGCTTCTACAATCCATTCCACACCTGTTCTATAGCCTTGAACCGTAGTTCATTCACCTAGATAGCTTTCATGATTTCTCCCATGGTTTCCATGAAAATCTAACTATGGGTGGATGATTTGGGTTTCTCCTAGATCATTCCCTCTTCTCTATCTATTCTAAGGTCTGTAGAATTTTATGGGGATAGTATCCATACCTGAGAATTAGGCTTGTTTCTCTGAAGCCTTCTCCTTGATCTTCTTCTCCACTTTCCTTATCTTCTCTTTCTCTTCTCTTTCTCTTCTCTTTCTCTCAATCCAATTAGGGTTCTAAAAGGAGTGAAAGTGGCTTAGGGACGTCTTATTTATAGAGTAGAAACTCCCAAAATAAGTCCCATTGAGATTAGGAAGGAATCCCATTGAAATTTAGAAAGTTTCCAAATCACGGTTTCTGTCGACAGACAGGGGGTCGATGAGCGGGTCGGAGATCCCGTCGACCCCTAGTTCTTAAAATGTTCGACCCCCGGTATAAAACTGGGGCTCTGACTTTTATACTGGGGGGTCCGACCCACCTTGCTGGGTATGCGACCCTCCCCCTATTTTTAGTATTTTTGGGTCAGTTTAATACCTGGGATCGTGATCTCCCTCACGCACTTGATCCATTTGGTTCGACCATGATGGGTAGACCTGGTTCAAGGTGGTAAGACCGGGTTAGTTCGATACAGGTCTTACAACTCCCCCTACTTATAAAAATTTCATCCTCGAAATTGTACATACCTTCTGAGTCGAATAAATGAGGGTATTGCTTTCGCATAGCATTCTCTTCTTCCCATGTAATTTCTTCCATGTCTCTTCTTCTCCAGGTGATTTTAACATAATAGATATCTTGGTTGCGTAGTCGTTGAACCTTTCGGCTGGTGATTTCAGATGGTGTACTTCAAATGTCAAATCATCAGTCAAATCAGGTAAGTTTATTGTCAAAACGTGTGTTGGATCCTTGACATACTTCTTCAATAAAGAAATGTGAAATACGTCATGTACACTTGACATAGATGGTGGTAGTACTAACTGGTAAGCCACTTTCCCACGCTTAGCTAGAATCTCATATGGCCCGACATATCTTGGACTTAATTTTCCTTTCTGTCCGAACCGTTTCAATCCTCGCGTAGGCGATACTTTTAAGAATACTTTATCACCCACGACGAACTCAAGTTCTCGGCGTCGGGTATCGACATATTGCTTCTAACGATTCTGAGTTGTTCTCACTCTTTCTTTGATAATATCGACCACTCGACAAGTCTCTTCAACAAATTCTGATCCAACAATACTACGTTCCCCAACTTCATTCCAAAACAACGGAGTTCGACACTTTCTGCCATACAGTGCTTCATAGGGTGACATCTGTATAGTAGCCTGATAGCTATTATTATAAGCGAACTCAATCAGTGGTAACTTTTCATTCCATGATCCTTTAAAATCAATTACACATGCTCGAAGCATATCTTCTAGAATTTGAATTGTACGCTCCGACTGTTCATCTGTCTGTGGATGGAATGCAGTACTAAACTTCAATGTTGTACCCATAGCCTTTTGCAATCCTTTTCAAAACTTTGAAGTAAATCGTGGATCTCTATCGGACACAATACTTTCAGGTACACCGTGTAATCGCACAATGTTTTCCACATACAGCTTAGCTAACCTCTCCAGTGTATACTGAGTTCGTATAGGTATAAAGCGAAATGTTTTAGTCAGGCGGTCTAGAATCACCCAAACTGCGTCAACTACTCGAGGAGTCAGTGGTAATCCTGTGATGAAGTCCATAGTGATGCAGTTCCATTTCCATGCCGGTTCCGATAACGACTGTAACAGTCCTGCCGATCTTTGTCGTTCAGCCTTTACCTTCTGACAATTTAGGCATTGAGACACGAACTTAGCTACATCTGCTTTCATTCCTCTCCACCAATATAATTTTTTTAGATCATGATACATCTTAGTGCTTCCAGGATGTATCGAATAGATGGTGGTATGGCTTCTTTCATCAATCGGTGTCTAATGTCCACACTTTCTATTTCGGGTACACATATTCTTCCTTTGTATTTCAATACCTTTTCTTCGTCCAAGGTGAACTCAGGTTTAGTTCTACCTTTTTCGATGTCTTCTTGTACCGTTCTCAGGTAAGGGTCTGATTTGATAGCTGTTTTCACTTCATCAACTATATCTGGTATAATTTTCAATGCGGCGAACATATTTGAAAACCGATAAATAAATCATTGATTGGCTGATCCATCTGGTGCATTTATCACAAACTGCTCGTTACCGTGCTTGAATACCTTTCTGGTAGTACACATTGTGGCAGTTGTGCTAACCTCTCCCTGAGATTTTATCATTACCTTTCTACTCAACGCGTCGGCTACTACATTAGCTTTTTCCGGATGATACTGGATATCATAATCATAGTCTTTCAATAGTTTCAGCCATCTTCTTTGTCTCATATTCAACTCCTTCTGATTAAATAGATAAGTAAGACTTTTATGGTCTGATTTAATCTGAAATTTCTCTCCGTATAGATAATGTCTCTATATTTTGACAGCATGTACTACTGTCGCTAGTTCCAAATCATGAGTGGGGTAGTTCTTTTCATGTGTCTTCAGTTGTCTTGAGGCATAAGCAATTACTTGTTCTCCTTGCATGAGTACACATCCTTATCCCAGTCCTGACGCATCGGTGTACAAGATAAATGGTTGTCCTAGAATCGAGATGGTCAAGATTGGAGCTGATATCAATCTAGCTTTCAAGGTTTAAAAACTCTTCTCGCATTTGTCCGTCCAGACAAACTTCTCGCCCTTCTTAGTCAAACTGGTAAGAGGTACGGCAATTCGGGAATAATCTTTCATAAATCGTCGATAATACCCAGCTAGACCCAGAAAACTTCTAATTTCCGCAACGCTCTTCGGTGCTTCTCACTTTACAATAGCCTCGATCTTGCTGTGATCCACTTTAATTCCTTCCACGGATACTACATGGCCTAGAAATGCGACTTCCTTTAGCTAAAATTCACACTTTGTAAATTTGGCGTAGAGCTTTTCCCTTCGTAGTCGCTGCAGAGCGGCGTTTAGATTCTTAACATGAGTTTTCTCTTCTTTGGAGTAGACTAATATATCATCAATGAATACAATAACCGATGTATCCAACATGTCGTAGAAAATCCGGTTCATAAGTTCCATAAAGGTTGCTGGTGTGTTTGTCAACCCAAAAGACATGACCAAAAATTCATAATGTCCATATCTGGTCCTGAATGCTGTCTTGGGGATATCACCATCCTTAATCTTCAGCTGATGGTAGCCTGACCGAAGATCAATATTTGAGAACACTTTGGCACCTTGCAGCTGATCGAACAGGTCATCGATCCGAGGCAATGGATACCGATTCTTGATTATCAGTTTATTCAGTTCTCGGTAGTCTATACACAAGCGAACGCTACCGTCCTTTTTCTTCACGAATAAAACTGGCACTCCCCATGGTGATATGCTAGGGCGAATATAACCCTTGTCCAGCAGTTCCTGTAGTTGTACTTTCAATTCCTTCAGTTCAGTAGGAGCCATTCGATAAGGTGCTTTCGATACTGGTGCAGCTCCAGGTATAAGATCTATAACAAACTCTGTAGCTTGGTCAGGTGAAAATCCTGGTAATTCTTCAGGAAATACGTTTGGATAGTCACGCACGACATCAATATCTTCCATTCGTGGTGCTTCCTTGGTAATGTCGACCACAAATACTAAATACCCGATTGCTCCTTTCTCAAGACACTTCTTAGCCTTTAGCGTCGAGAGTATGAGCTTTCGTTTACGGGGAAGTTTGGTTCCTGAAAAACTGAACTCTGCTCCTTCTTTGTCTTTAAATGTCAGCTTCTTTTCGGCACACAATAGGTTTGCAGAATGCCGAACTAACCAGTCCATCCCCAAGATGACGTCAAAGTCTGCCATCTCAAGTTGGATCAAGGTTGCATCCAAGGTCTTTTCATCAATAAGCACTGGACATGGTCATTAACTTTTTTCTAACTCTACTTCTAATCCCATAGGTGATCGTACAAGTAGTTTGTAGTCTAAGGATTTAAGGGGTAGATTTAACTTCTTTTCAAATGTCACATATATAAAGGAATGAGTAGCTCCTGAATCAAAGAGTACTCTGGCGGGAATGCCATTAATAGGTACGATACCTGTGATTTGTTTTGGTTTAGTCTACATGCTCACACAATGTAATACAACTAACAAAAATATAAGTCATACTGTAACCACATCAGGCGATGCGGCAACATCCTCGGATGTAACCGTGTAAACTCGTCCTTGATGTAGCTGCTTCTTGGGCTTAGGACATTCCCTTGCTATATGTCCCACTTGGTTGCAGTTAAAACATTTTATCCCTTCAGTAGTTGGCTTCTGTTGCTGTTGAACTACGGGGATAGTCTTGGTCGCAGCGGTAAAGCCTTGAGCACGGAAGGGTTTGAATGTCTTGTTATTCCCTCCATTATAAGAATTTACAGCTGGCCTTTTTATACCTCTGTTTTGCATGAAATAACTCTCCTTCTGGCTCGATTCTATAACTCGAGCAATTTGTGCCACTTCATTATAGATTTTATTTTCATGTCCCAGAACATGCTCGCGGATGCTTCCCCTAAGTCCCATGACGAACCTTCGGGTCTTTGTGTTTTCCTCTTGCATACTAGTGGGTGCAAAGAAGAACAGCTCTTCATAACGTTGTTGATATGCATCCATGGTCATCTGTCACTGATATAAACTCATGAACTCTCTTTCTATAGAATCTCTGAAACTTCTTGGAAAGTACTTCTCAAAGAACGCCTCTTTATAAATATCCCAAGTCAGTTGGGCGTGCTTTGTAAGTAAATATGTCCTGGTAGACCTCCACCAATGGTGTGCATCTCCTTTCAGCATAAAGGTGGCACACAACACTTTCTCTTCTTCATTTAATGTCATCATCATAAAGTTTCTTTCCAATTCATCAACCCAGTGTGCCGGCCATAAAAGATCTGCTGGCTTGCCATTGAATTCTCTGGGCTTTAATTTCAGAAAACGCTCCACCAGTCTGGAGTGGTCTAGTGGTTGCGGGACATACGCTCTATATATAAGTGGTTGGTATTGATATCCACCTTGAGCTATTTCAGGATTCGGTACTTGAGCCTGCATGATAGGAGTCTGAGGTGCGTGGGGTACTGTGTTACTTCCCCCGGGTGTTGTGCTTGCCTGTCCAGCTGGCATTGGAGGTGTTTGTGCAGCTGGAAGAGTTATGCCTATGGCAGCTTGGATAGTAGCTTGTGCCTGTTGCATCTGTTGCAGCTGTTGGGCCAAGTTCACTACGACGGTGGTCAAGTCTGTAGGTGGAGCTGGCAGATTGGTAGGATTTGCCTGCCCATTTATGACGGACGGTGCCGTGTTCATGTTTCCCTGTGTTTCCGGGTGTGTCTGTTATCTTCCCCCACAGGTGGTGGTGGTGGGATAGAGTTACAGCTCTGTCTGATTGCTCTGCATCCCGCCATTAATTAATCTGATAGTGGGATTGCCCATTATTTGTTTTTCTTTCTATTTGCAGATACTATGGGTCGTACCAAGGTACCCAGAGTTCGCGATCGTCTTCACTTCCGTTCCAACGAAGCAGAGGCACAGGATGCCCACTATGCTCGCAAGAAGGTAGAGGGAGGTCGCAAAGTGGACTTGGCTGACTTAGCCTTGTTCAATGTGGAGAGAGCCTTTGGTGATAACGGGATGGCTCCCTGTCATCACTTATGACGCGTGTACCCGTCCCGACTTGGTATGCCAGTTCTATTGTAATTTCCAGGTGGTGGGAGATTACAATGATGTGGAGAGGGGTGATGAGCTTCGCATCACGAGCTACGTCAAGGGGGTTGACGTTTCATTTGATTATCGGCAACTGGCCGACTTGTTGGGCATTTCCTATGCTGGCCCCATGGTGTTCTGTGCTCCTAGAGAGCCCCAGTTCTTTTCTCTACAGATGAGGGCTGAGATCGATAGCCAACTCATCCGACCTGATCGCTGGCAGATGAAAGCGAGTTGTCTGCGCTCAGATCCACGGGTATATTGCAAGATCATTTAGCATAACCTGATACCGCAGAGTGGTCATTACGAGAGGATCTCTCAGTTGACCCAGTATCTATTATACTGTATATGCACTAGGCAGCCCGTCTACCTTCCATACATCATCATGCGTACCATGATCAGTACCACTTTGCCCAGTCACACTGGCAACCTTCCTTACGGATGCATGATCACTACCTTGCTTACCCGCCTAGGGGTTGACTTAGTGGATGAGAAGATTCAGGAGAAATTCTTCTCATCGTCTCTGGATTGGGAGGCTATTTGCAAGATGGGCATGCGGGATGCCCAGGTCAGTGATGAGGAGAGGAACGCGATGGTACGCCCTCGCACTCGAGTATAGATGGATGATGCTGAGGCTGCAGCAGTAGCTGCTGGAGCAGGGGTTTCTGGGGATGATGACGATCGACTGTACATGGATGTAGATGCCATACCTCCTCCATCACCTACTCATGCTACTGGAGCTGGTCCGTCTTCTTCAGCTGGTCCTTCGCATGCGGCTGGTCCTTCGTATTCTCCATCTGATGACATGATGAGGATATTACACGAGATACGAGAGGCTCAGCGTATGTCTGACCTGAGGATGGGAGATCTTCTAGAGGCTCAGCGTGTGACTGACCAGCGGGTGGTTGATCTCACAACTAGTCTCCAGACGAGCCAGACTCAGATAGCCTGGTTGACCAGGGTCTACGCTGAGGACTATGATAGAGTCCGTGAGGCACCACCTCCTCCATCACCTCCAGCTTCTTGACGTACTTTTTTTTTTTCGTACTTCAGAGTAACTGTCCGGACTGTGGACTGTACTCTGCTTTAATCATATATATATATAAACGTTTGTTCTTCCTTTTGGTTGTATATAACTTTGTTTCACATTTAATAGATGCATTATTCTCTTTTAGTTTAGTCTTAAACAACACAGATGTTTATGGTGTGTTATTATTACATCTTTTAAATTTTATCCTATCTCAGTTCACGACCTTTGTAGAAGTATACGGTTTCACAGATAAAGCCTGAGATGCTCTGATACCAAGTTGTCACACCCCAATTATGCACCATTCAGAACGGTGTGATGAACCGCTATAAACCAACGGTTCAACCAGGATCTCTAATAGGCGGTATCCATTAAAAATAAAACCATGCACATCCACAACCATAATCAGAATAAATACACAATAGTGGAAGTCTTATAGTAAATGAACTGAGCACTCTAACTGTAACAATCATAGTTAAAATATCAAGTTATTTTTGTGAGACCTACATGCAAATTTCGGGGATGAAATTTCTTTTAAGGGTGGTAGAGTTGTAAGAACCGTGTTCTAAAATCGGGTCTAAACCGTGGTTTTAAATGATGACAGGTGTCCCAATCATAGCCGGACCGGAAGGCGAAGCCGGGTAACGAACTACGCAAAATTTCAAGTACAAGAACCACTCAAAATTGGTAAAATCTCATACTGGTCTGACTATACCGGTCTGAGTCAGTCAGACCGGTATGGTACAACCGGTATGGTATACCGGTCTGAGTATACCGGTCACTCAGACCGGTATGTGCGACCGGTATACTTCTTTTCTGCAGGAGACGGACTCCAGCGGGTCCCTCACTCCGAATGGAAACTTGGGAAGTTTCCAATCGTGGAAAACCTTCCCAAGAACGGCCCTCCTCTATTTATAGAGATGATTACACTCCATTGATCCTTCTCAAACCCTAGCCGTCTGGAGAAGAGTTGAGAAGGAGCAAGGAGGAAGAGGCTGCCCAGGAAGGAGGTTTCCATTGGAGGAGCTCGCCGTCAACCGACGAACACCGCCGGTAAGTGCTCTATACTATTAGTAACATTAGGATATCGGATCGGAGCCGCGAAGCGGCGCGACAATCCTAAACCTTAGATCTTTCTTCTTTCAAATCTGATCTAGTTCGATACGGCGTCCTAGCCGAAATCAGAAGGCCATTAGGATGCTTGGACCTTAGCGTGGGTTAGGAGAAACCCTAGAAAACCTAGCCGATAACCAATGGGAAAGGGAGATCCAAGATCGAGTTCTCGGATCTAATCCATGGAACCAACCGGTTGGACACAAGGTCCGACAGTATGGGCTTGCGGTGTATACCGGAGGCACATTCCGGTCTCACATATGTGCAACCGGTATATACCGCAACCGGTATACATACTGGTGGCATATACCGGTTTCACTCCCCTGAGACCGGTACCTGCGACTGGTATGGTTTTCGAGCCTGGTTTGCTTGGTCAGGCAAGGTTCTGACCAACTGTGACCTTAATAAATTAATTATAATCTATGAATATGATTGTGTAGGACCTGTAGACAACGTGAGAATACCCTGTGACGTAGAGCGGGATTGTTATCAAGCGTCAGGTAAGGGACAAGACCCCAAACCCTAATTAATTAAAGAACAGTAAACCTTTGTGAATAACTTTATGTTTAAAATGATTGCTTGATGTCTGTGCATTTCACATGCCATGAAGTTACTTCTTTTGTTACTATTATCTGTTCATGCATTTCATATGCTAGGATTATTGGATGTTAGGCATGTATATGTTTTAGTTAGTGTGTGGAATGTGAAGGGGAGTGGAACCCTGGATATATCCACAGCTAACACCTTTTCGTATCGCCATCTACCTTAGCAGACTTGGTACGAATAGGGTATCAGGGGAGGATGTGGGATTGTGGTTCTTCCTGCCCGCCAGACTCGAGCCCTATCTCTATGTCGTAGAGAACCGTGCTGGGGTAAGGCCATTGATACTGTATTGACATTTAGGATTGGTTAGAAACAGAACCCACTTGCAAGCCCTTGCCAGTAGGGGTTTAGGTACTGGTACGGTGTGGGGTATGAGGGGGAGGACGTGGGATTGTGGTTATTCCTGCCCGCCAAACTCGAGTCCTATCTCCATACCAGAGTGAATGATGTGGGGGCAACAGCAGTAGTGTGGTAGGTGTTTGACTGTTGGGTGTGCTCACACTCTTGTGTATGGAGGTGTGGTGGCCGCCAAACCTTACCATAGCATATTTGCAAGTTATACCTGACCCAATTTGTAATGTTATCTTATGCATTTTGTATGTTGCATTGGTCTTGTACTTTACTGAGCAAAGTTGTGAGCTCACCCGAATATATATATTCTTCTTTTCAGATTTGGATGCAGGGTACACAGTTGATGACTTCGTGACTGCCCCAGCATACGGTACAGTTACTGTCATTGATACCTAGGCAGTGGAGGACGAGCATGACGCATCATGCGAGTGCTCCTTTTGTGTTTTTCTTTAGAGGGAGATTTTATTTTGAACAATACATTGTAATACTTTTATTATTTAAATTTGTGAATTGTGGAATAAGTTGAATAATTATTTTAATTTATCACATAGATCTCAGTTCATTTATTTATATTTCGCTGCTATGTATTAATCTCTGATTATGTTAGACTGCTTGGGAATGATTGGTTGACACGGTCTATTGATATCCTGGTGTGAACCGTGGTTTAGAGTCGATTCACTCACACTTCTGGTTCAGTCAAAATTGGGGTGTGACAATTGTTGTATCAACTGAGACATAAATAAATAAAATATCAATTACATCCTTTTAAAAATTCAAATAAAATTCTAATAGAATACGCATGAGTTGCACTCGCATGAGGGGTCATGCGTATCCTCTAAGTCTTCAGCTTCCATTGCAGCAACACGCGCATACACCGGAAGAAAGGATAGGTGGCCAAAGATCACGTTTATTGACGCCGCACCTCTATACACGAGTGTGTGAAGCCACCCAAAGGTAACGTTTATTATCGACTCACATGCACCCAATCATAGACAATGTACACACAAAGGTCACGTTTATTGTTGTACCCGTTGCCCATACCAACACGTAAGCCCTGCTGGTGAGGGCTCGCAAACTGGGCTCGCAACTAACCAATCCTAATGTCAATCAGTGTATCCAAGGCCTCACCTCAGCATCCCTCGATACGTCCATAGAGATAGGGCTAAGGCCCCCCGACAGAGTCAGAGACTACACGGTCCGAGACCACCTCCCCTCATATCCTACGACGTAATAGTTCTGCTAAGGTAATGGCGATACGATGATGTCAGTGGACAGAACTTGAGTTAGAGATAGAGCTAGAGTCTTTGAGGCCCCGCCTATGACACCTCCCCCTGATACTCGCTCGCATCAAGCATACCAACCACACACATACATCCACATACCTATTCCTATCATCATCATCATCATCATCATCATTATCATGTCATAAATAATAAATAAATATGCATGAACAGTAATAATAGAAATATTGGATGACATGTTGAATTCACATAACAATCATACACGCATAAAATCATTCATGGCATTGGACTCAAGAATAAAACAGTTTATTATTAACCAATTAGTTTAGGTCTTGTTCCCTCACCTTTTCTTGATCGTAGGTCCTCTTTCAAGCTTTAAGAATAAACTATATATCGATATTATATCACTAAAAGACCTAATCAAGTCGATAGAATTTAATTAGAATTAATTTGGACGTTAAAAGCATGCTGTTAACTGGGGGTCGATGCTAGGGTCGGAGGTTTCATCGACCCTGGGTGCGACCACCCCTATTCTGGACTTCCTGAACACTGGGGGTCGATGATCAGGGTCTGGTAGGGTCGATTGGCCATCGACCCTCGGTGCGACCCCCTGTGGGTTTTGTCAATTTTTCATCCTACAGTCCATTCTTCGTGTTTGGGGTCCCATGGCTTGCTTCTACAATCTATTCCACACCTGTTCTATGGCCTAGAACCGTAGTTCATTCACCTAGATGGCTTTCATGATTTTTCCCATGGTTTCCATGAAAACCTAACCATGGGTGGATGATTTAGGTTTCTCCTAGATCATTCCCTCTTCTCTATCTATTCTAAGATCTGTAGAATTTCATGGGGATAGTATCCATACCTGAGAATTAGGCTTTTTTCTATGAGGCCTTCTCCTTGATCTTCTTCTCCACTTTCCTTCTCTTCTCTTTCTCTTCTCCTTCTCTTCTCTTTCTCTCAATCCAATTAGGGTTCTAAAAGGAGTGAAAGAGGCTTAGGGACGTCCTATTTAAAGAGTAGAAACTCTCAAAATAAGTCTCATTGAGATTAGGAAGGAATCCCATTGAAATTTGGAAAGTTTCCAAATCATGGTTTCTGTCGGCAGACTGGGGGTCGATGAGGGGGTCGGAGATCCCGTCGACCCCTGGTTCTTAAAATGTCTGACCCCCGGTATAAAACTGGGGGTCTGACTTTTATACTGGGGGGGTCCGACCCTACCTTACTGGGTATTCGACCCTCCCCCTATTTTTAGTATTTTTTGGTCAGTTTAATACCTGGGATCGTGATCTCCCTCACGCACTTGATCCATTTGGCTCGACCATGATGGGTAGACCTGGTTCAAGGTGGTAAGACTGGGTTAGTTCGATACGAGTCTTACAGGTATAGTCTGTGGTTTGGATCCGAGAGCAAGGTCTCGGATCTCCCTTCCTTGTCGGTTATCGACTAGGTTTTTCTAGGGTTTCTCCTAACCCACACTAAGGTCCAAGCATCCTAATGGACTTCTGATTTCCGCTAGAACGCCGTATCAAACCAGATCAGATTTGAAAGAAGAAAGATCTAGGGTTTAGGATTGCCGCGCTGCTTCGCAGCTCTGATCTGATATCCTAATGCTATTAACAGTATAGAGCACTTACCGACGGTGTCTCGCATGTGGCTGTTCGGCTTGTTGTCCTGTAAAACCACAGAACACTTGGTAATTCTTCATACCATAGTCCTCTGTAAGTCTTTGTAAGTCGCCTTGTAAGCGCATGACCAAGCTCATTGTTTGCTGCTTCGGTTTGACCATTTGCTTCAGGATGATAACTTGTTGTTGGTCGATGCTCAATGTATAAGCCATCGCAAAGTGCCTTGAATTGTCTACCATTGACCATTATCTGTAATGAAAACGTTGGGGATTCCAAATCTGTAAAGAATATTCAATCTGATAAAATTCTCCACATGTTCGGCATCCGTCGAAGTGACAAATTATGCTTTAATCTATTTAGAAAAATAATCGACCACAACTATTTGGTGAGTTTTGCTAGAATGAGACGAGGGAAAAGGACCAACAAGGTCTAATCCCCAAATTGTGAACGGGAGTGGGCTATGAATTGATTGCAGTTCTTCAGATGGATAATGAGTTAATCGGATATGTTATTGACATTGAACACATTGTTCAACAAATTTTTTACAATCTTTCACCATGGTGGGCCAATAATAACCTTGTCTCAATAATCTGTGGCTTAATGTTCTTCCACCGGAATGATTACCATAGATTCCAACATGGACATCTTGAACTACCATTTGCGCTTCTTCTGGAGTCAAACATCTCAACAACGGTCTTGTAAACGACTTTTTGTACAAAACAGCATCCAAAACAACATAGTATTTGTTGAAGCATTCTTTTTACTTTCTTGTAAATCTGTTAAATAACAATGCCTAGACAAGCGCTGATCAATTCTGTAATATCCTACGCCATTGAGTGTTGGAAATTTCATCACCAAATGAGCCACTAATCCTTCTAGTACTTCAAAGCTCGGTGGTTGCAACGTGGGAGAGGAGAGGGTTTTGATTTTCAGAAAAAAGAAACCCACACAAGAGAGAATCCATAGGACAAGGATAAACTTCTTAAGTTCACACTGCTTCGATTGTAAAGAAGTAGAAAGTAAATCCCTATCTAGGTTTTCATCATATTTTGTTAAATTTTTAAAGGGTAAAATTATAACTCTACAATTACCTAAGAGCAATGTATTCATTAAAATCTTAATTGACAATACATCTCACCACCTAACGGGTTACTACTTATTTTTCGAGTAAGGGAAGTTAGTTGACATTATCGCCGATAATGGGATGGTAGACTTAAAAGTAAACCTCGAGAGAGTACTAGAAATTTTCCTTATAAATAATTACCTAACGTTTAAAATTAATTACTTAATAATTAGAATTTGTAACTGAAATTAGTGAAAATTAAAAATATTAAGAGAATCAATCGTATCCGGTGATACCGTGAAGATTTACTAAATCTCGCTATAACGGAAACCTTCTTTTTTTTATTGGTCGGTACTTAAAAAAAAAAAGAAAAAAAAAAAGCGGTGCAGTACCTGTAAGTCTGTAATGGAAACTTGATAATTTGAAGGAATACGAAATATTTTAGGAGGGAAAACTCATACGAAGTTCGGACCGACTCTGAGCGGAGAACTCCAATACGAGAGGAAAGGATAGTTTATGCTCAGGCCGCCTCCGTATCCGGAGCACCATCTCCTATGCCGCCTGCATCAACACAGTGTTTACCGATCCCTATTCGGCGTGCACGTACGGCACCATGAAGGTTTTTGATCAGGCCAATCTCCGAGGTTCTGAAGGTGGTATATAGTATGCAGATTGTCGACTGAAGGAACACTAGTTGATGCTCAGCCGAATATGGTGGTGGAGGATGGAGAAGAAGGTTCATCTGGGAGGCATAAGGAGATTACTTGTCTGACAAGAACTCTTTCTACAACAGGGGAAGGAAGCAAAGATTATATTTCGCAGCCAGTCCAAGCTTGCAAGATTGCTCCCTCAACAAAATCAATTCTCTGCTCGTCCTTTCACCCATTCGGTCTCCGGCTCTCCAATTCCATCTATCTGCTACTCCTGCAACAACCACTGGGTAACAGGGGACGTTATTTGCGGCGTTGTTATGCTGTACCAGTCTCTACGCCACCATCAATAACGGCATCTTTGATGCGGTCGGAGTCTTTTCTTAGGCCCGTAACCACAGGAGAAAAACAACAACCCTGTGGAGACGGAGAAGACCACCACCACCACCACCATCGGTACCTGCGCCATTGCTTTCTTGCGACCTGTTTCCTTCTTTTTTTCTGGCAAATCTAACACCGCACTGCCTTCGCCGGAGGCCGCTTGGTCACTACGTCGACTTCCTCTTCTTCGCACTGCTCCCGCTTCGATTCCATCTGCGACCGAGATGACGGAGAAGACTGGCATCACTGCGATGGCAGGGTCAAAAAATTCATCAAGTTTCTCTTTCTCTTTCATTAATATATTTTTGCTTTCTTCTAGTTGTTGAATAAATATGAATGTACTTACCCTCTTTTCAGGTACGGGCACATAGAGAAATAAACCGATTTGAATATTATTGTTCATTTTTATTTACTTTCACATTGAGAACAATGTTTAGATTAAGTTTGGGTGGGTGATAAAAATTATTTTCATTTCGAAAAAATTATGCATCCTTGGCTAATCCTTGAACTAAAAGTTATTATAAAAGAATAAGAAGGGTGAAGTTGTTATTTGGAGTCATCGTATATTCGAGTTTCTTGTCATATTCAAGCATTGAAGTTTTAACTTAGCATGGGTAATATCTTATAAAATGAGATTAAACATGCTTGTTTTCTTTAGAAGATTATTGAAATACATGTTCAAGGCAAAGTTATGTGAGTAGTGTGATTATGCATAAAATATGAGTGTACTTCTTTTCTTGTGAGTATTCCCTTTGATCTAGGCCTAAACATGGTTTAAGTAAATAGGGTGGTATTATAAAAAAAAAAAAAAAGAGAAAAAAAAAAAGAAAAAAAAAAAGAATAGAAAGAAAGAAAGAAAAGTTCAAGCTAATGGGAAAGCATGTGGTGGAATTGAGAATGAAATTTTTACTCAACCATAAACACATGTGTATAGTGGGAGAGCATAAAATGCAATCATTATACCGAACATTGCTTGAGGTGGGAGAGCATAAAATGCAACCACCGGAACTTGAGGTGGGAGAGCATAAAATGCAACCACCGGAAAAAAAAAAAAAAACTATACCGAACATTGCTTGAGGTGGGAGAGCATAAAATGCAACCACCGAAAAGAAGAAAAAAAAGAAAAGAAAAGGTGAGCCCTAGTTTGCTACCATTGTTTGTAGTAGTGAGAAGGGATGATTGCGAGTTTAGTTGTTACATGAATAGATTATGTTGGTTGCATGATACGCATGATTCGTTTAGAATTATGTATGGATATTTGGATTGGAGAACATGAGCATGCTTAGTTTTTTTTTATTTGCTATTGTTGTGTTAAAGTTGAAGATTTAATGTTTGCATGGTAGGAGTCTTGGACATGAGCAGTGATTCTAAATATGCTTCGTATCCTTTGTTCTAAATGTGGTTTTTCTTTTGCTTGAGGAGAAGCAAATATTTAAGTTTGGGGGTGCTTGATACGTGAAATTATTTAGCTTGTTCTTGATCTTAATTAACTTAGTTTTGCAAGTTTTCTAGGATATTTAGTTTAATTTAATTAATGTTTTGGTTATTTTATTAATCTATTTGATTCTTGGGTATTTTTGTTATTTGGCAGGTTTTTGGGTTGGATAAGGACTGAACTGGAGAGGTCAAAGTCAGGTCAAAGCTTGGCGTTTGAGTCCTAATTGGGTTAGGATTTCTATTTTCGCTAAAATTGTCATCTGCTTAGTATTTGGTCCATATCTGGAGCTACGGACCTCCGTTTTGGGCGTTCTTTAGCTTTTTGGAAAGCTAAGAGCAAGGGCTACAATCTTACAAAGAGTTCAGAACTTAAAGAAGTCATTCTGGACTTGGAATCAGGCTTTGAAGTCGGAACAGAAATTCTGTCAGCATTCTGGAACCAGTTTGGAGAGGTCAAAGTCAGGTCAAAGCTTGGCGTTTGAGTCCTAATTGGGTCAGGATTTCTATTTTCGCTAAAATTGTCATCTGCTTAGTATTTGGTCCATATCTGGAGCTATGGACCTCCGTTTTGGGCATTCTTTAGCTTTTTGGAAAGCTAAGAGCATGGGCTACAATCTTACAAAGAGTTCAGAACTTAAAGAAGTCATTATGGTCTTGGAATCAGGCTTTGAAGTCGGAACAGAAATTCTGTCAGCATTCTGGAACCAGTTTGGGTTTGTATACAGCCTCGAGAGTTCTAGACGTCAAAAAATTGCAAGGCCTGGTGCGTTGGAAACCTGAAGCACAGCCCTAAAACTTTGCTGAAGACACTTTCCTCTTATCAAGTCATTTTGAAATTCAAATATAGTCAGGAAGAGGATTAACGAAAATCTGCAAGAAAATCAGCGTTCTCCAACAAATTGGGTAAGTTGCATTCAAGGGCAGGATTCTAAAAGGCTGATCTTAAGGGGCTGAAATTTTATAAAAAAGAGAGAAAAACAAAGAGGAGGGCTATTTGTTCAAGAGGTTGCAAGGTATGTTGGAGGTAGCTGAGTTCGTGAGGTATAAAATTTGCATGGTATGTTTGAATCCAGGATTTCTCTCCATTCTTCTAGTTCATTCCCTTATATGCATACACTGTACTAATTGGGGTACTTCTTGATCTGTAGAAGCCATCTGTGGGAGTTTTATTTATTTCTGAGGATGTCAAGTCAGTGCTCTTTGTTGTTGAAGTGTTAGATCATGAACTTACTCTGCTATATTATTGTACATGTGGTGAAGATAGATCTCCGTTAAATGTTACCGAGGATTTGAATCATTATCAGGTTAGAGTCTAATAGTTGAGAATTGTGGGTTCAATTACTTGTCTTAATTCAACATCTAGAAAATATTTTATTGGTTTATATTTTATACCTCTGACAAGATGTCCCCTTTTCTGTGCATGCAATATACAATTTAATATTCTATCAGTTTTTGCTTACCCTTGCCTTGTTAGACATGTATCCTTTTGTTGTTGTATGAATATTTTGTTGCCATAGAAGCCATGAATCCACTGTAATTACCTGAGGAGAATATTCTTCGATTTGTTGAAGCACTTAAATGTTGTCTTCTTGTCATTTTCGATTACGCAAAATAATTATTCCTGTAAATTTTCCTGATAGTTTAATCCAAAAAGATATTTATTTATTACTATACCCTCCTTGATGGTTAGTACTATTTTTCTTTTGGGTAGTCATTTTTGTTTTGTTTTACCAAAAAAAAAAAAAAACTTTTTTTTTGGTCATTTGGTCAATTTCTTTTATAGGGTGAGAGCTCACTTTTCAATTGACTCTGAAACACTTAAGCTGGCCATCTAAGATGAGCTTGTCTGAGTTGATTAAAAGAAAAGATATAAAGCTTAATTTGTTGAACTATGTAATATGTTGTTTCAGTTGTAGATTTTTCGATGCTTTGTTGTAGTATTAAAGTATTTCTGTCTGGGTTTTTGGCATCTATAGACAACTCTAGAACATGATGTAAAGCAGCTAGCTACAACAACAAAAAGTATAGCAGCCATTTACATGGCTTGTGGTGTTGACATTACCAAGGTCTGTGGAAAGTTCTTAGGTTGTTTTTTCTCATTATCTATGTAGCATTGGATAACTCTTGCTTTGTCTTCCACTTACAGGCTTCTGTCTTTGTGCAGTCCCATGGCCGTGCTGTTGTGGAGCTGATGTGGCTACTAAGTTCTGTCACACCAATTGTTCGGTGAACAGAATGATTCAATTTAAAGAGAAATCAAGCTAGGCGGTGCGTTAGTTGTTGTACGATTGCTATCACCTTTTATTTGTTTATTTCCTAAATCGCTTTCCTTTTTAGATTTAGAGCTTGTACAATATTTCCTGTTGAGAGGATATTTGTGCCACATTAGTTGACTTAAACATGTCCAATCTGCTTATAGATTTGAAAATGACACATGTGAAAGGAGGTGAAAAGTACCATTAGGTACCCACTTAGGAGATGTTTTATTATTGAAGTATTTTAGTTGTGATCCCCAGAGTTGCTGAAATTTACTTTAGAAATATTGAATACTGATGCTTGCGGAAGTCTACATGTATCCATGTCTTCAGGAAGACTTCTTATTGTTATACTAACTTCCAGTTACTATCATCCTTTTGTTACACAATTTTGTTCTGCAGTTCTAAGTTTCAATTGTATGGTTTGAGCATGTTTACTTCTCTCCAATATATGCTTCTGAATGTGTTTATCTGGTCAAATTTTTTAATGCATGGTAAAAATGCTCTTGAATCTAATGATATTTGTTTTTATCAATCAGTGCAAACTAACAGCGAGGGCTCTCTCTCTGATAGGGAGACGAACAAGTTGGGGTTACACTTCTGACTTATCCTTTTTTGACGGCTTCTGATATTCTCCTATATCAGGTGATCTTTTATTCCTAAACCTTACATATAGAGGATGCACGTGCACACCAGTGTTTGAATTGATTGTTTGATCTTTCATTTTTCATGTTTTCTTGAAAAAATAGCATGAAAGGGGAAATAATTGATAGCTTCTTTGGGCATTCTACTTGTGGCCATGTAACTGTGTTATCACTTGTAGTTTTTTTTAAATACTTGTAGTTTTTATTTTATTTTATTTTATTTTAAAAATTTGGCAACTTAAAGAATTTGATAGTTGTTCTCCCTTAGCTCTATTATATGCTCACTATGACCTTAAAGATATTTGACTTTTTAATGTCTTTGGCATGAAACCCCGCAGTCTGATTTGGGTCCCGTTGGTAAGGATCAAAAACAATATCTAGAGTCAACCCGTGAGCTGGCTGAGTGAATTAACTACATATGTGGAAGGAAGTGGAAGAAAATGGAAGGGTAAGTATAGAATTTCCCCAGCAGTGGGACCCGAATAGTACCCTTTCGGAAGGTTCAATCATCTTTGCTTTTCTTTTTCTATATTGTGGATTTGATTTTTTTTTTCTTTTGTTGTGATAGACGTGAATCTGCAATTTTAAAGGTTGATTCTGTTCCTTGAAGCCTCTTTATACCCCACCCCTTGAACTCGTGAAATATAATAAAAGGTTGATTCAATGTTGTAGGTTCCTGAACCTCTTATCCCACCAGCAGGTGCTCAGGTAATGTCACTTACTAACGGTCTCTCTAAGGTAACAAGGGTTTGCATTTTTTGTTTATGGGTTTCTATACCACTAGATGTTTTCCTAATTGATGTAGGAGGGTGAACGGACTGAGTACTTAAAAAATCTTCATGTTTCTTGGAGTTTACTCCTTTTTTTTTAATTTAAATTTATGGGTATTCATTCCAGCTCCTTTTAGCAGTGAAATTGCCTGACTAGAAAAAAAGGAACCCACTTTTCTTGAAGATTGATGGGCTCACTAGGTGTAACACAAAGTTCACATTTCCTCTTCATTTTTCATGCCTTCTTCTCAACACCCAATTTAGCATTCCAAATGTCCAAAAACAGGTAAGCTTCTATGTTATCCTGTAACCTCTCATTAATACTTAACCAGTCTCTTTTCTCCAACAAGAGGAATGATGTGTTCCACCTTGCTTTCCTATTTTGTGGCTTCTGATCCCCTTCTCCCTTTCTTTATATATTCCCTTTTTTTTTTTTTTTTGGGTGGGGGGGGGAGGGTGACTAATGTGGCCTTTCAGCAACTTAAAAAATATAAGTTGGTTTGTTATATGTACGCTGCTCAAATCTGATTTTGAGGAATCTTCTTTGTTTTACTTCTTGATTCTAATAATTTTGGATTTTGAGGTTAATTACATTTTTTTAAGTTAATTAGATAGCATCCCACTTGATAAACTAAGATATAACTGAAACAAAAATAATATAATGTAGTTATTTTGTAGTTGTGGTTGTGTTGTCTCCTAATTGATTGGGAAGCTGCTGACACGATCAATCTCAACTGCAATTCATTATCGTGTGTTGAATTTTCATCCAGGTCTAAACACTTACTTTTTTCCTTTTTTGTGTGTTTGCAGATGTCCAAGTTTGCTCTTTCTGATCAGTCCTGAATCTCCTCCCACTGATCTCTGTTGAATGAGGAGGATCTTTTTGCGAAGGTGTTGTGCTCCCTCCCTATTGCTCTACTGTTGCAAAAGTCAATTTTGGGTATCCTTATTTTTATTTAATGAAACACATGGTGTCATAATTGCAGTTAACTAGAATTGAGGCTAATGCTGGTAGTGGAAAGACTTCTAGGGACTTCAAAGGCTACGTCGAAAAGCTCCATTCAAGCTGCCTATAGTTGGTGAGTTTTATTACTTAGTGAATTAGGCTTTGGCACTAGCTCTTCAAATGCTCATTAACTGAACCAGGCAATGCTTAATGATGTAATTCCTTATTTCGTGGTCTTAGACTTTGAAAACCATAGATTCCAAATCTGAAGCTGAAAAGTTACATCCTACCTACGTGATCCTCACTTCCATACTATTGCATCCACTTTATGGGGACAAACTTGTTAACTTGTTATGCTGTATGGTGAGAACTATTCTTGCACTTTCCTTCTGTTGGGAATCAAGTATCCATCCATGCACTTTCCTTTTGTTGTTATATGCCTTTGTGTCTTGGACACCTTGAAACTCTAACAGTAATGGTGAAAAACACCAGAAGTCTCTTTCCCTTGTTCAAACCAGAAAGAAACAAGGGAACTAATTATTTGACTTCGTATATTTCCCTCGGATGGATAAGTTTCTGGATGCTCAAACGAACGTATCTTAGAAAGGACAGAATGTGTTTTCCATATTGAGGTGGGTGTTGGATTACTTTTCTGGGAATATGTTCTTTAATCTTAAAGGAATCCTACTAATATTATTTTTGTTGTTGCTGCTGTTGTTATAATATGTAGCAGATAAGCATGATATTTGATTAATATTAATAAAGAAAAGTCATGTATACAATTCCCTCTGCCAATACTGTAAAGTGATGCTAGGACCAACCCTCAATGCACTTGCACCACATGGTATCCCTCTATTTCGTTGCCTTCTTTTTAGGAACTTTTGATTCCTGAAAATCCAAAGTAGTGTGGGGATCATCTAGGTGGCTAACCCTGGGGTCCCCTAGATATTCTTAATACTATGATTCACTCTTTTCATTTTGAAAAGGTAATGAATCCTCTGAATTCATGACAAATGGAAGTCCACAGCTGACTTTTATTTAAGAGTCTCAAAGAGTCAAAGCCTTGTAAGCTGGTTTTTCCTGCCCTTCAGACACCCTTTTATTTCTTTCTCTGCACATTGTACATATTGCTGCTCCTGAGTTTTTTGCCATTTGCCACAATCTCTTCCTTCAAGAGCTTAGACATCAAACTTCTGGTTTTCTGAGATTGTGTAGGTTAAATAGATTTGAAGGTTTTATACAAAAGAGTATTAAATGTCTTTAGTTTAGGATTCCATACATATATGTTTGGAAGTTGATGAATAACTGTTTCATCATCACTCAATTGAAAATATAGACATTGAGAAACCTAGTTTCCATTCACCCTTCAGAATTTTATTTATTTATAAAAAATAATAGATACAATGGGGCACCCTTTTGTAATGAGGTTGTTGAAACATAACTTTACCCAAATTGCAGTCTTTTTGAAGAGCTGATGTGTGATTGTGGATGTGTAAACAACAATAAAGAAAGTAGAGATCATAGAAGGACGGAAGAGAAGTTAAGAAATAGAGGAGATAAGAGTTCCAGAAGAAGAGATGATGCAAAGAAGGTTTCCACACAATACAAATCACAAAACCCTCTTTTGCAATAAGATCTTCACAGTCCAATCAAAACAGAAAATAGAAAGAATTTATTGAAAATCACTTATCTCAAAATTTGGCCATCAAATCTTCATGAAATTTTGATTGTAGACTCTTTAGTATAGATATGAACACATTCTGAAAGATGATAAGGATCTGTTGAAACCTGAGGAAGTTATGAGAGTCAAAAAACTGCTGTTCCAGTTTTCCGCCAGATTTGAATTGATGCTGGGTTGGTATTTGATGATTATTGCAGCAAACCAGCAAGTTCAATAGCCTCTGCAGGAATTCAGGATCGTATACTAGGTAGTTGAGTTTCACAACCTTGAGAGACTCAACCAGAAATAAAGTTTTAACTCTTTTTTTTTTCTGGTCCAAATCTGAACAGCCGCCAATTACTTCTATTCATATTTATTGATTGAAACCTTACAGTTAAGATAGGAAAGAACTAAATCTAGTAAAACCAACCTTCCTTTATAATTTAGGAAGGCTCTAAAACAATAAAATAGGAAAGTCCTAAATCTGAAAATAGGAAAGTCCTAAATCTGAAAATAGGAAAGTAAATACTTGGTCTCCAAGTAATTGAAACCTACTAACAATCTATCCTAAATATTAGGAAACTAACTAAACAATGAAATTAGGAAACTAACTTTAGGAAATAAATAACAAAAGAGTGAACAAATATTTCAAAAAAATCTGCTGGTACTGTTCACGTGAACAGTGTTGACCATGTGGGCTGGTTGCCTTCTTGGACTGCATCAAGAGACCGTAGTGAGTCATCGATCTCTCTTCAACCAGTATATTAAAGGTCTTAAACTAAGGTACAGATATACTCTTACATGTAAGTATTCTCCCATTGGAGACAGCATTACATATATTTCCAAAAGTACTCTTATCCTAACATGTGGTCCATTCACCCAAATTATTATTATTAGGGTAAATAATTTCATACATTGGGAACTGGTGGAAATCGTTTTGCACTATCATCAATTTTTGCCATTTGGAGGCACAGCCATTTTAACTTTTGGATACATAAAGTGTGCCTCGGATTATGGACTTGTTCGTTGTATGACCCACTATGTATTATCTTATTTAACAACTAGTTACATGTTAGCATGTAAAATTCCATTACACACTATTAATTACAATTTTTTTCCTTTTTTTTTTTTTTTATACTATTTTCTTTTTGGTTTGGGTGTCTTACATTTATAATTTTGTTTACTCGGTTTTCTTTGTTGGCGGTAGGAGTACGATATTGATTGCATCGTGTGTTGTCTTCGGTTGCCGAGCTGAGGGGACTCGAAGAGCTTAACACCAAAGGATTTCTAAATGGGTGGGTGGAGGTGTTTGTTGTGTTAAAATATTCTGTCTGGATAAATTATACATTTCCTACATTGCTGATATCTTCCTAAGCATGACTAGGACTTAGAGATGATAATTAGTATAAAACTCTTACTTCGAAGTTATTGTTTCTAGGCTACATGCATTCATTTTTATTGGACGATTCAATTCCATTAGTACTTTACACATGCATACACACAAACTTATCCTAGGGTGGAAAAAAATGGATAGAACTTAAATGCAGAGAGTATTTAGATTGAATAGTTATTCTTCATGAAGTTGATTTTCCTTCTTCTTATCAACAAAACATTACATGATCTATTGTACAGGGCAGGGACCATGGATAAGGGCAAAAAACTTGGACAGAGAATAAAAAAAATTTGTGATCATTGAGGCAACGATATAGCCATTTCACTTCCTTCCCCCTTCTTTAAACATTTATTTTCCTTGTGCATTGTGATATTTTGAACATATGACCTACATGTGTGGGCAAGTTCCTAGATGAATATGAAGTTCTGATTTGTTAGGACCTCTTGTGAATTGTGACATGTGACAAGAGTGTGTATTTAAGCAGACTAGATAAACAATAGCTGCTTTAATGTTAGGATCATGATTGATATTTATATAAGCTGTACAGTTTGATTGAAGGCCATTTGATGATAAACTAAATACTTTCAGGCGGAGAACATGAAATGTTAACATAACTTTACATTTTCATCCATGGGAAATCTACCATAAATTTGGTTTTTCTTGATGTTGCCAATTTACTTTCACATTTAACTATGCATTTGCACTTTGTTCAGCAAAATTTAGCACGGAAATAATGGATTATTGCCGAAGTTGAACATGTTAATACGTGTATACAATTACAATACAATGGACAAGGTCCAAGTGTTCAAAGCACACACATATTACATCAGGTGTGTGGCAGTCTATCCAATGTGTTAACATCATCTGATAACATGCTTATATGCTCTGGGATTGAGAGAAGGGTTTGATGTGCACTCAATTTTTTGAGGGGCATTACCACTAGTGATGCAAGTGACTTTGACTAGGAAATTTATCTTTAACTTTTCGTGGGTAGGTTTTTTTTTTAATTTTTTTAATTTTTAATTTTTATCATTTTGTGCCATACTATGATGTTTTGATAAACTCTTTATGTGTTTCGATTTTGAATCTTGGCTCCCCTTACCCTAATTTTACATTGGATGCCCATTTGAAAAGGGTAAATTGCGTTGATTACTTCACCAGTAGCGACAATCCAGTTTTTTTTGTCACTGGTTCTGATGATGATACTACTAAGGTCACCCAACTGACTTTTCTTTTTTAATAATTTCATGGGAACAGGTGGAGGACTAGCCAACTAGAAGTTTTGTCCAAATGTTAGAAGGCCAAACACAATGTTTTCTGCAGTTTGTTTCCATGCTGAACTTCCCATAATAATTATTTGAAGCTTCGAGGATGGGACTGTTCGTATGTGGCATGCAACCACTTATAGGTACATTTAATAAATAATAAATAACTAATTATAAGCAATGTTCTGGTTAACTATGTGGAAGTTTTTATATTGCGGGTGCCCTTCTATTTTCATGCAGTTCTAACTTTTATCTGGTAGCTTATTTGTAACTCTAACTGCAATGGATCTTACATGGCGTTGCATTTCATTTTTCTTTTTTTTATTAAGACTGGATAGTTAAGATTGTCTCAATGTTGTAACTAAGGGTGTCAAAATTGAGGTCGAACCAAATCGAACCCTTAACAGGCCGGTGAAATATAAGAACCGATTGGACCGAGTGATAAGACAGAGGAAAGCAAGGAAATGGACTGAAACTGATAAAACGCGATAATATTTATTTATTTTTTATTTTAATATATGAAAAAATGAGACCGAATCAATAACTAACAGACAAGGATCCGATGAAAGACCATTAAGGAAAACTGATAAAGGACTGACATCTTTATCAACCCTAAACCGGACCGGACCAAACTGATAGTTATCGGTTGTGGTTTTGATTTTGGAGACAGAATTCCTTATCGACCCTCAATCGGACCGGACTGGGCCAAACTGATGGGAAAAACTGACCAAGACCATGCCAAACCAACTGTTTGACACCCTTAGTTCTAACTTTGTCCATCTTATTCTATCATTAGCTCATTGAACCTTTAACACTAAGTTCTTTTAGATAACCTGTCTTGTCTTGCGTTCAGTCTTTTATATATTGGGATTTCTCTTGTTGTTAATTTGTTATCCTAATAAATTCAAGCTTCATTTTCTTTTATCCTATATTTACCATGTTTTTGGCTTCATCTCTTTTTATTAACTTATTCAGTTCAAGCATTGGCTCTCAAGCACTGCATATCTCATCAATTGTGTTCTATATTCAAGTAGTGCTTTGTTCATGACGTCAAACTGATTTCTATCATTAAAAACAATTTGTACCTAGTTTTGAAATACTTCTGTGAAAGTTAGCCTCTTGATCGCATTCACTATAAATGTGGGTAAGGAAGGTAAGAACAAATATATCAGCTAACTGATCTTGATTATAAACAACCAAACTTGAAGGTGGCCCCAAGCAACAATTTCATGAACAAAATGGTAGTCAGCTTCGATATGATGTGTTTGAGCATGGAAAATCGGATTAGCAGCAAGATATGTCACTGAAGGATTGTCACAATATGGAACAGGAGACTGGAGAAATCTCAAAATCACGCAACACAAATTGAATCCAAAGCTAGATCAGCAGCAGTAAATGCTAAACATTGGTACTTAACTTCAGTGCTGCTCTTAGATACCGTTTATGTTTCTTAAGAACCTTAAGCAGTGATGTTACTGCCGATCATCATGATCCTCGCACAATCGGCATATGAAAAGGAGGGATGGTAGAAGGGGTGAAAAGTATACCGAGAGTCAAGATGCCTTTCAAATACCATAAAATATGTTTCGTAGATGCAAAATGTTCAAGCTTAGGAGTCTGCATAAATTGACAAGCCTGGTTTGCAGCAATGGAAATCTCAGGCCTGGTCTTTGTAGCATTTTGCAAGGTCCCGACAAGACTCTGATAAAGCCATTGGATTAGGGAAATGTTCACTGGCATCAAGAGAAAGGTGAGAATCTGGAAAACCATGAATAGAGATTGGCTTTGTTCTTATCATGTTGACCCACTTCAGTAAGTCCATGATATATATACTTTTGAGTGAGAATAATTGAGCCAGGATTTCAATGAACTTCATGCCAAGAAAGTAGTGAGCATGACCTAAATATGCCAAATCAAATTGGGATCTAAGAATAAAAATCAATTGGCAAGGAGCTTTGGGTTGAAGATGTCCAACCCAAAAGCGTAAGCTCTTATATGGAGAGAGGCACAAGTACATGAAACCAAGGTCCTAGTGTTAGCCAATATGGGATTATTCCCAACACATCCCCTCAAATGTTGCCTTCTTTTGAGTGGCAATAAACAAGGCATGAGTGGCACCTTTTTCTATGGCCGTAAATGGATGCCAAATTGATGTAGTGGCCCTAGTAGCTCTGATACTATGGTAACTCTGAAACCCACCGTGTCCTCTCTGGTGAGTTCATTAACAATTTTGCATTATATAATAAGGATTACAACTAACAACAGAGTGTGAATAACTTGGTAAGGTATAGCCAAAGAAAGTGATACAATGGAGAGAGAATTTCAAACAAGTAAGTGTGCAACCATCAATAAGCAGAAATAACCACCCTATCTCCTTTTCCATTTGTGTCATACCCAAGGTTTAAAATCTCGTGTCTCGGAGGAGTCTCGGCCTTCTCCGAAACTGAGAACTCGGTGAGATCTCGGCGAGATCGCCGAGACAGTGTAAAAAGGCTGTCTCGATGGCCAAAACTCATTTTTTTAAGCCTCAAACTTCAGGGGAACCTCATTTTTGCGTACATGAACACATTTAGAGCCTAAAATTGTAAAAATAATGACTCTTTGTGGTTGTTTGGGTTTACACCCATGTTTTGATAGTAAACGCTGAAGTCTGTTGTAAACTTAGGCTAATATTGGCTATTATACTCAATCAAATATGGCAAATGAGACAATAACATAATGCATTAGTGGAATGAGAAACAAAATAACACTTCATTATAAATTATTATATCATAGTTCAAATGTTCAATACTAGATGATCCTATAGTCCAGAACTCCCTAATCCACATACAATGTCTATTAATACATAGAGTGTTGTAGATGATCCATCCTACTATCATCATACATTCTACAAACTTTTATTTTTTTTCCTCTCTCATAAGCTCATGTATAAATCTCATTTTTGAGCAAGAATCTTACCTTCAACGGTTGATACAAAGCTCCCACAGCAATCCCCATAGTCCGAAGCACCACTAGAAGCAAATTCAAAGATCAAAGGGCGAAAAAATGAGGAAGAAATCAAGTTTTCTTCAAAAAAATAGAGAAAACACCAACTTACCCCTTTCTCGTTGTGTTCTTTACCGAGAACAGGGCATAGGCCATTTTATTCATTTTGAAAAAAGGTCAAAAAGCAATTTCTCTCCAAGATCTCGCGTGAAATTGACGAAATTAGTCGAAAACACCGAGATCTCGCAGAGATGAGTTATCGTCCTCAATTTCGTCTCAGCTAGTGTCGAGACTAGCGAGATTACGATTTTAAACCATGGTCATACCTTATACATTGTGGCATGGATTGCTTGAGTGTAGCCATCACTATTTATCTTGAAGCGTCCACTCACTGATCTCCATTAAATGAGGAGAATCTTTCTGCGAATGTGTTGCTCCTTCACTATTCTTTATTGTTGCAAAAGGTCAATTTTTTATATCCTTATTTTTATCTAATGTAACACATGGTGTCATAATTGCAGTTAACTAGATTTGAGGCTGATGTTGGTAGTGGAAAGACTTCTAGGCACTTCAAAGGCTATGTCCAAAAAGCTGCATTCAAGCTCCATTCAACTGAACTAGGCATGCTTAATGATTTAATTCCTTATTTCATGTTCTTAGGCTTTGAATAAGGTTCAAAATCTCGGGTCTCGAGGGTGTCTCGACCCTCTAAGAAAGTGAGATCTCGGAATTCTTGGTCGAGATCTCGGCGAGACACTGCACAAAAGCCGCAAAGGCTTAAAATTTGTGTTTCGATCCTAAAAGGACCATTTTAAGGTTTGATACTCTAGGGAAACCCTATTTTAGCATATATAAACATATTTAAACCATAAAACTGTATAAATAATCACACATGGTGCTTGTTTGGATTTACACCCATGTTTGGTAGTGTCGGTTTGAAGTTCAACTGTAAACCTAGGGTAATATGGGCTATTTTACATAATGTTACACTAATAGAAGATCACCGAAGACCAAATGAGCTAGTAAAATGATATTTTAGGAGAAAAATAAACATAATAACACTTAATTAGTTAATTGTCATATTAAAAAAAATCCAAAGTAGTCAAGTAGACTATACAATCATAATTCATACATTATGTCGGGAATTGATCGAAAATGTCAAGAAATGGTCGAGAAATGGTTGAAAATGTCAAGAAATGGTCGAGACCAGCTCGAGAACTGGTTGAGATGGTCGAGACACCATATCGAGGTGAGATCTCGTCTCGAGCCCCTCGAGATGTTCGAAATCTCACCGAGATGTTCGAAATCTCGCCGAGATGTTCAAGATCTCGCTGAGATTTTGAACACTGGCTTTGAAAACCATAGATCCCAAATTTGTAGCAGAAAAGCTACATCCTTTGGTTTTGCTTGCTGATGATTTAAAGCTGATAGTTGAGAGAGAATCTATTGTCTTTAACCCTATCTTATTTCATGGATGCCCTACCTCTGGGACCATCACTTCCATCCTATTGCATAAACTTTATGGCGACAAACTGGTTAGCTTGTGATGTTGTATGGTGATAATTATTCTTCTTGACTTGGGGTAGCTTTGCCTTGGTTAGCATTTATGCAGGGGCTTAGCTCGAGGGCAGTCTAATGTAATTTTAATTAAAGTCTTAATTATATCATGGGCCACCCTTTGAACACCCTCAAATTCTGGTTGGTATATTATTAGAAGGTATGCAAACTCATATATGCATATGCACTTTGGGAGGATCCATTCAGAAAACTAATTACTTGTTTGCACTTATTGCTGGACAGTTGGAGAGCAGGGATGACACATTCATTAGTCATTCAGGGTGGAAGGTGTTCCAGAGGATCTGGATCCTTGCACAAGATATATCAAAGATAGTCCACACTATGTATTCTCTCAAGTCTTAAGGCGGCCATTAAATGAGATGAGGATGTTAGTTATTCATCTTTGTCCACTTTTATCTACAATCTTGAAGTTGACTAAGTATTAGATTCTAAAAGCATGCTTTGCCCTCTTCCCCCCCCCCTCTCTCTCTCTCTCTCTCTCTTTAATATTGTGGTTGACCCAAATTTTGACATGTAAGACAAAGGAACCAAATCCTCTCCTCCCCGCCTCCCACTCCATCCAACCATTGGAGTGCGTTGGAGTTCGAGCCGACTCACATTCCAATGGTTGGATGGGGTGGGAGCCGGGGAGGAGGGGAGGAGAGGATTTGGACCCGTAAGACACTTTCTTTAACTGAATTCTCAGATATTGGTATGTACATGATCATTCCTTTTGGTCCAATGCACCTTTTTCAATGACAATATATTAATGCTGATGTTAATTCTTTGTTTGATTGATTTTTTGGGGAGCCATGGAAAATAAGAATTTGAATGTATATCTACATTTTCAAAACATTTTGAAAATGAGTCACTTACTACCTCCATGGTCTTGCAATTGATCTTCTAAAATTTATATTTGAAATGCTTCCAAACAGTTCTTTAATTCAAAGCTTGTCTTGGCATCTCCTAAAACTGTTTTAGATGCAGATTATGTTGCAATTATAATAGTTATTGGTCATGAGGATTTTTTTTTTTTTTTTCTGATTCATTGAGGATTTTGAACAGTATTATGTTTATGATTCTCTATTCTGGATTTTTTTTTTGTTAGATGCATTGGATTCAATTAGGTTTCTCTAACTTCTCATTCAGTCAGATTTTTGCAAATTGTGAATCTAATTGGTTAACTCTATATCATAGGAATATGTCATTGGAATGGAACATCAAAAAGTACCCTTCTGGCAGTGTAGAGATTCTATATGCCATGACCCTTGAGATACAAAGTGTGGTTTTTTTTCTTAAAACAAAACTAGGGCTGTTTTTTTTATTTTTTTATTTTACAGAGTTGTGTCTTTTTTTGGTCCCTAAACAAAACCTACAATTGAGTGAATGCTTGTTGAATAGTTGAACAAGGTAGAGAATCAATTTGGTAATTCGTCATTCTCACAAAAAATTGTTGGGTGAACATCATGTATTCATATTTATCTTCTAATGTATTTCTTGTCCCTATTTTCAACATTGTTTTACATTCTTGCTTGCTCAATTTTGCTGATTATCCAATTTCTCTCCCATAGTTGCCGTTTTTATCAGAGCAATTCTGAAGTCTTATTCGTTTCTTATATTTCATTCTTGAATTTTGAAGTGGTTAGGGCATGTAGCCATCATGTACAACTGAGGCCAGTGAATGCTCCGGTTAGGAGGAGTAATCGTTTGCAAAGTGGAGGAGTTGAGTTAAAAGAACTAGGGTAAGTTGAAAAATTATGGGGATTAAACAAAATATATAGATGCCTTAGTTTTACCTCTAATGCTTGCTTTAAACAGGGTTGAATGATTCAATAGGATTTATGCCCCAGGGTTTAGAGGGGCATATTTCCACCCCTTCCTCTTATTGTGACTATTCCTCTAATTATGAAGATTTCATTCTCATGCAGGATTGGGAGCCTTTGTCATTTCTACAGTGACAAACTACATCGTTAATGAAGTTTTTTGGATTTTGAAGGAAGTATGTTTCTTACGAGATAGTTTTTCTCTTGTTCTAGTGATCCACTACTGAGATGCTCATTGTTGGGTATGAAGATGATTTCATTTTGGAAATTTATGGTAAAATTCAGTTCTCTACCTAGAGTATACCAAAGCCTTCTATTTCTTTCCTCTCATTTATGTTTGTACAATTGCAATTAAAGTCAACTTGCAAAATGTAGAGGTCTCCTATTTCACAAGTTTTTATTTATGTCAAAATACAATTTATAGAATATAGACTATAAAAACATGATGAATAATGCAAAAACTACTTGTCATTGGATGGTGTTGCCCTATGTTTGAGTGATGCATTCATTCTGAATTGACATTAGCGAATCTAATTTCCATTGGACATGGAAATTTCTTGTGTTGTGGCCTGAGGGTTGATGAACATGCATGATGGGCATTGTAGGGAATACTTCCATTGTCATGTTTAGAGTAAACTTTTCTTTCACTCCATGGAATTAATTCTTGTAGCAAATTATGGAGAATGTTTGCAGGCCCAACATTCTATTAAATGGTACTACAGTTAATCAGGTTTTATTTTTTATTATTATTTTTTTTTTGGGGTGGGGGGAGGGTGGTGGGGGATCTCCAGCTGGTATGTTTGTAATAGCAACATGGATTTGTTATTGTCTTCTCCCACTTCTGGCAGATCAATGTAGCAGTGATAAACCGAGCCATGTAGGATTATGTTAGGAAGTGCTTCGTTATTCTATTTTATTTTTTCTCTCTTTAGGTGTATGACAATAGCTTCCATGACTGAAAAACCGAGCCATGCAGGTAATTATGTCAAGCAGTGGTTCGTTATTTATTTATTTATTTTTGTTCTCTTTAGACGGATGACAATAGTTTTCAAGTCTGAAAAACTGCAGTTCGGCTCTGTGTATGAGAAGAGACAAGGATCAGGGAGAAAATGAAGGATGAAAGGTGAAACAGTGACGGCCGGGGTGGCCTAACTCGGGCAGGAAGTGATAGGGGAGTTTGCTACCATCAAGAGGAAGGAGAAAGGACCAGATGAGGGTCGAGCCACAAGGTGGAGATGATGTGACATGGTCCACAAGGATGAAATACCAAACGTACCTCTCACGTTTTCTTTCTTTGGACATATTGGATGGTGAAGAAACATTACATAAACATAGTGTAGCTGAAAAGTGGACGTTGAGATGGATGATTTGTAAAATTAGAAAAGATAATGAATGAATAAATTGGAGCTAATTTAGGAGTAGTTCTGATACATGATAAGTTGAGAGTGTTTGAGGTGGCATGGACATGCGTGATAGAAATCTTAAGTAGTGATATGATTTAGGTTGGAGGTGCTAAAAGAGATAAGGGCAGGCTTAAAATGACTCTAGGAGAAATAGTGAGGACATATATGCATACTTAGGACTAGTAACAAATATCTCTTTGAATAGAGTTTATTAGCCCAAGAGGATCAATTTGGGATAAGGCTGAGTTGAGTTGGGTTCATTTTTTAAAATTTGGGCCAAATTTGTGAAATTATGTGTAATATCCAATGGCAATTGGATAGTTGGGTGTCAAGGTATAAGAATCTCATGTTTGGTATCAAAAACTCTGATAGTTTCTTCCATATGAAGATTCTTAGACTAAAATATATGACAACAGCACTTGGAATGTGCATTCTCATTCAACATTCCTCCGAATGAATTACACATTGAATTACAATTTTTACCTATTATATCCAAGATATCTAGTCAATTGTTTCTCTTGAACCTTCAATCCTAATTTATGTTACTTGCAGACTGGATCAGTTCTTCAGCTTGAAGGTACGAATGGATGTCATACATTTACAATCTCCACTTTACGTTGTTTCTCAGAGCTTGGAAACTTATTTGCTGAAAGTGATCAATCAATTGGGTAAAGTATATGCCGTGCATCAAGGTTTACGGGCTTGTGCCTACTATTTGTCCCCATATATTTTACTAGTACTCTTCTACTCTGAGTTGTTGACTATGCTGCCTATAAAGTGTAGTTGAGAAGAAAATCACTTGTTTCCTACTGCCCCTGCTTTGACACGTTATAAGGAGACCGATTCCAATTATTGAGAAGAAGTCAGTTGATTGTGCATTTTTCATAGAGGGAGTACTCAAAAGTTGAACAACTTCTCAATATCCAAATTGTGAGTTATGTTAAACAATCTGCAGGTGTGTGTTACTTTGTTGATCTTTCCATATAAGAGTGTGTCATTTAAGTTTTTGATTGAATGGATGTCTACCCTATAAGGGTTGAGTTGACCCTCCCGGTTCTTTGTCATTGAATTCTTTACTGATATTTCTATTGAATTGATTATGTTAGATTTTTTTTAACTATATTTCTTCACAGCTTTCCCCCAATTTGGTTGGTGGGTTGAAAGTTTGTATGTATTATAGTGAGAAGAAGGAAATGTTTTACAGTGCCTTTATATCATTCAATAGCAAGAGAGCAATTTCTCTTCAACACTCTGCAATTTTTCAATGAACTCTTTCATGAGAGATCATCACACTCCTCTTAACAACTGGACACCACACTTAAATTTATCCTCTTTAACCCCCTTCTAGAGGCTCTTACAGAGGGCATGAGAATGCTCCAATGTCCTTTTCTTTTCCTTTTTTATTTTTTTATTTTATATTTGGCTTCAGTCCAATTAAACTCTTTGCCAAGACATGAAAAATTCCCTGCAAATACTTGGGTCCTACAAAACTCTTCTTTAAATACAGAAAGGAACTCTTTTCTTTTTATATTTTCTAATTTTCAGCTATAGAAGAAAGGCTTATTATTAAAGATAAGGAGAACCTCAGTGTCCACTGAAGCATGCACATATCATATCAACACATAATACAACAAACCAGATTCAGAAACAGTGTCTTTGGAGTTGGTTCTCTTCAGTCCTCAAACTAGCATTGTGTTTAACTGACTGCGACCTTTCTTTTTAGCTCATCAGTTGTTAGCACTTCCATCTGATGTAGCACTGGGGTCAAATAAATTGTAACCGGAATATGGTGAATCCAGTCTAAGAAATATTGGTTCTAGCTATTCCAAGTACCGATCCATTCAACTTAATGTACATAGACTAACTTTTATGTAAGCCTACTTGCTACCTTTCTATGTAATGGGAGTCATGTTCTTAAATATTTTTTTTTAATAGTTACTAAGTGGTTTACTTGCTATTTGATGTCCCGTGACCCTTGAGATACAAATGTGGGTTTTAAAAAAAAAAAAAAAAACATGGGCTACATTTTTATTTAAATTTTACCGAAGTGAGACTATTTTTTTTCCTCCCTAACCAAAAGTTGCAATTGACTGAATGCCTGTTGAACAACTTAACAAGACAGAGAATTACTTTGGTCATTTTCATAAAAACTTACTGGGAGAATATCTTCTCCAAATCTCATTTTTGTTCAATCACAATCAACAACTCATTTAGGGATATGTTTTGGTGCAAACTTTTGATACTGTAGATGCATTTGCAAATGTTAACATAATAAAATAACCAACTATCCTAACTAACTGCTTAAGTCAAGTCAAAGCAGTTAGTCCTAATCGTGTGAACTCGTGGACTCCTATTTAGTTTATTACTTTACTTTATTAGTTTTCTTTTTCAATTAGGCTTGTTAGTTTCGTTTTCCTAGTTGAGTTACTTTATATTAAATTTGTAACTAGGACTCTAGAAGCTAGAGTCCTAGATCCTATCTAGAAGTTGATTGCTATTTTCTATAAATATAAACTACAAGGAGGAGAATAGCACTATCGATTTTGCTCTCTCTCTCTCTTCCTTTATCGTGTTTTCTTCCATTGGTCATTGCTTGTTTTTTTTAGTTTATTTCTTTTACCTAACATGGTATCAGAACTCATTGATTAGAAGCTGGTTTTATTTCTCTCTGGTTTTGATAGTTTTCTAAGGTCTCCTCTACCTGGTTGCAGCAACCTATGCTGCCTGCTGATACGATAATTTTTTGGCTACTATTGAGTTACTGCTACTGACTTTATTGCTGCAGTTTCTAAAAAAAGGTACCTTCTATTCCTGTTGCAACTTTATTTTCTGGGCCTATTTTTTATTTTCTACTACTGCCGAAGTTTTTTTTGGACTGTTTACTACCTACCACAATCTCTATGCTGTTGCTGCTAAACCACTGCTGCTCCTTTTTGCTGCCGCAACCTCTTTCTAATTAAATCTCTTATGCCTTGATCTGATCTCTCTGCTTCCTCAATCAGATCTGATTTCATTGGCTCTTGTCTCACAAAAAATGACCTGATTTGGAACTATTAGCATTCACACATGACTTTTTCTCTTACTATCAAGAGAATCTAGTAAAGTTTCGTTGACCCGAACAACTCGCCCCTCAAAATAAATAAATAAATAAAATTGATCAGTCCGATTATTGCCTAGGATGCTGTTTAGATGGGATCCTAGATTAGCCAATGTTTGTAACAATGGATACTCCGAATTATCTGCATACAGACAATGCATCCGTGAGTTTGCCAACTCAAATGCAACTTGGATTATTTCTCCACACTATTTAACGAGGTTATTGTACGCATTGGAGCTACCTACATCAAGTTGGGTCAGGTAAGTCTTGTTTGTGCTTTTACTTACATTCTTTCTAATTTTTTTAGTTGGAAAGATCACATGATTTGCTGGGGGATGTGCATCTTGAATGGGTTGGGGACCAGCCAAGACCTAATCTTTTGGAAGGAAAGGTTAACCAGCAACTTGCTTCCTGAACTCACCCGGTTCCCTGGAAAAGCTTGATCTTAACTCAACGTAGATTACAAACCGTCCACTTGGTTTACAAATTGTGTAACTTCAGTGCAACTTATAAAAGGAAATGTAGGATCTTCACTTAATATATTTTACCTGCGATTATCCATACTTAACTGATATCATTTTATTGATATGAAAAAAAAAGAAGCTTAATTCTATGAACAGTAAAAGAATAAATAATAGAATAAAGGCACCTTCTTTCATTGTTTTTTTTTAAATTTTAAAATATAACAAACTCTCTCTTTCTTTCTCTCTAAAGAAACATTTGACGTTGGGAACCGCCCTCCCCTACAAAAAAATTTTCCCTACCATCACAAATATGAGCTACAACTTTAGGTTGAGTTGGTTGGGTCAGATCTAAATCCCATTCGCATTTCCACTTCTTCATTCCTACTTTCATTCTTCTGCCACTTCATTCATGTTAGAGTTGTGTAATTATCATTTTCATGAGTAATTAAATTTGACCTCAAGAGATTTCTTGGACTTATCTAGACATCTTTCCTTGTTTACTAGTTTAGTTTCCTGATAAATTGTGTTTACATCGTGTTTCTTTTTTCTTTTCCTTTTTTAATATAGATTGATCTCTATAGTCATAGAGTTGTTTCATGATCTTATTTGTTCTTGCAATTGGCAGTTCATTGTGTCAGCACCAACATTGTTTCCACCTGAATATGTTGAGGAATATCATAACTGCTTTGACCAAACTCCAGCTGTTCCTTTTGAAGAAATTCAAGTTATTATATGTTAGGTATTAGAAAGGCCAATAGAAAGTGTCTATGAGTATGTTGATCCTGTGCTTGTTGCCTCGACCTCCATTGCTTAAGTGTACTCTATGCTTTATTGAATTTGTTTTCTCACCCTACTTCAGGGCATATGATGAAAAGCTTTAATATTTTTTGTTCATGTTCATGGTGCAAAACTCAGAGGTTCCAAAGAGTATGTTGTGATAAAAGTTTTAAAGCCTGGGGTAGAGGATATATTAGTTGCTGATTTGAATTGTGTATATGTTGTTGCCCGCATTTTGGAATTCCTGAACCCTGAGCTCAGCCGTGCGTCACTGGTATGGGGATGATGGTTGCTTACTTTAACCTATATATGCAACCCTCTTTACTTTTATGACTTCAATGCCAAATTTAAGCAGCAAATTAGGGTGATTTTTAATGTCATGATGGAATATGGATTTTACCCTTAGTTTTTATTAATAAGTAAATATCGTCAAAATGGACAAGACCTTTATCAGTTGAAATTCTTATAGTTCCAAATAGAGATAGCATACTCACCATTTATTGTAGTTAGTACTATTGCTAGTTTTGGGGAATGGATTTTTATCAGTCAAAACAGTAGATTTGCGGAATCAATTTATGAGTTGTCCAAGTAAGGGCATTGCTAGTTTGTCAATTCAAAATAATGGCCTTGTGTAATATCCTGATCATTGTTTGCACATTTTGTTTATCCTATGCATTCAATTAATGAAGAAAGTTAATAGTTCTTTGTTCACCTGCTTTCTTTTCCTAGTTGTTCTTTGTGCTAGAAGTTTTGGATATCATTGTTGTCCATCCTTTCAGTAGAATGACATCGTCGAAGATATAAAGGACTCGATGCTTAAAGAAGTTAACTTCAAGAAGGAAGCTGTAAACATTGAGGCTTTTAGGACTCCAGGAGGTATCTAGAAGCCATGGGACTCACAAGAGAGGCTACGGCTTCGAGTTTTATCCTCACAAAGGCTATATGGAGTTTCCCTTACTGACCTGGACTCTATAAGCTCACTTGTCTCGGATCCGCATCCTCTCCTCCTAGTGGTTCTGGGAAGACGGGGACGCCCCCATCTGATGGCCGGCACGTGGCTCTCGGGAGAATCCGAGCCCCACATCCGAGCCGACACCCCTGTCGGCTTAGCTTGTCGGCTCGGACGTGGGGCTCTGATTCTTTTGAGAGCCACGTGTTGGCCATCCGACAGGGGCGTCCCCGTCCTCCCAGAACCACTGGGAGGAGAGGATGTGAATCCCACTTGTCTCTAGTCCAAAGACTAGTCTAAATACTGCATTTAATGTGTGGTAGGTCTTTAAACTGTATTTTAACTTCACCTTCTTGCACATTTCACATTCTATTTTGATTTTCTTTATTGGATCTACAGTGTGGCTTTTTTTTTTCCCCGTTGTGTCGAGTTTTTGTTTTTATATCTCCATTATTTTTGTCTCATCTGTCTTGTGCAGGTTTGGAAGTTTACTTGCTTGTGAAGCTTCCACGCTGATGTTCACGCAGGAAATTTATAGCTATTTCGTGACGGGAGAATTGAGTTTCTCGATTTTGGTATGTTCATCTTTACAAAATTAAGCTTGCAATTGTCTCTCTTCTTTTAATATATATCTGTTCCCCCCTCAGTTCTTGATGAACAAATACCTTTTTAAAAAACAGAGTAACAATTATAATTGGTCCTATTCTTTTTTCAAGACTTATTCTGGGTAATTTTAAATTTGAACAATATCAATGTTGCCATAACATTCTGATGCTTTGTCTTTTGTCTTGCGAAAACATTTGGACAATAGCATTTTATCATTTAACAAAATGGAGTGAGTTGATTCAGTGTAGATTATGAGACTGTAAATGGTGTATAACATTCAAGAAAGAAAATATTTATTTCAACTTTTGGGAACCTCTTAATGGCTTTTGCTTGGTGCAATTTTAAAAGCTTTGGCTTCAACGTGAAGACATGGGTCTGAGTCTATGGGCAGCCACTTAAAAAATCGTTGAAAGTTAGGACTGACTGCAGTCCACTCCTCCATGGAATCTACGAAAGCAAGACTGCATTGGGTTACAGCTCCCGCCCCCCTTTTTTTAAATAATTTTGAAAACTCACTTAGAAGGATTAGATTTAAAACATGGACTGAGACAGATGAATATGGTGGTAGCATATTCAGCTGGAGCCTCTTCGTCATAGATATATCTTTTTTATGTATTGCGCTGTTTCTGAAAAATTCTCTACTCGTGTGAAAATATTTGAGTTTCAATTTTTATTAAACCTGGAATTTATACATTTACATTGCTATTCCTACTTCCAATTTTTGCTATTGAGGCTTTTCTATTCATTACTGCAGCTATCTTGCTGCACTGTTCTGATTCTGCAATTTCTTTGTGTGGTTTTACCGGAAAGAACAGTATGTTGATTTTCAATTACGATTCCATCCATATGTTGCTTAATATTTTTTATGAAAGTTGATCTTTCGAATTTATATCATATGAAATTAACTTTTCAGGATATGTTGGACGTATATCCCATAAAACATGGACAGCTATGGAGGTATTCTTGACATCAATTGCTAGTGAAGATTATGAAGCAATGGCAACTGCCTTAACTGAAATGGGTGCTACAGATAAGGAGGTGGATACCAAGGCCTTTGCAAGAGACCTGGAAAAGATCTTCTCATCGATAGAGGCAAGCAATTTATGCATTACTTTTCATTCAGTTCTAGATTATTAAATTCAGATATTTAGTTCTCTTACCACATAATTTTCCAAAATGAAAGTAAAGACCTGAAATGGCTTAGGCTACTGTTTGGCATTCTCAATGTTCAAAATGAAAAGCCATTTTGGCATTTTGAACAGCCATATCAATGTTCCATTTCTGTTTTGACCACTTTTTTGACTTTTTGGCCTTTCTTGTCTTCTGGGACTTCCAACAATTTTGAGAAGGGGGAGGAGCATTTTTAGGTGTCCCAAAGTTATCAACAGCACATACTATGCCCATGTGTATATTTATCGGGAGAAAATCTAGAACTCTATGTAGCTGAACTAAACCCTATTACTTGTCGTAGTTGGTTCCAATAAAGGGTTGATGGTTGAATATGGTAGACTATATTTTGGAGAAGTCACAACCTCTAAATTTCCATGATCTTGATCAATATTATTCTTTTTTATGCTACATAACATTTGGGACGAGGGGAAGAGAAGGAAAGCTGATGAATGGCAATTGATGCATGGTTTGTGGAATCAGCTGTGGCTGTTGATGCCAGATGCTATATGTAGGATTTCCCAAAGTGGGCATTTGTTTGTGTAGTTATTTACTTAACTTATCTGATTCTTTAACATGATTGAGAATTTCACTGCCTGAATTTATGTGATTATCTTGTGGCAAATTGATTCATCAAGTTGACAGTCTTAATTGGGGTTTGGGGAGGGGCCACCTGTGAGTGTATACTAGATGCTCTATGCACATATCTTCTATGTAGGGTTTAATGCAAGAATTAAGTTTAGTTGTGCTGTTAGGCTTCTAAAGCGCATTTATTATCAATGCATGGGAAGCCATTTATCTACATAAGAAATTTTATGATATACTTTATTTTGATTGGATTATGTGGAGATTCCTGCGTAAACCTTTTTATTTCTAGCAGGAGTGTTAATCTTAAGAACTCAGTTCTGTATGTGAAAGTCCTGAATAAATTTGTTATTATTTTCTTCTATCAATGAATCGAATGCAGCAAGGGCACAATCTAGTTAATTGCAACCTTCACTTTGTTGCATTTTCTTTTACACTTGGAACTTATAACTCTGCACAGCATGAGGCATCATTCTTACCATCTGCTGGTGGGTTCAATTGATCTATAACTTGGAAATAGATATTTTAGGCGCAATAGAAAGGAATGCTGTAACCGGGGTGGGTGAACCCTCATAGATATCAGGTGCCCGTATATATAGAGTCAAAAGAGATATAGAGTCCGAAGGGGAGGGGGGTTTTCTTCGGGGCTCGAGAGATGGAATAGATAGGGCCCCACAAGTTGTTAATTTGCCGGGAGATTGGGGCTGATCTTGCTTGCTTTTTGCTGGCTACATCAAATCTCCGTTTACTTTGTTTTTCTCTTTCAGTAGCCCCTTCCATATATATGAGTTCTAGCCTAAGCATAACCTAATTGTAGGATGGTAGACCTCTTGCATCCTTAAGGTAAACGAGAGCTCTAGTGATCTATTCCTTTCTTATAAGGAAGCAGACTTTTATGGGTGTATCTTGAATTCTTGATAGCATGAGTGCTAAGGCGCTAGAGAGGTGCCTAAGTGGCTAAGTGTACCTAAGGTGTACTCAAGGCAATACCCAAAGCGTACCCAAGGCGTTCCCAAGGCACTCCCAAGGCGCTTCCAAGGCGTTGGAAGGTTACATCTTAATAAGAGGATTTATACAAAAAGGAGGGGGTTATTGTTTTAATACATATGCATGATTCCATGCACTTTGGTATATATAATATTTTATACATCCAATAAAAATGCTACAAATGGCATTAATTAAAAATAAATAAACAAATAAAACAAGGTGTGAATCGTGTGATACAATAAGGTAATGTAAGATAAGTCCCCAACTCTACAAATTTGGAACTAGCCCTACAGGAGGATTGCTTCTTGAACAACATAAAGAGCATTAGTTTCATAATTAGAAGGTTTTACTCATAGCCTTAACTAACTGTCGGATGATCTTCAAACTGATCAGGAATAGAGTCCTATGGGAGGGCTGGTTGATGGCAAAGGTGCCCTAGTTACCAAGGCATCTGGATGCCTAGGCGGTGCCTTGATAACTATGATAAATTATGATACAATGGTTTTTATTTGCACATGTATTGCATTTTTTTCTTTTGTGTGCTAACAACGCGTATCCAGACCTTCGTTCTGACTAGTTCTGCTGCGGGCCTATATTGACCCCATAACCGCATGGACCGGGTCATTCCGCGGTTAAATGAGAACCATTCAACTTTCACCAAAATCAGTGAAGAGCACTAAATCCCCCTGTGTGAGTGGCCCCAATAAGGTAAGAGAAGTCGAACTCAGAACTTTCCGCTTCTTGTAGGTTCCTTGCCAAATGAGCTACTACCCCCTTGGGGTTATGATAGATTTTTTTGATTAAGGTCTGTACCTGATATTGCATTGATCCTGATCCGTGGACAACAAATCTCTACCCTTACAAAATTTCTGTAAGGCAGTGTTGTGAATTTGTTGGACTGTTCTCTTTCTCTTTCTCTCTCTCACTCAGATATTGAGATTTATCTATTATATCAGATGCATCTGTAGAAACTTTTCTGGTAAATTTATTCATTCTTTTTAATTCCTTAACTTATCCAAAGACATCATGATAGGATCTCCAATCAAATCTACAGGAGAAGATTGAATATGGCATTTTTCTTGTTCAAAAGGCTGTATATCAAGTTGAAGTTGTAGTGCTCTATTTGTTAAACATGTAAGTTTTATGTTATTGCTCTCCCTCTCTTTTCCCCCTCTTTTGAGGTTCTTTCACATCAGAGGCGTTTTGGTTTCTAAACTATAGCTTTTGGTCCTTATATCTGCATTGTGGGTTTTATTGTGCCAGGGGAGCTGTTAAATTGGAACTTCGGTGTCCTAAAAACATTAATGGAGTAGCTCTAGATCCGCAGCCAGATTGGAGCTTGGATTCACTCACGTCAGAGCTGAATTCACTAGAAGTGCAACTCATTGCCTCTTCCTTAAATCAAGAATCCGGTACACTCTTGTTCGTAAGCCTCTGTTGTATTCTTTTTTGCCGTTTTTCTGCCAGGTTGATAAGCCATACAAGATGCAATAATATCCTGTGCGAAAAACAGTGAAATAAAGAATGTGTACCAAAACATTACTCTTATACATTGTGCTTTTTATGGTAAAACATTTAACGTATACAATAACTCCGCCAATTGTAGAGGTTTAGAGTTTTAGAACTAACTAGGCTTCCCAAATGGTTAACGACATTTAGTTGGAAAATTATGGTTATGTTTAAGAAAACTTTGGGGCTCATTGAATTAGAAGAATAAGAGTTAAGAGAGAAAAGATGAGTAAGATGGTATTCTCCTTGATAATAGTTGGCAAAAGGGAGAGGAGGGAATGACATAACTTGTTTAAAGAAGTAGGGAGAGAAATAGATGCCTAAGACACACCTAGAACTTAAGGAATGGGACTCTACCTCCCAAGTTAACATCGGTTATTATTCAATAGTTCCTTCTGAGATAGAATATTAGATGCCTATATGTGTTTGTGACTCTAAAAACTGATGCCTACTGCCTGGCACACCCAGGGATTTGAAGAAGTGGGTATCTTCTAACATGACAATTTCAACTCATATTCAATGGGGACCGGTCATTCCATTGATCATTTGAAGAAACCATGGAAAAGATAAGGAGGACTGCTATTAAGTTCTTCACATCAAAGTGATAATGGCAGCAGGAAACATCGAAATCATTTTGCAATTAATGATAAAAACTAAAGGGGTGCATCCCATTTTAACTAGATGTATCGTGTATTAGTTCCAACTTACAAATTATATAGGTTAAATCACTAAGAGAAAGCAAAGAAAGAAGGAAAGGAGGAGGAGGAAGAAGAGAAGGACAAAGAAGAGGAATGACAAAAAAGGATTTGCGAGAGGGAAAAGTCTGGAGAGAAAGATCGATATCACTCCAGTCTATATTGACTGATTTAAAATGTTTTACTTGAGATTACTTAAATGCCCCTAAACTATTCTAGTTCAACCATTGAAGTTGGTCTTTACTAAGGGGGATCAGTGACTGTGGTCATTGGTGTAACGAAAAAGCTGCATTTAGGGCCAAAATCTGCTGGGGCCGAAGAACAACTGAACCAGATCACTGTAGAGATTGGTTAACCTATTATAGCTTGGAAATTGGCCAAGGGAGTCAACTTTTTTACTGAATAAAAGTTGAGATAAATTGAGAGACATTCTTATTTGTTTTGAAGTAGGCATCACAATGTGAGAGAACACAAGTTAGCAGAAAAGTAATCTTTCAGAAAAGACCAGAAAGCAAAGGATGGAAGTTAACTGAACAACGTGAGAGAGAATACCCTGGACTATGCCACACTTATCCAACTTAAGTTGACAAGGTTTAAGTTATGCCAGAAGTCAAAGTAAGGATTTAAATAGTTTATGATTTTTAAGGGTTAAGGAAGTTTGCCATAGGCGAAAGAGAAAAAAAAAACCATAAATTTGTATGAGAAAATAGATCATGGCAATGACAACTAGCACATCCTCGTGTCATACAGGAAGGCCAAATTTAAGTTACATTAATGTAAGAAAAAATCACAACTTTGTATGAGAAAAATATAGGCTGAATTTGTACATCAATGTTTCAATTTTTTCTTCTAGTATTGATGGTTTTGTACAATTTATGTACAGCTGATCCTTCTCATCGATCAGAATATAATTTGTTTGTTCTTGCTTTTGTGTTTCTTCTTGGTAAAAACATTTACAGCTTCCCCCCCCACCACCACCCCCACCCAATATTGAGGGTTGAGGAACTATGCCACATATGCATGAAAACAAATTATGCCAATAACGATTAGGTTGCATAGAAGAGCAAAGAGTAACAAAGATAGATATTACATAGGCGGTTTAGACACCTGGTTCTCTGATATGATGTACATGTAAGCATAGTTGTCAAGGCGATCCAAGGCGTTCGGAGCCATCCTGGGAGCCTAGGTACCTAGGCATTGCCTAGGCGACGAAGGCGTTTCTAGTGTATTTTTTTTATTTCTAAAATATTAATGCTATATTAATGTTTATATATATGCAGCATTCTATATAAATATTCAACATTTAAGACATAACTTAATTAATATGAGAAAACCAACAAGGCAACAAATAATGAGTTAAGTAGGCAACACGTAATTATAACTAATATTTGTGTACTTCTAACAAATTTGACCGGAGTGTAACTCCTTTAATATAGACCGGATTCAAGCAATCTCGAATTCGTTGCAAAGCTAGCATAATCAATTTTTCAATAAATTCGAGTTATAATGAAGGAGTTACACTCCAGTCAAACCTTGTTCAGAGTACGTGAATGCTTTTTAAAATCGTCTGATTGTAAATTATTTTTTGGGGCAATAAAGCAAGAGATTATTTTGGCGCATTCTTGGTTTTTAGTGATGCTTTATTATAATAAGACTTACGAATTTTTTATTTTTGGAAAAAAGCCTAGCATTTAGAATTTGAAAATTGCCCCGCACCAAAAAATAGGATTTTTGTTCTTGAACTGGAGGGTGACTTTTTATTCTTTTAGAATTTGAATTTTAAATTATTTTTATTGGATTCAAATTTGGGGGGGGGGGGTTTATTTGCTTATTTATGAATAATATCTTAAGTAAATGAATTTCATTTACTTAAATGATATTATTTAAAAATAAGTACTGCTTAATAAATGTTGTTCCTGTCTAACCTAATAAACATAGTTGTCAAGGAGACAAGGCGATCCAAGGTGTTTGGGGCCATCCTGGGCGACCAAGGCGTTCCCAGTATATTTTTTTTATTTTTAAAATATTAATGTTATATATATGCAGCATTCTACGTAAATAATCAACATTTAAGACATAGCTTAATTAATATGAGAAAACCAACAAAGAAACGAATAATTGAGTTAAGTAAGCAACACATATTTATGATTAATATTTGCTTATTTTTAACAATTGACTGGAGCGTAACTCGAATTCGTTGCAAAGCTAGTATAATCAGCTTTCCAACAAATCTAAGATTGCTTGAACCGAATTATAATGAAGGAGTTACACTTCGGTCAAACCTTTTTTTTCAGAGTAAGCGAATGTTATTTAAAGTCGTCTGAATGTAAATTATTTTTTGGGCATCAAAGCAATAGATTATTTTGGCGCGCGTTTGGTTTTTAGTGATGCTTTATTATAAAAAAATTTATGAAATTTTTATATTTGGAAAAAAGCCTAGCATTTAGAAGTTGAGAATTGCCCCCATACTCAAAATTACGGTTTTTGTTCTTGAACTGGAGTGTTGACTTTTTATCCTTCTGGAATTTGAATTTTAGACTATTCTTATTGGATTCAAATAGTGGGTATTTGCTTATTTATGATCATTTACTTAAATGATATTAGTCATAAATAAGTACTGTCTGATAAATGTTGTTCTTGTCTAGCCTAATAAATCTTGTAAAGCAAATTCAGAGTTCAAAGGGAAAAAAAAAAAAACACATATAAGACCCAAGGCGACCGCCAGGCATTCTGGGCGCCCAAGGCGTCCAAGGAGGCGCCTAGGCGACGCCCAGAGAGCCTGGGCAATTGCCCAGGCAACACTAATAAGGTGCCTAGGCCCTGGAATGGACGCCTAGGCGTCGCCTAGTCAACACCTTGACAACTATGCTAATAAATCTTTTGAAGAACATTTAGAATGACACATTGAAAACAAGGCGGTTCCCTAGGCACTCTGGGCGTCCAAGGCGCCCTAGGCGACTCCCAGAGTACCTGGGCGGCCACCTTTTTCACAGTCACAAGGCGCCCAAATGCCCAGGTTCCAAAAAAAGCCCGAATGCCTAGGCGACGCCTTGACAACAATGCATGTAAGAGAAAATTTCTGTTTAATACTTTAATTGCTGCTTGTGTTTTACAATGCTGCGCTGTAAAATAAGCTATGCTGGAGCAGGCTGTCTGTTGCCTTGTAAGAGAAGTTTCAGTTGCAAAGTTGTATGTTCAATAGGTGTAACAACCATTAAGAAGTACGTGAAATAAAAAATGGACAGTGTTCTATATTTTGTTGAATGATACATAATTACTGGTCTCCGTTTTTGTTGTTGTTATGTTCAATAGATGTTTCGTATTACTTTTGCTTTGTTTATGTAATACTTCTAAGTTCTAACACAGGTGATGTGCAATTACAGGCTCTAGATGTTGTTGCTTTTGATTTTCCCCCTTCTTGCCCCCCCCTTCCTCTTTGTGGTGGCTTCCTTTATAAAATTACTCTCTATTTATATGTGTTTCTAACTTCTTCTCAGAGAACATCCCAAATTTAAAGGAACAACTATGAGTTCCAAAGCTTTTGTAATGCATGTTGATGAGGAGATGGAAGACACTGAAATCGAAGGTGAAGAGATCCATGATCAAAGCTTGGTTGTTGGCACGAGATTCTCTTGTGATGAACTTTATTTAAGGTATAAATGTTTTATCACTACGCCCATATCTTTCTTCCTCTCTAGAATATTTTATTCATTATACAAAGTTAAGAATTTGGTTCGGCTGTCTAGCTTCACCTAGTTGGTTATGTTTATTTTTCTTTTATTTTAGTCTCTCTCTTGGACTTTATTAGAGTTTCCTACTTGGACTCTATCTTTTGTATTTTGACTCCTTCGATGAATCCTTTCTTATTTTATAAATAATGCATAGTTTGAGGTGGAGAGACAAGTTGTCTCTTCTCTCTCTAGGTTTCTCTCTCCCATCTATCTCTCGTTCTCAGTTCACACCACTGTAACATGGTATCAGAGCCTTTCTGATAATACCACCACACCTGTTTTCTTTTCCTTCGTTACTGTTTTGAGAGTGTTCTCAACTCTTTTTCCCTTCTTTCCTTCTGTTTTCTTTGTCTGTCTGCATGGATTAAGGAACTAATTCCAGGTTATGGAAGCATACCACTAAGGGGATTAATATGCCAATCATTTTGAAGACTGCTCTCAACCAGATTCTGCTTATGGGATCAATTCGAGATCGGCTTCTCAGCAACTCAATTTGATGTTGCTGATTTTCTGGGTATACAGCAGATCAGGTTTATTTCTGGGATCAAATCGACACCCAGCACTTGTATTTTTCTCTGGTTTGACAGCAGGAAACCAACCTTTTTCTTTTGGATCTGAATTTTATTCAGACTTAGATTTATTTTCAGCAAGTTTCAGATCAGATTGAGACTCAGCTATTGGATCAGTTTTTTTGTTCAGACTCAGATCTCTTTTTTTTCAGCAAGTTTCAGATCAGATCGAGACTCAGCACTTGGATCAGATTTTTTTTATTCAGGCTCAGATCTCTTTTCCCCCAAGTTTCAGATCAGAATTTTATTCTGATTTCTTGGTTCAAGAATCTGACCTGGTTTCAGTTCAACAGCATCAGATCCACACCTTGTTTGGATCAATTTATATTCAGATACAAATCCAGGGTTTTTTTTTTTTTTTTTGGTTCGAGAGTCTGATTTGCTCTTGGTTCAACAGCAGCATTGGTTTTTTGTAGATCTGATTTATATTCAAACTTCTTCTTGGTTTGACAGCAGCATTGGTTTTTGTTGATCTGATTCTATTTATATTCAGATTCAGATATGCTTGGTTTGACAGCAGCATTGTTTTTTTTAGATCTGATTTATATTCAGATTCAGATCCAGCACTGGTTATTTATTGATAGTTGATATGAGTGATCCCAAGACTAATGTGGACTCCGACACTTTGTCCACGTCCAGATTACCTCCATGCAATTTATTGACTCGTCTTCTTCTCTGGAAGCAGGCTGTGACCATATATATCACTGCTCGTGATAAACTGGTTTATTTACATGATGGCCCTCCTGACTCTAAGGCTACCACTTATGCTACTTGGACCCGTGAGAATGCCACAATTATGGTTTGATTGTTTAATGGCATGGATCCTTCTGTGGTTGTCAATGTCATGTTCCACACCACTGCCAAGGGTGTTTGGCTGGAGTTAAAAGGAAAGTTTTTCTTAGAATACTAACTTGTCCCATGTCTATGATTTATATGAACGTCTGTTTAATTGCAAACAGGCAATAAATACATTGCAAAATTTTATAGTACTCTTAAGGATACCTGTGAAGAACTAAATGTCCACTAGCCTTTCACTATGGACCTCACTACTCTAAAGACTCAATGCGCCTAATTTCAGGTGGCTACATTTCTCTTTGGTCTTAGTTTTGAGTTTTAGCCTATTAAAAGCCAACTCCTTGTTGGTGATAAGGTACCTACCTTGAATGAGGCATTCTGTCGTGTTCAACCCGTCGTCAATCCCAACTTCTCTAAATCTCACAACACCTCTACCACAGACAACTCTGCCTTCTTGACTACCAGTAGCGGATATGGTCGTGGTAGTTCTAGTAAAGGCCATGGTGGGGTCGTGGTCATGGTGGGCATCGCTCCTCTGATCATCATTGCTCTCACTGTGTTAAACTGAATCATATAGTTGATAGATGTTGGGTCCTACATGGTAAGCATCCTTAGTGGGGTTTCGGGTCTTCTTCCCAGTTCGTCGGTGTAGCTCATTCTGATAATGATTATACTACACCTACCACTATAGCCAACAGGGCATCCTCTTTTACCGTTATTTTGTCTAAAGAAAATTTTCATAGTATGCTCATTCGTCTCAATCAACTTGATGTTCAGGGTTCTACTTCTTCTTCTACTGCTACTTTGGGTCATACATGTATTACTACCTTACTTGTATCCACAACTTCTACCAATTGGGTTATTGACTTTGGTGCTTCATCTCTCCAGACGGGTAAGGCCTTAGTATTTTCCTCTTTTAACCATTGTCCAGTGTTTATTAAGCTGATGGATATACTACCCACATTTTTGGCACAGATGATGTCTCCCTATTCCTTACTTTATCATTGTCCTCTATTCTTCATTTCCCTCGTCTGCCTATGAATTTACTTTCACTTAGTACATTGGCTAAAGCTCTTAACTGTTCTGTCACCTTTCCCCCGTCCTATTGTGTATTTCAAGATCTTCAGACAAAGGTGACAATTAGTGGGGAACATGAGAATGATGGGCTGTATTATCTGGACCATAGTTAGTAAGTTTGGGAATGAATAACATTCGGGTACAGATACGTACGTGTATTAAAAACAATCAAACTTCAATACGGAGATTGAAAATTCGGTTCTAAAAAACACATACGGTATTAATACATACGTGTTTAATACGATAACATTTTTACTAAAATACGAACATATATTCACTAAGCAATAAACAATATATCATTCAAAAAATAAAATAATAACATATAAATTCAAATTTATATACGAACAAAACATGCAATTTGTGAAATCACGTAAAATCGTCATTTCATTAACATAAAACACATATCAAAGCCGTAATGGTTCATTAGGTAAGGATTGGGGTTTAAGGAATATGGGAAAAATTGAAATATTAGTAGGGGGGGGGGGGGGAAGGGGAATTAATTTTTTTGTTTTTATTATTTCTTTTTTTTTTCTTTTCATGTTTAATATGGAAATATGGGTTTAAAACGTGTTTACTACGTTTCAATATATAAAATACAATTTTTCGAGGATTTATCTAATAGTTCGTAAAAATACGTTTAAAAATTTGGAATGCTTATAATTCATGTATTAAACACTACTTTTCTAACTAGGATCTAGACAACATTCCATTATCTGCTACTGCGCTTGCTACTGCTATCGGTGTTTCTCTGCTATAATGGCATTTTCGCTTGGGTCATTTATCTCTCTCCAAGTTAGAGATCATGGTTCCAAGCTGCAAGTCATTACGAACCTTGAGTAAGGCACGCCAATTGGGAAAACACCACCGCACCTTCTTTCCTTCTCATGATGTGTCCAGAAGTGTCAATTCTCTCTTAATAGCATCAATGCCTTGCCCTTTTTCTTTGGTTCACTCAGACGTTTGGGAAGCTATTAAAGTGTAAGTCGTGCTGGTTTTAGTCATTTTGTCACCTTTGTGGAGGATTATTCTCATACCACATGGTTATATTTGTTAAAGGATCATTCTGAGTTCCGTCCCATCTTTAAACAATTTTATTTAAAAATTAAGAATCAATTTGGTGTTAGCATTAAAACTTTTCGGTCTGATAGTGCATTTGAATACACTTAATTGGCTATTTCCTTGTTTTGTGCCTCCCAAGGTATCCTTTACCAGACCAGTTACTCTTACAACCCTCAATAAAATGGTGTTGCAAAACTTAAAACCGTCACTTATTAGAGGTTGCTCGTTAACTTCTTTTTCATATGCACTTGCCTCGTTATTTTTTGGGGTAATGTAATGTTAACTACCTACTAATTGATCAATCGGATGCCCTCTTCCTTCCTTTAGAATTAGTCAACTATATCCCTGATTACTCCCTCCTCTCCATTGTTTGCCTTACCACCACATACCTTTGGGAGCACTTGTTTCGTCCATGATCTTCGGCTTGGCCTCGAAAAGTTGTCTCCCCGTGCAGTCAAGTGTGTTTTCATTGGTTACTCTGGCACTTAGAAAGGATATAGGTGTTATGATCCTCTTACTCGGTGCTAGGTTGTTAGTGCTAATGTTACATTCTTTGAGAACACACCCTATCATCGGCTCGAGGTTCTGATACACTGATTCAGCGTTGGTTCAGTTCCCTGATGTGGCTTCCCCACTCGTTTGGCACTAGCCCCTGCTCCTACTCCTCTTTAGGTGTCGCCGATGTCAACGACCTACACTAGCACTGGCAGCTGCACCACTCTCGGCTCCCTCGTTCTCTTCATCACTAGACTCTGTCTATTGCTCTTCTTATTGCACTTCGCAAAGGTACTCGTTTGTGCACTCAACCACCACAGTTAACATATCATATTGCTCATTATTTGTCTAAATCCATCTCCCATTGCCCCACCAGTCCTTTGTCTTATACTGATATTCCCGCCACCAGACGTAGGTGTCTCCAAAAGGCTATTAAGACAAACCGACGGTCGCGCAGGTCGTGCGGCCTTTAAGCTACATTGATGAGGCGCTATGGATCCAATTGGTCAAGGGCTTGTAGCGTAGTGTTCACCCAATTTCATTGTTGATGAAGTGATGATTGATCACCTTTATCCGTGAGTGAGTGGTGAAGCTACCCGAAGAATTTGAAATAGGACTATCATCCTTCAGACTTCATGATTCATCTACTCCACATTTTCGATTTTCGGACGGGTAGGAAAGGGCCAAAGCCCAACCAATTGATTTATTAATGCGGTAAATGAGCCACTGATCGGCATCCAAGACTGAGTGAGGGGCCAGGAAGCGCATGCCATTTGAGAGGGAGGATGTGACTTTCAATGAGTAGCCCTTCAAGCCCATGATTCATTCCTTTGATTCATATACCTTTTCTCTGCCAGATCGCTCTTCCAGATCACTCTTTGAGGAAAATGGCATTGATGCTTCTACTTTCGAGGGAGATCCTTTCGTTAGTCAGTGACTTAGAAAAGGATAGGTAACTCGCTTCTAATAGTTAGTTTTTTCATTCGGGCTTGCACTTATCAGAGCGCGCAAAGAGCACTACGCAACAACGCGCTCCTGCTATCCGTGCAATTCAATTTGATCAGATAGATAGATTGGTTTGTTTGTCGTTGGGGCTTAGCAGCAAGCAGAGGCTCGAAAGGTTTACTGGTGCAAGGGTGGTTCTTCAATGGCCTTTTCCTTTCCTTTTCTACTTCCCTCGAAAATATGAGGCGATCTCATTAAAGAGAACATTCAAGGATCCATTGAGTCTCTTGGATCTCATACTGAAGCTTTAACCTGGTCTGAGTGGAAAAAGGATATGGATATCAAGATGGATGCTCTCCTTTCCCGGTAGACCTGGTCCCTTGTTGAGTTACCCGTGGATAAGGAGGTGGTTCGTTGTTGTTGGATAATTACATAGAAATATAACCCCAATGGTATTGTGGAACGTCTAAAAGAGCGCTTGGTTGACAAAGGCTTTACTCAGACCTATGGGGTTGATTATTTTGAGACGTTTTCTCCCATTGCTTTGTCTTTATTCTATTCGGGTTCTTATATCTCTTGTTGTCAATCTCAACTGGCCTCTTTTTCAATTGGATATAAAGAATGCTTTTTGTTGAATAAGAGAATGGGAGAGAGAGATATCTAATCTTCTCATCCCTACTTCTTATTTATAATAAAAAGACTTAGAAGACCATTACAATCCTAGCAGGAAACATAATAGAAAAAAATAAAACTACATAATCTGCTAGCGGTAATTAGTAGGAATTACGACACTCCCTCTCAAGTTGGTGCATATATATCATGCATCCCCAATTTGGACAGTATCATATGAAATGGTTTCCCAGGTAAACCTCTAGTGAAAATATCCGCCAGTAGATTTTCTGATTTGAAGAAAGGAATTTGAACTTGACCACCTTCTAGTTTTTCTTTGATGAAATAATGATCTGTCTCAACATGGTTAGTCCTATCATGATGCACTAGATCATAAGCAATGCTAATGGCTGCTTTATAATCATAAAATAAGACCATGGATTGAGGGCATTGAACTTTTTAAGTCCCCGAGTAAACCCTTCAGCCACAAGAGTTCACATATTCCCTGAGCCATAGCTCTGAATTCTACCTCCGCACTAGAACATGCCACCACATTCTGTTTCTTAATGCGCCAAGTAACCAAATTTCAACCCACAAATGTACAGTATCTCAAAATCGATTTTCTATCTGAAATGCCTACTCAATCAATGTCGGTATAAGCCTCTACTTTAAGATGATCATGTGGTGAGAGTAGAATCCCTTTCCCTGGAGTAAACTTTAGGTAATATAGAATCCTATAGATTGTTTCCATATGTGTAAAATAGAGGTTATGCATAAACTGACTCACCAAACTCACTGCAAATGCAATGTTAGGCCTAGTATGTGACAGATAAATCAGTTTTCCAACCAATCACTGGTAACTGCCTTAATCTGTAGGTGTTCCTTCCTTTTTCTTGAGCTTAGTATTAGGGTCCAAAGGAGTATCACATGGACAACACCCTAATAATCTTATCTCTGAAAGAAGATCAAGAACATACTTTCGTTGAGAAAGAAAAATGTCTTTTGTAGAACAAGCAATTTCAATCCCAAAAAAGTACCTAAGTTTTCAAAGGTCCTTGATCTCGAACTCTTTCCCAAATATAACTTCAATTTCTTGATTTCATCATCATTGTTGCCGGTAACAACAATATCATTCACATATATAAGAAGTGCAGTGAAAGCTTCTGATGTATGCTTGATGAACAAAGTATGATCAACATTACTATAAATATAACCAAATGTTATCATAGTTTTATGAAATCTACCAAACCATGCTCTAGGGGACTGTTGAATGGTGGTGGAGCGACTACACCAGGCAGTATCGCACGTGGGTCTTGGTGGTAGTCGAGTGGATGGTTAGCGACGGCTGGGGACCTTGATCGGAATGATGGGGTGATGACAGTTGTTTGTGGATCTGGTAGGATAGGGTGTCGGATCAGACGACGAGTTTGAACCCCGGCACGGTGAGCATCATGGCCAGTTGATGCTGCATAGCAGGGTAAAGTAGTACTGGCGAACTGAGACAAGGAGTCGGATCTCTACGTCTACATTGGAGGTGCAGAGGTGAGAGTCTCAGGCTCCAGGTGCGACTAGAGTTGCAGGAGGACTGTGAGTGACTCTAATCTCTCTGGTAATGCTGCAGCAATGGGAGAGAAGGAGTCACTTCACATTGTACGGCTGTGAGCTGTACAGGACACCCAAACGGGGTGTGGGCTATACCGGTTTGGGTGTAGCAGTTTGGCAGAGACGATGGACGTGTTTACAGAATCAACATCAATGGGTTCTTCTTCAAGGTGGCTTGCAGAATCCAAGCCAGATGAAGATTTGTTGGATTTGGTGTCTTGTATTCTATAGGGTCCACACGGTTACTAGCTTTGTACTTGTATTAGGGTTTGGGTGATGTACGAAGGTAAACTTGTAATTGTGTGGGATTAGGGTTTCTAGGGATCCCTATAAATTGTCTCTGTGTGGAAAAACTTAGTAAGTCTGACAGATGAGATAAGCCTGTCAGGTGGAGAATTTTATAAACTATTCTTGGAATTGAAGGAAGTCACTCTTTTCTCTGATGAACGTAAGCATCTCTCGATGAGATATTGAACCACGTAAATGATTTACGTTCTCTCCAATCCTAACACATCCAACCCAAAGCAAAAAAATGAATAAATTTAATTTGGTAGAAAATTGGTTTTATTTAAATTATTATCTACATCATCCCAAGAGTAAAAATTCTTAAAAAAAAGAATAAAAAGTTTATATATAGAAGAATGAGAGAAATTGATAAATACATTGTTGGTAATTACGTACGTGTATGTTCCCTCCTCATTGGCATTTTCTTTCTTCCACACCATGTGAGTTCCATTTCTATTCGAATTATAAGACAACTCTTTCCTGTCACCCACTGACTCTGTACATGTAGATCTCTGTTGAATAAATGACATATTGATACATATTTTATGCTTGGCCCAAAATTCGAGGATAAATGTATTCACCCATATCTACATATCTTTTTGTAATTCAACCCTAAAAACGATTTTAGGTTTTTGGATTGGATTTATGGCCTAGGAACACCTTAAATATTCCAATTGAACAAGTGAGTTTTTCGCTTTTCACATTCAAAAGTTGGGGCTGATATGATCAGGGACAGAATGATTATTTCACCCCATGTGAAAAGGTCATTTCATCATATATGAGAAAGCGCATGCAGCACACGATAAGGAACTTTCTTCCAAATAATAATGATAATCAATTTCCCAAAATAAGTCAAGACAAGTCAGAAACCTATACAAAAGGTGATGTGTCATGGGGAGAGGAATCAGACTCAACAATATGACCCCAAGATTCATTCGGGTAAGGTAATAACTAATAGCTTCCTAGGCTGTTTTGGGCCATGCATAACTGATTGGTCGGATGGGAAGGATTTTTCTAGGATTAATCATGTGTTAAATTTCAAGATCTATCTTCTTGTATGACCCATCATATTAGGATAGCAGTTCAAACAAAATAACCCCAAAATTGATATGATCATGATCTGGACAGTGTTGGAGAGTAGGATGTTTTTTACTCCATTGCATGGATTTGTGAGCTATATTATTCTGAAGGATTTGTTGAAAATTCATGAACAAAATTTTTGGTATATGTTCTTGTATGGGTTTTGCTATAAAATTATGGGATTTTTTCTTTATCATTATTCTGGTGTCAAAGAACATTGACACCGCGTATTGGTGTCCGTTAAATTAGTGCAACCCCCATTTATGAAGTTCCCATAATACCGCTATTTACGTGGTCCATTGTGTGGCCCCCTAAAAAGAATCAATGTCGAGACCTCCTTGACACAAGCCGGTGTCAAGGGGACTGACCCTAAACTTGTAGTGATGACATTCCCTATTGATAGCTAGTAAAATTGTTCTCATTTTACCATCGATGTAGGTAAGAAATCTTGTCAAGCCATGTTAATCTTTGTGTCGTTTAATTGTTTCTTTCTATTTCATTTTATTTTCGTGCATCCAGATTTCAATCATGCAAAGAGAAGCGCACTTCCAATTGCTTACAATCATTTTGTGTCTATTGCATTTGTATAACTAGGAATTCTCTGCCTAGATGGAGGAAGGACAAATTTTAATTAGGATTCAAAATTTGAGAAAATATCTCAAGAATCCCACACAAAAAATGTTAGTCAAAACTAAAAATGCTGAGACAAGTTTTTATCTACTATTAATTTTTAGCATGTATAAAATTATATAAGTAATTTAGATGTAATTTATTTATAATTTATGGGAGCCGTTCTTGTACATGGCATATATATATATATATATATATATGGTCAAAACAAGGGGTAATTTTGATATTACACTTCTTCATTCGACAGTTAAAAGTATATCCGTATACGTACGAAAACTTTTGACATAATTTTTTATTGATAATCCTTTGCAGATTTTTTTTTTTCCCAAATTTTTTTCTCCTTATCTCATAAAAGTACATTGGTTGAAAATTTGATTTCCCCCAGAGCAAATTAAGCAAACACTTTGGCCTTTTGCTTGTGACATGAAAGATTAACTAATATTACATTAAAGAACCCATTGTCGTGGAAGTGTTTACCTAATCCAACAAATGATGACATAACACCCGATCGAACCCAATTTTGAGTCCTTTTAATTAAGCCCAAGTCCGGACCGGTCGTAATTCAGGACCATCAAAATTTAACAGTAACCAGGGATTGACCCTGATTGGCTTGACCATGCGGAGGGGGAAGGAATACGCATAGGCAGAATTAAGAAGAAAAAGAAGACGAATCAGCCCAAGGCCTCAACTCTGACCAGGCCCGACTTGACCTTAACTCAAACCCTAATCCACCCTCAGGGTCAGGGTCTCTTAGCCCAAACTCTGTTTGAGCTCAGGGCAGGCTCAGCACCCCTAATTCTTATTGATACTGATCCAATCGGGGTCAATATCCATTGATACCGGCATTTGATGTCTATAGACTCATCCAAACCCTCCACTCCCTCTCCCTCAAATACCAAATATGTTTTCTATATTATGATTCTTGTAATGACTCAATGAGTGCGTATGAAAAAGAATCAATGTGAATTGATTGGATGAAGATTGCCGGATAGATGCACCACAAAGATATTTATTCCATTCATGTTTTAAAAATTTCCTTCACAAACATGCTGGGCTCGAAATACTAGGGAAAAAAGAAAAAAAATGTCATCTCTATATTCTCTTCCTTTCCTCTCCTCTAGCAACAAAACTAATTGTAAAGAAATAAATTAAAAATAACAATTATATTGCACTCCAATCAAAATGAAACTAGATAATCATGATCAGCACTTGGGAAGATCAGACGGTGGTGGTGGCAGCTTTTGATTGGGGAGATTTCCATCTAAGACGACCCAAGCCATCCTCAATCCCCAACTAATGTGAACTTCGAAATGGCAATGCATAAACCAAACCCCTGTTGACAGGTGATCATCAACAAAAAAAATTCTAAATTATCTCATGTTATAATATACCAATTATGGGCCCAAGCGGACCCAGATACTTGCTTAATATTTTGAGAAAAAAAATAAATAAAAACCATAACCTATATGAGGAATGATGATGATGGCAATTTTGAAAGCTTGGGATCAAATGAAAAAATGTAAAAATGGGATTTTATCAATGTTCATGGATGTGGGATCCATCTTTGGAAGACCCACGGAGGAATTATACACGTACTGTGCAAGTGAACTATTCTCACCTAATTTATCAGTGAACTTCACAAATCACAAATCACAAATCACAAATAACCATTCTCTCATAATACCCACAAACCCCTGCATGTTAGTATTCGTCTAGCTAGGGCCGAGATTGACAAGTCCGGATCTTTTCTCCGCATGGGTATCCTCCCCCTAGATCTCATACTCTTCAGGCCGTCTAGTGAGAGGTAGGTCCTGCACCTCATAGAGGGTGTGACATCCAGGGGAGAATTGTTCATTTGCATGCACTTGTGTTTTTTTGGGGATCTCATCACCGTTCACATTCAGTAGGTCTCACACTCTAAAGGTGGATCCCATATCATATCAATGGTGATGGGATTCAATGTAGAGTACATGTATGCGGGTGAACCGAACTCCGTCCTCCACGGAGAGACTAGCCACATGAGTAGAGGATCGAAACCCAGATTGACTAATAAGGTTTCTTTTGTAAGGTTAACAAAACCCTAAAAGTTAGCAACGCACCTGGATTGTCAGCAAGGAAGCGAATGGCAACCCAACCACCGGATGGCACCCCAACAGTATTCCTTTCGACAGGGTCAATGAGATTGAAATTAGGTGGGTCCTTGTTAGGATCAAAGTTACCAAACCCTTGGCCAACAACGTAGAAGTTGTATCCATGAATGTGTAGAGGGTGGTTCTCAGCACCAAGTGTACTAGTGCCCTGCATCACCAACTCTACACTAGTGTTAAATGGCAACACCACAACCTTGGTGCCATTGCTAACCATGGTATTGTTCGGGGGAGTGCCTGTGTAGTTGAATGGATTAAGTGGGCTGTCAGGGAAGTCAGTGGTATAGACTCCATTGGATTGTCCAGAGAAGTAGGTTTGAAGGAGGGCTGTGCTTGGAAGAACAAAAGAGACGTTGTTTATATTAGCAGAAAATTTGGTGCCATTTGGACCTTGGCAGGTCTGGTTCTTAGGGCATGGGTTTGTTCCTAGACCAACTGTGAACAAGAACCGCTGGTCCACTGTCAAGGGGACTTTTGTAGGGAATGTAGTAGTGGCCAAGCTTCGGAATCTCTTTGTAAAATTTGTAGCAAAAGCAGTGTCATTGAGGGAAGGGAGAGGTGGCCTGAAGAGTGGAAGCTTCTTAATGGAACTTGAGAGAGAAGTTGGGTGTTCATATTCAAGGATTCCGACGGTGGTCGAGTTGTCGAAGGTGCCGAGGCCGGTGAAGTATGGTCTAGCAGCCATGAAGAAGGTGGCATTGGGGACATGAGGTTTTGTCTTGAGGAGAACATTTGTGGTCTGTCCTGGGGTGATGAGGAGGGTATCAGTGTTGAAGGGCTTCACATAGACTGCATCAGCTTCAACCACAGTAACTGTGTGATTGGAAATGCTGAAGAAGAGCTCATCATTAAGTGCAGCATTGATTAAACGGAGGAGGTATGTCTTCCCAGGCTTCACCTTAAGCTTGAATGTATCTGTCAAGTTGCAATGGAAGTGTATGTTAATTATGGGGTTACATGGCTTATAAAGACTTAAGCATCCTCCCTTTATAATGGTGAAGGAAGTACCTTTAGAAGAGCAGTTGTATAAAGGACCTGGGAGACCATTAATGGTGTAGGCATCTGAGACATTTGGGCCTCCTCCATTCTGCAGAGCCTGCATGATCACTGCTTCTGTATCTACATTCCACCATTCACCTGAAAATTCAGAACAATAGGTGTAGTTAGATTGGTTGAAGAATGAACATGAGCCAGAATGAAACCCAACTTGGCCAGGAATAAATTTCTTCGTTTGATTGCTTACCAAAAATGATGGGTACTTCCTTGTAGGGTTTGGGAAATGGGTAAGGAACACTGAGCTTAGGAAGGATGATAATGGGTCCATAAAGTGTAGACCTAATCCATGAGATGTGGGCATGCCACCAAAGAGTCCCTCTCTGCCCAGTGATGGTGAAGTTGTAGACATAGGTCTGACCAGTTTGAATGGGGCACTGAGTTATGTAAGCTGGTCCATCTGCCCATCCACTACGAAGCTGTCGAACTCCATGCCTGTTTCATGAAATTCTTTTCTCAGTTAAGTTTGTTACCATGTAAAATGATAAGAAAAGAAAAAAATTTCCAATAAAATAAGATTTTTCATCATTTATTTTAACCGAAAATGTAAAGAAAAGCATTTAAAAAATGAAAAAAAAAATTATATTGAGGTAAATTTTCATATAAAATATAATTTGCATGGAAAATTTTATAACGAAATAAACGATCCCAATAAAGAAGATGGAGTGAGTTGCTGAAAGAGAATGATATAGCCCCAATCCTTACCAATGCAAGCTGATATTCTTCTGGGCATGGTTAACCACCTTGACAACAACCCGGTCACCTTCTCGAGCCACAAGGGGAGGCCCCGGAAACTGCCCATTGACAGTCACAATGCTCTTTGTGTGGCATAGCCTTGTTACATTCTGCAGTTTGATCTGCAAAGTAATTCAAACTTATAAACAAAGAGGTAGGAAAAGAAAAATGTGTTGAGGAACCCATATCCATATCTAATCTTGTAAAAAATAGCATACATCAAACTTGTAGTGCCTAGTAATTCCTGAATGTTGGGCAACAACAACCAAGGGCAGAAACCAGAGAGTGCTTAAGGTCAAGATTAAAGCTCCAACAAGTGGTGAGGAAAGCAGAAAGATACCCATCTCTCTCTCTCTCTCTCTCTCTCTCTGTGGGATTCATGAAACCTTCTGAGGTCCTTGATATATATAGATAGAGAGTACAGAATGCTTGATATTGGTGAGATGATAACCAACAAGAGAACAGTGTAGATATTTTTTGACTGGACCAGACGAGCAGTTGTTGCTGACTTGCTGTTGGTCGAGCTTAACTTTAGAGTAATGTCAAAGTCATACTATTTTATCCCAAAAATGCCCTTGATGGGACTTTTGGAGTTGATTTGACCAAATGCTTCCATGTTGGGAAAGACTGCACAAGTTCTAATATTAGTTTTATGTTCATGCAACAGTTCGAGCTAGTGGTCTAGTATACTAGTTTTCAACTCTTTGTATCACATAAGGGTTTTTTTATATGATACTGGCCGGTGTTAATGGTCCATTAACATCTTTCAACAAATATCATTGAATTATCATAGAAATCTTAATATACAAAGTATTTTGATATTCGAGATGAGAGAGGTTTTGGGTTTTTGACTGATCTGACAAACATCGATTGCCAGTGTCGACATTCAATGACATTAAATTAGTGTTTATAAGAAAAATCTATCAAATAATGGTTTTGTCATAGATCAATTATATTTTATTTTAAATTTTTTGTTGTTGTTGTTGCATGGTGGTTATTTTTGTCATAACCTTTCCAACTCTATTCTTTGAAACAAAAACAGATAAAAGGACATCTTCTTGTTTGTTTATGTTTCTTCATTAATGGAAGCTAGGGCAAATTTATATATATTAATTTATTTTAGAGAGACAGGTAGAGGAGGAACAAAAACGCGAGCTGCTTGGCATATCATGGTGGGTACCCTGGTGCTTGGTGGTGTCTCTAGGATTTTACAATTGAGAGGAGGACGTTCCACCCGACCTTCCCCATGGCTTGCTTTTCCTCTAAAGCAAAGAATACATGATGTATTACATCTTATCAAGTCTAATGTCTACAAGCTTTTATTTTTATTTCTTTTCATAAATAAATAAAAATGAAGTCTTAACTTCAAATTCTTAACCATGACTGGAATTCTACTCTCAAGTCCCACCTCTAAACCCACCCCCCCCCCCCCCCCCAAAAAAAAAAAAAAAAAGAAGAAAAGAGTGAATAAATTTAATTTGATAGAAAACTGGTTTGATTTAAACTACTATATACATCATCGTAAGAGTAAAAAATTTCTTAAAAAAGAGTAAAATGGTTCATATATAAAAGATTAAAGGAAAATGACATACATATTGATGGTAATATGTATATATACATTCCCTCCTCGTTGATATTCTCTTTCTTCCTTGACTATGTGCATTCCTTCTGTATTCGAATTATAAGACACTCTTTCTGTGCACCCACTGACTTGGTGTACATATAGATCCCCTTGTAGAATAAATGACATATTCATACATATTTTAATGCATGCCCTCATACAAGGATAGATGTATTCACCCATATCTACATATCCATATCTACATATCTTTTTGTGATTCCACACTAAAAACGATTTTAGGTTTTCGGAATGGATTCATGACCTAAGAACACCTTAATTCCAACTAAACGAGTGAGAGTTTTCTCATTTACATACAAAATTTGGGGGGTGAAATGATCAAGAGGAGAATGGTCATTTTACCCCATGTAAAAAGGCACATAGGATGGAATGGTCATTTCATCCCATATGAGAGGCACATGCGGCACACGTTAAGAAACTTCTTCCTAATAATAATAATAATAATAATAATAATAATAATAATAATAATAATAAGTCAAGACAAGTCAGATACCTACACACAAGGAAGCCTTTCCTTTTCTATCCAATAGACACACCTGCCATGTGGCTGTTTGGTTGGCACACAATTTTATGGACACCAATTTCGTGGACTTCTGTTTTATTATCTTTCTTTTGGTTCTGGAAATTGTGGGGTTCTGAATGACTGTCAAAAGAAATGGGTATTCAAGAAATTTATAAAATTTAGGGAGAATGACATTTAAGAACTTTAACAAAATTCATTAGAAATATATAACATTCCCGAGATTGAGAATTAATCTAGTGTGATCTACCCAATATTGCCTTTAAAATTAGTTGGAAGTATTGAGAATAAAAGATTAATTTAATGTTATATATTATTGAAGAACCTATTAATTCTCTAAGTAGAAAAATAAGTAGAGAGATTTCATGATTAAAAAAGACTAACCAGAATAAACAAAGAGTTGTTGGGAAATCAATTAAAAAGATAATGATTAAGATATAAGAATTAATTAGAGTCATGACCAGCCAAACAGAAGTTGTAGGAGAGATCGATCAATTACTAACAAACAAGAGTAAGAACCAAGCAAAAAAAAAAAAAAATGAAAATGGTATCAAATCATCAGTGATGGCACTTTCCACTCTCAGTGAGAGATTGGACAATGATTTTGTCAAAAAAAAAAAACAATTTGCTTTGGTTTACTAAAAAGAAGATTGCTTTGGAACTGAATAATAGAGAGAGAGAGGGAGAGAGAGACCTGACGATTAAATGACCAATAAATATAACAGTGACATGACATTAGGAATTGAAGTAGATTAAAGTCATGCATTACTTAGGAATTACATAAAATAATTAAACCAAACAAGGCCTAGCCATCTAGAAAAAGTAAAAAGTAAAAATTAAGTTCTTGTATTCACCAGAATTTGAAAATCATGGTCCCGTGTTGTATCTCATCATTGGCTTTATGTCTGTTTTTTTGAACCATCTTGGAAGATTTTCCTTCAGTTCTTACTAACTATATCATTCAGCAACAGCATGTCCATTCAACAACAGCTTGTCCTCTCTCTCTCTCTCTCTCTCTCTCCCCTATATTTCAACTGCATTAATAGATCTCCGGCCCATGCACTTCTGATACTTGAGATTGAAAGCCTCTTGACAGGATCCAAGTGCTCCAATCTCCAAGTTTCCAAAATCTGTCTTTCCTTGCACTTCTACTCATCATTACTTTGATCTTCTTTGAATTCCACAAAATCACACACACACACACACACACACACACACACACACACACATATATATATATATATATATATATATATATATATATATATATATATATATATATATATATATATATATATATATATTGAAACACTTTTCAATTGAAAAGTGTTTAAATTTATTGATTTGTATTGATATTTTATATGCTCCAGGTATGAACTTAAGTTGTTCACAACTAGGGGCAAAACTGGGTATCATGTATGTTCTTAGGGTTGTCACACTGTACATTCTAGTAATATGATTGCAGAATGTAAGAGCTGACTTAATTACTGAAATCCTCACTTCTATATTTTGACCTCCACTATACAATACTATAATCTGTATTTTATTATAGAATGGGTAATAGAAGTTTGTGATCCTAACGCAATGTATTATCACCCACTTCAATGGCTCTTACAATTTTTTTTTTGTAACCAGAGATTGAGTTAAGACCTTGAATCATCTCAAAATTATCTCACTGAAGGTGTTTTACTGATTGCTAGTTGCAAATGGCAACCTCTTCTTCTTTTATATCACCTGCAATTGCCATGCAGGTGATATGTTGAGGAACCTAATTAAGATACCAGGAACCAAATACTATATATGTCTCCTCAACCATTTTAGATGAGAAGTAGAGAGAAAACTTTAGCATTAATTTTTTGTAGGTAAACAGAATTCAGAACAGTTGCTGCTTCGGCTACATTGGAAGAAGTAAAAAAAAAAAAAAAGAGCAGTCCTTATAGGTATCCACTCTATTAGAATACAATTCCTTAGACATGCTGAAGCTAATTTCTCAAAACATCTGTTTGGCCGGATGATTGACTCTTACTTGTTGAAGCTAGGCAGGAAAGAGGTCTCAAATTCAAGTCTCTTCTCGCATATGTTCGTTTCCTACCCCAACACTCTAACTTAGAATAAAATGATACAAAAAAATGTATAATATTAAAAGGTTAGCTTTGGTTAAGTTACCTCTTATTAAGAATACTTCACTTGCAGAGATTTAGGGGTTAGCTTTGGTTTCCTGAATGGTGGCAAGTGTTTGATGCACTCCTAGCCTGTTAGGAAGTGTTATCTCTATGTATTCTCTTTGGAGGTTTGCACTATTCTCCCTTTCTCTTTCTTTCTTTTTTTTTCAATGAGTGATATAAAAAAAAAGTATATTATTGAAAGAAGAACCATTATAAATTACAACAAAATAAATGTTCTTTGAACAGCCCAACACTTCAAACTCTCGCTCTCCTCCCCATTTATAATATACTGAATGATCCGCAGTCACCCACGCCAATTGGTGGGTGCAAGCAATACTGTCAATCAGAGAACCTTCTCCCTTAAATTATTATCCTCTCCTTAATGTGACCATGCATGGCCTTGATTATGCTATGCCCATGGTATTTCAAATGATGTAGAAAATTTGTGAGCACGTAGATCCTAAGTTCCTTATTCACATATCACCCACACCAATTGGTGGGTGCAAACATTAACCTCATTTAGAGAAACCTCTCTTTTAAATTATTTACCCTGTCCTTAAATTACCAGTTAGACTACGACCATGCATGGCCTTGATTATGCTACATGGTAGTTCAAATGATGTTGAAAATTTGTGGGCATATAGATCCTAAGGTCTTTATTTACATATCAAGTTTTAGTCAAATTAGAGTTTACTAATTAGAAAAATAGAACTTAAGACCACATGTTGCATGGGAGCATGGTGTAGTGCATGTATATACACGGGAATATATATAACAATAAATAGAAAGATAAATGATTGAATACGAGGGTGAAATTTTATTCATGACCACGCTAGACAATTCCTCTAAATATCCAATGGTCAAATCATGTAGCAAAATCTGGCCGTGGTTACATATAGATTTTCATTTCATGTACGTTCATTTATTTCCTCTATATTTCTGAAAATTTTAGTGATTTATTTTGTCATGTGATCAGTTTTGATAGATTTAAAACTTGACATGTAAACAAGTGTAAACAAGGGACCTTGAGATCCATCTACAAGACTACATCTAAGCTGCCACACGATAAAATGTGTAGACAAAATTACAACTTATTTGTCACTGTCGCGTCCAGATTTCATCCGAGGTCTTCACTGCTGACTGAACCTACAAATAACAAGACAAGGTAGGGGAGGTTGGCTCTATGGCTCTAGGTTCATTTCGATACTTAAGTCAATGATCTTGAGAACAGATAATCGAAAGTTCAACTAGATATATTATTTTAATGGGATAAGAGAGGGATTCTCATTCGGAAGTGTTAGAGCAAAACATAGTAATGAGACAAAAGCATTAAAAGAGACGTAAGAGAAACCTTGGATTCTTTGGCTGTTTATAGTAAACAGTGATCGGTGGGTTCTGCGAGTCTTCCAAGATGACGTTTATACATTTGTCTTAAACATGAAATGTCGGAAGCATCTCTTATTTCATGAATAGTGATGACAACGATAATAGTTTCCCGGTGTCGCCATTTCATTGGCCGTTTAATAATATGCTCAACAGTCACGGATCCAAATTGTCTCCTCCATGTACTTCAGGGAGGAGGGAGATGCCCCCATCGGATGGCTGACACGTAGTTTTCAGGAAGATCCGAGTCCCACGTTCTAGCCGACACCCAGCAGACAAGCTAAGCCGACAAGGGGTGTCAACTCGAACGTGAAACTCGGATTTTTCCAAGAATCACGTGTCAATCATCCGATAGAAGCGTCTCCCTCCTCCCTGAACTACAGGGTGGAGACGATTTGAATCCCAAGGGTCACCCTTGCGGTGATTACAATAATGACCTCTTTTTTCCCTTTTAAGATTTGTTTCTGTGAGGTGACCTCCGAAACAATAATATAAAAAAGAACAATACGCGTGTAAGTAACATTCCCATGAATGCGTTCTCTCTCTCTCTCTCTCTCTCTCTCTTCATTCATTATCAGTAACGGGGGTTTTACGATGATTTCTGTTTATATGTATGGTGCTCGCGCATGGATGTTCTTCCCTAATATAAAATGACAAAAATGCCATGTTAACGATCTCTTAAACGGTTCTATCTACCTCCCTCCCTCCCTCCATGAAGAGGATGAAGGAGATTGCCTGGAACACGAAATTATACCAAAAAAACTGAGAAACGTAATATACAGGATGTGAAGAATGATTCAAAGATTTCTATGGATGTTATTATGGTTAGTTGATTCCATGCCTCTTCTATTTCTCTTTTAGCCCTTCAGCTTTGGTTCTCTCATCTCCTGCAACAGCCTTCCTTTTGAATTATTCATATTTTTAAGCAGTAATTTGATGAAAGAAAATGTACAAGGATTCTGTAGTTTATACCTCTTACTATTTCTAATCTTCAGCTTCAATTTCTTCCCCTTTGGACCTGACATTCTCCGCAATCATCCGTTTTGATTCTTGTCCGTTTATACTGATTTTTAGGTGATATTCCTCTCTCTCTCTCTCTCTCTCTCTCTCTCTCTCTCTCTTGGGTTTCTGGTGTTATCATTGTTATTTCTTTCATAATTAAATCTCGTTTCACCATGAATAGTCTGTCCTTTTTCCTGACATTAAAATTCTGATTTTCCTTTTATTCAAGTTAGCTTCTCTGAATTTTTTTATTATTTTTTATTGTGGGAATTTAGATTTCAGGAATTATGATTATTCTTTCCTTTGTTATTACTTTAAATGCTTCCTCACCTTGAATTATCACTATGAGGAATTGAGGGTTTATAAGTTCTTTCATGTCATTGTAAGTTTGGGCTTCTTGAAAATCTATAGCCATCCTTTTTAAATCCATGGGGTCCAAGTATGAGTATGATATATAATGTAGTCATTCTTGGTTAAAATATTTTCTTTCATTGATCATGTAATTAGGATGGTTTTGGCCCTACCTCAAATTCAGGGGTGAGAGCTTTTTCCAATCAATTAAATTGTGGCCCTAAATCCGATTTGATGACGGTTCCTGTGTCAACTATGAGGCAAGAAAGAAGGAGGTTATCCGATGATTACGACATTGCCAACATTCTAGGAAGGGGAGGATTTTCAGTTGTAAGAAGGGGAATAAGGAAAAACAGTGGGGGAAAAATTCAAGTAGCCATCAAAACTCTAAGGAAAGTGGGATATCCTCAGGGAATTCCTGGGAGCCATGCTGGAGAAATAAGTAGTGCCTCAGTAGGATTTCAAACAAGGCAACAGGTTCCAATTTCAGAGGCCTTACTGAGAAATGAGATTCTGGTAATGAAGAAGATAGTCAGAGATGTATCTCCCCATCCAAATGTGATACACCTCTACAACATCTATGAAGACCCAAATGGAGTCCACTTTGTGCTTGAGCTTTGTTCTGGAGGTGAGCTTTTCGATAGAATAGTCTCTCGTGGTATGTACTCGGAGAAAGAAGCTGCAGATGTGATTGGGCAAATTGCCAATGGATTAGGGGCGCTACACCGGGCCAATATTGTTCATCATGACTTGAAGCCAGAGAATTGCCTGTTCTTGAACAACAGTGAGAATTCACCTTTGAAGATTATGGACTTTGGATTGAGTTCTGTTAATGAAGTTACTGACCCAATTGTTGGATTGTTTGGTTCAATTGATTATGTCTCACCTGAGACCTTATCTCAGCAAAGAATATCTTCAGCAAGTGATATGTGGTCTTTGGGAGTCCTCATGTATATCCTCCTTTCTGGGTAAGTCAGTCACAATCTTGTTACAAATCTCAATTCATGGATCTTTGTTTAGAGGCTCAATCAATTTCACTTTGAACATTTCAGGTATCCACCTTTCTATGCTAAATCAAATCGTCTCAAGCAGCGACTCGTATTGGCTGTAAACTTCCATCCTTTTGTTTCTTCATCTTATTTTCAGCATGAATTTAATCAACAGCTGCTCATGACTTCTTTCTAATTCAAATGCAATTTGGACTCTACACAGGCAGAATTCAGCTTTGATGAATATAGTTGGAAGAGCATCTCTCCATCAGCAAAGGAATTGATTTCCAGCCTTTTGGCTGTTGATCCTTGTAGGAGACCAACAGCTCAAGAGGTAATGTAAGCATATTTCATGAAGGTAGAGTATATTTTCTGATGATCATCTGGCTTTGAACTTAATTGAATACTTTACAGTTCCAATTGACTCATCTGGCTTTGAACTCCTATGTTTCTGTCTACACACATAAACTGTGAAGAGCTGACTGTTGAAATCTTTATGTGCTCAACAGCTTCTCTTGCATCCATGGGTTGTAGGTGAATCAGCAAAGAAGGACCTCATGCATGCTGAAATTGTTCCCAGACTACAGAATTTCAATGCCCGTCGTAAATTCCGCGCAGCTGCTATAGCCAGTGTTTGTAGTATAAAAGTTTTGTTGAGAACAAATAAACTAAGAGATCTTGTAGGGTCACATGACCTCACTCCTGATGAACTTGAGAAGCTTATGATGCATTTCAAGAAAATGTGAGTTGCTTCATGTACTGAACACATCTCTTCCATGGGTTCATGGATCAAATACACATCTTTTTTTTTATATTTATTAAAAATTTCCACAAGTGCAGATGTTCAAATGGAGTCAATGCTACACTCCCTGAATTCAGAAAGGTTATTACAGCAATGAATATGTCCACACTGCTCCCTCTTGCCCCTCGCATCTTTGATATATTTGACAGTAACCACGATGGAACTGTAGATATGAGGGATATATTATGCGGGTTCTCAGCCATCAGAAATTCACAAGGAGATGATGCTTTTCGGCTTTGTTTCCAGGTGATCTCATATCCCTATCTTTAACACTTATTTTGGACAGAAGATAGCAACCTCACCTAATCGGAATGTTCTTTTTTTCTTTTTCTTTTTCTTTTTTACTGTTTTTGGGGCTTAATACCTGAAGGCTCCTCTGGTTGCAAGGGAAGAAAAGGGAAGTGAAATCAGATTAAAAATAAAATATAAACTTTTGAAATCATGATGGTGTAACAACCTTAAACTTAGTTTTGGTTTGATTTTCTTTCCTTTCCTTTATTTCCCTTGCAACCAGATGGACAGTCCTGTTTGAACCATAGTCAGCAGTTCAGTGTGGAAAATGCATGGCCCAAAAAGGTGTCCCGAAATCCAGCTTTGCCACCTACTTATTCTACCCTTAATTATCTTTACTGATCGACTTCTTCTGAGATTTAAAAACTAATGTCCTGTTTTTATGTGATCAAAGATGTATGACATAGACAAGTCTGGGTGTATCACCAAGGATAAAGTGGCATCCCTGCTTAGAGTAATATCCTTCCCCTCAAACTTTCTTAAGAGTCCTATCTTGTTTGTTCTCCATTGATCTTGACAGGACCAATTGATTGAACTGTGCAGGCCTTGCCAGAAGATTGCCTTCCTGCAGATATCACAGAACCCGGAAAACTGGATGAGATATTTGATGGGATGGATGAAAATAGTGATGGGAAGGTCACATTTGAAGAGTTTAAAGCTGCCATGATTAGAGATGGCTCCCTCCAAGATGCAGTCCTCTCCTCCCTCCGCCCCATCTAATTCTTGGTTCTGTAATCATCTCTTCTTTTGTATTCAATTTTGGACCAGCGACAATTGCTCATCTTTGCAAACATTACTTAACCTACTCATATCAAATACTGATCCACTCTCTTTTTTTTTTTTTGCTTTCAGAACTTCATATGGTAAAGAGTGGAGCAAACTTGAGTTACTGAAAGAAACATGGCCAGTTCAAGAAACTAACTTCATCATTCTAATGGAACAATGTACAACAGAAACTTGCGAGGCCAGACAAGCTATGACTTTCACACAAGATTATATATACATAAATGTTTATTTTAAACAACTTAATGAATCAATCAAAGAGCATTGTCAAGACTCTAGTATTGTCATTCTCACTTCTTCCTTATCTAGTCAGTGAGGCTGTAACAATCCTTGACTTGGCCCTCTTTGTTTTTTCTAAAAAAAAAATTCAACATAATCGTTTTCTTGTCTACAGAATTCTTGATGGAAAATGTAAGAACATGTCAAGAAGGGAGTCAGAAGGAGGTAGGTGTTTTGAGGCCTGAATAAGCTTTGCAATCTTAGTTTAGTAATAATCCTTCTGTGCACTACTTCTAAGTTGGCAGATGTATGGTATTCACAGCCACACCAATATTTTTACTGCGGTGAGTTTCGTTGACAGAGAACAGCTTGTTGAACTGGTTGGAGAGACCATCACCAGGCCTTGCATCTCCAATGGTATCTGTAAAGTTAAGATATCCCTTGGCCTGAATTGTAAGCTGGAAGTGTATAAAGAGTGGAGGATATATTAAATAGAAGCATTCCATGAATAGAAGAATGCCTAATTAATGTGATATCTGCCCGAATAACCAGCCTCTTTGTAACCCCAATTGTTTGTGAACTATGTGTGCAATCATAAGGTCAAGGGTTCAAGGCTTTGGTTGAGCTTGTACGGAGAGAGAAACCAAGAGGTATCTGCCCGAATGATCTCATGACACACCTTTTTATGGCTGGCCAATGCAGTATAATCTCACCAGAAAAACCCAACTTCAAAAGGATCTCATCAGATGATAGCTACAATTTGGTTAATGGTCATGTGTGATGAACCAGATTCTTGGATTTCATATAATTAACCTGGTTTTTGGTACCTGTTTCAATTAATTTAGTATTCAGCATTGATGCATAACACATGGAAAAAAAGGGGAAGAGCAATCATAGTTTATACTGTAAGCCCAAATAATATTTTCTGGAAAAAAAAACAATATTTCTCAAGAACGACAAGCACATCTTATGATTTGCAAAATTGAATTGAAAAACAAAAAAGTGCATACTAAAGGGGAGGAGATTGACTTGAACGCAAGGACAAACCCTAGATTCATTAAGTAAATAAAAAAATAACCAACCCAAAAAAAAAGGAGCAAGGACAAACCCTAGATTCATTAAGTAAATAAATAAATAACCAACCCAAAAAAAGAGGAGTAACAGAATAAAATTTTGTCAAGTTTCCAACTCAAAAGTTCGAACTAGTAATTGGAGGGACTCTCCATATATAAGACCATAGAATTCCAATCTCATTAGCAATGTAGAACTATTCTCAATACTCCCCTTCCTATGTAATTCCACCGTTAGGTGGTGTATATGTGGCATTACATGACACTTTTTTAGGTGACTGGTCCCTCTTTTTGGGTGACTGATCCCCTTTGGGTATCGTCCTTCTTTGGGTGACCATAGTCCCTCTTTTGTGGATATGGAGTCCTTCTTTCGATGACTTGACCTCTTTTTTTTTTTTTAAGGTTATTATGAGAAGGAACTAGGTGACCATAGTCCCTCTTTTGTCGATATGAAGTCCTTCTTTCGATGACTTGACCTGTTTTTTTTTTTTTTTTAAGGTTATTATGAGAAGGAACCTAAAGCTCTGATACCATGTCAAGTTTCCAACTCACAAGTTCAAACTAGTAAGTGGAAGGACTCTCCGTATATAAGACCACATGATTCTAATCTCATTAGCAATGTCGGACTATTCCCAAGAAATTTAAGTATTTCTAAGAAATGGTCTAAATTTTATATATATATATATATATATATATATATATATATATATATATATATATATATATATATATATATATATAAAAGCGCTAATCTGTATTCTATCATAAACAGAGCTTCAGTAGGGATAATTGTATTCTATCATAAACAGAGCTTCAGTATGGATAATTATCCCTACCTGGGGGAACTAGGTTACCCCTGCTTGATCAGTGTTCCAATCAATACGATCACCTATGAATTATGATTGCTGGAATATGAATACTGAATTGTCATGCAGACTCAAGGCGGCAAAACATTCAGTGATTGAAAAGGTCGGTACAATGTAGGATCTTATTGTGAAGAAACAATGATTTCTCAGCTACCTAGATTGTTGATTTGAAAAAGAAAAAAAAAATATTTGAAAAATAGAACAAAATCTTTAACTTCGAAGTTTGAACTTTCAGGCAGCATTTCGGGATTTCGGGAATCAAGAACGAAGATCAGCCTCGTACTTCACAGGCCACGGTAATCATCACTCACCAACGTTGCCTGGACCGCCGAAGGAGCTTCCGAAGCACAACCTCTTCCTTGCGCAATTGCCGAAGTTCCCCCACCAACCTTGTCGCCATCGTCCGTCTGCAAGGCTCTATCGACGCTTATGTCCAAAGCCGAGCCTCCGCCGATTCCAGCGAACGCCGCTGGATGAATGCGAGGGAACGGCCAGACCACGTTATAGACTACAATATTGAGATTGTGCATCACATTAGGACTCCTCACGCGCACGTAGTTGATCCTTATCGACGATGCTCCTCCGGCACCTGCGGTCGTCACCACCAGTGTCTGTCCAGTTTCCAATGACGGCAGAACCGTCCCCATCGGAAGATTCGCCAGATCGGCGTCCATCAACAGCCGGTTCGGCACGATATGGAACCTCACGCCGCTAATGTACGCGTTTCCTCCAGCGAATATCGATTCGTCATCGAGAGCGAAAACTGTCATGTTCTTGAGGTTGACTAGCTCTGGATACTTCATCCACAAGGCAAGAGAGAGAACGCTGAATCCATTGTTACGAAGTCGAAGCATTGCGTCCCTTAACATCAATTGCATTAGAGAAACAGAGTGCGAGTGATCGGCGAAGGGCGGCCTAGTAGGAAAGGAGAGTGAAGTCACCCTCCCGACCTTGCAAGAAAACGGCGAGAGAGGAGCAACGAATCCTTGCAGGCCGTGAACTACAATCACGCCATTGTTGTATATATCTGGATGTGTGATCTCAACGCCGCCGATGAAGATCTTGGTGCTGTTTTCCGCTGAGGTGACAGTAATGCAGCGCCCAGGGCTCATAGTCTCGAGCTTCGTCCCTGATTCGATCTTGTGGAGGTAATCGAAAGAGAATAAACCTGGAACAATGTGTTCCCGGAGAAGCTGCGGTACGGAGCAAGAAAGGCAGCTTTGGATGGAAGCATCGCTAGGTGCGAAGAGCGTTGAAGGACCGTTCCAGATTGAAAATGCAGACTCAGAAAGGGAGGGTATCGCCATGGCGAGCTGATAGAAGCCGAGATTCGTCAAGATCGGCCGAAATAGAGCGGTCGGAGAAACCGGTTCTTGGATTTCTTGAGATGGCAGCGGCGATCCAGCAGGAGTGGAAAAGATGGATGCAAAATCTCCGCTCATGACAACCGCGCTTGTCCAAGAGAGGGAAAACGAGACAATGAAGGAGATAGTAAGAACCGTGAGTTGCAGACAAGTCGCCATGGATGAGAAAAGCTTCAAGAATCAGTGATTCTTGGAGAGAGAAGAGAAGGTCAAGCGATAGAGTGGAGCAGAAGAAATGAGAGACTGAGGTCTGGGACTCTGGACTGGACTCTCGAGTGGCTTATATAAGGGGGCGACTGCATGATCAGTTACAGTTATAGTTTGTTAGGATTTTCTTGTTTGTTAGGACAATGATGATAAGACGAATATACCCCTATTTTTTGGATTATTTTGAAGCCATTCTGGAATAAAGATTTTTCGTTTTTACACTAATTAATATATATATATATATATATATATATATATATATATATATATATATATATATATATATATATATATATATATATATATATATATATATATATAGAGGAGTAAAGATATTTTCTTGTCCATTGCCCATCCAAATGGATTTATATATTATAAATATAATTTTTTAACGTAATAAAAGGATTATAAAAAAAAGATCAGTGTAATTTTTCCTAATAATAATGATGAAGAAAAATTTCTCTAAAAATATAATACCCTCAATTATTTTTTATTTTATTTTTTAGACTTTGGTTGCTTTTTATGTAAAATTTTACATATAACATTTTATATATAATTTTGTTTTTTAATGTTTATTTTCAAAAGGTAAAATACAATGATCTTTAAGGGAGAAGGAAAAGGAACTTCATATTTTTTTTATTTATTAAAAATAAATATTGACTTCTTTTTTTGTTTATAAAATATTATATGTTACGATAAAAATTTTACATCAAAACAAAAGGAACATTAACAAAAAAGGGTTCGTAAACACCCATGATAGGATGCAAGGATCCATTTCTGCATGCTTACTACCGAAACAGGCTCTAGCTAGCATTGAGAAGTTAGAAAGGACGTGAAGAAGACCCATGTATCTATCTCTTTAGGTAGATGATGGATGGCCTTTTAGGTTGTAAGTCAAGAAAAAGGAAAAGAAGTGAAATTTATTTAACAATGAGAACATGAATTTTTATAGTCATTATTTAATTGTGTAATTTATTTAAACCTCTGATGATAATTAGAATTGAAATAAATTGATTACAAGGTAAACTAAAATTTTAATATTTAAATTTGAAAATATCTGAGTTAATTACATAATTATGTTAGCTAATGATTACAAAAATTCCATTTTTATAGATTTGAAAATTTTCATTTCCTCTTACATTTTTGCTGATTGCACATAAACCCTTTTCGATATTTAACTGGACATCAAAGGTTTGTTATTTGAGACTGCGTTTGCATGCATTCGTAGAAATGCATTCTTAACATAGAAAGAGAATATGCAAAGTTAATGTATTTCCATTCTAATTTAAGAATGCATAATGGGGATAATGGGCATAATGGGGTCAAAAGCACGTTCCAGAATTGACCGCATTCTCTAACGCATTCCACGGTTAAAAAATGAGAATAAATACGAAACCTTTAAAGCATATGGCCTGATTAAACCACTCCCATGTCTAATCAACCTGTTGATGGAAAAGGCAGTGAGGCACCAGGAATATTCTTCTTTCTAGGCTATTAGTTTGTCTACTGAACAAGCTAAGCTAAGATGGAATCACTCCACAAAAAAAAAAAAAAAAAAAAAAAAAAAGGAATCAGTTATGGTCTAATTTTGGTATCCCGTTGGCAGGGTTCTGCATCCCTAAAATTGTGTTCACAGCTTTTCCCATCTCACATGGGTCTCTTTGCAAGAGAACCTTTTCAAATGTCAATACAGAAGGGAGTTAAATACTAGAAGACCTAAAAGCTGAAGCTAATCCAGCATCATTCTCTTAATAAGAAATAAGCCAGCTTCCTGTTAACCCTGTTAACCTAACATATCAGGACCTCATCCTACTTTTGCCTTGATCTGGCTTTCTACACCTTAAAAAGAAAATTAAGTTAAAAAAAAATTTTAATTTACAATATATGAGACAGGTACTAAACAACTCTGCCTGTATAGATTATTCTGCAGGAGAAATCACTGCCGAGGAACAGGTGAAGTTGTTGGCTGGTGGTTCTGCCCATAGAATCCAATGCCTGAAGGCCGGTAATAGCTTCCTGTCACTGGCTGCTGCTGCTGCTGCTGCTGTGATTGCTGCTGGGGCTGAGTTCCTGGACGTGCTAATCCCATTGCCATATGTGTATGAAAGGGAGGAGGAGGAGGTAAGCTTGTAGCACCATACCCATAAGGCATCACTCCTGCCATCATACCTGTGGATTGTGCATACTGGTGCGCAGTTGGGGGTGGTAAAGGTGGTAGTGGTGGGAATGGAGTCTGAACCTGATTGGCTTGGGATATTGGTTGCATGGTTGCGGTTGAGGCTTGGCCAGGGGTGAGAGGAGAATTGGTCAATGGTTGCTGTTGTACATTAGCGAAGTATGCAGTACTGCCCATTTCTGAAACTGGCATTGGTTTCTCGAGTCTGGGACGTTTTTCCCCAGAAAATGGTAAACTACTTCCAAATCGTCCAGATTTTGAGCCACCATTCATAGAAGCTGCTTCTTCTGCAACCAGTGATGATAGCACAGAGGTAAGCATCTGCGCAGAAGATGTAGAAGCAGCAAGCTTGGCTGCAACAGCTGCTGCTGTTGCCTTCATGTGATCTTCTTCAGCTGTGGATTGTGAAGACGCAGACAAAGTGACAGATTGGGTCAGAGGAGGTTGAGGCACGTTGCTTGTTGGTTGAACTGGGAGTGGGTTGGGTTCAACCACATTCATTGTTTCAGCCACCAGTAGAGTTGTGCTGGTGGTTTGGCCAGGACCAGAAACTGTGGCTGAAGTGAGCCTCTGTCTCATATTACTTGCTTGGTCTATCTGAGCATGAGCAACCTGCATCAATAGAATGTTCAGCCAGATAACTTCAGTTTGAATAGATAAATCATTGTAGTTGGCAAAAAGTAGAGAAACACCCTCATCCTCACTGCTGTATAACATCAAACTTGAATCCAACCAAAAGAAACCCCTAGTTGTTTATAACAGCAACAATAACAGCAGAAAAATAATCCCAAGGGGGTTAGCTCAGTTGGTAAAGACCACACCTCAAAGAAGTCATGAATTCAACTTTCCTTGGGACCACCTACCTATAAAAATAATTTAAAATATCTGAGATCACCACTGGCCACATGTAGCAGCAGATAAGGAATCATGGATTGGCCATTGGACGATGACATGCTAGTGATATGAACCCGCTATTGTCAATAACAGCGACAGGAACAAAGAGAGGAGTTCGACAGGAACAAATCTCCCTTTCTACTTGAAAGAAAGTAAATTTCAGTCATTTCAACCAAAAATGAACGAAACAGATGAAGTTTTAAGAAAATATAGTGCCAATTTCGAGAAAAAGAATCTTTTCAACAGGAATGTCTACAATCAATTTCATGTGCCATAGAAATTGATTTTTTTTTTTCAAAATTTAAACTTTTTTAGAACTTAACATTTTGAGCAAAACCGGAAACAAGGCTTAGCAAACACCCGTTCACTATCAAGAGAATGAATGTTCATATCGAGTTCTTTGCAAAGCCCAACATTTTATCTTTTGCACTACTTCTAAAAAAAGAGATCAAAAAACTCCTACTACTCTTTTTTCTCGCCCCACCCAACCCCCCCTCCCCCTCTCTCTTCCCCAAAGAACTTCACAAAAGGCCAATATAGTTTCTTAGCAGTTCAGTTGGCAAACCCGGTGCCCGTCTGTGGGTGTGTGCAGTTTAATGATTGATTGGAAACAATATAGAGAAACAACTCCAGGAGTGCAGTACATATAGAACCCCAAAACAATAATTCAATGACAGATCAAACGAAGGTACAATCTACAATGGTAAACTCTCCCAAAAATACAATGCAGAATGACCACTTCCTGTCTAGACAAATCATTGGCTTCTTGATTGACCACTCTGGGCATAAAAGTGACTGAGCAATTCAACTGGGATGCAAAAGGCTCAAATTAATTTATCTCGAAGACAGAATTACCATATGTCTGAATGAGAAAAGCTCATCCAATTGATACATTAGTTAATCTTCTTCCACCACCTGGACATATCCCCTTGAAATAGAAAACATCCACCCACTATAAGGGACAACAAATAATCCCATATGCAATGGTCTTTTCCTATTGGACCTGAATAACCCACAATGAACTCATCCCATATTCCAAACAATCCACGTATGCCCAAATGTACCTGGTTACCCAAAGAACAGCCCTCAAAGTGCAATAATCACTTCATTTCAGTGAGGCTCACCACAATGGAATAACATCCATCAACACCACTCCAGAATAAATCAAAGAACTCCAATCCCCATAAGTGAAAGCGTCCAACAATCCAATAATGGAAGAAAAAATTGAGGAGGTGGCAGTGAAACTATGAAATGGAACAGTAATAAACACCTTCCGCAATAGAGAGAGATTTTCTCTGTTGCAAGATTTTTCGCTTCCTGAGTCACCAAAAACAATACCCCGCACCTTGCTCGAGCCCCCCCCCACAAAAAAAAAAAAAAAAAATATTCTCCTCCATCCCCGGCCCTGCCTCCGTCATCTCATCCTCTGGAAGTAGGCAAAATCAGCGAAGGCCAGTCAGTGCCTCTTGCTGAGAATGGTTTGTCTGCAAATGCGAGCAAAGGGTCGCTGGAATGCTATGTTTGATTCTGCCCCTGTCGCTTGGGGAGGGTTTTCCCTTCATTTCAAAGCTCCAATGCTAGAAGAAGAGATTTAAGTTGCCTCTTGTGTGGATAACTCCTTTTCAAGTGAGATTTCCAAATGGTCCAATACGTTGGTGGGTCAGTTTGTGGGACGAAGGTTTCTTTTTCAGTTGGTGGAAAAAGTCATTGCTTCGTCAATGGAAACTAACTGAGGGAGTGGAGATATTCCTTGCCGATAATGGTACTTTTGTATTTCGTTTTGCTGATGAAGATGACAAGCTGAGCGTTCTGGAGAAGGGGATCTGGTATGTTGCTGGAAAGCCTATTGTGGTTAGGCAATCCCTTCGGTTCGATAGTATGAACTTCTAATCCCTCCCCATTTGGATCTCAGGACTTCCATTCCACCTTTGGAGTGAGGAAGCCTTGAGTTCGATAGGCTCAGTCATTGGAATGCTGCTATTCTCGGATAGATGCACGAAAGCTCAAGCCCACCTTGCTTTTGCCAGCATATGCATTGGTATTCGAGCTGATGCTCCCTTCCCAGATTTTCTCACCATTCAGTCCAAGGCACTTCCGGAGGCAGTGGGTGAAATATGACTGGAAACCGCCTCTATGTCGTACTTCTTGCAAAGTATTTGGCCATAATATTGGTTCCTGTAGCCCTAAGGTGAGCATTGCTACAGACCTCTAAGCCTGGAAAACTTCACCCCAAGCTCGAAATGGAGGCAAGGATCCCTTGTGGAGAACCTCAACAAACCTAGGGTTGCAGTTAGGGGAGAGTTCACTAGAGGAAGCCGACGAGGCAGCTTAGACTGAGGACCAACACCCAGAAAATCTAGTCAGCAAGAAGGCTACAAGCCCAGTCTTTGAAGGCCTGCATACCTGCAATCATTTCAAAATCCTAGATATCTCTGACGATGATGAATCCCTCTGCTGTCAATCCCTTCGCTGCTGAACCTGAAAAGGAAGAAGTAGCAGCCAATCTCCCCACCTTGAGAGTCAACACCCCATTTGTAGCCCCCTGCAGCCTGCCAAAGAATATTGCCTTTCCCCTTCCTCGCGCCGCTGAGACGAGCTGTTCCTAACGTCTCTAGTGTAATCCCAAAGCCCATTTCGACTTATATGTCGAGGAAAAGCCAAACCGAGGTCGATCCTTTACCCATTAAAAAATGGCCCAGCCATCCCATAACCCCAGTACAAAGCCCCATCACCTCAACCCAGAAACGAACCTAGATAATCCAACTTAGACCCAACACCTTCATTCTACTAACAAAACTTGCTTACCCATTAAAAAATGGCCCAGCCATCCCATAACCCCAGTACAAAGCCCCATCACCTCAACCCAGAAACGAACCTAGATAATCCAACTTAGACCCAGCCCCTTCATTCTACTAACAAAACTTGCTTACCCACCCACCTCACTCGAGATCTAAATCCAAAGCCAAATCAAATAATCGCCGTTTTAACCCAAATACACCCCCTCCTTCGATCCCTATCTTTGCCTTCCACTATTCTCTACGATCTTCCTCCCCGTCCCCCCTCCCTTCACCTTTTTTGCTAGAAGAACATAAATAATCCAACCTAAACCCAATCCCTTCATTCTACCAACCCAAAATTGTTTACCCACCCACCTCACTCGAGATCTAAATCCAAAGCCAAATCAATTAATCGTCGTTTTAACCCGAATACCCCCCCCCCCCTCTCCTTCGATCAATCATTCCCTATCTTCGCCTTCCACTGTTCTCTGCAATCTTCCTCCGCCTGTCCCCTCTAGTGTCCCCTCCATTTACCTTGTTTGGTGGGCACCATTGAGGGGACTCCATTTACTGAATCTGGGAATTAGGATGAAGATACTAAAGATGATCGCCAATCGGAGCCTTCTCCAATCTCTCTGGCGATTGGGAAATCAGAACTCGTGCAAGAGGAAAACATTCAGAGAGGACACCTAAGTTCTCAATCAAGTTCCTCAGGTCTCAAGGTCCTCTTAGCGATCCTAATAAGGACGTGTTTGAGCTCTATCCTCTTAGTCACAATCGGTGTCAATGATGAAGGGTTTATCTAGAATGTCAGAGGCCTAAATTTTCCTTCCAAGCAAGCTGAAATGAGATCTTATATCAAGAAATTCCAGCTTTCTAACTGCATTCTTGGTTAAACAAGGGTTAAAGAGACTAATGTTGTTGGCCTCGTCAAGTCCATACCGGGATGGCAAATGGCTTCCAATTATAACTATCATAGTAATGGTCGATTGTGGGTTTTATGGGACAGCTCCAAAGTTACCTGCTCTATGGTTAGTATAATTGATGACTGATCAACTCATCCACTTTAAAGTTGCTGATATTTTAAGTTCAAATGTCTTCCACATTAGTGCTGTGTATGCCTCTAATTCTTTGATAGAGCGGAGAAGGTTATGGTAAGGAGGATGTGTGCATGATCCATTTGTCTCTAGGAAGCGGCCCTTGGGTAATGCTGAGATATTTAAGAGTGGTCAGGTATGCCAACGAAAAGGAGGGAAGTCTGTTTGATGATCACTCTATTTGAGATGGCTTGCCTCAATTCCGTGGGTTGGTGGATCTTAAATGGGTTAGCATGAAGTATACCTGGATTAATAGAAGGATTGGTGACCAAAGGGTTTCTTACAAATTCGACAGAGCTCTTGTCAATGATAGCTGGCTATAAATTTTTAGCTCCTTTGAGGCTTGTTTTGACCATAGTTGTCAAGGCATCAAGGCGAACCAAGGCGATGGAGGCCTGACTAGGCGCCTAGGCGACCAAGGCGCCCGCCTAGGCGACCAAGGCTCCCAATTTTTCAAGGTGACCCAAGGCAGCCTGGGCGCCTAGGCGACGCCTTGACAACTATGGTTTTGACTCATCTAGGGAAATCCGACCACTGCCCAACTATCTCACTATTTCCCCTTATGTTTCATTCGGCCCTAAGCCTTTCATATTTTTTGACATGTGGACTTGTCAAGAGGACTTCCAGGGGGTTGTGAAAACTGATTGGGAAAGGATATCTATGGATCCCCTTCACCCCCATGTTTGTTTTGCTTGAGGGAGGCTAAGCGTGCTCTTGCTACCCGGAACAAAAGATCTGCTGGCAATATTTCGAGAGCAATGCAGGAGTGCAAAATGGAATTGAATGATATTCAACTTAACGGTCTGTGGATGCTTGTAACCTTGCTGAAACAGAAAAGGCCCTTTCACTTAAGTTGGCTTCCTTGGTTGTTCAAGTGGAAAATTTCTTTAAATAAAAATCAAGAATCAGTTGGATGAGATTGGGTGACAGAAATACAAGCTTCTTCCACAAGTTAGTCAAAACTAGCCAAAACCAAAACCATATTTACTCGGTGAAGACTGAGGAAGGCCATGTTACCTCAAATTTTGCAAGGATCAAGAAGATGGCAAAAGATCATTTATCTATCATGTATAGCCTGAGAGACCTCCCTCTCCTTAAGAGTATTCCTATGGGACTATTTGATAAAGTCCTCTCTCAGGATCAAAGCTCTAGTCTAGCTGCCCTTCCCTCTGAAGATGAAATTCTCAAAGTAGTAAAATCCATAAAATCCTAGAAGATCCCCGGGCCTGGATGGTTCAGTATGGGTTTCTTTTTTCCTTGCAACATGGGATATTATTAAGGTGGACCTTCTTTTGGCTGTCCATCATTTCTTCTCCAACCCGGCTCAGTTTAGAAAAGTGAACCAAACTTTCATTTGTCTTATCCCGAAGAAGGGTGCTTGCTCCATTGCTGATTTTAGACCCATATCCTTGTGCAATACCACTTACAAGATCATTACCAAGATCCTATCCCATAGGCTGAAAAAAATTGTTGGTGGCCTTGTTAGTCAATCAATCGGCCTACATTCAAGGACGAAATATCATTGACAACATCATGATATGTAATGATCATGCTCGAGGATTTGATAGAAAGAATCTCTCCTGCTGATAATGTCAGATAAGAATATCTTATATAAGCCCTTGCCAAAATGAATTTTCCTGACTGTTTTTGCCAATGGATTTGGTACAATCTCCTTTACCAGATTTTCAGTCTTGGTTAATGGCAGCTCGGTGGGTTTTTTTAATGTGCGGTAGAGTATTAGGCAAGGATGCCCTATGTCTCCTCTCTTGTTTAAGATTGTCTTGTAAGATCTATCCAAATCCATCCAGCTTAGTGCTCATCAGAAAAAATATTGATTTTTAATGCATGGCGGGGTATTAGGCAAGGATGCCTTATGTCTCCTCTCTTGTTCACGATTGTCTTGTAAGGTCTATCCAGATCCATCTGACTTAGTGCTCATCAAAAAAAAAAAAAAAAAAAAAAAAAAAAGATTTCTTCCCTTGGTGCAAAGCTCTCAAGCTGACTCACTTGGCCTTTGCAAATGATATTATTATATTCTTGAAAGGTAATGCTAAATCTATCAGTTCCATTTCAGATGTGCTCCTTTCCTTTATTTCTATGTCAGGTCAAGCTATTAACAAGCAAAAGTCTCTTCTCTTCCTCACCAGCATTAAAGAACCACTTCGTGAGATCCTCAGTAACATTGTGGACTCCCCTTGGGTAGGTTGTTGTCACTTACCTTGGGATGCCTTCGATTTCGGCCAAGATTATCAACTCACCATTGCTCCCCAATTCTCTAGGAGCTTAGAAAAAAGCTTCAATCATGGAAAGCTCAGTTTCTATCTTATGCAGGGAGACTGGAACTGGTTAGAGTAGTTACGCAAAGTTCCTACTTATTCTAGACCGGGATTTTTGGTATGCCTAATTCAATGAGTTTTTTTTTTTTTGTGGAAAGGGGCGGATAATAATAATTTCTACCATTCTATTTGTTGGGCCAAGATTTGCATGCCTAACAAGGAGGGTGGCTTGGGCCTTAGGAAAATTAAAGTGATTAACAAGGCCTGCATCATAAACTGCTATGGCAGGTGGCTAAGAAGAAAGAGAGCATTTGGGTTGATTGGATTTATAGCAAGTATCTGAGAAAAGATTCTATATGGTCAGTCGTTGCGTATTCCGATTCCAATTCCTCTTGGGTGTAGAGGGTTATCCTTCATCATAGAACACTTGCCCTCCTCTCCATAAAATCCCTCATTTTAATGGTGGAGTCTCGACTCTTCTTTGGTTGGATAATTGGCATCCCCATGGTGTTTTAGTTTTGGACTATAGAGAAAGGATTCAACTTGATTACGGGCATGAAAGAATTGCTATTGTATTGTCCTTCATTTCTGATGAAATTTGGGGCTACCGATCGGGCTTCATCGCATCGGCTAGTGCAGGCTTGGAAAGATCTTGATTCTGTCCCTCAAAGACCCATAGGGAATGGTAATATCACTTGCTCGATTGCCTCCTCCAATGGTATGTTCTCGTCGTCTTTCGCTTGGGAGCTTGTTAGATCCCGGAGTTTTAAGGCCACCTGGTTTAATGTGGTTGGGTTTCATGAGTACTCTCCTCCACATAGTTTTATTTTATGGAGAAAACTGACTCAGTCTCTTCCTACTGGTTCTCTTTTGTGTAACCGGGGCATTATTCCAAGTGCTAGCCGTGGTTTGTGTTGGGCCTCGGGAGAAGACGTTCAACATTTTTTCTTTGAGTGCTCTTTCTCCAAAAGAATTTTGGGAAAGATTCTCAGGAAATGTTGGCTTAGCAATAGAAGGATTCGGCCTTCTGATCAAGAATGGAGGTGAATAACTAGGAAGTTCAAAGAAAAATCCACATGTGATACAATTGTTAAGCTTGCCTTTGCTATGACGGTGTACCATATCTGGTTCGAGAGGAATATGCGTATGTGGGCAGCCAAATCGAGATCATTTGCTCAAACTTGGGAAGCTGATGCCTTCCTCCTCCCCTTCCCCAGATACTGCTAAGAATAGATTCATACTTTCCTCTTTGGATCATGCCACCAACTGAGGTGGCCTGTCTTTTTTCTTCTTAGGGTTTCTACCCAAGTTTTGTAAGGAGCCTGGCTCTATCCTCTGGATATCTAGATTTGCTCACCTTGCTTTTGGGGCATTGTTAATACATTTATTCATTCACCCCAAGAAAAAAATGCATCCAACAAGTCTTAAATAAGTCTTTCACGTGCCCAACACGCTACTTTAGTTGTGATCTTACTAAATACCACTTTTTCTTCAAAAAAACAAATACAGTCCTCATACAATCAAGCATAGCTTTCATCTCCCACATACACTGCAAAGATGCAAATAGAACTTCGATCTTAGCAACCCCCCTCCCCCCCAAAAAAAATCCTCACCCAATGGAGTTGAGTGCCAGAACCAACATAACCCCTTAACAACCTTGGTGAACACCCAAAAAAATTGAGAAGCCACTGGAAAATGGCACATTGCTGAAATACTTCGAACTTCCTAGCTAAATCACTTTATGGGGGCCGAAAGGGACCATAGCTTATCTATACCATCATGGAAGGATATATCTATTAAGTAAATACTTGGAAGCAAACTTTCCATAACCATCAAGAGTCCAAATTATGCGTCCTACACTTAAAGAGGACAAAAACGTATTACTTCAGTTTCTCGCTGATTTGATCTCTCTAATACCCTCCCCGATGATGGGTCTCAAACTCTCAAGTACTATCTGTCCCAGAAATAACATGACAGGATGCCACAAAGTAATTATGTGCATTGGACAAGGAGCAGAATCTAGTAGAGAAATCCATTGAAGGCATATCTTCCCATCATATGTCCTCCCAAGATCTCACCCCTCTCTCCATTGCATACTTTATATCTTACCCATCCAAGAAAAATTAGGGTATGCAACTAACACTGTCCTACTTTATATCCCCATTTAAGAAAAATAAGGGTAATGCAACTAATACTATACAAAAGGCAAAAAGATCTTAGCATAACCTATCAGAAAATATAGTGGCCCACCATCCTCATCCAAAACATATTTGAACATAATGATCAAATTCCAAAGAAGCATCATATAGATAAACTTAGTGTAGCTGAGATGAGGATGTTAAGATTGATGTGTGACAAAACTAGGAAGGATAAGGTAAGGAATGATCGTATTAGAGCTAATATGGGAATAGCGTCGATACATGATAAACTACGAAAAAGTTGTTTGAGATGGTATGGCCATGTTCAACGGAGGACATTAGATGCTTCCGTATGGAGAAGTGATTTGATTCAAATTGAAGGATCTAAAAAAGCTAGGGGCAGAGCTAAGATGACTCTAAGGGAGATGGTGAAGAATGACATGTATAGCTTAGGCCTTGCTTCAAGTATGACATCGAATAGAGCTGATTGGCAGACAAGAATCCATGTAGCCGACCCCATTTAGTTGGGATAAGGCTTTGTTGTTGTTGTAGGTCTTTTTTTTTTTTTTTTTTTTTTTTGGTGAATAGAAAAATATATTAGCTGAAAGGTGGAAATGAATTACAACAAGGGCTATCCTATTTGGGAGAGCCAAAAAGGAAACGAAAGAAAATATAATCAGATGCCATAGGTATCATTAAAGAGCTCCAAATTCATCAACCTCTTACTACTAATCTAGAGCAATTGAAGATTCAACAGCTCAATTCAATGTTGCTAAATTTATGGCTGCTCTCCATACTAACTACCAGTTGGTCAAAAGCCAACTACTTGCTGGGGAAAAAGCATCTTCCCTTAATGAGACTTTTTCTCACCTTCAGGTTATGGTCATTCCAGTCAAGGGTGATCCATCTCCATCTCCATCTCTTAAGGACGGTTCTGCCTTTGTTGCTGCCCGGGGACAGGGCTCTGCCTTCTCTAGAAGATGTCGTGGCCGTGGCTATGGCCGTGGCCCAGGTAGTCATGGTACAAGTGGAGAACAATTGACAAGTCCTTCAGACAATGTACCTTCTGTGGTAAGCCCAATCACACCATTGATACGTGTTGGCAAAGCACGATCGTCCAGACTGGGCCAATGAGTTAGTCATTAATGCCATGATAAACATCCTTTAAGCACATGACTTCTGGTGATACTGAACTTGCGTATACACCAAGAGCATCTTCAACTGCATCTATTTTTCGAGATAATTATGTTCAAATGCTGAAGCGACTCCAAGAGCTTGAGTCATCTACCTCCACCTCCACGACACTTTAGCCCACACTGATAATTCTATTCATCTTTCTACCATATCATCCACTCAATGGATTATTGATTCTGGTGCTTCCTCTCATATGACTGGTAAGTCAGACCATAGTTTGAAATCTAGAGTCTCGAGGGTGTCTCGACCCTCTGAGAAACCGAGATCTTGGAAATCTCGATCGAGATCTCGGCGAGACACTGCACAAAATCCGTAAAGGCTTAAAATGTGTATTTCGACCCTAAAATGATTATTTTAAAGCTTGATACTCTAGGGGAACCCTATTCTAACATATATAAACATATTTAAACAATAAAACTGTATAAATAATCACACATGGTGGTTGTTTGGATTTACACCCATGTTTGGCAGTGTCAATTTGAAATTCAAATGCAAACCTAGAGTAATATTGACTATTCTACGTAATGTGACACTAATAGAAGATCAAAGAAGACCAAATGAGCCAGTAAAATGATATTTTAGGAGAAAAATAAACATAATAACACTTAATTAGTTAATTGTCATAGTAAAAAAAACTCAAAGTAGTCGAGTAGATTATACAATCATAATTCATACATTATGTCGAGACCAGTCAAGAACTAGTCGAAAAATGATCGAGAACTGGACGAAAATGTCGAGAAATGGTCGAGAAATGGTCAAAAATGTCGAGAAATGGTCAAAAATGTTGAGACCAGCTCGAGAATTGGTCGAGTGATCGATACACAGTATCGAGGAGAGATCTCGTCTCGAGCCCCTCGAGATCTTTGAGATCTCGCCGAGATCTTCGAGATCTCGCCGAGATTTAAAACACTGAATCAGACATCTTTTCCTCCATGTCCAATGCTCCACATTTCAACCAAATTATTCTTACAAATGGTTCCTCCACCCAGGTGGCAGGTTATGGTATGGTCTCTCCCACTTCCTCCATGACCTTTTCTTATGTTCTTCATGTCCCTCCTTTACTATTTAAATTTTTTGTTGTTGGTCAACAAATTAAGTCTCTTGGTTATTCTGTCACCTTCCACCCTTCTTATTGTGTCTTTCATGACCTTCAGACAAGGAGGATGATTAATAGCTGGCTTAAGCAAGCTAGATTGTATTACCTAGATGACACTAAACCTACTACTACTACTACTACTACTACTTCTACTACTACTACTACATCTATTGGTTATTTGTCTTCTCTTCAATGGCATCTTCACTTGGGTCATCTATCATTATCTAAGCTTCAACATATGATTCCAAGCTGTAAATCTGTATCTCGTCTTGAATGTGAGACGTGTGAGCTCGGGAAGCATCATCAATCGTCTTTCCCTGCGCGTATGATTCTAGGAGTCTGTCCTTATTTTCCTTATTTCACTATAATATTTGGGCTCCCTATCGCGTCCGTAAGCAGTTTTGTGCACGGTCATTCTCGTTTAACCTTGGTAGAAATTGTTAAAGGATCGTTCCGAATTCCTCAGTGTTTAAGAAAAAAAATTATCAAGAAATAAAAGTTCAGTTTGATGCTTCCATAAAAGTCTTATTTACTAATAATGCTCTTGAATACACAGTGTTAAATTTTTTGTTTTTTGCTTAGCCAATGGAATGATTCATCAAACAATCTTCCTTCATACTCCTCAACAGAATGGGGTGGCTAAACGTAAAAATAGGCATTTGTTTGAAGTGACTCAGTCGACTCAGTCCCTTATGATTCACATGCATGTTCTTAAACATTTTTTGATGTGATGTTCTCACTACCTGTTTCCACATTAACCGAACACCCTCTTCTGTTCTAGATAACCAAATACCGTTATTTATTTTCCATCCCAATGATTCTCTGTTTACAGTTCCGCTATGGGTCTTTGGTTGTGTGTTTGTTTATGTTTTGCACCATCACATTGATAAATTGTCTCCCAAGGCAGCTAAGTGAATCTTTCCTGGTTACTCTAGAACTCAGAAAGGACATTGGTGCAATGATCCTGCTACTCATCGAAACTTTGTTAGTGCAGATGTCACTTTTTCCGAGACTACATATCTTTTCCAGCTCCACATCACTGTCCTTTGTAGCCTCTGGTCCTGTGCCTCCCATTCCTCTTGACATGCCCCTTGATGATCCACTTATCCCACCTTCACCTCCTCCACTGCATGCATATCAACAGGGCAAAAAGGTAGTGCCTCCAACCCTGATTCCGGTCTCTACTCAGCCCATCATACAGTCTAATCCTAGTACTAAGGTCTCTAATAACTTACCAGTTGCCCTTCGAAAAGGTACGTGCTCTTGCACTCAAAAATCCTTGACTACCGTATCCTATTGACAATTATGTAACTATATTCTCATCTCCCATCTCCATTCCATATTCATGCATTTTCATTATCAACTACTTTTGTTCCACACACCCATCTTAAGGCACCCTGTCATCCTAGGCGGAAATTGGCTATGGAGACGAAGATGGATCCTATGTTATCTCGTTAGGCACGGGATCTAGTGGACTTGCCTCCAGGTTAAAATCCAATTTAGTGTCGCTGGATGTACACTATCAAGCACAACCCTGCTGGTTCCGTTGAACATCTTGAGACTCAATTGGTTGCAGCAAAGGGGTATACTACATATGGTGCCGATTATTTTGAGACCTCTCCTGTTGCTCATTTAAATTCTATTCATGTACTCATACCTTTGGTTGTGAATTAGACTAGCCTCTATTTCAGATGGATGTCAAGAATGCATTCCTACATGGTGAATTACAGGAGAAGGTGTACAAAGCAACCTCCTGGGTATGTAGCTCAGGGAGAATTCTACCGAAGTTTGTTGGTACGTATTAGTGAGATTCCCCATTTGTCCTTGGACGTACCAATTGGACTAGAACAAGAGAGAGAAAAAATATTATGGCAATAAATATAATAGGTTTAATTGAGGAAACCTTGCCTTATTGACACACAATATGTTTGGGTTTTTCCACAAATATCTCCATCGGCTATCATTCCTCTTATTATAATACTTCTCCAACGTTCACCTACGGAAAAGTAGGAGACAACCATACAACCTTTAACCAACTCCTCCTATTAACAAGGACACTCCTACTAATAAGTAAATGGACTCATCTCCTAAACAACTACTACTAACAAGGAATTCTAACCATTACATATAGACTCCTATCACAATATAATCCCACTAACCCACTAACAATCTAACCCTTAACAAGGAGTTCCAAAGTGCCATGCACTCATAACTCCTTCATCCAAAGTGCCAAGCACTCGTAACATTTGTAAACTACGAAAGGCTATCTATGGCTTGAAACAATCATACATTTTCATTATCTACTACTTTTGTTCCACACACCCATCTTGAGGCACTCTCTCATCTTGGGTGGAAATTGGCTATCGAAACGGAGATAGATCCCTGGTTATCTCGTCAAACATGGGATCTAGTTGACTTGCTTCCTGGTAAGGATATAGTTCGGCACTATTGGGGGTACACCATCAAGCACATCCCTGATGGTTCCGTTGAATGTCTTAAAGCTCAGTTGGTTGCAAAGGGGTATACTCAGACATGGTGTCAATTATTTTGATACCTCTCTTGTTGCTCATTTAAATTTGTTCATAAATTAATATATTTGGTTGTGAATATAAAATAACCCCTATTTCATATGGATGTCAAGAATGCATTCCTACATGGTAAATTACAGGCATAGTTGTCAAGGCCTCAAGGCAAAACAAGGCGTTGGAGGCCTGACAACGCCCGCCTAGGCGACCAAGGCGCCAATTTTTCAAGGGGTCACAAGGCCTCCTGGGTGCTTAGGCGACGCCTTGACAACTATGACTACAGGAGATGTATATGGAGCAACCTCCTGGATATGTTTCTCAGGGAGGAATTCTACCAAAGTTTGTAAACTACAAAAGGCTACCTATGGCTTGAAACAGTCACCTAGAGCCCCGTTTGACAAGTTTAGCTCTATTATTACTCGTTTTGGGTTTTCACAGTGTTATTCTAATCATTTTGTTTTTGTCAGATGCTTGCACTCTAAGGTGGTAATGGTCTATGCTGATTATATTATTAGATATGGTGATGATGCACCTGGTATTGCAAAGGTGGAATCTTATCTTCATCAGCATTTTCAGATGAAAGACTTGGGTGCTCTCAGCTATATTCTAGGCATTGAACCCAAAATAAATAGGTGTTAGATCTTTTATTTGAGATTGGTTTACTTGCCTCCAAACATGTTGATACCACGATGGATCCACATCATAAGTTTGAAACCAATGGGGGAGAGGAGCTTCAAGACATGCATTGGTATAAGAGAATAATGGGAAGTTTAAATACCTTATTGTCACTAGACCGGGTATATATCATTTGTTGTTGGTGCTACTAGTCAGCTCATGCAGTCCTCTAAAAAAGATTCATTGGGAAGTGGCCTATCACATATTGAGGTACCTCAAAGGGGCTCCAGACAATTTATCGTCGTCATCAAAGTGTTGATTTGGTAGTAAGGGTGTTAAAAGGTGCGGTTTCGGGTTTGCGGTTCGGATCAGTGCGTAAAGGGTAATTACCGAAATTGAACCGTTTAATAAACAATTTGAAAGTCTCTATTGAAGCCGTTTATTTGTCAGTTTCAGTTTACCAGTTCTTAAATGGTTTTTCGAGTTAACAGTTACCAATTTTTTAACAGTTTTCGGATTAACAGTTTCAAAAATGGGAAAGAAGACAAAAGAAAATGAAAAAAGAATTAAAAAATGTAAAACGAACAAAAAAATAAACACTTACCTCTTACCAGCTATATTCCTATGCTTGAGCGCAAGTCAAGGCTCAAGGATCAAGCATAGGAAACTAAGAAAGAAATGAGAGAGAGAGAGAGAGAGAGTAGAAGATGAAAAGGTTTTAATTTTATAATTATTTAAGTTTCAACCTTAGCATTATTGTCTTTCACTATCTTTAGGTTTTACATTTAGTTTTTTAGTCTACGAAAGTGGTAACTTTTTAAATTCAAAATTGAAAAGCCAATTCAAATGTGTTACTTGTGTACTCTGTGTAACCAAACTCCAGTCTTAGGAAATGGAAAAGTCAAGTGTCATACGGTTTTAATAAGAATAATTGGTTTATAAAAGGTTTGATTAAACGGTTTACAAACAGTTTGGTTAAACGGTTTTAATCGGGTTTACACTGTCGGTTAATCGGTTTAAAACCGAACCACACCATTTATATAAATAGCGTCAAATTGTAAACTAAAACCGAAACATTTAATAAATGATTTGCCAGTTATGCTTTAAACTGTTTAGTTCAGTTTCAGTATACGGTTCGGTTTCATTTTTGACACCCTTATTAGGTGGGATATTCAGATGATGATAGGGTTGGTTCTGATGGTGATAGGAGGTCTACCACAAGGTATTGCACATTTGTTGGTGGTAATTTGGTGACTTTGAAGAGCAAGAAGCAAACTATTGTGGCTAGATCTAGTATTGAGACTAAGTATAGAGCTATGGCTCACACTACAACCAAGTTGATGTGGTTAAAGTGCCTTCTTCAAGAGTTAGTCTTTCCAGTTGCTCAACCCATGAAGATGTTTTGTGATAACCAAGCAGCTATTTACATTTACCAGTAATCTAGTGTTTCATGAGCACACCAAGCATATTGAAGTTAACTGTCATTTTGTGAGAGATGTAATGAAGAAGTTGATTGCTACTCCATTTGTCTCCTCGGCTGATAAGTTTGGTGATGTTTTTACCAAATCTCTATTTGGTCCTGCTTTCCGGAAGAGTTGTTCTAAGCTGGGCATGAATGATCTGTATGCTCCAACTTGAGGGGGTGTTAGCAATTGGATAATTAACTCCCTCACCAGCATCCTTTGTTTGATTATGTGTCGTAGCATGATTTGATTGATTTCTGTTAATGTTTTAATGAGAATATTCTGATTGCATACCTAAGTCAAGCAATCAGCCATCCAGTTGGAATGATCAAATCTCCAGGACAACATATCAAAAATTTATAGCCAAATATGATCACCATGGAGTGAGACTCTCAGGTTGAGATGGCATGGTCATACACAATGGAAACCTTAAGATGCTCCAGTACGCAGGAGTGATTTGATTCAAATCAAATGATTCAAAAGAGCCAGGGACAGATCTAAGATGACTCTAGGTGAGATGGTGAGGAAAGATATGCACAGCTTAGGTCATGTTTCAAGTATGACCTCGAAGGAGAGCAAGACGAGATCTACAATGAGATTTAGAACCATGGTCCACAAGTCGATGCCTAGGCGTCCAAGGCCACGCCTGGGCATCCAAAGCGGTCGCCTTATATCAGACAAAGCACTCACACACCTTGAACCCAATGGGGCGCTTGGATGCCAAGGCAGCACCTAGGTACCGCCTTGACAACTATGAGTTTTTTTACAGAATAAACAAATTCGAGAACACTAGGAGTTGCCCCAATTCATGACAAATTACGAGAAACTCATCTGAGGTGGCACATGTGCAATTGAGGCCTTTGAATGCTATAGTACGGAAAAGTGATTTATTTTAAATTTAAAGAGCTAAAAAAGGTAGAGTAGGCATATGACGACCCTATGAGACGTAGGGAGGGAGACACAAATAACTTAGGGCTGGAATCTTGTATGGCTTTAAATAGATATGATCGGAGAAATAGGATATATGTAGACCACCCCATTTAGTTGAAATAAAGCTGAGTAGAGTTGTTAAATTAAATTCGATGTTGGAACCAAAAACAGATCAATGTACTAAGTCTCTGCATTTGGCTTCTGAAAATGCATCTTTCTTTAAAATCTTTAAATTTTGACATAACATGCAATTATAATTTCAATTGTATATCTATAAGACATTGCACAACAGGTCCAGAATATTTAGATACTGGACTCATGGGTATTCCATGAAACTCTATTGACCTTGACCGTTTATTGATGGTTGATATGTCATATTGTCATTGATGCTCCAACTGGCTGGTTGGTAACTTGGCAGTTAAAATTTTCTTCTGAAGCCTCTGAGTGAAACTTCAATTACACTTGTTTGGAACTAAGAGTCCAATTGTGGCAAGTGTAGATATCTTTACGTAATGTACCAGTGACACAACAGCCTATGACAACGATATGAGGTGCCCTGACCAAGCAATTCTGGATTAACACCCCTCCCCCCCATCCATACAATTTTCCTATTATGATTATTTGTTTCAAGAACTGATTTATAATCAAACTGAGATATTCCCATCTTCCATTTATTTGAATTTTCTGCTTTCTCTATATAATTTGCATGCACCACTATTCTGTTGTCATTTTATCATCGATAACTTCAAGCTTGGATCTCTTTCTAACTTAAGTAATGTTCTGAAAGAGTCCAACATTGATGCAAGAAGCCCGACCTTACCCCAAAGGCCCAGGAAACCCAAAACATTCAACAACAACAACATCATTTCCCAACTGAATAAGGTCGGCTATAGGTCACATGGTAATCAAAGTCTTCCCACTATTCAAGGGTCCGAAGGAGCTTCAACCACTTCGCTCATGGATTCATGCCCACCAATCAGCTCTGTTCGAGGTCATACTTGAAACAAGGTCCAAACTATGCATGTCTTTCCTCACCATCTCACCTAGAGTATCTTATCTCTGCCCCTAGCTCTTTTAGATCCTTTGATCTGAATCAAATCACTCCCCCGTATTGGAGCATCTAAAGGCCTCCATTGAACATGGACATGCCATCTAAATGTGAGAGTTCATCCCCTTTGAAAGGTTGATGGTCTGATTGTCTAGCTCGGCTGCCCATCAGTACACTGTATTATGGAAGTAACCTAAATGACTGTCCTACACGTATTTAGAAGCCCAATTGAGTCCATTATCATGTAATCTTCAATAAGAAAAGATGCACATGCTCTTCCACCAGAAGAATAATTGAAAACAAATCCTAGAATGATTTTATCTCATTCATTGAAGGAATAGAAAGGTATTATCATTCTTACTTGCAATTGAGTGCAAATGAGTTCCAGCTTCGATTCCTGAAAAGAAAATACAGCTGTGAGAAGTTTTGGAGGAGACAAAAATACCAAATGAAAATTTTCAGGTCAAGAAAAGATAATGAAGTTACTTCATCCTGAAGTGTTTCTTTCAGCTGAGCAACCAAAGCTGCTCTAGTTGCTTCAACACTTTCAAGTTGCTTGACACATTGCCGCAGGACATTGTCCTGCTCTTGCAGTTCATTTGCCAACACTGAACCATGTTGATTTCCTGATCAAGACAAAAAACAAAATTAAATAAATAAAACAACCATCATGATCATAGAGAGTAAATGTGCGCTCAAGGCTGCAAGACAGTATGATCAACAATAATATTTTAAGACGCTAAAGCATACATTCATAGTAAAATTGCAACCCATACAACTATTAATAAAACTAAAGGTAAGATAATTTATAGTTTTCCAAGAAAAAACTCTATGTTGATCAGGCAACGAAGACATTAGACATCTAGGGATTGATTGTCCTTTATCAACATGCATTTGGAAAGGTATTCTCAATCGTTGCCAGCCCAACAGGGGACAGATCCAAGTATTGAGAAGGAATGGAGATGGATTCGTAAGATATTCAAAGGGAAGATGAAATGCAACATGGTGGGAAAATTAGTTTCGGCGCAACCATCTACAACATTTGGATGGAAAAAAGTCTCAAATCCTTGACAATCAAATCCAAAAGCCTATCCCAAATTTGGGATGCCATTGCCTTCGATGCCAGGGATAATTATTCCCATTGCTAGAGCTTACCTGGCAAATTATTTTTAGTTTAGGGGTACTCAAGATTATCTTTTCATATCATATAAACATCCTACAAGAGGACAACTATTAATGTGTGTATGTAACTAAGTTGTAAAGACTGATGATCCAGATTCTCCAAGAAACAGATTCATAGTCAATGCATGGGATCTACCTATCCAATTCTAATGCGGATAAGAGTTCCCACTTGATCATTGTGTAGTCTCTTGTTTTGGGTTCCTCCAGCTCTGTTTCTTTCAGTCATCCCGGTTTTGTATCTTCTCTGGATTTTGCTAATATATTCTTTATTCACCCAAAGAAAGGGCCATAACCTGGTGCAAGCCCTGATTTCACAGAGTCCATGGAGGGGTGGACTGATGCAGCAGCGGGCCCACAAGATGAGATGGGCTTGGATAGAAATTTTTGTAGGATTTAATTTTAATTGGGATATAATTGTTATCTTTTATTTTATGAAATTTAGGTAGAAAGTTTAGGTAATATTTTATTTTAGTAAGCAAGCAATAGGTTATGGTAGGTATCTTATTTCCTTAGTTATGATTTCCATTTTAATTAGAGATTTTATTTAGATAATAGATTTATTTCAATCAGTTTAGGAAGGTTTTTCATTTAAAAGTACATGTAATAGGAGTTTTAGGTTTTTCATTTAAAAGTACATGTAATAAGAGTTTTAGGTTTTTCATTTAAAAGTACATGTAATAGGAGTTTTATTTTCAGATTGGAATAGAATGAAGACTTGATTTATTGTTGGTGAGCCTGCGGAGTGCGCTCTCAAAACAGACCCTCTCCTTTGGTCTGTTCCTCCCCCATTCTTCTTCCCTCTCCTTTATTCCTTATTCTCTTATTTCCTCCCTGCTTCTTCCTCTTTCTTCCTTATGCTTTCCTGTTCTGGGTGACAACTCCAACCCACAAAACCCCTCTATCTCTCTCATCCCTTCCCCTCTTTCCCTGCAATTTTGGGTGTGAGCACCCCTCCCATGGGCGACTTAAATCCACAAAACCCACGACCAGAAATACTTCCCATATTGAAACCCAAAACCTGCAACTTACCTTTTATCTCTCCTACTGCCAAACCAATTTCAGATCTTCAATATCCTTCCATTCTTTGCTATTTCTGAGTGGTAATCAGATGTTTTCCGCAGACCTGGCAGATGTGAATCACCCTTTAAAATCATAGTTCAATTGGGCTGGAACTGAGGGAGTTCTCCCTCTTCAACCAAATCTGGTTTCCGCCATTACCGCCAAGGTCGAGAGCTTGAAGAAGACGGTTCTTTTTCCCCAAATCGTGATTGGGTTTTATTCCCCCCTTTTCCATAAATACCCCTCTCTTTATAACTTATTCTCAAGTAATCCTTATTTGTGTTAATGCCCACAGTACCCTCACATATTGAAATACAATCCCGATTCTGTCCTAAGGTTCTGTTTGCTACATCCAAAATTATTACGTTCTGGTTAATTATCAAATTGCCACTGCTTGTGCAAGTAAAGTCCATACAATATTGGTTGAACCCATTAGTGGATCCAATACGGTTGTTTAACCCGGCTCCCAATCATGGACGGGGTGTCTTACATTAATTAAAAGCACTCATGGTACTCACCTCTATCATTGACCCAACTTCTTTTTTTCCCTCCCTTCTGCTTTTATTCCTGAAGCAACCAAACACTAACTTACTTTTGATTTGGCTGATTCAAACAAACTCTGATAGATCAGATGTTTCTGAATTTTGATTCAACAACAGCATAAGGAGTCAGACAAGCATAGACAAAGCTTTTTGCTCCTCAGTATCATGTTCTTGGCTTAAAGACCATGATATTGGACACAAGGGCCTACCATTTCAGCAATCAAATGGAATTAGCTGGACGAAAGTACAGATGATTATGTGGGAATGAATTGGATAAAAATATAGTCAACTAGGGTTGCTAAAGGGTAGTACAGTATTTAACAACCATTAAACATCAAGGATCTTAGGACATCTCCAAGAATGTGAGAGAACACCCAAACATCTAACTTTTAAGGACTTTACAATATACATGCTAGGGCTTGGAGGCAAAATGGCACAAAGAAAATCAACAGGGACCAACATTTGAAGTTCATAATTGATAAGGTTACTTAGGCGGGGTCATTTCTTAATTTTTATAAAGCACGAGCCACGTCAAGAGGGGAAAAAAAGTTGGATAAGAAAATTGTCTTCCGGGTAGGGCGCCACGTCACCTGCAAAAGCATGATTTGTATGCAAAGCAGAGACAGAACAACATTCAAAATGACTTTGTTAAAATGACAGGTCCCACTTTATATACTCAAGTTGAATTGCATTATAAAAATTAAAAGCAACGCAACCTTCAAGCTACCAAAATCAAATATACACTAAACAATGCACCAGATGCAAATTTACCTTGGGTACAGGCATTGTCAACATCTTTCTCCATTTTTCCAACAAGACGAATAGCAGCTTTGCATTTGTTTAAAGCAGTGTCTTCATTGAAATGTTCATCATGTACAGCTTGAAAGGCAGTAATTATTTTTTCAGCAATGCCTCCAATAGCCAATTTCTGCATTCAGGATGACCACCCATAAGGAAAAAAAATTTCATCTAGATAAATGCAACATACCCATAATTCCAGATATGAATAAAGACAATAAAACAATACTAAATGAGGAAACTCTTACTAGTCTTATTGAGTGAGCATCCTTCTTTACTATCTTGATTGAATTTGAACCTTTACCATTGTTCTTCGGTAAAGGTGGTGGATCTTTACCAATTATTTCATCTTTAAGATTCCGGCCAATTATTTCATCTTTAAGATTCCGGCCACGAGATCCAAAGACTTTCCTTTCCTCCCATATGTCTACCTGAAATTCAAATCAGTAGCCGAAATAGGTAGTAATAGACATTAAGTTCCATTCATTCTGCTAAAGGCTAAAAGATTCCCAGGTTAAGAGAAACCCGAACATTGTTATTCTACAAACACAAAAAAGCAATTCACCACAAAATGCCTTACAACTAAGGAGCAGTTTGCCTTAACATTTATAATTAAATAAAAGAAACAATCTGACAAAAAAAGTCCAGAATGCAAGCAAGTAGAATTGTGGGATGCCTTCAAGTGTGTAATGTAAAAATCAAGTATAAATCTTTCAGATGTCCATGCTTTCTCAACTACAAACTTGATTATCCAAGACAACTTAAAATGCAAATGAATAAACAACTACCAGAGAACTACATAAACATAAGATCGTCCACACTTTAACTAAGAAACTTAATAATAAATTCAAAAGAACAGAATGCCAATCCAAAGTTAATCCCGTTTGAAAAATGACAAACATATGACTTGGAAACTTGATTTCTATAAGCATTAAGCAAAGGGGCTCTCAAACCCCAAGCCATCCAATGTACTTCATAAACAATGTATGCTGTGACAATCATACAAAGAAGTAACCAAGAACACAAAACAGAAAAAATCGAGAGAGAGAGAGAGAGAGAGAGGGAAGAAGAAGAAGAAGGATAGAAAGAGAAGGAATGAATGTAACCCTTCTCCTCTCCACAAGCCTTTATTTATAGAGAACTAAGCACCTATTACAAAGAAACAAATAAACAAGGAAAGAACTAAATAGAAATAAAAAAGGAACTAAAATAGAAATGGGATATTATCGCAACACCCTCCCTCAAGCTCCCTTGTATAGATCACCCAATCCAAGCTTGTAATAGTGCAAAACGATATGCTGGTCTAAACAAGGGCTTAGTGAGTATATCAGCGAGCTGATTTGAAGAAGAAACAAATGGAGTGTGTTCGCGATATAGCTCTACAGAGCTGTGGGTCCCACCTTCTATATGGCTTATTAGTTTCTTTATGTGGCTTTTCTATATTGGTAGTAAGTAGTGGATTTGTTTCCACCATAGTTGTTTATTTGTTTCCTTATTGGTTAGGGTTTATTTCTTAAGTTGTCTAGATTTACTTTCCTAATTAGTTTATTATTGTAATTAGGAAAGTCTCCTAAACTATGGTTTCTCCATTTTTATTATAAATAAAGGAACCATAGGAGGAGGAGAACACATTGATTCTCTCTCCCTTTTCTTCATTCTCCATTCTCTCCATCTTCTCTTTCTTTCTTTTCTATTTTGTTACATGTTGTAGTACGTAGTAGATTTGTTTCCACCATAGTTGTTTATTTGTTTCCTTATTGGTTAGGATTTATTTCTTAAATTGCCTAGATTTACTTTCCTAATTAATTTATGATTGTAATTAGGGAAGTTTCCTAAACTATGGTTTCTCCTCTTTGATTGTAAATAAAGGAACCATAGGAGGAGAATACATTGATTCTCTCTCCCTTTTCTTCAGTCTCCATTCTCTCCATCTTCTCTTTCTTTCTTTTCTATTTTGTTACAGAATGACAACAAGTAAATTCATAACAACATCACGGATAAAATAACAGTCCACTTCTACGTACTTGATTCGTTCATGGAACACTGGATTGCTAGCAACATAAATAAGAGCATGATTGTCACACATCAAGATCATAGGTCGAGAGATAGGAAATCCCAATTCCTGCCCAAGATTTTTCAACCATAGTAGTTCGGCAGTAATCTATGCCACTGCACGGTACTCAGATTCAGCACTGGATTTAGAGACAGTAGTTTACTTTTTACTTCGCCAGGTGACTAGATTGCCACCGACGAAAGTACAGTAACCAGTAGCAGAACGTCTATCACCATTTAACCCAGCCCAATCAACATCAAAAAATCCCACAACATCAAGATGACGATGACAGGAGTAAATAAAACTAGTGCCAGGAGATTTCTTCAGATATCGCAATATACGACAGGCAGCTTCCCAATAAACAACCTTAGGAGCTTGCATAAACTGGCTAACCATCCCAACTGCAAAGGAGAGATCAGGCCGAGTAACAGTAACGTAAATTAGCTTTCCAACTAAACGTCTATACTGATGAACATCAGAATATCCAGAACTATCACAAATTTCAAATTTCTGATGAGGATCCATGGGAGTTTCAACTGGTTTAGCACCAAGTAGACCTGTTTCGGCAAGAAGATCAAGTACATATTTCCATTGGGATATACTGATGCTTGTACGGCTTTGAACAATTTCAATACCAAGAAAGTAATGTAGAAGTCCCAAATCTTTCATTTGAAAATGTTTGTTTAGATAAGACTTAATTTTAGTAATTCATGACTTGTCATTCCCTATAATAATGATATCATTAACATAGACAGCTATTATGGTAACAGTAGATTGACGACGACGTACAAAAATAGAATGATCCGAATAGCAAGTAGTGAAGCCAAAACTAGTTATAGCGGTGCAGAATTTATCAAACCAAGCACGAGAAGATTGCTTAAGTCCATAGATAGCCTTAAGTAATTTGCAGACTTTGGTAGAACTCCCTCCCTGAGCAACATACCCTAGAGGTTGATCCATATAGACTTCCTCTTAAAGATCCCCATATAAAAATGCATTCTTAATATCCATCTGATAAAATGGTCAATCAAAATGCACAGTATAAACACATCGGCAACGCACAACAGAGTGGCCAAGCGGAAGATCAACAAGTGTCTAAGTCTGACAAGATGTCAGAGCATCCATTTCTAAATCCATAGCCGCTTTTCACCCAGGATGAAAGAGTGGTAAGGACAAAGGTAGTAGACAAAAAGTAAACAAGAGCCTGATGACAAGTGAGAAAATGACCAGTAGTAACAAAATGTTAATAGGAAAAGTAAGTAAGGAGTGCCTTTCAGGCTGAGTGCGGGTACGAATACCATTACGGAGAGCAATAGGGAGGTCCGGGGTGACCTCAAAGCTAAGGGTAGATGTAGTAGTAGGTGGAGCATGAGACGCAGCAGTTGTTAGAGCCATCGGCCTACGACGTTGGTAGACCTATAGAGGTGGCAATGTAGGTGATGCTAATGGTGTTGGTTCAAAGTCATTGGGGGGAATGAGAGGTATTGATGGGTCAGAGGGAGATGAAACATCAACCACCGTAACCGAATATTATGGTTTGTCTTCAAAGAAGGTAACATCAGGACTCACAAAATAACGCTTAGTAACAGAATCAAAACATTTGTACCCTTTTTAGTATGAGAATAACCAAGAAAAATACATTTGATAGAACGACGAGAAAGTTTATCCAATTTGGGATGCATAATGTGAACAAAGCAAGTACTATCAAAAACTCATGGAGAGACATGAAATAGAGGGGTATTAGGATAAAAAAGGGTAAAGGAAACTTTATTTTGAGAACAGATGAAGGCATCCTATTAATAAGATAACATGCAGTCAACATCACATCAATAATACTTAGGTACATTCATACGAAACATGAGAAACCTATCAATATCCAAGAGATGTCTATTTTTATGTTCAGCAACCCCATTTTGTTGGAGAGTGTAAGCACAACTAGTATGATGGAGCATCCCATGAGTAAAACAAAAAACGAAAACAGCAAATTGAATATTCTCAAGAGCATTATCAGCACGTAGAACTTTGATAAAAACACCAAATTGAGTAGAAATTTTCTTATAAAAACCCTTTAAAATATTAAGAAACTCAAAACGATCCTTAATTAAATAAAGTTAGGTCATCTTGGAATAATCATCCACAAAGGTTACAAAATAAGAGAAACCAAGTCTATTGGGGATTCGACAAGGACCCAAAATATCAGAATCTACTAAGGAAAACGGAGAACTACGCCGAGGCGTAAAACTTGTAAGAAAAGAAGAACGGTGATGTTTCCTTAATTCACAGGCCTCACACTGTAAGGTAGAGAGACTTGCAACTAAGGATAACAGCCTTCATTTTGGAGAGAGACATGTGACCGAGCCGGCGGTGCCATTGAAGCGGAGTGATGGTGGATGTAGCAACAGCAGTAGTAAAGGGTTCAGTCCGCTCCAAGTAGTACAGATTAGCATGCTCACACCCACCACCAATCGTCGCCCTGGACCTGAGATCCTGAAAGACACAATAAGAAGGAAAGAAGGTAGCAACACAGTTAAGTGATTTGGTAATTGGCTAATAGACATAAGATTAAAAGGTAAATTAGGAACATGTAGTACGGAGGACAAAGACAAGGATGGGGTAAGAGACACTTGCCCATGATGGGAGGCAGTGGTAGAGGAGCCATCAACAAAAGAAATATTTACAGGCTAAGGGGTATCAGAAATAGAGGAAAAAGCAAAAAACTTACCAGTCATGTGATAGGTAGCTCCAGAATCAATAATCCAAGGTGTAGGAGAGGCTATATACAATAAAACAGACGTACCTGTATGAGCCAGGGTGGCAGCAGCAGATGGGCCAATGGCCTCAAGTTGTTGAACTCGTCACAGTAGAGCCTCATATTGAGCAGAGGATTGTGCAGATGACTGTAGTGGAGGAGCCTGTGCAGGAGTCAAGGTTTCCTTAGTAGTAACAGAATTGACCAATGTATCAGTCCATTCAAGACGACAAAACTTCTCCCAACAAGCATCGACAGTATGATTGGTCTTATGACAATGAGTGCAGAATCTATTAGATTATCATAGATTGTCCTATCAGAGCTCGACCAGGAGGACCACGTTCACGACCATGAGTGGAGCCACAGCGAGGAGCCTCAACCACGGCTAGCAAATAGGGCAGAAGTATTCTTATGAAGAGAGTCTCCCTAAGGTAGCAGCCATTGAAGACAAAAGAAGGTCTCACTCAGATTAAGGATGGAGGCATCTGCAAGAAGCTGACTCTTGACTGCTTGGTAATCAGGTGAGAGACCAGCCAAAAATTTAGCAACATAGAACTCAGACTGTTGAGCTTTTATTCTTGTTATATCAGACGTAAGAGGCGGCACAACCTGTATTTCCTCAATAATGCCTTTGAACCCTCCATAATATTTAGTCAAGGATTTATCACCAATGGAATAAGTGACCATCTTCTCATAGAGATCATAGATACGAGAGACATTTTTATCTTTCCCATATGTCTCTTGCAAGTCAGACCAAATAGCCTTAGCGGTGTTGTGAAACATAACAGTTGGAAAAATAGAGGCATCAATACTGTTCCACAACCAGGTTTGAACAGTAGAATTATCACGCAGCCATGTATTATAAACTTTCACAGCATCAGGTTCCTTAGTATTACAGTCAGGAGGATTATCATACAATAATGTCAATTTATCCTTTGAAAGGACATAGGCTTCAATAACTTGAGCCCATAGAAGGTAATTTGAATCTCCTTTCAATTTAATAGAAATGATCTGAACCTCTATAAGTTTAGGGTCATTCATCATATACAAAGGATCAAGAATTTCAACCAGCAACAACCACTATATAAAAATAAAATAAAAAAATCTTGGTTCAGCCAACCGAGTGGCTAAAGGAAGGCAGGCTCGAAGGGGTGAAGGTGGTGATGGTAGCGGTATTAGTAAGACAGCAGCAACAAAAAAAAATTTCTTTCTCAATTCTCGGTTCAACCAACCGAGTGGCCAAAGGAAGGAAGGCTCGAGGGGGGTGATGATGGCGGTAGTAGTAAGGCAACAACAACGAGGTGAACGAGAAGATATTAGTCTAACAATAAAGGAATCACAGCAACATTAAAAAAAAAAAAAAAAAAAAAAAAAAAACCCCAATCACCTAGTAGTGGTAGTAAAAAAAAAATTCACTTACATATAGAGAGCTGGAAAACAATCAAGGGCCTATCAAACCAATGTGTTGATGGATGAAGACCAAAGATCTAATGCTCTGATACCATGTGACAATCTCACAAAGAAGTAACCAAGAACACAAAACAGAAAAAAGTCAAGAGAGAGAGAGAAAGAGACGAGAGAAGAAGAAGGATAGAGAGAGAGAAGGAATGAATGTAACCCTTCTCCTCTCCACAAGCCTTTATTTATAGAGAACTAAGCACCTATTACAAGGAAACAAATAAACAAGGAAAGAACTAAATAGAAATAAACAAAAGGAACTTAAATAGACATAGGGGATATTATCGTAACATATGCTAATTTCTAGATCATACAAATAGTAATTGTCCGTCCCTCTCTCCCTAATGCAGGGAACATGATGGGTAAATTTAAGGGAGATCTAGCTGCATAGATCACCAAAACAATAACCAAGAATTTGAGAAATAATGGCTGCATTAGTTCCGGCAATATATTTAAATCTAATAGAATAAGTAAACTGATCTGATGTGTAGATCAATACAATCTCTTATAATCTAAACCCAACTAACTAATGGGTAAAATACCCCTAAGACCTCCTACTAATCAGGGACAATATTACCATTTACTATAGGAAAGAAAATTGGTATTTACAGTGGGATGTCTTTTTTCTCGTGTTCATTAAATAGCAAGATTGTTTCAGCATTCACCTATTCAAGCTGCCTGAAGGGTTGATTTTTCCAATCCGAACCATTGGATAGGTAGATTATTCACTAAACAAATAATAATAACTTCTTCATTTTTTGGTATAAAAACTAGTTCTATTTCACTAGAAATTGTAGGGGTAGGTTAAATTATTTTCGTGAAGTAAATAACTCTACAAGTACCATATTACAGAAGAAGTAAATAACTCTACAAGTACCATATTAGAGAAGATGAAATTATTATGTCTCTATAATCTATATAGAGATGTAGTAGTTATTTATGACTGTGTGTGTGCGGCAGCAAAGGAAGTGGTGGTAGTACTCGAGATAGTAATAGAAGTGTCCATGCTGTGTTGGTCTCAGAAACTGTGTCCGTGACTCCGTGCATGTTCGACACAGGTGCAGCACCTCTTCTTAACTGTCCCAGTAACATAGCTTTGGGAAGAAACTCACAAGATGAATAGATGTGACATGAATAACATGCCATGTAGAAGATATGTAGGGCCACGTCGGCAGGCTTATTTAACAAACCCATAAAGGAAACATTAAAAATATTTATGCAATGTGATTCTAGAAGTTCTCAAAATAAATTTGTGCGAATGATAAAAAAGAGGTACTTCCAGTTCACTTTCTAGTATTTCAGTTTAAAGAACAAAGAAGCAAGCCCGATCCAAAATGATTAAGAACTTACCAGCCTTGACATTGCTTTCTTTCCATGGTCATCACCATTCTCATAGACATCCTTGAGAGCTGCTGGAAGGACTTTCCAGAATTCATTCACAAATTCACTTCCTTTGCGTCTACTGTTTTGAAGGATGTCATTTGCCAAATATAGAAAAGAAACACGCTGCTCTTTCTGGGAAGAATTGAACAATTTATCCCATGTTTCTACAACCTGTTTAGCTTTATTCCGGTGAAAAATACACCAATGTGACAATGCTAGTCCAAAGTTAAGAGAAATCTTTTACATAAAGAAATATGATTGCCACAAAAGAGAACTCAGACAAGAAGAAACATATTAGCTTGATGTAGGGAAACATCCCATTAAACCAATGTCTTATGAAAATACAAAAGTTATTAGGAAGTATTAAATGCTAAAATGAATTAGCAAAGAAGTTCATTAACAAACCAATTTTGCTAAATATATAAGGTGTAATTAAATCATACTAAGACTTTATGCTAGATCAGCAAACAAAATCCCTATGACTATCCCTACCAAGATTCCAATTTCTAGCACAATGGGCCCTGGGGAAGATGCATGGGAAAGTAAGGAGAGGTTTCCCTCACAATGTTGTTTGGTAATACTGGAAAAATACTGTTCCCACCTTTTATGTGAGATAAATTTTGTGGGAAGCACTTCCCAAATCATCCCTAGGATGGCTTTTCCTTTTCAGCGGCAATGCAATCAAAATTTTGGGAATAGCATTCCCTTCCCAGTTTTCCTAAACAGCCTTGATGGAACTTTGAGAAATGTCTGTAAGGCACAATTATACAGTCAGGGAACACACAAACACACACTAAAAATTATAAATAACTTCACAAAATTTTACATACAATAGTAGTGAATACAAGGGCGCAAACATGATGATTTTAAACATTGTATTACCAATCAGTCCAAATATGACTTATTTATCATGGTCCATCAATACAATGTAGAAATCACATTGTGATGCCCTCAATGGGACATAATAGGGAAACTGCCTTTGGCACATGGAGGCTGCCTGTTGTGGTAGAGCACATGCACAACCCCCCCCCAAAAAAAAAAAAAAAAAAAAAAACCTATAAATAAGCCATTCCTCTTTCTGGGAGGGCCACCTACTGATTGTGGTTGCACTTGTTAAAAAAAATGGAACATAATTGTAACAAAATAGAAAACTAAGAGAAGACGGAGAGTATCGATGTGTAAAGGAAAGAGAGAGTGTATGTGTCGTTAGTTGCTCTCTCCCTTATAAATTTCATATATATATATATAAAGAGTTCAGATTATAATCGAAGACCAAACTGTAGTTAATGTAAAGGCTCTATGTAAGAAAAAACTTCTAATTAAAATAAGAAATCTAACTAAAATAGAACTATAAACTAAATAGGATTGTAAAGTCCCATTCCAACTCAGCAACTGTAGTCAAAGAGCCCTACTCAATGAGGACTATGAATAGGTCAAAGAGTCCCACACGATGAAGATTGTGAGTAGGCCCCATCGTGTGGACTCTTTACGTAGTGTAGTTAAACACCCCTCCCCCCTCAAGCTGGAACACAGGAGCACAGGAAAATGTAAGAGCTTCAACTTGAAACAATGTATCAACAGAAACAGCAGCAGTGGTAGTAGTAAAGTAGCACAGTATAGCTGTATAGGTCACTGTGAACCAAGCAACAACAGCAGTAGCACAAGCTTTTCCTTAAACCAATGTATCAACGGAAGCAAAAGCAACAGTAGTAATAAAGCAGCACAATATAAGTTACTGTGAACCAAGCAACAACAGCAGCACAGTATAAGTCACAGTGAACCAAGTAGTAGCAGCAGCAGCAATAGTAGTGGTTCCAACAACAACAAAAGTAGTAGGTTGCATCACGTGTAACAAGTAGGTTGGCTGCAGGTAGTAAATGTCGCATTGCGTGCAACTGTAGTAGGCGCCCAACATGAGCATGTAGTAGGTTGCATCACGTGCAACAAGTAGGTAGGCTAAGCTCTCTTCAATGAACTTGAGCAGATATAGGTACTAGAGGTTGCATCACGAAGGATGAACAGCACTATATATCTCATAAGCAAGAGCAGCAGCGAATAAGATCCAAATTTAAAATCGATCCGACGGTTGATATGAGAGATATCAAGAAGTCCTTAAGATGATAGAATTCTTTATAACAGAAAACTAACAACAAGGTATGATCCAATGATTGGGTATTAAACAAGGAGATTTTCCTTGTGGAACTAGGAACTTATCAAATCAAATCAACTGCAGAATTTAATGAACAAATCAACTCATTAATGCAATTCAACAACCACATGGAATATTGTACCGATATGGATGTAATAAAACCGAAATCCAATTCCATGGAAGAATGGAAAACCAAGAGTTATTGTTGATCTGATTTGGGGCTGATATGCAATTCGTAAGGGACTTTGATAGGAAATAATAGCAGTTGATTGCAATAATAGGCAAGGAATTAAAATCAGAATTGAATGTGAAACCGATAGGCAATAAAATCTCAGTCAGAACTTAATGATAGTAACTGATTTGAAGACATTAAAATGCTCAGCACAGCCCACAATTTAACTGTACATTCATGCAAAGGTATTTTAAACCAGGACCTCCCAATCAGGAACACTCGACAGGAAACTGGGATGGAATTAAAACCTCAATAATAAATTGATTCAATTAATGCCAAACCAGAGAAATACAACCAAGATTCAGGCAAGGACTGAGTTCGACAGAGCAAGTAATATCAGTGTTTTAAAACCGAGTAACAGAAAATAACAGGAACCAAATCAATTTCAGATCTGAGATTATCTCAGAACTCGAAGAGGGCGATAACCAGGGAACAGCTATCAGATCAGAGAAGACCAGTATTCTAACCGGAAAAACAGAACAAAAGAAACCTACCAAAATTCTTCAGGTGCAGCTAAGGCAACAATGGTGGCTGCACACTATAACGAAGATCTTTAAACGGCACCCGCTCTGATACCATGTAACAAAATAGAAAAATAAAAGAAGATAGAGAGAATCAATGTATAAAGGAAAGAGAGAGTGTATGTGTCGTTAGTTGCTCTCTCCCTCCTAAATTTCATATATAAAGAGTTTAGATTACAATAGAAGACCAAACTGTAGTTAACGTAAATAGAACTATCTAGACTTTAGATAAGAAAAACTTCCAAATAAAAAAAGAAATCTAACTAAAATAGAACTATAAACTAAATAGGACTGTAGAGTTTCATTCCCACTCAACAACTATAGTCAAAGAGTCCTACTCAATGAGGACTGTGAGTAGGTCAAAGAATCCCACACGATGAAGACTATGAATAGGTCCCATTGTGTGGACTCTTAACGTAGTGTAGTTTAACAATAATATATCATGGGTTTTTTTACAAGAAATATCTTATTTTAAGTTGTCACAGAAAGAAGCAAAGAGGTTCTCTATATAGCCACTATAGAGATGTATCTCTAGGTGGGCACCCTGGACATCTTTTACCTGCAACAGGGTAGATCAATTTGTGTCCAAACTCTATTGAGTATGTTGCTGACAGCAATGCTCTACAGCCTCTACTCAAGTGGTAAATTTCAGAGCAGAACCAATGATGGAATCCAAAAGGCAATTTTAGTCAACATTCAAATGGGGACAAACATATGCAACATGATGCACCATAGGATTGAATCATGTACGAGATTTTCAAATGGAAAAAAATTCACATGGTTCCCTTTATATTTGATAGTTGGGATGGCTGGATCTGCCTTCTACAGTTTTTACATCTGAAAATACAACAAGAAAATTCAACACATTGTGGGTCATATAGTTTTTTTTTTTTTTTTTTTTTTTTTGATGAATAGGTCAAATAGTTGGAATGGCCCAAAAAATTTAACACGTGGGTACTCCGAGGGTATCCCTAGAATTAGACGTGGGATTGGCTAACATTGTCCTCCACATGGAAAAAATAGAGGTGCCCGCACAGAGAGACCTCTCTATACAGTCAGTGTAGAAAACTTTTTGCACAAAAACAATATTGATCAATAATTTTTTTATCAAAAAACTGCATAAAAGCTTCACCTAATGATTTATATAAAGCAAATTATGCTTTACATACTTTTCATTAAAAGAAGGATTTTTAAATTAGCAAGAGATCAGACCATTGCCGAATCAAATTAACACAACTTCTCCAGCAGTCCCGCTACATGCATCTCTATTATAATTTCTTTTCTATAATTTTGTCTCATTCGTATGGAATTATTTTAAATACTCCAAAAATTAAAGCAATTTAAGGCAAATTGTAATTCAATAAAGGAACCTATGACCCATATGAGGATGGAATTTTTTACTTCCCTAGACCTAGAAGCAACACAGGCCAAACAAACAAATTGTAATTCAATAAAGGAGACTATGACCCATATGAGGATGGAAAGTTCAACTTCCCTGGTCCTAAAAGCAATACATGCAAACAAAAACAGAGTAGCAAACAGCTTTACAGCTTTTTGTCAATATTTTGCCTGAACTTGGTTTTGACTAAACCGGTAAAATAGATTTCCAAGCCGCCCAATTACAGATGTAATGCAAACCCAATAACGATATGGTGAATCGATATGGCTGCAGGTAGGATCCCAATAGTGGTAATTTCCAGCAATGAATAATAATAGTAGCTCAAAGAAAACAAGAGAGGGAGATAAGAGGGATGACCGATCTCACGTCTTGGGCATCTCACTCGGTTTGGACAGCAGTCCTTTAGACTCCAATAAAAACTTTATTCAATTCAACTTCAACTTAATCTTGGCATATGCTTTACAAGCTACACCCTTTAAATAGGGCTCTCATCCGAGCCTCAAACTGGAAACATAATTAACAAGGAAGTAATTAATATAGGAAGGTAATGAACTAGAAAATAAATACTGAATAAAATCCTACTAAAATACAGCATCTCTTCTTACTATAGTTGAGCATTCTATCTATGTTCTTTGCATGCGTGATCTTTATTTGATCTTATGAGATATTGCTAGATTATGCGAGGTCTTACAAGATTGTATGAGATCTGGCGAGATCTTGTGACTTGATCTTGATGTGATCTTGATTTCCATTGGCATGGACTGAATAATATTGCATCAACTCTCCCCTTTTTTTTCTTTTTTTTTCTTCTTTTTTTTCTTTTTTTTTTTAAGGGTTTGGAATCGACAAGGCAGGGATAGTTTTCATCTTCCAATGAGAACTGGATTCTGGTTGCATACGGAAATTAGGATAGATATATGCAACCTTGAGAACTCACTCTTCAAAGTACTTTGATGGGATCAGAAACTCAATGTGCTCAACGTCACAATCAATATCAAGAATATCATAGTTAATAGACACAACCTCAAGTGAAACACTTGTGAAGGCTTCCTTAACCACGACATCGTCTGGGACCACCATATCGGTCTCATCTTCTTTGACCTCATCACTGATAGTCATAACTTCCTCAACACAATCTTCAATAATAGACTCTGGAAATAGAATACCATCCACCTTGCGAAGGTTGTAGTCTTCGCCTTTAGTCACTGATTCTTCTACAATCGGTGTAGAAATTGGCCCTTCCTTTGTCGAGTTAGTCAAAGTTGAGTTGTCCTTGATCTCAGGTTCTGATGACTGCTTCATATCCCTTTTCACTTTTAACAATTGTTCTAAGGATTCTAATTAGCAATCTAACCATGCATAAAACTCCATGCGGTCACAGAAAAGCAAAACCCTCCTAATCTCAATAGTGATTGGTGGAGGAAGATCCTTGCAAGTGTGTGGAGGAAGCCTTGTGTCCATGCGAGTTTCCAGTGCAGTCAATCTTTCAGTAACTTGCCTCAATGCCTCAATAACTTGCAAGCTAGAGGTAGCGATCATTGTATCACTACTGGCCATAGCTATGATACCAATTTAATGCAAATCCAAATAACGATATTGCGAATCGATAATGGTTGCAGGTAGGATCCCAATAGTGGTAATTTCCAGCAATGAATAATAATAGTAGCTCAAAGAAAACAAGAGAGATAGAAAGGAGGGACAACCGATCTCAGGTCTTGGGCATCTCACCCGGTTTGGACAGCAATCCTTTAGACTCCAATAATAACTTTATTCAATTCAACTTCAACTTAACCTTGGCATATGCCTTACATCATTTAAATAGGGCTCTCATCCGAGCCTCAAATTGGAAACATAATTAACAAGGAAGTAATTAATATAAGAAGGTAATGAACTAGGAAAATAAATACGCGAGATCTTGCTAGATTATGTGAGATCTTGCGAGATCTTGTGACTTGATCTTGACTTCCATTGGCATGGGTTGAATAATATTGCATCAAGATGCCATCAAATAATATGATAGTAACCCGGTTTTTATTGGTTGGCTCACTTCAAGTGCAGGTCCCCAGGCCATAATCCATGATTTAACTTGAAACAAAACTGACTTGCTAGGGTTTGCAATATACACTAAAAAATAAGCTTCAATCAAATGACCCATTCAAAGAATAAGATCCATGTTTTTCTTTTATTTTAATTTCACGATGTACAGAAGTCACAATATGCATACATTGAAAGTTCGCCACCATCTTGGCACCAAAGGGAACTGGCTTGGGAATATGTAAACATGAATCATACATGAATCACTCTCAAAATAGGAATCAGTAAATATGAATCATACACAAATTAATCAAATTTCATTAATGCCAAAAGTTGAAATTTCATTCCTAGATGGGCCACACTGAGACAACCATCTTTACAGATAAAAGGAACTGAACACACCCAAACTCTCTCAAAATTAACTCAAAAACAAAGAGTATAAGAAATGATGATGATGATGATCTAGAATTCATTGAATTTACAACCTCCATCCCACAATCACTTAATGATTGACAAACGTCCTCCAAGAACATATGATTATTGATTAATGCAAGTGATGGTAGTAAAATGGGGTTGGCTACATGGATTCTTGCTCTCCAATCAGCTCTATTCAAAGTATACTTGAAACAAGGCCTAAGCCATACAAGTTTTTCCTCACCACCTCACCTGGAGTCATCTTATGTCTGACTTGGCAGGATTTTATGTCTAAGATTTTCATTTGATTTTGAATTTTAAATGAAGGTAAGAAAAACGAAATTAAATAATGATTAATGCTAAAAATGGAATCTATTGAATCTTTTAGAAAGAGTAGGGGGTGGATGTAGCCAAGTGGATTAAGGCAGTGAAAGCAAGCTACCACCATGCGCGGGTTCAATTCCCGTTAACGAAGCGAGCGAGGACTGCCTTGGGGAAGGTAGTCCGTAGCGTGAAGGATACCAAGCGAGCTAGGACTGCCTTGGGGAAGGTAGTCCGTAGCGTAAAGGATACCAAGCGACTTGCCTTTACTACTTTACTTCCTCAACTTCGTATAGCCTGAAAGAAGGTAGCCAGCTACCTTCAAGGTATAGTACGAGATTTGAGCTAGCAGGACAATAGAAGAAAGAAGACTTCTGGCAGGGTCGTCAACCACTTTTAAGGTAAGGCAACACGGTCATGCCATCTCAAACGGTTTTCTCATACCTTATCATGTATCGGCGCTACTTCTAAATCAGATCTAATACGATTATCCTACCTTATCCTTCCTAGCCTTGCCGCATATTCATCTCACCATCTTCATCCCAGCTACAATGAGTTTATCTATATGATGATTCTTAACAGACCAACATTCCACACTATACACCATAGTCAGTGAAATGACTACTACAACAATAACAATAGAGCCTTATTCCAAGTAAATGGGATCGGCTACATGGAGCTCTTCAATCAACTATGTTCAAGGTCATACTTGAAACAATATGCATGTCCACACCACTTCTCCTATAAGCATCTTAGGTCTGCTCAATTTTTTTCGATCTTTTGATCAAAATCAATCACTCCTTCTGTACTGGAGCATCTAAAGACCTCCATTGAACATGGTCATGCCATCTCAAACAACTTTCTAGTAGCTTATCATGTAACGGCGCTACTCCCAAATCAACTCTAATACTAACATCCTTTACCTTATCCTTCTTAGTTTTGCCACACATCCATCTCAACATCCTCCTCTACCTACGCTAAGTTTATCTAGATGATGCTTCTTAACTGGCCAATATTCTGCATCATACATCATAATCAGTCGAATGACTGCTCTAAAAAATTCTCCTTTAAGTTTCGAAGGAATAGGCCGATCACATAGCACTCCAGACTCACCTCTCCACTTCATCCATCCTATTTTAATCCTTTATATCACCTTCTTTATTTATGATAGAGCCTAAATACCTAAAATAGTCATTTTGTGGTATCTCCCTCTCATTAATTTCAACCACTTCATAATCCGTCCTTGTGTGGCCAAAGTTACACACCATATAATCTATCTTCGTTCTACTTAAAACCTTTTGATTCCAAGGTTGATCGCTAGAACTTCAACTTGGAGTTAATCATTGCTTTTGTCTCATCCACTAAAACAATATCATCAGCAAAAAGCATACACCAAGTGATGACGATATCTTGGCGGACCGACTTTTAGAGTATACCACCAGAGGAGACAGAGACTTCAGCCTCCCCCTCCTCTCTTGTGGTTTACATATATATATATATATATATATATATATATAATCATTACTAAAAGAAACCTTTATAGGCTTTACAATCTAACCGTGAGTGGGCCCTACTTACAATGAAATAAATAATAATAAAAAATACTCCTAAGTGAAATCGTGAAAAAATTCCACGAAAGACTCCTAAATTATGAATAACAAAATAACTAACTAAAATTAAATAAAATAAAGACTCCTAAATAACTCGAAACTCCTAAGCATAAATCGTGGACTAATCCACTTTCCCATTACAATTAAAACTAAATAAATAAAACAAACTATGGGTCCCACATTAACTAACCACGCTTCTAATAAAAATAACATATTACAAATATTTTTTCAATTAAAATTAAATCCTAAGAAGATTCTTATCCTATGGATCCCGTGCTACATCACCAAGGAACCTCATCTTGAAAGTCTTTAGTTAAATCATCAATGATAAGTGCAAACAAATAAGTGCTTAAAGCTAATCCTTGATGTAACCCAAATGTAATTGAAAATTCACTACCTTGACCCCCCACGGTTACCACACTAGTCACCACATTATAATACATATTATTGACTACATGTATTTGCTTGAAAGACATCCCTTCGTTAGTACTTGTCAGATTAACTCTCTAAGGACTCTATCATAAGCTTTTTTAATATCAATAAAGACCACATGGAGGTCCTTCTTGCATTCTCTAATTCATTCTTAGAGTCTCTTAAGTAAAAAAGCTTTTCCTGTGGACCTCCGAGGCATAAAACCAAATTGGTTTTCCGTAATAGTAATTTCTTGTCTCAAGGGAGTTTCAATAAATCTCTCCCATAATTTTATAGTATGACTCGTTAGTTTTAGCCTCTGTAGTTACTGTAAACCTAAATATCACATTTATTTTTATAAATCGAAACCACAATGCTTCTCCTCCATTTAGATGAAATTTTCCTTGTGTTCATAAATCATGATCTTATTGAATAGCTTGGTAAGCCAAAATAATCCATAGATTCTAATGTTCTTCCACATTTTGGAACCTCATCTGAGTCTAGTGCTTTGCCTACATTCATCCTCCTTAAAGCTTCTTTTACTTTCGTTGCCTTAATTTTTTTGTATATATCTACGACATGTGGTACCTTGATGGGTAAAGCGGCCTTCGGGGACACTATTATTTGAGGTGTCATCATTAAGTAGGCTGTAAAAATACTCTTTCTATCTCTCCATAATGTCTTCATACCTTACTATAAGTTTACCATCTGCACTTTTAATCATAGTTCCAAATTTCAATCGAAATTTTCGATTTCGGCGAAATCTTTCGGTTTTTTACTAAACCGAAACGAATCTATAGGTCAAAACCAAATAGTCTTATTTTGGTAGATTTCAGTCGATTTCAGTAATTTTTGGAAGATTTCGGTCAATTTCGACCACATTTCAACCAAAAGAGGCTAATTTCGACACCGAAATTTGATTTTCTTCCAAAATTTCTTCATTTCTTCCATTCTTCTTCTCATATCCCATCATGACCTTAAATTCCAAGGGGCATTGAACTTCGTTTCATCAAGGTTTTGAAGATTTGAAGCAAAAATGTTACCATTTCTTCCTTGAACTATTTTTTCGTTAAAAATTTGTATGTAAATTCTATGAATGGGATGCCTATGTGATGAAATGAGAGAACCTTTATTGGCAACATCAATGGTTTCAGGCTCAGGGATTAGATGCGCCACGAAAATCGTGATTTGAGTGGATTTCCTTATTATATGTAATTGATAATTAAAGAATGTTTTGGAATGTTGTAATAACAATATAAGTTATATAACATTAGTTTGTTACTTTGTTTCTAATTTACTACCCTTCTCACTCATTGCATACATTAGCATGCTATGATGTAAACATAGAATTATCATTTTTTATTTTTTGTGTGCAAATGATTCAATGGATATGTTAAAAAGGTTAAAATCGCATTACAGGAAAAAAAAATTGGACTCAAAAATAATTTTTTTGGCCACCGAAACCAAGTTCGAAATCTGAGTTTTTTTTCCTTGGTTTTGGTGAAATTTTAACTGAAATGGCCGAAATTTTGGTTTTTTGCTTGGTCAAAACCAGGCATGAAACCGAAATTTGAATCCTTGCTTTTAAAACATCATTGTAGCATTATGAATCAACAAAAATGAAATACCAAACAAGAAATACATAAATGAAGCCTTGAGATAAAAAAAATATATACAATTCTTCACTAGCAGATTCCAAACATGCCCAGGGATATCAAGAATAAGATATATAGATAAAGTAATTCAAAGAAACAATATATAAGAGGTTGCGTACAACAAGCAGACAAAAGTTAAAAATTAATATAGAACTGGAAATACAAGTCGCAAGAGAAACAAATAAAGAACATTTGTATGGAACTATACGAATAGCAATTGAAAATTAATGCCAACTTAAAGGAGAAGAGACATGCTTCTTAACTCTGTTGGAATTTACAACCTTATGCAATTATTAAGTGGCCCAATATCACTAATTGCAGAGAACTGACCAATAATTAGATCAACAAATCCTACAGTTTTCATTACATCTATCACATCAATAGGAAAAATTATTCTCCATAAGGAAAGGATACTTTCAATGCTCTGTTGAGAATTGTTCAGCTTAGAGAGCTTCTCAGCCAATATCTGTGCATTAAACACGTTATTCATCTTCCCGTCTTAACAAATCTTCATACAAAAAGATCCCTGAGCAAGATTAACTCAAAACAAGTTAGCTTTCTAAGATGTACATATTAAATAACGGCAATCACTAGGCAAACATATCCCAACTGAAAAATAAATGCGAGCTTATCCTTAATTTACTGCAATGATCAAAATAAAATAACTGATCAAAAGAGGATCCATGTAGCCAACCCCGTTCAGTTGGGATAAGGCTGAGTTGAGTATCAAAATAAATAACGAACACAAAACCTAACCACGGACCTACAAGTGGACTCTTCAAGTAAAATTCAGCATATGAGAAAATGTAAGACAAGAAATGAAACCCACTTACCTGAATGCTAAGGAGGAAAAATACCATGCAGGTCAAAATTGGATAAGAAAATAGAAGCTGAAAGTAATCTCAGAACATCACCCCAGAATCATGCAGTGGAAGGGAGGAACATTTTATTATAAACACAGACTGCCTACCCGGAGAAATTTACAATAGATGGATCAAAAATTCTTCGGTTCTTATAACTTGTAAGGTCAGGAATTGTTCATCAACGAGCTTAACGAAAATCAATTAAGTGTGGGAGGGATACAGAAAATGAAAACAAAACCTAGGATAGCCACAGGGAGGCAAAAAGAGAAAGGGGAATACGAAGGACAGAACTAGCTGAATTGAGGGAGAATATCTCACCAATCAGTAATTCAGTATCAGCATACGTATAAAAGAATGATGAAGCAAGAATGTTTAAATATTTATAAGGTTTTCAAGGAACCTAAATGCAACAAACAAATTGTAGAAACTGACATAGATAAATCACAGAAATGGACTTATTTTAGTGAAAATTAGCCTTGGGTTGGGTTACATATGTGTTGGGCCTTTGCTCTAATGAGTTTTCTTCGTAATAGGTCACTTTTATGGGCCTTAAATATGGGTAGGAGGTATACGAGATTTATTTTATTGCTTAGTCTAGTTAGATTCCTATATTGCTATTTTTTTATTTTCAATTGTTATTAAAGTGTTTTGGTTAGGCTGGATTAGATCTCCACGAATCCAACCATATTAAGTTGTTTCTTTCTTAGTTTATGTTTTAGAGCAGTGAACTACCAAACTACCTTCATAGCAAACTATGGGTTGGGGGAGTTTTAGCTTAATTGGTTTTTTATTTTTTTCTGAAGTTTTATTTAAACAAATGTAAGGGGTATGCCCTAGGCCCCTACCCATGAATTTTGATGAATTAATGAAATGGTTTTGCTTTGCTTCAGTCTGTGGATTCAGGCTTGCATCTGTAGGATTCAGGTGTGTTGACTCTTGAGAATTAAATAGTGTTTAACTGCTGTCAGATCCAGTAGTGAACCCTCGTAGATTCCGGATTGGGGTACTGGTGGGATTCCAGCCCTACAAATCAGGTAGATTCCTGATCATATCCTCTCTTTTTATCTCTTTCCTCTTCTCCAACCAATTTCTAGGTCAGATATCTCTCATTCCCTAACCTGCGTATGCTACTTTCTCTACTCTTTCAAATTTTGTCATGCAATATTGATTGCTATTTTGTTAACTAGATTCCTGCATTACTCATGTTCAGTTTTCTATTCTGTTCACTAGTTCTCAGTTCAAGCTTTTGCTGCCATCAAAACCCTAAAACAAATCAATTCCTTCACATCTGCTTCTTCTAAATCTCTGTTTTTCTGGCTTTATTTTCTAGTTTTGGTATCAGATTACTGTTTTAGGTTCAAACTATTGTTAATTACTAAATCAGCTGATTATTTGGTTACTGTTTGAACCTTTAAAGTTCCTGCAATCAAATTCTATTCTTAGCCTGAGTTTCAGTATCCTAATTCAAGTTGGATTCTTCCATAACTTGAAATCTGCCATCATACTTAATCATCTTTTGCAGTCTCATTCTATTAATTGATTTGACCAATCGATTGGAGATTTCTGCACATCTGATTTGCTTTTGGATAGTTGTCAATTTTCTCTCAAACAGGATGCTTATTTTCATCTTTTTGTTCGAGATAAGCCTAATTTCAGATTGAAGGATGATCACAAATCTAATTCAGCGTCGCTTCAAAACTTGTGGATGAGGTTTTTTTTTTCCAAGGTGAATTAATGCAGATAAATCATAGAAGTGAACTTATTTTAATGGAAATAAACCTTGTGTTGGGTAACATTTTCTTAGCAATATGCCACTTTCATGGGCCTAAATATTGATTGAATGTAGGAATATAGGATTTATTTTATTAGTTAGTCAGAGTCCCATTCTTTATTTTCATTGTTAATAAATTGTTTTAGTTAGGCTGGATTAGGTCTCCATAAGTCCAGCCCTGTTTGCGATGTTTCTTTCTGATTTTATTTAGAGTTTTAGTAGCAGTAGACTACTTCCATAGTAAGCTATTGGTTGGAGGACTTTCAGACTTAGTTTGAGTTTGATTTTATGAGTTTTATTCGAACATATGTAATGGCTATACCCTATCCATGAATTTTGATGAATTAATGAAATGATTTTGCTATACTTTGGTCTGTCAATTCAGGCTTGCATCTGTGGGATTCAGTTGTGCTGACTCTTATGGATTCAAGAGTGTTTAACTGCTGTCAGATTCAGCAGTGAACCCTGACAAATTCCAGGTCTCTATGAGTCCAGACTTGTTTGAGTTGTTTCTTTCTTATTTATTTTGCATGATGACCGACGAAGTCTGAAAGATTGCAGTTCTAGGTAAGAAAAGTAACATTTTCGGCTGATGTTGACTGCAAAACAATGGCATTTAATCCAAGTCACCAAACATCAACTGGAATCCTACAATTGCACAAGTATGTAAGTTTTTGTGTTAAAACCTACAAGACCAGGGGAAAAATACCAAAAATGACCAATTTACAGTTTCTTGCATTCAATTCAAGTTTAAATTATAATACAAGACTTTACTTCTTATCCTACATACCCCTCACTGTCCCCATATATCTACTAACTATGGGAGAAGCTTTCCCATGCCACCAATGTGGGGGGGGGGATCCCCTACGCCACACCAATGATGGTGCAGAGAACAGAATCATCCATATGGAGCCCACCTGGCCAAGGAAGGAGAGAAAATAATAAAATATGCCGCGTGAAACAGTGCATGGAACCATGCCAGTATGGGAAACCTTTTCCCATTAACTATAAACAACTACAATTATATTATATCCTCTAGAGACCTGAAACATCCAATGTAGAACCCGACGTTAATGGTGCAACTTCCAAAGCATGAAAATTGAACATTCTAGAGGGGGAAAAAAAACTCTTATTAATGTAGATGTACAGTTGAGATAACAAAACTCTCAAGGAAGTTATAAATTATGACCTATAACCTTAGTTTGACAATTAAGTGCCCCAACAACATTAACAAGGAAACCCAAATGAACTCCTTCGACAAACTTACTCAAATCAAAAAATTCAACATGGTACTTTGCATGCTATACCAATGGCTTATTTTCCATTCTTTTCTAATCATGGGCCTCTTTGCAATTTTTTTTTTTTAATTTACATGGAAATGCGATGTATGAAGGTACTGTTGCAACTGAAACTGCAACTGCATTGATCTCCAAAAGTCGTCTTATTATCACCTGCTTGTACACTCTCGAAATGTTAAATACCATCAAATCTTGCTTGGTAGGAATTTAGCAAGTGATGATTCTTATTAATTCATGCTTCGCAGGAGGTGGTGTTAGGAGCTCTAATTTAGGTCTTAAATTCTAGTATTGTCAGTTTTTGCGGTAAAAAGTATCCACACCCTATTTTCGCTAAGTCTTTACAGAGTTAGCTTTATAACGGTTTCCATGTGAGTGTGAGGCGTTGACGCCAGTTCTTAATCCCTAATAAGAATATACTTGATGTCCTACTTCATGTTCAAAGGAGCGTAAAGATAAATCAGAGTCCAACACGAATTCAGGTATGACGGGATCACCTCATATTGTTCCAACTGGTATAAGTCACATAAAAGAAAAAGCATCGAACAGGTGACATTAAGACCAAATTAACTATGAGGAGACTATGGAACTGCATTACCTTCCTGAAGCACATATCCATAATCCATACACAGAATTATGACGGCAACAAACCATACTAGTTCAATGAAGGGAGCAATTGACAACAAGAATAACACATGATCAAACTAACCCGATTTCCACCAGAAACACCATTCGAATCTTGGAGCTTAAAAAATCACATAAAGGCTCTCCTTTTTCAGTTTACTTCATTCACCAATCCCAGCAGAAATTCCCAGAAACGGGACAATACCCAAGCCAGAATCCCAAGAAATAAAAAAGTTCGAAGGAGCAAACTCTGAGAGCTATATTGTAAAGACAGAGGAAGGATGAACGAACCGAGGAAGCAGAACTTCAATGGTGGAGACCCTAAAATCGATTTAAGGGTTTAACTAGAAGATGTGGAGTTCGATTAGTGAGAAACGGAACCCTATATTTCAGATATTAGAAAACGAGAATAGATCGGAGTTGGGTTTTGTATTTGTAGTCTGAATGGGAGAGAGAGAGAGGAGGGTTGGAGATCCACATCCACCAGACAAAAAACAGAAAGGATTCTCACGTTTTTTGTGGATTAAGAGAAAACCGGCATTAGAGGACAGGGAAGCGACGTCTTTTGACGCATCTAGGCATCTGTGGTTCCCTTGCAATTACATAAACACCACTGAGATTGACTAAAAATTACTAAGCCTGCGTTTGGTATCCATTCATAAAATGCATTCTTGAAATATGAAATGAATTTTTAAGAGAAAATATCACGTACTATCCAAATAGTTTGAGAAACATTACCTCCCACCCACTGATTACTTACATCATCAATTACCACTTAAATTTTTAAAACGTTTAACATAGAAACCCAATTCGTTAAGACATTTTCGTTAAACGCTGATGTCAGCTCTAATCTATTTTTTGATGGACAATAATGCCCTTATTGTAAAACGAAAAAAGTCTATTTTACCCTGAATGAATTTTTAACCCTATCCTCAACTCTGTTGCACATTTCGCTGACAACTCAAGAGAATGATCTCACAATTGCTGCCAAGGGTGAGAATCCATCCTTGAGATGAAAAGCATTTCTTGTCTTGTCCTTTGGGTAATAGCAGTCGGTGGGTTTTGTGGTCTGCAAAATTGAATAAGCAATGGGTGTTGCTGCCTTCAGATAACATCAGCCATGGAAGTTGACGGAAATGATTGTGCTTCTCCTCTGCTGCAACAGATCCCCATGATCGACAGACGACACCGAAATATATGAAATCGTAGATGTAGGTTAGCCGTTTCGAGACAAGGATGAGGAGTTCTTTTGGAAGATTAGACCGACGGATAAGCTTCATTAGAAGCTGTTTCAAGGAACCAGAGTTCGATCTTTGATTCTGAGCTTGCAGGGGATGGCCTTAGCAATAGCCATGGCAGTGAGAGAAAACACGATTGCTTCCTTTTGTCATTAACTAGAAGGAGAAAAAACCCTATTTCTTTCAATCTTTCTATAAATCCCCTTCTAGCGGCCAGCCTTGCCACAAGTAGACTACCAACACCTTTCATCTGTCACCCTCGGTATATCTCTCTTTCTTTCACTTGACCCTTCCATCATCTTCTTGTTCTTCTTCTGCTTCCTCGTTGTCGCCATTTTTTTTGTAGTCGTCTTCGTTATTTTCGATTCCGGAAACAAAGCAGTCGTTGAAAGCTTCTGCGGTGACTGACATGTCATCATTTCTCTGTTTTTAACTTTCGTGTTTCATTTTTTTTTTCTAATTTCATATCTCTTGATCTACACATATTGTTGGTCCTCTGTCAATCCCCTCGATGATTTTCATTTGTCTAGTAAAAAAAGAATTGGAATCGAAGGTTTCTGCAGTTTTTCTGTTAGATGTAGGTGACATGGTTTTGGCAGTGGGGGGATCAGTTGAGAAATAAAAACAAAAGCTCTAACCGAAAAAAAAAAAAAAATAGAATCCAAGTGAAAATAAGAAGGGTATAGAGGTCTAGAAAAAAATTTAACTCTCTTACGTCGGTTGATAGGGTGCGATTGATGATTTCAAAAACCAATGGATGGTAGGTGATGTTTCTCAAATTATTTGAGTACTACGTGATATTTTTCCAACTCTTAATGTTGGATGATAATGGGTTAAAGAGTAGACATTGGTCCGATACGAACTCGGCACACCGATTCAATCCTCTGGATCGAAGGTTCCACAAGTGTTAAGTGATTCCCATCATTTGGCCATCTCAAGTCAATCCGAGTCTATTCGATTTGAGATCGGATCATGATCGCTGGTGGCCCATCTGATCCCAAAGTCCATGCCATTGAACATTGCCCAATATGGAAGAAAATTTTCGTCGGAATGGAAAGTAAAGAAAGAAAATAAAAGAGACATAGAAATACCATACATGTCAATGTTAGTCTATGCCTCGTACATTCATCATTATCCAAGCAAAAGGTGCTAGCAGCGATCTCAAGTTCTTGATGAACTTGAGTAATGTTTGTGTCGGCTGGATGATCGACACCTGACACTCCTTTACATCCAATGGAATGAGAGTGATTGTAAAGAAAAGTAAAAAAAAAATACAAAAACATTCAATCACTCTTATACTTTTGGATACGAGGGAGTGCCAGGGGTCGGCCAGGTGTCGGCCAGGTGGCCTTTCTCAAGTTCAATCTGAACTTGAGACGATCCGTTACTTTCCACCTTTGGTACCTGTAGTGGTCTTGAGATCAATCCTACTTTAACCTGCAAACAAACAAGGGATAAGGGTCAAGGAAGAGTATATATGTAAAATATTATTTTATTCCAGAAAAGTAGCATTAAAATTCATTGTAATCTCAGGGGCAACACTTTTATATAACTCCACAATATATACATATATGATATAATTACTCAAACCCTCTCCTGTTCATAACTTTTTTTCATATTTTCTCATAAAAATTATGGGAAAGTTATAGTTATCTCCTCTCTTGTTTATCTAAATTACAATCATCTCCCAAATGTTTTTAATAATTACAACGGTCCTATTTTTCTATCGGTATTAAACTTAACATGCAATAGACAATTATACCCCTAAAGCCACAGGATACCTCTGTTCTTTCTTTACTTTTTCACCCCTTCTCTCTCTTCATCTGAAACATGATGCTCTTGGTATGACGAAAGCTGCTTGCTTGGACTGGTCTATTCGGATCCCCATTCTATAGACGAGTCTTCATGAGTCATCAACTCTCTACAATGAGCTAAACCCATCATCATCCATTATTCTCTTGCGAGGATATGCTGTGGAGACGAAATCAGGACAAGAAGAAAGAAGATCACAGTCAAGAACTAACTAACTGACTTGGAGCATCAAATAGATGGATAAAAAAGGTGGGTAATGTCCCAAAAGGGCTTTCTGATTCTCCTTTTCTTATTGAGGGAAGTCAGAACCACTGCAGCGGATTGGTTGGTCGACTTGGTAGAGAAAGGAGGGATGTTCTCTTTGCTGTCGGAAAGGACTTCCATTGCTCTGAATCTTGAGGCTCTGAGAAATAGTAGAGAGAGAAAGCGAGAAATAGGTGAGAGATGGAGAAACTAAAGCATAGGATGGAGATATTTGTAATGGAGGTGTTAGGAGGGAAATGATCCATCCACTTAAAATCTTACACGTGTAGTGAGTGTCTCGGCCCTCTTGATGGAGATATTTGTAATGGAGGGTAGATGTATTTTTTGAGGGTTGATTAAAGATGTACAAAAAAAATTTCATTATTGATTCTAGGGAGGGAGTAAAGATTTGGTGAGATTTTAATTTTGAAATTTGATGAATCGTAAAAAGTAAGAGTGAAAGGTTGTTTGCCCAGTTTTTCTCGTGAATCAGGTAACAACTGTAAAGAATTCGAAAGTAAAGTTTGAAAACAAGAGCAAGAAGGTTGTTGTCCCAATTTTTATCTTTGTTTTCATTGGGAGAGAGTGGAGTAAGGAATGCTTCAATTCCATCATTTTCTATCATATGAACCCTAACAATTCGATCTCTGTCTGCAAAATCCATTATTTGAAGGTGAATCACACCTCGATCTTGATCCCTGGATCCAAAGTAGCAGAAGAAAAAAGGAGAAAAAAAAAAAAAAAAAATGAAAGTTGCAGAAGAAGAAATTGAAGATAAAAGCACATGAGAGGTAGATGTAATGGAGATAGTTTGGTCATTAGAAAATTATTGGTCATAAGCTGCCATCATCTAACATAATATATCTAACGGCATGAATTTAGCTGTAGGGGTATTCGTAATTATTTGAAACGTTTGAGAGGAAGTTGAAATTCGGGCAAACCACATGGGAGATATATGTAATTTTCCCAAACAAAATTTCACATCTTTATCTCTCCTGATATTTTAAAAAACCTCATAAACCCTTATATTAACAAAGAACCAATAACTAGACTGATTTAACATATTAAAACGAACTTATCCAATCTAAAGTCACAATTCAACAGCAAGGAAAAAGAGGACTTTACTCCTAACCTCTACTTTGGTTGCAACTCTGTCTTCACCTCTGTCTCTCCCAAAATTCTTCACCTTGCATGGAAAGTAACAACGCGACATCAAGAAGCAAAGTCCTCTTATTCCCCGCCACTAGGTTGTTATTTCGGTACGGAGAACTTCGTTTTAAGATTTGTTGTGTTGAGAGTGTTTTGATACACTGTTAGTTAAAAAGCATTCAAAACGTGTTTTAAATGGCTGTACCATATTCGGCTTTTTAAAATGCGTTTTGCCGTATTGATCTTATAAATACGGCAAAAAATGCCATTCGGGAACCCTTGGCATTTTAAACGCGTATTAAAAGTATATCTATTTTTTAAGCTAAAAAACGGCTGAAACAAGAAAAACTCGATTTACAATCTTGCCCTTTTGTTTTTTTTTTTACTTAGTTTTACCGTTCTGTTTGTTTTTACCACCAATTCAATTTTGCCTTAAAAATCTCACGATTCTCACGGCCTCACCCGCCTAACTAATCATATTCTTCTCCACTCACCTAACTATTCATCTCCCATCTTCTCTACTTCTTCAGAAGAAGTTCTTCTTCAGAGTTCCACCACTTCCACTTCAGCAATACTTTACTGCGGCTCCCCAACATCCCTCACTCTCTTTATTTTCCCTACCAAACGCATAAGAGTGACGAGAGCCACTCTGCAACTGTCCACGGACCAAGGAATCAAGCAACGATTGTGAGCCTGTGAATCAACTCCAAGGTAAATAAACTTCCTCAGTTCCTCTGCGTTGTCGCACTGGACGGGATGGGTCTTGAGCTCGCCGGAGATGCCTGCACAAAGAAGAGAAAATGGACACCGTGAATGGCAGGGTCTGGACGCCCCAAAACCACTCCAATGCCTGAGTTATAAAACAAGCAGTATGGGACAAACACAAAGGTGACTGCCCCTTTTGTCAAATAAGGGAGTTTCAGTAGTTGCCTTAGCTCAAACTTGGGGGTGATCAAAGTGTGAATGAATTTCTGGTTCAGATGTGATGTATTCAGATCTATCTTCCTATCTTGTTTAGATCTCAAATACATAGCCCAATAATGGGAACGACGAGATATTTGCCACATGTCTCCATTGGGGAATGCAGGATTTGCTTGAGGATGGACCGTCTGTCTAGCTAGGGTGGTGGTAGGTGAGCCCACGATGACATGGCAGGCATGGGCTGATGTGTTGGAAGGTTCATGCAATCTGGTTTTTGAGATATGAGAGAGATTTTCCCTCCAATTACGCAAACTGATAGACATGATGAGCATTTAATGCGCATGGTTCGCATTTAATGCATATGGCCAGTGTATATTTCTCTCGGTTCATCCCATACTGCTCTAACCGTCGGATTATCCCATGTGAACGCCACGTGGTTGATGGATATCTTCGGATGTGTGTAGAATCAATCCATTGTGCATCAGTCTGAGGCATATGTAAAATATGGGGCAGTATGGTAATATTACTTGATTTTAATATCTTGGGCCTTGGATGTGCAAATATATCCACAGCATTGGTTTCCACGTGTCATGAATGAGGTGCTTCGTTCTTACGGTGCTTCGGAAGTCTGTCAATGGCCTAACTTGGATGTAAACCCTTAAGCTTCTCTTCGTGGTGTTTCATCTAGACAATACACATGTTGTGCATCTGATGGTGAGTGTCATCCCCATATCACTTTGTATACCAAAAGATACCTACTATTTTCATGGCATATTTATTTATTATTTTTCGATTGTCAGGAGGATTGTCAAGAGGTGCTATGTAAAACGTCTTCAGCTATAAAATATTTTCTTCTTTCGGTGAGTAGAGAGAAGTCTTCAGCTATAAAATATTTTTATCTTTCAGTGACTTACAGAGCAGAGAGTCTAGAGAATGCTATTTATTGATTTAACTTGCCTCTTTCCTATTGACATGGGAGGCAGTAAAGCTCCTTTTCCTGTAAGATTTATTACATGTTTTAGATATTCTTTGGTTGATTAAATTAAAGTGAAAAAAAGAATTCTTCAAAAATGAGTGTGCCAAGTGCCAACAGCCAAGTGCCATGTTTTCTCATTTAGCAGGTTTTATATGCATTTGTATTTGATACTTGCAATTAGGTACTAATTCTTAAATTTGTGGGAGTATATTGTTATTTTTTTCGTCGCATCGTATTAGTTTTGATCTGTTTAAAACTCGTATCGTCTGTTTTCATTTTTTTGCCGTTCTCAAAATGTTTGATCTTTTTTTTACTGTATTTTTTTTTACCGTTTCAAACCCGTACCATTCCGTTTCGTTTATTTGTCGTTCTTGTTTTAATTAACTATGGTTTGATCCAATCGAGCCATTATAATACGTTGAATCATTTTAAGTTTTCTAAAAGGAATTACTTCTCTAAAAATCTTGAAAAAAAAAAAGAAAACTTATGATTAGAAAATTTTGTGTAATTGATCCTTTAGTGATGAAGAGATCAGCCAAACTTCTACTACAAAGTATAAATAGAGTTTTATAAATTTACTCCAATATTTATAATAATGGTACATTTATGAGGAAACATAAGATAAATATAATGTCATGTTTCCAATGTTTAGTTTTAAAATCATGTCATGTTTTTTATGAGGAAGAAAAAAATCATGTCATGTTTTTTATCAGGAAAAAAAAAATCATGTCATGTTTGACATGTTCAGTTTGTTCAATGTTATCTTTGAATGGATCATAATCGTCTCATGTCCTCATGTTGACACATGAGGAATTTTCTACCCCCATTGGATGGACAACACGTGGGGCTCGGGTGAATCCGAGCCGACATCCCCTTGTCAGCTCAACTTGTCTGCTCGGTGTTTGCTCGAATGGAAGGTTCGGATTCATCCAAGTCACAGTGTTGCACATCCAACAGGGGGACCACCTCTCCTCTAGATTCTCTTCTTTCTTTCGAATTCTCTTGGAGGAGAGGATTTGAATCCAGAATTTTCAATGGCCGTCATCCATTGTACGTATATATTAATACATTAGTAACTGCACGCAATGGATAATATCCACCGGATAATCTTGACACGGGTTCTGATGCATTGATATGCCAACCGAGTGAATTGGAATCCCTCCAAGGATGATCCGAAACAAAAGGATTCCTGCGAACACTTGCTTGACTTTTTTCAGAGCCATTGGTGGCTGCCTATTTCGAGGCTCAAAGGTTTTGAGTTTTCGAGGTCCAAAACCATCTCTCAAGCCCAATCGGGATCTCTTGAAAATCCCAGCAATTTGATTCAGGGGGCTCTATAAATACATCCAATCCATTCCACTACTGAACATGGATGAGAAAAAGCAACAGAAGCAGAAGGTTTTTCTGCAACAATGGCCATTTTGCAGGCTGGAGAAACAGGGCCGAGTCTACATCCTTACCCTCACCGGCCAAGACGATCACCGCTTCAACCCTTCTTTCATTGATGACCTCGTCGCTGCTCTCAAGACCGTTGAACAGTACCCTGACGCTGGAGCCCTCGTCACCACCAACGAAGGGAGGTACTTCTCTAATGGCTTTGATCTCCATTGGATAAAAAACAACCTTTCCTCATCTGGACTAACCATAATTCAAGAAAAATTTGAGGGCTTTTTTAGCCTGATGATGAAACTAGGCTTTCCTACTCTGGCTGCCATTACTGGCCACTGTGCTGGCAGTGGATTAGTTTGGGCACTGACCCATGATTACAGATTCATGAAAGAAGGCAAAGAAGTGCTTTACATGAGTGAATTGGACCATGGAATGTACATGCCCAGGAGCATGATGTCTGTAATTAAGAGCAAGATTGTTCTACCCAAAACCCTCAGGGAGGTTGTGTTGAAGGCTAGGAAGTTCAAGGCTTCGGAAGCTTTTGATCATGGGTTTGTCGATGGTGTTTATGAGGATTCTGAGAGGACATTAGAGGCTGCAATTCTTGAAGCTAACAAACTTGCAAGCAGGAAATAGAAGAGAGATAGTTATGCCAATTTAAGGGCTGGGGCTTTTGCTGGTGTGATCGAAGAACTGGAGGCTCATAGGGACCCTTTTGTTTGGACCTTTGACTCTAAACTGTAAATGATGATTTGTTCTGGTTTTTGGTGTAGGTAAGATTCTCTTGTAAAGCTTGCCGCAATCCTTGTTGTAAGTCTCTGATATCAGTCTCCTTTGTGCTTCCTCCACAGCCTATATAAGCCATAGTAAAACAATATGGTTTGTAATTAACTATTGAGGCATCTAAGCATCTCTGGTTCCCTTGCAATAACATAAACATCACAGAGATTTCTAAAAATTAATAAGCCTGCGTTTGGTATGCATTCATAGAATGCAACCTTGTAAATGTAGAATGAATTCTTAATATGGGATGATAATGGGCTAAAGAACCCAAGTTCCCAACTCAGCACACCGATTCAGTCCTCCGGATCGGAGGTTCCACGAGTGTAAAGTGATTCCTATCGTTTGGGTTTGTATACTGTCGGCGCGTCCAACGGTCGGTCCATGTTCTTTACAATATTCTACCATCAATTTTAGGTCTGTATGTTTAACTCTGATATCAACTGTTATGGGAAAAAAATATGGAAAAAATATCATCCAATTAAAATCTTACACGTGACACCCAAAATCGTCAAGGCCGACCAGATGAATAATGTAATACTCGGCTTTTCACGCTCGGAGTCATGGTTCTATTCGGATACGTCTTCTGGAAGGAGGTACATTTCTATCAGGACACGGAACTTGGTCGGAGGTATAATCCTACTGGGTTACTTTTTTCGGTCGAAGTCCAGAGTCCTAATGAGACTACGTTATGTCGTAGGAGTTCTTCTCCTAGTACAATACGATGTCGATCATCATGGCTACACGACCACTCGTATGATGACACGTGTCACTCTTATTACTGACCGACTTAGCTTCCTTGGTTACAGTCTCCCACTCCTACTCGGAGTCTATGCCCTGGATGTCCCTCAGAGCGACACTTGGCAGTTCTATTGGCGGTCTATTTCTCTGAGTCCCAGTACTTCCATGCTTCTTCCCAACCTCTATAAGAATAAGATGAATCTCCAAGGTAACACTCACTCACAATCTCACTATTCACCATCAGTTCTTTCATACGTTCAAACTCTCTCATCGTTCCCCTCTTTCTCTAAACGGGAGATAGCTTTTTGCTATCTCTTGACTGTTTACATTGGGAGTCTGACTTAGGCATCGGAGTGTATCCAGGGCTTAGGGCCTGTTTGATAAAACTTCTGCTTCTAGATTCTATGGATTCTGGCTCCCAGGGAGCCATTTTGGAGTAGAAGCGCATTTGATAAGTCCAGTTGGATTCCAACTCTCATAGAGTGAACCGGATTCAGAATGGCTCTAGAATCCAAATTTTTGGAGTCATAAATACTTGCTCCAAGCTGTTGGATCAATTTTTTAGGAAAAAAAAAGAGTCAACTCTCACATGACTCTCACTTGACCACTACCACCACCGTCGCCACCACCCACCACCACCACTGGCACCACCCACCACCCACCACCCACCACCCACCACCAACCACCACCAACCACCACCGACCACCCACTTCCACCATCACCACCACCACCACCACCACCACTACGCCACCACCACCACCTTGCCATCGCCGCCGCGGCACCACCACCACCACCGCTACCTTCACTACCACCGCCACCACCACCAGCCACCAGCCACCACCACCACCGCCGCCGCCACCACCACCACCACCATCACCACCGCCACCACCACCACCACCACCACCACCACCACCACAACCAACCACCACCACCATCACCACCACCGCCACCACCAACACCACAACTACCACCGTCGTCACCACCACAACCACTGCCACCACTATCCACCACCCCCCATTGCCATTACCCACCACCACCACCACCACCATCATCGCCACCACCACCCACTACCACCACTAACACCACCCACCACCACCACCCACTACTACCATGACTGTTTTTCTAGACTTGATGGGGGTGGGGGATAGTGATTATGGAATATGTTTCTAATTAATTTTTATCTTAAAAAAAGTTGTCTACTCCAAAATAGTAGCATGAACTTTGAACTCCAAAATACGAATCGGAGATGTTTTAATCAAACTATGAATCACAAATACATTTTTGTTTGGGTTTCCAAGGTTAACAATTATTTCCTTTTATGTGATTAGGGTTTTAATCAAACTTGTCCCAAAACATACATGAACTCTAAAATACAATGGAGATGTGACAAACTATGAATCATAAATACATTTTTGTTTGTGAAGGTTTATTTCCACTACGCTCAAGGGTTTGATTGTAATCCTTCAGTATAACCTTCCACAGTCTCCAGAGAATATTTTAATGTCTTTTCTCAATGGATGCAAGGGAAAATTTTTACTTACTACCTAAGAACTATTTCTAACATCAACTACCACCCATCAATGTGATCCAGTCCATTAACATTTTAAAATTGAAAGACAATACTGTCTTTATTGTACTTTAAAAAGACCATTTTACCTTATCATATTCTCAATCACTCTTGCATACTCAGGAACCCTGAACCCTTAGAAAAAAATTAGATTCTGCAAAGGTTGAAGACGACAAATCTAAGGGGAAATTTTGGTTTTGAAGAAAGAGGTAACAGAGAATGGAAAAGGTTTTACGAGATAGGGTTTTGAGAATTCATTTGATTCCAGTGACGGCAATTAATCTTACTCTTTCTTTAATTTATTGCGACAAACGATTCACCGACAGCTTCCTCTTCTCCGATTGGCATTTTGGCCGGGAGTTCATTTTTTAAAACCAGAGGATAAATTGGCTCGTTGGATGCCAAAGATTTTTGTGGAGACGATAACCTAGAAAATCACGTTTTACCTAAAGCACCCTATTTGCTCTTTATGTGTATTGAATTAGGGTTTTTAATTCTTACAAGGAAAGTGTTGAATTAATGACCTGGTTTCCAAAATCCGTAATTAATTCATCCTAAACCGTTTTTCTTAATTAATTTCCTCTGTGGAAACTTTAGGGCAATTGGGCAACCATCTGGTGGACTGTGGATATTACTTAAAACCCGTTTAACAAAGAAGGTGATTGCTTGGCTTGCCGTCGAAACAAGCAGCATGGGGAAGTTACCACTCAGATGAAAGCACGGAAGGAAAACAATCACAATCCCATGAAGACAAACCCGAAAGATCCCTTGGCCCCCCCCCCCAAATCCCCCTGGAAGAGGGGTTTCTAAAAAAAAAATATATTATAAACCAAAGTTCCAGCAGCACAGGTCGATCATAAATCACCAAAAATGATAGAATTGTCCAAGGAGGAATCGTTCAAGAATTCGAGAGATGATTATGATTCACGGGTTGGTGGAGACGGTGTTGGAGTTCTGAGGAAAAGCTTCATCAGAAAGAATGAACTCTCTGTGGTATACTGTAACAGAGATTTGGGAATGGCGGTGTCTTACGAAGGGAAAAGGGTATAAATGTCTTTTAATTTTTAAAGTTTCTACGGACAAATTTTGCCCACAGTAATTCTAACTTTCTACCAAGAGATTTTAATAAGACACACATCTGCCTTATTTAGGATTTCTTCATCACAGGTATTTTATTAAGAGATCTTAATAAAATTCCACTCTAACTTATCATAGGCTTTTTGCCAAACGAAGCTTCAGCTATTCTAAATATACAACTAAACCTATTTCCTAAAGAAGATCGGATCCTGTGGGGAAGATCAAGGAATGGTGAGTTCTCAGTCCGTTCTGCATATCATCTTATGAAGAATGAGTTTGAAGAAAGTCTTAAGCATCTTCCATCTTCGTCACAGCCATAAATGAGATATTATTGATAAGCAAAGCTGGAAATTGATTTGGCATTCTAAAACCCTCTTGAAAATCAAGACCTTTTTATGGAAGATGTGCACTCAAGAGTTAGCTTCAGGTGAAAATCTTTTAAGTCTCCATTGTCCAGTTTTTTTTCATGCAGGCTTTGCGGATCGAAGGAGGAATCAACTAAGCATATTTTGTTTTTATGTCCTTTCGCACGTGCTTCCTGGTTTGGCTCTCCTTTAACCTATGTTGTTCCTGCTGATGGAGAGTTTTCTCTCTTTTTATGGCTCCAACAATGGTGCAAGTTGATCAAGGAGTGTAAGCAAGAAGGCTTGTGTTTATTTTCCTTAGCCTCATTCATTAGTTGGTAGATTTGGCTTGCTTGCAATGAGGCCCAGTTTCAGAGAAGAATTAGGTACCCTAACCAGGTGATTTGGCTTGTTGTGGCTGCTTTCTAGGAGTTTGCAGCTATTCACTTTGCTGTTGCTATTTCTAATAGTTCTTTGGAGCATCAGGTTGTTTCTATCCTTCCTTCCTCTAAAATTGCTCATCCAAAGTATGTTGTTTACTCTTATGCAAGTTTATGTTCGAGATCATCTAGTGGAGGACTTGGCTTTTGTTGCAAAGTAAATGATATCTCCTTATTATGTAAAGCAGTTTCAAGCTCATGCAATTTCAAGGACAGTATTGAAAAGGAGGCTTTAGCGATTCGCATGGCCATGTTGGATGCTATTAAGGAAGGCTGGGACAGCATTACGCTCAAGTCCAATTGCAAATAGTCGGTGGATATTTTGAATCAGAAAGGAAAGGACTGTTCGAGAGACATCCTTCCTATTGTAGGGGATATTTTGAGCTTAATTTCTTCATTCTCATTATGTTTGTTTTCCTTCATCTCTAGGGTTCACAATGGGATTGCCCATGCCCTAGTTAAAAAGGCTCTCAATGAGTCGGGTTTGATTGAGTGGCCTCTTTTCAAAGCTTGGATTCAGATTCTGAGTTGTAATCAAGACCCGAATGTTTTTCAGTTTGAATTGCAATAGATGTTGTTCTTACCAAAAAAAATTTCCTTTCATATTTCTTTATAAAAACAAAATTTCACATCTTTGTCTCTCCAGATATTTTTAAAAACATAATAAACCTTTTTATTAACAAAGAACCAATAATTAGACTGATTTAACATATTTAAACAAACTTTTACTGTTCTAAAATCCCAATTCAACGGCGAGGAAGAAGGGGACTTTGCTCTTGTCCTCAAACTGATTCTTACTTTGGCTGCAATTCTGTCTTGACCTCCGTCTCTGACAGGATTCTTCACCTTATACATAGAAAGTAACGATGCCACAGGAAGAAGCAAAGTCCTCTTCTTCTCCCCCATTGGGTTAGTATTTTGGTTTGGAGAACTTCATTTTAAGATTTGTTGTGTTGAGAGTGGTTTGGACCAATTGAGCCATTATAATATGTTGGATCATTTTTGGTTTTCTAAAATATAAAGAGAGATAGAGATGTGAAAGTTTCCTTTTTTTTAAGGAAATTTGAAAGAAAATTTTCTGGAATTAATCTTTTACTGATGAGATCAGTCAAACTTTCCACAAAGTATAAATAGAGTTTTAGAAATTTACCCCATCTTAATAATAATGGTAAATTTATGTGGAAACATAAGGAAAAAATCATGTCATGTTTCACATGTTGTTCAGTTTTTTCTCAATCCTGTTGAAATATAAGGAAAAAATCACGTCATGTTTCACATGTTATTCAGTTTTTTCAATCATGTGGAAACACAAGGTGTTGTTGATAAGTCAAAACAAGTTGAAATTTCAAAAGTTTTCAAAAATGAAATTCAAATTTTTGGTTTTCGGTTTTGGACGATAAATCTTTGAGCTTGGTTTTTGAGTTGGCAAAAGCAACGAAGGGAATTTTAGTCTCACATTGCTTAGGGATATTCGAGAAGGATGGTATATTTGTAGGGTATAATCCTTACATCTTGAACCTCTAAAAGGAAAGTAAGAATGTGTCCAAGGCTCCGAATCATCATGTGTGTTGGACTGCGATCGCGACCTACAACCTACGGCTACATCCAACAACATTTGGGCCGTCCAATCAAATGGATATGACCCATCCTACAGTCTCCATAAAGGGGTTTCTGTCTCCTATAAATAGAGGATGACCCCAAGGGTCTCAATCATTTCATATTCAAGATTTCTTCTCCTCTTTTCCCTCTAACTCTCTTTACTCTGATTTAAATGATCGAGTCAAATCCCTCCGGTTTTCCAAAGGCTGTTATCCTTGGCCATCAGATGTGACATCTGACGAAATCCAATCTTTGAGTGCACATTGGTTGGGTGGGCTCTTAAAGCTATTTAATTCCTCTTGGAGATTGGTTTGCAAAAGACCCGATTGCACCAGATAAGGGAGTAAACACAACCTTGAAAGAGAGTATGCTATATGACTCAGCTCTAAGTAGGTGATTGGTTTGATTCATGTAAGGTATGTGTTCATATCTCATTGTATTACATTATGTAGTTTGTAGTTCATAGTCAAATGTTTTGATTGATGATATTATTGTTAATATCATATGTTTGAAACTTAATCTTAAACAATATTGCATTGCTGTGTTGCCTAATCTGACATAAGGAAAAAATCATGTCATGTCACACAAGTACTTCAGTTTTTTCAACCATGTGGATCATAAGGAAAAAATCATGTCATGTTTCACATGTTCTTGAGTTTTTTAAATCGTACCTTTCAAACCGCGATTAGAGTTCACGATTGAAGTTCACTGGGCGCGAATGCTGATGCATTGTTATGCCAATCGACTGCGATTAGAGTTTCAATTGAAGTTCAACTGGCGCGAATACTGATGCATTGATATGCCTTGATGCATTGTTATGCCAATCAACTGCGATTAGAGTTGCGATTGAAGTTCTATCGGCATGAATACTGATGCATTGATATGCTTCCGAGAGAGCCTAGAATTCAAGGCTCAAAGGTTTTGAATTTTGGGAATAAGTCCAAAACCATCTCTCAAGCCCAATCGGGATCTGTCGAAAATCCCAGCAATTTTCATGGGCTCTATAAACACATCCAATCCATTCCACTCCTGGGCATTGATGAGAAGGAGCAACAGAAGCAGAAGGTTTTTCTGAGACAATGGCCATTGACGACCTCGTCGCTGTTCACAAGACCCTTGAACAGTACCCTGACGCCGGAGCCCTCGTCACCACCAACGAAGAGAGGTTCTTCTGTAATGGCTTTGACCTCCATTGGATAAAAAACAACCTTTCCTCATCTAGACTAACCATAATTCAAGAAAAATTTGAGGGCTTTTTTTGCCCGATGATGAATCTAGGCTTTCCCACTCTGGCTGCCATTACTGGCCACTGTGTTGGCAGGTGGATTAATATGGGCACTGACCCATGATTACAGATTCATGAAAGAAAGCAAAGAAGTGCTTACATGAGTGAATTGGACCATGGAATGTACATGCCCAGGAGCTTGATATCTGTAATTAAGAGCAAGATTATGCTACCTAAAACCCTCAGGGAGGTTGTGTTAAAGGCTAGGAAGTTCAGTGCTTCGGAAGCTTTTGATCATGGGTTTGTCGATGGTGTTTATGAGGATTTTGAGAGGACACTAGAGGCTGCAACTCTTGAAGATGAGAAACTTGCCAGCAGGAACGGGAAGAGAGATAGTTATGCCAATTTTAGGTCTGGGGCTTTTGCTGGTGTGATTGAAGAACTGGAGGCTCGTAGGGACCCTTTTGTTTGGACCTTAGGTTCTAAACTGTAAATAATGACGAGTTTTGGTTTTAGGTAAGCTTGGTAAGCTTCTTCTGTAATACTACAATAGCTTCTTGTGTAATACTAAAATTTACTAAGCCTGCGTTTGGTATGCATTCATAGAATTCATTCTTGTAATATAGAATGAATTGTTAATATTGGATGATAATGGGCTAAAGAGTAGACGCAAGCGTAGACATTGATCCGATCCCAGCTCAGCACACTGATTCAGTCCTCTGGATCGGAAGTTCCACAAGTGTAAAGTGATTCTTGTCGTTTGGCCATCTCAAGCTAGATCTAAGCCTATTCGATTTGAGATCGGATCAGATCGCGGGGAGCCCCTCCGCCCATCCAATCTCCAAGTCCATGCCTTTGAACCTTGCCCAACATGGAAGAAATTTTCACCTAAATTCAAAAACAAAATAAAAGAGATATAGAAACACAATACATGGCATCACAAAAAATAAATAAATAAATAACATTTGCCAATCTTAGTACTGTGTCTCATAAATCTATCATTTTCTAACTCTGACTTAAGGTGCATTAAGGCAAAAGATGCAGCAGCACAGTTTGTTATGACCTTTGCTACCTATAGTGGTCTTGAGATGAATCCTACTTTAACCTGCAAACAAACAAGGGACAAGGGTTAAGGAAGAGGGATATATATGTAATCTCAAGGGCAAAACTTTTATAAAACTCCACAATAGTTATCCAATGATTACTTTAACTCTCTTTACTCATAACTGTGTTTGATATTTTTTTCATATAAATAAATTTTCACTTCTCTATTTCTCTTGATGTTTTAAAAACCTAAAAGACTTTCTATTAATAAAGAACCAATAACTAGAATTAAAAGTGTCAAAAATGAAATCGAACTGAACCGTTTAAATCAAAACTGTGGAATCGATTATTAAATGGTTCGATTCTAGTTTGAGAAATAAAACCGTTTATTTAAATGGTTCAATTCTGGTTTTAGAAATGAAACCGTTAAAATCGACTATTTGGAACCGTTAAAACTAACTAAACCTTTATTTTAATCCGTTAGTACTAAATGTCTATATTTGTAGAAATAAATTATAATTTAATGTTTTCCACATGATATACTTCTAAATGGTAAATCTATTTTTTATATATGATTAAAATTATTTTAATGATTTCTATAGTTTTCCCTCAACTTTGTTCCTAATTCTCTTCCTCATCCTACTGGCAATGAAACTTTTTAAAAATTGAAAAATCAAAATCAATTAATAATCGATTTTGATAATTATTTTGAAACAGTTTAATAAATGATTCGATTTTTATTTTACTCATTGCATATCATACCAAAATCCGGCCACACCTTTAAACCGAAATTACACCGTTGAACACCCTTAAATCTACTGATTTAATATATTAAAACGACCTTCTTCGTTTAAAGTCACAATTCAATGGCGAAGAAGAAGAGGACTTTGCCCTTATCTTCAAACTGACTCCTACTTTGGCTGCAATTCTGTCTTCGCATCCACTTGCACAGAAGGTAACAACGTCATAGGAAGAAGCAAAGCCCTCTTCTTCCCCGCCATTGGGCACCTCTCTCTCCAAGAGATACGATTCGGTATCTGAATCGGCTGAAGGAGAGTGAAAAGGCGGCTACTCTCCCAGCCCTAAGGAAGGCCTCTTCCAGCAGTCGGCTCCCAGCCCCACAATCAGAATCAACACGATGGGGCAAGGGGAGGTCGATACGTTTGCGATTGAAATTAGGCGACTGAAGTTCACGTGACGCATATACTGATGCATTAATATGCCAATCGAATGACTGGAATCCCACCATGGGAGGATCCGAAACATAAGGATTCTTGTGAAGACTGTTGCCTTTTTCAGACACATTGGTGGCTGCGTATTTCAGCTCTACCTAATCCTTGTCGTCCTAGAATTCAAGGCTTAAAGTTTCTGATTTTTCGAAGTCTGAAACCATCTCTCAAGCCCTATCGGGATCTCTCGAAAATCCCAACAATTTGATTCAAGGGCTCTGTAAACACATCCAATTCATTCCACTACTCGGCATGGATGAGAAGAAGCAACAGAAGCAGAAGGTTTTTCTGCAACAGTGGCCATTTTGCAGGCTGGAGAAACAGGGCCGAGTCTACATCCTTACACTCACCGGCAATGACGATCACCGCTTCAACCCTTCTTCCATTGATGACATCGTCGCTGCTCTCAAGACCGTTGAACAGTACCCTGATGCCGGAGCCCTCGTCACCACCAACGAAGGGAGGTACTTCTCTAATGGCCTTGACCTCCATTGGATAAAGAACAACCTTTCCTCATCTGGATTAACCATAATTCAAGAAAAATTTGAGGGCTTTCTTTGCCTGATGATGAAACTAGGCTTTCCTACTCTGGCTGCCATTACTGGCCACTGTGCTGCCGGTGGATTCATGTGGGCACTGACCAATGATTACAGATTCATGAAAGAAGGCAAAGAAGTGCTTTACATGAGTGAATTGGACCATGGAATGTACATGCCTAGGAGCTTGATGTCTGTAATTAAGAGCAAGATTGTTCTACCTAAAACCCTCAATGAGGTTCTGTTGAAGGCTAGGAAGTTCAAGGCTTTGGAAGCTTTTGATCATGGGTTTGTCGATGGTGTTTATGAGGATTCTGAGAAGACATTAGAAGCTGCACTTCTTGAAGCTGAGAAACTTGCGAGCAGGAACTGGAAGAGAGATAGTTATGCCAATTTAAGGGCTGGGGCTTTTGCTGGTGTGATTGAAGAACTGGAGGCTCATAGGGATCCTTATGTTTGGACCTTGGGTTCTAAACTGTAAATGATGACGAGTTCTGGTTTTTGGAGTAATAGAGGAAATAGGTAAGCTTCTTCTGTAATACTATAATAGCTGTTCTGTCTTATCTGATGTTTCTCTCTTTAGAAATCTTGTTAGAGAAATACTATATCTATCTGATCAGGAATGAGATTTATGAGACTTCCTCACCTTTCAGAATTTATACCAGGGTATTTTTTGTAGAGGGCGAGCCTTAGTGTGGCAGTAAGGTTGTCATATTGCAAATGGGTGGCCACGGGTTCGAAACACAGAAACAGCCTCCCCGCGTTGCGGGGTAGGGCTGCGTCATTCTGTCCCTCCCAAGACCCTGCAGTAGCAGGAGCCTTGTGCACTAGGACGCCCTTTTTAGAGAGTTCTGTTGGTATTCTGCTCAATGCTGGTTGTTGTGATGTTTAGAATACAAAGAGCATATGTGTAAGTTTCTGCTCTGATAAGACCTCTTTGCTCAATCCGGGTGGCTGTAATGTTTAGAATAAGAGAGGATATGGGTAAGCTTCTGCTTTGGTAAGAGCTGTTTTCAATGACTTTAGGGAATGATGGAGATGTCTGGCTTTCTAATCTCATGTTCTTGATGGCTAGTGCTGGTACTGGTCAGGAATAAGATCATGAGACACTGCTTAAAATTTTGGGGCTTTATATTAAATTTCAACTATCTCTTTTCCTTTTCAGTCATCATTAGTTGGAATGACACATGAACCACCATGCCTAACTAATTAATCAATAAAACCACCACCCTTGATTCAGCCATTAATTATCTGCAGAAATATTACCATTGGATACAAAATAGAGTCCTTGATCAGTCCATAAGTGATAAAACAATAGGAGAGTCTTAGGTCTAGGGCTGCAGGACCCATGAAGCTGGTCTGGGCAGTTACACAAGCCATTGAATCATGTTAAATTCATCTAATGGGATTCTAAATTTTGGAGTAAGGAGATGGATACTGCGTTTATGTGAGCGGGTTGAGGGCCTCTATTTCTTCTGTTCAATGCTGGTGGGTTCTTGTTTTTTAGACTTACAGAGAACATGGTAAGCAAGCATACTATGTAATATCTATTAGAGTTGTTCTGATTTCTGAGAGCCTGAAGGCTCTGCTTGTTTAATTATTTCCAATGTTCTGAAACCCACTTCTGTGTGTCCAGGTCAACCAAATCAGCCCGTGATTTAAAACATAATTACAACACATTTACAATCAGACCTATGAAAATAAATCTACAATTACACAATGCCACACATTTCCATGATTCCATGCAAGCATGGCACTATAAATCTATGTACTTAACATCTACAACTCCACAGATTTACATCTGTAAATACCACATATGATCATTTTAAACAAACCACTGAAAAGGAAAAACTGCTATGTCACTACACCTTCAATGATCAAACAACAAAGCATCCAATCCATCATTCCATCCCTGTTACTCAAAGCTCTCAAAGTGTAAGCTATGAAGGCTAAATTGTATACTCAGACAACACCAATCTCAAATTCAACAGTTTTTTGTGACCAAAAAATATAGTCCGCATATGAATCATGACCCCCACCCCAAAAAAAATGTTCAGTCAGTACTTTCAGGCAAGTTTTGCTTCTTTCGAAAATGTACTACTTCGGACCTTGGAATGCATAACATTATCAAAAGCTTGTGCATCACTCTGCATTTTTCTATTTGAATAATTGATTTGTACGAAACAAATGAAAAAGATGAATATACACTGTACTGCAGAACAAAAGAAGAGATAAACATAATTGCACTTCAAATTGCATTATGCCGACATCAATGTTGAGCCTCATAGACTCCTTTTTTAGCTAGTCTTAAGTAGCACCGAGACTAGAAATGGGTACATTTGCACCTCCCCTGACCCCACAGTGGCGGGAGCCTCCCTTTTTTAAGTAGCATCAAGGCAAAGCTGCCAGCAGCACAGTTGGTTTAGAACCTTGGATGGTTGAAGCTAGGTCTTGGGATTGAATCCCGCCTTCACCTGGAGTATGAGTGGGGGAGGGGGTTAAGAAAGGAAGGATGTCTATGCAATATTGCTTTCCTGTTCCAAAAATAGCATTAAGACTCACAGTAATCCCAATAAAAATTATACATTTATGTGTGAACTCTTATAGGAGCTGCTTGTCTTGCCCCACATAAGGACCTTTACTTAGGAACTTTTGCATGGTGATTCTGGTTTCAACTACTGTTCTTTTTTCACAAGGAAAAACAGGACAGAGATCACTTCTTTTTAAGATGTGAAGTAGCACGATACTGCTTGCTGGCATCATTTTTTTTTGCATTTGGATTCAGTACCTCTTCCACTTTCCAATGACTGAACTTTTCCAAAATGGTTTACTTCAGAAGTCTCTTTCCAAAAAGGAAAGTCCTCCATTCTTTCATTTGGTGCAATACTATGTTTAGAGATTTGTCTACCTGGAAACTCAATCTCCTACTCTTGTTGGAAAAGATTATGCACAGAATGAATTGATCATACTCCCCAAAATGGAATTTTGGCGTAATGTTTAGAACTTATGACCTATTTGATGGAGGATGCTGCACTTATATCATACTAACTACTTATCAGATCTTGGCTGCCACAACAGGTGCTATTTCTGCTTTAGCAAGTGAATCAATTGCACTGAGGGATGGCCTCCAGCATGCACAACAACTTCAAATTGAAAAGCTAGAAGTCCAACAGGATGCTAAAGCTTTAGACAACCATGTTAATCAAGCAATATGGTACAGTTGCTTGCAGTGGAAGTGATGGCTATCTTACTTGAGGTTTCAGACTTTATCAAGTCACTTATGGTTTGTAATGTAACAGATATATCTAAGAATATCTTTATTATATTTTAACCCCCTCTCCTCACGAAGGTAAGATCCGATCTGAAGACCTCACTATGAGGCTCCTCACCAACTCCTTCCGGTGTTGGCATGGTTATCTAATTACCTTAGAGTATCTTCTAAATGTTCAATTGGGATTCCTTTATCAAACTGATTGATAAAAACAAATGGCAAATCATTACTGTCACAAGTTTATTTTTTCGAATATCACAAGTCATTTATTTTGTTATGTGGGCATATGATGTTTCCATTCTGACAATCGGATAGAGAAAACATGGCCTTGATTACATAACAAATTCTGAAGTCCAATTCAATTAAATACCACTTTGCATTGGTATGCTTTCCATGTATTTCAATGCATTTCTACTATGCATTCTCTTAAAACACTAATAGTTTAGATTAAAAAAAAAAATGTAAAAATTGATGGCTCATTTTTTTTTCTTAGAGACATCACATTCCTTTGTCACATGGATAACTACTTTCTCTCTCTTCTTTTTTTTTTTGAGAGAGAAGCGAAAATCTTAGAGTAAGTGAGAGAAGCATGTCTGGAAATACAGTACTTTATAGTTCCTAAATTTTCATGTATCTGGCTTGTAAAAATAACTTAACGCAGAATTTGTTTTTTGATCGTTTTACCTTATCTAGTTATCTCTTGGTGGACGATTCTTGATGTATATTTATATTTGAAAATTTGATTACAAGAGGGATTCTTTGAATCCTTAGGGAGAGAGATTTAAGGGATAAGAAAATCACGTTTGAAAAATTTTGAATATTCAAATTCAAACGATGATTATCCTATGCTTAACAATTTCCTAACTCAAGGGAGAGATAATAGGAAGATTTAAATGTGCTGAGTGGGCATACAATGTTTGAATTATTTTAAATATTCAAATTTAAACCATGGTGATCTTATCCTTAACAGTCCCTCAAGTGGGTCTGTAAAACCCGCACCTAAAAAACCTGGCCTAACTTGGATTTTTTTATCGTGCTAGAGTTTTCCACCGACGACGAACCCTACCCCATGTCAACTTGAGGACCTACTCAAACCAGGTAGGACCCAATTGATAACATTTTAAAATTTATAGACTAAGTGTTTATAAAACCAGTCATCGTCTCGACAAAGGCCTCAATCAGTCGGAGCCGGATGGTTACAGCCGGTTAGGCCTGAACAATCTACCTGTGAATGTCAAAATTCAAACTCTGTTTCAAAGTAGTTTGGGAATATTCCCTGAACCTAGGGACGATCCCAATGGGTCCCACTTCACTCCTAACTGATCTAGAATTGGTTGAGGAAGTGGAGAACCTAAGGGACTCCTCAAGATGCCAATTGGCAGTCCCTTACAATCTTCAACTCTCTAAGGAGTTCTACCCCAAGAGACTCCTAAATCATAAAACCTTCTCCAAAACACACACTCTCTCTCAGAGTATCATTCCAAACCCTAGAGTTCTGAGGAATTCTTAGAGAGGGGAGAGAGTTGAAGGAGGAAGGAGGCTAGAAGGAAGATTTACCTTGGGAATCACTATCAGGTTTCGACATCATTGAACAGCAACTCGAAACCACTAAAGTAAACTCTACCTTACTTTGTAATGAATAATAAACTAGGAAAGATGGAAGAGATCATGGAACATTAACCATTAATGAAGCCACTATCCATTGATGGTTAAGTATCGAAGAAGCTCCGTGGGTTTCAATTAGAGTAGCTTACCTAGTTCGAATAAGAAACCCTAATCTAGATGATTAATGGATCAATAACTTCACAAGGCATAAAATAGGATTGATAATCCCGTATGGATGTCAGGCCATGGGCTCCACAATGGAGTTCCACCCTAAGAAATCCTTGGTTGGAATCCCAAGTGAAGAAAGCTACAGACCAACTCTTCGGAGGAGGTCCGATCGCGACTTACCGGTCGCGAAATACCCAACCAGATACCCGACCGGATGCATTCGGGAAGTTTATGAAAAGTGTCTGGCCTCGACATCCGGTTGCAATAACTGTGACAGGACTCGGGCCCGGTTGGGAACAGAATGGTTCCTGAGAGCAACGAGCTCCTATAACCGGTCCCGACCCATCGAAGTCGGACAGTCACAACCGGTTAGCCCTGAAGACCCAGAATTAGGCTGAAATTGTTAAGCAAAGTGACTAATGAAATTTCCATACAATAGGTGACTCGTACATAACCAAGAGTGATCCTTTGACTGGGAATAACAATTATTTTCAAATCTCAGGCAAGGGAACAATACCCCTGTCCTATGTGTGGAATGATTTCGACTTAAGTATGCTTGTGAATGCATTCGTTTGATTATGATAATATATCATCCTCTTTATTGTTCTTGCATGCATTTGCATCTTTATTTATGAATGTTATGAATGTTGCGAATGTATGTGAATATGCATCGTGAGCAATGGTGACACAGTCAAGGACCGTAGGATCTGATTCACTTGATTGTTTGGCTTGTAATGTTCTTACACCCCTAGTGGGATGACAACATCTTAAGGGGAGGGCAAAATGGATGGACTGGGATTCTTGTTGGGTATGTGTGGGAAAACTACAAGGGATGACATGTAGAATGATGATTAGTGTAACAACCCATGTATGTGACCTTGACCAATAAGGGGTTAGGTGTTGGTACGGATGGGAGAAGAGGAGGAGGTGTTGGAAATGTTTGTTGGAGTGTCATTGGCCAAACCTTTGCCTTAGTACTGTTTGTCTTGGGATGATGTGTGGGAACATCCGGGCTATTGATGTAGGCTGGTGAGCACCCATTCTCTCCTATGCATGGAGGTTATGACCCGCTTTGGTGAGTGTGGTCAGGCCTTCCCATAGCTATAGCATACATTATACCAGATTAGTAATGTGAACTAGAATTAATAACCTGATCGTGCATATTGCCATTTGCCTGTATGTTTTCTCATGAGCTTAAGTTAGAGAGCTCACCTTTGTGTACACAAACATTTTAGTTGATGTTGTAGGTAACACTGCAACTGATTATATAAATGCTCTGACTGTTACTTCTATGGCATATATGGATGTTCAAGCTCTGGAGAGAGACGGACATGATGTTGACTATGAGTGTGACGCATGCGTGTTCAAGTAGAAGAAGCAAGAGATGTTGTGTCTATTGCTGGAAATTGCTGATGAAGTTTCTTTTAGTTGATTTATTATTTATTTCAGTTTAATTTTACTTTTATGAGTACTATTTTATAGTCCAATGTTATAGGGCTGGATTATGAATGGTTTTTATTTATTGATTATGAATTGGATGAACCAGAATAAGCTTGATACAATGTTATTCATTTTATTTAAGTATCAATAGAAAGCTCAGTTAATTTAGTTTATTCCGCTATTTATATAACTCTGATTAATAATTTATGACATTGGTCGTGATATGGTTGAGACGAGCATGACACCGCTTATGTGATTCTGGGTTGGACCGAACATAAAATGTATGTTGGTTCAGTTAGCTCTGAAATTTTATATATCATAAATTTGGGGTGTGACATGATTCTTGTTGGAGCATCAACTTGTCCCACAAAAACTCAAACCGAATTCTGGATAATAATTTGGTTAGTATGTCTGCAACCTGATCCTTTGTAGAAATGAACTACACATCAAGATGTCATTTGGCAACTAGGGATTTAACGAAGTGGAAGTCGACCTCTATGTGCTTGGTTCGAGCATGAAAGATCAAATTTGCTGTGAGGTATGTGGTGTCACACCCCAATTCTGGACTAACCAGAATGGTATAATGAATCGTCAATAAATCAACGGTTCAACCAGGATCTCGTATAGGCTATGCCAACCATGTTAAACCAAAACACATTCCATATTAATCAGAGATAATAAAGTAAATACCGAAAGTCTTATTAATAATGAACTAAAGTCTAATCATGATAAATAATTAATATTCCAGTTATCTCCAAATAATCAAAACATAATTTAATACATATTACAAATATCCAAATACGAAAATTAAACACTAAGTGTATCGTATCCATAGTTGAAACGTTTGCTTAACAAATCATAATAGTCCTCCACAGCTTGCTCATCCATAGCCGACACCTGTTCATATGTTGGCGTGTCGACATAATCTTCAACCGTAATATCTACAATATCAGAAACTAAAAAGAATTACGCGTGCGAGGGTCAGCTCTCCAACTTGAACTCAGTGAGAAAACAAAACAATGCAACAAACATATGCATGCATTCAATTCATATATTTGGTCTAGTTTATGAGTTTGCAATGTGCTATAGAAAGGATTGGTGGCCGCCGCACCTCTATACACGAGTGTGTAAAGTCGTCCAATGGATCAAACACCATTGTCGTCCCACATGCACCCATCATGGAATAGAGATAGAGCTAAAATGCCTGGATTAAATACCGCATAACACTTCCCCTGATGCCCTACCCATGCCAATACGTAAGCTCCTATTGATGAGGGCTTACAAACTGGGCTCGTAACTAACCAATTCTAATGTCAAACAGTGTATCCAAGGCCTCACCCCAGTATCCTTCAATACGTCCATAGAGATAGATCCCGATAGAGTTAGAGACTACACGGTCCGAGACTACCTCCCCTGATGCCTTAAGACGTAATAATTCTGCTAAGGTAATGGCGATACAACGATGTCAGTGGACAAGACTTGAGTAGAGATAGAGCTAGAGTCTGGTGACCAGGATGAACCACAATGTCACGTCCTCCCCCTGATACTCCACTAGCATCAAGCACACTAATCACACACATACATTCACATGCCTATTCCTAGCATCATTATCATCATCATGTTATAAATAAGCAAAATTAAATATGCATGAGCAGTAATAGCAGGAATATTAGATGACATGTGAAATACACATTACAAGCATACAAGCATAGAATCATTCATGACATTGGACTTAATAAGTAAAACAGTTTATTATTAGCCAATTAATTTAGGTCTTGTTCCCTCATCTTTGATCGATGTTTGTTCCTCTCCCAAACTTTGGAAATCACTTTGAATCTATTAAGAACCTAAACAATTAATGTATTTAAGTTAGGGTTCAAGTTTACCGAGTTACAGTGGTCAAAAACCTTGTTTGGTCTCAAAATATACTTGTTGTTAATGTGTGATCGCACGTGTGTTCGATCTTGTGGTCGCAATATATGAGACCACACAATGTGTGGTCGAACCCTGTGGTCGCATTTTATGCGACCACACCTTTCCTGAAAACTTTCCGAATAGCTGTGGTCGACCCTCTGGTCGACCATAGGCTACGACCACATGATGTTTGATCACTTTTTCATCTTCAATCCGAATTCTTCTTGAGTCGATTCCTCGACTCATCACTTGGGTTCATCCTATGATTATTCTATGGCCATTATTTACAGTTTCTCATTAACCATTATCCCTAATATATTTTCTCATGGTTTTTCTTAGAAATTCCATAACCGAATCGTTGCATTAGATTCAACACATCAACTTGATAAAAGGAACCTATCCTATCTGATCTAGCTTACAGAGTCAAGTCCATACGTTAAGCTTGCTGTAGGGAGATAGAACTTTTCTCTTTAAAATCTTCTTCTCCAAGCTTCTTCTCCAAATGTCCTTCTTCCCCTTCTCTTCCTTTCTCTTTCTCTCTTAGGTTTAGGGTTTCAATTTGAGTTCTAAAAGAATGAGAGAGGCTAAGAAACGTCCCTTATATAGAGAAAAATCTTCATATAGAGTCCCACTTTAATTAGGAAAGAGTCCCCCTCAAATTAGAAAAGTTTTCTAAACACGAAGTCTGTTCAGCATCGTGTGGTCGCATGTGGGGTCACAGAATCTATCGACCACACGTCCAAAATATGCAACCACACGTTGTGTGGTCTCATGTGTGGTCACATGTATCGACCATATGTATCGACCACACCCCTCAAAACTGCTACCACACGACCAAAATTTTCTGATTTTTAGTTTTTGAATGGTTGCTTCCACACGATCTTAAACGTTCAACTACACCAACTAAATTTGACTCGTTACTTACCTTATCTTGTGGTTTCTTCATACAATTGGTTCACTTGAGCCGATTATGATGGGAATACCGATCACGACACGAGAATATAAGGTTAGACCGGGTTCGTGGCGTGCGGGTCTTACATGTCGTTCCTAAATTATCACACCATAGTGTGATTGCCTTCTGAATTAGTCTTCCAAGTTCTTGTAGTAAGGACCGTAGCCACACGATCTCAGCTGTTGCCTTGGCCAAAGCACAATATTCAGATTCCGTGGAAGATCTAGCTATGCTTGTTTGCCTCTTGGTAGACCATGAATGAGGTTTTTGCCTAGGTAGATTGCATATCTAGTTGTTGACCTACGATCATTGATGCGCCCCGCCCAATTTGCATCACTATATACCTGTATTTGATGTGTTGAATTGGGAGATATATAGGTAATTGTTGACTTCAGATATCTTAAGATTATCATCAGTTGGATTCTACAAGAATTAACATATTGTTAACTGCAAACGAAGTGTCTGAGCGAGTCATGGTGGCATATTATAGTGCCCTAACTATGCTGCGATAAGTAGTGGGGTCATCCATGCGAGATCTGCAACTCTATGATAACCATGAGGTAGAGCCCATGGGTATGTGAATGGGTTTAGAGCCGTCCATTCCACTATTTAGAAGGAGATCCCTAGTATATTTTTGTTGGGATAATAGTAAACCATTGTTATCGTGAAGTACTTCCACACCCAAAAGATAATGCAATTTCCCTAAGTCACGAATTGCAAATTTAGCGTTGAGTGACTGTAAGAGGGGGCTGAGCATAGATAGTCAGAACCTGTGAGAATAATATCATCTACATACACCAATATACAAAGGTGTTTGTTGGCAACCTCTCTGATAAATGAACAGGGATGTGTCTGCTTTTGAACCTTTAAAACCCAATGTGGTAAAAAAGTTACTCAATCTTTTGAATCAGGCCCGTGGTGCCTGTTTGAGTCCATACAATGATTTGTGGAGTCGGCAGACATAGTCCAATTTGTTTGGCTCAGTGAACCCAATGGTTGAGCCATATGCACCACCTCATCCAATATACTATGTAAAAAGGTATTGCTAACATCAAGTTGATGAATGTTCTATTGGTTTATAATGGCAATTGATAAAACAATTCGGATTGTAGTAGGTTAAACTACCAGGCTGAAGGTCTCAGTGTAGTCTATGCCTTCATATTGGTGAAAACCTTTGGTAACGAGACGTGCCTTGTATCTGTTAAGAATGCCATTTGCCTTACGCTTGACTCAAAAAATCCATTTACATCCCACAATATTCTGTTGAGGTTTTAGAGGAACTAGAGTCCATGTGCCATTTTTCAAAAGGGCGTCGTACTCAGCAACCATAGCCTCATGCCAACATTGGTGTTTATTGCATTAGTAAATGATGTTGGTTTGACTTCATTATTGTATTCTGTCAAATGAGCCGATGGCAGATGATATTTGGAAGAGGGCTTGCTGTGAACTCTTAAGTGCATGTGATGAGTTCTTTGAGGCACCGTAGCTGCTACCACTGGTGGAGGCATGGATGGACTGTTTGAGCCAAATCAGACTTTGTGGCATGAAGATTAGTAATAATGGGATTTACATAATCACTTGTGATTGGCTCATTTAAAATTGGGTTTGCAATGAGGGGTGGTGAGGTGATAGGCGTCATCATACATTGGAGATGTTGCACCTTGGTTCCCTAGAGACGCAAGTTGATGGGTATTAACTGAAAACCATGAGGTGGATTCTATTTTTATTTTTTTTGGGGGGGGGGTATCCAAGGTGACTTGGATTACATCGAAACACACAAGGTATGGAGCGAAATGCAAATTTATGAGTATTGTACTGTCAAAGTAAAGGAAAGGCGGCACAGCCGAAAGCTTAAGAAATGTGTAGTCAGGTGTACGACTAAGCAGTTTGGAATATGGATTATTTTGATTTAACACATGATTTGGTGTGCGATTAATAAAAGAATATTGCAGTTTCAAAAGCAAAATTCTAGAATCAGAATGGGATTAAGTTGTGGGCTAGAAGGGTTAAACCTATGTTAACAATGTGTCGTATTTTCTTTTCGGCAGCTCTGTTTTGAGGCTGATCACATAAGGAAGGCAGTCGACTGTGAGGGAGGCAAGAAGCCAACTCATAACAAGTTGATCCTTCTTGACCCAATTAATGTACGTTGGATTTGGTTCAGGTGTGGTAGTACCTTCAGCAATTAGAGTTTTGGAAGGTTCGACAATGGAACCATCAATGTAATCAAGTAATTCTTGGCTGCGTATTTCACACCCCAATTCTGTACTATTCAGAATAGTGGTGTGAAAAATCGCTAATTAACCAACAGTTCAACCAGGATCTCGAATAGGCTATATTCGTTTGCTTAAACCATACACATCCACGATAATAATCAGAGTAAATACACAATAGCGGAAGTCTTTATACTAATGAACTAAGAGTTTAACAATTATAAAACAATAAATTATCCAATTATTCTCCATTGACTAAGACATAAAATAAAATATTTAATCAATTACATCGTCTGTATAAATTGAATAAAATTCTAATCGAAAACACAAGAGTTGCACTCGCATGACGAATCATGCGACTCCACCATAATTTCAGCGTCCATCACCGCCGTATGTCCATACATAGGAGCATTCATATAGTCTTCAACCGTGGTACATGCATCATCAACTAAAAGCATTCGACATCGAAAGGGTGAGCACACATCACGATTCAGTGAGCAAACAAAACAATGCAACAAACATATCCATGCATTCAATTCATATCTTTGGTCTGGTTCATAAGTTTACAATGTGTTATAGAAAGGTTCGGTGACCGCCTCGCCTCTATACACAGGGTGTGTAAGCCCACCCAATGGATCAAACACCATTGTCATCCACATCTATCCCACCATCCACATTGTCAAACACCATTGTCACCAAGGCTTACAAACTGGACTCGTAACTAACCAATCCTAATGTCAAACAGTGTATCCAAGGTCTCACCCCAGCATCCCTCAGTACGTCCATAGAGATAGAGCTAAGGCCCACCAATAGAGTCAGAGACTACACGGTCCGAGACCACCTCCCCTGATGCCCTACGACGTAATAGTTCTGCTAAGGTAATGGTAATACGACGATGTCAGTGGACAGGACTTGAGTAGAGATAGGGCTAAAGTGCTTAGGACCGCACCTCATCACACTTTTCCAGATGCCCCACTCGCATCAAGTACACTAACCACATACAAACATTCACATGTCTATTCCTAGCATCATCATCATCATCATATTGTAAATAAACTGAATTAAATATGCATGAACAATAATAACAAGAATAGTAGATGACATGTGATATGCACATTACAATCATACAATCATAGAATCATAATGGTATTGGACTCAATAAACGAAAATAGTTTATTATTAGTCAATTAGTTTAGGTCTTGTTCCCTCACCTTTGATTGAGTGTAGATCCTCATTCAAGCTTTATGAATCACCTTTAAATCACTAGAAATGCCTAACAAGTCGATAGATTTTTAATTAGAATTAATTCCAACAAATTTAGACTAGCTGAAATCGTAGGGTCGCAGGTAGGGCAACACTTAGGGTCGGTTGGTAACCGACCCTAGGGTGTAGGGTCGGACATGGAGTCGGTTACCAATCGACCCTACGTGCGACCACACCCTCCCTAGGACTTCCCGAGGGCATGTGGTCGATCCTGTGGTCTTGTAGGTCCATTATAAGATTGTTCTATGGCTCATAACTATGATTTTTACACACTTTTCATTGCCTATGATGATTACTTCCATGAATTCCTTTGAAACTTGTCCATGGATGGATGATTTGGGTTTCTCTTAATCCTAATTTCTTCTTAATCTATTCTAGGCTCTTACTTTATGAAGGGACTTAGATTCATACCTGAAGTTGGCTAAGATTTAGAGGTTTCTCTGAACTTCCTCATATTTCTTAGTCTTTTCTTTAATTTTCCTTCTCTTCTTCTTTTCCTTCTCTTTCTCTTTTCTCACTTTCAATTAGGGTTCCAAAAGGAATAAAATAGACTAAGGGACGTCCTATTTATAGAGGAAAACCCTCCAAAATAAGTCTCATTGAGTTTAGGAAAGAACCCCTTGGAATTAGAAAAGTTTCATAATTTACGATTTCTGTCTGTCATCGTAGGGTCGCAAGATTCGTCGACCCTACGTTTTTCTAGTCATGCAACCCTACGACTAGAAAATCATAGGTTGGACTTCTGTTGAGGTGGAGTCGACCCTACCTGTTTAGGCATGCGACCCTACCCTCACATTTATTGTTTTTGGGTCAAACTCATACCTGGTCTTGTGATTTTCTTTACGCACTTGGTCCACTTGACTTGACCATGATAGGTAGACCTGGTACAAGGTGGTAAGACCGATTAGTTTGATACAGGTCTTACAGCATAACAAGGGGAGAAGTTGAGTCATCCATAAGAGGAAGTTATTGGCAACTAGTTTAATTGTCAGATTATGCTGGAAGGTAGATGGAGAGGAGTTGCTGCTAGTTGTGGGAGTGGAGGGAATGGAGGAGGAAGACATTGTGTAAATAGAGCATAATGATTGACTAGACTCTTGATACCATGTAAAAATAACTTAACGCAAAATTTGTTTTTGGATCATTCTACCTTATCTCTTGATAGACGATTCTTAATGTATATTTATATTTGAAAGATTGATACAAGAGGTATTCTTTGAATATATAGGGGAGAGATTTAAGGGAGAGATTTAAGGGAGAGATTTATGGGATAAGAAAATCACGTTTAAATTATTTTGAATATTCAAATTGATATGATGATTATCTTGTGCTTAACAACTTCCTAACTTAAGAGAGATAATAGGAAGATTTAAATGTGCGGAGTGGGTAGACCACATTTGATTTATTTTAAGGGAAAATATCTGCCACACCCCCCTTTGGTATGGCTTAATCTCAGCCACCCACCTTTGTTTGCTGTAATATTCCTAACACCCCCTACTTTTGAAAATATGTATCAATCAAACAACATGGCCATTGATCGATGACGTGTCACTGTCTTAAATTCGTTAATGACGAAACTGCCCTCATCCATATTTACCCTTTCAATTTTTAAAAAACTTAAAAAAATTTATTTCCCACTACCAGAGCAGGGATCGAAATTCCGTTTGTTTTTTTGGTGAATGTTCTGTTATACTCTAATGCCTAAATTAGAACCAGAAAGCAAACATATGGAACTCAATATGATAAGAAAGCAAGTTCTGGTAGAGTGAGGTTTAAGTGATTCTCAATAGATTAGAGAGTGAGATTGAGTATTCAAAAGTGTGATCCGGGTACCTTCGTTCTAGCATACATATATATGTATATATGATTGGCTTGATTGTAGGCATGATCCAAGTAATTCCGTGGATCTTGGGGAATTGCCATAAATTCCTTTCTGGTCTTTAGATGATAATCGTCTGTTGTATTTATATAACTGCTCCTTGAACTGAGCTGGATGGGCTTCCGAAATGGTCGGCACATAACTAACTTATGAGGTAACCTCCCTTATTGCGGTTAATTTCAAATCGTGAGAGATCACTTCTGTATTAATTGCTTTGTCGAGGTGACATTTGGACAACTAGACGGGCTTCTGAAATGGTCGACACATAACTAACTTATGAGGTAACCTCCCTTATTGCTGTTAATTTGAGATCCTGAGAGATAACTCCTGTATTAACTGTTTTGTCGAGGTGACATTCTAACAGCTAGATGGGCTTCCGAAATGGTCAACACATAATTGTGGTTAATTTGAGATCGTGAGAGATAACTTCTATATTAATTGTTTTATCGAGATGACATTTTGACAGCTAGACAGGCTTCCGAAATCGTCGGCACATAACTAACTTATGAGGTAACCTCCCTTATTGCGGTTAATTTGAGATCGTGAGAGATAGCTTATGTATTAACTGCTTTGTCGAGGTGACATTCTAACAGTTAGACGGGCTTCCGAAATGATCGGCACATAACTAACTTTTGAGCTAACCTCCCTTATTGCAGTTAATTTGTGATCATGAGAGATAACTTGTATTAGCTGTTTTGTCGAGATGACATTCTAACAGCTTGACGGGCTTCCGAAATGGTCGGCACATAACTAACTTTTAAGGTAACGTCCCTTATTGTGGTTAATTTGAGATCGTGAGAGATAACTTCTGTATTAACTGTTTTGTCAAAGTGACATTTTGACAGTTAGACGGGCTTCCGAAATATAAACTAACATAACTATTGAAATAATAGAAATAAAATAACTAAAATAATTGTCATAACCAAAATATATATATATATATAAAACATAAAAATAACGTTGTTAATCTATTGCTCCTAACTGAAAACTGCTGGGATGTTCTCATCACGGAGGATAAGTGGAGACTGTTGCAGGCTTGCAGCTACAATTATATCTTCCGCAATGAGTTTTTTGAGGAATGGAGTAAGAGAAATAGCGGGGAGAAGCAATGGATGGAACCATTTTGGCTCGTGTATTTCCAGAGTTCCAAACTTGAGTGGAATTTACTATTCATTAGAAAAGGAGCTTACTCTCTCACCCCATTAAAACCATGCAAACAAGATGGCCGGCCAATTGCCTAGTAATCCTTACCCGTCCGACCTCGGCTGGATGGACTGATCAGTTGGAGAGGATCTTTTTCCACATTGAAAGAAATTTGTGAGGGAAGAAAAAAAAATTCCCCCTTACAGGTAAGCCCAATAATTTTAATTTTCTTGTTCTTTTACCCCCACTGAAATCGACTAATTTTGATCACAAGTAACAGGCACAGATCATATTGTCGTGTGTCGCATCATGAGACATTACGTAGTGGGCCCCACATCATGACTTTCCTTTTAAGATATATGAAAGCCGTAGGGCTAGGATAGGTTCTCTTCGTAACCGTTCAACCGTGTGATCCTTAACGAACGGTTATGATTTCGCATCAACTTTATGTCCATCAGGTATCGGATGTGTCTGACATACTCGTCTCCTTTCTTCTCTCGCTCCGTCTTCTGCAAGTGCCTGCAAAAGAGCCGGAAAAAGGAAGAAAATATATACCCAAAATACAAACCCTAGAAAACCCTTCTGTTTACTTCTGTCTATTTATAGCTATCTCAACTCTCATAGTTTTAATCTCTTGCGGGTTTTTCTTACCTTTGCAAGAGAATATTGCAAAAGATAATCCTAGAAAGATTCAATTTTCCCCCTATCTTTGTTCAGGAAATTGAAGCAAACGATCCTTCAAGAGAGAGTTACAATTCACTCATCAGTCGGGTTTTGCTTCAGCGTACATCATGCGGTGAAGATTAGGTACGGTGCGGTTCTGTTTGATAAAAATGGCCAGTTTTTTTATCTTCATATCTCGCTTAATTTACTTTGTGATTAGAAAATTTAATGTATTTCCCCTATTTTTACTTGTTTGGCATGCTTAGCTAGTTTTTCGAAGATTATCATTTGGACTTTTCTTCGAACTTAATTGTTTTGCGGAATGCGCTGAGAAATTGATTTCATGCAGTTTGACTTTATAAGTACATTTTAGTGTGTATGGATAAAGGTAGCTCTTTGCGTTGGTTCTTAAGAGTATTTTAGTGACCATACGGATGGTTACTTGAAATTGGTATTTACTAGTATATTCGTATTTATGTTTCGTTTGTCCGTGAGATGGGTCAATTTTATTCGAAATTTTAAGTGTTTTCATTTATTTATTTGTTTATTAGACTTTTTATTCTTACCCCATGTTCGTGTATGGGTTTGGGTTATCATGTATGTGTTGTGCATAAGCCGTCTGTTTCTTTTTCTTTTTCTTTTACTTTTGCTCTTCTTTTCCTGCTTTTCATTTATCCGTTCATATTTTATGTAGGTAGTGAACTGTATCTTTGTTGGGATAAATATGAAGAGGTACTGTTTGTAGTCTGCCAACATATCAAGATACTGGTGTTGGTTCTTTGCAGTCAACCATCATGGAAGTTGAAGTGATAGATGTGGAAGAGGAGAACATGGCTTGCCGTGCAGGAGCTGAAGAAGGAGATCCTGAACCTAATGGGAGTGGTACCGAAGCAAAAATGAATAATAATCCTACTGAAAATGAGGAACATGCTCAAGATGAGGATGGGTCTGCCGAACCATCTGTGGGGATGGAGTTTGATTCTGAGGATGCGGCAAAGACTTTTTACGACGCATATGCGAGACGTGTGGGTTTTAGCACGCGTACTAGTCATTTTAACCGATCAAAGCCTGATGCGACTATTGCATTTCGAGAATTTGTATGCTCTAGAGAGGGTCTAAAAAAGAAGAATGTTGAGAGTTGCAATGCGATGCTTAAGATAGAAAGGAAGGATACAGAAAAATGGATTGTGACCAAGTTTGTAAAGGAGCATAACCACTCAACAGTGAGTCCTAGTAAGGTGCATTACCTCCGACCTCGCAGGCATTTTGCTGGTGCTGCAAAAAATGATGGTTACCAAGGGGTACAGGTGCTTCCCAGTGGTATTATGTATGTGCAAATGGATGGAAATCGTGTTTCTGTGGAAGCAACTCGCGCAGTTAGGAACACTCCTGTAGATTCTATTCGCTCTCCCAGGAATGTTGGGCCTGCAAATTATGCTAGAACTTCTGGTCGAAAGAAAACTCTTGGAAGAGATGCTCCAAATCTCCTGGAATACTTAAAGAGGATGCAGGCTGAGAACCCTGGCTTCTACTATGCAATACAACTGGATGATGATAACTGCATGACTAATGTTTTTTGGGCAGATGCAAGGTGTAGGACAGCATACAGCCACTTTGGTGATGCGGTCACCTTTGACACAATGTACAGGCCAAATCAATATCGGGTGCCATTTGCTCCATTTACAGGAGTGAATCATCATGGGCAGATGGTGTTGTTTGGTTGTGCTTTACTTTTAGATGAGTCTGAAGCTTCTTTTGTTTGGTTATTTAAGACGTGGCTTGGAGCCATGAATAGTCACCCTCCTGTATCTATAATAACTGACCAAGACAGAGCCATACAGACAGCAGTTGCTCAGGTGTTTCCAGGAACCCGACATCGTATATGCAAGTGGCACATCTTGAGAGAAGGTCAGGAAAGGTTGGCTCATGTATGTCATGCACAACCTACTTTCCAAGGAGATCTTTATAATTGCATAAACTTGACGGAGACAATTGGGGAATTTGAATCATCTTGGGCCTCCCTCCTGGATAAATATGATCTTAGGGAAAATGATTGGCTTCAAGCACTGTACAATGCTCGTCAACATTGGGTCCCAGTGTACTTTCGAGATACTTTCTTTGCTGCAATCTCTCCAAACCAAGGGTATGAAACTATCACTTCATTTTTTGATGGGTATGTGAATCAACAGACCACTTTACCACTGTTCTTTAAGCAGTATGAAAGAGCTTTAGAGAGTTGGTTTGAAAGGGAGGTAGAAGCAGATTTTGATACAATTTGCACCACCCCAGTTCTGAAGACACCATCACCTATGGAGAAACAAGCAGCTAACCTTTATACGAAGAAAATATTTACGAAATTTCAAGAGGAACTGGTTGAAACTTTTGTGTATACTGCAAACAAAATTGAGGGAGATGGGGCAACCAGCACATACAGGGTTGCAAAGTTTGAGGATGATCACAAAGCATACATCGTCACATTGAATGTTCCTGAGATGAGAGCGAGTTGTAGCTGTCGGATGTTTGAGTTCTCGGGTATTCTCTGTAGACATGTATTAACAGTATTTACAGTTACAAATGTTCTTACCCTTCCATCTCATTACATTTTGAAACGGTGGACAAGAAATGCGAAGAGTTGGGCTGGGTCAGATGAACGCAGCGGTGACCTGCAAGGGCAAGAAACCATGACTGCACGATACAATAATCTATGTCGGGAAGCCATAAAATATGCAGAGGAAGGGGCAATTGCTGTGGAGACCTATAATGTGGCAATGGGAGCTTTGAGAGACGGTAGCAAGAAGATTGCTGCTGGGAAGAAAAATGTTGCAAGGGTCACACCTCCTACCTCTCAGATTACTGGAAGTATTCAGGAAGATAGTGCCAAGAAAACACCTATGCAGCTTTCAGATATGACTCCAACATTATGGCCTCGGCAAGATGAATTGACTCGTCGCTTTAACCTTAATGATGTTGGTCCGCCTATTCAGTCTGTTGCTGATTTGAATCTTCCTCGCATGGCTCCTATCTCCCTTCACCAAGATGATGGCCCTCCTGATAACATGGTATGGAGCAGTAATATTTGGTGGGTTTCATTTTGCTTAGGTTGTGTTTCATATAACTATTGAAGCAACATTTTTGGCTTCATGCAGCAGTAAAAATGATATTTTCCCCTTCTTTTAAGAAGCCAAAAAATTGTTTACACGTAGATGTAGTCCTATATTATTGGCTTCCATAAGCCAAAAAAGTTTGTGTTTTCTTTTTTCCCAGCTCTTTTTGAAGCCAACAAGTTACATATGCTTATAGCAATACTCCGGTGCCTACCATTGAATTATGAATGTAGCAATCTGATTTACCTCTGATTGAGTAATGATAGAGAACAATCATTAATGCAGAAATTTAGACGAGTTGAATGTTAACTCTCTTTTATTGATGTAGGTTGTCCTTCCCTGTCTCAAGTCAATGACTTGGGTCATGGAGAATAAAAATTCAACACCTGCAAATCGAGTAGCTGTCATCAACCTGAAGGTATGCACGTCTGAACTTCAAATGATTTCCTGTATAAGATTTCTGCTGGATTGCTCAATTATCCTGCTTCCATCAAATTGTGGTTTGTCTTAGTGGGGGAATTGATCGTTTAGTCTAGTTATGCTATGAATATACTTATTTAAATCTTATATGAAATGGTTAGAAAATCCAATTATCTGGCAAACAGTCTTGTCAGGTGTGGAGTTTGGGAGTATCCGTTTGTTGCAAATTGCCCTTTGTTACTGATCCATCGGCTTGTGATAAGCATCCTCTTTTCACTTTGCTTGATCCATCTTTTAGAGTTAGTACTCCTTTTATCTTTCTCCTTGTTTTATGTATCGTTTATCAGATATATACACATGTGATGCAGCAGCGGGCCCACAAGTTGAGATGGGCTTGGATGGAAATCTTTATTAGATTTAATTTTAATTGGGATATTTGTAATCTTTTATTTTGGGAAATTTAGATGGGAAGTTTGGGTAATATTTTATTAAGAAAGTAATAGGTTATGACCATCTTCGCTAAGGATTTTATTTAGCTACTATTTTTATTTCAATTAGTATTAGGGAAGTTTTATCTTTAAAAGAACCTGTAATAGCATTATTATTTTCAGGTTTGAATAGAATGAAGAATTGATATTGAATTGGTGTGCTTACGGGCAGAAGGTTGAATCTCTCTCTCTCCTTCATCTCTGCGTTCAGGAATAGCCTCTTCCATAGGCTGATTTCCCTCCCCCCGGCCCCCTTCCTTCCTCTTTCCCTTCCCTTCTTCCTTTCTTTTTCCCTTCCTGCTTCTTCTTCCTTTCTTCTTTATCCTCCCCTGTTCTAGGCGGTAATCCCAGCCCCACCGAAAACCATCGGGCTCCCTGAAAACCTCTCCGTTTGGCCTGAGTTTTGGCCAAAGACTTCTCTGGTAGAGACGATTCAAACACTGGATTTTCACAGCCAAACTCCATTCTTGTTGTGAGACACAAACCAAGAATCAAATCTGGTTTTCAGGTCTACTGCCAGTTCTGTTTCAGAGTTCTTTATTTCAGTTTTGGTGTGTTGTTCTTGCTGACTAATGAGTAGATTCAAGAGGCCTACACCTGGGAAGAGTAACCCTTCAGTTTCGATCCCAAAGAGGGATATCGAGTGAGATCTCTCACTACCATTCAAACCTGGTTACCGCCTCTTGCTTTCTGTTCGTGAATGGCCTCCAGCGAAGGTTGAAGAAGAAATCTTTATTTCTGGTTTTCCAATTATGCTCCTCTTTATAAAGCCATTCTGTTTTATCCTTTTTTAGAGTCTCCTCCCAAAACTGCCCTCATCTATTTAGTCCTTATTACAAGTCTATCCTAAGTCTTGTTTGTTTGTGCAAGAAGATTGAATAGTCCTGATTATTCATAGAATTGCCATTGTTTATTATATCTTATTTATTTGTCAATTGGGTGGACCCATTAGCGGATCCAATTAGGGTTTTCCAACCCGGGTTCCGCATCAACATGCATAAACAATCCTTGCATCAAACACATATTGACATGAAAATGTGTGGATACACGATTGGACATGTGGCTGTGATGTCCAGATATAGTAGGAAGAAGAATGGAAAGAAAGAAGAAACAGAAGGAAGTAGAAAAGAGAAGAAAATAAAAGAAGTGGAGAAGTGGAAAAGAGGATATGGTTGTCTTACCTGGTTTGTTGCTGCAAGTTGATGTTAAACTTTGGGAGTTGAGTTTGCCGCTGGAACTCAAAATGTCGAACTCCTCTTGTTGAGATGACAAAAGCCCTAATTTTTCTTCTTTACCATTTTATGTTAAGAGGCTTCTATAATTGTGATTCTGCATCTAGTTGTTATTTCTGTTACCCCCATTACTTCTATTATTAGAATTCATATTCCCTTACTTTATGTACTAATATTGGTACCTCTGAAGTCAATGAATTGTTTATTTTGCTAAAATTGGGGATGATTGAAATACCTTCACAAATATGCAAATATACTTAAATATGTGTGAAAACTATACATTTCTTCATTTAGGTGTAGTAAACTCTATAGTATCCAGGTCTCATATACAGAATTTGGGTGGTTGCCATTCCTGACTCTGAGAAAATTGGGAATAAATTGGTTGTATTGAAAAACTGTAAAATTTAATCTATCTGCCTCTTCAAAATTTTTTGAAGGGAATTCTAGTTGTTTTCTTGTGTTGGCTATGTTAACTGTGATTTAGGTGGGTGTGACCACAAACATATGTCGAATTGATTTTTCTGTTGAGATTCTTTAGCCAGTTCCTGCAATTCATTGGTACAAGTCTTTGTCCTTCAATCACTTCATTTATATGAACAGATGTTCCGCTGAGATTCCTTACTCATTTCCCCACCTTTGTACAAGTTTTTTTCTTCAAAAAATTTATTAATATATAATTTTTACTCATTGCAGTTGCAGGATTATAGCAAAGCTCCGTCGGGAGAATCGGAGGTGAAGTTTCAGCTTTCAAGAGTCACACTAGAACCAATGTTAAGATCTATGGCCTACATCAGTGAGCAGCTCTCAACGCCAGCCAATAGGGTAGCTGTTATCAATCTGAAGGTTCGCATGGAGAAATTTTTAGTTCTTTATTCACTCAAGTTGAGTTATATTTACTCAGTGTATGTCATAGTTGTCAAGGCGTCGCCTTGGCGCCCAGGCGGACTTGTGACGCCTTGGAAAATCAGGCGCCTTGGTCTCCTAGGTGCTCCATCAGGCCTCCAACTCCTTGGTTCGCCTTGGCGCCTTGACAACTATGGTGTATGTTGTCTTAATCAAGTTTTACCTCTGGCATGTGTTAGCATTGTTTTTTTTTTGCTGTTGCTGTTCTATTTTTCACTAATGAATGTGCATTAAATCTGATGTTATAAGGGTGTACAATGTATTTATACGGGCTTTGGGACTTGGACAACTCTTGAAGTGATTGTTTTTTCTTTAATATTTGTGAAACAATCAATGTTTCATCTCAATCTTTGCAATTGATTGAATGTGAAGTATGGCTAATACAATATGTAGGATATATATGTGGGTGTAAGTATGCCTCCCGTGCTGTTGACATAGAAAAGTATATGGTGCCGTGTTTGTGGCCATACATTATTAGCACTAGTGCTTGTGTTACAGGCCTTTATGCATTCTTGAATGAAGGAATATAATGAGGTGTGGCTCCTCAATGAATGTGGTATCCATTAGTAAGTCTCTTCTAATTGATAATGTGTGCTGATGTGCGTTGAGTGCTTGTAAACTGTGGAATTAAGTTGTGCTGGTGATGCCTAGCAGTCTAGAAAATAATTTTTTTATATATTAATTCTCTATGAGTTGTATGTATATGGGGGAAAAGAAATTGAAAAAAATCTTAGCATTATAGTGCGGTTGCAGTTAAAACCGTTGCTCATTGATTTCATGGAATTTAATTTTTCTTCTCTTTCAGCTCCAAGATACTGAGACAACTTCTGGAGAAACAGAGGTGAAATTTCAAGTGTCTAGAGATACACTGGGTGCCATGCTGAGATCAATGGCCTATATCCGTGAGCAGCTGTCAAATGTTGTAAGCACTCTATCCTTCATATAATTTTGTGATTTTCAACTGTCTCCTTTGATATTTAAAGGTTGGCTTCGCTCATCGTCCCTCCAACCACGGTGTCAAGCCTCGATGCAATACAACCAATATGGTTCAATATACTTATCGAGATTGGCATATTGATACAATACAAAACCAATAAAAAAAGGGAGTCCGAGTGCACGAAGCTCTTGCTATTGCAGGGCTTGGGGAGGGGCAGAATGTACGCAGCTTTACCCCCGTGACGCTGAGAGTGTTTCCGTGTTTCGAACCCTTGACCATCAGGTTGCAATATGACAACCTTACCGCTACACCAAGGCTCGCCCTCTACAATACAAAACCAATACACATTATAATTTATGTACAGAAATGTATCGAACCGATATGATACTGAAAATTTCTTTCTACTGAGATTTTTTGCCCAAAACCTCTGTGGATCTTGTCTGCACTCAAAAGCGACCATAAAGGAAGTGATTAAACAAGCAAAAATTTGCACTTGCCAATGAAAATTTAAATAACATAGAAATATTCTTGCTTAATTGCTTCAAATTACTTATTAGTAGGTTTGATTTTGCACTTGGCAATGAAGATTTGAATGACAGAGATGCCATGCTGACAGAGAACATAAAATTGATTGAATATCATTATTTATTGCTTATTTATGCTGTATAATGCTTAAAAACTATAATTCTGCATGTATTATGGGCATATCCATGTGTCTCAAAGTGTATCTGGTGTTTCTTAGTGTCTCTTCGAAAGAGACACTCTTAGAACCAGCCTTCCGATACACAGCCCAATACCGATACTTGCCTCTAATTCATTTGCGCAGAAGAAAAAACACACACATTTGCAAGGGTTTAGAGCTTGAATTTGGGGATCGGATCAGCCATTGCTGAAGTAAAGTTGGCCGAGTTTTGTCTGAATCGGCTGAGTTTGGAACAACAGTGGCTATCCAAGCATATAAAAGGTGGCAAATCTTTGACTGAGCTACCAACTTCTGGTTCTATTATGGGAGAATGACCTTGTTACATGATTGGAAAATGTAATGCCAGCCAGGAATCTGGCAAAAAGTAATGACCAAACCCCAATTTTGCTTACTGTGTTGCCTTTGTTAACTCCATGATATCTTTTCCAGGTTTACCCCTCCTATTAGGTCCTTTTTTTTTTTGATAAATGCCTCTCTCTCTTCTGCGATGAAGAAAAAAATAGCAAAAGATATAGCCACTCTACCACCTTCTAGTTGACAGAACAAAACATAGAAAATAGCTGAACAACAAAATGAAAAATCAAAACATGGAACCAAAAATAGTAACCTATAATTTATGTTTTGTGAAAGTCGGAAAATGTGGGATGGGATAACAGGTTTTGCTACTTGGGAATGACAGCCGGTTCATCGATCTCCTTGCCAGCTCTGTCATCAATTTCTCTGTTGAAACTTCTGAGAGAGGAAATGGAAGTAGAATAATATGAAGAAATTAAATGCTAAAGCTTTGGAAATCAGGCGTTTATTCAGAACATTACAGAACTAAAAATAGGAAAAAATGTTTGGGAGTCTTTACCTTTACATTGGTTGACTATCAAAATATCAAATTGAGAATCACCAGTTCCCACATAAGCTTCGTTGACTATCTTTTCTGATCCAGTATTCTGCTGGAAAGGAGAAAGAAAACCAGTTCGTGTGGGTTGGTTTGGTTTGGTCCAGTTTCAAATCTGATTCAATCGATTTGAAACTATTATAGCCGTTGGACGAGTTTGAAGACTTTTAAATGAAGTGCGGTTTCCAAGAATTTCTGATTTTTAGGAACTTAACTCTAGCAAATAGTGGTTTGTTTTTACGAGATTTTTTTTTTTTTTTTTGCTTTATTTCTTATTTAATTGGTAGAAGATTGCTGGATTAGTGACCTAAAAGTCTAGCAGTGATTGTTTACTTTAAACAGTTTTGGGTCTGTTTAGGACACCTATCCTTAGCCTACGGTTGGGTCAGCTTTCTTTTTACTTACTTGGGTTTTATTTTATGTTATTAGATAGGTAGTTGGGTCAGAGTCTATCTTCCTCCAAAGCACTTGCTTATGGGGTTTCCTCTTCAGTTTAGAGTCCTATTTTTTTTTAATTTTGTTTAAAGGATGTAAGAGTTCTAGCGTCATATATGATTTGATTAATGGAAAAAGAATTAGTTTGATTTGAAATTGAGATTGTTTCCTCTCTCTCTGTTTACCTCATCCCTGCGGCACTATTGCAGGTCTCTCCCCTGTTATATTAAGGCCCTGTTTAGTTTGACGTGAATGAAGTAAAATAAAAATTTTAATGGTAAAGTGAAATAAAATGAACTGAAGAAGAAATCCTAAAAGAAACTTTCCATCGGGGGTCGGGTTTGGATTAGAGTTGATGCAAAGTGATATGGCATCATATGGGGACGAGAAACAGATAGATGGAATGAAGTAAAAAGAAAAATCATTACTATGTTGATTGACAAATGAAGTAAATTTAATTATCATATTTAGTATGGTTTTGGACAAATTAGAGCTAATTTAGGAGTAACTCTAATACATGATAAGTTGCGAGAAAATCGTTTGAGGTGGCATGAACATGTGTAATGGAGGCTTTTGAATGCTCTCGTGTAGAGGGGTAATTTGATTCAGACTGAAGGATTTGATAGAGTCGGGTAGGCCTAAATGACTCTAGAAGAAGAGGTGAGGAAAGACATGCATGACTTAGGAGTAGAAACAAGTATTGCTTGGAATAAAGTTGGTTGGAGAAAAATGATCCATGTTGCCGACCTCATTTTGTGATGAGGCTGAGTTGAGTATTTTTTTTGAGTTTGTTACATGATTGGTCCTGGTAATCATTACTAAAATTTCCATTTTTTTTATATGTTACTTATTTCACTTCACATCTAAACCAATGGGGGGCCTTAATTTTTCAGAAAAAAAATGACCCTTTTTTTATGCACAGCTAAGGTGGGTGTTCTGGACATCCATGTACATTCCTAGTGAGTAGTGAGTTACTGGATTCATAGAGCATCTGCTCCCAGACAAATAAACCTTATCCAAAAATTCAGGTTCAGACATGCAGATTTAAATCTAGTTCATATATGGTTCAGTAATCTGAGGAAAACCAATTCAGATTGTTAGTTCCAAATTAGGATGGAATAAGTAACAAATAGAGATGATGTATCCAAGGATGCTTGAATCCTGTGTTGGGATTGGATGGACTCAATCCAATCTGTTATCCAGTGAGTTGGTCAATCTTCCAGTGATATCGGTTTCTTCCACCTAGTTTGCCTGATTCAAGTGAGTCCGGATTGGCATCATCCAGGAACCATCACGGGTATGGAGCCGATCTTTAAATCCTTTATATACGTGTTCCCGTATTGTTCCAATTTTATTGGATTTCCAGAAGAGACAATCCTCGATATGTGTTACATACTTCATGTGGCTTTTGAAATGTTAAATAATATCTGGGCTGAGTATGTTATGTGGTCTCATAGGTTCGTTTTGATTTATATGTTTTAATTGGAACACTATTCTTCAATTTTGTATCAGGCCCGGTTTGGACAGTTAGTCATAATGGGAGATTCTGTATGATCTACATCTCGTTTTTGGGTTGAAATTCTTCAAGAAATCAAAATTGGAATTCCAATTTAGGCTTGGTTTTTTAAGATTAGTGTGGAAGGCTTGGTAGGGTTTTTAATTTTACTTCTTTGACGTGGTGCTTTAATTTTCTTTTGGCAGGCTGAACCTCAATCAGAGCCATCATCAAAGAAACAGCGGCTGTAGATTTCACCGAAGCCTAGTTTTTTGATTTAGAGCGGGCTTGCCATATCTTTTTTGATGGCAATCGGCAGGGCCATGTTTGTTTATGTTGATGCAATTCCTGCCCTTCCATGTAAGCATGTGTCTTTAGTTATTTGTAAATGTAACCTCTCAAACTAGGATTGAAGGCATCAATGACTGTTCTGTTTATCCAGATCAGGGGAGATGGATTCTCTGCTCTGGTCTGGTGATGTGTCTTTATTTTAATTTGCTCTTAGGGTTGGGGGTCTTCTCTATTTATGTGGTGCCATGCTTTTAACAGATGTTACTTGGTTGTGGGGGCTTAGGGGTGCCCTGTTGTGCGGATCAAATGTAGCTCTGATGGGTAATGGGGGAGTCATTTTTTCTTTGAGGGGGTGATGGGAGTAAGATTAGCTACCCTATTGTTACTATATATTGTGCTAGATGTTGGTGATGCATTAACCAGGAGACCCGCCAAATTTCTTTTATACCATTCCGGATCTTTATTTCTGATGGAGGTTAGGCAGGATCTGCTTACCTATTATATTGTCTGCATTTAGATGGTTGTGTTCATCCATTATTTTAATCGGCAGAGACAATTTTAGATTGAGATTAACTCATTCATTTGATATTAACCACATTAACTCATTCATTTGATATTAACCACACAGTACTCCCTTCTATCCTCTCCTTGAAAAAATCTGAAGTGTGTGTGTGTGTGTGTGTGTGTGTGGGGGGGGGGGGGGGGTCTGAAGGACCCATTTTCTGGATCTGGTTATTAGATATGCTGGGCAATTATCGGGGGATTGCAAGAGAATTTGGAAAGATTAGTTATCATAGAGAGCAGATTCCATCTTGAGGCCAGTGGAATTGATCCTGTTCTAAAGCCATTCATAGATCAACTGTTATCTGGGTATGTTGAATGTCAGGTAATGTTGAAACATCTCTTGGTCTTCGAATATAAAGCTTCCAATTGATTTTTCTTATACAGATGTGGTCTATGATGGTGGAGGGCAATTGTGAAGGATTTGAACATCTGAGTTGGGACTAAAACTAGGCAAAAAATCAAATCTGAAAATAAGAACTGGAATTTTTTTACCCAATATACTAATAAATCATTTATATGAAAGGAGCCGAGTTTTAGGAGTCTTAACAGTTTTGGTCATAGGGATCTGGAATCTTTCTGCTTTTATATACCCTTTGCTTTACCAGCTTCTCATATACCTTGTGACCAAACCAGTAACAGTTGTATGGGAATCAAGGTTTTAGTAATCAGTATCGATTCCACCGTTCATATCAGTTTTGGCATTGATTGATACTATATCCGATATCAATTACTAAATCCTTGAAGAGAATTGGAAGCTAAAATTTGGTCAGCTATCAAAGGTCCCCTAATGGTAAACTAGTGAAGAAAGGAAAACTCATTCATACCTTTTCTAATCCAGAGAAGATCTTGGAAGTACCTTTACTGACTGTACAAGTAAAACATAGGCAGGAAACCTTTTAAATTTGAGGGACAGTCCTAACCCTAATCCAGTATTCACTTTACCTTGATTATGTTTATCCACCTTGCTTTAATATCCACTTTCAGCAATTCTAGTGCAGTGCAACTGTTCAGTATCATTCCATAGGCTTTACTTGTTTTTTCCTTTTGTTCTTGGTTTTCTTTTAGCATGCAATATGAAACCCATGTCCTCATATGGTTGCATTTGTTTCCATGTAAAAGGATGAGAATGGAAAATTTTCATATAAAACTAGATTTTTCACTGTTTATTTAATGTAAAATATTTTTAAAAAAATATTGAAAAAATGAGAAAAAATTTCATATAAAATATCATTTACATAGAAAATTTTACAATGGAATAACATTGCCTAAGGGAAATTTAAAGGAATCAATTTACATCTTTTAAGGTATTTTATTATATAATAAAGTGTTAGGGAGGGCTTGACAAGTATGCAGATAACTTGACCGGCCATAAAATTAAGAGAGCATTGGATCTCACAGATTCTCCTAAGCATGACATGTGCTACCACTAGACACCTCTTCAGAAGATGGCAAGACCCAACGGTTGAGACGTCCCATTGACTTGTCAACCTAAGGAAAGGATAAAAACAAATTAATAAAATAATAATCAACCTTAAAAGTAAAAGCTATTTAAAGAAAATAATATAGTTAACTACGCTTAGGACGATTTAAGGTTTTAAAATAGAGTAGACTAGAATGGTTTTGGTTCAATTTCAACTGGCCTAAAAGATACCAAATTGTTGTACCAACCTTTCATTGATCTAGTCACTAATGGTCACCTAATTACCTGTCTCGTTCTTAGCCCATGTTTGAATTGCAATATGCTATGGCTGTGTTTGATGTGTATTCTTAGAATACATTTCTATTCTAGATTGAAAATGGGTAAAGAGTGAAGTATTTCTGTTTTAGGCTCAAAAAGTAGAATGGGTAATAGAAGGCGTTCCAAAATAGACTGCATTCTCTTAACATATTCCATTATTCATGAATGATAATGTATACTAAATTCTGTTTTTGGTATCTCAGAATGTATTCTTGACTTAGAATACATTCCATGAATACATACCAAACACAACTTGAATGTTCTTTGGGCTTTGCTATGGTTCAGATTATTTTTTTCTCTTGGGCTATGAACTGGCTATGTGACTTTTTAGAACACTAAGGGAAAACAATAATTTCGGAATGGGTGCATGTTTGGCCCTATCTTGATTCAAATTCACCAGTCCTGTTCTATCACATGGTTGGTCAAGCAGGTTGAATATTTACTAGGAGCAGTAGGTAATTCTTCAATTTCCTACTCATGTGCAAAGTTTGAGTCCAATCTTCAACGACGCCAAATGTCAAAATAGAGCAAATGAATATAATAACATAAAAACACACGACCCTAACAATTTTGACGCCTGACTAGTACAACAAATGGTGTCCTCTTCTCATTCAACAATTCAGATTCGTCTAATTAGCATGTCATTAAGCCTCTATTTGTTCTGATGTGTGTGCATATATATATATATATATATATATATATATATATTGCTTCTGATAAGTAAAAGAAAGATGAAGTTTCTTTTCTCTATCTTTAAAGTTCGCAGTATTTTATTTTTTTGAAAATAAAAATCAAATATAAAATATTACACATAAAATTTCATCGTACTTCAAAATAAAGGGAGCCTAAACAGAAACCCGGATACAACAACATCTTGATTATCATAATGTTGGAGTTGAATTTACAACAAAGAATTATTCATAATAACATAGAAGATTGTGTTATACTTATACCGATCCCATTGGTAACATTTTGTAATGTTAGTTGTCAAAGTTTTAGTTTTAAATTTAGAAACAACATGGCATTTTCATATTAAAAATCAAAGTTTTTGACGGCTGAAATGACAAAGAAATGTATTGGGGACATCCAATGAAATTCTATCAAAATGACATGTGGCCAATCAAGAGCATCTATCATACAGCCAATGGTCTAGATTAACCATATGTTCACTCTAATGTGGGTCAGATTAATGAGTTGTGCATCTTTTCAAATCTAGAAGGACATATCAGGCCAATCTTTTGAAGATAATAATCTCACATTGGTTAATTTGAGAATCTTGGATGCCTTATACACTTGAGAGTGCATCCATTTATAATTTGAACTTTTGAAATGAAAACTTAATATGGTATTAGAGTCTAGGTTCTCTTTGTACGGTCGCCCAAATGAGGGATCACACCATGTGTACTGTTACCCAAAAGATGGGCAACATGTGAGGGGGAGTGATGGTAATAATCCTACATTCGTTAAGTCCAAAATCTTGGATGCCTTATATACTTCAGAGTGCCTCGACTTAATAGTTTGAGCTTTCGAGGTAAAAACTTAGCATCTTTAGCTTATGGATGTAAGATGTGATCATATCCGGATACCCCTAAATATATATGGTGCAAATTGAATCCAGATTTTTAATTATCCATTTACATCCTTGGCTGGGCCTTCTTCCCTTGGTGAATACGATTTGCTTTTAGTCCATGTCTTTCAATTGTCTTAGTCTCATCATGATTCTTTTTTCCTCATTCTCTAGAACATGTCGAATCTTCAAGATCCATCAAGATCATAGCTACTTAAGTTTTTATTATTAATTAAATATCTATATGAATCAGATAGATTGTATTCCGGATTATCCAAATTCATATTTGAATAATCTTGAACAGATACGAATACAAATTTTATCAAAATTTTAGATTATCCATTTACATCCCTACTTTTGGTAGAGAGCTGATCAAAACATAGTGTACTGCCCACTTCCTACCATATGCTCTATGTATTTATCTTTGTTTATAAGTTTCATTTGATTTACCTGAGCATCCCAATCTGTTTTCCATGTGACGTAAGCAAGTACTAGCATCTGTGCTGCTGTCCCACATATCATACCAGTCCATATACCCTAAGTGTGGAAATAAAAATATAAAAAAAAAGAAAAAGGCAAAAATCAATAAGCCAATTCAACTAAACATTACGTAATAAATAGGCACACCAATTGACAATCTGATTATTTTTTAGGGCCCAATTCTTTGCAAGTAATACCTATGCAAAAGGAAATAATTTCAAATAAAATTATTATTTTTCATTTTTCTTTTGAGGCTCAAATTTTTTTTTTTTCACATGGTTTTTACCTAGAATAGTTGCAACTTTCTTAAATGGTGCTCTTTAAGAGTCTAAAACGGCATTCCAATTCCCACACCTTGGTTATTCTTGTCAGGTGATAATGAGAAAACATCATCAGTCCTTACAATATTAACAGGCTTTTTTTTGGTCAAGCTTTTTTACATGGTTAAAACAAAAGGTATATATATATATATATATATATATATATATATATATATATTAAAGTACGTTTAAGATCTGATCAATCAGCATTGAATTTTTTTTAATGGAACAGCTGATATATATGGATCATAATCAATCAGGAAAAGTCAACCCGTTAATGTGAATTTTAATCAATATGTCTTACCTTAACTTGGAATTGCATCACATAACCGAGAAATATTCCGAATGGAAACCCGACTACATAGTAGCAAAAAATATTAACATACGTCACCAAGCTTTGCCGACCAGTACCGATGGCCATCCCTGCTCGAAAAAAAAAAAAACCTATGAAAAAGAAAGTTCACTAAACTAGTATTTTAATAGTATTGCAAAGATAATATGCATGTCATTGTAATAAAAATAAAATGAACCAGGCATTCATTCAGACTTGCATAGCTTTTTAGATGATGTTATCATATTGCATAGAAAACATATCATAGAATTTGAGGGAACACAAAAGTAGAACAAAAATGAGAAAATGAGAAAAAAAATCACACACAAAAAAAAAAAAAAAAAAAAAAAAAAGAAAGAAAGAAAAGCAATTCACAAATTTTTAAAATGCTTGACCTCTTTCAACAGTCATTAGCTTACTTGTTCATGAAAGAAAAGCTTTTCCAAATGTCAGCATTTTTAAAAAATACCTAGTTATTGCATAATTTTAAGAATGATGTTTTAATAATTTTGTGAGTTTTAAAATATTAAAATAGTCAACAATACAAGAAGAGGAAACAAGCTTGCCTGTAAGTGATGCTTTAACACTATTGAGAAAGATAACCAAAGCCAATAGAACTGAGAGGCTTGAAACCTCTTCGGCCACTTCAATGCTACTTGTGAATAGAAAAGAAATGGATTTGCTGAAAACCAGAGCAACAATGGAAAAGATGACACCTATAATCAATGAAATACTTAAGTTGACTTTAATGGAAAATTTTGCTGTCTTCGCATTTCCTTTCCCCAGCTCATTGGCAACACGCACACTGCAAACAAAGAAAGAAATTAATTAGTAGAAAAAGAAACCTAATTGAGAGAGTTTTTTTTATGGGTTTTATCTGATTGTAACCTACTAATTTACAATCAGACTTTGTCATGTATCAGTTATGCAATTTGGATCTTAAGATTATTCCTTTTAAAATTCGAAATTACCTATTTGACCTTTTTGTCATGACGTAAGGAACAATGTTGTAATAAATGAGGGTTACTTTGTGGAAAAACATTGAAGGCCAAAAGTCCATTGTAACTGGTCAGTTACAATCAGAAAGGCCTTTTTTATGGTGGTATATTAGTCAAGTAGTTTGTAGGTCGATCAGTTAATTAGTCTTTTAGGATATAAGGGTTATTCATTGTTTGTCGACATGTAATGTTGTGAAGGTTGGAAAGAGCTCTTGTGATTTTTCGTGGTTGTTTTCCACTGAATTTAATAAGGACAGTTTTTCTCTGGTCTGTGCTCTTAGTGAACGTTAACAACCATTGAGTCTCAATATTACTCTCTTACTAGATGAAGGGATTTTCTTTTTGACACCGAATAATGTCACAAAAAAGTGACACCGGTCTGGTGTCATCCGCCAGATCAGCATAAACTCTTCCTTTTCCCCCTATTTGTGAAGTTCTTATACTATCCCTATTTATGAAGTTCTCATAATACCCTTACTTTCGGCACAGCAATCCTTGCCCCCTAGTGTTAAGGAGCCGGACGCTTAGATGAATGTCCCAATTACCCTCCTCCTTTGTTCTAGGAGTCTCATCCAACCATCAAAGTGGTGAGGTGAAACGATAGCACTCTTCACCATGGTTGGAGAGATACTGGCTAGCTTAAATATCGATTTGCAGCCAAAGAAAGAGGAATCCTTTGTACTGATATGGAGTTCTTGTTTCACATCAGGGCTGGTTGAGAGAGAGAGAGAGAGAGACCTTGCTGCACTTAAGACTCCAAGGAATACCATATATACCCAAGCGTTGATGCCGAGGCTGCAGAGATAAACTTTTTACTAGAATCATGGCAATCAAACACAACCGAAATCCAAAATAAAGAGAAAGAAAACAGAGAAATTAAAGGAGTACAAAAGGGGTAGTTAAATTATTTCTTTGTACCAAATGGAGAAAGCTGATAGAGTAACTTTGGCATTTTTCATGTAGCTAACCAGTAAAACCAGCAGCGTACTATTCCATAAATCCAAGCTGTGTTCAAAGTTCAAACAACAAGAAGGATTAACAGATTACTCCATAAATCCAAGTTGTGTTCAATGTCTGATATTCTCTTACTTAAATCATAGACATTGATATTGATGAAAACAAGAGGAATCAAGGAAGCTTACCAAAGCATTACACCAGAAGACAGAGAAAGCTTCAGAAATGGCCATAGTTCATTGAAGGCACTTTTAGAGAAACCCCTCCATGATTCTTTACACCAACCTCCAAAAACATAGATGTGTTGTGCAAAAAAGACCAAGGAAAGAGAGACAATCATTGCAACCATGGCACCAGGCACCCCCCTATTCAACTTATTAACCATTAACCAAGATAAAACCATATTGACCAGAAATGAGATGACAGATACCCATCCAACTATCATGATCTTGAGTTGGGCTTGTAAATACATTTGTGTGGGTATTCCAACCACTTGGAAGTAAAAAACAGGAAGGAACCACGGACTCAATTCTCCTGCAACTTTGGATAACTCCTCTACTTGACCTAGAAACCTCAGAATTGGAGTTGTGAAGATGAAAGCAGGAATCAAGAAGATGGAGCCAGTGAGAATAATAATCCATGACTGTTGCAGGTAGATACCCATCATATGATGTTGTCCTGCTCCAAATGCCTCCCCACATACAGTTGGGAGGGAACTACCCATACCTAACTGCATTAAAAATGGAAATAGACTACTTGCATAAACATTTCTGATAACTTCCGCATAAGTTTTATATTTAAAGTTTTCATCTTAAAAATTTGAATGTGAAAGAGAAGACTATTTGGTAGTCATTGTCGGACTAAACTCTCAATATTTCCTCCACACTTGTGTGGCAGTACATGTTGAGGACACATGGAGATTGGAGACTGAAAAAACGCTCTGATGCCATATAAAGTTTCTATCCTAAAAGTTCAAACTTATAGGTGGAGGGACTGTCATGTGTATGACAGAGACTGAAAACTATTTGGTAGTCAAAGTGAGACTAAACTCCTAACACCATACCCCTATATTATTGAGAGAGAGAGAGAGAGAGAGAGAGAGAAGGATCTTACTAATATTCCATCAACAAATCTCAAGATGACAGTTTCGACTAGTGCGAAAGAAGCGAGTTCTATTTCTCCAATGCGACCCATGTATGCTTGTGTAACCATATAGATTCCAAAAGATGCAACCCTGGTGGCAATGGTTGGTGCTGCAATTATCGACAGTGTCTTTACTTCTTCCCAAATCCTATCTTTTAATTCATTTCCATTTTTCTTATTTGAGTAAACTAATCTTTCCTTGATTCCATCCTCCATTTTGTATATTTGCACCTGAATAATTTAATAAATGAATTGAAAGAAAAAAAAATTAATATAAATACAATAGGATTGTAACTTGTGATTAGGTGTCCACCCATTGATTTCCATCAATTCTAATTATAAAAAAGAATAGTTTTGCCTGGTTCTTCCATCCCTCATTTTTTTACTTCTCTTTTCTATCAATCTCAACTCATTAAATTATACATCCATATATGTGGGCTGTTGCTTACACTGTCGGATGAAAATAGATGAACAATATGTAAAACCAAATTTACCTTTTCGTACTAAATTAAAGACTTAATACGAAACCGTGTATGTATAAGCTTTTAGGATAGATGGAACTAGCTATGTGGCAAAATGATGCTTTGAAAGCCTTCCAATAAGTGGAAGGCCGTTTGTAACATGATAATAATAGAAAATCTAAGATAATTTGGGGCATGGTTTAGATTTACATATGTTAAATTTCAGAGCCAAATTAATTAGATACCACTTTTATATTAGCAATGAAGAAAACCACTTTGCAGTAGCATTTAAATTTAACAATTCAAAAGGCCTGTCCTACAAAGTGGACCTTAATTTGCATTAGAATGTGAATTTAACATTCCAAAGGTCCTACAAAGTGGGCTTTTGCCAGGCGTATGATCTTATTCGCTAAAAACGAGGGAATCAAATCGTCTCATGCGGCAGGAGGTTCCTGCGGCTGATCCAAGGGCTTGGGATCAGTCTGGCCGCCTGCCAATACATTAGGGGTGGGCCGGCTGAAATCCGACCCTTGACAGGCGGCAAGACCACAGGAGACGATTTGAACGCAAAAACGAGAAGGCCTTTTAATTAAAGGTAGCAGTGCCTGCATAGCAGCATTGTTGCGGTAATTTCATAAGGTTTGTGCGTTTTATTTTTCAAGTTCATATGGTTCATAGGGTTTATATATGTTATATGTTAGGTTTTATATATTTTAAGTACATGTTGCTACCACTCACCTAAAAAAAAATGAAAAAGAATAACAAAAGAAGAAATAATCCAGTTTTCCATCACCCAATAGGAATATCTTTTACCCGAGGATCCTGGAATAGTGGGGATCGACTACTATGGGGAATTTGGATCCGTCCCTCATCTCTTTCATTTTAATCTTAGATGTGAGGAAAAAAAACACTGAAACAGAAATAAAAGCTCTAATTAAAGAGGAACTTTCTTTCTTTTCTTTTCTTTTCTTTTCTTTTTTTTATTTTAATGGATGATCCTGTTTTGGTTTGTTTTCGGTTTTCTTTCTGGGTTTAATTGTATGTTTTCTTTCCAATTTTTGTAAGCTCCGGTAGAACAGTTACAGAGCTTTCTCTTATTCTAAAACTAAATAATGTTTAAAAAAATAAATAAATAAATATAAGCTTTAAAGAGATTGAATATTACAAACATGTTCTTGATAAAAAAAAAAAACAAAAAGAAAGACGAAGATTGCGTACCTTTGTCTGCTTTAAAGTTTATCTTCTGATTCACTTTACATCTGGGGCTTCTATTTCTTCTTCTTTTTTTCCAGTTCAACCTTGCGGATGAGAGAGAGAGAGAGAGAGAGAGAGAGAAATGGGAGAGATGAAGATACCAAGAGAGAAGATAATTTTTTGGTGACTTGAAGTTGGAGCAGAGATGAAATATTATATGTATGTAGGTTGCTTGACGGAGAGAGACAACCAGAAAAAGAAAAGATAAATTTTGGTAGTGGGACTTTGAGGGTATGGAGATGTAAGACTGCATCACAGAAGTCATTAGATAAATGAAATAGCACCATGGCATAAGCCATGAAGCATGCAATTAATAAAGTAAAACAGGTAAAAATTCATTAGATTTTTGGTTTCTTCCTTAACAACAAAACAGTTACAAAGTAGATTTTATAAAGTTATAAATGATGAGAGAACATTAACTGTATTTTTGTGAGTGATTAAATTATTGAGTGAGCTTTAAGCCATTGGAAAGCATGTTCTAGAAGGAATCACATTCAAAAGGGAGGGAAAAGCATCAATATCCATGCTTTAATTAATTAATTCATAATGAAGTAAACCCATTTCATTCTCTACCCAAATAAAGATTTCAATTTTTTTTTTTTTTGGAAAAATAAAATTTCTCTTTAATGTAAAGTTAAGATCAAGTTGAACAAAACACAAAGGAGAGAAAAAGAATCAGTGGGTAGTTGGGTACCAAGGTTCTCAATCTAGGTATCGGATACTGTATTAGCCATGTCCAACATCAATTTGATGTATGGATTCAACGAAAAGCTGACACGTATATGGCTGACATTGTATATAAAAATATTAAAATAGAATCGTATTGAAGATCCGTCAAATTCAAACCTATATGAATCGACCAATCAAATATCAATTACTTGAACCTTAGTAGGTACTTATTTAAGTCAATAAAATGTTTCACATTAAGGGATTTGTTGCTGAAACATAACACATTATATGCATGCAACCAATATTTTCGACATGCAACTTTTCATCCTTATCACATTGCATGTTTTATGCATGAATAGAATATTAATTAAGTTGGCAGTGTAGGGTACGTAGTCATCTCACTTTATATAATTTTACTATAGGCGATGGTTTTTATCAAGGTATTAATTGTCTTTCATTCAATAGGGGAGGGGTAGTTTTGAGACTATACTTCTTTGTCCGACTATTAAAAATACAACTGTATACAAAACCTTTTGCCGTTACTATATATGCATGCAAGTTTCCACTTCTCTAATTTATTTAGGAAAAATAATACTCTAAGATTGCATCGTAGGGTATGTCCTACCTCTCATTTTTTTTATTCTCTCCTCAAAAAATAAATAAAGCAGTGAAACTTGAGCCTACATCACCAACATAGAGATCATTCGGGCACTTCATTTTATCATATTTAAAAAAAAAAAAATAGTCTAAGATTTTTTTTTTATTGCTTTAAAATTTTTTGTAGCTTTCGGCATAAACTAATTAGTGGTTTCTATTAAAAAAATAAGAAATTTTTCATATACACTTCATTAAGGATTGAAAACTTCATCTAACCCCACAAGATTGCAAAAACCTCATTTACCCCCTAAAACTTTGCTCCGTTAATCAACAAAATCCACTCCGTTAAAAAATTCTCGTTAGTTGCTAACGTCGCGTTGAAAATTTTAATGGACTATAATACCTTTTTAGGCTTATTAAAAGATCAAAATACCCTTTATTTATTTGTTACCCAGTTCATCCAAGAAATTTATACTATTTCAATGGTGTTGATTGATGGTAAATAAAATAATATGATAATATGGTAATCACAAAACCCTAGATCTTTCTTAAACATACTCAGTTTAGAGAACTCATTAGAAAATCTCTCTAATCCTTGAAAGCCTCAAAACCCTGGAAATTTTTCAAGTAACCAACAAAGAACCGATCTAGATTTTCAAGCACTGCTAAGATGAAAAGCAACAAAAGCATCAGTAACATCTTAACCAGCAAGATTTAAAAGAGGAAGCTCACTGCCAGGGTGATCATTAACCCAATTTGTAACATCAGAGACCTTCCCTTGTATCAAGATCCACAGATCGTCACGAGTGTTATGTTTCCTGAGCCCCTCAATTGTAAAATACTTTTTGGTATCCGCCATTAAAGCGAATCAGCAAAAGATAAATAAGAAAATCTTGAAAATCTCCGAAAATGATAAAAGCCGTGAAGTTTTTGCTGTTTTCATCTCGTCACCGACTCACTTTATTCTTCCATGTCCCCACCAACGTACTCTTTATAGGCTGCCCTTCTCTTCTTCATTATTCATGCTTTTATAATTCATTCAGTCCACTCCCTTTCCTTCCCTTTGTCTGGCCTCAAATCATCCCAGAAATCTCTCAAATCCTTCCTGAAGCGCATCTTCTACTTCAAGGACTCCAACAGAGATGACGAGGAACAAATCACACAACCGACAACCCCAATTGTGTCATTCGCCAGATCGTTGCAGCAATTAATCCCAGATAAGACCGTATATGTATCGTCTTAGCCGCGCAAGAGAGAAATCAGAACTCGCGCAAGAGAGAAATCAGAACTCACGCAAGAGAGAAATCAACGAAAAAGAAAATGCTATTTTTGCTTCTACTTGTTGTGTTCTATTTTCTTAACATCCTATTAGTGCCGAAGATAGGAGGCTAGAGATGGGATGCCGGTTGGAGATGGGATGCCGCCGTGGACGACAACGTAGAGGGGGTTAGGGTTTGGGTGAGAGTGAAAAGGAGAGAAACACAGTTCCATTACAAAGGTCAAATTAGTCATTCAACATATTTTTTTAATTTTTAAAATTTTTAATATGAAGGGTAAAACTGCATTTCAACAATTTTGTCAGTTAGTTCGATGTGGTTGAGGTTTTTGCAATCTTGTAGGGTTAGATGAGGTTTCCAATCCTTAATTGAGTGTATATGAAAATTTTGCAAAAAAATATTAGACCCTTTCCTTTTCTTTTGAATAAAATAAATTCTTCAATAAAAAAATTTCCATTCCATTTTCCTATTCTGCCAATTTTAATTCTTTACCAAAAAAAAAAATAATTCAAAACAAATGGAACCTAAATTAGATTGAGCTCTAGAGTATTGTCAGTTCCCTTTTTCTTATGAACTTTCAACATAAAAACTATGGTGAAGAATGGGTTTGGATCCTTTCCTTTTGTTGGAGGGACTCCAATTGTGATCCAGCACTTGGAGTTCACCTGATGCACATACCAATATATCGGTATATGCATCGGATAAACTCCATCTATTGGATCACGGTTGGAGAAATAGGATAACAAGAGACGATCTTTTTTAATGAAGAACTCTCTAGCTGGGTGCTTGGTCACTAGGTGAGGGACCCAGAAAATGAAAAGCACATGAAAACTTTTCCACTATAAGGTTTTGAGGAGTCAAAACAAAGTGAATGTCACATTATTCTTGAAATGAGAATGCATGTCTATCATTAAGAATAGGTTAAAGAGAAAAACATTTCCATTCTGAGCTCAAAATGCAGAATGGGTAAACCAGAATGACATTCTATTAACACATTTTGTGATCCAAGAACGAAATGCATACCAAACACTATTTTATCATCTCAAAATATTTTCTAGACCTAGAATGCATTCAAGAATACATACTAAACGGAGCCTAAGTTAGAAGATCTAGTGTTTATATAACGTTGTTAATATAAGTCTATGCTAATATAATTATTAATGTAGAGACATTAATTTACTTATTAATTAAACTATTCCACACCGTGAGTTTAGTCTCACATCATGTGTGTTTGTATTTCCGTAGACATATCATATATGACATTCCATGAAAACATGCTGGGATAGTTAACTTTTTTATGTTGGCGTGCACTATCCTTGTCCTTAATTACCCAAACAAAAATAAATAAATAAAAAACTTTTTTTCAACTATTCCATGACTAATTTTTTTAAAATATTCCATGACTAAAAGTAAGACAGGTATGAAGGCCACACATCTTTCCGACATTAATTTATAAATCATGCAAGGGGAGAGGTTTCTATCTTCTGATACACTCGTTTAGATGTATATATATTCTTAAGAATAGTTAATTATATCCTAATTAAATCGGTTATCAATCTGTATTCAAGATATGTTTCCAATGTTGGTTCTTCTTCTAGATTGAAGAAATTTTGGGATTGTTTATTGTAAATCCTAGTGTTTCTCTCTGTGCTCGCAAACCAAATCTTTCTGACTAGGGAAAAGGGAAAACTCGGCCAAAAGAAATTGAAGCTTGGACCATATTAGAGGCTACTTTAAAGCTAAAGTGGTGAATTTAAATGATGCATCAATGTATTTGGATGGTTTAAATATATTTACATGTCGAACCAATTGAAACACTGAGGGAGCATCTCATGATTCGTATATATATAAAAAGTTCACAGGTCGTGTAAGGAGAAGAGAAGGTGTGTACATTTTTTTTTTTTTTCTCTTTCTTCAGTTATTTGAACAAGTTAGATCTTAATTGATCTACTATGTTCTCTTCTTTTTTTCCCGTACATTTATATTTCTCCATATATTACTGGCGAGAAATTATTAAGGTCTTAAAGATACATCTTAGGATGATGGCAAGATCCAACGGCTGAGACGTGCCATTGTCTTGTCAACCTATTCAAAAGGTAGAAAAAACAAATTAGTTATAAATAAAATTAAAAAAAAATTCAGCCTTGTTAACTTAGAGAAAAAAATAATAGGGTATTTCTGTTTATTTTCTTTAATTTGAGTCTATTCAATACAAGTATTTCTCTTTGTTGAAAAAAAATATATATTTTACCTGAGCGTCCCAATCAGTTCTCCATGTGATATAAGCAAGTACCACCGTTTGTGCTGCTAAACCAGATATCATTCCAATCCAAACACCCTAAAGGTAAAGTTAAGGAAAACAATCAATTCAAGTGAGTTTTAACATATCATCCTAATTCATACGTATTAACCACATGTCAGTTTTCCATCTTGACCACATGTCAGTTTTCCATTAGATCCGTACATCTGATTCAATCAGGATTTAATTGGTTTTAGGCAAAGTCAATAATACTTGAATTTAAAACTTTGAAAAACAAACCCAAAATACAAAGAAAACAATACATATGTGTTTTACACAAAACAGAAATTCAGAAAAAAAAAATCCTAATTAAACTGTGTGTGTAATAACTCAGCATGCCATTCCTATTAAAATTCCATTTAGTTTTTCAGTTTTCTTCGGTCTTCGTTTACCTAGGTAAAAATCAAGTAAAAGAAAATTTTACAAGTAATATTCTATTTCTTATACTGTTGTCATGTAATAATTCTTTTTATGTGGGTTTTTACCTAGAAATTAACAAATGGGTCTCTTTAGTTCTTTATGAAAAAAGAAACCTAGACTGCAAGTACAGTAAAGTTGTTATTACTGTCCCAGGACAATTATAAAAGTCTCAAACAAGTATAGAAATCCTCTCTCGCAGTTCCGGCTGCCAAGGGGATTTCATCCATCGTGTCGGCTGAACTCCAGCCTTTGGATCAGTCGACAGTTTCTGCTGCCACAAGAGACGATGTGGATCCCCCAAACATTGTTTTGTTAATATTGACAAACTTTATTTTCAAATTTTTTTATAAATTCATTATTATTATTATTAGTGGTGGCCGGTAGTACATAGTTTTGCTACATAAGTTTTATGGACATTCTCGATTGTGAATTTTCAGTCTAATTGAAATTTGACCAGTGAACCAAATCAATAAAAATCGAACTCAAAGAAAAGGGTGCAAGAGATTAGAGAGGGATGCATGGACATGCATAGAAGGATAAATTATTAATTTTATGGCTAAAATTAGATATGTGACCAACCTAGCTAACACGTTATTTAAATATCCAATTGTCAAAATTGTCATATCAACTTTCTAGCTATATGACACAACTTGGTACCCGTACAAGAGTATGCATTTGCCGAACAAAAAAAATTACTTTGCCCTAATTCTTTTAGATGGTTTAGAGCCTAGATCAGACAAGATTGAAGTTTTGACGATGATAAAACAATCTAACTGATATGGTTCTAGAATCTGGATCAGTCAACCTCTTAGGGCCCATTTGATAAAACTTTTACTTTTAGATTCTAGATTCTGGTTCAAATTTGGATTCTACTCCAAGCTACTCCATGATTATTTTGTAGTAGAAACTTGTTTGATAATGTAATTCTGAAATAGATTCCAGAACATCTTTGGATTAGAAAAATGTTTGATAACACACTATCCCCCAATCGAAGTCTAGAAAAACAATTGTGGTGGGTGGTAGTGACGGTGGTTGTGGTGGTGGCAGCAGCAGTGGTGGCGGTGTTGGTGGTAGTGGTAGAGGTGGCAGTGGTGGCGGTGGTGGTGGTGCCGCCGATGGCAGTAGTGGTGGTGGTGGTGGTGATGATGGAAGTGGGTGGCGGGTGGTGGTGGTGGTTGTGGTGACGGTGGTGGGTGGTGGTGACAGTGGTGGTGGTGGTGGTGGTGGTGGTGGTGGTGGTCAAGTGAGAGTCATGTGAGAGTCGACTCTTTTCATTCTTCCAAAAAATTGATTCAACAGTTTGGAGCAATTATTTATGACTCCAAAATTTTGGATTCTAGAGCCATTCTAAATCTAGTTCACTCTATGAGAGTTGGAATCCAACCAGACTTATCAAACGCGCTTCTACTCAAAAATGACTCCCTGGGAGCCAGAATACATAGAATCCAGAAACAGAAGTTTTATCAAACAGGCCCTTAACCTTCTCTATAGTAAATTCCCTCTTTCCTCTCTCTCTCTCTCTCTCTCTCTCTCTCTCTCTCTCTCTCTCTCTTCTTTCATCTTCGCCAATTAAATATATTTCCTTCGTTTTTTGATTGTTAATTACTTTTGCATTGCCATGCATGTATAATAGCCTATGCAAGGGCATGCATGTGTTTGTGATTGATCATTTCTTACCTTAACTTGGAGATGGAATACATAACCAAGAAATATTGCTAAGGGAAACCCAATTACATAGTTGCAGAAAAGGTTCACGCTAGCAACCAAGCTTTGCCAACCAGCACCAATGGCTACTCCTGCTTGAGCAAAGATAGAAAACAAAATTAAGAAAAACCAAAGACAATATACAGAAAATTGATCAGTGATCATTTGATTACATATCTTATACATCTTGTGTACAATTTATCTTAGATTATATATAAAGTCGTCCAAGGTCTCAACTTGATGTCTGTTAGGTAAAAAGGTCTATCTGATGTATAAAGCCAAACTGATATTAATTCCAGTTTTAATGTGGAGTATTCCTAATACTTTCTCTCACATGGTATCCTTTATGGCCAACGCACACTGATGTACTATTAGTGGGTTTGATGCCATGTAATATAGAAGCTTAATTAAGCAATTAATTAGGTGGGAATTAAAAATCCAGTTATTAGATGTGGGATATTATTCCCAATAGCTTTTAATCCAACCCATAATCACCATTCTCGCTATGAAGTTTTGCTACTGATGCATTGTGTAAACCATAAGCTTTGATGTTTTTATGGATAACAAACTACAAACTACAAACTACAAACTACAACATTTTTGAAGGGTTACATGAAAAGAAAGCAAGACTTGCCTGAAAATACTGGTTGAATGCTATTGAGCAAGATAATCAAAGCTAGTAAGACTGAGAGGCCCGACACCTCTTTCGCGACTTCGGTGCTACTTGTGAATGCATATGATATGGTTTCACTGAAAACCAGAGCTAGAATGGAAAAGATAACACCTACAGTTAATGAAATACTTAAGTTTATTTTAATGGAAAACTTTGCTGCCATTCCATCTCCTTTCCCCAGCTCATTGGCAACACGCACACTGCAAGGGAACATAACGAAATTAATAGTTAGAGCTGTTATATACATATAGGGATTTTCTTATTGACACTTCCTAAGCTATCAAATAATTTTAAACTTTATTTTTTGTCCTCTTACTATATAGTACACTTGTTTTTTTTTAGTGAAAATAATTATTGTCATTTCACATGTTCAGTGAATAAAGGTCCCACACAATGTCAACTCTTGAACAGTATGTCATCATTTTCAACAGAAAAAAAAATTGTGAAAAACCCATTTTACCCTCAACTTAAAACACTTTTGGGAATAAAACCATAAGTAATTAAAAAAAGAGAAGAAAAAGAAACTTATATTTAGAGATCTAGAGAGAGAAACCATACCTTGCTGCACCTGAGAATCCAGTGGATATCATATATACCCAGGCAATGATGCTGAGGCTGCAAGATAACTTATATTTAGAATAGTATCATTTGAACTCCCAAATCCAACACATAAGAGAAGAAGAAAAGAAGAAAGTTAAAGAAAAACAAATGCAAGATAGATGCATTATTGATCTTCTTCCATACCAAATCGAGAAGGCTGATACAGCGACTTTAGCATTTTTCATGTAGCCTACTAATAAAATGAGCACCGCACTGTTCCATATCTCAAAGCTGTTCAAAAACCATTGTTTGTTGAAGTCTCTTTAAATATCAAAAACTCTTAGACTCTGATTGGTCGCAAGGGGATCAAAGGAAAGGGAAGTGAAATTTTTAAACTTAAAAATGAAACTTTTGTAATCATTACAGTACATGCTATCAAATGACCATATAACTAACCTTAAATAATTCCATACTTAGTAATAAACTTACACTTTACTTTGCATCTAAAAAAAAAAATCCCTTGCATTTGAAAAATAAAATAAAATAACATCTAATAAATACCATTACTAAATATGGTAATAAATGTAAGTAGTTTATACAATCATGTTGTGTTGATAGCTATACAAGTTTCCTTTTTAGGTTTGAAAATTTTCGCTTCCCCTTCTCTTTAATTTTCCTTGCAACCGAACTGAGCCTTATAAATAACTATGGTATAAAAGGACTTGAATCTTGACTAAGCTTACCAAAGCATTATACCAGAAGATATAGAAAGCTTCACAACTGGCCAGAGTTCATTTAAGGCACTTTTAGAGAAGCCCCTCCACGAGTCTTTACACCAACCTCCAAAAACATATATGAATACTGTAAAAAGGATCAAACAAACTGACACAGTCATCGCACCCATGGCACCTGGGACCCCCCAGTTCAACTTGTCTACCATGATCCAAGATAAGATCAAATTGATCACAAATGAGATAGCGGTTATCCATCCAACAACCATGATCTTAAGTTGGGCTTGAAGATACATTTGTGTGGATATGCCAAGTATGTGGTAGTAAAGAACAGGAATGAACCATGGACTCAATTTGCCTGCATAGTTGGATAGCTCTTCTGTTTCACCTAGAAGCCTTAGAATTGGAGTTGTAAAGATGAAAACAGGAACTAAAAAGATAGAAACGGTGAGAAGTATAATCCATGACTGTTGCAAGTAGATGCCCATCATATGATATTGTCCAGCTCCAAATGCCTGACCACATAGAGTTGGGATGACACTACCCAAGCCATACTACATTAAAAATGAAAATGCAGTACTAGATTAAAATTACCATGAGATCCACATAAGCTATATAACTAGCAGAAGATGCAAACTAATAGCATATATATGTACCAGTATTCCATCCACAAATCTCATGTTGGTGGTTTGAACAAGTGAGAAAGAAGCAAGCTCTAGTTCTCCAATGTGTCCCATGAATGCTTGTGTAACCACTATGATTCCAAATGATGAAACCCTTGCAAGAATTGATGGAGCTCCAATCACCCATAGCTTCTTTAGTTCATCCCAAATCCTGTGCTTCAGGTCATCTTCATTTTTCTGATTTGGGTCCAGCAGTCTTTCTGTGTTCCCATTCACCATATTCTTATTTTCACCTGGTTAATAAATATAAACATGCAGAAAGGAAATTCACTCTTTTTTTTCTTTTTTTTTTTTTGAATAGTCATTAAAAGATGATATAATGTGCCAATTCAGTTTGTCATGAAGATAATCAACATTAATTTTTCTACCAAAAAAAGAAAAGATAATCAAGCAAAAAACAGATGATTTGATTAGAGAATATGAAATCGATTTGTAATATTTTCTATCTGGGTCTCTTTTTTTATTTATTTGCTGTGAGAAGAAAGAAAGACTATATTAAATAAGATATATAGAAAGTACTTTAGATCTTATTAACTTGACATTGACTGTTGGAATCGGTGGTCCATCGAATCGGCGTAAAACTCTCATACCCTTTTCATCTCAAATACCAAAAATACTTTTATGTATATTGTGTTTCTGTGATAGCCTAATCAGTACACAAAAAAAAGAATCGATGTCAAGAGAACCCTAACACTAGCTGGTGTCAAATAGAAATACTCTTGATAAAATGGCTTCCTTAAATACATATTAAGGTAAGATACATTGTGAACTAGATTGTGCCAAGTTGGGACTAATTTAGCTAGCCTAATTCAACAAAACCTCAACCCTAATCCAACCCAAACTAGGTTGAAGGAGCTGATCAATATTTACCTTAATCAATGTCAAGAGTCATGGTTCTAAGAATCTGTATCAGAGCGGTCAAATCAGCTGATCCATTCACTCATTCAGTATCGTCTAACTAAGACCGATCCCGGTCTGGTACCGATTCCCATGCCACGCATTTAATTAGCTCCCAGGATTGGATCGGTCCCCAGATCCAATCCTCAGGACCTCATCCTGCATAAGGCTAGCCCCATGGATACAAATTAATGGACTAGGATGGGCCCACTATCAGATCATGAAGGGAGCCCTGGACTCTCAATTACTTTTTAAAAGTCTTCCCACTCAATTGTCCACCATAAAGGTTCTATTCAGCACCTTTTAATGTTCGGGCAAAAAGTTCAACTGGCAGCACGTAGTATACCCTTCACGGACCCTTCACCATCCATACCCAGTGGTGGGTCCCATGAAAGGTACGTGCGAGATTGTCCCCGTTACGAGTGTTCCAGAGGATTACACGTAGCCCTTGACTGATTCAAGGAAGTTATGAGCTTTTGCTCCGTCAGTTAAAAGTTTCTGTTACAAGTACAGAGACGACAGAAGAAGAAGAAGCAGGAGCTTTAAGCTTGAAAGAAACTGAAAAGATAACAATACCAATGTAACAGAGGACTACACGTACTCCTTTACAGATTCAAGGAAGTTGGGAGATTTCTCCGTCAGTTTAAAGTTTCCGTTTTTACAAGTACAGAGAGGAAAGAAGACGAAGAAGAAGAAGAAGCACCAGCTGCTTGAAACTAAAATTAAAAGACCTAGAAACTTGAAAGAAACTGAAGATTACGTACCTGTGTTAGCCTGCTTTAAAATTATTTCTGATTCGCTTTAGATTTGTTGCTTCTATTTCTCCAATTTTCTTCGATCTGCTTAAGCTTTTCAAGCGAGAGAAATGGAGATGAGAAATGAAGAGAAGAAAGCAATGAAGATATTGGAGAAAATACGACAGCAGAAATTAAAGACGTTTGAGTATTTAATTCAAAAGACTGTAGGTGAGAAACAGCAGAGATGGAAATCATATTTTATAGGCAATTTATGGCCGATTGATGTAGAGAGCTGAGCATGAAGAGACATTTGGTAAAGTGTTTCATACCTCGTTGCATCGATTTAATTGGTCGAACACTCCATCAAACCTCATTCAGTGGTCTGGAGAAGAACTCCCACTACCTTCCCTAAAAAAATGTAAGGATAAAGGTTACGTTTGGTAAGTTGTCTTTTGTGAAAATGTAGAATGGATATTCTATGATATAAGAATGAGAATGTATAAACTATTCTTCAACTTGGATACATTGTGATACATACCAAACACAACCTAATAAGTGAAAAAGACTTGAGGGGTCAATTTCTGTCCGCACAGAATTGATCTAAAATCTGGACTAACTTACACCGTTTACTAAACATGTTGGGTTCAGGGCCAAACTGATTATTAAATGATCATTCATGGTGCAATGGTGCAGCCTATCAATCGCCGGACCAATTATAGATAGAACCCATCATCAGTCGATTAGATTACCATTAATTGCCTAAAGGTTAAATCCCCAAATGCTTAAACCCAATTTGTCTCATTTCTCCTTTTTCAGATTTTAAGTTTGTCCCTTTCTTTCTATCTATTCCTAAAATAGACTAGTTTGTTGTGATTCTAGAATAAATAATGACCACTATAATAGAAGACGAGCCAAGGGTTGTGTTTTTTTCATTTGTAGACTGATTGACGGGGTTGGGATGATTAGGATAAGACTAAACAGAACAACTGATTATAGACTGGTTGATTTACATCATTGAAACTCGTTAATAGACCGAATGACATAAGATTGATTAGAGACCGAGACCGATCTGACCGAATATAAATGTGTGAATGTCTCGTAAATGAGGACCGATTAGTTAAACATGTCAGTCATGGTACAAGGTATTAAATTGGTGGTGACCCGACCGAGACTGACTAATTAACATCCCTAATAAAACCTACCACTAGCCCTATCCAATCTAGTCAAACCACTTGATCATCACCCCCTCCCTCACTCGGTCTATTGGTTCAACCATTGAATCTAGGCATTTGGAAGAGGAACTCTCTGGTTGAAAGGGATAAAATTATGACAAGTGCTTTTGATCCCTGAGAAGAGGTACATCAGTTTGTCTTTAATAGATCGGGTAGATCTCAAAGGGAAACTTTTACCCTGAGGAGCAACTCCACACTTAGAGTGCAGATCGAACGATTATTTTATATGCATGGATCTTTAGGTGACCCCTAATCAAGTCTTTGGATTCCTTCATTCACCTTGTAGGCTTAGTGTGATATCTTTTTTAGATCTTCTTTTCTTTTAGGATCTTCATGTTCTTCATTATCCCGAGGGGTTGTGGGTTTTACATTAAGTGTTGCTTGGGTCCTTCCCCCATCCTCTAGGAAAGTTTTTTGTAGGATAGAAATCCTCTCTTGTGGATTGTCAAGGGTTGGATTTCAGCCAACACACATACCAATGTATTGAAATGCACGACGACTGAAATCCAGTCCTTGGATCAGCCGGTAAATCCTCCTGCCGTAGAAGAGGATGTGGATCCTTTCTTGTAAGGCTCCTCCGCTTGAGAAGATCTGATATGTTTTTTTGTTGTCTTTTTTTTTTTTTTTTTTTCTAATAAAACCATCCAAGCATAAAAAAAATCCTCTCCACTCACCCCTCCCTCACCGATTCCCCGAGTTTATTCCAGTCGGCCCCAAGCAGGGTCAAAGATCCGAGTCGGTTATTGATGATGGAAATGAAATCGTTGTTATATAGAATTTGCAACCTTCTAGCTAGCTAGATGGTATACATGGAAGTGATCCAATTCTGCCCTGCACGATTCCATACAACCAAATACAGGCTAACATTCTTTGAATGAAAACAGTTTTTTGGGTACAACAGTAATTTCCGTTTGAATGGTAATTGAAACCCATCATCAAACAACAATTTGCAATTCTTCTACCCCAAATATTATTAAAAAATAAATAAAAATGTAATTTGTATCCTGGACTGGAGGCCCATAGGCCTAGGTTAAGATTGGGCCTAACATTGAGAGGTATAACCAGTAGGTCCATTAAATGCCCAAACATATTTTCTGATCTTTCTCTTTGCAACAACATCCCCTAGGTAGCCAGCCATCTTGGACGGTGGGCTTTGGGTCAAAAAATGGGGGACGTTTCTTGTCAAATTGTGTGGATTCTGCACTAGCGGGTCTAATGGGAGGACAAGTACAAGGATACAAGAGGATGGGTAAAGGGTTATTTCACAGGCCATGTGAAAAGGCGTAAGGGGACACCACGGGACAAAAAACACAACTCGATGAATTTAATAGATCCTTTTATAGAAGGCCCAAACGACCAACTAGTGACATTGAGGATTTTTTCTAAAAACAACAAATAAATAAATAAATAAAATAGAAGGAAAACAAAAGAAATGCTCTTGGGAGTACGATTGCACATTGTTACATGCCTTCTCACATCCTTCATAAACCGTGATAGGATCCGCATCCTCTCCTCCCAGTGGTCTGGGAGGACAGTGGCAACTATCCCGGATGATTGCCACGTGGCTCTCAGTGAATCCGAGACCCACATCTGAGCCGATACCCAATCGATAAGCCAAGCCTACAGAGGGTATCGACTCGAACGTGGGTCTCGAATTCACCGAGAGCCACGTGGCAACCATCCGAGATAGGTTGCCACTGTCCTCCCAGAAGTTCTGGGAGAAGACGATGTAAATCCAACCATGATATACTTCCATATGTATTACCAATCATATAAGATGCCAATAATATCCGTCTCGATTTTTGTTTCCCAACAAAAAAGTAGCAATTTTTTTTTTTTTTATGATTAATACATCAATTTAAGATGTCTCATGACATGGATGCTTCTTTTTTTTCTTTTCTTTTTCTTGTTTTTTTTTTATTTTCTTTTTCTTAATGACGGGTTTCCAGACCTTTGGCCTGACTAATCCCGTTGACCCATATTAAACCACAACTGCATGGACCGGATCATTCCAGGGTTGAATGAGAACCATTTCACTTGCACCCATAACACCCCGTGTGAATAGCCCCAAGGAAGTAAGAAGAATTAAACTCAATACCTTCCGCTTCTTGAGGCGTAGGCTCCTTGGCGATGCAATTACCCCTTTGGGGTTCATGGTACAGATGCCTAGTTTTACCACATGGAATGGTCAAATCACAAATTTCACCATGTCAGATTTGAGACCCAAATCCAGTCATTTATTCTCTTATGCATATATGCCTATTATCATAAACTTATGGGCTTACCCCACCTTAAACAAAGAAACTAATCCATTGGGTCAGCCCACTATGGAGTCCAATACCTACATACTAGAAGATCTTACCTACTAGAGTCGTCCACATTTGCATAGAAATGAAGAAGACTCTAGAAAGGAAATTACATATTTAGAGAATAGTAGAGAAGTACCTAGTAGTATAGAAAGTTCTAGAGATAGTTATAGACAATTCTTTATACCATTGGATTAATAACACATGTACAAATCATAGTCATAGATTTGTAAGGCCTCCAAGCATAAATAGGGGTTGACCACCTTCATTTGAAACAACAAGAGTTGAACATTCTCAAAGCATTATAAGCTTCCTTTCTAAAAGTGTTTATTGTTCTCTCTCTCTTTGTGTGCTAACAAAGTTTAAGAGTCTTAGCAACAAGGGAGTCTTGAGTGAGTAGGCTGACTTGTGTAACGAATACGAGGGTTGCATGAGTGCCGCACGGGCAAGTTAGCTTCTTAAAAGAAGAAGTTTGTGACAAGTGGTATCAGAGCCAAGTTCGAGAGGGGAGCTATGGCGAGACCCGATATCAGCAGGATGCTGTCCGATGAAGGTTCAGAATTGGAGGCATGCCTAGATCAGTTGGAGGCTACCATGGCCAATGGTGACAAGAAGATAGTCGACTGCTTTGATTCGATCAAGAAGCTTAAGGGCGCAATGAAGATAACATTAGACGAGGTCAAAGAAGATTTTACCGGAGTAGTGGATTCACTCAGAAAAGAGATTGATAACTTTAGAGTTGTCAATGAAAACTTGAAGGCCAAGATCACCGTGCTGGAAAGAGCCGTGGCCAATGGAGGGCCTAGCCAAAGGGAGATCCCTAAGCTTCGGATCCCTAAACCTAAACCTTTCAATGGGATAAGGGATGCCAAAGTTTTAGAGAACTTCATTTGGCAAATGGAGCAATACTTTAAGGCTTCCAAGATGGAGGATGAGGGCGAAAAGGTAAGCACAAGTGTCACACCCAAATTCTGACTAAACTAAAAGTGTGAGTAAATCGTCTCCAAACCACGGCTCACACCAGGATCTCAATAGACCGTGTCAACAAAACATCCCAAGCAAACCAACCATAATCAAAGAGTAATAAATAGCAGCGGATTTGAATAAATAAATGAACTAAGTTTACTATTTGTAAGTTAATAATTATCCAGTTATGCCATCATCTACAATCATAAATAATAATTGAAAAAATTACACAAACACCTCATCTACTGTTGTGAAACTACATAGAACTATCCTGTCTTTACAAAAGCTACACAGAATATCCCTCTAACAATGCTATCATACAATCTCACCCACACCGTTACTTTCAACTTAACGGTAAAGGGTCAATTATTTTAAGATGAAAATACCCTTAATGAATGACACCTCTTCTTCTTCTCGTCTTTCAACCACTTTGGGCAAATGACGTGAATCAAACTGATATAACTCCATCACTCGTGCTATCAGTAATCTCCACATATAAAAACATAGTAGGGTTTTCCTTTTGTTTTCTTCCATATCCCTGCAAAGTTAAGAGATTGAAGGAAGAGCAAGAACAGAACCGAACAGAGCTTAAGAAAGAAGGAAAACGACAAATAGAAACTAAATCTGGAAACTTATTTGAGTCTAATAAGAGCAAGACGATTGGAGACTTCATATCTGCTGAATCCCCTTTGTTTATTGCTAACTACCATTACCGCATACTGGTTCGGTAGAGCGAGACGAATGGAATGAGGTGAAAGTCATTCAATATCTCTCATTCCTCTTTCTTTCCGTCTAAGATTTTGGACATGAGCAATCCTACCCTAGTCGACACTTTTCCTGGAATCTTGGTCTCTGAAACCAGTCCTATTGAGAGAAGCAATTTTTGCTACTTTGCAGAAACCCGGTCTTTCTCCTAGAGTAGTTTCAGATCATTATAATGTCTTTTATAATTGATTTTTCAGCCCAGAGTTAATTGGATTCTACAGGAAACTGGGTTACAATTCATCCACTGGATTTTCAGTCCGGTTGAACATGAATTGAGTGAGTTCCAAGGCCTGGATCGAACTCCAGGTTGGTTGCATGTTAACGAGAGTGTTAATCATCGAAAAGATTACAAAATCAATAAACGATCGACTATATTCGGCAAGTTTCTCGAAAAATAACGGGAAACAGTGAGTGAAAAATGTAAATTTTTTACAGGAAATTAGAGGAATTTAGCAATAAAACGAGGCAAAACTAGTGGTTGTATGATGAAAAAAGATAAAATTCTAGCATAAAGAGATAAACTTCAAAAGAATCACTCAAGGGAATAGAAAATTCATAGAAGAACACGAAAATCGAAGAGAGAAACTTAAAAATCATTATAAAACCAGCAAATTGAGCTCCAAATGCAAGAAATCAAGGAAAAAAAACAACAGAGCTTTGCAGTTTTGGAAGATAATAGAAGAATTGAAGAGGAAAACTATACCTGGTAATCTGGGATGAAGATCTGAACTAGAACCCAAGCAGATCTGACCTTCCATCATCAAGGGTATTTTCATCTTAAAAAAATTGACCCTCTGCCGTTAAGTTGAAAGTAACGGTGTGGGTGAGATTGTATGATAGCATTGTTAGAGGGGTATTCTGTGTAGTTTTTGTAAAGACATGGTAGTTTTGTGTAATTTCACAACAGTAGAAGGGGTGTTTGTGTAATTTTCTCATAATAATTTATTACATTGTCTATACCTAACTGGAAAAAAAAATAACCCTAAGGGAACACACAGTAAGAGCACTTGCATGAGGCATCATGTTCGTCCTCCACTGTCTGTAAATCTATAGCAACCATTGTCCCGTACGCTGGGGCAGCCATGAAGTCCTCAACGGTGTAAGCTGCATCAACATCTGAAAAAGAGTATATATATATGGGTAACCTCACAACTTAGCTCAGTAAAGCACAAGATCAATGCAACATACAAATGCATGAGATAACATTACAATTGGGTCAGGTATAACTTGCAAAATGCTATGGTAAGGTTTGGCGGCCACCGCACCTCCATGCACGAGAGTGTGAGCACACCCAACAGTCAGGCTTCAATCCACACTACTGTTGTTGCCCCACATCACTCACTCCGATATAGAGATAGAGCTAGAGTCTGGCAGGCAGGCTGAGCCACCATCCCATGTCCTCCCCTTGATACTCTACATCGCACCAACACCTAAACCCCTGTTGGCAAGGGCTTGCAAGTGGGTTATATTTTTAACCAGTCCTATATGCCATCACAGTATCTATGGCCCTACCCAGCACAGCTCCCTACGACATAAAGATAGGGCTCGAGTCTGGTGGGCAGGCGGAGCCACAATCCCACGTCCTCCCCCTAATACGCTAATCGCACCAAGTCTGCTAAGTTAGACGACGATACGAAAATGTGTAAGTGTGAGGATATATCCAGGGTTTCACTCCCCTTCACATTCCACACACTAACGAAAACATTCGCATGTCTAAACAAACAACATTCCTAGCATATGAATATGCATGAACATATAATAAAATTTAAATAACTGGATGACATGTGAAGTGTACAAGCAACAAACAATAATCACAGAATCAGATATGATCACAACAGTTTACTGTTATTTAGTTAATTAGGGTTTGGGGTCTTGTCCCATACCTGACGCGTGATTTCAAGTCCGCTATGCGTCACAGAGTCCACTCACGCCGTCTACAGGTCCTACAAGATCATATTTATAGATTAAGATTTGGTTGCTAGGGTTCCAGTTGGTCAGAACCAAGTTTGGCCAAGCAAACAGGCTCCCATAAGCATACCGGTGGCAGTACTAGTCTCACTCTCACTATAGTGAGACCGGTATGGGCCTTCGGTATATACCGGTCTCAGTACTGGTCTTAGTATACTACAGCCGGTATGTGCCTGTGGTATATACCGCAAGACCATACCGCAAGACCATACCGCAAGACTTATTGTCCATCCAGTATGTCCGACGGTATGGGTCCGAGAGCCCAATATCCGACCTCCCTCTCTCATCGATCATCGGCTTATTTTTTAGGGTTCTTCCTAAACCATTATAAGGTCGAGATACCTATCTGGTCACCTAGGTTTAGATTATTTCGTCGCATCCTTTTCATAATGGATCTTAATGAAACTAGGGTTTTACAGTTCTAGGGTTTTGGATCATTACGTCGTTTCATGGCTTAAATCCGTAATCTCAAACATCAATACAGAGGTTGAGTACTTACCGGTGTTTATTGAATGACGGTGCTCCCCTCCAACGGAAGATCCCCATCTCACACAGCCTCCTTCCTCCTTATTCCTTCTCAGATCCTTTCCAGACAGCTTCAGGGTTTGAGAGTGTTTGGAAAGGATCTAAAGAGAATGAGTGATGCATATATATAGTGGGAGACCATTATAGAAAGGTCTCCTACGTCTAAAAGGTTTCCTAAACTTGGATTCGGAGTGTGGGACCCGCTGGAGTCAGTCTCTACTCAAGAAATACATACCGATTGCACATACTAGTCTCACTCAGAGTGAGACTAGTATTGAGACCGGTATGTAAAAATTGCATTTTTACACATCGTTTCTCATACCTGGATATCGTGGTTCGTCACCCAGCCTCGCCTTCTGGTCCGGTTATGATTGGGAGACCTGTCACGACGTAAACCATGAGTTAAACTTAGTTTTCAGAGTACGGTTCTTACAACAAGTGTCATGTACCTCACTGATGATGCATGTTATGGTGGTGATGAAGATACATAGATATTGAGAAAGGGCTCTACACTATCTCAACATGGGAGGAATTGAAGAAATAGTTGAAACATCAATTCCTACCTGAAAAGTGGAGTACCTTGCTCGTAAGAGCTTGAAGCGGTTGAGGCACACAGGCTCGATAAGGGACTACGTAAAGCAATTCACAACCTTGATTGTAAGACCCGTATCGTACTAACCCGGTCTTACCACCTTATATCAGGTCTTCCTATATGGTCGGACCAAGCAGATCAAATGCGTGAAGAAACCACAAGGCTAGGTATGTAATTCGATCCATAAATCATCCAATTGAAACGTGTGGTCGCATACCTAAACAGGTGTGGTCGACTACACCTCAAAATGTTGAGACCACTCGAATCTGAGACGTGTGATCGCAGTTTTGAGACGTGTGGTCGACGGATCCTGCGACCCCATGTGCGACCATACGATGGTATAATTGACTCCGAAATTAGGAAACCTTCCTAATCTGAAGGGGGTTCTTTCCTAATCAAAGTAGGACTCTATATGGAGGGTTTTCCTCTATATATATGACGTCCCTTAGCCTTTTTCATTCTTTTATAACTCAAAATGAAAGAGAAAAAAAGAGAGGAGGAGGAAGAGAAGGAGAATTGAAGAGGAAGACTAAGAGAAGGAATTTTAGAGAGAGCTCTGATTCTTCAACAAATTTAAGGTATGAAAACATCCCCTACATCAGTTGAATGTCTAGAATAGATCATGGAGGAGATAGTGATTCAAATTAAGATCTAAATCCTAAGACCATGGACAAAACTCTAAGGGATTTTTGGAGAATGGATTAAAGTGAAGAATTATGTAAAAGTATGAATTTCAAGCCATAGAACAATCATAGGAAGGATCGTAATGATAGGTCAAGGAATCAAGACATGAAAGTATTGGATTAAGAGTGAAAAGTCGACCAACACTCGTGGGGTCGCAGTTTGATCGACCACACGAGGCACATATGTTGGACCACACGTCTTCGGGAAGATTATAGGGAGGGTGTGGTCGCATGTGTGTGGTCGCATGATATGCGACCACACTTATCGACCACACACCCTGTGGTCGCAGAAACTGAGACCACAGGTGTAGCCAAACCTGCGACCACTCAGCTTCTGGAGGTCTGATTGATTCCAGATGGGACATTTAAACACTGTAATTAATGAATATGAACTGTAACTTAGAATCCATAAATTTATTAGGTTTTCAAGTGGTCCAAAAGTGAGTTACAAAGTTTGGAAGAGGAACAACCATCGATCAAAAGTGGAGGAACAACCATCGATCAAAAGTGAAGAAACAAGACCTAAACTAACTGGATAATAATAAACCATTTACTTTATTGAGTCCAATGCCATGATTGATTCTATGCTTGTATGATTGTAATGTGCATCTCACATGTCATCCAATATTCTTGCTATTACTGTTCATGCATATTTAATTCTGTTTATTTATAACATGATGATGATGATGATGATGATGCTAGGAATAGACATGTGAATGTATGTGTGTGATTGATGTGTTGGATGCGAGCAGAGCATCAGACGGAGGACATGGCATGGTATCTTTGACCTCGTCACCAGACTCTAGCTCTAGTTCTATCTCTACTCAAGTCTTGCCCACTAACATCGTCGTATCGCCATTACCTTAGCAGAACTATTATGTCGCAGGGCATTAGGGGAACTGGTCTTGGACCGTGTGGTCTCTAACTCTGCCGGGCGACCTTAGTTCTATCTCTATAGACGTATTGAGGGATGCTGGGGTGAGGCATTTGATACATTGTTTGGCATTAGGATTGGTTAGTTGCGAGTCCAGTTTGTAAGTCCTCGCCAATAGGGGCTTATGTGTTGGTATGGGTAGGGCATCAGGGGAAGTGTTGGCGATGTTTGATCTGGATATTTTAGCTCTATTTCTATTCCATGGTGGGTGCATGTGGGACGACAATGCTGTTTGATCCATTGGATGGATTCACACACTCGTGTATAGAGGTGCGGCGGCCACCAAACCTTTCTATAGCACATTGCAAACTTATAAACCAGACCAAAGATATGAATTGAATGCATGTATATGTTTGTTGCATTGTTTTGTTTGCTCACTGAGCCGTGATGTGTGCTTACCCTTTCGACGTCGAATATTTTTAGTTCTTGATGCAGATCTTACTGTTGAATAATATATGAATGCGTCGATGTATGGACATGTTGCTGCGATGGACGTAGAAGCTGAAGAAGATGCGCATGATTCGTCGTGCGAGTGCAACTCATGTGTTTTTTATTAGCTTAGTTGTTTAGTTATAGGAACATGTAATTGATTATTTTACTTTATTTTATGTCTTAAGGTATATTAGAGATAATTGGACACTTAATTATGCTATTACTGTCAGATACTCAGTTCATTAGTATTAAAGACTTCCGCTATCTTACTCCGAATTTGCTTGTGGGATGTATCTGGTTTAATCGAATGGACACGGCCCATACGAGATCCTGGTTGAACCGTTGGTCTATGGACGGTTCATTACACAATTCTGGTTGGTTCATAATTGGGGTGTGACATTGATGCTAGAATTCACCGACATGTTGGAGAAGGATCGACTCTTCTTCTTTATGGATGGACTCCAGAAGTGGGCAGAATAGGAGGACAAGACAAGGAGTCAAGGATTTGGCCTCTACACTTGTGGCAGCCGAACACCTTGTGGAGTTTAGCAACAAGGTTAGTGACTCATCAAAGTCCAAACAAACTAAAAGCTACAACAAAGGCAAAGGTTGGGGAGAGAAGAAGGATAGCTTCAAAAGCTTCAGGAAGCTAAGCAAAGGTAAAGAGGATCCCAAGAAAACAGGTTGTTTCTTATGTGATGGTGATCATCGGGTGTGAGATTATCCATAGAAGAAGGCCTTGAATGCAATCAAAGTTGACAAAGGTACGTCTGAATCTCGCATGGGTACCATGAGATTACTTAATGCCTTGAGGGGTAGTGAGATTAGGAATCCAAAGCCCCACCAAAGAAAATTAATGTTCGTAGAAGTCAAACTCAATGAGAAAGATACACGAGCATTAGTTGATACGGGGGTGACCCATAACTTTGTTGCGAGCGACGAAGTTAAAAGGTTAGGCCTTAACATTGTGAAGGATTCAAGCCGAATGAAGGCAGTGAACTCTAAAGACCAATCCACACTTAGAGTAGCAAAAGATGTAAATCTTCATGTGGGCACATGGAGGGGTCCTACGAGTTTCTACGTAGCACCCATAAATGACTTCAAGGTGGTTCTTGGGATGGACTTTTTAAGTACCGCTACAACAATCCCTAAGCCATCGTTTCAAGTTGTATGTGTCCTAGACAAGGATGTCCCTTGCATGGTACCCATAGTGCATGAGAAACAGGGGAGGGGAGTAGAATTCATATCTGCCCTTTGACTAACTAAGGGTTTCAAGAAAGGAGAAATCACCTATGTGGCATCCTTGAGAGAGGAAGAGGATATTGGACCCAAGAAGGCCCAACCACAGGAGATTGAAGCAGTCCTTGATGATTTAAAAGGACATAATGCCTAACGAGTTGCCTAAGAAGCTGCCTCCATGAAGAGAGGTAAACCACGAGATCGAGTTGGTCCCTGGTGCCAAACCGCTGACCATGACACCATGTTGTATGTCATTGCCAGAGTTTGAGGAACTGCGGAGACAATTAAAGGGGTTGCTAGATGCAGGATACATTAGACCCTCTAAAGCACCTTATGGAGCTCCAGTGTTGTCTCAGAAGAAGCACGATGAGAGCTTACATCTATGCATTGACAACAGAGCACTAAACAAGGTGACCATCAAGAATAAATATCCGGTTCCATTAGTGGGTGATTTGCTCGATCAACTAGGAGGAGCCAAATATTTCACAAAGCTGGACTTGATATCGGGCTACTATCAGGTGCGTATAGCATAAGGGGATAAACCTAAAACGACATGCGTGGCGAGGTATGGAGCCTTTGAGTTTATAGTTATGCCTTTCGATTTAACCAATGCACCTGCCACCTTCTGCACCTTAATGAACAAGATCTTTCGTCCTTACTTGGATCAATTTGTTGTAGGATACTTAGATGACATTGTGATATACAGTAAAACACTGGAAGAACACATTGTTCATCTAAGGACAGTCTTTCGAGTCCTAAGGGAAAACACCTTGTATGTGAAAAGAGAGAAGTGCAGTTTTGCACAACCTGAGGTGTGCTTCCTTGGACATTGGATTGGGGATGAAAAATTGAGAATGGATCAAGGGAAGGTGCAGGCTATAATGGAGTGGGAGGAGCCCACCAATGTAGCCGAGTTGAGATCATTCTTGGGCCTCGTCAACTACTATCAAAGGTTCATCAAGTCATACTCTAGGAGAGCAATCCCACTTACAGACTTAATAAAGAAGGAACATGAGTAGAGATGGACGGTCGGGTGTCAGAGGGCGTTTAATAAATTGAAGAAAGCGGTAATTGAAGAACCCATCATGGCCTTTCCTGACCATACAAAGCCATTCGAAGTTCAGACCGATGCATCTGACTTTGCGATAGGCGGAGTGTTAATACAAGATGGTCATCCTATAGTTTACGAGAGTCGTACGTTAAATGAGACCGAGTGACGTTACACAACGCAGGAGAAGGAGATGACTGCAGTGGTACACTATCTCTACACTTGGCGTCACTACCTGTTGGGCTCAAAGTTTTTGGTCAAGATCGATAATGTTGTCACAAGCTACTTTCAGTCCCAGAATAACCTCAGCACCAAACAAGCATGTTGGCAAGACTTCTTGGCCGAGTTCGATATGGTGTTAGAGTATCAGCTAGGGAGAATCAACCAAGTGGCTGATGGTTTGAGTAGAAAGGCTGAGCTTGCCTCCTTAAAGTTAAAGGAGTTGGCTAGTATAAGCCAACTGAGAACGAGCTTACTCGACAGGATAAGAGAAGGATTGAAGAAGGACTCCATGGCAAAAAGTCTTGTAGACTTAGCGTGAGAAGGAAAGACTCGTAGATTTTGGCTAGACGAGGGTCTTCTAAAGGCGAAGGGATGACGTCTTTATGTGCCAAAATAGGACAATTTGATGAAAAAACTCTTAGGGAGTGTCATGATACTCGATGGGCAGGACACCCTGGTCAACAATGGACGTTGGCTCTCCTTGAGACATCCTATTATTAGCCGAAGATGAATGAAGATGTTGAAGAGTACGTGAGGACTTGTCTTGTGTGCCAACAAGACAAAGAGGAGAGGAAGAAGACCAAGGGATTGTTAAAACCCTTATTTGTCCCAGAGAGACCATGGGCAAGCATTTCAATGGACTTCATCTCAGCATTGCCCAAGGTGGGAAGATTGGGGTTAATCATTGTAGTAGTCGAGCGATTCTCTAAGTACGCAACATTCATCGCAGCACCAACAAATTGCAAAACAGAAGAAACAACTAAGTTTTTTGTCAAGCACGTGGTGAAGTATTGGGTAATTCCATAGTTAATCGTGAGTGATCGAGACCCTCGCTTTATGGGACATTTCTAGACTGAAGTGTTTAAGCTTATTGGATCAGAACTACACTTCTCTACAAGCTTCCATCCGTAAACCGACGGCCAAATAGAGCGAGTTAATGTCTTACTAGAGGAGTATCTGTGCCATTTTGTGAGTGCTAATAAGAAGGATTGGGTCGGACTTCTTGATGTAACACAATTTTGTTACAACTTGCAACGGAGTGAGGCATCAGGGCATACTCCATTCAAGTTAGCAACGGGACAACAACCATTGACTCCTCACACGGTGGCACAGGGATACACAGGGAGAAGTCCAATAGCATACCAGTTTGTTAAAGACTAGCTGGAGCAGACCGATATAACTAAGACATACTTGGAGAAGGCCGCCAAGATAATGAAGAAATGGGCTGACGAAAAGAGGCGACCTCAAGATTTCAAAGAGGGAGACAAGGTCATGTTAAAGGTATAACCCCACCTGTTTCAAGTGTTCTGAAAGGTACACAAAGGGCTAGTACGACATTATGAAGGGCCTTTTCCCATCATTAAGATAGCAAGTAAAGTATCCTACCAACTTCAGCTACCTACTTGGCTGAAAATACATCTGGTCTTCCACATAAGTTGTCTTAAGCCTTACTATGAAGGTGTGGAGGATCCGACAAGAGGTGTTTCGCAACGTGGCCCAGCGACATTGATGCCATCATTTGAGAAGGAGGTTGAGTGCATACTAGTGAAGCATGTCACCAACAAGGAGGGAGTCCCAACACAAAATGAGTACATAAGCAAGTGGAAAGGACTACCTGAACGATAAGCATCATGGGAACAAGCTGAGGAGTTATGACAATTTGAGGAACATATTCGACAATTCCATTATGAGCAAAATGGCTAAGGACTCGTCGATGACGACGAAGGAATTGGTGGGGGGGGGGATTGTCACAAGCTTATGGGCTTACCCCACCTTAAACAAATAAACTAATCCATTGAACCAGCCCACTATGGAGTCCAATACCTACATACTAGAAAGTCCTACCTACTAAAGTCTTCCACACTTGCATAGAAATGAAGAAGACTCTAGAAAAGAGATTGCATATTTAGAGAGTAGTAGAGAAATATCTAGTAGTATAGAAAGTTCTAGAGATAGTTTTAGACAATTCTTTACACTATTGGATTAATAACACATGTACAAATCCTAGCCATAGATTTGTAAGGCCTCCAAGTATAAATAGGGGTTGACCACCCTCATTTCAAAGCATCTAAGTTTCATTTCTAAAAGTGTCTCTTGTTCTTTCTCTCTTTATGTGCTAGCAAGGCTTGAGAGTCTTTGCAACAAGGGAGTGAGTGAGTAGGCTGACTTGTGTAACAAATACGAGGGTTGCACGAATGTCGCACGGACAAGTTAACTTCTTCAAAGAATAAATCCGTGACACTATGCCTTTCTTCACTATTGGATCTTTTGTGATTTTTCAAGATGGCCGATTCTATTTAAATTGGAACTTGACATGTGATTAGAAAACTTGACATCTAATTGTCTACAAAATTTAAACTCCTGACCTGCCATGTGGCAAAAGCAAACACTTAACCAAGATTCGGTTATGATTTTTTTTTAATATAAATGTTATGTGAATCACAAAGGCTGTGTTCAGTTGCAAGGGGAATTAAAGGGAAGAGAAGGGAAATTTTTAAACTTAAAAAAGAAACTTTTATAATTGTAATACAAAATGATTGCATAAATTATCTAAATTTCTTAATATATTACTAATGATACTAATAAGATGTAAATTTATTTTATTTTTAAATACAAGGGATTTGAATGCAATGAGAACTATAAAGTTAATAACTAAATAAAGAATGATTTGAAATTAGTTACATTTCTTTTAGGTTTTTTTTTTTTTTTTTTTGATGAAAGAAATTAGTTACATGGCAATATGATAACATTTGTTGCAATCATTACAAAAATTAATTTTTAAAGTTAAAAATTTTTATTTTCTTTCCCTTTCCTTCAATTCCCTTGCAACCAAACACAACCAAAGAAAAAAAAAATCCACTTTAGTGCAGATCCGAATCATTCATGTGCATACGGATTGAGACCATTACAAGAGACCATAAAATATAGTTGGGGGAATTAAGGACTCATTTGATAAAACTTTTGTTTCTGAATTTTGGATTCTGGTTCAAATTTGGATTCTACTCCAAACTACTCCAAGATTATTTTAGAGTAGAAACTTGTTTGATAACGTAATTCTGAAATGGATTCCAAAGCATCTTTGGAATAGAAAAAAGTTTGATAACACACTATCCCCCCAATCGAAGTCTAAAAAAATAAATGTGATAGTGATAGGTGGTGGGTAGTGGGTGGTGGCGGCAGCGGTGGTGGTAGTGGTAGAAGTGGCAGCAAAATAGGTGGTGGTGGTGGTGGTGATGGTGGAAGTGGGTGGTGGGTGGTGGGTGTTGGTGACGACGGTGGCGGTGATGTGTGGTTGGCGGTGGTAGGTGGTGGCGGTAGTGGGTGGTGGGTGGTGGTGACAGTGGTGGTGGTTAAATAAGAGTCATATGAGAGTCGATTTTTTTTTCTCTCAAAAAGTTGATTCAATAGCTTGGAATAAGTATTTATGAGTAAAAAATTTTATATTCTGGAGTTATTCTAAATCTGATTCACTCTATGAGAATTGGAATCATAGAGTTGAAATCCAACTAAAAACTTATAAAACGAGCTTCTACTCCAAAATGGCTCTTTGATCAGAATCCATAAAATTCGGAAACACAAGTTTTATAAAGACGCCCTAAAAGAACAACGTATCATACGTGCATGATGATAATTCTCGTACGCCAAAATAAATGGGAGCTTGAGACTGAGAGGGAGGAGAGAGCGACTGAGAGAGAGAGAGAGAGAGGGTATCTCCTTGGATTTATTTTTCCATTTGTCTCAACAAAATAAACGACAATTGATTTACGAGTGCAGGAGAAGGGAAGAATTTGTCAATTTGAGATTAAAACCATCAGCGCTTCAGCAAATTTTAGGGTTTCTGTTTCAGTATTTCATTTGGTTTACAAGCATCGAGTTCTCTCTCAACATCGAAGACAGTTTCACTACTAGAGCTTTCACCAATCTCTCCTTTACAGGGTTTCCGCTGACATTGCTCTTAAGTTCCTGATTCTTCATTCATGGCGGAGGTTATTAACATGCCTGCAGAATCTCTAGATCGCCGCCGCGACCGGCAGTCTGAGACGAGAGAGAAATCTGACGACGAACCACTTCCGCCACCACCACCGCCGCCCCCCAAAAGAAGAGACCGAGACTCGAGGGAGAGAAGAGATGACCGTGACATCGATCGTCCTCCGAGTCGCCGTAGTGATTACCATGACCGTAACAGGTCTCCTCCGCCGAAGGAGAGAGACAGGGATTACAAGCGTCGTATTAGCCCTAGCCCTCCGCCGTATCGTGACCGTCGCCAATCGCCTCTACGAAGGTCTCCTCCGCCACCGCCGTTCAAGCGTCCGAGGAGAGATGACGGTTATGATGGACGCCGTGGGAGCCCTAGAGGTGGCGGTTTTGGACCGGATGATAGAAGGTGAGTGCGAGCTTCTTGTTCAATTTCAAGTGTTTCACATCATACATTTTCCTTTGGATTGAAGCTAATCTAAATCTATTACGGTTATTCTTGTTGGAGTTATGGACCTTATGGTACTGGCATTCGTGGATCGATAAATTGAGTTGGGTAGCAGCGGAGTTCCCTAGTGTGTTGAGTTCTTTCTATGTGGGTATGCTAATATGGCAAGATTTCAGATCAAAGTTGCCAGCATATCTAAAGGAGAAAGTTGTCATGCTTGGGTGAATGATTGTTGTTCTGGAGCTATTACTGCATCAATTGGAGAACCACTGATGGATGGGGTGTAGGAATTGGATTTGGATAAATTATTCGTATCATGCTATATATGACGGTTGCTGAATTGGAAGTAGGATTGGATGTGATGGACTAGCATTGGCTGTCTGGTTTGGTTTCTTCTGTCGACATTTAGGATCTCTAGGATTAAATCCACTTTGGAGGTGAGAGCTGCTATGGCTGTCGAATGCTTTTGAACTCTGGACTGAGACTGTGCCATGTACTGATCAAACTTGGTATCAGTTTTCTGTCGATTTTCAGACTAAACATCAATTGAAACTTAATCATGCTCTAAGACTGAAATATTATTTAAATTACAAAACATTTCAACTTATTAATTTTAAATTCCTTATCTACACCTAAAGAATCCAAACCCAGATGGGTTGGTCCTGGTCCCTTGTGGCCTAGGCTGCCAGATCAGATTGAATAAGTCCAGCCAGACACTTGCTCCTGCATGACAGTTAGGGGTCTGCAAAAATGGTTGTACCTGAATGTGCTTGAGTCCTTGTGAATCAAACTCTTGCTTAGAAAATTTGGCAGCTATCAGTTTAGCAGTTCTAGTCCATTGGAATAGGATATTCTCTAGAGAAGCCACAGATTGAATGTTCATAACGAGTTGAATGTCAAGGGCCACTGTTTATCCATCCGATAACATTAGAAAAGTTGCCAGAGTATAATGTGATTATGTGAATAAAGGCTGTGAAGCTTCTAATGGTAGCATAAATAAGGACTAAAAAATGAAAAGTTAAGAGACAAAATCTCAGTTTGAGTAGAATCTGCCTCCTTCACCAGCTCAAACAAGCCCAATCATTTCCCAACCCAACCATGAACTTTGCCACCATTTTCAAATAGCCTAGGATAGTGAATTGACATTGAAGCTGAGGTGCATAATTGTTTGGATGTGGCTTTGCATGCATATGAACTTTTTGACATGGAGACAATAAGACATAGGAGCTCAGATCACATATTGCAAAAACAATCTAGGAGACGCGTCAGTAGATGGCATCATAAGTAGCTCAGGGTTAGTGGGAGGGGAGTCATTGTATTTGATAGAGAAAGTTACGGTTGGTTGAAGAGTTATGTGTGACTATTGAGGTGCAGCTGGCCAAATAGATGACTGCTTTTATGTCTGTTTGAGATCTCATTTGGTTGGTGATACGAAGATGGGGGTTTGGTTTGCCATTTTGGAGTTTAAGTTTAAGTTTTTATTATTTATTATCAAGTTCTTAGTTTGCCATCCTAAGGTGGCCCTAGTTGATTGTAGAGGGTGAGTCAGATTTATTCATCAGCTTCTATCCTTGGTGCAAAGAGGTCGGTGGAAATATGCTCATCTCATTTGGAGGACAAGATCACTGTGCACGGTAGGAATATCTCGTCCCAGTGGAGATATTGTCCAGATTCGGGCGGCACCATCAGTCTTATCTTGCCTCACAGTTTCAGTTTGTTCAACTTTGATATTCTGTTTTGCTTCTTTATTCCTTTCATGTTTACTTTTGGTGTTCTTGGTTTTTGTCCTCTATAGCAGTATGTAAGTTGGATTTTATAAATATTGACTCTTTGGTGATGATCTTCTTTGGATATATGGCCTTATTGTTATGGTAGTGCAGGTTTGGGTATGATTATGCTGGGGGATATGAACGTGGAGGGGGAAGACCTGGCTATGCTGATGAAAGATCTCATGGTCGATATATGAGTCGATCATCTGGTGGCTTTCAAGGTGAGCCTTCTGGTAACCAACCGTTTTAATTTACCTTTTCTCCTCTTAAACTTTAGTAGAATGTTAACTTCTAACTAGCATTTCAGTCTAGAATATGCGTCAATAAAAATTGCTCCATAGGTAGCTCCTTGATTCTGTAGCATTTGTTCTTTTCTAAGAACTCCTTTCTTATTATTTTCGTTTGGCACTGTAACTATTAACTTTGCTGCCATCGTAGGTATACATCCACTTTGTATTTTAGTTTGATTTGCGCCTTACTAGGCAACTATTGACTGTGACTTGTTCTGTAATCTGTGACCCAATGCAGTTCAGTGCTGTGTTTGTGTATATTTTATTTCCCCCCTATTTTGATTGATTATGAAAGTCTAACAGAAAAGGAAAACATGTTCAAAGAAAGGAGAGAATTATTTCAATATAACAAAATTAGAAAGAAAAAAAAACCCACAGAAGAAGGAAAAGCTACATTTGTTTCTATAAATCCTTGAACATCATATCTTCCAATTAGTAACAGAGAAGTTTGGCACAGTTTCTGAACCTTTTATCTTATTATTTTAATAGATTTCACTAACTTCAAGAACTAATTAGTTGATAGTCAAACTTTGTTATTGAAACCTCTTGGTCTTTTGCGTTAGATAGACATAAGGCTTCTACAGTTATGGTGTATAAACTATAAGGGGCTGTTTGATAAAACTTCTACTCTGGGATTCTTACTTCTGGTTCAAATTTCTACTCCAACTTCAAAAGGATTCAGGAGTATAAGGGATTAGAAACATGTTTGTTAACCTAATTTAGTCATGGACTCTAGAGTGGTGGTGGTGGGTGGCGGATGGTGGCACTAGTGGTGAGTGGTGATGGTTGGTGACGGTGGCGGTGGTGGTGGTGGCGGTGGGTGGGTGGAGGGTGGCTGGCGGTGGTGGCGGTGGGGGGTGGTGGATGGTGGTGGCGGTGGTGGCGGTGGTGGTGGTCGTGGGGGGTGGTGGTGGATGCGGTGGCAGGGGGTGGTGGGTGATGGTTGGTGGTGGTGGCGGTGGCTGGTGGGTGGTGGTGGCAATGGTGGGTGGCGGTGGTTGTTGGTGGCGGTGGGTGGCGGTGGTTGTTGGTGGCGGTGGGTGGCGGTGGTTGGTAGTGGCAGTGGGTGGCGGTGGGTGGTGGTGGCGGTGGTTGGTGGTGGCGGTGGGTGGGTAGTGGTGGTTGAGGATGGTGGTAGTGGTGGCGTGGGTGGTGGAGGCGGTGGGTGGTGGTGGTGGTGTGGTGGTGGTGGTGTGGTGGTGGTGGTGGTGGTGGTGGTGACAGTGGTGGCTGGTGGCTGGTGGTGACAGTGGTGGCTGGTGGTAGTAGTGGTGTGGGGTGGTTTTTTTTTACTCCAAAATTTTACTCAGAAGTTAAAAAGCATCCATTTTATGCTCCAAAAAATTGGATTCTGGAGCCCATTTGGAGCTGGTTCACCCATGGATTCTCCAGAAGTCTGAACCGGGTTATCAAACAGGCTTCTACTCCATTTATGCTCCAGAAGTCAGAATCCAACTTTTGGAGTGTTATCAAACACCCCCTAAAGGTCTTATGTCTTCCTAGTTTGGAGATTCTGTAGATTCCTATGCTATGTGAGTTTCATTTGGTGCAGTTTTACCCTATTTTAGGTTATGGTACGAAATTATTGAAGTTGTGTGGTGAACACTATTTTTAGCATATGCTGTAGATACATCCGTGCCTTTTAGGAATGTTGGAAGTCAGCTATATCTATTTATGAATACCATACTGTTTTCTTGTATTCATTATTTGACTTGTGCATGTGGTATTAAAATGAGTAACAATTGGTGGTAGGACGATGCATTCAAGTTGGCAAGTTGAAGCCTCACAACTGATTTAGTTTTTGGAGGGGTTTTTTTTTTTTTTTGGGGGGGTTTGGGTTGGAAAATTAAGAAAAATAAAAGAAGAGGTGGAGCCATCTTTTGGATCCATTCACCAGGGCATAAATGCTTTTTAATTGAACAAGGTGTGGGCTTAATGGACACACGATCAAGTGAGGTCTGGCAACTTAGGCCTTGTATGGTAATTTTTTCGTTCCAAAATAGTGTTTCTGAGCCAAAAACAAAATTTTTTTCCGTTTCTGTTATTTTATGTCCCTTAAAAAAAAAAAAGAAACGTGGGAATGTACAACATGAGTATTTTTTCTGTTTGTACCAAAATTACAGAAAATGCCTTTATACACACAAAAAAAAGTCCATAATTACAAATTTCCTAATTTCATAATCCATAATTACTTAAAATTCCATAAATACAATAAATTCACATTGCCGAAAGTCTATAAGCAAATGTAACTAGTCAAATACTTAAAATTCACAAAAAAAAAAAAAAGAAAAAAGAAAAAAGAAAAAAAAGAAGCCTTGGTTTCAAACATCAAACAACTTATCCTCCTGAAAGTAAGTAAATAAAACAACAGTCAAGATAAGATTCCATATCAGTAGTAATATGGTCATTTCAAATACAAGATAATGCCACGTGTTGTCTCGGTGAAATGGTTGGTAGCGAGCTCCAACATAAGGGGACTGATGTGGCACACCTATAAGCTGCTCCATTGCCTTCCTATAAATCTCTCACTCCAGATCGGTCAATCTCTAGCACATCATTGGCCTCAGCAATTCCATATGGCTGTTCAGGGACTGATGTGGCACACCCACTAGTAGCTTGCAGCTCCAACCTTGATTTACTCATGTCTTGAATGGCCCTATAGGACATTGTGGAGTCAGAGTTGGTGCTCTTTCTTCTCCTTTCTGTTTTAGGAGTCCTACATGGTTGTGAGTTGGAATTGGTGTGTGGGCTGCAGCTGTGGTGGAGCCTGTTGGATTTACTGCCTCAACATCAGCAGAATGTTGATCAGACTCATGGTGACCCTCCTCATCATTGGAATCATCTATTTGCAAGCAGTTTTATGACCTATGGCTCCATCCCCAGATGCATATGTATCCCAAATATCACACATAGTTCTGGCCACTGTGGAAGACCATACTTCTTGAACATAGCTAGTTCAGGTTGTCCTAACATATATAAATACTCACAGTCAAAAACCTTGGTCATATCGCTCATTTTACCCCTTAAGAAAATGTAGCTACTCAAATGTGTATTATCTTTATGTGCGAATCTCATATGGACTCATCATCAACAGTGCACGCTCGAGTCAAATGGCACCAACCAAAGCCAGAAATATTCAGTACTTTCTCAAAATTCTGTAGTCTTGCTTCAGGTTATTCATCTTGTTCCTCAACTGAACAGACATATATTTGAGACCTGTTTCTTTAACAAACTCATTATGTATGTTTCTCCACCCTGCTTTATTGAAAGTGCTGATAGTTCTATTTCCCTTCTTAGCCTCATTCACCATAAGATTAACAAAAATATCAACAGTTGCAGATGTCCACTGAGCACTTTGTATCAGCTTGTGAATGGGCCATTTATAACACTATGTGATCAAAACAACTGAATAAGTTACACCAAAATTTAGCGATTGCACACCACTATGGAATAGAACTCAAGAAAAAAAACCCCATTCCAAGAATTCAGCAAAACAGCCATCAAAATAACAGCATTTTCCATTAAATTCAAGCTGAATTCCACAAGTAAACAACTATAGTTCTACCACTACTAAGCACGGGATGCCGGTATCAATGCTTCTTGCAAACCCGAAGCTCGTAGACCTTACTTGAAGGGAAGACTGCATTAGCTATTGATACTTTTTTTTTTTTTTGGGGGGGAAATGCAGTTACCTCCCTTGTGGTTTGCCCAAAGTACAAATGCCCTCAAACGATTCAAACAATTCCGAATGCCTCCTCTACAACGATTGCTTGAGTGAAAGAGAAACGTATATATATATAGAGAGAGAGAGAGGGGGGGAGGGGAACCAATAGAGGTGGCCGTTGAGTTTAACCAGCAGACGGCGGATTTAGCAGGTAGATAAAGACAGGGTGGCATTTGAGAAGACGATGTGGCTTTACCTGCGAGGGCTTCGTCGAAGTCGAAGCTTACATCGATGAGGGCTTCGTTGAAGTCGAAGCTTGCAGTGATGAGGGCTTCGTCGAAGTCGAAGCTTTCATCGATGAGGGCTTCGTCAAGGGTTTGGCTTGGATTGAGGTTACAGTGATTGAGGGCGAATTAGATCCTTTTTCTATCAGGGTAAGTCAGGTACTTCACCCTTGAATGGGGTTAGTTTGATCATTACAAAAATATTGGCCATAAACCATCAGCATCTAACAGAATATACCTAAAAGGTTGGATTTAATTGTAATTTAATAGTCGTTGTAGGAAAGGTATTCGTAATTGTTTGAAACGTTTGGGGGCATTTGTACTTCGGGCAAACCACAGGGGAGGTAACTGGATTTTTCCATTTTTTTTAATGAAGACAAACAATCATTTAGTTGAACTTCCATTGTTAATCAGTTGAACCGGCCACCAAAACTAAAAAACAGTTGTACTACCCAACTATTTATCCATTGCTAATCAGTTGAACTTCCCTGGGCCAATCTATTCATAAACACCAGCAGTCAAAACATTCAAGAATTCAACCATTATAGATATTGGGATGCAAGAACACTACCTCAGTCTTTAGCTCCTCTAGGAACAAGCTCTCCTCAACAAAAGATACCCGTGATGCAGAGCCCTAATCAAACCCCTAATCTAACCCAAAAGAAATCGAACCCCTAATCGAAGCTGTCAAGGATTCCAAGACAAGACACACACATACAGAGGAATGAAGGCAGTGGAGAAGAACCCTATGTTGTACTTACGTTCATCCATTGCTGTCCCCAGTTGCAAGGAGAAGAAGGGAAGGGGAGAGGGTGGAGGGGAGAGGGAGAGAGGAGCACCTCACTCCTCAGGTCGGATCCCCCTGTTGCTGCTGATTCCTCTTGAGCGGAACGAAGGTCGGTTGTGGTTGCTCATGATGACGCTACTGCTGCTCCTCTCGGTATAGACAAATATGTGAGACTGTTTGATTTTAAGTTTTATCGGGCAGCGATTTAAGAACTATTTTTTTTTGGGAGAAACAACTTTCTAATAAGTGGCATGTGACTTTTTTTTTTGGGCCCTCGGTGATGCCTTGATGAATATGTGAAGGAGTGCTGGTTGTACATGGATATATTAGGAATTTTTATCCTTGCTTGATAATTTATGCCCTCTAGGGGGGCAAGTTTTACGCTGACAACCCGAACTGGCCCAAACCCGCCCTAAACCCTGGCAGGGTTGAACCCGGCCCAAACCCTGGTAGGGTTGGGTTAGGGCTCAAATTTTGATCAACCCTGGCAGAGTTGGGTTGGGTTATAGTTGACCCTCTGGGTTGAGCCCGGCCCGACCCTATATATATATTTGTGTTTGTTATATCTTTAAGTTATAATTGTTATATGTATGTTATATGACAATTTGTTGTATGTTTCAGGGCCAATCAGGGTCAATCAGACCCTAAATCAGGGTTAACCCGGCCCTGTTAAGGTCAATCAGGGTAGGTTAGGATTAAGCCCAACCCTGTCAGGGTCAGGGTTAGGGTTGTACATTTTTTGACCTTGACAGGGTTGGGCTGGGTTAGGGTTAAGGTTTTGAAAAACCTAGCCCAACTAACCCGGCCTTGTTGCAGCCTAATTGCCCTCACACAATAAGATAATCATTCCTTCTACCAGTCTCCGTGAATTATTCATCCGAACCGAATTTTCGAACAATTCACCCAAATCCGAATCATTCCCATTGCTGCTCGCATATTTATTGCGATAAATTCAGAATTTTTATTACTATCAAAGAAAATGGAAATAATAAATAGAATTTTAAATATTTCACAACCTCTAACGTCAAAGATTGCTGGTCGGGTTTCTTAGAAGATGCCCTTGAGCGTCAGCACTTCCTCACCCTCTTTCAGGATTGAGGGCCATCCCTATTATAAGGGTGGTGCCTCTTTTTACTTTTCATAAAATTTCTGATGTGGGACTATTCACAGGAAATAGTATTAACTGAGACATGACAAGTCAACTACCGTTAGTGTGTCCTATTGGTTTTAGGATTCTGCCATTGATTTATCTGTTTCGGATGTAGTTAACCAATAATGAGTGGTGTATGAATCAGTAAATCTATTCACAAGTCACATCACAAATCCGGTTACTCTACCCCACATGGTACCCATCCTTAACCTCATCACAGTCATTATTCAGTGTAAGTGTGTAACACATTATGTGTAGTATGTAAATATACTATTATATATGCAATCGTTTCCTTTATTCCATGGAGCCATGCCAACAATACATGTATAATATATAGATTTTTCTTATCCCATCTATGCAATTGTTTCATGCCTAATTTTGTTGGCTATAGTTGTTGAAAAGAGTTTTTTGAATGTAAAGATTTCTTAGGTTTCGATTACATTCTTTGATTAAATTCTAACATTAAGGTTATGTTTTGTGGGTTTCGTTGATGGTTATAATTTTGATTATTTATTATTTTTTTTCAAATTTATAAAACTGATGATTACAATTGTTTCATTGTAATTTTATTTTTAATTTATATATCACTTGTATGTTGTAAAAGAATGGTAATTGATTGGTAAGGAAGGATAGATTCAACAAATATTAACTATAAACATCCGAATTTTTAGTCCGGATTTTTTTAGGCAACAAATAATTCTCGAATTGATCTGAATTCAAATTTGATTCTAATTCTGCTTTTTTGACCGAATTTTTGACAGAATTCTTAAATTTGTAAAATGATTCATTCCGAATTATTCTCTTTCCGAATAATTCCTGAGTCCAAATTTGCTAACTATGGTTGTACATGACTATAAGGCATCAAGGTTTTAACACCTAGGCACTCCCTTGCTGGTTTGAGGACATGTCCTTGGGTGCCTCGCCATAGTCCATTGACATACCTTTTAGTTTATTTATTTTTGTTATTTTATTATTTTAACTTCAATTTCTGTGAGTGGCTCTGCAAATAATTTGATGTACAGCTTTTTTCAGGTTAAGTTATGGTAAATTTTTTTTTTTTTTTTTTTTGGGTTCAAATTGGGAATTTATTTCTTTTTCTGTTTCCAGATTGGGATTCTGGTCGTGGTGGTTATGGTGATGCTTCAAACATGGGGAGCACACAAAGGTTAGCATTCATTGTATTTTTAACAGCTTGAAATTTTATGATTATGCTAGTCAGTTCAGAGGGATTCATGGTTACCATTACTGCTTTTTTAGTTGTAGATAATCTTGCAGATTGGTCTTTCTGGCAGGCCCATGAAAAGGGAAAAAAAAAATACTTGATTTTCTCTGCACTCATATGAACTACATGTTATTTTGTCTTCCATTCACTTAGATCCTAAATTTATTTGAGAAGGTTTCATGTCTTATATCGCATTCATACTCAGGTAGGCATTAAGTCGAAGTTGTGGTAAGGTGTAAGGGCTCAAGATATCGCCATATTGGGAACGTACCTTTACCCACATGTCCACATGGTAACCCAGTTGGGTGAACTTTGTAATTTGGTTGAACCATGGAGTTTGAAATTGGAAAAGGATGATCTAAAAGAAAAAGATCTATGAAAAGTGAAAACATTGTTTTGTTCTTTCCTTTTTTATTTCTTTTGAAACAATTCTAGCATTATACTAGCGTGGTTGAATGTTTTGGTTTTGAGACTATTCTAATGGAAGGTGTTAGTGTAATGACATGAAATGTGCTAGTCAAAGTAGTTAGTCTTAATCGTGGGGACTGATGGACTTCTAGTTAGTTTATTAGTTTGCTTTATTAGTTTCCTTTACAAATTAGGTTTAGTTTCTTTTACCAATTAGGTTTAGTTTCCTTTTCCTATTTTGAGTTTACTTTATCTTTAGTTTGTGACTAGGACTCTAATTTGTAGAGTCTTAGATCCTATCTAATAGTTGTTGTTGATTTTTTTTTTTTTTTTTTAATTTCTATAAATATAAACTAGAAGGAGAAGAGCAGCATCAACTAATTCGATTGTCTTCTCTCTCTCTCTCCCCCCCTCCCCACCTTTATTTCTCTTCTTAATTTTTATTTTGTTACATGGTATCATAGCATCTATCACCATCAGTACCAGCCCAATGAACGTAAGATACCTACCAATATTAGTATGCTTGTGACGAAGATAGATAAGCCCTTTGCCTGGAGTTTTTTTTTTCTTTCACATATCTCAATATACGACAATTCGCGCTCCAGTGAGCTTGTTTGGGGGCTTGCATGAGTTGACTGATAACTCCCACAACAAAGGATAAAATTAGGTCTAGTCACGATAAGATAAATAAATTTACCAACAAGCCATCTGTATCGGTGTACGTCAACAAATCAGGACTATCATTAGTCTCAAGTTTCTGATAAGGATCATTAGGAGTATCAGCCAAGTTAGAGCCAAGAAGACCAGATTCAGTTAACATGTCAAGTACATATTTTCTTTGAGAGAGACTGATACCCTTGCTACTACAGACTACTTCAATACCATGAAAATAATGTAGACCCAAATCCTTCATTTGAAAGTGTTTGTTTAAATAGGATTTGACTTCAGTAATACCTGATTTGTCATCTCCTGTGATAATAATATCAACAACATAGACAACTATCATAACAACTTTAGAATGTTGTTGTCGAACAAATATAGAGTGATCAGAATAACATGAAGAGAAGCCATAATGAGTAATAATAGTGCGAAATTTGTCAAACCTAGCATGACGTGACTGTTTAAGCCCATAGATAGCTTTATGTAGCTTACATACTTGAGTAGATGTTTTCCCCTTGTGCAATATAACCTTAAGGTTGCTCCATATAAACCTCTTCCTAGAGGTCACCATAAAGGAAGATATTTTTTACATCCATCTGATAAAGGGGCCAATCAAAGTTGACAGCCAAAGAGATAATAACCCAAACCGAATTGAGACGGGCAACTGGAGAAAGATATCAAAGTAATCAACACCATAAGTCTGAGTGAACCCTTTGGCAATCAAATGAGCTTTAAGGCGTCTCACATAACCATCCGGATTATATTTAACAGTTTAAACCCAACGACACCGGGCAACGGTCTTCTCAGTAGGGAGATCAACAAGAGTCCAAGTACGAATGGAGAGCAAAGCATTCATCTTGGTATTCATAGCCTCTTTCCACCTGGATGGGATAAAGGCTGGAGATGCGTGGAAGGAACAAATGTAGTAGGGAGGTATAACTTATTAATGTGCTATGTAATTGAGACTACTACTTGCACTTGATGCAACCTCTACTTCCAGTTCCAGCATCTGATGCAATCTCTACTACTTGCACGTGTTGCAACTTCTACTACCTGCATGTGATGCCACCTCTACCACCTCTTCAGTTGGGTTGGAACCACCACTGTTGCTGATCCTGTTACTGCTGTTGCTATAATTACTTGGTTTGCTTGGTTCACAGTGACCTATACTGTGCTGCCATTACTTCTACTGTTGCTTCCATTGCTACATTGTTTCAAGCTGAAGTGCTTACATTCCCCCATGCTCTAGTTTGAAGATAGGGGGGAGGGGGGAGGGGGGGGGGGGGGGGGGGGGGGAGGTGTGTTAGCACAATTGACATGATATGTGCAACCTAACTAACTGCTTTGAGTTTAATCCTAATCGTGTGGACTGATGGATTCCTAGTTAGTTTATTAGTTTGCTTCATTAGTTTCTTTTACCAATTAGGCTTCTTAGTTTCCTTTTCCTATTTTGAGTTTACTTTATCTTTAGTTTGTGACTAGGTTTCTGACTTGTGGAGTCTTAGATCCTATCTAATAGTTGTTTTCTACTTTCTATTAATATCAACTACAAGGAGAAGAGCAGCACCAACTAATTCGATTCTGCTCTCTCTCTCTCTCTCTCTCTCTCTCTCTCTCTCTCTCTTTATTTATTTTCTTATTTTCTATTTTGTTACAGAGGGCATTAGTGCATTCCATTTGGTAACTAGTAGATGATAAAATGATATTCATAACTGCACTTTTTCATGATATTTAGATGATGTTTGATTTGCTTTATTTTGTAATTGGTGACACTGATTTAACTTTGTTTTCTTGCCACTAGGGAATTGCCACTAGTTGTTGAGAGTCGAGACATTTATGTTTTGGTTGACTTTCTTTAATAGCTGACTGGGTCTATCTGCCTATCGTTGTTTCTGCAAGTCACCTGGGTTGAATGATCTTCTAATTTTTACCAAATTCTATGTTTCTGATATGGGCTTCTTTGTAGTTGAGCCTATTTGAAGTTTTGGTGGGTTGATTGCAATTGTTTTTCATTTGCTCTTTCAAAATGAATCTTTAGACTTATTTGTTTTTCTAAATGGGTTGTGGGCATTCGTGGTGTTAGGCCTCCTGACTTCAGCTATTAGTTGGTGCCTTGGTGGAGCCTATCCTAATAAATTCTGTTCTAGTTTTTGAGGCAAATCTTGGAAGATACCTGTTTTATTCATTTTTGCCCTACTGATTTAACTCATACATGTTGTTTCTGTTAATCTTCTGATCTCATATCTCATCCGCATAGTTCTGTTACTATTTCCATGACTTAAGATCAAAAAGCTTTGGTTTTCTGTTTTCTATTTTAACTTCCATTCTGTCTTCCCCGTTATTCTGCTGCTAGATCAATTTGCTCCTATATTTCTGAAATTTCTGGCTAACTTGATAGATCAAACCCAACTGGGAAATATACCCTAGCTTTAGCCTGTTCTGATTCATTTTTTCAAATTCCCTCTTTGGTTCTGAAGTGGGGGGGGTGAAGATACTATTTTATTGATTTCCTTAATTTTTCTTATTCTGCCCTTTATTTATGTTCTTATTTACATGTTTCCTTCTTTAATTTATCATTGATTTTTGCTGACTCTATTTGCATGGTTCTGATTTGTTTCCTTAAACTTCTATATCAATTCCTTTTGTAAATTGTATCTTTCAGTTATTTCAATAGGTTACAGCATGTTTTGCCCCAATTTCATAAGTAGGTTTTGTTTTCCTTATTCTACATTAACCGGGCATATTTAGGATATCTGACAGGGTTTATCTGTTAAGAGGGTTTTTGCTTGCTGTCATTGGGTAAGATTCTTCTTCGCTTGCTGCCCCCCTTTGCTCTATTCTCCAGCTGGTGAAGATGGCTCTTTGCTTTTTCTTTTTGTGAAATTTATGCTTTTATTCTCATACAATCCTCTGGTTCCACAATTGATTAAATCTCATATTCTTCGCTTCCTTTTGAAGTCTAGAATCTGCAAATGGCAGTATGGCACTGGTCAGTTGAATTCTTTTTTTGACTCAGTTTGAACAGTTTTGAGCTGTTTATGTACACCATTTTTTGTATTTGAGTCTAATTTCACTGTTAAAATTTCGGAAATTTATGGAGGACTTTTATTTTTATTTTTTTATATTGCATTGCTTACTTCTGGAAATACTATTTTATACCAGTTTTTGGTGCTACTTGGAGTTCTTTAAATATGTGTGCGGACTTGCTCCTGTGCGAGAGCATTACCTGAGGGGATGTGACCATGAATTGAACCAGATTGAAACATTCAGCTGTCGATTTTTATCTAACCATATGCAATCTTTTAGGGATCTCATTTCTTGCTTCTGTAGCATCATCTTTTTTGGTAGTGGCAAATAGTTGGGTGTGAGGTCTACTTTTTTCATTCCGTTAGTATAGAGGATATTCATTTAACAGTAGGCTTGGCCTATTGCGCGTCTCATTCATATGCCTGGCACCTTGGGCCCTGCCTAGCATCCAGGCATATCCACTTCATTGGGTGCTTGCCTTTTTGTATCTTTAGGTACCTGGCTGGATTCAGGCAGTGTTGGTCAGGCATGTGCCTGATTGAAGAAAGGCAGGTTCATGTCATATCCTTACCGTTTCTACAATTGCTTTAATATGAATTGCTTGCAGAATATGTAAATGCATACTAGTGTAAAACATAGTTACCAAAGCATTGCCTAAGGCAACGCTTTGGCGTCCAAGCGTTATATAAGGGTCTGGGCTTTGGGGCGCTTTATGTTATCTACAAAAAGCGGGCACTTGCCTCTTGTTTTGGAAGTGTATGTGTTTGTTTAAGTTTTTGATTTTTTGCTTACATATTTTGGCATTTTTTTAATAATTATATGAATTAAATGTTACTTCTTCATGTGGCTTAAATGTTGATTCTTCATGTAGCTTAAATATTTATTGTTAATGTAGTATAAGCATAATTATATCAATGTCAGATATAATGGATACATATTTAATAATGAGAAAAAAGTAGGGCAACGCCTAGGCAAGCGCTTTGTCACCTAATTGCTTAGGTAGCCTCTAACGTTTTGGTTCACTTTTTCGCTTTAATAATTATGGTGTAAAAGGTATTAGGAGATAACTGTTTATACGTTCACATGTGTGCTTGTGCACCTGCATGCATATTATCTGTCCGACACGAACATGAACTGGTAGCTCTGTGCTAAGAAGCCTTGGAGCCTCCATTGCATTTTTTGCTCTAATCACTCTGTTCTGCATCAGCTTGAATATTGATGGCTAAAATTCATTATATCTACCTCATTTACTCTTATCACTTATTTGGAAAGAAACAATTATATTCCTTTAATTCTATAACATGCTATTCTGGAGGAATACTTGAGATTGAATTCATCTATTTAAAAATTCATTTTTCTTGTTAATAATAAAAAGCAAAAACCTTTCTGTCTTTGTTCAGCTGTGATTTGTTGTAAGATTTTGTTTAAATGTGTCTTTATCAGTCTGGAGACAAATGTCTCCATTATGATCTTATGGGCAAGTGTGTGCTCAAGTAACAGGTTTCCAGGTTTCCACAGCATAGAAGTGTTTAAGATCTTCCTCTTAAAGTGAACTATTAAATGCTTGATTGAGATTGTGTACATCCATGTTTTCAACAGTTCTAGTTCTCAATAGGAGTTGTTTGCCTATGAATATAGTCACATATCAGGCATTTCTTGGATGCATTCTTTCAAATGATGACATTTGCTTTAAGCTCAGAAATTAGGGAGAAGGTGACTGGAGGTAGGAGGAAAAAGAATGTGAAAGAAGATGATGATGTTATTTTCTGGTCAAATTTTTTTTTTTTATCCATTTGGCTTATTTAGTATTTTTTTATTTTGTTTTGTTTTGATGGAGAATCACTTTAGTTTATTGAATATCTTGAACTGATTTTGTGCTTTCCTGATTCACTGACCTTTTCTTTTCCCCTTCATATTGTTTTAATATTCCAAGAAATTTATCTTAGTTATATTGATTTAGCAATATGACCCAGTGATAAATTATTCCAGGGAAGGATTGATGTCATATAAACAATTCATTCAAGAGCTTGAAGATGATATACTGCCAGCTGAAGCGGAACGCAGGTATGTAAATGGAATTGTTTAATTTCTGTGGGTATTGAATAGTTGATTACTGTATTTGCATTTTGTTGCAACATTTTTTTTTTTTGTTTTTTTTGTTTTTTTGATAGTTTATGAACTGTTAGCTTGTAATGACATATTTCTAAAATGAAATAGGTATCAAGAGTACAGATCAGAGTATATTTCAACCCAGAAACGTGCTTACTTTGATGCTCATAAGGATGAGGAATGGTGTGTTTGCTATTTCATTATTTGTTACTTTGATATTTTTTATTTTATGTTTTCTTCACCTCTTTTGTTGATTTCCCTTTCTTAATTTGATTTTCAATGTGGACATAGGCTGAGAGACAAGTACCACCCAACGAATTTACTATCAGTCATAGAAAGGTGCACCTCTACATGGGAAAGAGTAGTACGCTTTGATGTATTTCATGTGCATGTTCATTCCTAGAGTTGCTGGTTATATGGCTATTTATGGGTTGAAAAAAATGCTTAGCTCTGAAGGGTGCTTTTCGTGTGGAAATCAACTATTCTTTACATTTTCTTTGTCTAATTAATTTTTCTGTGTCCCTTGGTATATTTTTCTAGGAGGAATGAAAATGCTCGACGAATTGCTAAGGACTTCTTGTTAGATTTGCAGAGTGGAACGTTGGACATGTAAGTTGTTCTCAGTTTCGAATTCCATGCATACGGGGCCTTGGAGCCTACTAATTTATTCCATTTTATTATACAGAGGTCCAGGTATCAATGCGGCATCATCAAACAAATCAGGACAAGCAAGTGATCCTAACTCTGAGGATGAAGCAGATACTGGTGGCAAAAGAAGACGACATGGTAGGGGGCCAGCTAAAGAAAATGATCTTCTTTCAGCTGCTCCAAAAGCTCACCCAATCAGCTCTGATCACAGACGAATTCAAACTGATATTGAACAAGCACTGGCTCTTGTACGTAAACTTGATCGAGAAAAAGGGATCGAGGAAAATATTTTATGCACGGCTAATAATGACAAAATGGATGGGGAGAAAGCTCATGGTGGATCTATGGGGCCGATAATAATTATCAGGGGCTTAACTTCTGTCAAGGGCCTTGAGGGGATTGAGCTTTTGGATACACTCCTTACTTATCTCTGGCGCGTCCATGGTTTGGATTACTATGGCATGATTGAAACAAATGAAGCTAAAGATCTTCGGCATGTGAGATCAGAAAGCAAGAACCAGAATGAAACAAGTGCTGCTGGGGCTGAGTGGGAGAATAAAATTGACTCATTTTGGCAAGGAAGGTTGCAGGGTCAGGATCCATTGGAAATAATGACAGCCAAGGAGAAGATAGATGTGGCTGCTGTCGAAGCTTTGGATCCTTGTGTCAGGAAAATAAGGGATGAGAAGTATGGATGGAAGTATGGTTGTGGAGCAAAAGGGTGCACAAAACTTTTTCATGCATCAGAGTTTGTGCTTAAGCATCTGAGGCTGAAACACCAGGACCTTGTGATGGAATTGACTGCCAAAGTGCGTGAAGATCTGTATTCCCAGAATTACATGAAGTAAGGGTTTCAAGATTCTCTTCCCTTTCCGTTACATTGTTGTGTATCTGTTCAGTTGTACCAATTGATGCTTACCTCATTATCATTGCAGTGATGCAGATGCACCCGGTGGACAACCTGTCATGCAGATGCAGCCGGTGGTATGATTTCTTTGGACTTTTAATATAGGCATGCATCCACGCATATACATGTACAGTATATATAGATACAAATAAGTAACTATCTTTGTGTATGAAGCTTAACGTTTAATGGGCTTTTCATCCTTGTACATTTGAGGCATGTCATATATGTCAAAAAATTTCGTTAGGCATTTCCTAAGCACTCGTTATTGATTGAGTTCATAGTAGTTCAGATTTAAAGTTAAGTTGGTCTAGAAAGGAGATAGGGCTCCAATATTGTCTTGTTGAAGCATTCTTCATATAAATGTACTTGTGGTTAGAAGGGACATTTTTTTTTTCTTCTTAATGTTTCTGCTTTGCGTGTTCATTATGAGAACCAGCAGAATGAAATTGTGAGAAAATTTCATTTGCTGGTGAATACTACCAATTTTGACTGAATATGCCACTTGTGATGATTGTTGTCACGTTATAATTACAGGGGCATGACCTCTTCAGTGAGTGGAGTGGTAACTGAGAGAAAAGAGATGAACCGGAGTCCTCCAGTAGGCCTCACTCCCCGCTTATCCTCTCTTTTTGCTCTCAGGACTGCTCATGTGACAGGAAAGCATCCTTACACGATGTTTGAAGATCTAGTTGCATTTTAAATTCTGTATGAAAGTATCATTTTCCCATATTTTATTGGTTCCTTGCAAGTTTTGCCATATCATCTCTCTCAAAACTTAGATAGGCTTTCAAATATTTTCTTTCAATTGTTGCTATTGTGTGTCTACTGCAAGTTCTCTATGGACTGAATTTTTTTTACTTGAATATACTCTTTTGATCTTTCTTGCTGATCTATATCTTTGGATGTGCCTCAGTTTGTGGTTCTTATTTGGCTTTGTTTGGGCCCTTTTTTTTTTCCAGAAGGACAAGTTGCCACGTCGTAGGCCTGGTCTAGAGAGTCGACTGAGGGATGATCGTGGAAATCGTAGAGAGCATGACAGGACTGATAGAATTAATGGTGATGAAAGATATGATAGGGCTGAGAATTCGCCATCCCGCGAGTTCCAGTCCAATGCTAGTGGCGTGGAAGGGGGGAATCCTGATGATCCGATGTATGATGCTTATGGTGGACAAGGCATGCGAGCTGCTCCCCCTTTTCCCTCAGATATTCCCCCACCACCACCAGTACTGATGCCTGTACCTGGTGCTGGGTAGGTTGTCTCTTTGTTGTATGCCTGGGAAATAATTTTTTATTTGTTTTTAAGCTTATGTTCGTGGTAACTGTTGCAGCCCATTGGGACCTTTTGTTCCTGCACCACCTGAAGTTGCAATGCGGATGTTGCGGGAGCAGGGTGCTCCTCCTTATGAGGGTGGTGGTAGGAAGGGTCGGTCTGGCCTACAGATAGGTGGACCAGCTGCTATTCTTCCTGTGTCTCCTGCTTTCCGGCAGGACCCTCGACGCATTCGGAGGTAAGTTACAGCTGTGATAGTGCTCAAAATCTTTTTATTGTCTCTTTTACCGATGTTGAAAGTATCACTGATCACCATGATTAGATTTTACATTTGCTGCCTGTTTCTTATTTCAACTTTTACCTATTTCAATGGTGTTCTTGGTTGTCCCTTTTAAAGTTGAATAGGTTGTGAGTTAAGCTCATTGGGGTTAGATTTATTGTTTAGCTTACCTTCTGGCGGAGTTTTCTCCCCCTCTATTTTGAGCCATCAAATCAGTTGATGCGGCCATGATGCAGGCATTCGAACCAGGGGATAGAGAGGGACCATGTGAAGTGGACATCTGTTCACTTTCAAAGCCAAATTCAGTCATATGGTCCACCATGTATTGGACCTTGTCCCTAGCTTTACAATCATGACTTGTTTATTTTGTCATATGGTGTGGTACATTATTAGTTGAAAGTTTGAAACAAAGCACACAAGTCAAGGGTGGTATAGACACTTTTTCCACAATTTGAGCACTAGCTAAGCTGTGATTTGGAGGATAATAAAAGGACCTAAGGGTGCTCGGCAAAAGATACCCTCTATACATACTTGTTTAGGGAAATTGCACTCGTACTTCTATAGTTCTATTGTCTTTGGATGTTTGTAAGGTGTGTGGCTCCTTATAGTATATAGTGTTGTACTTAAAACAAAGTTCTCTCTCTCATATTGCTGATAAGTCATTCCTACGGATACACATATACACCAGACTCGGTGTTGTCTGTCTTAATGTTGTGTGCCTCCTCTTTTTAAAAAATCTATGTAACATAGGTTTTATAAATCGAATTCCCATTATTATGATTCACCATTACATGGCAAAACTGATCATGTAATTGGGAATACAACACCAAGGTACATAATTGGGGGGTGCAGCCTATCATCTTCTTATCCTTTTTCCAGGAGACCATATGTGTACATAACAACATGAGAGATTCTTGTGTCCTCTTTGCAAAACATCGGGTGCATCATTACTATTAAAGGAATAAAGACAACAGTAGGTTACTTCTTGCCACTCTTGAAGTTTGAATGTTCCACCCGAAAAAAAAAAGTCTGAATGAATGAAAGATTTAATGTCTGATCTTGATTAGCAATTATTAGCCTTCACTCCAACAATCCAAAAAGGGGAAAAATCCTGTAGCCTTTATTTTTCAGTGCTGATGCATGCAATTGTTGTGGATGTGCAGTTATCAGGATCTTGATGCTCCCGAAGACGAAGTCACAGTGATAGACTACAGGAGTTTGTAGGTGATATCTTATTCAGTTTGTTGATGATCTTGCGTTGACATTCGGAGTGGCAAAGGCACAGTTCCTCTTGGAGGGCTATTCTTTTTTATTTCTTTGATCATAGTTGAAGGGAAAAAGCTACCACGCCAGGTTTTGATGCAATATTTGTCATGGATCCCTTTCACCTCCCTTGTAAGAAGCCTTTCATTGCCCTTGTACTATAGTCACAGGGATAACCTATTTTATGCAGTGCTACACAAATCTTATTGTGCTCTTGATTGAATATCTAGAATGGTTAACTCTCCTGGTGGCTGGTGTTGGAAAGTTTGTTCATGGTGCTCAGAACTTTGTACTAAGGGTTGTGCAAAACCTGCAGTCTGCTATTTGAATAGACTGTAAACTGTACTATTTACTTGCCTTTTCACAATGTTTCCTCTGCAACTGTCATTGAAATGCTCATCAGTTTAGTGGAAAAAAGATCTTGGTGCAGCTTCATTGGTCATCCATCAGGATGCATTAAACAAATTCGCGTTACAAATGTATGTCAGTGCAGTAAAACTTCCTTATGCCCTCTTTTTATTATTTTGAACTAGCCGGTCTCAAGTTGAGTCGCCCCTCAAATTAGTGATCCAGTGGCTGGAGTCATTTCGCACGCATACCTTGGTATGCATGTGGAGTGAACTCTTTGGATTACGGCTGGGGCAAGAGCTCAATTTGAGACGAGCTCCGAAGGAAGATTTTCCGAGTGAAATCATTTTGAAACACATTTTTTTCTACGGTTTTTAACTGGGGAAATGAAGAGATCATTTCATGTGTCCTTATGTTGTCACCTCTGTTACCTCCGGTAACAACTTCCGGTTATTGGTCTGTATGGTGTACGGCATGGATGCTCCTTTTGATTCCCGTGGGCTCCACCCACGTACGTGCTGAATAATCTGTTTGGGTATTGACATCACCAAGAAGGGCATCCCCTCACCTTAAGGTTCGGTCAAATTGTGAGTTTCTCAATTGTTAACTTATCTAATTTACAGTAGAATCTCAATGATCTGATGCATTCGATATCTAGGGAGGATGGAATGAACTTGAGGAATCTGGATCGTTGGATGATGGCACAGGTGTTAAACAGCCGGGGAAGCACAGCCTAACGAGATATTCCGATTTTAATGGAAGGGTAAATTAGTCATTTTATTAAACACCATTAGTTGACTGGAGTGGAATGTAATTTGCAATTAGACAGTGGAAATTCGAGTAATTTATTCAATTTATATTAAAGTGAAATTTTTTTCAATCATCTCTCATTATTAATCCCAACATATTTCTAATATGGTTTGTAAATTTAACTTTGCAATAAATCCTTAGGTGATGGAAAACTCGATCTTTGCATTAAAGTAAAGAAAGTTTCTCCGATCTGCTCTTCCATTAAGGGGGTGCGTGATCCGACATATTTCACTAAAAAAAGTATAAAGTCTCCCATGAATGAATGAATTTGAAGTTTTCATAATATCTTTTCTTTTATCTAAGTACCTATAAATACTCTTTTGAAAACTACTCCCCCGGCGAACTCTTCCTCCCGATGGAATTGGGTCAATTATCCATTGGACGAACCAAAATAGGTTGGCATCACAGCGGGACAGCAGGAAATCTCTCCACCCTAGGTATGGAAGACCTCACCCTAGTTATGAACTCAAAATGTTTTTTTATCTCTCAAGAATGCCACATTAGTGGTCAATTTTCATAAATATTTTACGAATGTCAAATAAAAAATATTTGAGGGTATTTATGTAATTTCACATTTTAAATAATATCTTAGTCCTCACTCCTCAGGGACACGGAATATTCCCCTCCGGTTCCCAGGATTCTCTCTCAAAAGTCAAAAATTTAAAACCCGAAAAAAAACCCTTTTCCCCTATTTCCGGATAAGTTGATGGTTCATAGACTGCTCCCCATTTAGGTTTTTACTAATTAATTTCTTCCACTGCCGACTGTGTAGCTTCGGAGCTCAAAGTCGGAGACAGTCGATCGAATCTTCTCATTCTAGTCTTTCGAAGCTGGACTTCACTGGTATGCATTTGGTTTCGGTCATCACTTTCTTAATTTCTTGACTATTTTTGTTCTTGAATTCGTTTGGACTGGATAACAAACTATTCTAGTTGTTTGAGCTGTTCAGAAATTTCTTAATTTCTTGAGTATTTTTGTTCTTGAATTCATTTGCATTGGATAGACAAACTATTCTAGTTGTTTGAGCTGTTCAGAAATTTCTTTTGTTGTTATAACTTATTCATATGTTTTGTTTAATGGACATAGTATAGAGGTCTGTTGTTCTGCTGATAGTTACTCGGAGTAGTCAATTGATTGAAAGTTTCTTTTCCGTGATAAACCCTCTTACCTGTCTCTGTAACTGAAGAAATCGTTGAGAGAAATTTTCTGAGGTTTTTTGATAATTAATTCAAAAATCAATGGTTAAGAAGCTTATTTACTGATTGCATTTGTTGATCGTTTTTTCTTCATGGTTTTTTTTTTCTTCTATCGAAAGTTGGCTTGTTTTACTTATTTATTGTCTCATGAATTCGATAAATTTTACTAATTTACACCTGTTCCACAATGCTACTCATGGTTTTCCTCTATTCTGGTTTCCAATCAATTCTCCTCCATTTTCTGTCTATATCATTATCCAGTGCTTCAGTTTTTGGTAATTTGCTTTTCAAGGTTGATACTTCGCACAACTTATAGTCAGTTAGATATGTTGTCGTTGGATTTCGCTCGGTGCACAAGATGCTGCCACATATCTGCAGGTCACGAGCACACAGTGAAGTGGGTGGGTTTTACCCCGTGGCCACTCCAATGCCTAAGTTATTATGGTCCAGAACAAGCAGAATGGAACTCAGGGATAAGATACCCAAGTTCCTTATAGAGAAGGGACTAAGGTATGGGAGCTCAATAAGATCTTTCCTTCCCGGTTCAAGTGAATATAGTACAAAGATGTTCTGTGTTTTGGTGAGTGAGGACTCACAGATAGTCAATAATGAATTCTAGAGAGAGTTGTAGAGAGTAACGGTACCTTAGGCTAAGATTGGGATGATTTTCTCCTTTCTATCTCTTTCTATTTATAGGCAGGGTAAGAAGCTTGTTGAGCACGCTTGCCCTCCTCTAGCCAGCTTGTCTTCCTCGAATGCCATCATAGCCCTATCAAGTAGGATAAAGAGCCTACGACCCCCTAGGAGGGGGCATATCTTTGATTCTTGGCCTTTACGACCCTTGCTAGTCCATGTCAATAGACCTAGTTGATGTAAGTGGCTGTCCTTTTTGCCATCTCGAGCTGATATAAGATCCTTTCTGTCGTGACGCTCCCTTGTGAGGTGGTGTGGCTGGTCGTGTCAGCACAATATGCATTTAATGCACCCTTGTCATCATTTATGAGCATTTATTACGGTGCAATTAATGCACATCTGGCGTATTTAATTGCTTGAGATTTCTCCGATATCATGCCATCTTAGAGAAATCCTATCGCCGTTCATATATTGAGTTGGATTCTCTGTTTGATTCGGTGGAGATGTGGACCCTGGTGATGGATGCCATGTGTACGACCCCTAATAGATATTCCTTGATCCTATCCTACAGTCAGGATTTATCACTTTGTATTTTTCCCCCAACAAGATATACTTAGAAGGTTACTGAAATTAAGAAGATTTATTTCATAATGATTCTTGGGGTTCCTTCCTAAGGAGTCCTTGAATGTTAATTGGCTCTGTTGGATTTCATGGTTCATATACCACTGTTTTTCTTGGCATGTCCTATTGCACTGCATTGACTTTCCACAATGTCGGCAAGAGGAACTTACCTTCCTTTTGCCTTTGGTGTTGGCAGAATGACAACAAATCGAGATGCACTAAACCTAAGTCTTTTCCCAACTCAATGGATTGGTTGCACCAATCCTGTCTTGCCATTCGAACCCTGTTGGAAGCCATGTTTGTGGTCAACCCAAAGCTATTTATATCCTTTTTTACCACTTGTTCCTAAGTAATTTTATGTCTACAACTTGGTCTTTTCAGCTCCGCTAATCTGCATTACTCCTACTTTCCAGCCCATTGAAAGGCGTTTATTGCAAATTCCCATACCATATCAAACGTCTCCTCTTTAACTTATCTTTTATTAGTGCCACTCCTAAATCATCTCTATTATTTTCATTTCTTATTTTATCTTTTTAGTTTTCCTCACATCTTACTCAACACTTTCAATTTTTGCTACACTTCTTTAATCAGATTGCTGTCTCCTCAATCCAACGAGTGCTTGCTGAAGATTTCAAGCAAGCTGCTATTTTTTTTTTTCTTCAAACTTTTCAGTACTGAAAAATTTCTCCATATTTACACCTTACTTCTGTTTTGTCGCCTTTCAAAATAAAAGTTGTTCCATATTTTTAGGTTTTCTGGTGCATGTCGCTATATTTCTGTCTAACATGATGTTCCTCACTTTTCAAGGACTCTCTTTTCCTTCATAACCTTGACTATAGTTGTCAGAACTCTTTCGATGCTTTTGCACTAGTGGTCCTAAGTTCATTTGCTGGAGCATTGGGAGCCACAGGTTGGCAGTGGCATCCTCAAATATATATAAAAAATAAAAGCCAAATCTTTTTGCATGGGTCCTGCAATTTGCTATATGGTGAACTTGGAATTGCGTAGCCAATCTCAAATAGTTGGAATAAAGCTTTGTGAGTTGAGTTTTTTTAGATCTCTTAGAACTGTGTGACCATTATTCTCATTGTCATTAACATCGTATAAGTTCATTTTGCAGGTATTTACGCTACTTTTTGGCTGGAGTAATCAAACGTCAATATGGCACAACATTTAATGTCAACTTCTTGCTCTTTGAAACCTTCAACCAACAGAAAACCTTGCTTTAAACCGAATCAATTTTCTACTTCTTATCCAGCTTTTGTTAGAACAAAAACTTTCGGGTCTCCATTTAAAAGCCTTGTTTTACAAGGAAAGAGAACCCAAAGCCACTGTACTGTCCATGCAACTGTGGCCCCTATAAGCGATGAAGCCCAAACCAAACCCAACTCTGGTTCTCATCACAGCACCACTGAACCATCTAATCCGACAAGGGTTATGGTCATTGGTGGAGATGGCTACTGTGGGTGGGCTACTGCACTACATCTCTCCAACAAGAATTATGAAGTTGCAATTGTTGACAGCATGGTCCGTCGTCTCTTTGATCACCAACTTGGCCTTGACTCCCTCACCCCTATATCTTCCATCCATGATCGTATCCGCCGTTGGAAATCTCTCACTGGAAAAACCATGGAGCTCTACAATGGTGACATATGTGACTTTGAATTCCTATCAGAAACCTTTAACTCCTTCAAGCCTGATGCAGTGGTCCACTTTGGTGAACAACGATCAGCTCCGTACTCAATGATTGATCGTTCTAGAGCAGTATTCACACAGAATAACAATGTGATTGGAACACTTAATGTTCTGTTTGCTATAAAGGAATTTGGAGAAGCATGCCATCTTGTGAAACTTGGGACTATGGGGGAATATGGAACTCCCAACATAGACATTGAGGAGGGGTTCATAACAATTACTCATAATGGACGGACAGATACTTTGCCTTTTCCAAAGCAGGCAAGCTCATTCTATCACCTGAGTAAGGTCCATGATTCAAACAATATAGCCTTTACTTGCAAGGCTTGGGGGATCAGAGCCACTGATCTGAATCAAGGAGTGGTTTATGGGATCAAGACCAATGAGACTGAGATGCATGAAGAGCTCTGCAATAGGTTTGATTATGATGGAGTGTTCGGAACAGCACTCAACAGGTTTTGTGTTCAGGCTGCTGTTGGACACCCACTTACGGTATATGGCAAAGGGGGACAGGTATGACTATGGGAATTTTGCTACACCCAGTGCTACAGCATGCTGTATTATTATATTTGTTTTTCTTCCAAAATTTCCAAATTCCTGGTTTAAGAACTGGTAAGACTCCATGACATTTTATCTTATTTTTTTTTTTTTTTTTTTTGGGGTGGGGTTCCAAACAGGAAGGTAAGGGGAAAGGATGGTATGCTATTTCAGGGCCCACCCTTCCTTTGCCAATAGTCACCATGTTCAAATGATCCTGAACATCGTAATCATCTTATTCTATTGGTTAAGAAAATATGACGATGGCTTCAAGCCCAGAAGGTAATAATTATGAACATCTTAATCATCTGATGGGACCCGTTCCCAGCATATCCTCTTGGTGGGGTTTTCTAATTGAACTTTGAGCTAAAATATTTCTTGGATCTGTCACATTGTGAAATATTTACCAGAGCACTAATTCTGACCCGAACGTAATTAATGTTTCACTGGTGTTACCTCAATTAGTGAAAATATTTTCTACCCTTTATTTATTACATCAGGGTATGTGTTATGTGTGTGTTTGTCAATAAGTGTTCTCTTATTCAAAGAATCACTCCTCTTTTTCTATATTCTGTGATTCTAACTGTAGGAATCCTTACCTTGCAGACCCGGGGGTATCTTGACATCAGAGATACAGTCCAATGCGTTGAGCTTGCTATTGCGAACCCAGCACAGCCTGGTGAGTTCCGGGTTTTCAACCAGTTCACGGAGCAGTTTTCTGTCAATCAACTTGCCACACTTGTCACAGATGCAGGAAAGAAGCTAGGACTGGAAGTACAAACTATATCTGTGCCCAACCCACGGGTGGAGGCAGAGGAGCATTACTACAATGCTAAGCATACTAAGCTTATTGAGTTGGGCCTCAAACCACATCTCCTCTCTGATTCTCTTCTTGATTCATTGCTCAATTTTTCCATCAAGTACAAGGATAGAGTTGATACAAAACAGATTATGCCAAATGTTTCTTGGAGAAAAATAGGAGTAAAGCCGAAGACAGTTGCAGCTTAAGTGGGTGGCTGGTAGCCTAGGATTCAGTCAATATGAGAAAGATGACTACAGCCTTGTTGTGTTCCCTAATGGAAACATGTATGTGAAATTCCCATTCTAGTCGACCTGGTGAGTCAACTTACATGAAAGTAATTAGATTTTACTTTTGTGCCAATAGAATAAAAGAGTGAAGTTCTTCAGTAACTAATGCCTGGATAGAAGTTGATTCGACTTGAATGATACACATTTTCCCAATTATCTGTTACTTTAATTTTTCAGTATTTACTATATTAAATTACTCACAAAAATTTCAAGGGATTACTACGTTATCTGGGCTGGTTAGGTCAGATTGTTCTGAACATAAGTAACTGTTACTGTCCCCTGACTGACTGGAAAGAAAGATGCCGTTTACAGGCGCAAGAATCAGGTTGGTCGCAGGGAGTGGAGGACTAAATCTTGGAGGGAGCTATCTCTCTTCATGGCGGCTTTGAACTCTTCAAATGTTACCTTTCCATCAGTGTTGGCATCCATTCGTTCAAATATCTCATCCAGTGTTCCAGGTTCTGTGATATCTGCTGGAAGGCACTCTTCTGGCAATGCCTGTGCAGTATGATGTGGTCAGGATCAATGGAAAACGAAACTGGATGGATTCAAGAAAGTGAAAGGGGAGACATATACCCTGAACATGGATGCCACTTCTTCCTTGGTGATGCATCCAGAATTGTCTGCATCATACATCTAACAGCCACAAAAAGCTCAGGTGTTCAGTTTTAGTTCTCTATGAATTTATTTTTGGAGTCAGATACTGTGACAGAAAGTGTTTAAAAAAACAAAATAATAATTACTAGTATAGGTTTTGAAGGAAGGACATCACAGAATCATGATCGGGAGGTTTCTTTGCATCATTCATCTCTACAGATGCAGGGACACATGGGAAATTATAGACCCTAACCTGTGGATATTTACAAAGTATCCTTCTGTGAAAAAAATTTACAAAAATAAATACCTCTAGGTTCTGATATTCCAATTTGATGGATCAATAACATTTTAATATTATTTATACAATAGGTAAAATGAAAGCCATTTCAATTTCATTTTTCTATTCAATCACACCTGAGCTTAATGTCCTATAAGCTTAAGGGTAATCTGCATGTATTATAATCAATGACGAAGCCTTCGTGTAACATTTCAATACTATAAATGGAAAAATGTAAAGACCCATTATAATTAAACATTTACATCTCAAACTATTAAATATAATGTTAATGTGGGGATGGTTTCTATTTTAATAATGAATCACTGTAATGTTCATTTAAATGGATAAAAGTTATTAAAGACTTATATATTTTCTTTTCAAAAGAAAATAAACTCTTCTACATTATAACCAAAGCTAGAATTTTACCCAAAAAAAAAAAAAAAAAAAAAAAAAAAACCGAAGCTAGAACTAATTAAGGCATTTCATTGAGGAAAAAAACACATTTAAAACATGCTAAGTACATGAAGCTAACAATAAAAAAAAGTGCTATAATATGAGCAAAACTAAGCATAATTTAATAATTTCATAGGGAGAAACAAATCGAATCTGTTTTTGAATTTCTGTATAAAATATGGCTTGAGTTTTTTTTTACCATATTTCGACATCTACCCTCAATCCTGCACAAGGTTAGTACTGCCCTGTCTCTGCGTCCCTACGATTTCTCCGGTCTTTGGATCAAAGAACCTCTTCCCATAAAACATAGTGAATTTTGTTCTTTTTGAAGTGCAGTTGGGGGGCAAATATCAAACATAAATACAAATTCCAGGTCAATCCTTTTTTATTCCCTTTTGTTTATCGAAACTGATTATTTGTTTTCAGTACTGAATTATAACATTATAATCATTTTGTAAATTAAATTTGGTACACATTAAAGGGCTAACAGTGGTTAGACACTATAGCATAATGTGTTAACCGAAATTGTGTTTGCTTGCATGTGTGCACGTGAGATGACAGGATCCCCTACCAAAAAATGTAAAAGTAAGAAAAAAAGGGAGAAAAGGCAGTGGTCATCTGATCAGATTGATTTCTGACTTCCAATGGATCCTTCAGTTTCAACTAATCTGCAGCTATGGAAAATGCTTTGAACACAATATATGATAGAAGACAATTGAAACCCTTCGACTCTATGCTATTTATTATCCGAAAGAAAGCTTATGGAAGAGGCATGTAAGTTCACCTGGAAACAAAGTTTAAGAGCATCATCTCCTTGAGAATTTCTAAGAGTTGAGAACCCACATAGTATCTCTCTCATGTCCACGGTCCCGTCGTGGTTATTGTCAAATAGTTCAAAGATGCGGTGGGCAAGAGGGAGCAGTGAGAACATATTCATCGCTTTTAGCACCTCTTCAAATTCAGATAGCGTGGCTATGTCACCATCTTTATGTCTGCATTTTGGAGAATGTATTCTCTTTAGAAACTCAATTCACAAATGTTACATGAACTACTCGGCCTTGATTTGTGCTCTAAATCCAGTACTGCAAGGCCCAGGACCTCAAAGTTTTGCTTTTTTTAGTAGCAATTGGACTCTTGGTTAACTTGATTCAACTTTCAAATTATCACCTTGATCTGAACTGACTTCACTAGTATAGATGATATTGGCTGTCATGTGCTGATTCACTTAAATAACTGATAAATAATGGTGTACTATGTGGTTCCATTTCACTCAGAAATAAGGACTTGGATTTTTAAAAACTACAACTGTTTGAATGTTTTCAAAGAAACTGACTTTCAATAATGTTTACAGCTTAGTCAGTGCAAAGAATAGATTTGCAGAGAGTAGGGTCCTATAAAATATGTAAGTTGTAAACCACTATGTCCCAGAAGGTCATCATCACCCATCAAAATAACCAAGTTACTTCTTCAAGACTCCATTTTTGGAACTTTTAGGACTTGGGATTTATTTTGCTGATATAGAGTTATAGAAAGTTTGTAAGCTTCTGTTCCTTTTTCTTACACCAAAAGCTAATAATCGTAAGGGAAAATTACTCGTACCTCCTCTGTACTTTGCCCTAAATCCAAGCAATTTCCTAGAGTCTCAAACAAATTTTCTCTGCTTTTTGATGGTTGCCTTCCAAGACAGATGTAGACTATCCGTTTCGTCACACTCAGGGTTATCTAATCATTAAGTTCCAGAGTGTATAGAGGAGCTTCGCAAAGGAGAGAGAGTTCTTAAATGAATGTGGAAACTCACATTTTCTTGAAATGCATCCTCAACTTCTCAAGTTCCTCTAGCGTGAGATCATGAGACTGTAAAAGATTCCTTAGCCTCTTTGTTCGCAACATTACTGAGCTACTCAACATGCTGGCTATCCCAGCTGCTCGGAATTTACGACGGCCATGGAAACTATGTAGTCGAGAAATGATTTCGGCATCCATGAGCTCCTGCTTTGCTGAATCCCCTATGACCCAAGGATGCAAAAGAAGCTGTTCACAGATTGAGGGCATCAATAAATTACTAACAGTCAGTTTGCAAAAAGAAACAAGCAGATCAAAACAGGGTGATTCATCTGTTCAGTTGCAATATGGCTTTTGGATCCAGACATTGCCATATATAGTCCATGAAAACAGTCATCCAGTTTACCTGATCCAAACATTGCCAATATTGTCCATGAAGTGATAATATCATACCTCTTGAGCAGTTGGTCTTTTTTGAGGATCAACAGTCAGAAGGCTGGAAATCAGTTTCTTTGCTTAACTGATCCAAACATTGCCAATATAGTCCATGAAGTGATAATATCATACCTCTTGAGCAGTTGGTCTTTTTTGAGGATCAACAGTCAGAAGGCTGGATATCAGTTTCTTCGCTGATGGAGAAATGCTCGTCCAAGTATGGTTTTTGAAGCTGAAATCTCCCTGTGAAGAGACCACATGAATGGACTTGAAGGGAGATATAATGAAAAGGAGTGACAATTCTGCTTTATTTCCAGGTAAAACAATGGAAAAGGAAAAGTTTCCTATAAAGTCGGATTTTCCGTTGTTTGTCTTAGCATAAAATACAAAGAAAGGCATTGAAACAGTAGAAAAATTTTCATGTAAAATATCATTTGCGCATAAAATTTTACAACATAACAAAAGGGCATAAGTGAAACCAAAAGGACAAAGACTTACAGCCAATATGAGTTTCTGCTTTTGCTTAAATGATGTGGCTTGGAAAGGAGGATCACTGAAATATTGAGAGAAGAATCATGGAGATTCAAGGAAAAAAAATTCAAAAGGAAACAAGTCCAGAAGAAGGTTGACATACCCAGAGAGGAGTATATACAGGATCACTCCCAAAGCCCACATATCAGTTGCAGATGTTATTTTTCCCTGAGTTAATGCCTCAGGTGAGACATAATCAAGTGAACCAAACAACCCAACAATAGGTTCAGTTAATTCCTCCACAGAACTCACTCCAAAGTCCATTATTTTCAAAGGTGAAGTCTCACTGTTATTCAAGAAAAGGCAGTTCTCTGGCTTCAAGTCACGATGGATGATATTGGCCCTATGAATGGCATATAAGCCATTGGAAATTTGCCGAATCACAGCTGCAGCTTCTGCCTCCGAGTACTGATCCTGTTCCACTATTCGGTCAAAAAGCTCACCCCCAGAACACAGCTCTAGCACAAGGTGGACACCATTTATGTCCTCATAGAGATCATAGAGTTCAATCACATTTGGATTGGGGGTCACATCTGCCACTATCTTCCTCATAACTGTAATCTCATTATTAATCAGCAAGGCATCTGAAGTTGATAGAGTCTTCCATTTTGCACTTTCTTTTGATGCTATGCTCTTCTCCTCCCTCAGATCTTCAGAACTTCCAAATCTCTTGAGAGTTTTGATAGCTACCTGAGATTTGCCTCCAGTTTTGGTCTTGCGAACTCCCCTTCTCACGACTGAAAATCCCCCTCCACCTAGAACATCCTTGAGATCAAAATCATCCAATAATTCCCTTGTTTTTTGCCCCATTATTAACCCAAAATTTGATACCAAATATCACCAAAGTTTTTGATATTTCTCTACTTGTTCACACCGAAACAAAGAAGTGGTATGCTTAAAATTATAACCCGAATGGTAACAATTTCAGAAACCCAATCCTCTACAGAGCATAGTAGGTGAAAGCTGGAGATCTGAAAACATAACATTTAGCCAATATGTTGTAGGGTAAACCAGACGATAATTTGTGACAGTGACCAAATGACAAATATATCACAGATATCACCCTGGATTATGACAAAAAGAAATAATCACCACCGATTAAAGGTGTAAAGCAATTCAATAACCAAATGAAGAAAAATGTGCAGAGGAAACGCAAAATGCTTTTAAGAACACCTCCAAATACAACTGATTCAAGCTATGTGCTTCTCTAAATAGTGATTGGGGAATTTTTATTTTTTTTCTTTGGGGAGAGGTGGGCGGGGTTGGGTTTCACCAAAACTATTTAGAAACCCAAGAAAGACCAACTTTAATCGATATGGACAAGAAACAGGATTGATTATTACATAGGTCAGGTAATAAAAGGAAGAAATCCATCTTACAGATTAATGCCAGGAAGAGATTGGAAGCAGAGCTGATTGATATCATTCCTTGATCGGTTTTCACCCAATAATTACTGCTTTAATATAGGAAGGAATGCAGGTAGAATGTTGCACAAGGAAATGAGAAAAAACTGGTCAGCTTGGAGCTGAAGAAGAGACAAGAGAGAATCCCCAAATCTTAAGCACTTCCATGACGATCTCTGGATCTCTGGACCCTTCTTCTCTGTCTGTAACCATTTCACAGAGAGAATGCGAGAGAGACAGAGAGCCGTTAAAAGATGAAGAGTTGGTTATGAGGATATTCTTGTAATAATAAAAAATGATTGATGGGTCTGAGGACCTGTCTCTTAAAAACCCTGCGAAAGGAGGCCCATGAAGCTCCAAGAGCAGGATCCGACCCCTCCATTCTAGCCGACACTTCCTTGTCGGCTAGGCTTATCGGTTCAAACAGAAGGGTCGGATTCATCCGACCTCCATGTGGCGATCATCCACTGGAGTCGCCGCCCCTCCTCCCGAATCTCAGGGAGGAGACGATGTGGATCCCCAAGAGCCACTGGACCCAGGTTCAGTGATTGTCCTCCATGTCTCCTATTTATAGGTGTCAATTTCATATCATAACCGGTACAGTACCGTTTATACCGATATCGGTATACTGTTTTCTAACCTGTATGGTAATGGATCAGGATTCTTATCATATAGCTAATCGATACGGTACTGTATCATAGCAATATACCAACAGTACATACCTTTTAGATATTGATTTGTCTACTATTTATATACCAATTTGTAGATCACACAATCACAGTATCACCAACACATTCCATTGGTCCACATTGCAGTAGAAACTGTATTTCATACCAAATTAATATCATAGTTCGTACTGAATTAAAACTGTATATCATACCAGATAAAAGTCATATTTCATACTAGATGAAAACCGTATTTCATACCATTGAAACCGAACTGAATCGGTATGGTAATAACTTTAGAAAATCATTTTCTTAATGGTATAGTTTGCTAATGATAAATTTTTTTTTTCCTTGTACTGAACTAAAACCATACCAAATTATCGATACCATACTGATTGACACTCAGACTGAACATGGCATACGCGGCAATCTTTAAATGTAATCAATCTTCTTGGTGAAATCATTTAAATATGGCTTATATTTAATTATTTGTTCTTTGCCTAATTATCATGGCAAAAAAATATATATTTAAATATGATTGAGTAGGGGTAAAAATTCGGTATATAATGGGTTGTTGGGGTCCTCTATAAATGGGTTATGATGCCAAATAGATATGAAGTCGTCTAAGGTCTTCATATTAATTAATATGAGATTATTTCCAACATTCTTTGTATGTGTTACGTCTCTTTTTAGTAAAGCAAGTTAGTAAGTGGTGGGTGCACTTTTTTTGTCTTGCATGTTCGTGTATTTACCGTGGGTTTACCACAGCATTGCCAAGTTGCCGACTAATGAGACCAGTTTTTTTAGGGTAACATAACTGAAGGAACCAACAAGAGGGCTGTTTCAGAATTGTTGTTAAATATATTCATCACAGACATTATCTTAGACATGAGATGAACATGAGATATAGAATTATAAATAAACTACAAATGACTTACTCAAATACCCTATATATGTATCCATGAATCCACCGAAGTAGGCATCAAAATCACCATTAAACTGATGTATCACATGCGACAAACGAAATGCAAGGTTGAGTCGTAATCAAACTACTCTCCTTAAAATTGTAGTCACCCCCCCCTTCTTATGATGCAAACCGGGTTCCTTATGAATCGATTTCCAAGATAAAACAACTCTCTAAACCAAAAAGTGCTGCACTTGCTTTCTTCGACTTACTCAGAGATTCACAAGGCTATGCTCAATCAGTAAAATTAATGTCAATACTAAGTGGTGGGACTGACATTGTCCAAGAAGGCCCTTTCCCTTTCACACAAGATTGTTTGGCCTGTTTCTACTCATTGGGTTCTGGATTTGTATTCTCCTGAATTCTTGGCTATCTCGCGCTATCATAATTAAAATTGTTCATAAAAAAAGAAGATGTTAAAAGGTAGTGAGACCCAACCAGTATATATGAATTCATTTAATATACCAAAAATAGTCGATGTGAGATTATTCCCAATAATATGTAATTGTATGCTACAATAAGTTGTTATAAACACTAAAGTTTTCTTTTAACTAATAAAAAGGACTACCGATTTCACATAAAATTTCTTGGCCTTCCGAACAAAATTTTATTGCCATATGGCAATACTTGGAATATGGTTTTTTTGATTGATTCATAACCCATGTCTAACATATATCCCTCCATAAGAATGTAAAGAATACTCTTTTGGATGTTCTCATTCTTACGGAAAAGCTCTTACAAGTTACAATGAGTTTATTAATTCAAGTCTTCCCTATTCATCAGTCTTCATAGATTAAGCTTTAATCATCCAAAAAACTTGATATTCACCCAACTGGCTCATCCTGCAAATCACCAAAGAGAATCAAAGAAATTCCATCTACCCTGGATTCATTGGAAGAGAGGCAAAGATAGCTTAGTTTACATTTGGTATCATGAATACATTTTGAGATGACAAAAACAATGTTCGGTATGCATTTCTGAACTCAAAATGGAAAAACCTCTTCTTGAAAATGTAATTCTCCATTGAAAATGCATACCAAAAGCAGCTCTAGTATCCATGGACCATGAACAAGAGATAACAATGACAGATCTGGTTTACAAAGGATATATAGCAAATGTCCAAAATGCAGAACAGCACAAGAAATAGCCTCAGTTGTAAAAATTGCAAAGGGCAATTGAAAATCTGCAACTAATTTCCTTGTAGACCCGTATAATCAATTAAGAACATGGAACAGCAGAGAGACATTGTTATAGCAGCACCCAATGTTTTTGAAGGAGAAAATCTCTCATATTCCAATATAAGATTTCAAATAACAAAAAGCAACAACAATTTGAAAAATTGCAGAGACAATCAACTACTAGGCGTACTTATTTCCGTTTATCAACCCGTAGAAGATCACATGCAACCTTCTACCTCGATTAAAAATGGTAGAGGCATCAATAATTGTTCTCCAGTGATAAATTCTTTTTGAATTTATAATACTTTTATCCATAAATCTCGTTCAGAAAAAACAAAAAAGTGAGGAAATCCATAAGCCTTGTCCAACAGAAACAAAGCACTAATGTTAATCATAATCTCTCCGTGATAGGAAGTAACTCTGGCAGTTCTTACAAACGAATAATGTCAAGACCTGTGTGTCTGGGTGCGCGGGTGCGCATGTGGAGATGACTCCTGAAACTAAATACTTCTCACTAAACTGAGTTTAGATGAAAGAATACAAACTTATTCACAGGGCTCCATCAGTCAAACATTTACGTCTCTCAGAACTTTAGCAGCATCCTCAGGAAAAACAGGATTTATGTGACACCCAGTTGCCATCTCAAAACCTGCTATAGTGGTCAATTGAGGCACAATCTGTAGAAGCCAGTGGGAGTAGGAACATTGCAAGTCTGAAGCCTGAAGTGGAGAAGTGTGAATCATGAAGTTGAATGGTGGGTCATTCAACTGCCTTGATAGCTTCAACAGCGTGAGCTTCAATAGGCCCCCAAGATCTACTGCCTGCCAATAAAATTGCGTTGAGTAGGGCATGGTCTAAAAAATATTCACAAAACATAGATTTATAGGTGTGTATGCTCTCTCATGGAAGATATAATTGAATATATTATTGAGATTGAAGTAACAATATTCAGTTGGCAGCTCTAAAATCTTTCCAAAAAAAAAAGTCATGAAATCTTGATATGTGCATATCCCTACTTTAATCATCAGTCTGTAGGTACTCCAAGTGACCACTTAGCTACATCTATATGCACTATTAAGCCTGGGAAAATATTCAGACTTTATTCCTTGGAGGGGTGGGGTTTTGAGTGAAGCAATAATTTTGATAAGGATTAGAAGTGATGAATGATGCCCACATGCATGAAAATGATACATGAACAGTTTGTTGTTTACCTTCTCATTATCTAGTTCATGGAAATGAGACGAATGATCCTTGGGAATGAGCCAGATCTCAAATGCAAATGAAGCTGCAAATGGAACCACCGAAATGAAGTGGGTTGACCTATCAATAACAAGTTCCTCAGGTTGAATCTCACAGAGGCTACATTTTCCTGTCCTATCAAAATACTCTTTCATACTGTCAAGGCGGACAGAAACAGAGGGAGGAATGATAGGAAGAGCCATGATCTGACTGTGTGAATGACTAAGAGATGCTCCAGCTGATGCACCATGGTTCTTGAACACCTGAAAATCATACAACCCACATCAACAAAAAGCACAAAGTCCATCTAACATGGAGGGTGGAAATCAAAATTTTAATTAGCACAGAGACACGATGAACACCAAAACTAAAGAAATAATTATAGAAAGATATGCACAATTTCAGCTGGAACACAATTTCAACTGAATCAACAAGAAAAACACTAGAACAATTATATAGGAGCATCCTAATCACAGAAATAAATGAGAAAACAAGAAAAATTATAGAATGAAAGCCAGGGATGTTATCTGTGAAATGGACAAATTGTTCACTCAATTATACCTTAACCCGATTTAATAATAAAAATTTCAGTAAATTCAAACAAAGGACTTAATACCTGAACATATTTTATTGATCCGTAACACCCAAGCTGTTTAATCCTCTCCTTGTAAGCAAGAAGAACGTCACCAACTTCCGTGGCAGAGAGATCAGACAATTGAACGGAATGGGTAGGAGTTTCAATGACCACGTCATGAAATCCAAATCCACTTAAAGTGCACTGGTTTTGGGCATTGGGTTCAGGGTTTTGAAGCTGTGGTTGTAGTTTTTCATCCCTGCTGAGTGCTGGATAGAGGTTTTCAATGACTCTGATTTTCCAATCGGATGTAGAGTCTCTAGGGAACCGAAAGATCTCTGGTGCACAATCATGCTCATTACCAGCACAAAAAGGGCACTTTGATGCATTTTGGCTAGGATTAGCAGGAGATTTGGATTTGAAGTCGGAAGGTCTTTTGGCCCTGGCAGGAGAGAAGACAACCCAACGGTTAAACACTGTATCCTTTCTGAGTTCAGGATTTCGACTTGATGCCATTTTCTTCTTGTTCCTTGTAGCAGGTTCAAATTCTAACTACACATTTCACAATGGAATAAACCAATAGTTATAATAGCACCATAAAAACACGTGGCATTTAAGCGATTCTATAATAAACAAAAGAACAAAGTCCTAGTTTTGACAGTTTTGATTTCTCTGAGACATTTAATAAATAAATAAATAATCTATTCATTTACTTATTTTATAAATAAATCCGTAAATAAGACTTATTAGTTATACTAATCAGAAACCATCATCTCATCTTCTTGATGTATGTAGAGCAGAAGAGTGGCATTCTTGTGCCAATATGGGAACATGATAAATTGTAGTGAAAAAGTTTTAAAATGAATCTTGCATAAATAGGTATAACGAAAATAAGTGCTAAATAAAATTAAGATACTATACTGCTTCAAAATTCATTTTCTTCAATTATTCAAACCCTGATTGCTGATTTTAGCATCGGTAGACATAAATATACATGAAGTAGGAATGATAAGCGATCACACTAAAGTGTAAAACATAAGAAGATTAAATTTTTTGTTAATGATCCTTATTTTGTTTATTTATTTATTTTTGGTAGAATCCTTATTTTGTTTATAACGGGTTAGTAATAGAGACCACAAATAAATATCATAGAGGTAAATGCGCCTCCTATTTTGACACTGATGAACAAAGTCGTCAATCAAAAGACAACCTAAATACACATTTGGTTTCTAACTTAACCACTTCTTTCTTGAGTATCTAAAATGATAAAAACATGTAAAAGGAAATAGAAGATATAATAAAGCAATGGATAAATTGTATCTAAATTAAGGTTTTCTCAATAGCCACACTGACTTTTATGGTATTTTAAGGGAATTCTCCTATTACATTAGTTGAGAAAATAGCACGATTATTAACTCATTATCCTGTTACAGGGGCAGCTTCCCAATAAATAATTTACAAAACCTAATATAATAGCAGATTTTTTTTTTTTAACGGAGACATAGTGGAGCTAGATAATATTTCAAAGCAACCAAAGTCCATCCCTGACAACCTCTGGCGATTATAAGTTTTGATTAAAAACGATTTCCATATTCATAACAAATGGGGAAAATAAAAATTAATATTTTCTCAAAATAGATAAAATTATTGCCTGCAATGCCTCTCAGATATCAGAAAACTCTACAGAAACACAAGGCAACAATCAAGATGTAGATGAGGAATCGATTTGGGAAGAACTTAAAAAGAGAAGCAAAAGAAATATATATTAAAGAGCAATCAAAATCATATCAACCAGCTTTAATCCTAGGTCGAGGAGTTAAGAATTCTACAAATTAAGCATACATAAAGAAGAAGAAGAATCTTCATATGAGAAGAAAGAATAATTAGAACTAACCTCAAAATTAACTTGGCACAACGTAGATAGAGATCCTTTATCTTCTTCACTCCAGAATCTCTTATATGATCGAGATGGGAGCTGTAACTGATAGAAAAGGAAGTATTGGGTTTAGTGGGATATAAAACAAGGGGCGGCGGAGACTCAAAAGTTGGAAGGAATATCCGATTTTGAAGTTCTAGAAACGGTCGTGTCAACGCGGAATCGATTCTTAGCGTAGATCCTCTGAACGTTCTTAAGAAAACCCCGCCAAAAAATAGAAAACTCTGAATCTAGAAATGAGACTTGACCAAGGGGAACGTCTGAGAATGTCGAAGTGAGAGAGGGATACAGTTGTAGAGCCCCATAGAAAACCATGTTCGACATCATCAATGGATTGGGATACAAGGTTGAAGGTGTTGGTATTGGCCAAAGCGTACCGATATGGATCGGTTTGTACATGACCAAGATACAATTTAAAAAGTAATAAAAAAAAAGACTAAAAAATAGGTATTAAATCGGTATTGGTTAATGCCTAAAACAGTACGATTCAGCCGTAGCAGCTGATCTGATACTGATTACTAAAACTATGAATCGAGTCGAACGGTCTAACCATACAAGATTTTGTACTCCCCACATTAGACCTCATTAGAAAATAATCTTAGTTACTTTTCACCAAAAGGAAAAGGGAATTGAAAAAGAATCGAGTTTTCCTTCACCCATCGAGGAGATAGAATCTTTTTGGAATAATCATCATTGTGCTTTGACACTCGGAACAATCAATGGTATTTCGGACATTCAACATACAGACTCGTCATTGGTGAACTCTTCACCCATGATGTGGGACATTTTTTTGCCATTAGAAACTATGGTGGCACCCTTTGAGCAGTTGCAATTAAAAGGAAGGAAAGGGTATGAATTTATGTGGTACCTTAGTCTCTCTTTGGTATAGTTTATATTTATGTTTATAAGTTATTTATAATAAATTATTTATGAGAATATAAAGAAGTAATCATAGATTATCACAATAATTATAAACACCTTCTAACCTATTTATAGATTTTATATTATAACAATTTATTTTAAATATAAATAAATATCATAAATTATACCATACAACTACATATTTCATAATGTATTAGATAATTAATTCTATAATACATACCAAAAGAGAACCCGCAATGATCTGAGCCTGCAAAATCCATGAAATTTAATACTTAGAGCCTATAAAAAAACCCAACCAGAATTACCTCTTCTGGATGATTGTTGCCCCAGTATGGCTTACGTAATAAACCTGCACCCTTCACTGGCCAATAATGGTGCATAGGTATCAAGGCTCTGGGTATACAAGCGCAGTCACTAAATCGCAGGCTAGAATGTATTTCAGCTATTACCTTATCTAGTATTGTAAATGATATTTTTGCAGGAAACACTTGTTTCAGTCAGTCTTGTAGTAATTAACTTAATAAAACTGACTATCAGTGCACTTATTTGCCAGTTTTGACTGCAGAGGACGGGGACGAGAATGCTGAGGATGGTAAGCCGACCATTGAGGTAGATAATGGGGGATTGGGATCCTTTGTAGTGAGAATCTCACCCATTTAAAGTGGATCGATATGTATCCCAATACTCTGAGTGCATTGAGATACATGCTGATCCACTTTGAATGGCTAAGGTCCTCACTATAAAGGTGACATCATTACAGAGGATCTTTTTCCGATAATGAGAGGCAACAATGGTAATTGAATCTGACCCTTTACGACCAAACGACCATGTTTCTATTGGAGGAGGGGAGGATTTGGTGGTGTGGGGGTCAGCATCCCAAACAGCTTCGTACCATAAATGTTGATTTCTAAAAAAGTTTCGTACCCTGGGTATAATTTGAAATGCTGATTTTAGTCTCTAGTTTTCTTAAACCATGGACTGCAAACATATAATATTTTGAACTTTTATCAAAATCCACTTTACACGGTTATCAGGGGCAGGGGTCGGCATCCCAAACAGCTCTCATCTCTTGTTTTTCTTTATGGTTAAAGTGGTATATCGTTAAAACAGATCCAAATAAGATACCAGAGGGTTACCCCCACAGGGATTTAAAAAAAAAAAACACAGAGATAGAAGAGGACATTACAACCATGTCCAAGTAGGATCCACATTATCTGAGTACATTGGAAGATCCCAATAACTCACACCATGCCTATAACGGGCTGTATCCAAACCATCCCTACCTTGAGAGCCAATCATGTTTTGAACTTCAATAAAACACTGCGTTTGATGAATATTTACTTTTGAGTCAAACCATAAGCATAGAAAATAGGGTTCCTAGAACATCCACTACAGAATCGAACTGAGACAAAATACAAACACATCTACCAGAGCTTGAGAACATCCAAATCAACCAATTAAACACCAATGCTGAGCATCCAAACCAACAAATGGAACACCTGGGTTCATTCCGATAACAGATTCCCAGATTATAGTGCTTCATATAAGCAGCAGCAAAAATAGCACAAGAGAAGGGCATTACTTTAACATTGAAACAATACGAGGACACCTTAAGTTGAATTTCTATATCTGAAAGTCTTGGCAAGAGCTAACACATCAAAATTTGACTTCCAAAAACCAGAATGGGAAAAAGAAAATTTCTTAATACTAAAACAAACAAACCAAAAGGAAAACATAAAGAGTTACAAACTAATCCCCTATAATCCTCACTGATCACCAGGCATGCTCTTGATAATATCAGAATCCCCTGAAAACATAATGTTAACCTCATTAGAAGCTTAGAACGGGATCAAGGTTCAAATAAACAAGGCACAGAGAATAGCCACAAAGCTTACCAGGGTCGATAATGCTGAGGCAGCAAACCCGGAAGTACTTTCCACAAGCAGTACCCAAATCCACATTGTCTAGAGATAAAATGGAACTTAAGTTAGGAGGCACCAAACTTATTGCGGACGAATGTCAAATGCTAAAGCCAAGGTTAAGAGAAGGTTCCAATAGGAAAAAGTGAACCAAATAATAATAAAAGAATTCCTAGCTAGTTTGGAAAAGGGCAAGAATAATGTCAGCAACAAGACAAGGAAGTAATGGACCAAAAGCTGAGACCGTTCTTTCCTAACTAATTATTTTGCCACAATGTCAACAAGATATACCACCACAAAGCGGTCCAAATATGGGTGGAACAACCGTTCATCAGGCTGCAAAACACTTAGCACGCCCCATGGGGGCCTTGCGTGGAAGGGAATGCCTAGAAGGGAGACAGAGAAAGTTACTAGGTTATTTCACACGGCGAAGCCCTGACCCCTAGCGGGTTTTCAGGTAAACTATACCCATATGATTTTTCTTCTTTTTGTAGTATTTCAGTATAGTTCGTAACCAAGACCTTGTCCTTAAAACATGTTTTCAAGTCTGAACTTTTCTTGACTTCGTCAAACACCGCATTTTTTCAAGATTATACATTTTTTTTTCAGTTTGTCTAATTTTCACCCAAAAAAAAAAAAAGTTTCAAGTCTTTGTACTTTCCTTAATTTCGCCGAACACCGCCTTTTCCAAAGCTAACATTTAGAGGGTTATTTTACCCACCAAATCTCCGTAACAGAAATAACTTGTGTGGTGTAATTCATGCTTCCCTGCTTCTTTTTTGGGTTTCAAGGAGTCACCACCTAACATGGGGTCTAGGACCTTTACTTGACTCCGGATAAAATCTGTGGATGGGGAATCGGTTTAAGATAGAGAATCTGGGTGATGGTCAGGGTATGTTCTGAGGAAGGTGTAAGGCATCCCGGCTTGCCTGGATAAATCTGGCCTTCGCTTCGGTTAATCATTTTCTATAACTGAACGGTGAAATCCTTGCATGCATATAATCAAATCATCACATAAGATATTGGCAGAACCATATGGCTGTCTTATTGGGCTGCCCTGAATGAAGAAATGCCTTTGAAGCTATAAATAGTCCTGCAGACGCATTGACCAGAATTGAATTGTCAAAACCCACATGCGACACCAAATTCCCAACAGCGGCAAGGTCTCGACAAATAGCCCGTTGGAATACCAACAACTGATCCTGCTCTTGTGGCTGCTGCCACCGCCGCCGTTCGCAGGATCGCTTTCAACTCTTGAATCATGAATTGACGCAATGGGAGAACGTCAGGTATGTGACTTCATGGAAGGGGAGAGAATAATAGGGCAATGGAGAGAGAGGAAAAGGAAGGCGTGCCGCAGAGGGGAGGCTAGGGTAAGAGGGTAAGAGGGTGAGAGGGTGAGCAAAGCAGACAAAGAGAGGGTTAGACACGATGTGGGTTGATAACCTAGCATTCCAATCACACCTAAAGTGAAAACCCAGGGTTTAACAAAAACCCATCATTGGAAATAAAAATAAGCAAAGGTTAAGTGGAATAATACAAGAAGCCAATCTTGGGCAACCCAAAGCCAATCTAAGGTTTGAAGAATTGAAAGAAAACCTACAAATGGAGAAAAGACGTAGGAACTTACCGTAGATGTTGGTAGAACACTTGAAGATTGGTTTGAGAACGTAGAGAAATGCTCCTTGGTGTTCTTCTGATCTCTCCTAGAAACCCCAGAGCTGGTAGACTTCTAGGTAGACTCCTGAAAAATTGCCTTATGCATTGTGGGCCTATAGAACATCCATTCAGATGGAGGCATTCCTCCCAATTGATATCCACCCTTCACCATAGTGGAAGGCATGGTTCAAAATGACGAGATCTCAAGAATCTCGAAGTTCTCAAACAGGTCGAGATGAGATCTCGAGATTCTCGACCAGTTCTCAACAAGTCTCGACTGGTCTTGACAAGTTCTCGACTGGTCTCGACATTTTCAACTAGTTCTCGACTGCTTGTATGAATTATGATTGAAAAAATTTCATCTATACCCCATCAAAGATCGTTAACATCATCTACACCCACAAGAATGCAAAAACTTCATCTATACCCCAAAACTTTGACTGTTGTAATCAAAGAAGTCCACTCCGTCAGTTGATTCTCGTTAGATGTTGACGTCAAGTGGATTGGAATTTTTCACAGACGAGAATATCCTTTTGGTTGGTTGAAAAGACCAATATACCCTTTATTTGATTTTTTTTACCCTACCCCCAAAATCTCTAACCTCTTCTTCTTCGCCGGCGACTGTGAAGGTCTCCTTGACTCAACATAGAGGGGTTCGGGTGGAGAGATTCAACAGGGTGGACGGCTCCAAGATGGGGGGAGGAAAGGGGAAGGAAGTGATTTTGGAGAATCCGAAAGAAGAGGAGAGATTGGTAGAGAGAGATTTCCTACAACTAAATAGAGTTAGGGCTTCAACAACAGGGATTAAGCAGCTATTCCTGCAATACTTACCGAGGAATAGCTTGGACTTTGAAGAATCTAAAGAGAAGGTGGAGTGGAGCTTCGAAGGGTTAGCGTCAATGGGGGAGAGAATGGTGTTGAAGAAAGCGTATAAACCTAAAATTATGAGGATAGTAGCAAGGGTTGGTTTAAGAAAAACTTCCATGCCATTGCTGAACTTAGGGTCATGCCATTACAAGTACGAAGAGAAGAAGCAGAGTACGGTTTGGGTTTACTTCGAGGATCAGACATGCTTCGGCCATGCCTTTACAGGGCAGAAGATGCTCGGATTCCGACCAGAGAGGTTATTGGAGGAGAATGACAAATTTTTAATTACAATTCAACGAATTAATGATTGTAACCGTCTCCTGAAAAATATATTTGATGTCAAAATTTTAATTACAATCCAACGAATTAATGATTGAAGATGCTCAGATTTAGACTTCAGTATTATGCACAGCTGCATATTCGGAGACGATGAACTACGGACGAGGGAGGAGAGAGGAGACGGGAGGACGACACTCTTCTTCGTCGATTCCTAATTTTAATTTCACCCTTCTGAAGTCAAAAACCCAAAACGGAAAAATTCAACCATCGTCTCTTTCCTTTTCGTTGGCGGAGGTGTCTCTGTGGACAGGAGACATAGCTCCGGCCCTCAAAGCCACCAGATCCCAACAGTGAATCAGAGATCCTATGAACAGAACAGGGGTTCTGGATGTGCTTGAAACAGAGACTTATTTTCTTGATTGAGAGAATAAATGTAAGTTTCAATACAAGGTCAAACTGATCATTCTACTTAATTTTTAAATTTTTTTAATTTATAATATGAAGGGTAAAATTGTATATTAACAATTTAAGTGCTTTCCGTCAGTTAAGTGGACCTAGGTGATGTTTTTGCAATCTTGTGGGTGTAGATGATGTTAGCTATCCTTGATGGGATGTAGATGAAAATTTTTCATTATGATTTTATGGTCTACTTGAGTACTTTGGTTTTTTTTACTATGACAATTAACTAATCAAGTGCTATTATGTTCCTTCTTCTCCAAAAATATAATTTTACTGGCTCATTTGGCTTTCTTTGATCTTCTACTAGAGTAACATTATGGCTCAAATGTGTTTATATATACTAAAATAGGGTTTCTCTGGAGTATTTTAGCCTCAAAACTGCATTTTTGCCTTTCTCGAGCTCTTCGCAGTTTCACACTAAGATCTTGACCAAAGATTTCAGAAATTTCATTTTTTCTCAAGGTCGAGAAGACCTCTACACTCGAAATTTTAATCTATGGCGGAAGTAGGGCTAGACTCAATTAAGAATAGCTACCTTGGAGTCACTTTGAGAGAGTGCTTGTTTTTAATTGTTCTTCATCAACTTGGTGAATTGGAGCTTTGGAACTCGGTTTTCATTGTTGTGATTGTGCCTTCATCATCTTCCCTAACCTACCTACGAATCAGTATACCAATTTTGTTTCTCAACTTATTTTCATAACCAAAATCCTAGTTTCTTCCGCCTTTGGTGAGGAAGAGGTATATGTCCATTACCTCTTATGGTGATTGGAGATATGCTTCATTACACCTCAATTCCTAGATCTAGGATGTGAATAATCTAGATAGGAGTTGATTTCAATTATTTAATTTCATGTTTTCGCATAGATTAGTTGACTTTGCATCATTATTTCATGTTTCTGAACGTGAGATACTTCGTTATTGCATGTGGTAATTTTGAGGTATATTATGCACCCAATGGGTACTTCACTCATGGGTTCATCCATTCACCAGTTATGAGTTTGCTTTTGCATCTACCGTTGGCGGTTATTGATCTCGGTTTCTAGTTCGGAAAAACTTATAGTTCCCTCGCGTACCTAATGCGGATCATAGTTCCAGTTTTGCAAGTACAAGAACAGTAGCTATAGGCTTGACACAAACAAGTCTTGTTCTTCGATAGCGGATGTTGTGTCTTTTTTCGCTCTCCTCTCTCCTTTGAGAAAAGTAGTTGATTGCTAAGTATAAACTAAATATTTTGGATTAGAAAGAAGGTAGATGGTGAGATGGACAGGGACATGAAGGCTTTCAACTAGGACACCAAGCTCGAAGCTGCAAGCAGTATACAAATCTACCTTTATCAAGAAGGGAATATATATGGGGGAAAAAAACCCTAGGATTGGCTTGGTTAGTAGTGCCCGCCCATTTTGTCTAGCCCACCTGCCAACCTGCTCTGAAGAATTCATGGGCCGACAAGTCGGGCGAATTGGGACTTCCAAAGAAGTGCCTTGACGCACCACAATCGGAATTTAGCTGGTTCATAATCTTAATTTTCCAATCCAAAGATTGCTACACTTCAAAAGATCCTCCTTAAGGAGAGACTCACTACCCTTTTGATGACACTTACACAGTGCCTTGTGCTTCCACTTGTAAGCAAGCTACCTCGACGGTCACAAAATCAGTATGACAAAAGTGATGAGGTTTCCATCTAGCATCTCTTCTTAAGTACCCTATAGGTATCCATGGACATTCAACTTTCTGCTCCCCAAAACATAAATCCTCAAGTGGAAAGCCCTTGAGTTCAGGGTTCAAGTGCACGGAATCAGACACCCGGGGCTGATCACCATCTGGATAGGCCTGGGATCGGTATTGTTTTCTATGAATTTTACCTTGCCATATTAGGATCGGCCCATACAACCCTTGCCGACTCGGTTGCTGCCCGGGATCACGATCGGCCTATCTGAGCAGATCCCTCAATTGATGCTTGAATTTAAAAGAAATCAAAATCAAACATAATCTACTAGATAACTGGAACAGGAAACATACTTCCATTAAAGTGATGAACTCCAACTTTCGACAACATTGCGTAGTACTCTATCTCTGATTTTCTAAGAGGAGGACAATTGTTCGCAATGATGATTAGCTTCCCTGCAGAAGACAAATATAAACAATTAATGTAATTCTAACAATGAAGAACTAGCAACTCTGAGAAAAACATTGAAGATTAAATTCATTCCATTTTATTTCAACAAATTAAAATTGACCAGAAAATTACAAGTAGTTATCAATTCACTATCTTCCCTTTTCTGCTCAACAAAGAATAGAATTCATCCACACAAAATTATTGATTCACAACAACAAAATTAACTACCGGTATCAAAGTAACAAACAGCATAGAAGTACTTAACAACAATATGTCATAAAAAAATACTATTGATACTGCAATAAACTATTAATAATTATACACAAAGCAGAACTATGATACAGCCGTCATGTGCTAAGAACTATATAAACGGCTAGAGTTTCCTTTTATACCCTCACCATAGAACAAGAGAACATAGTCTAAATACCATTGAGGACAGATTCACATAATATAAAGCGTTTTGGCCTTTACGCACATGAGAACACCCAATGCTGTACGGCTCCAGGCAACATCTTTACCCAAAAAAAAAGGCAACATGGAGCAATCCAAACCAGCTATGAAATACACAAGTTATTCAAGAACCACGATAAAGGGTGAATATAAAACACATATACAGACCATAAAAACTTAACTGTATACATCCACCATTATGAATTTATAAAATCTTCTTGAATATCGCAAAGATAATATTTGCATCGACACCGAGTTCTTTTCCCCATACAAATTTGTATCCAATTAAGCATTAACAAATGCCAAAAATCTGAAGTGAGAGCCATATTGCAAAGCAACAAATCCACGGCAGCCTTGGACAAGTCAGATCAGGAAAGGCCAACACCAAATGGTGATAATGAGACCTACCTTTGGAGCTCCTTAGAGATTTGAGAACGGTCTTATACCCAAGGGTGTACTTCCCGCTCTTCATAACGAGAGCGAGCCGATTGTTGATGCTCTCATGAGTCTTCTTCTGCAACATAAAATAAGATACAAAAATGAAAAAAATCCCAAGAAACCAAAAAAGAACGGGAACGTTACGGAAGCCAATGCAACAAATGCAATTCCTGTAAGACCTCAATATGCAAGAGATCATAAAGAAATCAAAACGATGAAAGGATATCATACGATATTATCATTGTTAAAACAGAAAATCTTTAGAAACAATATCCTATCAAAGTGCATTCGATTCTAATTGCAAAGCAATAGAATTTGTTCAATTGCATGGAACGATCGGGTAAAAAAACAAAACATAAACCAACGAAAGCAAAAAAATAAAAAATAAAAAATGCGAACGGAGATTAATCAGTGAGAGAGAGAGAAAGAGAAAGATTACAGTCTTCTTCGCGGTCACCATGGTTGCCGCTGCAACAAGAAGATTCCGAAACCCTACTCTTCAATGGCGGCCGAGAAACCCTAAGCTTCGCAGTAGAGCTTTATTTATATTAGATCACTGACCAAGTTTTATGGACGCAATTGCCTCGCAAAAAAAAGGCTAAAAGCCGCTTTTGCATAATTGCAGGGGCAAATTTTGGGCCGGACCGGGTTCGGACGGTTTGATAACTTCGTATAAAAATACCCCAAGCCTAAGCTGAAGCTTAACCCTAACCTAGCCCATCTTATCTGGGCCTAAATCTGAGCCCAGATCAACAAAGTCGATTATTTTCTAATCATGCTTAAGTGGGTCTAGAGGGCGAGCTTTGGTCTGAAAAGTAAGGTTGTCATATTACAATCTGACGTTCATGGGTTTGAAACACATAAACAACATCTCAGTATTGCGAGATTAAAGCTGTGTACATTATCCCCCTTCCCTAAACCCTGTAGGAACGAGAGCCTTGTGCACTAGGATGCCCATTTTTCATTCCTAAAGTGGGTCTCAACCCCCCACTCCATTACCAGCAACTCTTCTTGATTTTCTCTTCCCCCACCCTCTGAAAGAAACCTCCAATCATCCACTCTCTTTGATTTCTTTCCTTCTCTCCACCTCAACCTGTTCATGTCCTCTCTCACTCATGGTTTTAGGTATCCTAATCGGATTGGCCGATCAGCAGCTGATATTGTATCGGATGACTCAACATTTTGAGCCAACACATAGGTAAAAAGGTGCGAAACTCAACGTATCGGGCCGAATGTATCCAACCCCAAATAGATTTATGAAGTCACTGATTCCTGATACTGTGAACTTAAACCATGCTCTCATTGAGAAGAGTTCAGATGGCAATGCATTTGCCATGAAGTGCAATATTCAATTACATTCTCTCTTTGGTTGACACTGATTCCTTTCTCTATGCACTTCTCGTTTTTAATCCCCTTCGCTCTTCACTTCTTTGCATGTTTCTTCACTATTAAAATAATTTTCAACTCAACTCAACTCAACTCGATTATATCTCAACTAAATAACATCTCCTTTCTCCAATCAACTCTTTGGAAACTTCTACTAAAAAGCACCATTGCATAGCAAAGTGCAATACATTTAGCAATGGCAATAGGCTAATTCAATATAGTATCACCAATGTCATACCTTATAAGCACCCAGCTAAAATCAATTTTGGCAGGCTGCCACTTGTTGGAGCCAGAAATCAACCCCTTATAATCTCCGATATCAAAAGATTTCAAAACTCAGAATCAACTTAAATTTTTTTTCATGGAATTTTATAAATTTTTTTTTTGTCTGTTGGGAACACCACAATGGTGGTCCGGAGGGGGCTTGGCCGCACGATGGAGAGGGAGAGGGAAGTGCAACACATGCTCTAGGTAAGGCCAGAAGAGTTGATCACTCAACCTCCTGGAAGGCACCAACGCTCAATAAGCCCGCATACTCGCCACCAGGCTAGGCAGCAGTCCTTGAACCATTTTATGGTTGAGACCTAAGAAAGACCAACTTGACCTGAACCAACAATAAAACTAGGGCACAGTCGACAGACTCTGAATAGTTTAACCTCAATCTTTTTCCTCTTTTTTTTTTTTTGGCGGGGGAGAGGGGGGGTGTGTTGTATTACAATTTAGCCTCAATCTGAGGTTAACCTTGAATGGATTGATAATTTACACCCTCAGGCAGGATTAGGATTCACTCACAAGGATCTGACTTGGAACTTTTTTTTTTTTTTTTTGGGTGCTACAATACCAAAGGAGGGCCAGGGCATTGATTTGGGCAACGAAGGAGTGTAGGACTGGGATCGTCTGCTACAACTGCACTTGTGTGTAACAGACTTGATCTTGTCCATTTAAAGTGCATTGATCAAAGTGCACTAGGACACATGACCAATGCATTTTAAATGGACAAGATCAAGTCTGCTCCACACAAATGCAGCAGACAATCTTTTTCCATGGGTGCGGCCCTCCTTGGGAAAAAGGAAGTGAGGAGGTGTTGAATCCAAAGCACACACACCTGGGTAGGGATAAAACTCGAACACGAGTCCCTGAACTTATGCCAGTGCCCACTAGCATGGCAGCCACCACTCTGCAATGAGGCGCTTCCCTAACTGGGTAGAACTGAAGTGAGTCGAAATGGCCAAAGTAAAATGAAATCAACAATCTTTCCGTTCCCCTCTCCTACTTCCAACCACTCCATTTAACAGTTTCATATTATTAACATATTTACTTGATCTTTACCAACGAAAATTTCAATTCACTTCACCTCTAAAGCTAAAAATGATCATGGCAACATTCTATTCCTTTAGGATATGAAAGAACCTGACACAGTTAATGGTTAGAGCGCCCATACACCAGAAGATAGAAACAGTTGATCTATACTACACCACCTTCAAGAAATGGATATAAATTTTGTTCAACAGATCTAAGAATACTTTACAAAAGAGCAACTTCAATCTAACAGCAGAACTTTTGTTACCTCAAAGGCACTTCTGTAGAACAACTAACAGTTCACACCTATGCCTTCCACTTCTCATGGAGCATACTCTACTAGCTTGTGAAGTTGCAAAACAATAACAGGATGAAAAAAAAAAATCTCATAAGCCAATTATCTTCCTATGCAAATGTTCTCCAACGGAATTCCCATGATCATGATGGTCGTGATCGTGAAAGATAAGCGTCAAAATTCCCACCAGGCACAACACAGAACCTACAAGAAGCTTGTCATATCGCTCTACCCAATGAAACTTCAGCTGGCTGGCACCGTAGAATGAGAGAGCAACAAGTGAGGTCATCACTGTTATGGTACTGTAAATCAAAGATGAAGAAGTTAAATAAAACGTACATAAGAAATATTTCTACATGTATAATGAAGTAAATTAAGTAGAAAAAGCAAACTCCTTTTGCCATCGGGAACAGTATTGAGAAGAACATTCTCACGACTTCCGAATTTATCCTAGTTGTGGTTTGCGCAAAAAAATTGTAAACTATAGGAACTTGATTTTAGAATGATGATGGACCTACTTTGCTGCCAAACTGGTCAAGTACTGAGAGTCTGAGAATAATAAAATTAAAATTTAAAACACAGAAGCAATCTGGCTTATCACATTCCAACCATTTTAGTTGGTGAAATTGAGCCTAAGCCAAATCAATTTGATCACTGATTTTATTCAGTTTGTCCTGTGAGCTGTGAGATCGTCAGGTCTTCCTTGCCATGATCACTTGAGTACTAGAATATTTTCCAGTATTAGTTCTAATTTCATAACAACTAGGCAGTCACTCTTGAAACAGAGAGAATTTATAACAGAAATGAATCAAATACAACCAAGGCATGAAGGTCAAAACAAGACTCGATGACCCAAAAATTTGGCTGTCCGAGAATCACACAGATGTTCATTTAGACAAACGTTAGGTAAACGTATAGCAATAAATTATTTTCAGCTATATTATATTGTATGATGTGAATCCAATCTATGTGATTCCTTGGCACATCTTTTTCCACAGCCAACATGAGATACCAATACAGAATAGAAACAGTATGAACGTGCCGGAGTATCAAGTTGCATCACATGCCTCATAAGCATGTCTAAGAATCCATAAAAAAAAATCCAGAAACATTAGCAAACTATTGTCCAAGCAACAATACTGACCCGAAAAGAAGCACTATGATAGCAAGCACCATCATGGACGATGAATTCCCAACAGCAAGAAACACTGGAAGAGTAGTTGCACAAGGAGAAAGGGCAGGAACAAGGACTAGTCCTGCAACAGCCATTTTTTCCATGGGGTGGCTATGACTATGACTGTGACCACCCTTGCCGAGCAGAAACAAAATAATGTAGCTGCCCCCAAGAAACACAAGTAGCAGTGAAGCAAGTTTATGCACTGTTTCCTCACTGGCAATGGTGTTTGCCATGGTTATTGCTGTTATGCCAAGGAGCGCAGTTGAGATCACATGCAAAACTGCTCCAAATGCAGCTGCCACATTTAAAGCAAGCTGGTAAGTACATGATTGGAAACAACCAGCATATTCTAAGGAACTGGTCATCAGAGGATAAAAGTAAACAATAACCAGAACACAAACTAATAGAATCTCTACTGAGAACTTGAAGTTGAATACAGCTCCAAACTCAATCCAGCTGATGTAATGGTTTCATAATTAAAATAAGATGCAAAACGGCTCCAAATTCAGCAACCAAGTTTAAAGGAAGTGAGTATATATATGATTGGCAACAATCAGCAGTATCTAAAGGATTCGTTATCTGAGCATAAACGTAACAGTTAAAGGACCAAATAAATAATCTCTCCTGAGAATCTAAAATTAGTCACAGTTTCTTTGCCCCTACCCTGCCCTTTCTGCACCCCCCCTCTTCCCCTCCACCCCCAAAAAAAAAAAAAAAAAAAAAACTATTTGATTTGGACCACTAATCCAAGTATTCCATGTGGCCGATCCCATTTAGATGGAATAAGGCGGAGTTGAGTTGTATCCAAGTATTTAATGTCTCTCAAAATAGGAATCTCTCGGGAAATATTCTTTTTGTTAGGATAAAATCATTGAAACTAAGTCAAAATTAGAATACAAAAGTTGGCCTTCCCAGTGAAATGTAAGGAGATGTTAAATAGATAGGTCAACCTAGTTATCAAGATAAGATAAAGGTTGTGAGCATCATGTACAATGCAAAAGAAACTACAGTACTCATTGTCAGCAATACATGATACTCTGATATCCAATACGTTCTTAACATTTAAAATTCACAAAATACAAGTAAATCCAAATAACACCATTAGAATCTACAAATAATAAAACACAACATGGGAAATCACTTTCATATATAGTGCAGATACATCAGATCGATGAATCTATGATTGCATTACATGAGATCAACATAAGTAATTGAGGGCAGACCAGTCTGGCCCAGCAGTTGGAGGACTAACTGTTTGGTTCAAATTGTTGGACTTTTATGCTTGATGATATTCCTGACCACTGGTCATGGGTTCAAATCTGGTAACAGCCTCTCTGCAAAATTGGGGTGATCCATGAGGATGAATACATAAGCCCTCCCCAGACCCCACCGCCCGGGGGGGGGGGAGAGCCTTGTGCACTGCAATATCCCATTTTATAACCCTGACCACAACCCCCCCCTCTTTTCAAATTGACCATTAATCCATTAACCAATAACTCCAGGTTAGTTGCTTTTTCATCCCTCTGATGACCAATTTTAATTGGATGCATGGTTCAACCTTTTGGATTTTCTCACATGAGAGGCTTCCTAAGATGAACTGCAGCTGCAGCAGATCAAGTGCCACAACACCCTGAAAATACTTTATCTAGTTTTTTTCAGAAATATCTGTTTAGGAAAAATAAAAATACTTGCATCTTTGATGGTGCAGGTTTAAGGGTTAAATTGTCAAGATTGTTTGAGAACCAAAAACAGCTAATGCAGTTTCCCAAGGGTGTTCGAGACATTAGTTCGTTGAGGCAATCTCCACAATAACTGTTGAAGCAAATGCAGGAATTTCCAGCAGGTTACACATACAATGGTCAGAATGGGATTGATATGAAAGTTCCAGATATTTCAGCTAGAATTCACTTGGACAATCTTATTAAAGATGCCATTAGTATCATATAATCTCCAATCTGTTGTACAACTTGAATAGTTAATGAAATCCTGAAGGCCCATTACAAACAAAGGCAAAACAACCAAGGGTGTCGTGTCTACAGTAAAGAAGATATCATCAAAATACGGTCTCCTCTCTAAGAGCCAGTTGAATGTAAGGAATCTTGGTAATGGAAGTATTTCGTATTTATGATATTTTTGCTTCTCAATACCATTGAAAGTTCAATCCTTCATTGACTATCAGATTTTGATGCACTGCACTCCGTAATGAGAACATGTAAGCCTCCCCAGCTGGCGGGTTCCTGCTTGGCCCGACCTTCCTGTACAGCCCACACTGCCCAAGTTTTGTCGGCAGCTGCTAGGTAGGCACATGGAACCCTATGTAAGGTTCCCGCCCTAATGGAGTAAATCACATGGTAAAATAACGCTTTAAAATTCCATTAAAAAGTCATTTTTTAGAAAAATGTTTGAAAACAAATGGACGGGGGGAAATGTCAATCGATGGAGAGGATGTGATTGAATTTGGCTCTAAATTTTGAAAAGTAACCCACCAGATCATTTCCTATTTATAATGGTTGGATTGGCATCTTTCCATGCAACAAAAACAAGGTGGACCTGTATAGGAAGTCCTTCCCATGTGGGCCGTGCAAAGAACCTTTTAGCAATTTTCACATACAACTTTTAACTTTTGCATGCATGTGCAGGTGTCTCTTTTCCTTACATAGTGGCTGAAATTGTTTTACACAAAGGAAATTTCATTTGTACCTGTATCTGGATGGTCAGGTCCCCTTAGATCCTCATCATTTTAGGGTTAGAAACTTTTTTTGTGAAAGGTCATTAGATTACAAAAGTAGCTGGGGCATATTCCTCACAAGGAAGAATGTCTGGTGGTTCAAATAAAATTATTTGAAGCAATTTATCGACTGTAATACATGATTTTCCAGTTTTGGGATTCATACAACAGTCAGTACAAACAATCCAACCCTTAGAACTGGATGGTCATTTCAGCAACTTTCGACTCCCAAGCAGTTTCGTCCTACGATCAAACTATTGACTCTCTACAGGTGACTGTTTAAAGTTTAAACAGTCTGACAGCATCATCTAACAGCCAGTGTAAACACTGAAAATAGACTTCTATATTCTGTTTCTCGAAAAACCATAATGTTTGAGTGAGCCCCAACCACTATATGTCAATGTCATGCAGAAATTCCAGGAAAGATTCCATGAATTTTACATTTCCTCCTTGTTTCATACTCAATACGCATAAACAATCCAAAAGTTAAACAAGATTAGTATGTATTATAAAATAGAAGGTAAAACGGTACTATAATACATAGATATCTTAATTAGAGAATTCAAGAAAGTTATTTCCAATACCTAAACTAAGTCATAGGTGAAAGAGAGGGAGAATTCCATACTTGTGATACCAGGAGTAAGATACAGAAACAGAAGCAGAAGAGGAATAATGGAAGCGTTAAGAAAGCTGCAATGCCTTTTAAGGTTTTAGAATATGAAAGGAGAAAATTAAAGAGACTATGCACAACAACTCATAAATGAACCAAACTTCATCCAAGTGGTACAATTGGTTGAAGCAAAGCTGCAGCTATTAAAAGAAAGATTCTCTCCAATAAGGGGTGGAAGTTTGCAGGTCAGCAAATCTCCAACTCTGGAACATTGAAAAGTTACACATCAAGTGATGATAAGGGCTCAAATGAAGGCCAATCAAAAGTTCACGTGAAAAAAGCATAATATAGAAAACAGAATGTCAGAAAGAAAACTGAAGAACGGAAAACAGAATACAGAAACTTAGTAATCAATCAAGGATTATACGATGGAAATCCGCAGTACATCAGAACATAATGTACAGGACTGAAATTCAAAAGTAGACTTGAATCAAAACTCTGGTCAATTGTATTTTCTTACAGAGTGGAAGAACAAAAACCAGAATGGTTGAACAATTTGAGGGGAGAAGAAGAAACAAGAAAGTGGCAAGTTGATAAGTAGGTATCCATAGTGAGGAAATCCATCCTCCATCAAGGATCCACAAGTCTTGGGGAACACACACGCACACAGAGTTGCTAGGTGAAAAATCCATTCCTTTGGATTACCCCTCCAATATAATCCAATTCCTATGAGGAACAAGCAAAACTACTTTAAAAACTCATAGGACTCAAAAAGAGACACATCTCTCCAAATAAATAGAGTGAAAAAACTACAACTACAAATCCAATTCCAATTAGGATTGCTTAAAACTAAAACAAAATAAATTAAATAACAACTAGAATAATTCAAAAACTAGCTAGGAATGACCCAAACTTAAATTAGCAAAAGGGACCCAAAATGAGTGGGCCACAAGTGGAACCATTGACCTATTGGCTAGACAATCTGTCCCCGAATGGACAGAGAGTTTGTCAGACCTTTTTCCTGGGCTACCTGAGCCCATGACCTACATCACAAATAATAAAACAGTTCTACGGAAAATAAAGCTTCCGATTCATAGGTCTAATAGATTCCATGCCTTTGTGAAAGGGACCAACTGTTAACAATTTTGAATTGTAATAATTTATGCTTTAAACTTATTCATCGCATAACCGCAAATTTGAACTCAACTAAACTAAGCCTCCTCCCAACTAGTAAGAGTCTGCCAAGGGGATCCTATTCCATCATTTTACTTTATTTAGGATCATATGTTCTCACCAACAAGCACACATGCCTTTTGTAATCACCTGAAGCCAATTCATTTTCGGGCTTCCTCATATTTTCAACACCCTCAACTTGCAACAGATAACTAATTTGCTATTTGATCCTCATTGCACATGTAACAGGATCCCTGGTTAGAGAATGAGCCTTGAGGCATTTTCTTGCAACAACAGTGGCAAGGGCTCCTGGAGTAATCACCAGCAGCAAGTTTTGAGATTCACTGTTTCTACAGTCTTAATTTCCATTCTGACTCCTTTGCAGGAGATGGAATATAACAATGCTTCGCAGGGAAGTCCTCCCGGTTATTGTTGTTGGTACCCACTTATGAGATGAAATTTTCATTAGAGTCTCTCAACCTCAGATTGACCTTGGATTGGGCCAATCATATGAGGAAAATGGTTAACTTGGCTAACTCCTGGACATTCAGGCTGTGGCAGACCCCGACTACGAGTGATTACTACACTATCTCCACATAACAGCCGACTAAAGCCTCCTAACTGATCGTGATTCTATATAATGAGAGAACCAAACCAACAAATTCAATACAGAAAACCAACCGCAAGCATCCTTTCGGCTTTGGAACTAACATAGCAACCAAGATTGTCATGTACCAGAAGTTTCAATTCCAGACTTCCCCCGCCCCCTTGGGAAGGATTACCTTATATGGATTTGGTTCAAAAGAAACACCGCCCAGATTTATTCTCACTGAAAAAGTTCAAAATAGGCGGGACAATGATGTTATCCGCAAATACAAGCTCATATAGATCTCAAAAAAAGATTTAATTAACTAAATAAAGTATTTACACTTATCCAAAGCACGGATCCCTACTGCACATCGGAAGATCAGGCTATTTCACTAAAAAACATGAACCAAAGCAAGATAGAATGAAAGAAAGACAGATCTAAACCAGAAGCAGTTGGAGAAGAAGAACTTACTAACAAGAAGGGTTCTTGAAAGTGTCCATTTCTGCGCGCGACCAACGATCGAGAATGGCAGCCAATGCGTAGGGATGAAGGAATGCAGAATAGAAACGGTAGCGATTCCTCCGATGGTAGACAGATCCTCGGCACTGAAAGTTTCCATTTTCAAATTCCAATTGAAAGAATCGAAGTATGGAGACTCTTTTTAATGAATAACTTTCGAGATTTGCTAAAACATGAATTCAGAATGGAGACTGAAATTTTCCTAATTTCTTGTTTCATGGGGACTGATATCATTACCTAACGTATTAGTTCGAAGTCTGCAAATGAAAGAAATTTTTTTTTATTTTAAATTGCCACGTGTTACTGTGTTAGTATCAGGTACTGTGTTGAGCTCCAAATTTGTGGCGCTGTAATCTGGTTTTCATCTGTTAATTACAGATTTTAATACAGGATCAAAGGTATTGGAGATATTTTGCAAATAAGACCCTGAGGTTAGTTATCTTATGATGTCAAGAACTAAAAGAAAGAGGATTAAAGAGGAAGACAAAAAGTAATCATTTTGGCTGTGATTGATTGTAATGAAACTAGGGGTGAAACAGGTCGGGTTAGACCGGGTATCTGTAAATCTTATCTTACCCAAAAAAATTTCATGCTAACCCAAACCCTACCCTACCCTGGCAGGGTATTACATAACCTCAACCCTTACCCTATCCTGGCAAGGTATTATCAAACCCTACCCTATCCTATCCTGATTTACCCTGATCGGGCCGGGCCAGGTCGGGTTTACCCTGATTGACCCTAAATCAAGGTAGGGTTTACCCTGATTTACCCTGAACTCAATATTTTAATATATAAATGCCAGATATTTACAAGTATAAGACATGAATGGTTATCAAAAAAAAAAAAGAATACAATAACAAGATCAATGATAACTTAATAGGGAGGATCAAAATAAAATAAAACACAACATAATAGAAATATAGAGTAATATATAAAGTAAAAACATTCCATGAGAATTCAAAATAGTAGCATAAAAGATAATGTTAAATTGTTAATAAAAGAGTCAGGGTCGGGTAGGATCGGGCCGGGCTCTACCCGAGGCCTCAACCCTAACCCGCCCTTACCCTGACAGGGTAAAAATTACCCTGTACCCTGATTGGACCCTATCAGGGTACGGGCCGGGCTAAACCCTGACCGGGTTCAGGGCGGTTTTGGGCGGGCTCGGGCCGTCAGGGCAAAACTTTCACCCCTAAATGAAACTAGGAGGAAGAATGATTTTTTAAGTTTAAAAATTACACTTCCTTCTCTTTAATTTCCTTTAACCAAACAAAGCCTTATGCGTCCATCTGTTTTTAGGGGTGCAAGTTTCATCAAGTAGGTCCGAGCTCTCCCAAGCCCAAACAAGGCCTCGACTAAAATATCGTGACTCTAAAGGTGGGTTAGGGTTGAATCGGACTAGGGTTGAGGCCTTGGCCAGAGCCCGGCCTGGCCTAGCTTGTCTTTTTCTTCCTCCTCCAATTCTTTCTTCTTCAACTTTCTGGGCTTTCTTTCTTTTTTCCTTTTTTTCTTCTTCTTCTTTTCCTTAGCTTGATCCGATCCCTGCATCTCCCTTCCTGCTCCTCATGGTCAAGGTCAATCAGGATCAATCTAGTAGGCCTTGAGAGCGAGTCAAGGTTGGATATTTTAGATATTGGGTTAGGTCCAAATCTAGGCCTAGCTAAGTGGACTGAAGGTTGAGTTAAAATTTTAAAATGCTGGTCCGACTCGACCTCGACCGTGTTGCAACCCTAATCTTTTTTTATTTTTATATTTTATTATTATTTATTTATTTATTTATTTATTTTATGTCTTTTTTTAGAATCCAAACAAAACCAAAGGTCAAAGTCCTCCACTTACCTGGCACCCAAACAAACATAAGGCCTCCTCCCCCTCCCCATGCAACTATAGTAGCTATAACCAAACTCCATTGGATAAGAATAGGACCCCCTTAAAAAACAAAGAAGGGAATCCCCTTCAAGTAATTTTTCAGTATAAAATATGTAAATATATTTTGAATCGAATATAAATATTGCCATTTCCTACATAATCAATTCGGATACGAAGTCAGCAGGTTCAAACAAGTAGACAGACCCTAGTTGGGCTGGGTCTGCATTGTGTTTTTCTGTGCCCTCAGTTCTAGTTGAGTTTAGGTGTCTATTTTTCTGATTCAAGGCCCTAGTTCTGAGAGTGGGCTCAGGTGGGCCACTAGGCCTGGTCCTGCCTCAGCCCGTGTTTATTATTTAATATAAATCATGTATTATAGAGCAAGGTTTTCCTGCACGGCCCACCTAAGTGGCTTCTTGCACAGCTTTAATATCTGCCATGTGGCAGCCTATAGGCTATATGGGTTAGATCCTTTACTATGCGGCAGCATGGCAGTCAGGCATCTGATGACTGGGAGTGCATCGGAACATGTGCCCAATGATGTCTATCTTTCGATTCTCTCATCGTTTCATTACCGTGCAGTAGGGGAATCATAACATCAATTTTGTAGACAGATAGATCCAACATCTGTTACTCATATGTGCTAATGCACAAGAGGGTTCTAAAACTTTACATGTGGCCAATAATGTTCCTATCTATTATCCTATACTCAAAATTACCACATCATTCTTTCCTGGTGGACATTGAGGTTGCCTATCGAGGAAATCCTATGTGTTTAGGCTATACAAAGAGGTCATTTTGTCTATAATTGAAATACATGTATTATATATCTTTATCGACCAAAGGGTTTCCAATGTCAAGCATTATATATTTAGGCTGTGCTTTATCCTTATAAAAAAATATATATATATATATATATATATATATATATATATATATATATATATATATATATATATATATATATATATATATATATATATAGGCTATGTTGGTAGGTCAAAAATACATCATGAAATGACATAAAGCCTAGTCTATAGTGTTGTGGGGAAAGATTCTCTATCTTATTAATGAACAATTGTTTCTTTATAGTGGCGTCATACTGAACTTTTCTTGCTACTGCGATGCCATGAAATGTGATTTTTGTGCCACTACCTTTGGGCATGGGTATTTTGGTCTTTTTGATATTTTTAGTATGGTTTTCCAATCCTGTATCCTTATCCTCTATAATACGAGAAGGCTAGACATTGTGGATGAAATTCGATGTCAACAGTCACCAATTTTTTTTAGGAATTGATCAATTTGCGATATTTTTAAATTTTAACTTTTATTTTTGGTCATCAGTTAACGAAAATTCACTAATAGAATGGGTTTTTTTTTTTTTGTAATTTAATTTGATTTAAGGAGGTGTCTTTGTAATTGTTTGAAAGATTTGAAATGTACTTGATTTAAGGATAAACTACAAGGAAAATACCTATAATTTACTCTTTCTTTTTATATAAAATCCCTCGATCCACACGATAGTGTTGTAAACACATTACACTTTTCATCAATTCTCCGGTACATGCATTATATGAATAAACAACAAACTCCATTTATGTACAAATTCTTACAGGAAAGAAAAAATGGATAACAACACTCACTTAAAAAAACTATCTCAAATGTAACATATACAACTATCTTGAGCCGGTAGTATTAGATTAATGAAAATACACTCATAATAAGTCATAAATGTACAGCACAACTATAAGAGCTTCTCCTCAAGGGTAAGGCTCGATTCAACACACACACACACACACACACACCGATCGCCTCATCTGGGGTGGGGATAATGGATTGAGTCGTCTCGGTCGTCCGTTCGTCCGGCCCCGACGGACGGACTGGATATAAAAGACACGCATACCAATACATTGGGGGGCGTGTCTTTTAAATCTAGTCCATCCGTCCACCATTGGACGGACTGGATGACTGGAGACGATCTTTTTCCAGGAATAATACAATGAAACTCATAATTCAAATTGCCAAACTCTGCTTACAACAAACGTAGCTTGCATTTAAATAGACTCTTAATAATCCAGTTCGCAAAAGGACAAATGAAAAATAAAGCCTAAAAGAAAGTAAAAAAAATACAGAACAAAAATGTGATATAAGTGGAGGAACAAGCTCGAAACAAGGACCCCTTCAGCAGAAAAATGGGAAGGAATCCCCGCCGATGGTATGCAGCCACTTCAATCACGGAGATTGATCAGAAGTACAAAGAGAGAGAAAGCGAGTGAGAGAAATTTCAAATTACCTCTAGAATCGACGATGGAAGATACTTTCGGCGAGCTGAGCTTTCGAGTCGGAGCTCTGGGTTCTTGCAGGGAGTTTTTGTAACCCTCGACCTGATTCCTGAGAACAGAAAACTCTCTAGATCTCTCTGCTCTTAAGAGGTAGAAAGAGATTCTAGCTCATCTCAGAGGTTACCCCCGACTAGTGAGAAAGGAATCGATACCGGATAATTCTGCAAATCCAATGCCCTCTCAGTTGCAGATGGATGGTCTGCTTCAAATGAAAAAACAGGTTGTTAAAGAGAAGGGAGGGGATTCTAATTTGCAGACGCAAAACCCCATTCTTAGCTGTCTTCCTGGCATGTGATTTCTTGCTTATTTTCCTAGAAAAAGATCCTCTCCCGCCGCCCGGCCGCCAGACGTCCATCTCGAACAGGCTGGGATGTCCGTTTTATTTGGGAATAGTCCCGCATTGTTAGAGACTTAGAACCTTGAATGCCTTATATATATGTGAGAATTCCTCCACTCGAACTTTTGAGATGAAATTTAACATGGTATTAGAGCTCCAGGTTCATTTCGTACAGTCGCCAAAAGAGGGACCATGATACGGTTAAGCTTTCAAGAACTCAGAAAACAAAGAAGAAGGAGAGAAAGAATACATAACATCCACTTCGAAGGGATGACCTCCAGACTAAAAGAAGATTCTATTCAATTCAATTCAATTCAATACTTGACTACCTTACAACATCTCACATTTACCTATTTATACTTTCTAATTAATTCAATCACAGAGATCTAACAACCCATTAACAACCCACTAACAACCTAACTAACCTCAAGAAATTCGTAACAAACCATATGCCACGTGTACTGTTAACTAGAAGAATACGGACAACACGTAAGGGAAGTGTTGGGAATAGTCCTGCATTGCTAGAGACTGTAACCTTGAATGCCTTATATATGTGACAGCCCCTTCATTTACTAGTTCGAACTTATCAGATAAAAACTTAACATGTTTATCATATGTTAGGATTGGATCCAATCAATTCAATCGATCCGGTTTCATTTTTCACACCCCTACTCAAACTCAAGCATATACATAAACTCACCAGTAATTCAACCAAAACAAACTAACACAAGTACTTTCCACAAACTTCACCTCTCTGTACTCTGTATAGTGTTAGAGATTCCATAACGATGGAATCGGGATTGGATTTGTGATTTTCCAAGAAAAATTCAAAGAGATTCAACAAAATTATTATTCAGTCTTCATTTTTTTAATATATTTTAATTTAGTATTGTTCATTTGTCATTTTGTCATTGGTTCCGTATTATTCATATCTAATATGAATAATGGATCCAAATCGTTTCTTCCCAAGGGTTCGGGAGGTGACTCGGCTCCCACCAGCTGATGCTCGACATGTGGGCATCAGCTTATGCACCAGTTCGGATGGAGGGTTTGAATCCAACTGATACCCACGTATAGGGCATTGGCTGGTGGGAGCTGAGTACTCTCCTCCCGATCGAACCCCTGAGAGGATACGATTTGAATTGAACCTTCTCTTTTCTCAACCCTGGAGGAGAAGCTCTTATAGTTGTGCTGTTCTTTTATGAATTATTATGAATGTATTTACATTAATCTAATGCTACAGGCTTGGGATAGTTGTATATATTACATTTGAAATAGTTGTTTAAGTGAGTGTTATCTATTTTTGCTTTCCTATTACAATTTGTACATAAATGGAGTTTGTTGTTTATACATATATTGCATGTATTGGAGAATTGATGAAAGGTGTAATGTGTTTATAACACTATCCTGTGGGTCTGGGGAGGGATTTCATATAAAAATAAATAAAAAAAATACTCATCAAGTTATTAGCGACTGTAATTTTTAATGTTGCTCTGTGGGAAAGCATATGTAATATTTACCAGGGATAATTTGTATTGTTGCTAATCATAATTTTATCAAATAAACAACAGCAAATTATTGCCGCCACTTAAGGCTCTCTTTGGTATGTATTATAGAATTAATTATATAATACATTATGAAATATGTATATTGTTTGGTATGATTTATGATACTTATTTATATTTAAAATAAATTGATATAATCTAAAATCTATAAATAGGTTAAAAGGTGTTTATTATTATTGTGATAATTTATTATTCCTTCTTTATGTCTAATGGTATTAAGCGCCTATTATTTATGATACATAATTTAGTTTCATAAATGATTTATTATAAATAACTCATAAACATAAATTTAAATCATACCAAAGAGAGCCTAAAAGGAAAAAGAATTAGCAGTGGTTTTGCATTGGCATCGGTCATATTCCACTGTCAGTTATTTTAAACAAGAGTAAATTAGAGGTACCTCCCCTATATTTTGCCTTTAAATCAGTTACACCCCAAACCTTTTAAACAATTACAAAGACACCCCCTTAAATCAAAACAAATTACAAAAAAAACCCCATTTCGTTAAGAAATTTATGTTAACTAACGACCAAAGGTAAAAGTTAAAATTTTAATACTTAAAATACCCAAATGATTAAGTTAACAGACCGTTCTACCCCCTTAAATATTAACTGACGATAGGATTTCTTAACACAACAATTTTTTTGGGTAATATTTATTGGATAAAATGGTCCATTAACTTAACCATTTAGGTATTTTAGGTATTAAAATTTTGACTTTTACCTTTGGTCGTTAGTTAATGGAAATTCACTAACAGAATGAGTTTTTTTTTTTTTTTTGGTAATTTGTTTTGATTTAAAAAGGTGTCTTTGTAATTGTTTGAAAGGTTAAGGGTGTACAGGGTTTAAGGGCAAACTACAGGGGAGATACCTATAATTTACTCTCTAAACAATACATTTAGAGGCAGAACATAAGTCATCACTAAATGAAGTCTTTAGAAGCGGTATACAAACGACCAAATATGGAACCTTTAGAGGCAAGGCTTTGCCCCCACAGCCTCGAGCCCTTGCCGTCATAGCTGCAAGGCCATGCCGCCACAGCCGCATGGCCTTGCAACCATAGCCTAATGGTCAAATCCACAATGTCTAGCAGTTACAACCGTAAGTTGATCAATTCCTAAAAAAGAAAAAAAAAATTGGTGACTATAGACATCGGATTTTCTTCATTTCCTTCTCTGACAATGATGATTATAGATATAAGGCTATTCATATTCTCGTACTATAGAAGACAAAATTACAAGATTGGAAAACAATACTAAAAATACCAAAAAGATCAAAACACCCCTGCCCAAAGGTCATGGCACAAATATCACATGTCGTGGCATCGCAAGCAAGAAAAATTCACTACAGCGGCATTGTAAAGAAGCAATTGTTCGTTGACAAGATAAGGAATTTTCCCCCGCAATACCATGGACTAGGCTTGATCACACGTATTTATGTTTCTTGGGTCTTGTCCTTAGCCAGCTTATTGGCTATAGGTGCACATCACCGCAGTTCCCATAGTAGCATTGTGCTCCCCGCAAAAAAAATCGTCTCCCGCGCCGACCCTCCATCGTCATCGGCGAGGGCTGGAATGCACTCGGTATACGTGCGGTGCATTCCGACCCGTCGGATAAGGTCAAAGCGGGCCCGGTCCGGTAGCCCGGACCGAACCGGCCCGATATACCTGAACCCGGCCCGGCCGGCCTTAATGGGCGGGTTTTGGTGCGAGCTTGTAAACCCGACACCGTTTTAGCCCAAACCAAACCAAACCGGACCGGTCCGTTAAGAAGCCCGAATTAGCCCTCGGTAAAACCCAACCGAACAGATAAGGTCCGTTCGGGTCAATTTTTTTTAATGGTTTTAAATTTTAATAGATTGTGTTACATTATTAGAATTCACTTCATGATCTAGAAGATTATGTGAATCTATAGTTGAAAAGATTATGTAATTGTTATAGTTTATTAAATTACATACATATAGAAGGAATAATGCTAATTTTATAGATATAAATAATAAAATAGGCTATATAGTTTACATATAAAAGGGGCCCGATAAGCCTGATAAGCCCGATCCGGACCGAGCCAACCCGAAATCACCTCAATAAACCCAGCCCGATAACAAACCGACACGAACCAGCCCGTTAGTTATTGTGTCCAGCGTAACCCACCCTAGCCCGAATTCTTAATGGACATGTTTTGGGCTGGGCTTATAAAACTCGACACCGATTTAGCCCAGACCGAAACCGGCCCAGACCGACCCGTTGACACCCTTACCGTCAGATGATGGGCTGAAAGACTGGCATGCACGAGACGATTTGAGTCCGTGTCCGTGCTCCCCACGACATCCCAAAGGCTAAACCCAATTAATCTACAAATAGGACCATTTGTCTCTTCGTCTGAAATTAAGGTGAGGAGACATAATTAATATTATTAAAGGTGAGACATGCTCTAATGAAATTTTATCTGCTGAGCTGGTCGTTTGACTTGTCACGGTGGCTTTCTCTCTCCTCCCCCTTAAATGCCTCCTTCTCTTTAGTCCAACTTTAAACTATTATTTACAATTCGAGTTTAAAATCTTATCCAAATCTTCTAATCACGAGTGTTCGCATAGTGAGGAATCCCATACAATTTGAAAATCAATATAATAAGATTTCCCACTGATTATTTTGATGTAAATTAAAAAAAAACAAGAAAAAGCATTGAAAAGGGAGAGGTTTTCTTGTCTGAAATTGTCATTTTTTTTATAAGAGAAAAATACTGTTACCTTTCCTGTAATATGCCTAAAGACAATGCCTCTATATATTTTTGAAAAAGATAAATACCTTCCTTAAAAACATTACTAAAACACAAATAGATCGACGCAGTTAAGAATATTCCATTAAATACCGATGGTGGGAGGCTAAATTTGTTTTAATAACCAAATTAACCCTTTACAAAAGTGAAGTGCTATTTTTACCTTTATTGAAATAAGGTATTTAACTCTTGTTTATTCGTTGCAACCCTCATTAGAACTCCGCCGCTGCAACCTAGTTTGCCCTGACCCTCAGTCGAGAGAGAGAGAGAGAGAGAGAGAGCGAGAGAGAGAGAGAGATGCATTGAATCTGATCCATTTAAACTAAACCTCTAATAGTCGAACCTTATTCTTCTTATATATCCAACCTCCCTATTCTGCTCCTCCCGTTGTCTGAGACTGAATCCGAAGAGGTTTCTAAGAGTCAGGATCTTTCTGAATCTTCCAATCAATTGGATTTGGTCTTCTTGCTTCCACCTTTAGCAAAACTTCATCTTTCAGTGGAGCAGGAACTGGAACTTCCATATCCTACAAAAGGAGGAAACAAAACTCAAAAAGCTCAAAAACCCTAAGCAAGAACCAAACTTAAGAATAGTATCCACCTCTACAAAAGCAAGTCAGGTAGTATCAATCATGATTCATAAAATCTAAATAATAACAATTGCACAAGAAAAAGAAAGGAAAACCACCACATAAAAGGTGAGAGAAACCCTAAAGCTACTAAACATGGAATGTGTCATCTGTCTGATGGCTTCAACATGGAAAAATTTACTTATTTCCCAACTAAAAATCAATAGCAGTTCACTCTTTCTCTCTTTTCATAGTTCAGCCGCTGTTGTTCCACATTCCAATCATGGTGTCCCCTAATTTCCTGGTTAATCTTCCAAAATACAGCCATACTGCCTTTCAATTTAAGGTTCTTCATCAAAATTAAACTCCTACAAGAAGCCTCAGTTGCATTAAAATCTTAAAATCATCAGTACTCCCAAAAGATTAAATTTAAATACCCACTTAATCCTCAATACCTAACTCCAAAATACCATTCCTATTCTAAAACGAAACAAAGAAAAGAAGTTTAACTGATTGTCTCTTTCACAAAACTTTGGGTTAAGTTGTTAAGAAAATCAAAGGCTGGATTCACATAACACTGCCATGAATTTGCAGGTTCTGTTCCTTCCAGCTGGAGAAAATAAAGAAAATAAAATTCCATAATGAATATTAAGAAGTCGGAAGAGATTTACAAAAACCGCCATTAATGCATAAAATCCGGCACCCAAGTGAAACACGATTTTTAGAACAAAATATTTCTTCACGACTCAACATCATCTCTATAAAGTCGGAGACAAGTAAAAAAAGAATTATTACCCCCTTCTGGTTGTTTGTTTAATATCCATATCAGAAAATTAGATCTAGAGGAGGCTTGAATTGTGATGGATTGTGGCAATCTTACTCCAAGAAAAGAGAAGGAAAAATCCAGGTTGAGGAGGTGATTGATGAGATGTGTTATGGAATCTGAGCAAATTGTAATTGTTACAAGTGGAGGGAAACAAAAAAAGTAGAAGAGAGTCGAAGAAGACTCACTATCGTCGTTTTTTTAAAATGGCATATGTTTGAAATTTTGAATAAAATGTAACGGTATTTTCGGTAGAAAAAATAACGTTCAAGGTAAAATCGTCAATGAAAAAAAATTAACTTTAACTCCATTGAATAGAAGAGATGATTGTTTTTTTCTCGAACTTTTGGGGACATTTGTCTTTCGAAAATGTTACAAAGGAGGAAATAATATTTTCAAATTTACTTTGTAAGCTAATATATAGTTGGTTTTTTGCTTTTGTCTTTTCTTGGAACTATGCTTATGACATGAGAGAGAGGTGAGGTTGGAACCTAGGGCCTCTAGGTAATTGCTACTTGCAAAGCAGGTCTGCAGGTAGGTAGGCCGTTGATTGAGGTCGACTATAGAGGTCGGCTCTTGAGGTTAGTTCTTAAGGTCGGCTCTTGAGGTCAGCTCTTAAGGTCAGCTACGTCGTTTCTTGAGGTTGGCTATGGAGTATTGAGATCGACTATCGAACTCGGCTATTAAGGTCGACTATTGAGGTTCGCAACTAAGGTTGGCAGGTCAGGTCAGCAACTATGGTCGGTTTGCAATTGAGATCGGGTCGACAACTGAGGTCGGCCACTGATGTGTTCCTAGATCAGAGCGACACAACAACCTACTAAGGGGTACCTTCAAGAGTCATCTCCAACTCTATAAATAGAGAACGAGAAACCCTCATGAAATAGACTACTAAAGTAAAAAAGAGTAAAATTTTCTCTTTCCCTCTCTCCCTTTAAAAGCATAATCTAATAAGTCCATCCGATTTTTGTTTTGCTTGTTTTACATATGGTCTGAACATAACTCTGAAGTTCTCTAAGGGACGCATCAAACTAGTACAAATTTGTTGCAGAAAGCTAATGCTGTTTTATCTTGGAACCAGATTTGCATCATAACCATAGATCATAGTTTTGGCCGAAATTTCGGATTTTGACTGAAACACGAAACATATCGGTTTTTAGCAGAACCGATACGAAACTGATTGACGATACAATTTGTACCAGATTTCGATCCCAGTTGCATATTTCGGCCATATTTCAGTCCGAGTTGCTGATTTCGGTCGAATCTCCTACCAACGATGAGGAAATTAAATGGATTGTTGTCGGAGGTTGGCCGAGGGCAAATATCTATGAGGGCAGGTATCCATCGTTTCCCATGAAATTAAATGGATTGTTGGAGAAACCACACCACAAGGTTTGTTCCAACAGTTTCATCATTCCCCACCCTACATGCTTTTACATTCTCTTCTTTCCCTCTCGAACACATTCGTCTTTCAAGGACTACAACATAGAACGAACCCCTGTTGATTCTTATCAGGTATGTGCAGCTATTATTATCTCTGATCTTTGAACAGTTTTTGTTGTTTCAATTGTTTTGAGATTCAAAGCTCCTTGCAAGCTTAAACGATCGACATTTTTTTTTTTTTTTCTGAGATCTTCCTATTTCAGTTCATTGCGACAGTTAACCTCCCATTGATTTTGACGTCGGCAGTGAATTATCTTGTTTGTTTAATCACTATTATCCGATCTGATTTTGGATGTTGTTCGATGATCGAATCTCCTTCCGATCTGCTTTTGATTTCATCAAACAGTGTTCTAATCAACATATGTTCTGAGCATTGCTTCTCTTTGGAAGAAATTGCATTTCAAGATTTCAAGTTCCTGGTTTCTGTTGTGTAAATTTACAGGTAACAGAAGCGATAAAAGCCAAAATTCATCTAAGAACAATATTGATTGTGGTATGATTCAGCCTATATCATCAAGATCATCATCTTGAGTGATTCTTATAATTTCTTTTAAGATATCATAGGAAGTATTAAACACATAAATTGAAAACGTTAAACAGATAAAGTTGTTCTCATTCAAAGTTGACATAAAATTTTTATTTCTTACAATAGAAGTCTAGAAGTCCAGATATCTAGAGAAATCGTAAGAGGACGCAGGGACGAGAGGGGACTATTACAAGAACTCGTAAACTGGGGCAGGTTATTCAGAAGCCATTACCTTTTCTCCTCTCTCTTCGATCCTCACGGGAAAACATCCTTTCATTTGTGAAGTTAAGAAAGAAACGAAGATTGGCTCAAAACCTTTCTCTGGTAGCACCCGATATCGTTGCATCACTCCAGCGACCAGCTTCTTCATCTGCAAGAACGCCATATCCTTTCCCATACAGATTCTTGGTCCTGCTTGGAACACCGGATAAGTGTATGGATCCCTCCCCACAAACCTCCGCGTTCCTGTACTATTCTCCTCCTCCTCCTCCAACCATCTTTCTGGCCTAAACTCTGCCCAATCTTTTCCCCATATGGACTCCATCCTTCCCATTGCATAAGGATGGTATTGAACTCTCATTCCTCTCTTCACAATCGTTCCGTCCGGTAGAACATCGTCCGCTGCCGCCATCTTGGTGTCGTTCGCAACCGGTGGATACAGCCTCATTGTTTCACAGAGCGATGCATGAATGTATACCATGTTCTTCACGTCGTCATAATCAAGCGTTTGGGGCTTTTCCCTTATCTCCTTCAATATCTCCTCTTCTACATGGGAATGTTGGGAAACTAACCAAAAAAACCATGTCAATGTTGCTGATGTAGTATCCCTACCAGCTAAGATAAAGCTGATGACCATATCTGTGACAAAAATCTCATCTAAATGACCAGAGCTCAAGATTCTTGAGAGAAGATCTGCTATTTCTGGTGAAGATTTTACTTCTTTCAGTTGTTGTTTCTTTTCTCTGACAATCTTTGTTGCCAAATCGCGGATGCTTGAGACTGCTAATCGCAATTGTTTCTCAGACCCAATATCAAATGCTCTTTTCACCTTCCATGTCATTGAATGAAACCGTTCAAAGATTAAACGTGTAGCGTCTTCAAATGCAACGGCGAATTCTGTTTCCGGCTGTGAGATTGATGGTGACAGATGCTCGGGATCGTACCCAAAGGAAATCTTGCAGATGTTATCAAACGCAAACCTTTGAAGGATGTCTTGTAGGTCCAGGACGGATTTGTTAGTGGTGGCTGAAGAGAACAGAGGAAGTAGGCGGTTGCAGAGCTCATCCTCAACGACTGAATCGATGAACTTACGGAGGGATTTGGTGTTGAATTCATGTATGGAAATATGTCTTTGGAACTTCCACTTATCACCATCAATATTGAAGATGCCGGAACCAAGAAAATTTTCAAGCATGTCATGGAACTCTTGACCTTTGGGATAGAGATGGAAATGGGTTTTGAGGATGTGTTGGACATTAGCTGGATTAGTGATTACGAGCAAACGACCTCCAAAATGGATATCAAGTATGATGTTTCCATTTTCATCTGAAGTGTTTTGAAGAAGCTCGGTAGTCCATTGGTTGATTCTTTCTAGATTAGCAGATATGGCAAGAGAGGAACCAAGGAAAGGGTAGGACCTTGGAAATTTTATTGCAGAAGATGAAGATCTGAAGCGATTTTTGAAGGAGAAGTAGAAGAATGTTGGGAGAATAATGAAGAGGACAAGGGAAGCTATGAACTCAAACTGAAACTGCAACATCGTAATTAGTTGTCTTCTTCTCTTCTGCAACTCTTTCCGCGTGGGAGTGAATTTTGGGATTTCTCGAAGAAATTAAATCCGACCAACACCTTGACTTGGGGAGGGTATGAAATTCCAATTGAGTGATTCTTAAGAAATACGATTCTTGAAGCTGTAAGGCACTAATAAAACTTAGAAGTAAGCACGATTCATCATTATGGAATCTCGAACACGCTAGATACATAGAGAGAGAGAGAGAGACAGGCAAGAATCATAAGAAATCAATGGTTTAAAACACAATACGTAAAGTGTAGCAAAGGCACGTGTCCCCACACTTTGTCCTTTTCGCCATTTTTTAATTGACACTATCTCTGTGTCACTCACGTATCACTATCTTTGTGTCACTCACGTATCAGTCAACTTGTCCATCTCTTGGATACAGTGGGTACGTGGTAGCGGTGTAGGTGTTGAGTCAATACAATTCACTTCCTATTCTATTAGCTTTGGACAACTTCTTCTACCAAATAAAAAAAAAAATAAAAGAATAAAAAAAAGCTGTAGCCAACTTCAATACAACTAGAACTAGAGATATTGGTGGGGGATGGATAGATGGTCTACACTTGGGATGAATTCGAGCCCTCCCTCCATTTGAGTTGACATCCAGTCGATAAGTTGAGTCGACAGAGGGTGTCGGCTCGGATGGAGGGTTTAGATTCACCCGAACCTCACGTGTCTACCATCCAACGGGGGCGTCTCCCTCCCGAATCACTGGGAGGAGAGGATGTGAATCCGACCTCTCCACGGTGTGTTGTCGACATGGCGCAACCATCAGGGGTTAGGCAGTCCCTTAACTTGAGATTGATTTTCTATTTTTATTTAATTTTTGTTAATGAAAGTATTCAGATCTTTGGCCTGACTAATCTTGTGAGTCTATATATACTGACCCCACAAAAGTATAGATCGGATCATTCTGAGGTTGAATGAGAATTATTCTATTTGCACCCATAGCATAGAAAGAAAGAGCACTTAACATTCCGTGTGAGTGGCTCCAAGATAGTAAACAGAATTGAACTCAGTACCTTCCGTATTTATGTGATTATCTGTTTCTCTTCTTTCTCTTGTGTTTTCATCACCCAACAAAAGTAACCTAGTCATGTTTCTATCCCATGCTTGTAATAAAATAAAAATGAAAATGCACCTAAGGTTCTCCTTAGTATAATTTTTATTTATGATAATAAATTATTTATAAAAATAAAATATGAACTATACATAATAACCTTTTGATATGATCCATTTATTAATATTTTCTAAATTTTTATCATATTTGATTATCCTCTTTCTTAATATTTAAGAAGTTTGATAGTGATTATGACAAAGACTTCACTTTAATTAATTCATTCTATTATATTTTGTAAGTTCATTTAGATTGACAAAATTGTTTCATTGTAAGCTATTTAATATCTTTATTTGATCTATCCAAGTTATTCTCACACCAAAAAGGATAGAAAAAAAAACGTAGAATTTAAAATAAAAAAATTAAATCAATGAAGATCACCTCATACCCAAAGCGAACGAAAGGAATGGGTGGAAAGTCGTGGTGGTAGCATTTAGCAACTTTATTTATCATGGAGGTATTGAGGTGGAAAAACACGTGGTGAGTTGGGCTGTTATGTGATCTCTTTTCGGTTGTGGATTTTTTTTTTTAATTTTACTATTTCAGACTAATAAAAGAAAAAAAATAAGTGCAATATGTGGTTAGTACTAGTATGAATTGAATAGAGGTTTACATTCTTGATGTCTTACTAATGGCCTTTTTTTTTTTTGTGTGGCTAATAATGGGTATTCAGACCTTTGATCAGTACCACAGACCCATATTGACCCCACAACCGTATGTACTGGGTCATTCCAGAGTTGAATGAAATGTTATCGTCAGATTTTGGTGGGATTCCTGATTGGGATGCCTGTCACAAAAAGAAGACAGACAATAAAGTTGAGTGAGTTGGATAATCTGAGGTCCACTTTGATGTCTAAGTTAATTCAAAGGCGATAAGCAGATGAATTCAGGTATGAGAAAATTGAATTCAAGGTAGAAAAGGGCTTGATAGTAAATTTAGTATAGTAGCAGTTTGATTGCAAAAGTTTGATTCGTTTACCTTCGTGTTAATAAGGGTATTTATTGAGCATGGAGTGTCGGTGTAAGCATGATTTGTAGCCTGATGTAGGTCCAAAGGTTAGGTTGATTGTAACCGCCTTCGGACTTTTTTATGGCGTGATGATGCACGTCTCAACCTCTTCCAGGGGGATGACACATGGAGGTAATCTCTTGATAATGGGTTACTTGATTGATTATCCTAATGTACTGAATTCCCGCACGTGGATAATTGTTCGTGGGCACCAGATTGTGCCTAATCTAATATCTTGAGATGGGGACATGCATCCGCTTGTAATTGCATGGATCCGCCAGATGCCACGTGCGTGTCCCTCTTTGATTGGTTGCATTCTGTATGGTCCTAACAAGAACCATTTCACTTGCACCCAAAACAGGAAAAAAAGTGCACTTAACGCCCCGTGTGAGTGGCCCTAAAACAGTAAGAGGAGTCGAACTCTTCTTGAAGCATAGGCTCTACATTAGTACATACCTCTTAGGCTCTACCTAAAAAAAGAAAAAAAAAGAAGGTATATACCAAAAGTAATAACAAAAAAAATCTAAAAACTAAATTAATGGTGAGAGGATTGCTAGGTAAGCAGTTTTCAATAGAAGACTCTTGTAAGTGATTAGATAAAGAAGAAAAGTATTATGAAAACTTCTAATACAAAGAGGGTTATGCATCTTTTTTTCAATGAGATGCTCTAGACCATGCCCCTCTTTGGCTGAGGGGCACACCAGTCAAAACTTTCTCCTAATAATATTAGTCATTTATACTGAAATGATTTCTATGGAGGATTAAAAAGAAAAAAGAGGCATGGCAATGGAAAATCCATTCATAACCCACCGAAGGCGGAAGGCCTTTTTGGATCACCTTCTTCAATCAAGGAGGCTCTCTCTCTCCCTCCATGTTCTCATCTCTTTTCACTGTAGTATAGGTCTTTCACTACCGTTACTTGATATTGATACTCTCTTTAACAGCCAATTTCACCATTTCACAGTCCATAGAGGGATAACACCCTTTCTCACACCCACATTCTAATGGATTCCTTCTTCTGTATGCTATTATTGCGACAACGTACAATGTAAAACCTTAAATTAGAAGTAAAATAATTTGATATGAAGATAATTTCTTTGATACACATTTTGTGTATAGAATGGTTGTATCTATAATGATTCACCATTACATGTACATTGATTATCCTCCATTATTTGATGGAGAGAAATCAGTAATTTACAAAATATCAGCATTTATAAATATTTGAATTATTTCAAATTCAAATTGTATCTGTAACCGTTCTCATTAATAGGAGCTGATCTTGTATTTGAATTATTTCAAATGCTAATGTATTTGTAACCGTTCTCATCAATAGGAGCTGATCTTGTATTTGAATTATTTCAAATTCAAATGTATCTGTAATTGTTCTCATCAATAGGAGCTGATCTTGTATTTGAATTATTTTAAATTCAAATATATCTGTAACTGTCCTCATCAGTAGAAGCTAATCTCTTGTAACCATTTAAATTATTTTGAATTTGGTTGAGGAGTGGATTCAATCTTATCATCCCCCCGTAAGTGGGAACCAATGACGTTTGCACAGTAAGTTTGGTACACAGAGTTGAGAACCGTCGAGCTAATAATGGTTTAGTGAGAATGTCCACTATCTGATCCTTTGTGGATAGTAATTGAATTTCTAGTTCCTTGGCACAAACGTTCTCCCTTACAAAATGAAAATCGAGAGCAACATGTTTAGTGCGGGCATGAAAACGTAGATTCATATAGAGGTAGGTAGTTCCAAGATTATCACACCAAAGAATTGGTAAGGTGGGAGATTCAGTTTTGAGTTCTTGTATCAGTTGTTGTAATCATGTGATCTTAGCAATAGCATTAGCTAGACCCCAACACTCTGACTCAGTGCTAGAGCGGGCTACAAGCTTACTTTTGAGCCAAGAAAGAGGTGGACCCAAAAAAATGTTGGTTCTCACAAGCAAGTCATGAATATATTTTTGTTGACATAGAAATAATTCATCAGTGGTGGGAATTGCTTCAACACCAAGAAAGTAGTTCAATGGTCCAAGGTCACGCAACTTGAATATACTATTAAGTTTAGTTATAAGATGTTGCATGGCAATCAAGTCACTGCCTGTAATAATAATGTCATCCATGTATACCAAAAGTAATGTGGTATGACCATCATGTATCCGAATACAGAGAGAGGAATCTATTTTGGTACTATTGAACCCCATGGTGAGAAGACCTGTATTGAGGCATGAAAATCAGGCCCTTGGAGTTTGCTTAAGGCCATAAAGGGCTCTGTGAAGAAGACAAACAACATGTGGTTGTGTAGAATTTGTGAAGCTTGGTGGCTGAGCCATATACACCTCTTCTTATAAAATCTCATGAAGGAAGGCATTATGAACGTCAAGTTGACGAATAGGCCAACCTTAGGAGAGAGCAAGGGTGAGAACCGTTCTAATGGTGGATGGCTTGACCACCGACAAAAGGTTTCTCCATAATCTAGACCTTCAGTTTGGTTGAATCCCTTAGCTACCAGTCGAGCTTTATATCCTTCCATACTACCATCAGGTCTTCATTTGATATGAAAAACCCACTTCACCCAATCAAAATTTTATGTTGTGGCAAGGTTACTAGAGACCAGGTGCCATTTTGCAAAAGAGCATTGAACTCATGCATCATTGCCTCCTGCCATGCAGCAGATTTATTAGCCTCAGTGAAACAAGTTGGCTCAACTTCAGTTGGTGTAGCCATGTGTAAAGGATGCTTAGTTGCGGCATAAGTTACATGATCAGGGTACGTGGTAGGCTTTCGAAGCCGTTTGCTGAATCTGGTCAGCAAAGGGCTTGGGAGATGGTCAAAATAGTAGTGTCAGAAGTGTTTGCAAGTGTATTGCTGGTAGTGGACCCACTATAGACATTAGTGTTAGTGGGCTCACTATCAAGAGCATTAACATTTGTTGCAGGAGGTATTTGTAGTGGATGCTGAACATCTGTTACTGTCAATGGTGCACTAAGTACTGTGGCCCTTGGAAGGGATGCTTGAGCAATTGGTATGGTGGATGACACTGCCGTAGATGACTCACAAAGACTTGGGCATGTATGCACAGCAGCCGAGGTTTGGAATAAAAATTTTTGTTCATGAAATTGAACATTCCTTGACACATATATCCGACCAGTCTCAATGTAAAGGCACTTGTAGCCTTGATGCCGTAAACTATTGCCAATGAAGACACAAGATATAAACCAAGGTTGTAGTTTATGTGAGTTGTAGAGTCGCATGAAAGGATAACATCTACACCCATATACTTTTAGAACATTGTATTCCGATTTTGAGTGAAATAATAGCTCCCATGGAGAGGGCTTCTGAGTAGGCATCCTGTTAACCAGAAAGACAGCAGCAGCAAAAGCATCATCCCAATAAGTAAGGGGAACCATAGCATTATAGAGCGTAGTCAATCTAGTCTCAACAATGTGTCGATGCTTCCTCTCAGCACGACCATTTTGCTCGTGGGTGTGAGGACATGATACTCGATTGAGTATACCATTAGTTTCAAGGAATTTAGAAACAGAGTGGTATTTACCACCCCAATCAGTCTGCATAGCTTTAATTTGTCTTTCAAAAAATTTCTCTATTTATCGTTTAAAGTTTTGAAAAATAGAAAGAACTTTAGATTTTTAAACCATTGGAAAAAACCAACTATATTTGTTAAAGTTGTCAATGAAACTAACATAATAACGATATCCATTGGTTGAAGTTATAGGAGACGGCTCCCATACATTTGAATGGATTAAGTCTAAAGGTCCTATAGAAACAGAAGTAAAAGCATGAAACGGTAATTAGTGCAACTTTCCCAATGGGCATGATGAACAAAAAAAAACTTTAGAACCCCCTTCAAGTGCCAGATTATTGGATGTTAAAATTTTCTTGATGATGGTAGGAGATGGATGCCCTAACCGTTGATGCCATATGTCAATGGAAACATGTTTACCGACTAGAGCTGTAGGAGAGGGAGAGCTGGTTTGGTTGAGCAAGTATTGTTGAGGCGGAATAGACCACCGTCAATGCTGCCATGGAGAAGGACCTTCCCCGAGGATCGATCCTTAACAATGCAAAATGAGGGATGAAATTCAAACACCACATTATTGTCATTAGTAAACTTGGAAATACTAAGTAAATTTTTGGAAATGGACGGTACATGTAAAATATTTTTCAAAAACAATTCATGGCTTGTAGATAAAAGTTTTGAATGACCAGTGTGTTGGATATGCAAACCTTGTCCATTCCCAACCTGTACATGATCATTGCCCTGATATTCTGAGTAGGGCTGCAACAGGGCCGGGTTGGGCCAGGTTTTTCAAAACCCTAACCCTAACCCTGACTATTTAAACTTAACCCTAACCTAGTCCAACCCTGTCAGGGTCAGAAAATATACAACCCTAACTCTGACCCTGGTAGGGTTGGGCCTAACCCTAACCTACCCTGATTGACCCTGACAGGGCCCGATTGGGCTGGGTTAACCCTGATTTAGGGTTGGAATGACCCTGATTGGCCCCTAAACATACAACAAATTGTCAAATAACATATATATAACAATTATAACTTAAAAATATAATAAACACACACACACACACACACACACAAATATATATATATATATATATATATATATATATATATATATATATATATATATATATATATATATATATATATATATATAGGGTTTGGGCCCCTAATTCGGGTGAACAGGTTGTTTAAATCGGCTCGATGTGACCCGTAGATCCAACCCGGAGCCCTGTGAGGAAAGTTGGTTGTTGCGGCAATAGGCAAGTCTGAAGAGTTGATCAAAATTTGAACCCTAACCCAACCCTATCGGGGTTTGGGCCAGGGTTCAACCCTACCGGGGGTTAGTAAGGGTTAGATGAATATTGCCCCCCCGGGCCCGGGTTTGGGTTGGTCGCCCGCCGATGTAAACGACAATATTGCCTCATGCACCGGTGAACATTTGTTCGGGTCGCGGGGCAAGAAGAGCCTAAGTAAATCAGAGGGAGATTGTTTAAGTGTGTTGCAAGTGCAGTATATAAAGAAAAGACCCACCAAGTTATTAGCAATTGATTTCATTTTCTGAAAATAGAGTGATTGAGAGAATTTTCTTCTTTTCGGTTTGCTGTTGCAAACGCAATTGCATAATGCAAGACCTAGAATGGTTTGCAAATAGACATTCTAGGTTGTCCCATAGGGAAGTCGAGGTAGGACAATTAATCACCTGGCCAAGCATGGATTTTGATAGAGATGGGAGAATCTATCCCAATAATAACTGATCTTGACAAACCCATGTTGCATATGCAGGGTTAGCCACCAACAACAAATCTGAGGTAATACTGTTAGGAGCATCAGGAAGCGAGGTAGTGGAGCTTGCCGGAGTTATCTTTGCAGGTGGACAGGGTAAGGATCCATCGATGTATCCAAGTAGTTAATGTCCACGAATGAGTAGAAGAATTTATGATTTTCACAATAAGTAATTGTGGTGCTCAAGGCGTACAATGATTGTATGACTTATCTTCGATGAAAGAGGAGAAGTAGTGGAATCAATGGGGGAGGGAGTAAGGGAGGTTGTTGAAGAAGACATGACTTTTACCTGATGTTTAGTCAAAAGAGCTCTGATACAATAAAATAATTTAAGATGAAGATAATTTCTGTGAAACACATTTTGTGTATAGTGGTTGTATTTATAATGATTCACCATCACATGTTCATTGATTGTCCTCCATTATTTGATGGATAGAAATAAATAATTTATAAAATATCAGCATTTACAAATATTTGAATTATTTCAAATTCAAATTGTATCTGTAAGGATTATCATTAATAGGAGCTGATTTTGTATTTGAATTATTTCAAATTCAAATGTATCTGTAACCGTTCTCATCAATAGGAGCTGAGCTTGTATTTGAATTATTTTAAATTCAAATGTATCTATAACCGTTCTCATCAATAGGAGCTGATCTTTTATTTGAATTATTTCAAATTCAAATTCAAATATATCTATAACTGTTCTCATCAATAGGAACTGATCTCTTGTAACCATTGAAATTCAAATTATTTTGAATTTAATTGAGGAGTGGATTCAATCTTATCAAGTAGAGAGACTCAACAGCCCACAGGCTGCCTTAAGATGGCCCATTTGGTTGCCAATGAATAGGTAGTGAGGTTTCCTTCTGTACCACTACTATCACTACAGGTCCATCCTCCAAAAATGGAAATAAAGATTTTGCAGGGTAGGAAATAGGATAAGAGAGCAGGGTATATGGACGAGTAGTCACATGTTAAGTTGAATTCAATCGGAATTGGCCAAATGGCAAATAAAGTTTCTAATAATCTAAAACTAATAAGAGGATTATATTACTAAGGTGTATGCAATATATGAAAAGGTATAGCATTGAAATGTAAAGATGGAATTGGGCAAGTAGTCAATCAAGACTTTGATCACTTACCCACCCCCCCCCCCCAAAAAAAAAAAAAAAAAAACTTTGATCTAGATATCCAATGTTCTCACAGGAGGTTCTTTGGAGTTAGCTACTCAGAATTTCTAGGATGTGAATTTGTTGAGGAATTTGGGTTATTTGAGAACCATATCATGATAGAATAAGTTCTGAATCAAATTGAAAGGTAACAGTAAATCGTAAGAGAATTGATCCAGAACAACTAAAAAGCAACTTGAAATAAGAATTTTGACTTGGGACTAAGACCCTGCTTCAGAAAACTACCTGTAATCCATGAATAAAGCTAATTGCAACAATAGGTAGTTTAGCAGCAGAACACTAGTGAAAGTACTAAGGCTACAATTAGGACCATGCTAAACACAATCAATCAGCGAAGGACACACATCACACAGATGGATTACATCGGTAGACATGTGTCTCCATCCAAGTAAATCTAGTTAAGCATGATTCAGTGCCCTTAAGCAGCTACATATGTGTGAGAATTGAACATGTTCAAATAATGGAAGGATAATCCATGATTTGGTGGTTATCTCCATGTGTCAACTCTTTAGAAGAGATTAAAACAGACTCTAACACGTCTACAAGGAGTCCAAAGGTGATTATCACTAAACCGACCCTTGGATTTACATCAAGTGGTCATAAGGCTCGCCTACTCAATCATGACCCTCCAATCTAGGGAAAGGAGTGCGCAAAGACTCTCAATCCATTATGACGACTCCCCTAGGATCTCGGAAGGAGTCCCGAGATTCGGAAGGAGTCCCGAGATCCGTCCCTAGATCCATGCAACTACAAAGAGACGTCCAGCAATTCAGGATCATTCCATGCTCAATAAATACCCTTACCATGAAAATAATGGATTGAACTTTCGTAATCCTAAAGTTATACTGTTAAATTTATTACCAAGCCCTTCTCTACTTTGAACTTGGTATGTTTTTTCCAAGTTCATCAGCTTATCACCCATGTGCTAACTTAGGCATTGGAGTGACCCTTGGATTATCTAAGCCGCCCAACTCTCTTATCCATCTTCTTTTTGTGACAGGTGTCATAATCAAAAGTTCGACTAATTTCCGATGATAACATTTACAGCCTGAAAATCAGAGAGAATCAGCTCTTCATTTTTTCTTAGGGGTGGGCCCTAATAAAATGAAACTCATAATTCAAATACCCAAACTCTGCTTACAACAAACGTAGCTTGCTTTCAAATAGACTCCTAATAATTGAGTTGGCAAAAAGGACAAGCGATAAATAAAGCCTAAAAGAAAGTACAAAATACAGTACAAAAATATGATACAAGTGGAGGAACAAGCTCGAAACATACATAAAGAGGACCTCTTCGGGAGAAACATGGGAAGGAATCGCCGATGGTATGGAGCCACTTCAATTACAGAGATTGATCAGTAGTACGCAGGGAGAGAAAGCGAGTGAGAGAAAATTCAAATTACCTCTAGAATCGACGATGGAAGATACTGTCGGCGAGCTGAGCTTTCGAATCGGTGCTCTGGGTTCTTCCAGGGAGTTTTTGTAACCCTAGACCTGATTCCTGAGAATAGAAAACTCTCTCTCTCTCTCTCTCTCTCTCTCTCTCTCCTCTTAAGAGGTAGAAAGAGATTCTAGCTCATCTCAGAGATTGCCCCCAGCCGAGAAAGGTATCGACATCGGTCAGTTCTGCAAATTCTATGCCCTCTCAGTTGCAGATGGTTGGTTTGCTTCAAATGAAAAAACAAGTTGTTAAAGAGAAGGGATGGGATTCTAAGTTGCAGACGCAAAACCCATTCATAGTTGCATATGCAAATCCAGTTTTCAACTCATCTTCCCGGCATGTGATTTCTTGCTTATTTTCCTAGAAAAAGATCCTCTCCCGTCGCTTGGCCGCCAGTCGTCCATCTCGAATAGGCTGGGATGTCTGTTTAGTTGGGAATAATCCCGCATTGTTAGAGATTAGAATCTTGAATGCCTTATATATGTGAGAGTTCTTCTACTCGAATTTTTGAGATGGAAACTTAACATGGTATCAAAGTTCCAAGTTCATTCTGTACGGTCACAAAAAAAAAAAAACCATATGCCACATGTACTGTTAACCAGAATAAGAGGAGCAACATGTAAGGAGAAGTGTTGGGAATAGTCCTGGATTGCTAGAGACTATAACCTTGAATGTCTTATATATGCGAGAGTCCCTTCATTTATTAGTTTAAACTTTTGAGATAGAATTTTATCACGTTTATCATATGTTAGATTTCGATCCAGTCAATTCAATCGATCCGGTTTCATTTTTCACACTCATACTCAAGCATATACATAAACTCACAAGTAATTCGACCAAAAGAAACTAATACAAGTAATTTTGGATCCGCATCCTTTCCTCCCAGTGGTTCTGGACTTCTGGGAGGACAGCAGCAGCCTTACTTCGATGGTCGACACCCAATCGTCAAGCCAAGTCGACATGAGGTGTCGACTAGAACGTGCGTCTCGGATTCACCCTAGAATCAGGTTTCGGCCATCCAGGTAAGGCTGCGGCGTCCTCATAAAACCATTAAAAGGAGACGATGTGAATCCAGTAATTTCCACAAACTTCATCTCTCTGTACTATGTATAGTGTTAGAGATTCCATAATGATGGAATCGGGATTGGGTCTGATTTTCCAAGAAAAATTCGAAGAGATTCAACAGTATTATTATTCAGTCTTCATTTTTTTAATATCTTTTAGTTTAGTATCATTCATTTGCCATTTTCTCATTCGTTCCGTATCATTCTAATATGAATCTGTATCTATTTTTTAAATGACCAATACCCTATCTTGAACTAAAACTATAACTGCTACTGAATGATGCATGGGAAATGGGTGTTCGACTCTCGTCTCTCTCTCTAGTGTGTTAGAGATTCTATAATGATGCAGGGAGATTGGGTTTTTTATTTGATATGGGATAGTATCCCACACTTAATCGCATGACATGTGTACGGCCTAGATGTGTCCTAGCAACAAGACACCCTAAGGCTTATGCCTGGATACAGCTATGGGCGTTCTTCCGAGGCACCCAATGGAGTGAGTCGAGTGACCCTCCTATATCCCGACATGTGGAATCCTCGCCTCAAACGAGTCAGCATCTCTGAAGCCAAGCCTATCAGATTCATCGGGCACTACAATGCTACCTTTATACCATGAGTGCCTCGGTCCGATGCAAGCAAGACTCATTCTGTTCATAGCAATCGACATCCAATCGATCACATGGCAACGTGTGATAATCCAACAGTCAAATCATGATGGGATTAATTTAGAGAAATACAAGTTGGCCATGCGTATTAAATACGAACCATATCTATCAGTCCACATAATTGGAGGGAAAATGTCTATCATATCCTAAGAGTTGGATTGCATGAATCTTTAGCACATCAGCCCATACCTACCATATCAGCGTATGCTCACCAACCACCGCTCTAGCGAGATGGATGTACAACCCATCATTGAGCAGAACATGTGCCCCTCAATTAAGGTACGTGGTGGACAACAAACCAATCTCCATCATGAACTACATATAGAGGATCTGAACGAGAAAGCAAGGATCGAATCCTCTTCAAACAATCTAGACTCCAAAGGAATTCTTTATCACTCAGCTTGCACCTAAGTTTGTGCTAAGACAACTACCTCAACTCCCTTCTTAGACAAAAGGAGCAGCTACCTTTGTGACTGTTCCATACTGCTTGTTTCACTGGACTGACTCAAGCATCGGAGTGGTTTCTGGGCGTCCAAGCCCTGCAATTCACGGTGTCCCTTTTTCTCCCTCTGTGCAGGCATTCTGGAGAGCTCAAGACCATCCTGTTCAGTGCGACAACATTATTCTTGTCTCTCTCCATAGTATTAGAGATTCTATAATGACGAATCAGGAATTCAGGATTCAGTCTCTTAATTAGATAAAACTAAATTATATTGCATTCGTGATGATGTAGAAATAGAGAGTTTGGTGATCCTCCCTTGAAGACTAGAGGAGGAAAATCTTTTTATTTTTTTATTTTTTTTATAATATGATGTATACAAGAACAATGGAAAGAATATCTCAATACTTACAATTAGATATGGAAGAATCAAATATTTCCTCTACAACAAGAATTTGGTCAATTAGATTAGTAATCTAATCAAATCAATCTTTGATTAATATGGTCAATTATCTTTGATATGGTCAATACCCCAAGCAAGCTAATGGGATCGTCCATCGTTAGTTTGGATCGTAGGAAGGTGAGCTGTTGAGATGACAATCTTTTGGTTAAGATATCCGCAACTTGATTGTTGGTTGAAATGAAATGGATGCTCAGATGATGTTGTGCGATACGTTCCAGCATAAAATGATAATCTATCTCAATATGCTTAATATAAGCATGTGACATTGGATTGGTTTTATGATAGATTGCACTCACATTATCACCCCATAAGGTTGGTGGAGAGGAGAAATAGAGACCCAAGTTGTGTAGGAGATGTTGGATCCAAATAAGTTCAGCAGAGGTATTTTCCAATCCTTTGCATTTAGACTTGGTACTTGAGTGAGCCATGATCTGTTGCTTTTTCAAACTCCAAGATATTAGTTGTGGCCCTAGAAAACCATTGATCGATCAACGATCATGAGGAACACTAGTCCAATTTGCATTAGAGTTAAGGGTGTTAAATGGTTCATAATCGGTTTAACAGTTCGATCTGATTCGATGCTGTGTATAAGAGGGTAAAACCAAAATTGAATCGATTAACTAAACGGTCTCAAAATTGAAACCAAAATCGATTAGTAATTGGTTTTGGTTTACTGGTTTTTAAACGGTTTCTCATTAATTGGTTTTGCTTGTGGTTTATGAACGGCTTAACGCGTCAGTTATTAATTGATTTTTCATGAAAAAATGATAAAGTTCAAACAGAAAGGAGAGAATTGAGATTCGAGAGAGTGAGACTTGCTATGCCTAATCACTAATGCTTATTTTATGTTCTTCCATTTTGGTCTTATGGTTTAGGTGTTTGGGAATTGGGGGTAGGTCTTTGGGAAATAATATATTAATTGGGGTTGAGGATGAGGTCTTGGAGAAATAAAATATTAAATTATTAATAAGGAATGACTAATGATATTAGGGTTTACTAGTTTAGCATTTCGAGAACTAAATAATTCACATTCTATTTGGATTAATCGGTATCTAGTCGGTATAACCTATCGGTTTAAATGGTTTTAAATTGAACCAAATCGATTAGATAAACGGTATCATATTTCAAACCAAAATTGAATCGATTAACTAAACAGTGTCAAAATTGAAACCAGAATCGATTAGTAATTGGTTTCAGTTTACCAATTTTTAAATGGTTTCTCATTAATCAATTTTGCTTGTGGTTTATAAACGGTTTAACGCATCAGTTATTAATTGATTTTTCATGAAAAAATGAAAAAGTTCAAACGGAAAGAAGAGAGTCGAGATTCAAGAGAGTGAGACTTGCTATGCTTAATCACTAATGCCTATTTTATATTTTTCCGTTTTGATTTTATGGTTTAGGTTTTTAGGAATTGAGATTGGGTCTTGGAAAAATAATATATTAAATTATTAATAGGGAATGACTAATGATATTAGGGTTTACTAGTTTAGTTTTTAGGGAACTAAACGATTCACATTCTATTTGGGTTAATCGGTGTCTAGTCGGTGTAAACTACCGGTTTAAACGGTTTCAAATAAAACCAAACCAATTAGATAAACGGTGTCATATTTCAAACAAAAACCGAACTGATTACTAAACATATCTCAGTTCCAGTGTAAACGGTTCTGTTTGGCTTTAGTAAACGATTTTAGTGCAAATGTTGCACCCTTATTTAGAGTAGGTATGATGGTTTACGGTTGAAGAGCAGTGTTTGGTTAAGCCAAGAGTAATAGTCTGCTTGAGATATCGAAGAATATGCGTGACCGCCTTCCAGTGCTCAATAGTAGGCTAGTGAATAAATTGACACACTTGATTGATTGCAAATGCGATGTCAGGACAGGTCATGAGGATCAGATACAGTAAGGTCCTAACAACACTCCTATAATGAGTGGGGTTAGAATAAGGTTACCCATCATGAAGAGATAATTTAGAGCCAATTGCAACAGGTGTGGAGACGTTTAGAGATAGTCATCTGTTTTCTTGATGAACATAGGTGTTTGCTTCGGAAGCCAAAAAACCTAGCTTATAAAGATAAGAGCTTAGCCAATGAAACCAGACCTGTGGAACCTGTTTAAACCTGTAAAGAGAACGACGGAGACGACATACGTGAGAGGGTTTAGTCGGATCAATGAAACTTAGTGGTTGTTTCGAATAGACAAGCTCTGCTTGATGCCCACGAAAAAAAACATTTTTGACATCAAGCTGGAAAATTGATAGGCCATCGACCCAATATGGCCATAGATAAGACTGTGCCTATGGTGACAGATTTGATAACAAGGCTAAAGGTTTCATCAAAATCAACGTTTTCATGTTGATTAAAATCTTTGGCAACCAGATGTGCTTTATAGCAATCAAAAGAGCATTGGCCTTGCATTTAATTTTGAAAATTCACTTGCATCCAATGACATGCTAAGTGCAAGGTGGTAGAACAAGTTCCCAAGTACCATTGGTGAACAGAACATCATATTCTTTGGCCATAGCGCCCCTCCAATTTGAATCCTGTGGTGCTTGTTAATAACATGTGGGTTCGGTAAGGTTTGCAAGAGCAACATGTATGTAAACGAGTGACCATAGGATGTTTGTTGCAGAGGAGTGACCATAGGATGTTGAGGTGGTACAGAGATAGATGCTGATACTAAAGAAGGGGAAGAAGGGGGGTATTAGGGATGAATAGAGATTGGTACGGGTATTAAGGGAGGATAGAGATTCAGCCAATTGGTACGGTCAACAATGAAATATTATTCCCAGGCTTAGTTCCAATCTATACCCGGCCTACCTTTGGTCCCCGGGCTTAGTTTTCTGTATGTAGTTATAATTTAGTTTTCGCTTCTTGTGGTCTAGTTATGTTTGGGTATTTTGTGTTTATTTTATTTATTTTCGTTTTGGTTCTAGCCAATGATAGTGTAGTTTGTTTTTATTCTCTTTTCTAGATCAAATAAATTATCTATTTATCAAAAAATATATATATATATATATATATATATATATTAATATATATCTTTGATAAATATGGTCAATCATCTTTGATAGATATGGTCAATAATTTTTTTTTTTATAGGTGATCAATAAATGAGTTTTTCTTTCTTTTTCTCCTTGGGAAATGTATCAGATAATTAGATATAGATATATAACGCTGAAAACGACTTCAATGAACTGCATTTACCACCTCCCACGCCACCACCCCCCACCCCACAAAAAAAAAAAAAAAAAAAAAAAAAAAAAAAAAAATGAGAACACTTCAATGAACTGCGCAGATTCAAGAATGGAATGGGAGAAGAAAGTGAATGAACAACCACCCCAGATGGCCTTTTGCTTTCTACTTTTATTAATCCCTAACAGCTTTGAGAATCAATCAATCTGGATTTTTAGCAACGTGTATGTTAGTTCATTCCATCTGGAATGCCAAGCCCAAGAGGATTTGACTTCTCCAAGAAATCCTATAAATTCACTCCAACGCAGAAAGAGTTGCAGAAGATCAGAAAACAACCAACCATGTCACAGATTCAGTTAGAGTTCATGACCTCCATTCTCCTCTTAGTTATTCTCCCAACATTCCTCTATTTCTTCAACACTTGCTTCACTTCTGCAGCAAGCAAGAAGAAGAAGTCATCTTCATCTCCTTCATCTCCTGCAATCAAATTTCCAAGGTCCTACCCTATCCTGGGCTCCTTTCCTGCCATATGTGCCAATCTAGAGGGAATCAACCAATGGATTACAGAGCTTATCCAAAACACTTCAGAAAATGGAAACATCATCCTTGATCTCCCCTTTGGAGAACGTATCCTTATAACCACAAATCCAGCCATTGTCCAACACATTCTCAAGAACCAATTCCATCTCTATCCCAAAGGTAACCACTTTCGTGACACCCTTCAAAACTTTCTTGGTATTGGTATCTTCAATGCTGATGGGGATGACTGGAAATCTCAGAGACAGATTTCCAGCCATGAATTCAACACCAAATCCATCCGTAAATTCGTCGAGACAGTTGTGGAGGACGAGCTCTCAGATCGCCTACTTCCTTTCCTCTCTTCAGCCACCTCTAACAAATCTGTCTTTGACATCCAAGACATCCTTCAAAGATTTGCATTTGATAACATCTGCAAGATTTCATTTGGGTATGATCCCCAGTCTCTGTCTCCATCAATCCAACAGCCGGAAACAGAATTTGCGGATGCATTTGAAGTATCTACACGATTATCCAATGAAAGGTTTCATTCAGTGACATGGAAGGTGAAAAGAGCACTTGATATTGGGTCAGAGAAAGAATTGAGATTAGCAGTCTCAAGAGTTCGTGATTTTGCAACAAAAATTATTAGAGAGAAGAAACAACAACTGAAAGAAGTAAAATCTTCAGCAGAAACAGAGGACCTTCTCTCTAGATTCTTGAGCTCTGGTCATATAGATGAGATTTTTGTCAGAGACATGGTCATCAGCTTTATCTTAGCTGGTAGGGATACTACATCAGCAGCATTATCATGGTTTTTCTGGTTAGTATCTCAACACTCACATGTAGAAGATGAGATATTGAAGGAGATAAGGGAGAAGCCTGAAATATTTGATTATGATGATGTGAAGAACATGGCATACATTCATGCCTCGCTCTGCGAGACAATGAGACTGTATCCACCTGTCCCGTTTGACACCAAGAATGCGGCGGTCGACGATGTTCTACCGGATGGAACTATTGTGAAGAAAGGAATGGCAGTTCAATACCATCCTTATGCAATGGGAAGGATGGAGTCATTGTGGGGCAAAGATTGGGCAGTGTTTAGGCCAGAAAGGTGGTTGGAGAAGGAGATAAGTACAGGAAAATGGAGGTTTGTGGGGAGAGATCCATACAGTTATCCGGTGTTTCAAGCAGGACCAAGAATATGTTTAGGAAAGGATATGGCATTCCTGCAGATGAAGAAGCTGGTGGCCCGAGTAATGCAACGATATCGAGTGGTACCAGCAAGAGAGAAAGGTTTTGAGCCAATCTTCATTAATGACTTGACTTCAAAAATGAAAGGTGGTTTTCCAGTGAGGATGGTGGAGAGGAGAGAAGTTAATGGCTGCTGAATGGAACTGTGTTTGATCAGCTCTCATATCTTGTTTTACCAAATAACTGCAGATTCTCATTTGTAGTAGTCTGCTTGTGAGGCTTGTGATCATTCTGTATGAATGCTTTTAATAAAATTCTACATCAAAATAAACAGTGGAAAAATTATATTATTGATTTTCAAATTGTCTGGAATTCCTTAACCAGTTTTAAGCTTCAACATTTAGCTTGCATGGTTTAACAACAATTGTTTGTTGATTTTGGAACAGTTTAGTGCTTAGTTTTTGGAATCGATTTTCTATACTGTGAACTAAGACCATGCCCTTTAATTACTACAAAAACTAAAACATAAACATGAACTAACACAAACTAAGCATATACATAAACCAACACAAGTAATTTCCACAAACTGTTTTGGATGTAAAGAAATAGATAGAAAAGAATAAAAAAAGAAAAAAGAAAAAAGAAATTAAGGCTGCATTTGGTAACTTTTCCGAAGAATAGTTCTTTTGTGTTTCCGTTCTGGTTGAACGAAAGAACTATTCAGGACAACATTTTGAAGTTTGACAATTCTGGTCCGTTCTTCCGTTCTCAAAGAATGAACCAGATAAAAAAAACAACCGAGAACACATTTTGCAGAACATCTTTTACATGTTTTCCGTTTTGGAACCCATTTTGAGAGAACAATTAAATTAAAATGTGCCCAATAAAAGAGAGGGCTCGAGACATTTTTTCTTTGACATCTCTTCTTCTTCCCTTCTATTTATCGGGAATAGTCTCACATTGCTAATGAGATTGGAATCATGTGGTCTTATATATGGAGAGTCCCTCCACTTACTAATTCGCTCAAAAGTTCGAACTAGTAAGTGGAGGGACTCTCCATATATAAGACCACAGGATTCCAATCTCATTAGCAATGTGAGACTATTCCCAATACTCCCTCTCACATGTAACCCCACCGTTAGGTGGTGTATATGTGGTAGTATATGTGGCATTATATGACACTTTTCAGGTGACTGGTCCCTCTTCTTGGGTGACTGATCCCTCTTTGGGTGACATATAGTCCCTCTTTTGGGTGATCGTTCCTCTTTGGGTGACCATAGTCCCTCTTTTGTGCATCTTGCATCCCTTTTTCGGTGATTTTGTCTCTTTTTTTAGGGTTATTATGAGAGGGAACCTGGATCTTTGATACCATGTCAAGTTTCCAACTCAAAAGTTCAAACTAGTAAGTGGATAGACTCTCTATATATATGACCACAGGATTCCAATCTCATTAGCAATGTGGAACTATTCCCAATACTCCCCCTCACATGTAACCCTACCGTTAGGTGGTGTATATATGATGAACTTGATATGACACTAAGAGGGGGGGTGAATCAATGTCTGAAAATTCTCCCTTGAATATTTCACTGCTGCCCCGAGCTGATGGAGATATATTCTTTTACACACATATAAACGTATGCAAATCTACCTCGCTACCACTCAGTGGCCAGGTTTACCAGATTTGCATACCCACCCTGCAAGCCATTCTACGCACTCCAAAATATACCAGAAAAATAAAATAATCAATACGAGGATATTACGTGGTTCACCAACACAGTGTGTGATGGCTAGTCCACGGAGTAATGCCCAACGGGCTCCGTATTTACTCAACACTCAACTTTTAATCTTTTACAAGACAATGATACTAACCTTAGGTTTTCCTAGCATAAAACTGAGAGGGCAACAACGCCAAGATCAGGCTACAACAACCAGTGTTCAGCACCCATTGCATACACCACGCTTAACCCGCACCCACGGAAAGCAAATAACAATTTTTAGGCTTATAATGATGCCTTACAATTTTCCCCCACTAGTTAAGTATTCAACAACTTTCACCTATGCTAGCATACAATAATTTGAAAGCATAAATAGATAGGGAATTGAAAAATCTCACTAACAATGCCTTTGAATGGCCAAAAATCCTGAAGCTTCACATTTCTCTCATGTACTCTCCAACAGCCTTCAATGATGATAGAGATCGATTCATAGAGCACACCTCACTCACAGGCTTCTAATCTCTTCCACACAACCCATAATCACCATGAATGTGAAAATAAAAGCTCTACTGATCTTTCACAGGGATTTAGCACTCCATTGATGAACAGAGAAGAGGTAGTTGGTGATTGATCACTCCCACAGGGCATAAAACCCTAGAAATCCTTTTGTCTGCCTTCAAAAAGCTCTTTTAGATTTTTCTCTGCGTTTTTACGACTCCCAACACTGCCTAATAAATAGAGCATCCGAAAATAAGGAAACTGCAACTTGAACGGATCGATTTGGAGCTAAGATGAGAAAGTTAGTTTGAAGTTCGGCTAACTATATAATTCTAAATGAAATCTTTCGGGCTGTTCCCATGCGTCTGCGTTACACTAGAGCGCCGCCGCTTCTGCGTTGTTTAGCTATCATTGGCTGAACAGAGAATCAATAAATTCAGCCATCGAATCTCACCCAAAAAGGCTGGATTTAATTCTTGCCGTTTGATCGGATCCATCACATCAAAAGGCGATCGAACAAACTCTCGTCCACTGGATCTGGATCAACCGCAGCGCTGCACCATACGCGCGCCTTACCTAATCATAGATACCCCTTCATGCGACACGGCCCATTATATTAAGTAGCCTCCGTCCAACCAGAAGGCTCGCGATGGAATCAAAATGATACCGCTTCACTACACTCAAGCCCGACTTGATCTGGGCCATCCAATCAGAATATGGACTTCGTGGCTTGATTTGAACCATTTATGTATGATCTTCACCATTTTTCTTACCGAAAATACCCCCAAACAAATGTATTAATGGCGTCTGTAACCAAAAATCTCATTTAATAAACCCTGTAGCATGATTTCTTGGTCGAGAGCTTGGATTTTAGGATTTTTTTGAGCGATCCGACGGAAACTGCAATATCTCTCTCATCTGACGTCGGAATTGAGTGATCCAAGTTGCGTTGGAAAGATAACTCGACGCTCTACATCTTTCCATTGTCAGATTTCCATGAACCTTCTACGGGACCCACCAATATTTCTCTCTCCTCTTTTTCTCTCCTCATTCTCTCTCTATATCTTCCTTCTTCATGTAATGCTTCAAGATGCCGCAACATTGCCTCATCATTAAAAACTCGACTACATCATCAAAAACTGTGCCACATCACCAGTGGGATCCACAGACACTCTCCCTCATTAAAATCAGTGTAAAATCACATTCAACTCATTGCAAGTCATCTGAAACACATGTAGAACATTATAGAACACACATACAAGGTTGCTCCATCTTTGCCACTGCATTGACACTCTCTCTCCTACACTGACACTCTCTCTCTTGATTTTTCTAATTGTATGTTCACAAACACTGTCACATCAGCCAAATTGCCAACAATGACAACACAAAGTCCAACAATATGTGGTAGTATACGTGGCAATACATGACACTTTTCAGGTGACTGGTCTCTTTTTGGGTGACTGATCCCTCTTTGGGTGACATATAGTCCCTCTTTTTGGGTGATCGTCCCTCTTTGGATAACTGATCCCTCTTTGGGTGACATATAGTCCCTCTTTTGGATGATCGTCCCTCTTTGGGTGACCATAGTCCCTATTCTGTGCAACTGGCGTCCTTCTTTCATTGACTTGGCCTTCTTTTTTTTTTTTTTTAGGGTTATATGTCATCCAAAGAGGGACGATCACCCAAAAGAGGGACTATATGTCACCCAAAGAGGGACGATCACTCAAAAGATGGACGATCACCCAAAAGAGGGATTATATGTCACCCAAAGAGGGATCAGTCACCCAAAGAGGGATCAGTCACTTGAAAAGTGTCATGTATTGTCACATATACTTCTTTGGGGGTTACAAGAGCCCTCTTTTGGGTGATAGTCCCTCCCCTTTGCGCACAAGTGGAGGGACTCTCCATATATAAGGCCACATGATTCCAATCTCATTAGTAATATGGGATTATTCCCAATACTATTGTGCAACGGCTTGGTCTGCAAAGAGGTAGGTTCTTGAGCCTTCTCTCCCCATCCCTTCATAATTCGCCAACCGAGACTTTTTCTTGGTGTTGGGTCACATTCGTTTTTTTCTTAAAAAAGACGTTTCTTACAAGGAAGCATGGAGAGAGAGAAGGCTGATTAGCTGACTAAGAAGTCCTCCAAGTTTAGAATGCCCGAATCGGGAATGATCTCCTGCAACAAAGACGAAGACTCATCTTTCCCAAGCTCCACAACACTGATCTTGTCGGCTATAGCCTCCACCCAACATTCTTGGGGTTGTAAACAACCCTTAACCTAGCTTCCTTGCCCTTCCTCAATCTCCCCATCAAGGGGTAGAAGTCCCCCCCCCCCCCACCGATCCCTTCGTCTTCCTCACAATCTCCTCCCAATCATGATTAACACCCTAACCCTTGTACAACAACTACTTCTGGCTGTAGTAGGTCACATAGGGAAGATCAAATGTCACCGTAGGGCATTATCCCCTTCCTAACTCCTTGTGTGGTAGCACTATCTCTTGTTCGTCACCTTCAGTACCTTACACTTTCTCTACTAGGGGTGTAATTTTTGGCTCACATCGTATCCCTTGAATCAGACTGACTGATTAAAACCCCATCCGACCTGCACTGTTTGTGAAATGTGCTAGGCCTAGGCTCGGACCAATTATTAATTGGGCGTTTAGGGTGCAAGGGTGTAGCCGACTGGCATCTGACTGCACCTATCGATTATAGACCAAACCTGACACTGACCAATTAAAGAACCGTTGAGTTGTCTAAAGCCCTAAACCCTAAATGTCTGTCATTTCTCTCTCTCCTCTCTCTCTCTCTCTCTCTCTCTCTCTCTCTCTCTCTCTCTCTTCTTGACTCTACTGATCCTTCTGCAATGGGAAAGGATATTATTGCTCCCTCTTCATTTTCAGTTTGGATTGTTAGCCCTTGCCATGATGCTACTGCTCCCTCTTCATTTTCATTTTGGCTTGTTAGCCCTTGCCACTTAACACCGCCTTATTTACACTTCAAATTTGTGGCCTGCATGTATCTCTACATCCGTGTTAACTCATTTTCTTAGCTCCAATTGCCCTTTGTTGTTGAAAGGTCCAATTGCAATTATCAATATTCTTTATTTTATGATTTCTTATGTTGTCCATGAGGATCTATGTTACAAGTAGCATTTATTAATATTCTTTATTTTATGGTTTCTTATACTGGTCCATGAGAATCTATGTTACAAGTTGCCCCCGGGTTTATTTTATTCAATGCTAATATTTTAATTGTAACCCACTATTCTTAATTTCTTAGGACCTTCCGCCTGTGCGTGTTTCAACACTAATAAAGAATGCAAGCTCTCAAAGGAAGAAGTTCCAGTTCAATCGACCTCTGCAACTAAGTAGAAGCTGTCTCCCTTTCAGTCCCTCCCTCCCCTTGTTCTGTCTCCCTTTGATTCTCTTCTCGGCACGAGAAAGTTTCACAATTTCCAAGACGATTTGAATTTCACCCCCTTGTATTTTGTTTTTAAGTCACTTTATTCTAAACTTTGAGATTAATTTCACATATAATACCCCCCCCCCCCCCAATCCCAATTTGTTAAATATATCACACAAATCCTGTCTGTTAAATCCTGTCTTAATAGACAGGTCAAATGATGATGTGATAATGCTTAAAATATTATAATGATGAAATTACCTTTAAACAATAATTAATTTACTGTTTTACCTTCTCTCAAAACCTAAATATTATAATGAAGCCTCACATAGAGGTGGAAATGGCGTCATTACTTCCTCCTTGATTTATTGAAATCATAAAAGATGGTAGGAGAACTGGTTTTCTTCTTCTAATCCATTATTTATTATCTACATCTAATGTCCGGGCTTGTTTATTGACAATGGATGAGGTGGAGTTGCCTCTTTTGACTGGTTGTGGCTGTCTTTTGACTGTTGAGGGTTTTAGTAGATCTGGGGTTTATACAGTAGAAGAAGCAGATGCTTGGAAAATTGGCTCCAATATGAATCTAACTTTCCCCTGATTTGGAAAAAATATTGTTTGATTGTCAAATTATTAGGGACACTAATTGGATAATTTTGAATTTTCTGTTACTCAACCTAAGAACCGGGGTCCACGTGAGATCAATGGTGAAGTTGGGGATTAGATGAAGAATGTGATGGGAAGAGAAAAGTCAACAACCCCAGCTCAATTTGGATTTTTAAATGTTTCTCAAGTCAACTGGTTAGTTCATCCATGTGGAATGGCAAGAGGATTTAACTTCTCTCTCTTAAATAATGTTGAACTTCTCTCCAAGAAATCCTAAGAATTCACTCTCACGCAGGAAGAGTTGCAGAAGAGAAGACAAGTAACCATGTTACAGTTTCAGTTTGAGTTCATAACTTCCCTTCTCCTCTTGATTATTCTCCCAACATTCTTCTACTTCTTCAAAACTTGCTTCACTTGTGCAGCAACCAAGAAGTCATCTTCATCTCCTTCATCTTCTGCAATAAAATTACCAAGGTCCTACCCTTTCATCGGTTCCGTGCTTGCCCTATCTGCCAATCTAGAAAGAATGAACCAATGGATTACCGAGCTTCTTCAAAACACTTCAGAAAATGGAAACATCATCCTTGATCAGACATTTGGAAGACGTATCCTCATAACCACTAATCCAGCCAATGTCCGACACATTCTCAAGACCCAATTCCATCTCTACCCCAAAGGTAGGTTCATCTGTGATACACTTCAAGACTTTCTTGGTATGGGTATCTTCAATGCTGATGGTGATAATTGGAAGTCTCAGAGACAGATTTCCAGCCAGGAATTCAACACCAAATCCATCCGTAGATTCGTCGAGACAGTCGTCGAGGATGAGCTCTCCGACCGCCTACTTCCTCTCCTCTCTTCAACCACCTCTAACAAATCCATCCTCGATCTCCAAGACATCCTTCAAAGGTTTGCATTTGATAACATCTGCAAGATTTCGTTTGGGTACGATCCCAAATCTCTGTCGCCATCAATCCCTCAGCTGGAAACGAAATTCGCCGTTGCATTTGAAGATGCTATACTCTTATCCTGTCAACGGTTTTATTCTCTGACATGGAGGTTGAAAAGAGCTTTTGATATCGGGTCTGAGAAACAACTGCGAGTAGCAATCTCAACAGTCCGCGATTTCGCAACAAAGATTGTTAGAGAAAAGAAACTACAACCGGAAGAAGTAAATTCTTCCCCAGAAACAGAGGATCTTCTCTCAAGATTCTTGAGCTCTGGCCATACAGATGAGAATTTTGTCACGGACATGGTCATCGGCTTTATCTTAGCTGGTAGGGATACTACATCAGCAGCATTGACATGGTTTTTCTGGTTAATTTCTCAACACTCGCATGTAGAAGATGAGATATTGAAGGAGATATGGGAGAAGCCCCATCTACTTGATTATGATGATGTGAAGAACATGGCATACATTCATGCGTCGCTCTGTGAGACAATGAGGCTGTATCCACCAGTCCCGTTCGACAGCAAGAATGCGGCAGCCGACGATGTTCTACCGGATGGAACGATTGTGGAGAGAGGAATGGCAGTTCAATACCATCCTTATGCGATGGGAAGGACAGAGTCATTGTGGGGCAAAGATTGGGCAGAGTTTAGACCAGAAAGGTGGTTGGAGAAGGAGAAAAGTACAGGAAATTGGAGGTTTGTGGGGAGGGATCCATACAGTTATCCGGTGTTTCAAGCAGGACCAAGAATATGTTTAGGAAAAGATATGGCGTTCTTGCAGATGAAGAAGCTGGTCGCCCGAGTGATGAAACGATATCGGGTGCTGCCAGCAGAGAAAGGGTTTGAGCCAATCTTCACTAGTGACTTGACTTCAAAAATGAAAGGAGGTTTTCCCGTGAGGATCGAGGAGAGGGGAGAAGGTTGTGGCTGCTGAATGGAACTGTGTTTGATCAGCTCTCATCTCTGGTTTTATCAAATAACTGCAGCTCATTTGTAGTAATCTTCGTGTTTCCAATCCTCCCTTGGTTCAACTCTCTGCAGCGACTCCCCTTGCTTCTCCCAACCAGTTTGCCCCCCTCTCTGCTGAGAAAAACCTTGGTAGAGAAGAACCTTGGGAACTCAAAACCCCCTTGCTGTTCCTGCTTCCCCTTCTGTCCCCTCGCCTGCAGCCATCTCTAAATCTGCAATCTCCTTTCCCTCGTTTCCTGAACTGACCACTCACCATTCACCCTCACCCTTTTGCCTTACCAGTCCTACCAAATCCTGCCCCTTCCGTTCTCTCACCATTTTTTTCAAACGCCCCACCCCTCCTCAGCCCTCCATTTTTTTTACCCATATTCTGAACCTTTTTTATATTTCGGGGCTTGTTCCCTCTCGAGCAGGTATACCCTTTGTGTGGAGGTTTTATTGGCTCCGGTGAATGATTAATTGCATTCTGTCTTTTTTGCCACTCTAATTGTTGCAATCACTCTCTTTCCCTCCTATGGTGATGTGATTGGAAAGTATATTCGTTTTGCTTATCAGGTGATTGTCCACCCTTCGGACAACTAGGACAACCATGTGAGAAGAATTATTAAGAAGTCCTACAATAGTGATTTCTAGACAATGAAGGCTCAATTTTGGCCCCCAATGATGAACTCTTGGGTGAGAGGATAATGATGGCAATTTTCACATCATTCAATGTGTGATGGGGATGCTGTGGGAGTTCTTGGTTCTACATCTCTAGTTTTTTTTGAGGAGTACCTGCATTCATACTCATAGTCAACAAACATTAAAGAATGGGTATGTTGTGTAGTCTGTTTTTTTTTTTTTTTTTTATTCTTTTTGCTGACCTTAGTTATGTTGTAACCTAATCTTGGTTGTTGTTCTATTGTATTCTTTTGTCTGGGTCTTTCGCGAGAATCCACCTTGTTATGTTCTCCTTTTGGATCAATAAGATATCTATTCATCTAACAAAAAAAAAATTCTTCCTACGAGGCTTGTCATTGTGTACGAATACTTTTAATAAAAGTTTATATCAAAATAAACAGTGGAAAATCCTGTTCTTGATTTCCAAAATGTCTGGGATTCCTCACCAGTTTTGAGCTTTAACGAGTGGCTTGCATAGTTAACATCAATTGTTTGTTGATCTCCAAGACATCCTTCAAAGGTTTGCAATTCATAACATCTGCAAAATTTCTTTTGGGTACAATTCTAAGTATCTATTGCCATCAATCTCACAACAGGAAACAGAATTGGCTATTGCGTTTGAAGATGCTACACACTTAAGCTTGGTTACCCTTACCGAGCCCTTAGGGAAGTCCATCTGCACCAATTTTTGTACCTGTAAGAAAGAATAGTCTTTTTAGGAATTGAAATTGTGTCTTCTTGTATAGGACCGGTTGATTTACGTCATTATAGTCTGTTTATAGATCGATTAGACCGATTAACGTAAAACTAATTAAAGACCAAGACTGATTGGACCGAATGTAAATGTGTTCATGTCTTGCAAATCAAGATGGATTAGTTAAACATGTCGTGACATGGTGTAAGGTATTAAATTGCTGGTGACCGATTAGATCCGATCGAGATCGATCGAGACTGACCGATTGACACCTTATTATCTCTGCTCTTTCCTGCTTCTTCCCATTTTCAGCTGCCATCATGGGCTTTGAATCTTCGGTAAAACTATCAAGCAAGGGAATAAGAAGAACCCAAAGGAACAAACAAGACATACCTGCTTGCCCGTGAATGGAGAGGAGAGAGGTAAGGTATACTTATACAATGACATGGTTAAAGGGATCATTAATGGTTTCTCAAGGCAGATGTGATCCATTAAATGTATCTTCTCTCTTTGTGTTTCTTTGTATCTTGTTCCATTTTTGGGATTGGATCAAGTTCAAAGTTGGAGTTATTCTTGGGGGTCTCCAACCAGAATGGCAGAAAACAACTCTATCTCTCTGTGTTGTCCCTGGAAAGGAACTCTCCCTGTGCATGTTTCACCGCTAATAAAGAATGCAGGCTCTCAAAGGAATAAGTTTCGGTTAATTTGATCGACCTCGGTAACTGAGTAGAAAGTGTCTCCCTCACTCCCTCCCTCCCCTTGTTTGGTCTCCCTTTGATTCTCTCCTGTGTGAGAAAGTTTCACAATTTCCAAGATGATTTAAATTTCACCCTCTTGTATTTTGCTTTTAAATCACCTAATCTCAACTTTGTGATTAATTTCACGCACCCCCCTCAGTACTGTAAATATGTATCACACAAACCCTGTCGTGACAGACAAGTTTTAAATGAGGATGTGGCAACGTTCAAAAAATTATAATGACAAAATTTCTCTTAAACAAATAGTTGACTTACTGTTTTACCTTCTCTCAAAACCTAAATATTATAATGACGAACTACTGCCCATTTGTAAACACAGATTTCATGCTCAAAGCATCAATTCATGGCTGTTAAAGACACCAAATTCTCTGATCTGTCAAACTAGTGCCAAACCCACTCGATTCCAACGAGTCACGAACAAAGCCAAAGAATAAACCAGATAACTCACCTCACTGAAGAATCTTTGCAGATGAATGAATGAAGGAATCCCTCTCCTAATGGGCACCGAATCTCCTCTCTTCAGGGGAGGAGATTCAAAATGTTTAGAGACTAGAACCTTGGGTGTCTTATATTATTTATGTGAGAATCCCTTTATTTACTAGTTCAAACTTTTGAGATGAAAAAAATATAAATGAATAAAAAAAAAAAATAAAAAAAAAAAACTGCTTCTATATAAAGTAGTTACAAAAGGAAACAGTTGCGAAACTGCAATGGCCGACTACGCAAGTTCAGATTACTGTACAACTACTACCAGCTTCAGTAGCGAACTAGTGTGGCCAGAGACAGCGGCGGTGGCTTAAGCTATTTAATGGCAGTCGGACTCCACCTCCCCTGTAGCCGTAAGGGACTGAGAGTGGGGACAGGCAGAAATTTAGTACAGGGTCTGGTCCATATCAAATCTGCTTCTTTCTGCATTCTCCCTCTTTTCTTCACCGATGACAACATCTATGTAAATTGCAGGAGGAAAATTTTTTTACTAGCTTTTTGATGAAGTTGAATGTTGTCTAATTCTAACCATAATCCCAACTCCAATTATGATGCCCATCAAGGAAAATTCAAGGTTTATCTTTGGCGGCAGCGAGGTGGCAGACTGTTTGTTGGTAGTGTTGGTGGTGGCAATGGCGGAGACGAAGGCAATAAGGGTGGTAGATTGTGGACTATTATCAATTGATCATTGCGAGTCCCATTTGAATCTATGGAACAGTCTTCTCTGGGGAAAAGAAGCCTCATCTAGATGTGGAAATGGCGTTCTTACCTCCTCCTTAGATTCATTGAAATCATCAATGATAGTAGCGGAAATGGTTTTCTTCTTTCTAATCCGTTATTTATTATTTACTTCTAATGTCCGGGCTTGTTTATTAACTATGGATGCGGTGGAGTTGCCTCTTCCGGCGGCGAGGCTGTGGCGATCTCGAAGCTTTTAACTGCTGTGTGTTTTATTAGAACTGGGGTTACTACGGTTGAAGAAGCAGATCATATTTTCTGTTGGTCAACTTAGCAGCACTTGTGCTGCACATTCCACAGGGGATGCACGTGACATTGACCGTTAAGATGGGATTGACTGACTTCAAAACATGTATAAAAGGTGGGTGAAATTTTCTTTCCAATTATGAAGTTGAAATATTCCATCGTGTCAGTTTTCTTCAACAGTTACTTGCATGTATTTGTATTTCTTTGGGATACTATCACTGTTTATATTGCAATCAAATCGGCTCCTGTAGACCTGCCGTTTGTCAAGTACGGGATTTCAATCGGGCTACCTTCCCATGTATTGGTAGACAAGCCGATTGATTCTCAACCCCTTGGATCAACCGCAGGACCCTTCTGTCGTAGGAGAGGATATTGATCTGTTTATATTCAATAAGTTTCAAACTTTAAAGGAGGATCCCACACCACATTGATGGTGATGAGATCCCATGGACAGTATATGTACATGCTGGTGATCCAAACTCTTTTTCCTCTGTGTTTTCTTCTAGTTTTAAATGTTTCTCGAGTCAATCTGCATCCTTTCCTCCCAGTGGTTCTAGGAGGACAGCGGTAGTCTTATCCAGATGATCGACACATAGCTCTCGGTGAATTCAAGACCCACGTCTGAGCCAACACCCAGCCGTCAAGCTGAGTCTACAAGGGGTGTCGGTTCAGATGTGGGTCTCGGATTCACTCGAGAGCCACGTGTTGGCCATCAGGGTAAGGCTGCCGCATCCTCCCAGAACCACTCCGCGGGACGATCTGAATCGCCCATGAGGATTTAACTTTTCTCTCTCTCTCTTTGCCCTAAATAATGTTTAAGTTTCTCCAAGAAATCCTAAGAATTCACTCTCACGCAGAAAGAGTTGCAGAAGAGTTCTCACGCAAAAAGAGTTGCAGAAGAGAAGACAAGTAACCATGTTACAGTTTCAGTTTGAGTTCGTAACTTCCCTTCTCCTCTTGATTATTCTCCCAACATTCTTCTACTTCTTCAAAACTTGCTTCACTTCTGCAACAAGCAAGAAGAAGAAGTCATCTTCATCTCCTTCATCTTCTGCAATAAAATTTCCAAGGTCCTACCCTGTCCTCGGCTCCCTGTTTGCCATATCTGCCAATCTAGAAAGAATGAACCAATGGACTACTGAGCTTCTTCAAAACACTTCAGAAAATGGAAACATCATCCTTGATCTCCCCTTTGGAAGACGTATCCTCGTAACAACTAATCCAGCCATTGTCCAACACATTCTCAAGACCCAATTCCATATCTACAACAAAGGTATCTTCGTCCGTGACACGCTTCAAAACTTTCTTGGTACCGGTATCTTCAATGCTGATGATGATAATTGGAAGTCTCAGAGACAGATTTCCAGCCATGAGTTCAACACCAAGTCCATCCGTAAGTTCGTAGAGACAGTCGTCGAGGATGAGCTCTCCGATCGCCTACTTCCTCTCCTCTCTTCAGCCAACCCCAACAGATCCCTCCTCGACCTCCAAGACATCCTTCAAAGGTTTGCATTTGATAACATCTGCAAGATTTCGTTTGGGTACGATCCCAAATCTCTGTCACCATCAATCCCTCAGCTGGAAACGAAATTCGCCGTTGCATTTGAAGATGCTATACGCTTATCCTGTCAACGGTTTTATTCTCTGACATGGAGGTTGAAAAGAGCTTTTGATATCGGGTCTGAGAAACAATTGCGAGTAGCAATCTCAACAGTCCGCGATTTTGCAACAAAGATTGTTAGAGAAAAGAAACTACAACTGGAAGAAGAAAATTCTTCACCAGAAACAGAGGATCTTCTCTCAAGATTCTTGAGCTCTGGCCATACAGATGAGAATTTTGTCACGGACATGGTCATCAGCTTTATCTTAGCTGGTAGGGATACTACATCAGCAGCATTGACATGGTTTTTCTGGTTAGTTTCTCAACACTCAAATGTAGAAGATGAGATATTGAAGGAGATAAGGGAGAAGCCCCAAATACTTGATTATGATGATGTGAAGAACATGGCATACATTCATGCGTCGCTCTGTGAGACAATGAGGCTGTATCCACCGGTCCCGTCCGACAGCAAGAATGCGGCAGCCGACGATGTTCTACCAGATGGAACGATTGTGGAGAAAGGAATGATAGTTCAGTACCATCCTTATGCAATGGGAAGGACGGAGTCATTGTGGGGCAAAGATTGGGCAGAGTTTAGACCAGAAAGGTGGTTGGAGAAGGAGACAAGTACAGGGAAATGGAGGTTTGTGGGGAGGGATCCATACACTTACCCGGTGTTTAACGCAGGACCAAGAATATGTTTAGGAAAGGACATGGCGTTCTTGCAGATGAAGAAGCTGGTCGCCCGAGTGATGCAACGATATCGGGTGGTGCCAGCATCAGAGAAAGGGTTTGAGCCAATTTTCATTAGTGACATGGCTTCAAAAATGAAAGGAGGTTTCCCCGTGAGGATTGAAGAGAGGTGAGAAGGTTGTGGCTGCAGGCTGCTGAATGGAACTGTGTTTGATCAGCTCTCATCTCTGTGTTGCAGTTTTGATCACTTTGTTGAACTTTATATGTGGTTTAATTTGAGATTTTAGTATGAATTTGGGTTGAAGTTCAAATCGTCCGCCAACTAAAGGTTTACTGGCTTACCAAATATTTGCAGCTTCTCATTTGTAGTAGTTTTTGTGTGGAGGCTTGTCTTTCTGTACTACTGTATTGGGTTGTTTTTGTATCTGTATATTCGAATATTAGATATTGAAACTTCTAATAATATCCATTATTATATTATGTTTAGGCATAAAAATACTCTGCCCCACTATAATTTTGAATCATTTTTTTAGGACATGGTTTTTCTTTTCTTGGCATCCAAACAGTAGCCTTAAAGTCAAGATGACACCATAGTATTTCTCATTACTGCAGGATGCAACTGCCATTGACCAGCCAATTCTTTCATGTTATCTCAGTTGCCAAACAGACGTTATGGAGAGCAAAGAAGAAAATGATCCCCATTTGAGCTCATACATCAGACATGCAGACCTGATACAAGAAATGTACTGATTATAGCTACCAGTAGTCTAGGTACTGATTCTGAGTTTCTGATGCATTAACCCAATTACTGCACCGCAAGAGATAGTGTAAGCTCATAGATGGTGGGGTGCTGGCCATGAGATTTTAGAATATTGGATTTAGTCTATAATCATGGTCACAACTTACTAAAAGTGTCACTTTCATGGTGTAAACCAGAGGCCAGAGCTGACATAATGAAATCAGTTGCAAAACTAATTCAAATTATGAAATCTATAACTGAATTGTGAAGGCAACAAAGAATTTTAAGGTACCAGCCCTCATTGGGTAGCTACCTTGTCTTGTTTATTGGATCACAGAGATAGCAGTAAAAGGAGTTTTACTCTTAACTGCAAATGGATAAAATTGTTTTTACTTGTAGAGAATTGCAAAGAATCACCTGATGATGGCATTACTCAGCCTTGAAGATCAGTCTTCTGTAACATCCCAACATAAGAAGTGCATCTAAGTAAGATCGGTGAACAAAGTGCAAAAAAATCCAAGAATGTAAAAATTTATTATATGTTAGAATTGGGAAATCAACTTCTTCACAGTTATTTTCAATAAGGGAAAGAAGCTAGATTAGGTCCTATTGTTGGAACTCTGAAGGAAAAGAAAAGCTAGTAGAACCACTAAAATAAGTGGATGAAAAGAAAGAAATGTAGGGGCAGACTGTGCATGGAAAGAGAAAGGAAAACGAGAAAGTTCAACTCTTGTGGCCTTGAAAAAAGAAGAGAGCTTAACACTACTAGGTTGGAGAGGTTAGCATGTGAATGCAGCAGAAAAACTCGCTTTTGGCAATTGATCATCAGGCTTCACCAACTTCACAGTTCCATATCAACTTCACATCAATGAACCTCAGCTGACCATCGAGGCAATAATGAGGCCCCTGCAAACAATTAGAAATCCCAGTTAGTCTAGAAAAATTAACTTCCCTACAATCAATTAGAAATCCCAGTTAGTCTAGAAAATTAACTTCCAAGTACCAAACATTAGTTAAGAACGTCCGAAGACAACATAGTTTGTGTAGAAAATCTGAGTTGGGAGAAAGAAGACTCCCAATCAAGACTCCCAATCTCTATATTACTAATGACCCAAGGTTTAAATAGAAGAATACAATGATGGAAAATAGAAACTAAATAAAACATTACATCATTCAGATAACATAAATTCCATACCCACATCTATTCTAACAAAATGTATCTCATGCACATCATTAGAATGGTTGGATCAGAGAGAAAGAGAGAGAGAGAGAGCACCTTAGATACTCACCGCAATACTTGGAAATCAGCTAAGCTGCTGCACTGAGTTCGCCTTGCTTACTCTTCGGGGTAATGGGTTTCCGGTAATGGTAATAGACGAACTGAACAAGTATCTAGAGAATATGTTAAGGTTCTATTTGCTACCAGATCATAATATTGTCCCCAAGGTGGTGAGGTTAGTAACATGGTACTTCAAATTCAAGAAGAGCAATAAACGCCAACAACAATTCTAACAAGAAAATCTGATTCTTGTAATAGACTAAAGTTATTTCTTCAGAAACTGAGAATTTCAATCATATAACAAGAAACATTCAAGAAGAACAAGGAACACTTTACTCCTCTAACAGTACCAAAGTCTAAAAGTGCCAACTTTTTGAAGACATTAGGAAATACAGATAATTAAAAATTTTAAGCACTACAAGGACGGACAAAAAAAACATCTGCAAAAGGTATTCCAATTGTTCAATACAAGTTTTCCCCGCACACCCCCCAAAAAAAATCCATCACTAATTAGATCATTTTGGCATTATATATATAAAAAAAGGATACAAAACAGTCCAGAATCACACATCCTGCAGCATCCACCAACCAGGGCAGATTCGGTTTGATTTTCGACCATCTGAAGCTGCTCACAAGTATGCTACATAAAAGGTCAATGAACAATCAGATTACCATATGTTTAAACCTTAAGATACTAGAATCAAACTAATCTAAGACCCAGAAGACCAGAACCCAAAAAGTGGACCACCAGTTCCTCCCCAAGATAAGTATGAGGTCACAATTCCATAATATCTACCAGGCAATAGGCATCAACAAACAAAAATACATTGATAAAACAGTCACCTTGCCACATATGTTGCATTTCCAACTAAAGCAAAGACGAACATTAATGGATTCAGCCCCTACATATATTAGAAGAACAGAGGTTAGACATGCACGACATGGTCAAGCTCAGGATTCCATTTTACCCAAATACCTAAAGGGTCATTTCAAGTAACCATGGGCGAAATTTGACGTTTACTGGGAGTACTAAATTATGCACCGACCTAAACAAGGGTGAGATTTCACATTAATATCAAGGGTGGCATTTTAATTTGGGGAAAAGGATGCAGAAAATACATTTACATAGAGAAGGAAGGCAGTTTGGTCCCCTGATTATGCCATATGGCATGCCAATTGGGAAAATTGGGAATGCAAAGAGGATGCCATGTATTAGTCACATGTTAAATTTGGGACTGCAAATTAATCATAAGGTCCACCAAGTATTCTCCGTTAATTGAAATTTTCATTGTGTACTTGACAATCCAAAATCATCAAAGATGAGAGGTTTTGAATAATTTTTCTTCACTTTAGTTTCTGACACATTTCAGAAGCCATCTAGACCACATATTTGGCATATGAGCATGGAAGGGTTGGGGCCTTCCTCTCACTAAAATTTGGGCCCCAACTAACCTGTCATTTGCTAAATGTGGCTGACATTCTGCGAGCATGCAATTGGAGGCAGTTTGGACTGTACCATCTCTCCACTCCCTTTCAGTCTTGATGTGCATGACATTAGAAATCAATAAATAAAAATAAGGAAACTTAGAAGTGGAAAGCAATTTGAAGAAATGACCTTAAATCTTTGTGTACTGACCCTAATCGAATTGTGTGGGATTCAGAAGTGAAAGAAATAATTTTATCTACTAATAGTGGCCAAATTGGCGTATTACCAAATCATGCCCCCGTTGCTACAGCGGTAGATATAGGTGTTTTGAGAATACGCCTTAAGGAACAAGCTGACAGAATCTAAGAAACTATGAATGTCTAGAAAAATGCAAGACTTATCAGGGAGGGGAAAAGTATTCTCCTCGATCAATGAGCATGAAGCATCTAAAACATATAAAGACAAGGAGGTTTACCTCAACATCACCTCTCTTAATCTGTGAAATTGATATAGAAGAGATCTATGTTAGTTTGAATCACATAGAATTAATAACAAATAATAGTACGGAGTAGAAGTCAAAATATCAAATAAAACCAGGATAGTATGAAGGGCCTTGAAAAACAAGGTCTCTGAGAGAAATACTCCAACTTAAAATAGTCTAAAGACTTATTCTCATACTTGTCGGGTCCCCCCCCCTCCTTTTTTCTCTTCTTTGCAGTGTTTCATTCTTCCTGTCTTTTTCTTTTCTTTTTTTGTGTATATGTGTGTGTGTGTGTGTGTGTGTGTGGTGGGGGGGGGGGATCTTTTCTCAGGCATCAAAAACTTGCAATGCCAATGTAATAAATGGCAACATAATGGATATCCCAACAAACCATCATCTATCATCCTAATCGATATACTTCATTGGAAGATGGGAATGTTGAATGATGAAGAAGATGTATAGAAATGAAAACAACCAGAATCTCACATTTAAGAAAATCTGAGGAAACCGTCCACCCATGTATATAGCTGCCATTGCCCAACCAAGAAAGGTTCCGATGCCACTGTGATCTTCAACTTCATTAACCAATAATAATCCACCACCATTCTGGACATCCAATCCAAAGAAAATCAAATGAGCTACTGATGCATACCGGAAGGAGGGGGAATAAAAAAGCACATAGAGGTGGCCAGGTGACTTGGCACCTAGGTGACACCTAGCCAAGACACAGTAAGGAAGGCCACAAAGCATCCATATGTTGAAAAAAATATGCCCATTTTGGGTATGCATATCAGTTCATTGGTAATATTTTCTCCTCTTCTTCCCCCCCTCCCCCTCCCCCTCTTTCCCAAGCGACCTACACCTTGGGCATCACAAGGTGCTTTGTCGCTAGAAGATTAGTAATTGCATAATCTACCTGGAAAAGCTTTCTTCCTACACGAATTACGACTCCAGCTGGTTTCTCTATAGCAATGTCAGATCTATTATGCTCAGAAAGGTAGAGACCAAACATTTTGACGAATAATGTCACTGCAGAGACCTGCAACAAAATAACTTTTAATGATAATGCCACAATCGGAAACAAATGAATGCTACCGAGTTCTGATCAATAGCTCACCACACAAAGAATTCTTTTATTTCTTCCAGCTAATGCAGATTTTGTAGAATCAATTTCATTAAGCAAGGGCTCTTCAATAGAATGTCGATCGAGGAATGTGACTGGCGATCTCGTTAAATATGATCCTGCCGTAGGTGTAAGACTCTTTGACAGAGATCTCGCTGACCTGCACACCCAGTGACCCCAAATTAAAAAATCTAAATTAGAAAGGATAGTTGACAGATAAAACACATGCAACCCAAAAATTTGACAGTTCCAATTCAAGTGCTTGCAGTGAAGAACAAGAAAACCAAATGCATTAATCTCATTAAGGTGTGTAAATATTCCCCCTTCTCTTTTCCAGAATTTAGTTCTTTTACCATATGATTTAAATGATTGAGAATTATAACTTTATTAATTTGATAATTATATTTATTTAAACATTTTTAATAGATGCAGAATGTGATTTCCTCTCCCATTACCTAAGATTCCAAGGCAGGTAACAATGACAAAATACAGATGTGGGTATTGGAGACAGCACTTGCAACGAAAGTTACAGAGATTTTATATAATTTTGGACAATGACTCTCCTTGTTATATAGATCATACTAAGCAAAGATTCAGTAACTTGAAAAGGCATTTAAATTTTGAATTCTGTCGCTGTCATGAAGCTCCATTTGAAATGCAGTTATTCTTTTGGAGGGTAAAACTTTTCAGAATGGCCTGCCTTAATAAGCTTGTCAAGTCGGCCCAAATATCTGCCACATGGCAGATCAAATGAGACCCAAATTTTGTGGGCAGGTGGACAAGATCCCCTCATTACATATAAAATTTCAGCCCAAAACAGAATTTGCCAAGTGGTAAAATATAGTTTGAAAAATCAGGACTATGGGAAGTGCACAGTAGTGATCAGAGTACTGTAAGTGTGCATGGACAGAGATGGGGACGCATGCCAATACACAGAGGGTATTTGATTGAATTACGCTCTGAAATTGGACATATGGCTAATCCAGAGCATGTAATGTCTATTCAACTATCAGAATTGCCACATCATCATTCTACATTGTACAATGAGAATGGGCTGCTTTAATAAGCTTACCAAAATGGGCCGCTTGGTATCTTCCATTAGTTCCTCTCTGTTGAATTGATGTAATGACTTGTGTCTAATGGGACATAGGCCAGCTTTATTCATAATATGGAGGTGAACAATCTAGAATGAGTACAAAGACAAAAAAACTCTACGAGACAATTCAACCTTTGTACCCATATTACAACACTCTATATGGAAAATATAATAATATACTAAAATAAAGCTTCAGAAGTCACAGTCTTGAGCCAGAAGTTGTTGCTTAATGAGATGTTTTGGGTCCTAGGTGGTTACATGCTGCTCTTATGTCTTCTGTTTCTTTCCTTTTTCTTAAGCTGAATGCTATCATAACTCAAATTGCATTGCTCTCCTATATCATTCACTCAATATATCTTTCTTGCCTTTCCAAAACAAGATTAGAAGTAAAGAAAAAGGAAAAATTACACAGAAGTGTGCTTTACTGATTTTTTTTTTGATCATTTCATGGAATACTAACAAATTGCATGTGTTTCCAAAATATCTGTGATACTATACTAATTTCAGTTAAGGATTTAAGACTTTGACATGAGCTACAAGTGGAAGAACCCAGTAGATGATGCTTCATGGGGTATTGAGCTTACTGGCAGCATGGCATTACTATCTAGGTCAAGACTATTTCATGTATAGTGTAGATTTAACAAATTATCTATCCACGTGGCTGGAATGGAAGATATGCAACAACAGAACTATACAATCATTTCAATCTTTTCCCTATACTTCATTAAAATACTTAAAATACATGATCCTTAGTTTACTTGACTGAAAAGATAGTGACCAGTTAACGAATAATATTAGGAGCAAGAATTATGCAGAGGAAGGATAGATATAGGGGGGAGGGGTGGGGAGATCATTAGGGAACAAGATTTAGACAACAACATTGACTAATAAAGTCAGCACATTGTTCTGCACCCTTATGATTTCAAGGACAAGAGAATTACACGTAATAAAATGTTCTTCCATGGGGATCATCAGGAGAAACGACTGCAATCGGTGAGCTCGTCAGTACTCCATCACCAAACTTGGTTTGATTCTCAGTAACTGTACTGTCTTCATCAATTGTCTCTTTTTGAGAAGGCAAACCACCCTATATCCACAAACCCATCAGCCAGCAAGCAACAGAAAAAGAGGAGTCTGGAAACGTGAACATAACCAATGACATTATAAATTGCAGTGAAGGAAAAATAATAGTCACAAAAAGTGTAATGCAGTAAGGAATGAATCAATTACTATAATTGTCTGAAACATACAGGTCAAACCACACTTCAACCAATCAATGGAGCCTGAAGTTGAAACATCATGTTCATGTACTGGAACAAATAGAGGATGAAGGCACGAGTATTCTCTCAACTATAAAACGAATTAAATACAGTCCACAACGCTTAAGTGAGTAAGTGTGGTCATTTGTATATCATTATTTCTTTTCTTTTTGAACAAGATAGTTCTCTAATTACATTATTAATTCCAAATCTGTATATTATGTGGTAACTGCATCAGGTAGTGTCCATTGTGATGTAGGCTAACCTAGGGTCTCTAATTTACCCTACTCTAACACGACAAACTAATAGAAAGATTAAAGAAATAATAAACTAATGTGTAGGGACTATTATGGGCAGCAACGCCCATGACATGCTTATGAGATTAGTATCATGATAACCACAAGTAAAGAATAGTATAAGCCAAGTAACATGATCAACTAAGCAATTATTAATTAGGTTTCATGTCATGTTCATAATAAACGATAGGTTAAGAAGTACTAATGTGCAAAAGATTTCAAAACTCCTAAAACTAACAAGATTAAATGCCTAATGATTAGATAAACCCATGAACATGTAAAAACAGTAACTTCCCAATAATTAAAGAGATGAAATCCTAATCATAACATGCTAAATATGAAGGTTCAGCTGTAACGATGCTATCAAAGTGGCTGCCCACGTTAGTAAGCACTAACTTGGCATTCACTATGGCAGAAATTATGTAGATTAGAGTTACAGCTCAACATAATGTACTCGAACAAAAATAAATAACCCAACAGCAGGTTATCACTATGATAATGGGTAACAGAAAATGGTGGGAATAAGGAAACACTAAAAGAACTAAGGCATACTGTACTGTTAGAGTTACAGCAGGGATTCTTGGGTCAATTTCTTTATAACCAGTAACCAAACAGCAACAAAAAAGAGAGGGGAACAAGGGGTACTGCCGAGAGCAGTATGGGAAATTTTTGCAACCAGAAAGAGGGGAGGGAGGAAAAATAAGAGAGAGAAGGAAGGAATGAATCTGTCCACAGATTCAGGGGAAGGGGACGTACCTGTCCTGATCACAGGAGAGAAACTGAGAGAGAGAGAGGAGGCTGGATGGCTTGCATACCTGATAGAGAAGAAAGAGAGAGACGAGAAAGAGGGAGAGAGCCGAGAGCAATTTTCTGCTTTCTATTTTTTTCTGTTATCAATAATCATCATCTGAATTTTATTCATGAAAAAAGAGCCTATATAAGGCTTACACTCCTAATAACATTATGATTCTAAAATCTCAATAAAAATAAAGTCCTAAAACAACTCTAACTAAAACATACTCAATCGTGGATCACATAGAGGGGGTGGGGTCCACTAATCTAAATGAGATCAAACTAACTCACGTTACTATGTGGGGTCCACCAACCAGAAATAAAATAAATAAATAAATAATAAAAAATAACAGAAGAGTCCTAAATCAACTAGGAATCCTAATATTACTAGGAATCCTAAATCAACTAGGAATCCTAATATTACTAGGAATCCTAAATCTACTAGGAATCCTAGTATTACTAGGTGTCGTTGTCCTCATTAATTCTCCCCGGCTGGGAAGAATTCACCTCCGGTGAATAAAATGGCATGATCCACAAACTGCTGCGCTTGACTAGGAACTCATCACCACTGCCCCTAGCTAGGTGATATCCTCAGAATGCATCGTCAACCCACAAGAGAGGAGGGGAAGTCTGATGTCTCCATCTCCGCTGCTGGTACACTCGAAAAGGTCGGTTTGCCAGGATGTCGTCATCAACTTGTCCCGGTCTGGAAAATGTCACCTCAGGTGAGGCACTGATATAATGCTCAAGCATATCCGGGTCGAGTCGCTGTAGTTCCTCCATAGAAACCCACGTACAATCAATATCTTGTCGTCTACGCCATCGAACTAAAAACTCTCGAAAACCGCCAGTATGGGTAGCAGTGACTCGCTCATCAATAATCTCCTCAATCTCCTTGACTCGCTGCTCTATATGAGGTATAGGAGGGGTAGAGGTAGTATGATGGTTAATAGGGTCGGATGCAAAAGTATCAGCGATGAAAGGAAAAGCCTCAAGGCTATTAGGATAAACTGAAGGGGCAGTAGCAGGGTCATGGTAGGAAACCAGGTCCTCAACATTGAAAATGTTGCTGATTCCCATGTCCGGAGGTAGCTCTAGCACATAAGCATTCGCTCCCACTCGCTTAAGAATTTTGAAAGGTCCTGCACTGCGAGCATGTAACTTGCTTGACTTTCCTTTGACAAAACATTGTGGTTTAATTCTGACCATTACCATGTCACCCTCTTGAAACTCTTGCAATCGTCGATGCACATCTGCCCTAGATTTATATTGTTCGTTACTTAAAGTTATCCTGCGTCTAATCTCTGTATGCAAGTCATGCACAAAAGACTCGACTAACTGGGATGTCCTAGAGCTAGACACAACAGGGATAAGGTCCATGGGGGTCCTGGGCTGATGACCTAAACCTCAAAGGGGGACAAACCAGTGGTTCTATTTTTTAAAAGGTTGTACGCAAACTCGGCTTGGGTAAGGACACGGTCCCAACTAGTAAGGTGTTCACCTATTAGACAACGTAACAGATTTCCTAAACTCCTATTTATGACTTCAGTTTGACCATCGGTCTAAGGGTAGAAAGCTGATGAAAAACAGAGTTTAGTACCTAACATGCGCCACAAAGTTCGCCAGAAATGACTAGTGAACTTGACATCCCTATCTGACACTATTGTCTTAGGTAAACCATGATACTTGACGACCTCACTAAAGAAGAGTTTGGCTACAACAGAGGCATCAAAAGTCTTTGAGCATGGAATAAAATGGGTCATCTTTCAGAAGCGGTCTACTACCACAAAAACAGAATCATGACCTCTCGAAGTCCTCGGTAATCCTAGCACAAAGACCATACTCAAATCCTGCCATGGGATATGAGGAATAGGAAGAGGAGTATACAGGCAGTATTTTTCTTCTGTTGTTTAACAGTTTGACATGTTCGACACTAGCTAATAATTCGAGATACATCCCTCTTCAGGTTAGGCCAGTAAAATCGGTCCTCAACAAGGGCAATGGTTTTATCTCGACCGAAATGACCGGCTACCCCACCAGCATGTAATTCCCAGATTAGAAAATCTCTTAATGAAGTCCTGGGAATACACAACCGAGTTCCTTTAAAAAGGAATCCATCTCTGAGTAGGTAATCTGAGTGATTTGCAGATGGATCTTCGCTCAGAGAGGTATAAGGCTCACTAAAATCTAGGCATGTAGGATACTGTTTCTTAATTTGCTCAAATCCTACAACCTCAATACTCATGGTTTAGAGCAATGCCTTAGCCTGATTTTTTACTTTCTATGGAAAGATTGGCATGTGAACCCTATTTAACGCATCAGCAGCAGTGTTATCAACACCAGGTTTATGTTTGAGCACAAAGGTGTACTCTTGTAAGAATTCAGCCCACTTGGCATGTCTAGGGTTCAGTTTGGTTTGAGAACTCAAATATTTCAATGCTTGGTGGTCTGAATATAAAACAAATTCTTATGGTAAGAGATAGTGTCGCCAATAGCGCAAAGCTTTGACAACCGCGTAGAATTCTTTATCATAGGTGGAGTACCGTTGCTTGGCTTCATTAAGCTTCTCACTAAAATAAGCAACATGATGTCCTTCTTGAACAAGGACGCCACCAATCCCAGTGCCAGAGGCATCACATTGCACTTCAAAAACTTTGGAGAAATCAGGGAGACGTAGAACGGGTGATTCAGTCATCAACTTTTTGATTTTTACAAAAGCCTTAGTAGCTCCTTTAGTCCATTGGAACTCCCCTTTTTTTATGCAATCAGTGATGGGAGCCCTGATGACACTAAACCGTTGGATGAACCGCCTATAAAAGGTTGTTAAGCCGTGAAAACTTCGCACTTCATGGATGTTAGTAGGTTCAGGCCATTCAATAATTGCTTTTATTTTTCAGGATCAGCAGATACTCCTTGTTCTGAAACAATAAATCCTAAGAAAATGACTTAATCACTCATAAAGGTACACTTCTTTAAATTTACATAAAGTTTTTCATTTAGAAGTGTTTGAAAGCCTTGACGTAAGTGATCTAAGTGAGTGGTTTGTGTTTTACTGAATATGAGGATATCATCAAAGTTAACCACTAAGAACTTGCCATTGTATGGTCGTAGCACCTGATTCATAATTCTCATAAATGTACTAGGTGCATTGGTCAAACCAAAAGGCATGACAAACCACTCATATAGACCGTCCTTTGTTTTGAAGGCAGTCTTCCACTCATCACCAGGTCTAACCCGAATTTGGTGATACCCACTCTTAAGGTCAATCTTGGAAAATATTTTCACTCCAGCCATCATGTCTAGCATGTCATCAAGTCTAGGTATAAGAAACCTATACTTAACGGTGATTTTGTTGATGGCTCTGATACCAAACTGATGTAGGCTAACCTAGGTCTCTAGTTTACCCTACTCTAACACGACAAACTAACAGAAGGATTAAAGAAATATTTAACTAATGTGTAGGGACTGTCATGGGCAGCAACGTACATGACATGCTTACGAGATTAGTATCATGATAACCACAAGTAAAGAATAGTATAAAGCCAAGTAACATGATCAACTAAGCAATTATTAATCAGGTTTCATGTCATGTTCATAATAAACGATAGGTTAAGAAGTACTAATGTGCAAAAGATTTCAAAACTCCTAAAACTAACAAGATTAAATGCCTAATGATTAAATAAACCCATGAACATATAAAAACAGTAACTTCCCAATAATTAAAGAGATGAAATCCTAATCATAACATGCTAAATATGAAGGTTCAGCTGTAACGATGCTATCAAAGTGGTTGCCCACGTTAGTAAGCACTAACTTGACATTCACTATGACAGAAATTATGTAGATTAGAGTTACAGCTCAACATAATGTACTAGAACAAAAATATATAACCTAACAGCAGGTTATCACTATGATAATGGGTAACAGAAAATGGTGGGTATAAGGAAACACTAAAAGAACTAAGGCTTACTGTACTGTTAGAGTCACAACAGAGATTCTTGGGTCAATTTCTTTATAACCAGTAACCAAACAACAATAAAAAAGAGAGGGGAACAAGGGTTACTGCCGAGAGCAGTATGGAAAATTTCTGCAACCAGAAAGAGGGGAGGGAGGAAAAATAAGAGAGAGAAGGAAGGAATGAATATGTCCACAGATTCATGGGAAGGGGACGTACCTGTCCTGATTACAGGAGAGAAACTGAGAGAGAGAGAGAGGAGGCTGGATGGCTTGCATACCTGATAGAGAAGAGGGAGATGGTTGTTGTACTTGCAAGAGAGACGAGAAAGAGGGAGAGAGCCGAGAGCAATTTTTCGCTTTCTATTTTTTTCTATTATCAATAATCATCATCTTAATTTTATTCATGAAAAAAGAGCCTATATAAGGCTTACACTCCTAATAACATTATGATTCTAAAATCTCAATAAAAATAAAGTCCTAAAACAACTCTAGCTAAAACATACTCAATCGTGGATCACATAGAGGGGGTGGGGTCCACTAATCTAAATGAGAACAAACTAACCCATGTTACTGTGTGGGGTCCACCAAACAGAAATAAAATAAATAAATAAATAAAAAAAAAACAGAAGAGTCCTAAATCAACTAAGAATCCTAATATTACTAGGAATCCTAAATCAACTACGAATCCTAATATTACTAGGAATCCTAAATCTACTAGGAATCCTAGTATTAATAGGTGTCGATGTCCTCATTACATTGTTTATCAATGACCTAATGAAGACTACTAATAAAAATGAGTTGTGCAATTAACAGAAATTACTGTTAAGGTTTTGTAGGAATATCCACATGACATAAAACATTGTCGTATTACTAAACTAAGTATAACACATGTTACCAGCTCAACCCATGAAAAATGCATTGCTGCTATTATCCGCATCAGAAATTTCCTTGAGAATGTCTGGAATGTTGTGTGATCGGCGTATTCATTTAAAACTTAAAGGAAAATTTTATAGGACAGTCATTCGACCTCCTATGATGTATGGTGCAGAATGTTGGGCAATTAAGAAGCATCATATAGATAAACTTAGTGTAGTTGAGATAAGAATAAAGATGTATGGAAAAACTAAGAAGGATAAGGTAAGGAATGATCGTATTAGAACTGATTTGGGAGTAGCGCCGATACATGATAAACTACGACAAAGTCATTTGAGATGGTATAGCCATGTTCAACGGAGGCCGTTAGATACTCTCGTTCGGAGGAGTGATTTGATTCAGATTAAAGGATCTAAAAGAGCTAGGGGTAGACCTAAGATGACTCTAGGAGAGGTAGTGAAGAAAGACATGTATAGCTTAGGCCTTGCTTCAAGTATGACATCGAACAAAGCTGATTGGCGGACAAGAATCCATATAACTGACCCCATTTATTTGGGATAAGGCTTTGTTATATATATATATATATATATATATATATATTGAGATTATGTTCAATAAGCCCAAGCACCACAATTGGGGACCCCAAGAAGGGGACCAAATGAAACGAGAAGAAACAAAAGAAACCTCATGAGGGAATCCTATCCACATGAATTGGACCTAGGCTCTCACAATGTATCTTTTCCTAAAGGAATCCGGACACATTTTCTCGATGGGAATGACTTTGGCATGGATCTCAAAATTATGCTATCCAAAAATGTTGAATGGTTCTTGATCTTCCTAACCATCTTCTAAGGTTCCTCTCCATCCAAATACAGTTACAGCTGCCCTGAACGGGAGTCTGCCCACCATGTCACAGCACGTGGTACCCTGAAGGCATTGTTGATCCATCTCCATTCCCTCTTGAATCACCAATTCTTTGGCAAAACGTCCAGCACTTGAGGATGATGTGCTCCCAAAGGAGACCAGAAATGGGGCATTGTAAATAATAGATGAGATATCTTCAGGAGCATTCCAGCAAAGACAGCAAGAATATCTGGAGTGATGTTTTTCTGGAGATGATTCCAGCAAAGTGATGTTGTCCCCTAAAAATGAGAGATATCTTCAGGAGACAACTTTAGACAAGTTTGTCAATAGTATCATTGGTATGTTTTAGGAATATTTTATTCTATTTCTAAAAGATTCCTAAAGTCACTTAACAAGTCTTTTAGGAAGTTTCTACCTTTCAAAGTTTCTATTTTGTTTAAGAAAGAGTCACGTTAAGAGTCCTAGAGCAGTCAGGAGTCTCCTTTCAATTTTTCTTTTCCCCAGTCTTGATTTATTGATATAAAAAGCCTAAAATCTTCCAAACAAAGGATTCAGTAAGATATGAGAGTTTGTTCATATGAGGTATGCTAGTGTATCAGCCAATATGTGGCTGATTCATTGTTTATCTTTCTTCTTTTCTCTACAGCCCACTCTACTTAAGTTTCTTCTTCTTTTTCTAGGTCTTTTATCAGCCTAAGACAGTATGTGTTCCTTCAATATTTATTCTCTCTCTTTAAACCATAACATCTCTTCCTAGTAGTTTAGCCATAAAGGATCTGAAACCCTAGGCTGTTTTACTCATTCCAAGGAAAGTAACATGGAGACTTGTGGACCAGGAAAAAGTTTTCTTCAACTTTTTACTTAACAGGAATTATTCACCCCTTATGACCTGCATTACTTGATCTACAACAAATTTGGCAGATACATGAATCGATTGCCACAAATCACAATAAATCAATAAATAAATAAGGTCAATTTTTTTTATAATGAAATGATGGTATGGATACATACAACAACAGAGAAGCCAACAATGCTAAGGATACATATAGTAAGAAAAGTTTGACCTTCTGGTCTTGTCTACGGGATTTCAAGCGGTGATAGATGTGACGATAGTATATAGTTTGTGCTGTCAGAGTAACAGTACTTATTGTGTATAGCTGCAAAACACAATCGGTGCAAGTTAAGTGCAAATTTATTTAAATAGAAAAGTATTTTAAGCAACTGATTAAGGAAGTATTTCCTTGATTGCCAACCTAGTTTGGGCCACATTTACACTAATTCACACCATTGGATGGATTGATACTGTCGTAGATCAGCCAGGTGTCTATTTCAGAGCCAAATCCAATCATATCCACCAGTATATTATCCTTTTCCCTTAATATTTTAAGGTATCAACTGATTTTGCTTCTCAAGCCTTTTTTAAGCTTCATAAAGTTTTTCACCAAAAAAAAAAACTTCATAAAGTCATGTGGCAAGATGTCCTTCAGTTGAAACTTGCCACATAATTACAGTATGCCAACACTATGGCCTTGAGGTCATCTAGGAGATCTTTGCATGCACTTGTGCTCGTGCATGTGTGTATGTGTGTATGTGTGTGTGTATGTGTGTGTGTGTGTGTGTGTGTGTGAGAGAGAGAGAGAGAGAGAGAGAGAGAGAGAGAGAGACTGCGTTTGTGTGTGTGTGTAATGCAACTCTTACCACTGCCATATAGTACTGCGTTGGAAGCTGCAAAACAGATCAGAAAATGTTTAGTAAATAGAAATCCATTGACTGCCTACAGCTAGGAAAAAAATTACCGATCCTATTAATAGACAAAGTGATTATCTATGATACTTTCATTAGTATTGACATGTTGATTCCATGTTACAGTAATGTGAATTTCAATGAAATCTACATTATTGGCACTCCAGAACCAGACATGCCAAACTACACTTATCTTGTCGAGCATGTAGCGGGTGACAAGCAAATAGCCAAATAGCCAAATATCCTAACAAATCTTGATCTGTTGTTGCACAATGTAGCTTTTCTGTGGCAATGAGTCCAACCCAAATCTGGTCTAAAGACTAAACCAGGATACTGGACAGAGAATAATGTCCATGTCCCATGTTATCCCAGTCCACATCCAACCTGGTTTGTCTGAGATATCATATTTAAATCAAAATTATTTTGCAGGTAGTATTGCTGTTGAGTATGACTACGAAAACAATTAATCCCAACAAAAATGAAAAGCAAAAGGTTTGAACCCACAACCAACTGATTAAAAAACAAAGCTTTTCCCAACTAAGACAATAATAAATATACAACTCAAATCAACCAACTTCCTCTGTCCCACGAATGGCAGTGATCTTCGAAAAATCCTAAATTTTAAAGAAAGGGACTTGAAGAATTGAAATCCCACTTTCTCCCAAGCTGTCTTCTCATTAGAAACCCACTTCCTTATCCTTTTACCCTAAATTCTGAAATGTTTTTCATTATTACCAGAGTAGTAAATTGAACTTATTAAAAACACATCAATCGTCTTGCAGATTAGTTAATGATTTGGGGTAGGAAAAAGAAAAATGGCAATCACTGTAGGACTTGTTATTCTTGTTCCAAACCCAAATTTTCAAAGATGATATTTTTTTTTTTTGGGGGGGGACCTGGTTTTGATTGAGTTGGCCAGAATGGTACTGTCTTTTGATAAAAAATTGCCACCCTGGTTGTTGAATTATGCATAAAAGTAATAACCAAATTTGTTGGTGATATTAATTGAACATGGTAAGGATTTAGAATGTAAGCCAACTAAACCTCATCGCAATTAACTTTTGAAACGGTAGAGAAGATACAGTTCAGTTCAATAATTTTTTAAACCGACCTGATAATGATCCAAAAAAGGGGTTCAGTTCAGGACTTCAGGTTAGGTCAAATCAACTCATGGCATCAGCAAGCATAGAATATATTATACATCTTATCACACAGTACTGTGGGCTATGTAAGGATGATACACCTTTGAGATAAATAAGTGAGTTGTTCATATTATTTGACGAGTCAATTATGGTATTAGTCATAAACTCATAAGTTACCAATTATTAAAAGTAAACTAAGATAATTGATAGCAACTGTAAAGGAGAGTTAACTTGGAAAACTTTGTGAAAATATCTGAAACTACTCTCGCCAAAAACGCCAATTAATTTTCCCCCAAAACTATCACACATTCATTAAATTTTTGCTGAAATTTTAAAATAAAAATTTGTGAGAATATCTGAAACTACTCTCGCCAAAAACGCCAATTAATTTCCCACCAAAACTATCATTCATTCATTAATTTTTTGCTGAAATTTTAAAATAAAAATACAGTTAATCAAATAAGTTTCAAAAACTTGGAAAACATGTAGGCTATGTTTGGAAGGCAAGAAAAGAAAAGAAAAACATAATAAGACAAAAGTAATGGTAAGGCAATGATTAGTTTTATGTCTTTCTCTCTCCTTTTTTTCAAAATACTTTAGTTTTTTCTTTTCTTGCCTTCCAAACATAGCCATAAGGAATAATTGCCAAGCATAAACAAGAATTAATATATTCTCTAATTTCAGCAACTCAGCATTAAAAAGTCCACCAGATCATGGGTCTATCAACCCTCCTATCTAGATAATTATGTGTGTGAAAAGTCTATTTCAGACAAAACAAATTACTAGTTTTTAACTCCATTTAAACACCACCCAAAAATATTTGACCTGCTGCTATGCTTTGGCAGGTTTGATTAAGTATGAGTTTTGCAGCATTATTTCAGGGTGCCGGTATTTCCACATGAAAAAATAAAATGAAAAAAAAAAAAAAAGAAGGGAAAATAGGGATGAACTTACTGTGGCTGGCTCCAGCAAACAGCCAAAAATGTTGAAAAGATCTCTATAATAGAAGAAGATATGCCAAGTGTCAGGTGCTATAGAATAAAGAAGCAGGCAGCTTTCAACCAGAACATAAATTCAACAAGAAGTAAAAAGAAATTTTTTATGATACACGGACAATGTGATGAAAAGTGTCACTAAACCATACACTATAAAGCTTCCATATTTTTTATTGATTACAGTATAAATTTACCATAAATAAACTGATATAGACAAGGATAAGCAGCATGGTTTTCAGATGACTCAACCAACACATTCAAATAACACCATATCTAAAAAGCTCCACTGCCAAAGGTGAACTAATGGAACTAATCTAACTTTTGTTTGACAAAAAACTGACTTCATCTCAAACACATTCATAAGTGATCCATGTCATGCTGTTTTACCGCGAAAGGATTCTGAACTGAAAAAAAATAAAAAAATAATCAGTCTATGATATGACTCTAAAAGGACACTTTTTCCTCAAGATAATATCTAAAATGTCCCCTTGTCCAGTTGATATCCAGAAATAGATACTAGATTTGCGTATTTTCTAATAACATCAGACTGGTTTGAACTTTGAATTTGAAGCAACAATTGAGTTTTCCTTACTACCGGGAACACCATAATAGATATGTAAGGCAGGAAAATCTAGTGTTACTTACTGGCTATTGGGAACACAAATTCCACTAGAACATAAACAGTGTTTACAGATTGGGTTGATAGTCTCGTTGAAACTTTTGAACAAATATTTTGTAGAAGAATGGTCATCTTCCATGAACAAATCTATAGCAAGGATTGTAACGGCTATATAAAATACAAAAGAACAGTGAGGTATACAACTCTTACCCAATTATCCATGTCATCAGGAAACCAATGGAAAGCCCCTCTACCGACTTCTGTTTGTAGCTTGTGATGATTTGAGGCACCTCAGCAATACCCCAGCTGATCACACTAAGCATGCCTAGAGTTAACGAAATTCCATCTTTTACACCGCAAAGACAATACTTCACATAGATTCTAGCCCACTGCGAGCAATGCTGATTTCTAGGGCAAACAGGCAAAGAGCTTTTAGGAAGTCCCATCATGTCTGATGATTCTCCAATCTCAATCTGATTAAAAACAGGACAAATAATAAAATTTTAAATTTTTTTATGTAAATTTCTATAAGCTATCTTCAACATGAAGTCAGGAATCAGTCACTAACTAATAGAAACTCTTTAAGAAATTAATACTAAGAATTAATAAGATTAACTAAAAACTACTGAACTTCCAAATAGATTGTAAAAATTAAAAGTTCATCAAAATATCACGGCAAATTTATATACATGCAGATTAAGGGCAAAGCTAGAGGCCTAGACACTAATGATGAAACTAATAAAATCTGAATTTCTCTCTGATAAAAACAGCCAACCTCAGGAAATAAGCCAGGAATTTAGAACTAGATGACATAAGAAGAAGTTGAGAGCTGGGTAAGTTTCAGTTCAGATGGGTGGGGGATTATTTCTCCTGAAAATTTAACTTAGGATAGAGAGCTAATCAGGGAACTTTTGGTGTATAATTTCAAATTACAATCCAAAGAACATAGGGAAATCTAAATAAGACGTCAAAAGCAAATAAAAGATGAAACTAAACGCCAAGAAAATACAAGAAGTTCCCTGAAAAACAGAGTTTAGAATGGCAACCTTAACAATAGATCACGTAAAGGAGTGTGATTAAGGAATAATTGGTGAGGAAAGAAACTAAACAAAAGAATACATCCAAAACAGAATTAATTCGGTTCTAAAAATATGATTCTGGGCAGGGGTGGAAACAAAGCAAGATCCAAAACTGAAACTGCACAAATGAGTAATATGACCAAAAATTTTGTAAGGGCACAAATTCGACATTCTGGATATTGCAGAGAAGTTTACAATGGAACAGAAAACAAAACACAAAAGAAAAAAAAATTATAATTCACAAATTTTCAATTGATAAAAGACAAGCAAAACCCAGAATCAATCCAAGACTTTCAAAAACAGAAAGAAGTCTGTTTCATTGGCTAACTAGAAACAGAAAGAAGTCTGTTTCATTGGCTAACTAGAAACAGAAAGAGAGCAAGCAAGACAAAGATTAAAAACAAACCTAAAGGGTTTTTTAACCCAACAAAAAAGAAAACCCTTTGGAAATAAGCTAAAACCTGTACCGTTCAGATCAAGCAAGATACCAACAAGAACCTCTATAAACCAAATATCAAGAAGAAGACAAATTAAATTCTGTCTTCTGCAAAACAAGCAACCCGTGCCACACTCACTCCTGTGATGAAGAACCAAAACCCAGAAAATAAGAACTTGAAACAGAGAATCAAAAACTGGTATCTCTGCCCACAACGATAATGCTAATGGATTTCAAGCACCCAGCAAGCACATTTGAATATATTTATTTAAAAGCCATACCCTTCAAAGAAGAAACAAAGATTTGAGCTTTTACATCCTGCCAAAACCGTGAATGAGATGAGATATTTCTGATGATATCCAAAAAAAGCAAATATTTCAGAAATAAGAAGGCAATTTCAAGAAAGCGGCCGATGAATGAAAAGGAATCCAAAGATTGAGAGAAAGATTACAATTTCTATTTTGAGTTTTGGGATTCTATGGAAGGACTCTAGTACTTGGAAAGGCAACTAGCCAGTAGAAGCTGGTAACCACGTGGCAGAAAATAGTCTAAACTTGACACGTGGCTAATTAGTCAAAATCACTCGATGACTGACTTTTGCTACTTGTTTCTTTAAGGGAAACAGAACGTCAATTCAAGAGTCACTTTCTGCTACTTTTCTTCCTTAAAATAAAATGTCAATTCAACACTTTCTTAGTAGCAAATCGATGGAATTTTATTTCAAAACCCCTACGATGTTTAAGATATGAAAAGTGATCCAAAAAGTTGATTCTGTTGAATCTAATGATGGTATATTCTACTTTGATTATGATTTGAAAAATAATGAAATCTAATAAATATAGAACATTAAGAACCATATTAAAGAAGGTTTGGATCTTCGACTAATGAAAATTGAAAAAAAATGGAAAATTGGAGACCAATCGAAAGAACTTCAATTTATTTTTGTAAATAATTTTTATTTATTTATTTATTATTTATTTTTTTTTTTAAACCTTGTTGAACAGGGCGTTCAATGGGTACTACCGTTGGAGTATTTGTTAGATTAATTGTCCATGCAGTTTCTCTAGAGTCTAGAATACAATGAAACCATGAAATAAACATAATAATAAAACATACCTTTGTATGTAGAAGATTGATTTTTGTAAGAGAATTAAAACGAATGAAGCTAGAGAGACCTATGAGTATGACTTGGTATTTATAATATTGTCACGACTCTAGTAAAGTCCCAGAATTACTATGACTAGGATTGCATATCTTTATTCTTGTCACGAATTAGATCGGAATGGTCAACCTAGTGACATAGACTCTCACTACTCAATTGGTTCGATAATTAATTAAGACCACAATGACTAAGATTGCCTATCCCTATTCTATGACGATCTAAACAATGACTAAATATTTTTTTGTGTAAGTTTTATGTCGTTATTGATTTGTTAGTTATCTTAGCAACTATGATCTAATTTCAATGGTAGACAATTTAATTGTTAATATTAAATTATAAAATTTCTTAGGTAGATGATGGTTTTTTATTGTTCATATATTATTTACACAATAATAGTAAAATATCAGATGTCGTACTCTTCAGATGTGCCATAGAACCTACTAGCAAAGTTTGGAAGGCTGCAACATGAGAACCCATACCAAAAAATTGAGAATATAATCATGTTTCAAGTCCTTAGCTTTCTTCAAAGATCGAAATTTTTTGATTGAAACTACTTACACAACGGCAATAATTGAAATGTTCACAACTTGCAATTGAAGGTATTGATTTTTTTCAATCAACCCCACATCTCCATTGAGAGTTTTCAATTTTATCTTCTAGTTGGCTTATTATGACCTCAAAAATAAAACAAATTAAAGTTTTTGGTTTCCTCCAACATCCCACTTAACAAGGAATCAAAAACTCCATATGAAATATATATATATATATATATATATATATATATATAAAGGGCTAAAAACCTAACCACCACTGAGAAAAAAAAAATAAAAAAAAAACAAAAAAATAAATATTAAAAAATTTAAAAAAAAAAATATTAAAAAATAATTATTCAAATAAAAAATTTTTTTTTTTTTATTTTTTTTTTTTTTTTTTTTTATTTTTTTTAAATTAAATTAATAAAAACATTCCAATCCCCTTTAATAAATTTTCATTTTTAAAAATTTTTTTTAAAAAAATTTTAAAAATTTTTAATATAATAAAAAAAAATTAATAAAAAAAATTTAAAAAACTTTTTTTTTTTTTTTTTTAAATTTTTTTTTTTTAAAAAAAAATTTTAAATAATAAATAAACATCAAAAACAAACCCCAATTCCAATACCTCCAAATCAAAAAAAAAAATTATAAAAAATATTTTTTTCTTTTTTTTTTTTTAAAAAATAAAAAAAAAAAAAAAAAAAAAAATTTTTTTTCCTTCTCCCCCTCTTCTTTTTTTTTTTAAAAAAAAACTCCTCCTCCCTTTTTTTTTTCCCCTTTTTCCAAAAAAAAAACCCCCCCCCCCTTTTTTAACGCAAAAATAATTCTTAATAATAAGTCCGAAATAAAGAATCCAAATATGGTAAAAAGTAAAAAACTTTTCTGACGATACACTAAAGGCTGTAAAGTTTTTATACTACTTAATGCATATTTTTTATATTTTACATTAAAACAAACAAGAATCTTATTTTACAGAAATTTTTTTCTATAGTTTTACATGATAACAAACGGGGTCAAACAAAAAATTTATTTTGAAAGTTAATGAGAACTCAAGTAACTAAGAACTCTTAACCTAGAGATTGTGGTTTTTATAGTATAGTAAATATGTTTAGAGTAAATCGAAATTGAATTGATAAGATAAAAGTTCTTTAAGTTTGTCCAATAATAAACTGACACCAGATTGGTCTGTTAACTAATGTGTACAGTGCAGTCCACCTCAGGTCGAATCTCTTATTAGATATGTTTCAAGCTATCCCAAAAAACCCGAGACCGACTTGGCCCGGACAAAAATCAATCCGAACCTACCGTTAACACCCCTACATTACAGTACACTATTCCCAAGAACTGATTGTTTAGAATAAAAAAAAAGTTTAATATTCAATGATCAATTCGTAATGTGATTTCTAGAAATATCACATTCCATTACTTGTGAAAATCCCTCAACGGCCAAAAGTTTAATCTGTCCTCTTTAAAAGAAAAAACAGATAAAAAAAGGACCCGTTTCACAATTAAAGAATTCCTTCCCTGTTCGAAGCTCACAAGAATAAATAAAACACAACACAAAATTAAGGACCTCTGGCTGTTTTGATGTTGTTGTGGTTTCACAGACATCCATGACCCCTATCTGATATTAGCAAGGACCCCTTTCGACAGCAACTATACAATGGAAAGGTGCTTTGGAGATGGTCGGAGAGTTTGATATGAACATGCATGCATGCCTCTCTCTCTCTCTCTCTCTCTCTCTCTCTCTTTGGTGATTCTTTTTTTTTGTTTCTTGATTCTTTTGAATATCATAGATGCCGTCAGCCCTCAGGTAACAACAACCGAAGGCTAAGGATCCTAGCTATATGGTCCAGCTAACTACATATATGTATGAGGGCATATGGAGCCTAATCCCAATCCAATCCGATACCATACCTATGAAGACCCCCCGGATTTACATAGACCCATGTCCAGTAACACATCTATGAGGCCCAAAGACCCACCACACTTTTATTCAGAACTAGGGATGTAATAAGATAGTCAGAAAATTCAAATTCGATTTGCATCCATATTTATTTAGGGGATATCTGGATACAAATTCGGATAATCCCAAATATAATGTATCTAATTCGTATAGATATCCAATCAATAATAAAATTAAGTAGTTAATGATATTGAGGATTCTTGAAGACTCGAAAAAAAAAAAAAAAAAAAAAGAATTATGAGACTAAAACAACTGAAAGTCATGGACTAAAAGTGAATTTTATCTACTGGGGGGAAGAAGGTCTAGCCAGGGATGTAAATGGATAGTTGAAAATCAATATTCGATTCACAACCGCATACATTTAGGTGTATCTATATCTGTTTAGAAGTATCTAGATACGATCACATTCGGACCATATTTGATTCCATTTGGAAAAGGAATAACTCATATTCGAAAAACAAAATTCCAAAAACAGTTTGGTCCAACAAGTTGATGTTGATGTCCATCGGTGTGTATTGATGGATTCATAATTTTATATATTTATTTCCCTTATATTTAGTCTATTTAACATATTATATGTCTTATGGTACTCATTTTGATGATTCCTTATATATAAGACATTGGTGGAAAGTATTAGTAATTTATGTCTAAAATAAAATAAATTCTGATATTTTCAATAATGATCATTTGAATTTCATGCAGGTTTTTAATGTGGAAAGAATTCTAGAAATCAAACGTGATCCAAAAATCAGATCTGAAAAATTGATTTGAATTGAAATCAGAGAAGGAAGATTACCACACATAGAATGTTTATTATTGGAAGGATTTGATTGATTGTCAGAAATCTTGAGGAGAATATATACCTCTATGGAATATTACAAAGATTGGCAAATCTAGAGGTGACATTTGGTTAATGATGGAATGATTCTCTATCTAATCTAGGCAAGCAGATTTTGTTTAATCTTTATTTCCATGTAATAAGGTTGTCAATTCTAGACATACCAGTTTTAATCTTCTCTACTTTGGCTATTTAAGCAATGTAAATGCTACGTAATAGAGCATCCAAGAATTATTGAGAAGATAATTTTATTTCTTTTGTCTTTCTTTTCTATCATGTCTAGCTAAGTTCTTTAGTCGATTCAAGGGGAATTCAATCCGGTTAGTAAAATTGTGAGACTCTGTTCTTAATTTAAATTATTTTTCTATTCAAATATCTATGTTTCTTAGTTTTTCAAGTTAATGGTTGCATGATTCAGTTTATTAAGATGCCTATTAATTGATTGAGTTATGTGGTTTATTGCTAACCTGAATCCATAATCCGTAATTGTTATGGAGTTCAGAAAAAATAGCAATTGAGCAGAACAATTATGATCCAAATTTTTGTTACTTGTTTAAAGGAAACATAGAATGAATTAAATAATCTGACGCTTGTTAGATTGTTGTTCATCTTTAACTCCCTCCAAGAGTGTAATGCTATCAGTAAATTCTTGAGGATTGCTTAATACCAATTGGTTTATTGATAAGAATTAAATTGTGTGCTGGGCTCAATTAATGAAATTAGGGAAGGTAATGATTGTCTGACTTTTTGATAATCCTTGGTTAAATATTTGAATAGAGAATAATATATATGAGGTCAGTGATCAATTTGCAGCCGTGAGATAATTTCCTTGAATCGACATCATCTTCCATTGAATTTTTGTTATTTAATTTCTTGTCAATTAAATTGCAGAAGAAACCCCCCCTCCTTTTTCTTGGTAAGTAGACAATTTGATTAACTAGTCTCTGTGGATCGACCTTTACTTATCATTACTATTCATTATAAGTAGAGTAATTTATTTTTGGTTGCGCTCGACACGCATCAAAATTTGGCGCCATTGCCGGGGACTAGTTTTAATCAGATTGCGATTGTTTTCATTCTATTTTTTTTTTAGTCACTTGTGTTATTACCTTTGTATGAAGTTTTTTTTTTCTATTTTCAGGTGTCCATAGTTTTTTTGATAGGTACTGCTAGCGCATGAAATTTCGGACGACTTAGGGGCGTTACAAGAAGCTTATTTCGAAGAGAAAAAAAAGAAGAAATTAAGTAACAAAAATTCAATGGAAGATGATGTCGATTCAAAGAAATTATCTCACGGCTGCAAATTGATCACTGACCTCATATATATTATTCTCTATTCAAATATTTAACCAAGGATTATCAAAAAACCAGACAATCCTTACCTTCCCTAATTTCATTAATTGAGCCCAGCACACAATTTAATTCTTATCAATAAATCAATTGGTATTAAGCAATCCTTAAGAATTTACTGATAGCATTACACTCTTGGAGGGAGTTAAAGATGAACAACAATCTAACAAGCGTCAGATTATTTAATTCATTCTATGTTTCCTTTAAACAAGTAACAAAAATTTGGATCATAATTGTTCTGCTCAATTGCTATTTTTTCTGAACTCCATAACAATTACGGATTATGGATTCAGGTTAGCAATAAACCACATAACTCAATCAATTAATAGGCATCTTAATAAACTGAATCATGCAACCATTAACTTGAAAAATCAAGAAACACAGATATTTGAATAGAAAAATAATTTAAATTAAGAACAGAGTCTCACAATTTTACTAACCGGATTGAATTCCCCTTGAATCGACTAAAGAACTTAGCTAGACATGATAGAAAAGAAAGACAAAAGAAATAAAACTATCTTCTCAATAATTCTTGGATGCTCTATTACGTAGCATTTACATTGCTTAAATAGCCAAAGTAGAGAAGATTAAAACTGGTATGTCTAGAATTGACAACTTTATTACATGGAAATAAAGATTAAACAAAATCTGCTTGCCTAGATTAGATAGAGAATCATTCCATCATTAACCAAATGTCACCTCTAGATTTGCCAATCTTTGTAATATTCCATAGAGGTATATATTCTCCTCAAGATTTCTGACAATCAATCAAATCCTTCCAATAATAAACCTTCTATGTGTGGTAATCTTCCTTCTCTGATTTCAATTCAAATCAATTTTCCAGATCTGATTTTTGGATCACGTTTGATTTCTAGAATTCTTTTCACATTAAAAACCTGCATGAAATTTAAAAGATCATTATTGAAAATATCAGAATTTCTTTTATTTTAGACATAAATTACTAATACTTTTCACCAATGTCTTATATATAAGGAATCATCAAAATGAGTACCATAAGACATATAATATGTTAAATAGACTAAATATAAGGGAAATAAATATATAAAATTATGAATCCATCAAATTAGTGACCAGCTTCTGATTCAATATTTCTATGAAGAATTGTTACCAATGCCGAGGAGTATGGTGGACGCCGCTAGTGGAGGGGCTTTAGTTGACAAAACTCCAGAAGCTGCGAAAATGTTAATTTCTAATATGGCAACAAATTCACAACAATTTGGTACAAGGATGGAGTAAACATCGAAGAAAGTTAATGAGGTAAGTACATCAAACCTTGAACGTCAAATTTCTGATCTAACATCTTTGGTGAGACAAATGGCTGTAGGAAATTTACAAACAGTTAAAGCATGTGGCATTTGCTCGACCACCGGTCATGCTATGGATATGTGTCCCACACTTCAAGAAGATACATCAGTCCAACAAGCAAATGCCATGGGAGGATTTCAAGGACAACCTCGGCAAAGTATGATCCATACTCAAACTCATATAACCCCGGATGGAGAAATCACCTAAATCGAGTTATGGGAATCAAGTTGCCCGTACGTTACCAACCCCCATTCCAACCTAGGCGGCAAGCAAATCAGAGTATGTCACTTGATGAGATTGTTAAGGCACTGGCTAGCAATACACAGCAGTTTCAACATGAGACAACAAACAGCATTCAGAATATAGAGAAGCAGATTGGTCAACTTGCAACTTCAGTAAGCAAACTTGAAGCTCAAAGATCTGAAAAGTTGCCATCTCAGACCATCATAAATCCACGTGAGAATGCAAGTGCCATTACATTACAGAATGGAAGAGAACTTGAGCCCTTCATTGCTAAATCTGCAGATTCGGCCAAAACTATTCAAGAAGAAACAAAAGTCGACAATAATGATGTAAATTTATCCAAAGTAAAATCTCAACCAGTTGTGCGTAATTCTACTAATTCTGTTCTTCTCCTTTTTCCCAGCAGACTATCTAAATCGAAAAAAGAAGAACAAGAGAAGAAAATTCTTGAGACTTTTCGAAAGGTAGAAGTAAACATACCTCTACTTGATGCCATTAAGCAAGTCCCAAGGTATGCAAAATTTCTCAAGGAATTATGCACTTCAAAGAGAAAATTGAGGGGTGATGAGAAAATTAGTGTAGGGGAGAATGTAACAGCAGTTATTCAGCGTAAGTTACCCCCAAAATGCAAGGATCCAGGTACGTTTACGATTCCATGTGTGATTGGTAATACTAAGTTTGAACATGCCATGTTAGATTTAAGTGCATCTATAAATGTTATGCCACATTCAATTTATGCATCTCTAAATTTAGGTCCTTTGAAAAAAACGGGTGTAATTATCCAATTAGCTGACCGTTCTAATGCATACCCTGAGGGAATGGTTGAGGATATTTTGGTGCAGGAGAATGGGTTGATTTTTCCTGCTGATTTTTATATTTTGAATATGGAAGACAGTACCTCCCCAAACCCTGCCCCAATTTTACTAGGAAGGCCTTTTTTCAAAACAACTAAAACGAAGATTGATGTCCATGATGGTACTCTTACCATGGAGTTTGATGAAGATATTGTTAAATTCAACATATTTGAGGATATGAGGTACCCTAGTAATGATGTTCAATCTGTGTTTTCTATTGATGTGGTTGATGTGTTTGCACAAGAGATTTTTAAATTGAGCAGTAAGAAAGAAGCGGGTAAGCAAAGGAAATTGCAACAAGAATTAAAAGAGATACGACTTAAGGCTTACAAGAATTCAAGCATATACAAGGACAAGACTAAGGCGTTTCATGACAAGAGGATTGTGAGGAAGCAATTTGTAATTGGACAGAAAGTTTTGCTTTACAATTCGAGACTTAAATTGATGCCTAGTAAGTTACGTTCTCGTTGGATTTGACCTTTTGAAGTTACTAATGTGTTTCCTTATGGTACAGTTGAAGTTTGAAGTTTCGAAACTAACAAGGTTTTCAAGGTTAATGGGCATCGCCTCAAGACATTCTATAAAGGCTTTCATGAGCATACTATAGACAAAGTACAACTGGGGGATCCCGTTTATTCTGACTGAGGAGTATTGAGTCGAGCTAACGATATTAAACACAAGCGCTGCTTGGGAGGCAACCCAAGAAATTGGATTTGTTTTTCTTATCACTTTTAATTACTTTTCTTTACATCTTTCCATTACATTTTTAACTTCCATTGGGGACAATGTTAGATTTAAGTGTGGGCGGAGGAATTAGGATTTCTCTTTTGTTTTATTTTTATTTTTTAAGTTTTATTTTTAATTTTTGTATGATTGTGTTAAAAAAAAAAAAATTTAAAAGTTGAATAAAAAAAAAAAAATTTCACTTCACTAAGAGAATATGTATGCCATGGATTAGAACTATTTGAATGTGAAAAAAAAATACATATATGAATTAGTTGAAATAACTTGCTAAATGAGCTTTGAATAACATTGATAGTTACATTTAGAGGTAAAACATGCAGGTTTAGTAGATGGAATCCAACCAAGTGAGCTTTTGAGTCAAACTAGATTGAGACATCTATGTCAGTCTTTATTTTCTTTGAAGAGTGATATTCTACTATGCTTTTGTATCTCTAGAACTTGCTTTGAACCGTGTCAAGATACATTGATATGTGTAGACATGAAGATGATAAAGGCAAATAGGATTTACAACCACTTAGCTTAAATGACCAACCTTACATATTTTTACCCTTAGTGGACCCACTTTGAGGTTTTAAACTTTATTTTTCATTGAACCCTAAACCATGAGCCTTGAATTATTTATTTTTCTCATGTTTTACCAACCTTTGAGCTAGTAGAGCATTGAGAATTATCTAATGGGTTTGAGAGAGATATGTATTGAATAAGTATAGGGGTGCTATTCTCAAAAATGATGGTTGTATGTCAAGAAGATTGATATAATGGGAGTAAATGATCCTTGTTATGTATAAAATGTCATGCTATAAAAAAAAATTCAAATAGCAAAGCATAATTCTCAAATGAAAAGAAAAAGAAAAATAAAAAAAGGAAAAAGAAAAAAAAAATTGGAGTTTGGAATGTTTTGTTGAAGAGCTTTATCTATGAGCCTTTATCATTTAGATTGTTCAATTTTTTTGTCTTAATGCTCTATTAGTTTCTTGAGTTTTAACGTCAGTACATTTTTCTTATCTGTACCCTAAACCTTAGCCCCATTACAATCTTTATAAAGACCTTTTGATTCATGTATGCATGTATTCTAAGTAATGGAGATTTTGGTGAATAAGCAAGTCTATGGTAGTGCATCTTCATAGAAAGATCTTGAGTGAAACAGTTAACCTAGAATTCTTGAGTGAGTAGAGAGAATCCCAAAAGAAAATCTACTAAACATTAGCATGTTCACTTTTGAATAAGACTGATATGTTAGATATTGCTCATATTTACTAAGTGACCTTTGACTATGACATATATTATTTTTTTGATCTCTTGAATTAGTTTCTGATTCATAGTACACATATTCCTTGAATGCTGTGGGATGAAAGTGAAAAAAAAAATATTTAGTTTGTCCGAGGTCGTGCAAGAGCTAAGTGTGGGGGAATTTGATGGATTCATAATTTTATATATTTATTTTCCTTATATTTAGTCTATTTAACATATTATATGTCTTATGGTACTCATTTTGATGATTCATTATATATAAGACATTGATGGAAAGTATTAGTAATTTATGTCTAAAATAAAAGAAATTCTGATATTTTCAATAATGATCTTTTGAATTTCATGCAGGTTTTTAATGTGGAAAGAATTCTAGATATCAAACGTGATCCAAAAATCAGATCTGAAAAATTGATTTGAATTGAAATCAGAGAAGGAAGATTACCACACATAGAAGGTTTATTATTGGAAGAATTTGATTGATTGTCAGAAATCTTGAGGAGAATATATACCTCTATGGAATATTACAAAGATTGACAAATCTAGAGGTGACATTTAGTTAATGATGAAATGATTCTCTATCTAATCTAGGCAAACAGATTTTGTTTAATCTTTATTTCCATGTAATAAGGTTGTCAATTCTAGACATACCAGTTTTAATCTTCTCTACTTTGGCTATTTAAGCAATGTAAATGCTACGTAATAGAGCATCCAAGAATTATTGAGAAGATAGTTTTATTTCTTTTGTCTTTCTTTTCTATCATGTCTAACTAAGTTCTTTAGTCGATTCAAGGGGAATTCAATCCGGTTAGTAAAATTGTGAAACTCTGTTCTTAATTTAAATTATTTTTCTATTCAAATATCTGTGTTTCTTGATTTTTCAAGTTAATGGTTGCATAATTCAGTTTATTAAGAGGCCTATTAATTGATTGAGTTATGTGGTTTATTGCTAACCTGAATCCATAATCCGTAATTGTTATGGAGTTCAGGAAAAGTAGCAATTGAGTAGAACAATTATGATCCAAGTTTTTGTTACTTGCTTAAAGGAAACATAGAATGAATTAAGTAATCTGACGCTTGTTAGATTGTTGTTCATCTTTAACTCCCTCCAAGAGTGTAATGCTATCAGTAAATTCTTGAGGATTGCTTAGTACCAATTGGTTTATTGATAAGAATTAAATTGTGTGCTGGGCTCAATTAATGAAATTAGGGAAGGTAATGATTGTCTGGCTTTTTGATAATCCTTGGTTAAATATTTGAATAGAGAATAATATATATGAGGTCAGTGATCAATTTGCAGCCGTGAGATAATTTTTTTGAATCGACATCATCTTCCATTGAATTTTTGTTATTTAATTTCTTGTCAATTAAATTGCAGAAGAAACCCCCTTCCTTTTTCTTGGTAAGTAGACAATTTGATTAACTAGTCTCTGTGGATTGACCTTTACTTATCATTACTATTCATTATAAATAGAGTAATTTATTTTTGGTTGCGCTCGACACGCATCATGTATATAGTCTTCTTTACTCCAATTTGTAAGCCTTACTCTCACTCTAGTTGATAAGAGCATCTAAGCATAAAATTCTTCAAATCCACAGAAAAAAATAGAGGGACCATAGCTCAAATATGGTCTTATCTAATTTGGTCCTTTGCCACTTTCTAGCCTATCGAACTAGGTTCTTCTAAGTTGCACAAGCTTATATGATCATGATTCTTATATATGGTCCCTTGTTAGACCCAAGACTTCAACTCACCAGGGTTTCAATGGAATTTTGAGTTGAGTTATAATGAATTTTTAAAGGTTTAATTTTATTCTCAAGTACTGGCCTAGCTAAAATGAGTTTTGGTATAGGCAGGGTTCAGCCAAGTTGATCAGTTGGGCTTAGCATTTGCAATCCAGGATAACATAAACGCAGTGCATTATTTTAAGTTGTTAAGGATGCTTTGGGAAGTTCAAGCTAGATCTGGCCCAATATAACCATCCTTAGCTGTACCAGGTTTGGGTCATGTATAAGGGGTGTCAAAAACAAATCAAAATCTAATCGTACTATTTAATCTAAATGATTTGATTTTGGTTTAAAAAATGAAACAGTTTAATTAAACGGTTCGATATAGTTTGAAATGATTAACAGATTAAAAAATTGATAAAACAAAATTAATTATGTGATTCCTAGGTTGACACTGAGAGGGGGGGGGGGGTTGAATCAATGACCACTAAAATTCTTCCCAACTCTGTGAAGTCTGCCCAACCAAAATACACATTGTTGCCAAGAGCTATTTGTTAACACTTTGCTGCCTTGAGCTGACTGAGGTGGTCATTCATATATTTACCCTGTTAATACATTTCGTGTAACACACCATGCCACACACCTACAGGTATTCATACCATGGGCTTGGCTTACCAAGTGTGTACACCCAGACCTACAACCCATGCACTTCACTCCCTACGGCATAGAGGTAGAGCTAAAGCATCGTGGACAAGCCAGTGTCGACTCGGAGACCATAGTGCCACATAACCATGGCCAGGCCAACATCAATATCGGAGACCACCGTACCACGACCTTTCCCTGATACCCCACCGTACCAAGCATGTTAAGACAGAATACTACAAAAGGTGTTAGTGTGAGGAGCGATCCCAGGCCCATGCCCCACTCCACACACTAACGAAAACAATCACATGCTTAACAATCACATCCTATCAATGCATGAGCAATAATAATAACTGAAAGTAAAGGATGGCATGTGAATATGCACAAACATCACATCATAGATATTCAGGTGATTAACTACAGCTTACTGTCCATTAATTATTAGGTTTAGGTCAAATTCCCTTACCTGATGCTCGTTTGTTAGCTTGCTCCACGTCGCAAGATCCAAACGAAAAGTCACAAAGTCCTACAATATTATTAGGGTTTCATTAGAATATTTTTCTTAGGGTTTCATGTTGGTCAGAAACCAACAAAGTTACAAAATACCCTCCGCAGCGCCGGTGGCATGTACCGGTCGCGGCTGGTGGGGAAGACGGCGACCGGTATGGTCACCGGTCCCCCACTGACCGGCTTCCCGAGGATACCGGGTGGCAACATACCGGTCGCACTGTGTGCAACCGGTATAGTCGACCGGTATGTCTCCGGAAGACCATACATGGGTTTTTCGACTGCCATCGATCATCCTCCATGGATTTCCAAGGTTTCTCCTATTCATTCTAAGTCTGATGTAAGACCCGCACTCTGAAAACCCGGTTTAACCTTGATTTTGTGTCGTGACAGGTCTTTCGATCATCACCGAGTCAGACGGGGCAAGCGGATAACAAACAGGTACGAAATCGGACCGAAGTCGACCAATTATACCTGATTTTAGGTATACCGGTCGATGGTACCGGTCTTGGTACCGGTCGACCGGTATGGCCTGCACAGCTATGTGCGAGAATTTGGAAATTGGTCTCTGCGGGTCCGGCTTACCTGATTTCGAATCCTAGAAGTTTCCTAATCCTAGTAGGGTTACTAAACCCTATTTCTAGCCTATAAATACACCCTTAACCCTCCTCAAATCCCTTCCATTGTCTCTCACAAACCCTAGAGAAGAGAAAGAGCTTGGAAAGGAGAAGGAGCTAGGAAGAAGAAGAAGGAGCCGCCATTACCGTTTGACGAAGCTCTCGTTACGCCTGTCAACGGTAAGTGTTTGAATCCGTCTTCTTACCCTATGTTAGTTGTGTGGGTGGATCAATACCATGCAAAGTAGGTATTGATCTAAAACCCTAAATTAGCCAATAAACCCTAAGTTTCCGTCAAACCCTAGATTCGAGTTTCGAGATGATATTCATCGAAACAAGACTTGAATGAGTTGGGGATAACTCTAGCTCAAAGCCTAGACTTAGAATGGATAGGAGAAACCTGAAGATCCATGGAGGATGATCGACCGCAGTCGAAGAACCCATGTATGGTCTTCCGGAGACATACCGGTCGACTATACCGGTTGCACATAGTGCGACCGGTATGTTGCGACTGCTATCTCTCGGGAGGTTATCTGTGGGGACCGGTTGACCATACCGGTCGCCAGTCTTTCCCACAAAGCGACCGTACATGCCATCGGTCGGCTGTGAGGGTAGTTTGGATCTCCGTTGGTTTCCAACCAACGTGGAAACCCTAAACAATATGTTCTAATGAAACCCTAATAATATTGTAGGACTTTGTGACTTATCGCTTGGATCTTGCGACGTGGAGCAAGTTATCGAACGAGCCGGGTAAGGGAATCTGATCTAAACCTAATAATTAATGGACAAGAAATCGTTGTTAATCATTGAATATCTATGATGTGATGTTTGTGCATATTCACATGCCATCCTTTACTTTCGATTATTATTATTGTTCATGCATTCATAGGATGTGATTGTTAGGCATGTGATTGTTTTCGTTGGTGTGTGGAGTAGGGCATGGGCCCTGGGATCGCTCTTCACACCGGGTACCTTTTTGTAGTATTCGTCTTAACATGCTTGGTACGGATGGGGTATCGGGGAAGGTCGTGGGTACGGTGGTCTCCGATATTGATGTTGTCTCGGCCATTGTTATGTGGTAATCGAGGATTTCGAGTCGACGGGCTTGTCCACGATGCTTTAGCTCTATCTCTATGCCGTAGGGAGTTATGTTGGGATAGGGTCTACCCGCGCATTGTTTCTATCCTAGTGGGTTAGTTGCGGATAGGATCGGGGGAGGTGAGGTATTGTGGTCTCCGGCCCGGCCCGCACGCCTAGTTCTATCTCTATGCCGTAGACGGCCGTGCTAGGATAGAGCATACATTGTTGACATATAGGATTGGTTAGTTGCGAGCCCCGGTTTGCAGCCCGGCCGAGGGGGGCTTAGGTACCGGTATGGGTAGAGTATCGGGGAGGTGCGGGTATACCTTAGCTCTATCTCTATTCCATGATGGGTGCATGTGGGTTGGTGGTAGTGTGATTACCGTGCGATGCCACACACTCGTGTATAGAGGTGCGGGGGCCACCAAACCTTTTTATAGCACATTGCAAAACTTAAAACCGACCACGATAAAATTGATTGTTACTCATGCATAATCTTGTGAAATTGTCCGATTGTCTTAACGAGACGTGTTGTGTGCTCACCCTTTATATATACATTGTTTTTAGATGTTGATGCGGGATACACCGTGGACGATTATGTGAACGCCCGGCATACGGTGGTGTAGCGTTTGGATGTACAAGCGGGGAGGACAGCATGATGCTTCATGCGAGTGCCCTTCTAGCGTATACCTGTGATGGATTTTATTTATTTATTTCAGTTATTTTTGATTGGATTAAAGGGATGTAAAAGATTATTATTTTATGTGTTTGAATTTGAATAATGGGATATTTATTTAAATTATCAATAGATACTCAGTTCATTCTATTTAAAGTCTTCCGCTGTATATTTATAGTCTGATTGTGGTTATGCGTAATTGGTTTGTATGGGTGGACACGGTCTATTCGAGATCCTGGTGTGAACCGTTGGTTCAATGACGATTCACTCACACCGTTCTGGTTAGATCAGAATTGGGGTGTGACATCTGAGCTTTGAGTTAGAGTTATCCCCAACTCATTCAAGTCTCGTTTCGATGAATATCATCTCGGAACTCGAATCTAGGGTTTGACGGCAACTTAGGATTTATTTGCCAATTTAGGATTTTAGATCAATACCTACTTGCATGGTATTGATCCACCCACACAGCTAACATATGGTAAGAAGATTGATTCAAACACTTACCGTTGATTGGCGTAGAGTGAGCGTCGTCGAACGGTAATGGCGGCACCTTCTTCTTCTTCCTAGCTCCTTCTCCTTTCCAACCTCTTTCTCTTCTCTAGGGTTTGTGAGAGACAATGGAAAGGATTTGAGGAGGTTTAAGAGTGTATTTATAGGCTAGAATTAGGGTTTAGTAACCCTATTAGGATTAGGAAAGTCTTAGATTCGAAATCAGGAAAGTGGGACCCTCAGAAGTCAATTTCTGGATCTCCACACACAGCTGCGCAGACCTAACCGGTCGACCGGTACCAAGACCGGTACCATCAACCGGTCAACATAAAATCATGTTGATTCGATCGTCTTTGGTCCGATTTCATACCTGTTTGTCATCCGCTCGTCCCGTCTGGCCCGGTGATGATCGGAAGACCTACTACAACACAAAACCAAGGTTTATACCAGATTTATGGAGTACGGGTCTTACAGTAGTTGTCCATCCCTAAAGTGTCAATGCTTCTTTAATGGACCGAGGTTCAAAAGGTATATTATTAGCAACAAGAGCATATTTTGGATTAGGCATTATCGTTCCAATTTTACTTCGAGTAACCATTGGATGTAAAGTATGTTGTAATATAGATGGATTAGTAGAACTAGATTCATCAGTCAAAACCATAACCGCATCACATTGTGGGTTAATCTGAGCAATAGTATCTATACCAGAATTAAATAGAAGTGGGCTTGAGTCACATTATTTCTCATTAATGTTAGTTGCAATTAATGTGCAATTAATTGTGGAGCCAGTGAGCCACCATTGATTGCTTCCCACTAAGGTTCTAAATTTAGGTCTCAGACTCAATTGGTATGGACCATGCCTTAAATCGACTCATACAATCCAAATAAGATCGGTGTATATATTTAATGGAAAGCTAATATGTGGCAGATATCGTAAATAATAATATTAAAACAGAATAAGATCTAGGATCAATCATGTCCAAACCAATACATATTGACCCATGTGTGTTGCAGCATCCTCTAAACCATGGAACCTACACCAATAATGAGGATGCCTTTAATTAACCTCACTACCCACCCAATCATGTAAATCTGATGTACTAATATGTGAACCATATTTAAACAGATCATGAGTATATCTGGCATATATATATATGTACTAATTTAGACCATGTTAGATGTATTAAAAGTATAGATGGTCGAGTTCTAGTAAGGGATGAAGACATTAAAGAGAGATAGAATAATTATTTCTATAGCCTACTAAATGAAGACGTTTCAGAAAATAGTATTACAAATTGCTACATTATCCACCATGACACCACAAGTCATAAGTATATATATATGCAATATTAGGGTGATAGATATGAAATAAGCTTTAAGGAGGATGAATGTAGGCAAAACACTAAGCCCATATGAGGTCTCAATAGAAGTTTGGAAAAGCCTAAGAATATATGGGGTATCTTGGCTAACTAAGTTATTCAATAAAATTATGAGTACAAACAAAATGCCAAATGGATGGAGAAGAAGTATTGTCGTTTTGATTTATAAAAACAAAGGTGATATTCAGAGCTACAATAACTACAAAGGTATAAAACTAATGAGTCATATTATGAAATTATAGGAGAGAGTTATTGAAATTCGCTTGAGAAAAGAAACTACCGTTATGAAGAACTAGTTTGGTTTTATGCCAGGTAGATCCACGACAGAGGCTATTTACTTGCTTAGGAGACTCATGAAAATATGTAGAGAAGGCAAGAAGGACCCTTATATGATTTTTATCGATCTAGAAAAAACTAATGATAGAGTTCCTAAGGAGTTAATCTGGAAAGTACTAGAGAAGAAAAGTGTTTCAAGCAAATATGTGGACATCGTTAAGGATATGTATTATAATATGATGACTAGTGTGAAAACCGTAGAGAGTCAAGGTCATGAATTCTTAATTACAATGGGATTACATCAAGGATCAGCTTTAAGTCTTTTCTGTTTGCCTTCATTATAGATGATCTAACCCATTCAAGATGAAGTTCCTTGGTGTACGTTTTTCACTAATGATATTGTTTTGATAGATGAAACAAAAGCAGGGATTAATGTCAAATTGGAGCTATGGATATCAACATTAAAATCAAAATATTTTAAGATAAATAGAACGAAGACGGAATATATGGTGTGCAACTTTAGTCACACAAGGATGGATAATGAGGTAGTGAACATTCGTAAGAGGGAGATACAACAAAGTGATCATTTTAGATATCTAGGTTCAATCATGATTAAAGAATATGATATAGATGATGATGTTTCATAGAGGATTAAAATATGATGGATGAGTGGAGAAGTACGTTTGGAGTGTTGTGTAATCGACATATTCCTTTAAAACTTAAAGAAAAATTCTATAGGACAGTCATTCAATCGGCTATGATGTATGGTGTAGAATATTGGGCAGTTAAGAAGCAACATATAAATAAACTTAGTATAGCTGAGATGAGGATGTTAAAATGAGTGTGAAAAAACTACGAAGGATAAGGTAAGAAAATGATTGTATTAGAGCTGATTTGGGAATAGTACTGATACATGATAAACTACGAGAATGTTGTTTGAAATGGTATGACCATGTTCAACGGTGGCTAGTAGATGCCCCTGTACGAAGGAGTGATTTGATCCAGATTGAAAGATCTAAAAGAGCTAGGGGCAAGCCTAAGATGACTCTAAGGGAGATAGTGAAGAAAGACATGTATAGCTTAGGCCTTGCTTCAAGTATGACATCAAACAGAGCTGCAGGCAATGATCTATGTAGCCAACCTCATTTAATTGGGATAAAACTTTGTTGTTGTTGTTGTTGTTGTTATAGAATGTGTATGATTAGGCCTGTAGTAGTATCTACACATGTTAGACATTAGAAATTTGTTCGATAATATTTCAGGTAGTTTTTCATATCATATAGGGTGAAGAAGCACCTAGTTTTATATCCACATTTGATGAATAATTGCTATTTTCTTCCATTTGGTTTTGAGTTAGTTTCAACCATTTCTCTATTTAGATTTTGGATTTGCAAGTTGAATATATGGATAGAGTATGGGTTGTGATCAGGGAATATAAGAAGAAAGTAACATTTGCATACATATGTGGAAGTCTTCTGGCACAAGCTTGGAAGCTAGAGGGAGCTTTCACACAAGACCCTCAGCCATCTCCCACTCCACCATCTTTTCCTCATGCTGCTTCACAAACTATAAATGTATAGGTTGATTGGCAACATGTACAGGTGAAGGTAATCCCACAAATATAAAGGGTTTTTCTATATGATATCGTTTATTGATTGAAAAATTTGTATAAATGAAGATTTTTGTCCATGTAAAATCTTTCTATTTTTTCAATATATATATATATATATATATATATATATATATATATATATATATTTCTGTTCATTTTTATTGTAAAACAAACAATGGAAATGCTATTTTCTATTAAATTTTCATTTTTCACTATTTTAGATCGAAACAGGAACCGATGGGGAAAAATGCATTTTGTTGAACGATTCCCATCATTTGATGTATTAGGTTCATCTTGTATTGTTTGAATGGATTCACATGCAACTCCAAGACATGAACATGCGGTCTCATGCTTAGAGAAGTAGGTTATGATTAATTTCAAATTGCATAAATCAATTTATAGTTTATAGAGAAAAAGTCAAGCCTATTTGTTTTGAATTGATTCATTTTTGTAGTAAATGCTGTTTTTACTACATTTTTGTCATTTCAAGGGAAGAATCTCATGCTAACACATTATCTTTAGGAATATATGTCATCAACAAGGTTCATCAAGAGTATCTGATTTGTTCTCACTGATTCTGATTCTGGCTGGATAATAATCGGATCCGCATCGTCTCCTCCTAGTGGTTTGGGAGGACAGTGGCAACCTATCTCGGATGGTTGCCACGTGGCTCTCGGTGAATTCGAGACCCACATTCGAGTCGACGCCCAGCTGACAAGCCAAGCCGACAGAGGGTGTCGACTCGGACGTGGGTCTTAGATTCACCGACAACCACGTGGCAACCATCCGAGATAGGTTGCCACTATCCTCCCAGAACCACTGGAAGGAGACGATGTAAATCCATCATAATCAGCCAGAATCACTTGAAACTATTAACACTACAATAGCCACGTCATCATCAGCCAGTCAACCTAAAGGTCCGATCCAGGTATAAAAATCCTCTCCCGTCCACCTGCCGCCGGCCAAGGGCGGGATTTCAGTCGGCCCACCTCCCAAAGTATTGGTAGACGGGTTGACTGATCCCCAGCCCTTGGATCAGCGGCAAGAATCTCCGGAATCTCCTGCCGCGGGAGAGGATTCGGTTCCCCGATCCAGAGAGTTCCAATCTTGGGACTTTCGACTTGTAATAGCTTTGTAACAGTATATAGAACAGAACAACTCGCTCAAGTTGAACGAAGCTTTCAGTTCAAACTATTCTCTGTTTTTTTCAATTACTCTTATGGTATCAGAGCTGCGTCAAGAGAAATCTTGCAAAATCAATGTCTTCTTCATCCTCAACTCCGGTCTCTCTCTATTACTTTCCCTCAACCTTGATTCACGTAGCCAATTTCGTCTCTCTGAAACTCACTCCTTCAAATTACTTAACTGTGGGAAACACAAATTCTCTCCCTCAATGAAAGCCAGGACCTGGTTGGCTTTATCAATGAACTATAACTTCCTCAGATCCAGTTCTTATCCTATCTGATGGAAAGAAAACTACAAATCCAGATTATACATCTTGGATCAAAACTGATTGGCTTGTTAAAGCCTGGATTACCGACACTCTGTCGAAAGAAGTACTTGGTCATGCAGTTGGAGTCTCCACAGTAGCTGATCTTTGGAATACACTCACTCTCTGCTGCCTACTCTTAGGTATCTGAAGCCAGATAGTTCGAACTTCTCTCAAAATTAAATTACTTAACCAAGACTGACACAATGTCTTTGTCTGAGTATCTTCGCAATTTCAAGAACATCTGTGATCAACTCAATGCTATTGGGAAGCCTATACCAGACCAAAGGAAAGGATTCTCTCTAATTACAAACTTGGGGCCAGAATATGAATCGTTTTCCACTTCAATGTTGAAACCACCGGTATTGCGTTATGCATATCTAATTCCTCTTCTCCAGAGTCATGACCTGAGGAATCAGCATAATGCAGGTAACTCCTCTCCTCATTTTGCTTATTATGGTGAGAAAAATTCCAAGGCAAATCGAAGAGGAGCATTCACATCCAGGGGTCGTGGTTTCCATCAAAGCAATCAGCATATTCAGAAGTTTGAGCACACAATTCCCTCTGATCCTCTGTCTATTGTACAGAACACCAACAAAGGAGTCCTATCGCTGCCAAATTCAATTCAAATACTTCTACTCAAAATTCCCAGAATTCTTCTACTCAAAATTCCCAGAATACCAGAGCAAGTACATCGGTAATCCGATGTTAAATATGCAATAAGTTGGGCCATGGAGCTTTGAAATGTTGGGGAAGATTTGATACGAACTATCAACTTCCAAATATTCCCAAAGCTTTGGCAGCTAGGCATATTTCGGATTCCCAGGACACTTAATGGTTCCCAGACACCGGAGCAACGGCCCATATGACCGACTCTATAGGTAATCTTCAAAACTTCAAACATTACTGTGGATCAAGCACTATTATGGTAGGGAATGGTGAGCATATTCCTATCACTCACATTGGAGATGGCACTATTAAATCTGGACACTCAGGTTTACCTCTTTCAAATGTTCTGGTTGTTCCCAAAATTCGAAATAATTTCATCTCTGTTTCTCAGATGACAAATGACTATCCATGCCACTTTGAGTTTAACAAATCAGGGTTTCAGATCAAACATGCTCAGACAAAGTAGGTACTGGCATCAGGGAATAGCAGAGGACTATATGGTTTCAGCAACTCAATACCATCATCAACAATCAATACAGAAGCTCATTTTTCAACTCATTTCAGATCTGCATCCACAGAGATATGGTATCAGCGACTTGGACATTCACAACAAAACATTATACAATTTTTACAGTAACATCAATATATAAAAGTTACCAACAATTTTCTTAGTGTTTGTTCAAGTTGTCAATTAAGCAAAAGTCATAGACTTCCTTTTTCAACTTCTTTCACTCACTCTACTCATCCATTAGAGCATATCCACTGTGACATATGGGGTAAGGCACCTAGATCAGTAGACATGGATTTAGTCACTACATTCTATTCGTAGACGACTTCTCAAGATACAGTTGGCTATACCTTCTGAAACATAAATCAGACTTCTACAAAATTTTCATACAATTTCAAACAATGATAGAGGCAACTAGATAGAAAAACTAAAGTATTTCAGTCTGATGGGGGTGGGGGAATTTTGCAATCAAAAGCGTCAGGATCATCTTTTTAAGTGTGGAATACTTCATCATATTTCATGTCCTGGTACACCTGAGCAAAATAGTGTTGTTGAGAGGAAACACCGACACATAATGGAGCTAGGATTAGCCATGATCTATCACTCTCGAGTTGCTAAACAATTCTGGGTAGAAGCATTCTCGACAGCTGTATTCATAATCAACAGATTGCCCTCCAAAATATTGCAAATGAAATCACCCTTATCAGTTCTGTTGGAGAAGCAACCTGATTACACAATGCTAAGGACTTTCGGTTCATTATGCTTTCCATGTCTTTGATATTAACACAGACAAAAAGTTAGAATAGAGGTCAGCCCCGTGTGTATTTTTGGGTTACAGTGATCATCACAAAGGATATCACTGCTTTTACTTGCCTACTGGGAGAATGTACATCTCACGACATGTTGTTTTCGATGAAAATACATTCCCTTGTCGCAAGAATGTGTAGTCAATTGAAGCACCACAACAGTTCATGGAGATCAGTGTATTTGAAAGGTGGATAGCATCATCTGAAGAAGACAATACTCTCTCTGCACCTGCAGCACTTGTGACTACAGAAAGTTCTACTAACCGAGTTGATTCTTGGTTCAATCCTCCACCTACAGAAAATCTACCAACAGTAGAGAGAATTATACCTATTACTGAAGCCACTGAAATTTCATATGAAATACCACTTGTTGAAGATCCTAAAGTTACAGCACCTGAAGTCTTAATTTCTCAACCTTCATCTCAAATTGCTTGCATTGTCGGATGATGTGGCCCTATTGCCATGTCAGTCTGACACGTGTGCAAAGTGGGACCCGCCATCACCTGTAACTGTCTTGATGGGAGACAGTTACAAGGAGGTATATAAGAGAGGCACTCTGGTTTCCAGAAAGGTTACGCGATCCATCCATTCGTATCCTTCTAAAGAGAGTCTGAGAAACCAGAAGGCAGTCCCTAAACACAGTGAATAAGACTCTCAAGAGAAACTTGACGGCAATGGCATCGAATACTTCGAACACTTCCGCAGAGGCTGATTCGGTATTCGTCGGACCAGGACCAGCAAGAGATATGTTAATCTCCTCTTTACTCAACCTTCTCAAGCACAAAGTGAGGTTGATGATTAAATAGTGTTAAGAAGATCCTCAAGAGTCAGAAAACCAGCAATATCTTCTGATTATCAAGTTTACTTCCAAAATAGTGATGGTGGTGATGGGCTTAATCAAGATCCAACATCATTTTCACAAGGCATGAACTGTAATGATTCTATTCTATGGCTTAACACCATGAAGGATGAGATGGATTCTATGTATAAGAACCAAGTTTGGGATCTTGTCGAATTACTCCTCCATTAGAGTGCATCCACTGTGACCTATGGGGGGGGTAAGACACCTAGATCAATAGACATGGATTTAGTCACTACATTTTATTCGTAGACGACTTCTCAAGATATAGATGGCTATACCCTCTGAAACATAAATCAGACTTCTACAAAATTTTCATACAATTTCAAACAATGATAGAAAGGCAGCTAGATAGAAAAATTAAAGTATTTCAGTTCCGATGGGGGTGGGGGAATTTTGCAATCAAAAGCTTCAGGATCATCTTTTTTAAGTGTGGAATACTTCATCATATTTCATGTCCTGGCACACCTGAGCAAAATAGTGTTGTTGAGAGGAAACACCGACACATAAAGGAGCTAGGATTAGCCATGATCTATCACTCTCGAGTTGCCAAACAATTCTGGGTAGAAGCATTCTCAACAGCTGTATTGATAATCAATGGATTGCCCTCCAAAATATTGCAAATGAAATCACCCTTATCAGTTCTGTTTGAGAAGCAACCTGATTACACAATGCTAAGGACTTTCAGTTCATTATACTTTCCATGTCTTTGATATACCACAGACAAAAAGTTTGAATAGAGGTCTGCCCCGTGTGTATTTTTGGGTTACAACGATCATCACAAATGATATCGCTGCTTTTACTTGCCTACTGGGAGAATGTACATCTCATGACATGTTGTTTTCGATGAAAATACATTCGCTTGTCGCAAAAATGTATAGTCAATTGAAGCACCACAACAGTTCATGGAGATCAGTGTATTTGAAAGGTGGATAGCATCATCTGAAGAAGACAATACTCTCTCTGCAGCTACAGCACTTGTGACTACAGAAAGTTCTACTAACCAAGTTGATTCTTGGTTCAATCCTCCACCTACAGAAAATTTACCAACTGTAGAGAGAATTATACCTACTACTGAAGCCACTAAAATTTCATATGAAATACCACTTTGTTGAAGGTCCTAAAGTTACAGCACCTGAAGTCTCAATTTCTCAACCTTCATCTCAAACTGCTTGCATAGCCTCAGATCATGTCTTACCATCAGATGCTTTAGAGGCTAACTCACCAAGTCCATTCAAATAGGAACATCACAGCCTCCTACTGTGCTTCCATTATCAAGCAATCACCAGATCGTCACTTGAGCAAAAGTGGAATTACCTAGCCCAATCCTCGGTATGCCCTGTTCAGCACCACAATACCAACTGAGCCTACAAGTGTAAAAGCTGCTCTGTCACACGATGGATGGCGAGCTGCTATGGAAGAAGAGATGACAACTTTGGCCCAAAATAACAGATGGAGTCTAGTTCCTTTTGAGCCACACATAAACATAGTAGGTTGTAGATGGATCTTCAAAACTAAACTCAAAGCAGATGGGAGTTTGGAGCCACTTAAAGCTAGATTTGTCACCAAAGGCTATGCACAATAGGAAGGTATGGATTTCTACGAAACATTCAGTTCAGTTATTAATCCTGCAACCATTCGGTTAGTGCTCTCAATTGCTACTGTGAAAAAATGGCATATAAGACAGTTAAATGAAAAAAATGCCTTCTTAAATGGCTTTCTACAAACTTCTGTGTACATGAGTCAACCTCCAGGATTTATAGATGCATCATAACCAAAATCAGTATGTTGTTTGCACCGAGCTCTATATGGCCTGAAACAGGCACCAAGAGCATGGTTTGATAGATTCAATGACTTACTGATTGAGTATGGTTTTATCTGCAGTCAGTCAGACTCATCCCTCTTCGTTTTTCAATCTGATGTTGCTACAATGTACCTACTTTTATATGTGGACGACATTGTACTGACTGGGAACAAACCCTCCATACTTGAGTCATTCATCCACAACTTGGCCGACACCTTTGCAATGAAAGATCTCGGCTCTCTGCATTTCTTTCTGGGTATCGAAGTACAACATACTGAGCAAGGTCTATTCCTATCACAGACCAAGTATGCTGCTGATATTTTAAGAAGATCTCATTTTGAGGCATTGAAGCCTATCTCCACATCAATGAGCCCGTCATCATTAGCATCAGATCTGTCTCTTTCCATCGATACTGATGGTACACAGTATCGGAGCCTAGCAGGAGCTCTTCAATATCTAACCATAACTCGACCAAATCTGTCGTATGCTGTGAATCAGATATGCCAATTCATGCATTCTCCCAAGCAAAATCATTTCCAGATGATTAAAAGAATCGTGAGGTATGTCAATGGGACCTTACTATTGGCCATGTGTTGTCATTGTTGGCAAATTGGCTGAGGTAGCAGCATAGTTGAACTTACAGTCAGCGAAATGAGGAGAGAGGGTGTCAGTGTAGGAGAGAGAGTGTCTATGCAAGTGGCAGTGATGAAGAAGCCTTGGGCATGTTCTATAGTGTTCTACAGAGTGCCGGTTTCACAAATGATATGGATTGTTTGATCTAGAGCGAGAAAATAAAGAGATAGAAATTCTAAAGAGAGAAAGTGAGTGGACCCTACTAAGGTGACACTAGATCCCACAATGGGCCCCATTGATGATGTGTTGCAATCTCTAGTGATGCGGCATCTAATGGGACATTTAACAAGTATATAATGAAGAGAGAAGAAAGAGAGAGAAAATGTTAAGAAAGAAAAGAAGAGAGAGAATGATGTGGCAAGCATTTGATTGAAGAGAAAGAAAGAAGAGAGAGAATGAAAGGAGAGAAGGACTATGGGTGGGACCCATGGGTGAGGTGGCCACCGAGCCATGGCATTTGGCCATGCCACAGTAGCTCACAGGCACCACCAGGCCGCATGACAGCACCCAACAGCAGCAGCCACATGGCTTAGCCACAAGCTAGCTGCCGTGTCATAAGGCCATGCCGCATGGGTCCATAACAGCAAGGGCCGCAAGGCAGCAAGGCCCGGAGGCCATAGCCGCACTTGCTTGGCCATGTTCTCCCGCAAGAACTAGCATGCACTCCACCTATTCGACACTATTCCAAGAGAGAGAAAAACTCTTTGGAAGTGTCTTACTGAGATGAGTTTTGTGCTCATCAAACCCAATTACAGAGGCCAATGATAAAATTGTTGGGGGTATTTTTAGCAAAATAGAAAGTAAAAGAAGCCATATCAATGGCCTGGATGGAGTTTCAAGACAAAAATCCCAATCGGACGGTCTAAGAAAGTGCGGGATCAAGTACTGCTAGTCAATGGCATTGAGATTCCTGCGTGAATCCTTTTATTTGCTGGGAGCAGCATATTTTTGGTTGATCATGAAATATTTGTTCTAATCCTATGGTGGAAGACATGTAAGGAAGATCGGATGCATGAAAATTAATGTGCTGCCGCTATATGAGATCACTTAATTGGCACATGCAAAATTCAATCACTTAAGTGACTGTTATAGTGCTTCTCAAGTATAGGTACACATGCGAGAAGATGCCCTTTTGTGATATCTTAGTACATGATGCATGAAAATTAATGCACTACCGCTACATGGGATCACTTAATTGGCAGATGCAAAATTGAGTCACTTAAGTGACTGTTATGGTGCTTCTCATGTATACGTACACATGCAGGAAGATGCTTTTTTATGATATCTGATTGCATCATCTTTAAATCAACATCCTCTATTATAACTCCAAATTAGGTGATTCAAATTGTCACCTTCTTTGTTGGAAGAGTTGGAGCAGCTGCGAACGAAAAAAAACCGGGTAGAGGCTTGGGTTTTTAGGCAAAAAATCTCTCTTGGAAGGTTTTGGTGAGTTCTAATGGATTGAATATCTACACCAATCTTTATGGAGATCATTGGGGGTCTATTACAAACTTGTGAATGGTTGTGAGCCATTAGTGGAGGTAATGAGAGCTTGTAGAAGAAGCTTCTTTTGTTTTGACTAAAATACCAAGCTAGGGTTTTGGTTTGATCTAGTATTGAAGATCACTTCCTCTCATTTATACTCTATGGGTTGTGTGAGGTGTCATTGAGTCTATTCAAGACATGCAAGAACACGGTGAGGCTCTCTTGTGATATTAATGGTGTTCTTGAGTTTGTGAAAAGGAGGTATGCACTTAAGGTGTTTGTAAAAACACCAAAGAAGAAAATGGAGCTTGTTATGACATCTTTGAAGATTGGAGAACCCGATTTTGGACTTCCTTACATAAAGTGAGCATCTAGTTGTAGAGTTATCAACAAAAGGTAATCCACTTGAGCATTTCTCTATTTTATTGTATTCCATAGACTATGAGGTGTATGATGAAATGTCTATGAGAATACCTAGACTGCATTTGGGTTGGGGAATGAAGTTTGTATGAGCTTTCATTGTAGGACATCGATATAAGCCCGTTCATTATATTAATTGCTTCCCGTGGGTACGGGTTAAGTGTGGTGTGCAACGTGTGTTGAACACTGGTACTTGATATCTGAAATTCCTGGCACATGTGTGCCCTTCTAGTTTTATGCTAGGTAAATTGGGTGTATGTACTCCCTGCTGTGTAGACAGCAAAAAGAAGTGTATTGAGTATATAAGGAGCTCGTAGGGCATTATTCTGTGGACTAGCCATCACACACTGTGGTGGTGAACCATGTATATATTGTGTTGTGAGCTGTGTTTATTTGTATCTTGTGAAGTGCGTGGAGACTTATAGGATGGGTATGCACAACGTGGTAGACCTGACCACTCTGTGGTAGCGAGGTGGTTGTGCATATGATTGTGTGTTTATGATTGCTTCTGTGATAGTGTGGTTGTGGTCAGTGAGTAGAGTGTCAACTCAAGGCAACACGTCTTCAAGGAATTATTTAGAAGAATTTTTAAAGACACTGATTTATCTCCCCTCTCAGTGTCAACCTGTGATCAACACTTACACCATGGTATTACCATAAGTTAACTCAGTTCTTTGAGCTGTCTACCTACTTAGACTCAGATTGGGCAGGATACCCAATCACTCAGCGTTCTACAACCTGATTATGTACATTCCTTGGGACAAATCTCATTTCATGTAGTGCAAAGAAGCAACCAACTGTTGCTAGATCTAGTACAGAGGCTAAATATAGAGCCATGGCATCCACCACAATCGAACTTACTTGGTTTTTATTTATTTATTGAGAGACCTTGGTATTCCTTAGACTCAACCTGCAGTTCTATTGTGTGACAATTTGGGAGCCCTTCACATGACTATCAATCTAGAGTTTCATACAAGAACCAAACATATTAAGTTATTATCATTTTGTTTACAAGAAGGTAGCAATTGGCCTTATTCAAACTCAGTTTGTATCTTCGTCTCACCAACTTGCTGATATTTTTATAAAACCCCTGCCTCGATCTTCATTTAAAGCTATCTGTGACAAACTAGGCATACGGTCACACCCGCAGCTCAGTTTAAAGGGGGGTATTAACACTACAATGGCCATGTCATCATCAGCCAGTCAATCTGAAGGTCCAAAGAGTTCCAATCTGGAGACTTCCGACTTTTAACAGCTTTGTAACAGTATAGCCATTTTCTGTTTCTTAGTTATAGAAAGATTCTTTTATTCTTGAGTTCATTAGTAGTGTTCACAGCTGTAATAAAGCTGACATGGCCTTCTTAATGTAAGGTTATAAATAGAACCATATATAGAACAGAATAGCGAATTGAAATCGTCTCCTGCCAGTGATTTGGCAGGAGACGTGGCTGCTCGGATGGATGGTGGACACTGTCTGTCGGGTGAATCCGAGCCCTCCATTCGAGCCGACACTCCCTGTCGGCTCAGTTTATCGGCTTGAGTGTCGGCTCGGATGGAGGGTTCGGATTCACCAGACAGACACGTGTCGGCCATCCATCCGAGCAGCCCCGTCTCCTGCCAAATCTCAGGCAAGAGACGATTTGGATCCCAGAATAGCTCGCTCAATTTGAATGATGCTTTCACTTCAAACTATTCTCTGTTTTTTCAATTACTCTTAGAAACCCTATAAATGGAATGAGGAAAAAGAAGCAAAAGTTTTGACAAAATTTGTAAATTAATTTGTTTTTAATAAACATGGGATTCCTGCTATAAAAATTTCATATTTATGTAATTTTATGACTAAAACAAAGAAACAATGACCAAACATGATGCTCAAACGTGGATCGGGATTGATCGGATTCTGATTCCTCAAACCTTAATTCATCATTAATCATATTTAAATAGTATGATAATGCTAACCAATTTACCTCATATGTAAGCAATAATCTGACATTAAATCAGAGTGAAACTGAAACTCTTGCTAGCAAGATTAATTTGACATGTTGCCATTCAAAGATTACAAAGAGTCACTTTCGGAAGCTCCTAATAGTTGTTTGGTATGATTTATGGTATTTATTATATTTAAAATAAATTAATATAATGTAAAATCTACAAATAGATTAAAAGATATTTATCATTGTTGTGATAATCTATTATTATTACCATAAAAAAAAATCTATTATAATTTTTTTATGTGTAGTGGTATAGAAAGATTACTACTTATGACTCATAATTTATTCTTATAAATGATTTGTCATAAATAACTTATAAATATAAATGTAAATTATACCGAAGATAGCCTTAGCATAGTTAATAAATTATTTATCTACATATCAAATTTGTGAACAACAAACGTATCAAATGTAATAGGGATTGTTACAACATATTGTAACCAATTCCTCTTAGTGTACATTCATTGGGTCATTATGGAAACCTCAATCAATATATATATATATATATATATATATATATATATATATATATATATATATATATATATATATATATATATATATATATATATATATATATATATATATATATATAGACAGTTTTGGTATTTCAATTAAAGAATAATGCAAATGTGATGATAAAAACATGTAATTAACACTTTTCACTTTTTTACCCCAATAAAAATGAAAATGGTTTTACTCAGCTATCAACCATTAACGAAATCCACATTACATCCACATTTATATATGAATGATCCTAACACCGTGAAACCTTTTTCTCTCTTGACTGAGAGTCATCCAACGGTGCTCATGAGTGTGCTGGTTGGATCTGGTGGTTGGCGAGGATGAGGATCTGAACCCACATAAGGGATCCTCTAGTCTCATATATTATTCCATTATTATTTTTTTTTCTTTTGATAGAAATATCATAATTTATTCAATTCATGTTTTGCTTAGGAATGAGGGTCTTTAACAACTCTTCACCAACAAAAAAAAAAAAAAAAAAAGGGGGTCTTTTTCAACTCTTGACCAGGTTTGAATATTGAGGTGGCTGATTTTTAGCAGCCATGGGTGAAAACTCCATGTGAAAGGGGCATAGAAATTCTTAATAAGAAGCCTAAATGAAGTATTCAACAAATATGGTAAAATGTAAAACTTCTCTGATGATACATTAGTTACCAAAATGTCTTTTCCCTTTTTTTTTTTTTTTTTTTTTTTTTCCAAATTATATTTTGACATGAAAAAAAATATTCATCAATTTTTATACTATTTAATGTTTTTTTTACTATCTACTCCAAACAGAAATCGTCTCCCGCCTGGGTTTGGGCGGGAGACTGGGCGGCCTGAATGGATGGCCGCCACCTGACACTCGGAGGGATCCGAGCCCTTCATCCGAGCCGACCCCCAGTCGACAAGCTGAGCCGACTGGGGGTCTGCTCGGATGGAGGGCTCGGATCCCTCCGACTGCCAGGTGGCGGCCATCCATCCGGGCCGCCTAGTTTCCCACCCAAACCCAGGCGGGAGACGATGTGGATCCATCTACTCTATGCCATCAGTGTCAATATGCATTGGATCCCTCATTGTAATGGTGCGTCCACAACCATAGCACTAGGAGTCAGAACTCTGTATAATTGAGATCCAAATCCTCTTTTTCCAGGGGTTTGGGAGGAGAATCGGCTCCCACCAGCTAATGCATAAGCCGATACTCTCGTTGACTCACTTTACCGATTCGAATGGAGAATTTAGATCTAACTGACACCTATGTGTTGGGCTCGATTGGAGGGAACCGACTCTCCTCCCGAACCCCTAAAAGGAGAAGATTGGAATCCGTCTAATCGATTTCTATTTTTAAGTTAGTGGGTCTAAGTTAAATTTGGCAGCACTCATCCTAATTGTATGCTATCAAGCCCACCTGGGAAATTCCAATATCACTCAACCGGCACTTGACATTTCTCTCTTCTCCTTTATTAATACCAGCTGGGCATAAACAGAAACACTCATACAAATGGCATGCTAAGCCCACGTGTCAAAAGTGAAGATGACCCAAGTGGCAAATTGCATTATCAATCTCCTCTCTCTTTATAAATACCAACTTGAACGGAAGCATGACCAGAGCACACAAAAACAACCATGGCATCTTCTTCCAGTACCTTCACCTTCTCCATCCTTATCATCACCTCTCTTCTCCTCCTCCTCCCAATCTCTTCAAACTCCTCTCCACTGATCTCAGAAGAACATCATCAAGACCATATCCCTAAATCTGATGTAGATCTTCTTGAGTTTCCTCTAAATTTAGAATACTTGGAAGCTGAGTTCTTCCTGTGGGGAGCTTTGGGATTTGGTTTAGATATAGTAGATCCAAACCTAACCATGGGAGGCCCACCACCGATCGGTGCAAGGAAGGCGAATTTGAACCCTTTCGTCCGTGATATCATCACCCAATTTGCATACCAGGAGATTGGACATTTAAGGTTCGTCATCTTCATTCATGGTTTCTCATGAATTTCATGTTTGCTTTTTTCTTCTCTTCAATATCCTTCAAAATTATAATTTGCAGGGCCATAAAGAGAACAGTTCTAGGATTCCCAAGGCCAGTGTTAGACCTGAGTGTCAGATCTTTTGCTAATGTGATGGATAAGGCATTTGGGCACAACTTGGAACCACCATTCGATCCTTATGCTAATGGTATCAACTTCCTTCTTGCCTCATATCTTGTTCCTTACGTTGGACTCACAGGATATGTAGGAGCTAACCCTCGCCTCAAAGGAGTTCCTTCTAAAAGGGTAAGAACATTACACATCCATAACAAATACTATTTTTCTTCACAGTTACCCTGTTCATATCTGCATGGGTCCCACATTCCAGAGGTGGGTTCTATATCCCATCGACGGTAATCGAATCCCAGGGAGAATACATATAGTGTAGGTGAACCGGCCTCAAAATAGAGTTCTATTCACGGAATTACATTGTCGACGAAGGTAGTTTATCTCCCCCTGTTAACCACCACCTCACACTTATAGGAATCATGGATGGGGTGTAAGACCCACTTCTGGAGTGTGGGATCCACCGTCATCAACAGCTCTGATGGGGTGGTTACCGAGGGGAGAAGATTTAGACTCCTCGTCCATTGGGTGTGGTTTCAAGTTTGGATCACTTATATGTGGACATATATACACTCTTCATGGGATTCTATCATTGTATTCTATCATTGTTGATTCTATCATTGTATTCTATCATTGTTGATGTGGTATGGGACTCACTAGATATGAACGGTGATAGAATCCTAAGAATGATGCATGTGAACTATTCTTTGGGGACTCATCTCTCTGGTATGGAATCCTTTGAATATGAATGAGGATGGAGTCCAGTACGTGGAAAGTATATGTATATCGAGGTGAATTTTTTTTTTTTCCATTTTAAATTTAAATCCAAATCAGATGTTGTGATGATGCAGCTAGTTGCTGGACTCCTTGGTGTGGAATCAGCCCAAGATGCCATAATTAGAGCTTTATTATACCAAGAAGCCCAATTACGTGTGCGGCCATATGGAAAAACAGTTGCAGAGTTCACCAATAAGATTTCAGAATTAAGGAACCAACTAGGTCATGCAGGCATAAAAGATGAAGGCATTTATGTTCCCCCTAAGTTTGGGGCAGAGGGAAAACTTGCTGGTAATATAATTATTGGAGATGAGTATTCTATTTCATATGATAGGACTCCTGAAGAAATATTGAGGATTGTCTATGGAAGTGGTGATGAATATGTACCTGGTGGTTTCTATCCTAGAGGGGCTAATGGGAGGATTGCCCAGTCTTATCTAAAGGAATAATATGATCATTTAGGGCAAAGGAATAGTTTGATCAAATTTCAAATATTTTGTGCTTTTAATTAACCATGTTTTTTTTTTATAACTTTATTCCTATTATGGTTAATATAGAGTGAAAGTTGTGGGAATTAGACTCTTTTTTTTTTTTTTTTTTTTTTTGTGAAAAGATCTATTGCCCTTATAACAATATTTACATCCACATTACATTACTGTTTTAACCATGAAACATCTGGGGGCCTCAAAGTGAGCCTAGAAACAGAACGAGCCTTTTGGGCCAAAACATGATCCACACCTTTAGCAGAACGCGGCACATGAGAAAAAGTTAAACAACACACATGTTCAGTACAATATAAAATATCAGGGATAATCAACCGTAGGGATAAGTCCACAGCATGACAGTCGCCATGGAGTAAATTGATCACCTCTAAATTGTCACTTTCCACTTGAAGCTTAGTATACCTAGCTTGAATGGCCATGAGAACAGCAGCCCGAATAGCCAATGCCTCACCAACTGCAGGGGAAGAAAAAACTATAACATCAGAGGCTGCAACAAGAGGTACCCAAATGATCTCAACAGACAAAGCCAATTCCAGTAGAAGAGGCCGACGGAGAGAATGTCACATTGGCATTACGTTTGATGAAGCCAGGAGGGGAGGCCAAGACACAACAAGTGGATCAGCATGCAGCAAATCCCACAGGCCGGCACTGCCTCCAGATTAGAACTTTACGAAATTCATTAAAAGCATTTTCTGCCATAACGATGACCTCAGATGGTGATAACATCTTGTGCTCAAAACAACTTAGATTCCTAGTATACCATAACGTTCAACACATAAAAGAAATAAAAGATAGAACCAGACGACTCACTAGTTTGGACCCATGGTGTCCCATCTCACAGAATTGTAGAAGCCATTGAAAAGGGACAGAAGGATCAGAGAGTGGCCTGAGAAACATCTGGGAACCGTGGGAATTAGACTTACTGAAATATATTGTTGTCTTTTAATTGTATTTTTTTTATATTATTATTATTTTTTAGTAAAAATGTAAAGTTTCAAAATAAAGTTATTTTGGTTTTTTCTTTACGTGGTTTGAGACGGCATTGAGGTGGAGCTACTAAGGTTGGATCCCAAGACCTTAAGTTGACACAAGTATGATTGGTCTCTTTTCTTAGTCTCTCATATGGGAAGTGAAAGAGATTGTAGGATACTTTATATATAGTTTTGGGAATCATAAAGGATAGGGTAATTTGGAGGGAAGTCTCCCTCCTCCCTTGTGTCCGGGTCTGTTCTGGGTTGCTTTTCATACATGTGCACGCTGAGGCATGGCGCTAGCATTGGTGTGGGTCAATTCAAAATATATTTTTTAAAATTGAATTATCTTTTGGTTTATGTTGGGTCGTATGCGGTTCATTCCGTGACCCAAACCAAACTGGATTCTTTAATGAATAGATATAACTATTCAAAGGGACACACTCTTACCAAAGAGATTTGATCTGAACGTTTGGATTAGGATCAATCAATCCAAGCCGTTAAGATCGAAAGGACACATCCATTCAATGGAACAGATCCTTTGGGAAAAAGATGCAATCTCAACGGTTAGATAAGATTCAAATAATTCAAACCGTTAGATCGTAGAGGTGCATCTGCTCAATAGAACAGATCCTTTGGTAAGGGGTGTGATCTAAACCATCAGATCAAGATCTGACGATCTGATCCGTTAGAATGAATGGACATACCTACATCCAAGGGTGCTTAGAAAGGGCATGCCTACTCTACAAATAGAGTAGTAGGGGCCCTCCATTGGGTTCGAATTTTTTAATGAAAAAATACTCTCTCTCTCTTTCTCTCTCTGATAACCAATACTATATGCTGTCCCCTGTCGATTTTTATTTTGATTTGTCATACAAATCGATTTTCTCCATCATCAATGTTTGCATTTGTCTTAGTACCACTCCGAAGTACTCGAATGGGCGTTTAGTCTAGTGCAGGTTTAATACGGGAAACCAAGAAACTGCTTTATTTTGGAGTCAAATTTGCGTTAGAACCCAGTTGCATCATTGGGGGCAAATTCTGTCTTTAGGACAGTATCGCTTACGATACGACTTAGCTTCAAACTTTTTTATCTGTTGCAATGCAGTCTTCATCATTGAAATTATCACCGGAACAAGTAATTTCTCAAATTAAGGTACGACATTAAATATCACAACATATATATATATATATATATATATATATATATATATATATATATATATATATATATATATATATATGAAGCTAGTATTATTTCATCCACCTTAGGTTATATTTTTCAAAAGAATGTGATACTATCGTCATTTGGTATATAATAGTGATACTCGTATTCTGATTAGGGATTATCTGATCAAAGCAAAAAATAAAATTGAACGACATTTTTTTTTTTTTTGAGTAAATTTTATCTCCCTTTGATGGTCAATACAGAGTCAAACTTGAGTTAAATTTGTAGAAATTAATTCAATTGATAGAGATTTGAAGAAGTTAGACCTTATGTTATTTTTTCTGGATGATCAATATATATATTGGTACATTTTGGTCATTAAAATTAAGTGAAATGATTGAAATTATGATTTTTCATCAATTTTATCAATTCTGGTTTATATTGTTAAAAAAATAGGACAGTATGGTCATTATTGTCATTTAGGGCATGGTAATGAAATTTTTATTTTGAATAAGAATAGTTTGATCAAGGCCGAAATAGTTAGTAGTCTTAATGAAACTCATATATTTAGTATTTTTGATAAATGATTCAGATTTGAGAGAGAGAGAGAGAGAGAGATCTTAGCCCTCTGTTGTAAAGTCCGATAAGTCCAATGAGGGAGAAAACACCTTTGGGATGGGTTAAGGTGAATTATAATTTTAATCATTTTTAATAACCTTAGTTAAATTAAGTTTTTGTTTTTTCTTTCAACTTTATCTTTATTTACGATCGTCAGTGTGATTTCAGTAAATTAATTAACCTCATACAATTATTTCTAATCGCAACTTAAAAAATAGTTTTAAGAGGGTAGTTTGTGTTATGTTTGTCATGTTCGAATAGATTAAAAAAAAAAAAAAAAAAAAAAAACCTTGTAACATGAATAGTTTCAAGAAAGAAAATTCTAAATGACATATTATTCAAGTAGACCAAGCTTAATCCAATTTTATAGGAAATCATTCATTTTCCATCATTTTACATGAAAATAAAGAGAAAGATGGATGTTATTATATGATAAAGGCGTCGGGACGTGCAGTTGTTGCACCTCCATATCTTTCAAGAATCACGCCAAGTGCTTAAATTTGAACCATTGAAATTGAAAGAGGATACTATGTATGAAGACAAATGTCTAATTTTAGTTTCTAATTCAACCGTGCATTCTATTTTTTATTGCATAATTTTCCATGGTCATGTGGTAGTCATGTGCAGCAATAAAGTCACGATCATGTAATTAACTTCAAATCATTTCATATTTTGTTATTAATTTCATTTTATTTTGCATTCAAATTTTTTGCATTTGAAAAGTAAAATAAAAACTACACCTAAAAAGCATCATTACAAAATATAGTAAGAAATTCAATTAGTTTCATATAATCATGATCGGTAATGAATTTTTCCAGGAAACTTATACGGACCGCCCCTGTAAAAAGCATTATCTTAACTTGCCATAAATGACACAGAACTCTCTTAATGAACGAAATTAGTGACAGTAACGTCCACTCATAAGGTCTGAAGTCTAATCAATTAGTTGCTAATGCATGTATACTTAACCATCTAATTGACAAAATTACCCTTAAGGGTGGTGTGAATTTGCCTATTGACCTTTACATCAAAATTGTTCCATCCCCAACCTCCGTCCATGCATCTACCATGCGCCCCATTCTCTTCTCCCTCCTGCTTTCTTGTTCTGCCACAACTCCCTCAGTTTTCCCTTCAAGTCACAAATTAGGATTTGGAGTGACTTTTAAGAATTGCCTCCTGCCCTTACTGGTCTATGTGCTTTACAGAGTGTGCCTTTTTGAGCCGGCAATAATTTGAAACATTTCTCAGTCAGATGATACGAGAATGTCAACAAGGGTACCAACAAAAACCCTAAAAACCACAATAGGGATGGCGATAAGAGTCTCTGTGAGGCCTATATATATCAAGGGTTCAGACCAAACGGGGACAATGGCATGTGGAATACCTTAGGGATGGAGTAGAGAGGTCATGAGTTCTCTCCTCCTTGCCTATCTATATGAAAAAAAATATATTTAATAGCATGTAATGATTGGTATGGTGGTATAAGGATGGGATGTTAGATGTTAGATGTTACATGTTAGCTGAAATAAGAATGTTGAAATGGGGCATTGTAAACCCTAGGCTGTTTTACACATTCCAAGGAAATTAACATGCAGACTTGTGGACTAGGAAAGAGTTTTCAACCTTTTACTTCACATGAATTATTCACCCCCCTCATGAACTGGATTACTTGATCTACAACGAATTTGGCAGATACATGAATCGAGTTCACAATAAATCAATCAATAAATAAGGTCAATAATTTTTTTTTTAATGAATTGATGGTAAGCATACATACAACAACAGAAAAGCCAACAATGCTGAGGATACATATAGTAAGAAAATTTTGATCTTCTAGTCTCGTCTATGAGATTTCAAACGGTGATAGATGTGGGATCCGCATCCTCTCCTCCCAGTCATTATGGGAGGACGGTGGCAACGTCCCTCGGATGGTTGCCATGTGGCTATCGATAAATTCGAGACCCATGTTCGAATCGAAACCCAGCCGACAAGCCAAGCAGACAGGGAGTGTCGGCTCCAACGTGGATCTTGGATTCATCCGAGAACCACATGCCAGCCATCCGAGGGAGGCTACCGCATCCTCCCAGAATAATTGGGAAGAGACGATGTGAATCTGATAGATATGACGATAGTATATAGTTTGTACTGTCAAAAACAATACTTATAGTGTACAACTGCAAAACACAATCGGTGCAAGTTAAGTGCAAATTTATTTTATAAATAGAAAAATATTCTAAGCAACTGATCAAGGAAGTATTTCCTTGATTGCCAACCCAGTTTGGGCCATATTCACACTAATTCAAACCATTGGATGGATTAATACTATCGTAAATCAGACAGGTGTCAATTTCAGAGCTAAATCCAATCATATCCAGCCTAATATTATCCTTTTCCCCTAATATTTTAAGGCATCAACTGATTTTGCTTTTCAAGTCTTTTTAAGCTTCATAAAGTTTTTCACGAAAAAAAATACTTCATAAAAGTCATGTGGGAAGATGTCCTTACGTTGAAACTTGCCACATAATTACAATATGCCGACAAAATTTCACCTCCAAGATTACTTACTACCAGGCATGCAAATAGTCTTGGCAACTTCAATTGGTACTACCGTAGGAGTATTTGTTAGATTAATATAATAGAATCATGAAATAAATATAATAATAAAAAAAAACCTTCATACGTCGAAGATTGATTTTTGCAAGAGAATTAAATCGACTGAGACTAGAGGGATTCATGACTTGGTATATATAATAGTCTATAGTAAAATCCCATAATGACTAGGATTGTCCATCCTTATTCTTGTGACGAATAAGATCGGAATGATCAACCTAGTGACATACACTACTCTAAGACCACAATGACTAGGATTGTCTATCCCTATTCTATTATGAGTTAGACCGATACCAACCAATTACGCAGTGTTAGATTTTAATAGCCTACAGATCTTATAAAACACAATAGTAATTGTATATTAAAATCAATTACATACCTGTTATGTAGTTTGATCTCCCTTTAAGTCTTGAAGCTTTAATCGTAATCCCTCGACCACGGTCTTCCACAGTCTTCAGAGGATCTCAGTTCTCTTGCTAATGGGTGTGGAGAGAATTATTTCATTAAATGTGACTATAGGGACCCTGATCAGTATTTATAGTAAATACTGCCATAACTCCTAATTTCTTCCTATAATTATAATTAAGGTTATCAATTTCAAATCAGTGATGAACCAAATGAGCCAATTTTTATCGTGTCAATCAAACTCCCACTAATCGACAAGTTTAATAATTAATGAAACCCATAAATTTAACAATCTCTCACTTAAACAAAATTAATTACAAAACTATCATCAATCAATGTGGTCATGAAATCTGACACACTAAACTGCCACAAAACTTTGACTCATCCATCAATCATGCCAATGTGAGCAACAACGAACAATATACCTTAACATATGGTGTTCAACTCTCTGTCAGCCACAATAGAGTCTACTTAATAAATAGATCATCTGAGACAATACATGAAAGCAAAACTTCCATGCGAGTCATAACTTGATTAAAAAACCTTTAATCAAAATCGTTCCAAAACCTTTATGGACAATATAATATAGTATTTAAATAATCTAAAACTATAATATCATACTTCCGTTAGACACTGCTGTAAGTATCCTATTTTTGTCATCCTTAGTTGAACAAAGTCTTATTGGAGTGTAAACAGTAAAATGGGAGAGGTGAGAGAAAATTTGAAAAATACAGGGGAGGCGAGTAAAACTCTCTAAAAAATGATAGTCGATTAGCCCCAGAATGCTCTCTATAATGTTTTGAGAACAACTGAGATGATCCCCAATGTCTAGGAGCCTAAGTGAAACCATATGACAAGTTGTTGGATCCCAATGCAAGTTTTGGAATTTTAATTGTAATTTAGAGATGGTTTTTGGTGGGCCCCATAGCAAGGTCATGGGCTACAACCTGTATGGATGCATATGTCTTGAAAATACCTTCGAAATGAGACCTGAATCGCTCAATTCCATTGTCAAATGGAGAAGATATGACAATTTTAGTCTGAGAATAAGAATAAGGGCATTTTCTGAAAATTAATAATAATCATCCAAGGGTCTGCATGCAAATGATCATAAGTTTAATTATTTAAACTTCATCTTCTTATATCTTTCTCATTCAATGTCCAAATCAGGTGATTCCAATACCATTATTCTTTATTTTTTGTGCTCCACAAAGTGGACGTGGAAATTTTGGGGTAGAGACCGTCAAAAAATTTCATGCGGAATGAGAGCGAAAATGACCCATGAAATGATAGAGAGAGAAAAATAATCTTGGCCCAATCCAGCTCAACCCATATCAGTTTAACCCAGTCAACTCATGTCGGTCTAACCCAATCAAGTCAATCCAGCTCAGTCTAACCTAGACTAATCCGGACCGATTTGGTTCAACCTATGTGCATTGTACTATATATATATATATATATATATATATATATATAGGATTGGAGTTACAATGGAAAGAAAAGAAAAATTGAAATTTAAAAGAAGAAGGATTGATCTCAACTTTGGTTGTTTTTTAGATTGGAAGGAATCAGAAAAAAGAAGAAAATAATAGGAAATAATGAAAAATGAGAGATGCAGGCTGGTTTTATGGAGAGAGGGAAATAAAAGAAAAAAAATAAAAAAAAAAGAAGGAGAAGGGTTGGTTGGACTCTAAAAAACGGAAAGAAAAGGAGAAAAAAAAAGAAAAAAAAGAATAAAAAACGGTAGAAAAGAATATGGAAAAAAGAGGGAGAGACCGATTGGCTGAGATTGAGATGGACCGAATAGAGAGAGAGACCGTGGAGAAACTTGAAAAAAAATAAATAAATAAAAGGAAAGGGGAGAAGAGTCGGTGGACTCTAAAACAGAAAAAAAAAAAAAAAAAAAAAAAAAAGAAAAAAAAAAGAGGGAGAATCAGATTGAGAGGAGAAAGAGAATAGAACCAGGGAACAGAAGATGGGGATGGAGAAGCAGGAAATAAGGGAGAGTCGGTTTCGAGAGAGAGAGAGAGAGATAAAAGAGAGAGAGTGAAGGGCAGTTGTCGATAATAGTTAGAGAAGGAAAAGAGAGTATCTTCATATTCTGTTGATATTGATCTGGATCATAATTTTGTACTCTCCGATCTGAAATCGAAACGTGAAGATTCTAATCTCAACTTCTGATGGTGGTGGCAAACTTTTTCGGTGGTAATCGCATTCGATCACTCAGGTAGGTGTTCTTAACATTGTTTTTTTAACAAGGTAGAGATCTTGTGTCCATCACTGGTATGATGTTTTTTCGTTCTTTCTCCAAAATTTATTCGTTAAGCTTCATGGATCGATTTTTTTGAATTTCATGCATCTCAACCAGACACCTTGGTAACCTCCAACACCGACTATCACCCATCTTACCACCATATGGCTGCAATCCGAACTGTTGTACCAGTGCACCAAAACTCAACCCCGGACCACTCACTTCTCCAAACTCTACTGCAGACCAAACCAATTCCCCTTGCCTATGACATCCCTTTTGATTCAAAATTTGGATTTTTATTAATAGGTTTTAATTGAATCTGATTCGATTGGGTGTTGGTTTTGAACTTGCTTAATTGATGGGTTGGATGTTTGATTTTATGTGGAGCTGTCAGCATCCCATTTTTGCCATTGCCTCTCAATAAATTTTTTATTTTGTTTTATTTTATTTTTTCCTTAATGATATTACTTAATGATAAAAGAATAGAAATGACTTTGTTAGGTGGGTTTCATATAAATGATTAAAAAAGAATCTTCAAACCATATAATATTTTAATTGTTCAAGTGACATTATATTATTTAAATAATATATATGAATGATGATCAAAGAAAAAGAAAATAAAAAAAATAAAATTATCACTCATGATGAGACAGTAGGATATGTCCAAGAGAGGAGATAACAAACAAACAAACAAAAAATTAGAAAAAAAAATTGGGTTTTACTGTGGGGGTTTCAACATGTCTCTGAGGTGGTTTTATGATTTTTTGAAAAGGAACTTGATGAGACTATGAAAGAGAATGCATTTAAGGGGTCATAAAAGTATTTGAGAAAAAAACAAGTTTTGGGAAACTTTAAAAAAGGAAAAAAAAATTTTAAATGCTTTTATAGGGTTCGGCCCTTTTCTTGCAGGTTTGAGAGAGAGAAAACCATGAGGTTCTCTTTTAAAGGTATTGGGGGTTTCTTTCTTGCAAAAGGGGAGGAGATAGAGAAAGGGATCTCTCTTTGGGGGATTTTTTAAGAGAGCAGGAGAAGAGAATGGGAAAAAGAGGGGAGTTCCCTCTTTGAGGAAAAAGAGGGGAGTTCCCTCTTTGAGTTCAACAGAGGTTAGTAGGTAGAAAGAGGAAGAGAATGGGAAGAAGGAGCTTGGATGCGGAGAGAAGAAATCATAAGATGAGTTCGAGATTTTGGGTTTTTTACAAAGGAGTTGTTGGGATAAGTAAGAGAGGGAAAGAGCCTGAGAAGAAGGGGTGCTGTGTCGTCTAAGTAAGAGAGAAGTGAGGTGGAAGAAGAAGCAGGAGAATAAGTGACGAAGAAAGGGTTTCAGTATTAATCAGCAGGGGAGAGGGGCCAATAAGAGAAGAAAGAGGGGTCGATAAGAGAAGAAAGGGTGAGGATTGTAAAGGGCCTTGGCTCAGGTGAGTCTTTTTCTAATTTTTTTTTTTTTTCGTTTCTTGTTCCTCTGTTGTGATCTCTTATATGGTTCTTTCTACATTATTTCATCAAGAGGCCCCCTGGTTTGTAAAGTTGATGTTAAATTAAATTTTTTTCTGTTGTTTAATATTTTACATATCATATTATTAGATCTTTTTATCCTGATTTTTTTTGAAATCCTGATTTTTAACTTCTCATAATTTAAGAGATCAAATTTCTGGTTTGGTTCAATTTATTTTTGAAAAGAATGATGACCATGTTGCTTTCTTGATGACATTTGCCCATCTTAACTTGTTCATTTAGGAACTCAGTTCTCTACGGATCCCTTGATGCTGTATGTATATATATGTTTTTTAGTTTTTCTCTAGGTTTGTTTCCAGTGACTCACAGTCAATGCCTTCCATGGTTTACTTATGTTTCCCTACCACGAATTACATACTATTTCTCTATGATTCTATGGTGTGATCTCTTGTGATAATCAAAGCTGATTTTGTTCTAAAATAAGTTAATCCCTAACTTTGATAAGAATTTGGATTAGTTTCTTCATGAGAATCTGATTTAATCCTACTCTTTATTCCCCTTTGAACCTGATTTGGGTGGTTGTACATTTGTTGTTTCTGGTTTGGACAACAGTTTGATTTTAATTTGGGTTTTATATGTTTAAGTTTAGGTCTGGCTAGGATTAGACTCGGGTTTGCTGCATGGTGTGTTCATCCGGATCTGGGTGAGTTCAGGTCTGTTTAGGTTTGGTTCAAGTATGGGTTTAGGCTTAGGTTGGTTCCACTTTGGTTCAAGTTTGGGTTTGGGCTCAAGTATTGGTTCAGGCTTGTTATGGTCTGGCCTGGTTGCATTTAGCATTAGATCATGGCTGGTCTATGTTTTGCAAGGGGTCTGGTTTAGTTTCAGTTAGGTTTATTGGGTAGATTAATTTTGGTTCTTATTTAGATTAGGCTATGTTTTATCTTGTTTGTTTTGGTTTCTTTTGGGTTTTGGTTTGGTTCTTGTGTTTGAGTCGGATTTGGTTTGATCTAGTATGGTTTGGGTTTGATTTAAGAAGTTTGGTTCTGAGTTGGTTCGGTTTAGTGTAGGTTTAGGTATTTAGAGTTTTTTTTTTTGTTTGAGTTAGGCTAATCTAGTTAGGTTTAGATTGGTCTAAGTCTAGGTTGGTTCATTTTGGGTCTAACCTGAGTTGGTTTAACTATGCATAATATGGCCGCTTATTTTGAATACATGGTAATTTAGCCTAGTGTTTGACGTTTATATTTCTGTCACATTTGCTTAAGTTACCAAATTTGTTAACTTTCTACACTTGATGTTTTATGCTTGGATTAATAGATGTACATGTAGAATGCTTATGCCAAACTTGATTTTCTTTTGCATATTTGCCACCCTTATTGTGATGTGATTAGCTAGGGGACTTAAATGAGTCCAACCGACCTTTGTGGGTTCATTTAGAATGAGACCCACCTAACCCTAGGATTGGATCCAAGAGTGTGGAAAATTGTTGTATTGAAATGTATTAATGAAAAAGTACGATTGATTAGATATATGCATAGGATTGGTGGCTCGACGGATGACTCACCTGGGCATCCCAAAATGTGGGATGTGAGTGAGATTTAGTGAACCCCTGTGTAGGGAGTTGAGCTGTTTGGCCTTTTCTGAGTGCTGACCACGCGTGTCCATGGCTCGTCAATCCATGGGAACTACGTTTGATCTGATTCTCGAGAGACAAAGGTCTCAACAGATACGTAGGCTGCGGGGGAGCATGTATTATGGGATTACCTCAGCGAGGGAATTTTTCTGTGGAAAGGAATACCTCTACACTAAGATGGATCCCACTATTGTGGGGACATCTCTCACCATCGGATGTGTTACATGATTATGGGAGCATCCATTGCTTAGGATGTGTTCTAATATTTTGGGAGCGTTCCTTTTCTTGCAAACACTTGGTACGTACACACCTATCCAAACTACGTTTGGCCTGATTCCCATCGTGTAAGGATACGTAGGCGGTTTGAGATTTCTCCAGACCTCGATCATATGTTGTATATCAAATTTTCATTTTTTTAGATGTATGATTAGGTCATTCATTAAATTTTTTAATTCATTTTGTGATTATTTTCTTATTTAATTTATTTAATTTCAGCTTATGCTATGCATAGTTAGTAAAAAATTAGAGATCAAATTATGATTTTTTCTTGTATCTTGTAGTTTAATTAGATAGCCCCAAACGTTCATAAACTGTAGGAAATGATATGATCTAGGGAGATCGATTCAATCAGACGAATTGGGTGCCTAACACCTTCCCAACTCGTAATTTGATACTTGTCTGTCTTTGATGAGATGAGATAGTCATTCCATTTGCGCGAGTCATTAATGTCTCTCCATTGAGGGACATCATTTATAGGTCCTAGACCTTATCTAGGTGGTCACTCCAATCTTCTTACCCTCCACTGATATGAGTAGATGAAATTTATAAGTGAGAACTTTCTAGATCCCAGTTTGAATGTAATGAGGGTAGACAACTTTAACTATATACTAATTCAAATTTAAAAATGAGAATATATAACAAAATTTTTAAATAATTTTTGAGGTCCTCACAGGAGCATGTGATGATATTAAATTTAATGTGTTCGATGATAATTTTACTTGATAATATGATTGGTTGAGTGATAATTTTATCGATCATATGAATTTTGATAAAATTGATATTGATCCGATTATGAAATTTTTGATGAAATTGAATGAAAATGATCCATTGTGTAAATTGAATGAAATTGATCCAAGTGTGAAAATATGATAAAATTGATCCGTTTGTGAAAATTAAATTTGATCCAATCATATGCCAAATTTTTGATGAAATTGGAATTGATCATAAGAAATTGTGAGAAAACTGAATGGAATTGATCCAATTGTGGAGATATGATGAAATTGATCTGATTGTGAAAATTAAAACTGATTGATCCGATCATATGCTTGGAATGATATGATTAAAATTGAACCATATGATTGAGATTTTTTTTGAAATTGATTATGGCCATTGATCTTGGGTTTTTAATGAGAATAAAATATGGTCTTTGATTTAAGATTTTTAATGTGAATGAAATCTAGGCAATTGATGATTGAATTCAATGTGATAAAAAATATGACCATATAATGTTGAATTTTTACATGATTAAATCTTGGCCATTGATCTTGAAATTTAATGTGATTAAAATCTAGCCCATTGATTTAGAGTTTCAAATATGATTAATTTTGAGTCATCGAAAGATTAATATTTATTTAGATCATGAGAGAATATTAATTATGAGCCATTGGACATTTAATTTTGATTTGAATCTTATAATGAAATAAATCTAGCTATTAATCAAGAATGATATGAAATATAGACCATTAGATCTTGATCATGAGCATCTTAAATGAATCTAGACCATCGAATTGTCTTGATGATTGATGTAAATAAATATGAACCGTTGGATCTTGACTATGAATGATTTAGAGAAATTTAAATGAATAGATTATCATTTGAAGTGATCTGAACGATTGGATTATCATTTTGAGTGATTTGAACTGTTGGATTACCTTTTTGAGTGATTTAATTGAATTTAAATGGTTGGATTGACCTCATCAATGTTTAAGTGAATCTGAACCATCGGTCAAATATGATGTTGATCACATTGATGATGATCGATTACATTAAATCTGAGTAGTCAATCAAATATGTTTTTGATCACATTGTTGATGATCGATGCTTGATCAATGATTTCACATGCTTGTTGTTATATTGATTCATATGTTTCACTGCTATACTTGAGATGAAGTATGTTGTTGTTGCCATATTTGAATGATATTTATTATTGGTAATAATTTAATTTATGTAATACCCTAGTTGAACTACCATATCTGTACACCTAGAAGATATATTAGGTGTGAGAACGTGCATGTAGACACCCACATTTACAGAAAGAATAAGAATGAAAATGATAAATCTTAATCAAGAGATATGAAGCCTATCCCAATACTTCGAAATTAAGATTTTAGGTCAAGGGTAGCTTAGGGCGATCCCTACCCTTCAACTCATCTCCTCTAGGATACAGAAAACTAGATAGGTGTGATGTAAATCGAACCATAAAGCATTTAAGTTCCACACCCTGATATTGAAAGAAGAAAATGAATTAATTAAATCCACATTCTGAACTAAGCGGATCCTGATTCTTAAGGTAGTATCCTAAGATACGTTGGCAGTTTGGAGAGATTCCCAAACACGGATTCAAATCCTTTGCTCCTTGAGAGTATCAAACCACTTGCTCCTTGAGAGGCTCTTTGAGAGTATCAAACCCTTTGCTCCTTAAAAGTATTAAACCCCTTGCTCCTTGAGAGTATACTTTTTTAGAGTATTAAACCCTTTACTATTTGAGAGTATTAAACTCTTTGTTCCTTGAGAGTATTAAACCCTTTGCTCCTTCAAAGTATTAAACCCTTTGCTCCTTGAGAGTATTAAATCCCTTGCTCCTTGAGAGTATACTCCTTGAGAATATTAAACCCTTTGTCCTTTGAGAGTATCAAACCCTTTGCTCCTTGAGAGTATTAAACCCCTTGCTCTTTGAGAGTATTAAATCCTTTGCTCCTTGAGAGTATTAAACTCTTGCTCCTTGAGAGTATTAAACTCTTGCTCCTTGAGAGTATGCTCCTTGAAAGTATTAAACCCGTTGCTCCTTGAGAGTATTAAATCCCTTGCTCCTTGAGAGTATAAAATCCTTGCTCCTTGAGAGTATCAAGCTTTGCTCCTTGAGAGTATTTATCCCTTTGCTCTTTGAGAGTATTTGTTCCTCGTTGCTCCTTAAGAGTATGCTCCTTGAGAGTATTTGTCCCTTTTTACTCCTTGAGAATATTAACCCATCAAAACAAACAACGAGCTACGTTGTACCTGATTTTAGGACTTCTGAAATACGTAGGCAATTTGGACGACCTCTCCAAGTACGGTACCACATCTTAGCTTTCATAGGTCCTCCATATCCACATCCATATCCATATTATATCCATATCTATATTCACTTCGATCCACATAGGTTATCTCTAGATTCAATTTCAATCATTATCAAGCATAAATTTCAACTTAAACAATTAAATATAATGAAGCTTAATCATAAATCACATCCGTAAACCTTAATCACATTCCATTCGAACTACGTTATGGACTTGATTTTCAGGATTGAAATACGTAAGCAATTTGATATGTCTTAGATTTAGTCAATTACAGAACCATCTTTAGTTTGGTTCACTGTATATTACTTTTAGTTGTCTATTTATTTTGAGAACATGTTTAGCTGAATCTAGATTAGAAGAACTTAGCAACTTGGCATAGAATTATCCATGAGCCCTAGTTATCATCCATTGACCATGAATAGTCAAAACCATAGAGTCTTAAGGAAAGTAAAATCACATAGGAGGTCGATTTTCAGATCGGGTAGCTTTGGGTGCCTAACACCTTCTCAAACTGTACCTTAAATGTTTATCCGTTCTCTGATAGATCAAAGCCAATATATTGGGTCCAATGAATCAATAAAAGTTTTTTCTTATGATGAAACTATATTTTTATAGGTCCTAGACCTTAATCTAAGTGGCGACTTCAAATCATTTTTTCGTCCATCGGAGATGGGTAGAAGAGATTTTATTTGTCCTCATAATCGCCTTAAATCTTTGGCTAAATACTGTCTTGAAACTTTGGCTAAATACTGTCTTATATCTGTGACATGTTAAATAAACAATAATAATAGCAATGTTAATGTAAACATGATCATGATTAACATTCAAACTATAAATGACTGTGTCTGAATGAAATTATAAATAAAAGTCAAGGAGTAAATATAAAATCTCCCACTAACTGAGCATATCAAAAGAACCAACAACACCCATGTTAGGTACATGTCCTTTGAAGACTCCCACTGGCAAAGCCTTCGTTAGAGGATTGACAATCATCTAATCTATCTAGATGTACTCATCGGGATTAGACCTTCAGTCATCTTCTCTTTTACTATTAAATATTTGATTTCCATGTACTTAGAAGCACTTGACTTCCTATTATTCTTTGCAAACAATACTGTTGGATCATTATCACAATATATCAACAAGGGTCTGGCGATAAAATCCATAATCTTTAAACCTGAAATGAAATCTTTCAGTTAAACTGCTTGTTTAGTAGCTTCATATAAAGCTATAAACTCTGCATGCATAGTTGATGTTGCCACAATTGACTGCTTCGCACTCGTCCAAGAGACCGGACCTCCTGCCAATAGAAAAATCTACCCTAAGGTAGATTTCAAATCATTTGTGCAACCTTCATAGTCTGAATCTGTGCATCCCACTAACTCAATGGTATCACTACTATCATAAACAAGCGTGTAGTCCTTGGTGCTTTACATATATCGCTTAACTTTCTTTATCGTTGTCTAGTGAATAGCTCCACCATTTAACTAAAATCGTCCAAGCACACCCACTGCAAAGGCTATATCAGGATGAGTGCATGCCTAAGCATACATCAAACTCCCAATTGTAGATGCATAAAATTTGTTTGTCATCTAATTGCTTTTAAAATCATTTCTTGGACATTGTTTCTTGTTTAACTTGTCTCCCTTAGTCATAGGTGCATCCCCAATAGAATAATTAGACATATTAAACCATTTGAGAACACGATCAATGTATGCTCTTTGAGACAATCTTAGAAGACCTTTCTTTTTATTACGATAAATTTGAATACCAAATACAAATGTATTCTCTCCCAAGTCTTTCATTTTAAAATTTGTAGACAGAAACTTCTTTGTCTCGATAGTAATCTAATAGAACTGCTAGCCAATAAAATATCATTCACATATAAGATTAAGAATAGAAAATTACTCTCACTGACCTTCATGTAGATACACTGGTCATTGATATTTTTAATGAAGCCAAACGAAGTTATAATCTGATGAAATTTTTGGTTCCATTGTCTAGATGCTTGCTTTAGTCCATAGATGGACTTCTTAAGTTTGCATACCATAATCTCCTTACCTTTTATCTCAAAACCTTCTGGTTGTAACATATACACATCTTCTAACAGTTCTTCATTCAGAAAAGTAGTCTTTACATCCATCTGATGAAGCTCCAAATCAAAGTGTGCTACCAATGCCATTATTATCCTGAAGGAATCCTTAGCGAAAACAGGAGAGAATGTCTCATTATAGTCTATTCCTTCTCTTTACTTGAATCCTTTTGCTACTAGTCTTGCTTTGTAGCATTCAATTTTACCCTTGATGTCACATTTAATCTTGTATACCCACTTTGAACATATGGATATACAGTTCTTTTGTAACTTTACAAGTTCTCATACTTTGTTGTTATCCATAGATATCAACTCATCTTCCATAGCTTCCACCCATTTGGGTGCATTGCTACTATTCACAGTCTCTTGAAAACTTGTAGGGTCCTCCTCATGACCAATGTCATAATTAGTCTTTGTCAAGTAGAGCAAATAATCAGATGGTATAGCAGGTTTACGTGTTCTTATAAACCTTCTCACTTCTTGTGTAGACTCCTCAACTGGAATATCGGGTTGAATAGGGACAACCTCAGGTGCTGTATCAATGGCTTCAGGTAAAGCTTCATCTGGATGAGATGACTCAACCACCATCTCAACTTGTATATCATCAAATTTCAAGTTCCTTGGTTGAGATTCCTCACCCTCATTCTCAATAAATTTAGCATGGCTAGTTTTCATAATTCTGTTTATTGAACCAGGACAATAAAACCTGAATCCTTTGGATTTGACTAAATACCCCACAAAATAATAGCTAACAGTTCTAGAATCAAACACTTTCTCATGGAGATTATACAACTTTGCCTTTGCCTTGCATCCCCAAACATGCAAATGATTTAAACTAGGTCTTCTACTAGTTCAAAGTTTAAAAGGTGTCTTTGGGACAGATTTACTAGGTACTCTGTTAATAATATATGTAGCAGTCTTTAAAGCTTTACCCTATAGAGATTCAGGGAGGTTAGAGTTGTTTATCATACTCCTCATCATATCCTTGAGGATTTTATTCCTCCTTTCAGTCACTCCATTCTGTTGTAGAGTCCCAGACATAAAATATTGAGCTATTATTCTATATTCCTAAAGAAACTTTACAAATAAACCAGAGAGCTGTCATGAGTCACCTGGTTTGTCATAATATTTTTTTCCTTTATCAAACTTGACAATCTTTATCCTTTTATCAAATAAATTTTTCACCTCAGCTTTAAAAATCTTGAAACAATCAAGTGATTCAGATTCTTCTGAGATAAAAAAAAAATATATCCATATCTAAAAAAATCATTAGTAAATGTGACAAAGTATCTATGTCCACCAAGGGTAGGGGTAGGAAAAGGTCCATAAATGTCTGTATGAATGAGAACTAAATTTTCTTTACTACGTACAATGATTTTTTTCTTGATATAATCATCTTTCCCTTCATACAATCCACATAATCATGCATATCATCAAAATTTAACGGTTTCAAAATATTATATTGTATAAGCCTACTCATCCTTACAATATAAATATGCCCTAAATGTCTGTGCCATAACATATAAGACTTGCTATCAAACATAGATCGTTTATAACTAACATTCAACACCAATGGGGTAGCAGTATTCAATTTATACAGACCATCAATATTGCATCCACTACCAATAAAAAGAGAATCACATAATAAAATAAAACCATCTTTATTGAAATTAACATTGTATCCATCCAAAGTAATCCTTGAAACTGAAATTAAATTCCTTTTGATGGAAGGTACATAAACTGTATCTACTAAGTTTATGAAAGAAACTGACTGTAAATGAACCCTAACAACTCTTATGGCTTCAACTCCTACTCGCACTCCATTGCCTATCTACACGCTGATTTCATCCTTGTTGGGCATCTAGCTGCTTAGAAATCCCTGCAAGGAATGAGTAACATGGACAGTGGATCCAGAGTCAAACCACCAAGAATCCACATGAGCATCAGTTAGATAGGATTCAAAACAGACAAAGGAAGGATAAATATTAGTATTTGATTTCTTCTTCTCCAACCAGGCCACTATGGTCCTACAATCTTTCTTCATATTGCCAGACTTCTTGCACCAAAAATACTTAACAACACTCAGATTCTTCTTTTCTTTCTATTCCTTGGAACCCTTATCATAGGGTTTTCTACCCTTATTCCGGTTATTCTTTTCCTTTCTGTGAGGCCCAAATCCATGCTTTCCCTTATTCTTTTCATATTGACCTTTGTAGGTTGTTATGTTAGCACTTTCAACCTTCTGCTGTTTAAATAATTTCTCATCTTCAGTACACACTGAAGTGAGCTCATCCAGTGTCATTTATCTTTAGCAGTCTTGTAGGTTGTCTTAATATGTTTGTATTGCTCTGGAAAAGAATTTAATACAAAGTGTATCAAGACATCCTAAGTAATTAGATTATTTAGTCCCTTTAGCTTCTTAACCACTCCTTCCAAATAAGTTATGTGATCTCTCACACTCTCAATCCCATCAAAACTAGTACCAGTCAAAATAGTCAACAATTCACCCACTTTTTCAATTTTAGAAGCTTCATACTTAGCTTGAACAACTTCCAATAATTTCTTTGCATTGTCCAAATCAGGAATGCTATCTAAGATGGACTCTGGGACAGTCCTTTGAATAACTAGGGAATACTTTTTATTAGCATTTTTTCATTTTTTTCATATATTAAATTTCAGCCTGAGTATTATTTTGAATTATGTCTTCTGGTTTCTTTTTTGTGATGCTTTTGTCCAGGTCAGAGAGAACAATTGCTATTTTTAGTTCCCTAAGCCATTTCTTATAGGTTGTAGCAGACAACATGGATACAACGACTAGGTAACTTGATTGAATAGACATCCTATGGTATTTAATCATCATAATAAGTATCTACTACAATACAGAATATATGATTATGATTCCATGATTAATATCAAAATATTAGCTAGCAAGTAAATATATATACTACATGAGCAAACTAATTTTTTTTTTTTTGAAAAGTCAATCGAACTACATATACATCCTTTGGGATGATAAATGTATTGATCATATTCAATATCTGTGCTAAACTACAAAAGAATAATAGTCGTCAGAATTCCACCACCTTTGGATGAATAAAAATCTCTATGCCAATACTCCTTAAATCATGTGCATGAACCTTATTTGATCTTGACAACGCCACCTTTGGGTGGACATTGTCTTACTGGGCTGTCTATAAATATTAAAATACTTTAAATTTGAAAATATTATAATAAAAACTGAATGCGTTACTTTGGTGGTCACCATCCAATCCGATCATAATATTCACAAAATCGAATGGGACAACTAAATAAGAATTTTAACACATATGTTATATATTTAAGCAATTCTAAAACTCAGATAATTTTACATCATGCACCATAAATCTCATCATGCATCTGATAATTAAAAACTGAAACAAATACTACATAAAAACTACAAATCGTATTCCAAAAGTATCCCATAGATACTATTTTTATGGAAAATATCCTCTACAGAGATCGAAAATCACCAATACAGTATACCAGAAGAAAGAGCATGACGAGACGAATTTGAGGGAATAAATTGCAGGTCAATCAGACCTGTCATGCACTGCTACGTACCGGTTGAAGAGGCGCGTGAACCCCACTCTTCGGGAACTGGTTCAGACCCTGAAATCGGACTAAAACCGAACTGATATATTGAACTGAGCCAAACCAACCAGGTTTGGGAATAAACCAAACCAATCCGGTCTGACCACTCAAGCCAGTCACCGGTTCAATTCTTCAGGCCGTCGGGTCGAGTTAACAGGTCAAGGTTCCGGGTCAATGGCCCAAGTCACACGTGTGCCCCAGTTGACCCACCCAATAGACTCACTGTTTTGACTCATTAGGGTTTCCGAGTATATATATATATATATATATATTTTTTTTTTTGAAAAATGAGCCGGCGAGTACATCTCACTTGCTTTTGTCGGGGGCGCGTGAGAGCATATCCGACGTCAGATGGCCAGGAAATTTATACCAACATAACCATCTCGATGATATCTACAATGTGATATAAAAATTTTGACCTTTCACTGGTCAAAAATTTTTTTTTTGGTACAAATGTGATTTGGCCATATTCGTTCGAATGGATTGAAAATTTTTCAATACTTTCAATCAAACTCATAGGTAGAGATGTATAGTATATTCTACTATTGATTCTAGTCTGTAGGTCTAACTCTGATAGCAACTGTTAGATTTTAATAGCCTACAGATCTCATAAAATATAATGGTAATAGAATATTAAAATCAATCACATACATATTATGTAGTTTGATCTCCCTTTAAGTCTTGAAGCTTTGATCATAATCCCTCGATCACAGTCTTCCATAGCCTTCAGAGGATCCCTGTTCTCTTGCTAATAGGTGCAGAGAGAATTATTTCATTAACTGTGGTTGTGGGAACCCTGATCAATATTTATAGTAAATACTGTTATAACCCTTAATTCTTTTCCATAATTAGAATTAAGGTTATCAATCTCAAACCAGTGATGAACCAAATGAATCGATTTTTACCATGTCAATCAAACTTCCACTAATCGACTAGTTTGATAATTAATGAAGCCCATAAATCTAGCACACGTTTGTCTTCAATGTAAGATCCTTTAATAAATAATTATTAAATATTTTTTGGTGAAGTTTTATGTCTTTAGATTTGTTAGTTACATCAGCAACTATGATCGAATTTTAATCGTAGAGAATTATATGCTCATCATAACACTAATTAAGTCTCAACTTCGCATATTACACTAAAACTTGACATATTAGTCAGTATCTTTGGAAAATTCAGTCTAGGCTGAAACTTTTATCATGTGACTAATATAAACATCAAAATTAGGAATTTAAATCTAAACTAATATGCCAATCTAGAAACCCTACATCCATTTTGAGGGCTTTCTAGGGTCCTATAAGAATGCAGGTATTGGTTTATGGAAAAGGCTATGCCAGAGCTTTGACAGAGGTTTCACCAATACCATATCTATATCTGATCCTTTCAGAATAGTATGTTATTTTTTTTAAACCACCCACACAATAGCCATGTGTCAACATAGGCCAACTTCGGATTGGTTGATGATTTGTTACAATTAAACAAGTCTAAATAATACTATGATACCACTCCCATTCTGTTTTCAAATCATTGCATCCAAAAAAAAAAAAAAAAAAGCCCTTAGTTGCTAGGATTAAATTATAAAGATTCTTACAAAGGTCGATGGTTTTTTATTGCTCATATATTATCCACACAATAATAGTATAAGTATAAAAAATCATACTCTTTGGATGTATCATGGAGCGTACCAGCGAAGTTTGGGGGAGGTTGCAACACAAGAACCCGCACCAAAAAATTGAGAATATAATCACATTTAAAGTCGTTACCCTTCTTCAAAAATCCAAAGGTTTTTTGGTTGAAACTACTTACCCGAGTGCCATAATTGAAATGTTCGCAACTTGCAATGGAAGGTATTGATTTATTTCAGTCAACCGCACCTCCATTGAGAGCTTTCAATTTAATCTTTTAGTTGGCTTACTATGACCTCAAAAATGAAACAAAGAATTAAAGTTTTTGGTTTCCTCCAACATCCCAGTTAGCAAGGATTCAAAAAAAGAAATTTTGATGTTTAAAGTAAAAATAAAAAGGGTTAATTACCCTAACTCTTCAGGATCTTGACAAGAGATAGATACTGTAAAGGCCTACAATTAACTTTCTTCAATATATAGGCATAACTTGTTATATAGGCATAACTTATGGGAGTATCATGCAAAAGGTGATTATAGAAGAAAAAACATAAATTTTGTGAATAGCACAACATAGTTAATAAATTATTTACCTACAGATCAAATTTGTGAATAATGGATGTATCGAATATAATGGGATTTTTTTTAAATACTTTGTAATAAAGGTTGTTTTGACAATATGTTGAAACCAATTCCTTTTAATGTATTTTCATTGGGTCATCATGGAAACCTCAATATATAAGGATAGTTTACATATTTCATTTAGAGAATGATACAAATATGAGGATAAAAAGACCTTGGTACAACATGTTAACACCCTTCACTTTTTTGCTCCAAGAAAAATGAAAATAGTTTCACTCAGCCATTAACCATTAATATGAACCCCACATTACATTCATCATGCATTAGACATGTATATTCCATCCCAACACCGTTAGATTTTTTCTCTCTTGAATGAGAGCGTAATCCAGTGGTGTTGAGCATGTTGGGGGGGAATTCGATTGGAGAGTATCTGAACCCACACAAGGTGTCAGTATTGGACTGCGAGACTAGTCAAGCCGAAGGTCTGAATATTCGTTGTTAGCAAAAAAAAAAAAAAAACCCCTCACATAAAAGATACTCAAGATTCATTTATTATTCTATTCTTTTTTTGCTTTTGGTAGAAATATCATATTCCATTCAGTTCATGTTTTACCGAGGAGTGAGGGCCTTTTTCAATTCTTGAACAATAGAACTCAGTCTTTTGGGTTGAGGTGGAGGTTGGAATCAGGTTTGAATGAGGTGATTGATTTGAACAGCCATGGATGAAAACTCTATGTGAAGGGGGCGAATAAATTCTTAAAAATAAGTCCAAAATAAAGGATTCAACAAATATGGTAAAAAGTAAGAAAAAAAATTCTGATGATAACCTAATTATCAAAAGGCTGTACAAATTTTGTTGCAAAGGATACTCTACATTAAAAAATTTCATCTAAATTTTTTATAATATTTAATGTATAATTTTAATACTTTTATATTAAAACAAATAGAGAATCTCATGTTACAGATATTTTTTTTTCTCTCTTTTCTATCATTTTACATGAAAACAAATGAAGTCAAACAAAAAAAAATTATATTGATACTGGCCAGATATTATTGGCGTGGACAACCTTAATTTTATGGGTCTTAAACATTCTTATTGTGGAAAGTTAATGAGAATTCAAGTAATTAAGAACTCTTGACCCAGAGATTGTGGTTTTTAAAGTATAGTACATATGCATACAGTAAACCAAAATCAAATTGATAGTGGATCGATAAGGTAATCATGTACCGCCAAGGCCTGGTAAGTGTGGGCAATAGCTACTATAGGGGCTTAATATATTGTTTCATCTTGAAAATTGATTCAAACTACATGGATTGCACCATAAGGGGTAAGACTTAGCCCCACCGATTCTCCTAACAAATTTGAAGTTTATTGTTACAACATACTGTGTTCATGACTATGATGAATGTCCTAGTTCAAAAGTGGGTTCATGTTACGCAACCATAAGGAGATAAGTTTTCTCTCATTATTTAAATTTTGTTTAGGGGTGTCAATTTTGGGAACGAATCGATAGCTTGGACCAAGCACGCCCCAATTATTCCAAAACCTGTTCAGACTGAACTGATAGTGGACATGTTTCGGGTTAGCTTGTTATAATATATCTCGGTCCCGGTCTAGTCTAGGCTAATCCAAAACCAAACCATTAAGGTAGACCGGCCAAGCCAAAACCAAATTTCATCCTAGCCCAAATTAAGCTGAATGTTGGGATTTTAACATACGGTGATCAATCCGATTAGCACCAAAGTAGGATGACATCCCTTACCGAACCAGTAAATGGACACAAAACCGAACCGGCCAGAAGTCAGCCTGATATTGAACCGATACCGGCCATAATGTATTTTATAGTGAAATTATACTATTTAATGTATTTTTTTTATTTTACATTAAAACTAAGAGAGCTAGAATCCTATTCTACAACTTAAGGGTGCAACATATGCACCAAAACCGTTTATTGAAACCAAACCGAACTATTTACATCGAACCGAAAGGCCAGTTAGTAATCGATAATATGATACCGTTTACCCAACCAGTTTGGTTCGGTTTGGTTTGAAACAGTTTAAACCGATGGGTTACATCGGCTATACATTGATTCAATTGAATAGAATGTGAACCATTTAATTCCTTAAAAGCTAAACTAGTAAACTCTAATTTCATTAATCATTCATTCTCTATCAATAATTTAATATTTTACTTCCCAAAGACCCCAACCCCAATGGCCTAACCTTAATTAATATGTTATTTCCTTTAGACCTAACCCTAATTCCCAAAAACCTTAACCATAAAATTAAAACAGAATAACATAATGTGCATTAGTGATTAGGCATAGCAACAGTCTCACACTCTCGAATCTCTACTCTCTCTTTCCCGTTTGAAAATTTTCATTGTTTTTTTTTATAAAAAATCGATTAATAACTAATGCATTACACCGTTTTTAAACCGCAAGCAAAATCGATTAAAGAAAAATCGTTTAAAAATCAGTAAATCGAAATCGATTACTAATCGATTCTAGTTTCAATTTTGAGACCGTTTAGTTAATCGATTCGATTTTGGTTTTACAGTCTTTTACACTGCACCGTATCGGACTGGATCGTTAAACAGATTATAAACCGTTTAACACCTTTACATGAATTAAACATGATTTCCTTCAAATTAATAATTTATAATAAGGTAAATTACACCAAAGGTATCTGATGTTTTGAGAAATTATACCAAAGGTACCTCACGTTTTAAAAATCATACCAGAGCTACCTGACATTTTGAGAAATTATACTAGAGGTACCTGACGTTTCAAAAATATTATACTTGGAGCACCTTTTATTTTTATACTTTCAAATTTATCCCTGTTTGGCATAACTTTCTTGGTCCTCTTTAATTCACTCTCTCACCATCCCATTGTCGCAATGACTCCCTATTGGATCCCCATGTGCTCATCACTGTCTCAATTGTCCACCCCTCTCTTGCCCCTGTCTTCTCCTGTGACTCTTCTTCACCGGTGATTGTTCATCACCAAGTCACAAATCTCGACTATGGTACATACCTCAGGTAAAAACTTCACACCCCAACTAGCTGTTTTTCGATGGGTGTACTAACGATCAAGCACCAAATAAGGGTAATTCAATAAAAAAACAATCAGTCCCTGAAAATTTGAGGTAGATCTAATGGTTAATTTAGAAGATGCCAATATTAAATAGGGTTAATGTTGAAAATATGAGAAGAAGTACCTCTGGTATGATTTTTGAAACGTGAGGTACTTCTGGTATAATTTCTTAGAACATCGAGTACCTCTGGTGTAAATTACCCTTTATAATAATATCATTTTTAATTTTTTTATTGAGCTATTTCAACATTCTCATTTTAGCTAACATCAAACATCTCAACCTTATGCAACATCACCAATGATAATCATTATTTGCCATTAGAATGAATTTTTTTTTTTGGTTTTATTTTATTATTAGGTAGGCCCCAAGGGAAAGGAACTCATATCCTCTTCAGTGTTTATCTTTACCAACATAACTACTCCATTTTTTTTTTAAAGAGTATCAAAAAATATGTTTTTGATTAACACTTATCCAGAGTATTCTCGTTCTTAAATAATATATTTTTCCTTCTTCTCAACTTATTTATGCAATATTATGCTATACAAATTATTGCACATATTTTTTTCTCTCCTCTACTCTAGTGAGGGGTGTAATTCAACGTGGTGTAAGTCCACATTTAGATGGCTCAAACTTTACGCTTTGTTTGATTGCAAGGGAGACAAAAAGGAAGAAAAGTAAAAATTTTCAAACCTTTAAAAAAAAATTTATGTGGACCTAAACTGTACAAATCATTAACCACAATACATTATCTTGTGTTCCAAAAAATTGCACCAACTACTCTAAACCATAGTTATTTAAGTCGGATTTAGAAATTATTCGAAAGGAGAATAATTTGGAATGAATCATTTCGATAATTTAAGAATTTGGTCAAAGATGCGGTAAAAAAAAGTGAACTTAAAATAAAATTTGAATTCGGTTCGATCGGGCAATTATTCTTTTGTCTACAAAAATTAGGGCAAAAAATTTGGATGTTAATTTTTAATATTTGGTGCTCCTATCAATCAATTATTATACCTGCATAATATATAAGTGACATTAGAATAATATTTAACTTAAATATAATGCATAATAGATGGATATGTGTGTATAACGGTGGATTTATTAGATTTCATTACAGTATATATTGTAGATCATTAAATTTTATTATGATTACAATACCAATCTAGTAGAGCTGATGTTCATAAATGAAATAATTTCATAAATTCATCCAATTATCCTCATGAAATCTATCTATTATTCATGTTTATTAATTACTTCCTCATGGTTATTATAATATTTATTTTTAGACTCATATTTAATCCAAATTAGAAAAGCACACGAAAGTAATGACTTGCTTTGTATTATGGTATGATTTTCATACTCATATTTAATTCCACATTATCGAATGAAATTAATGATTTGCATTGTATTATGATTTGATTTTTATACTCATATATAATCTCTTATTGGAAAAAAAAAATGAAATTAATGATCTGTTTTATATTATGACATGATTTTTAAACTTATAATTAGTCATATATTTGAAAAAGATGTAAATAGTAATGGCATTAATTTTTTTTTTTTTTTGAAAACTTTGTTTGATAATAGTAGTTAAAGCATTAAGTCATTCATTATGATATTAATAGTTTTTTTTTAAGTATAAGAATTATTCGGAATAATTCGGATTTGAAAGAATTATTCATGATATTTATTTCTATGCAAAAAATGTGTGAATTTTAAAGAATCATTAAATATAATTCAAATTCGGGAGAATTATTCGTATTATTCGGTTCGAAAGAATAATTCGTGAATAATTCAGAGAATTAAATAACTATGCTCTAAACAGGCGACGTTTGGAAGAAAAAAAAAAGTGACTTAACCAATTTACTCTTTCTCATCTTAATACTTGAACTAACTGTCTAGCATCCTTTGGCATAGAACCGTCTATATCACCCTCTTCCTCTCAAAGTCTTTTTGTATGTTCCTCTTGAGACTCGAGGCTTGAGAGGTAGGACTTAAGAGTGATGATCACCTGAGCTTAACCAATTTAACCCTACTAAATACTACAAATCTTAATACATGGTCTTGGTTGTCCATAAACCAGACCCTTCTCCTTCTAAATCCCTCCACCAAACAACCGATAAGAAGAAGAAGAAGAAAAAGAAAAAGCCAAACATGGCATCCAACACCACTATCCATCCCTATCATAACCTTTCAAACTAACAATATTTGTAACTTAGTATAAAACAAAGTTGATAAAATTGATGAAAAATCATAGTTTCAATCGTTTCACCTAATTTCCAAAACCAAAATGGACCAACATATTGATCATCCAAAGGAAATAAGGCAAGTCTATCAATTGAATTAATTTCAACAAGTTTGACTCCATTGACCGTCTGGATAAAGTTTATTCTAAAAAAACACAAGTTGATCAAGATATTTTTTTATTTTTTTTACTTTGATCAAATAATGTCTAATCAGAGTATGAATATGAGTTTGGATGATCTACATGTACATGTACTCTCCATGGGATATCATCATTGTCAATGTGGTGTGATACTGTAAGGACAAAATTTGTAATGGTTGAAATATAATGAAAAAAAATGAAAATGGAGTTGCCACCTAGATAAGATCTAAAACCTATATATATAATTTCTTAAATGAGAAATAATTAGACTCACGTAATGGATTAAGGCTTATGGTCAAACTAGAGAAACAATAGGTAAGTGTCATGTTACAATTTAGGAAGGTGTTAGGCACCTAAATCACCTAATCCGAAGATTAGTCTCCATATACTATCATTTTCTATTTTAATTTAAATTACAGACAATGGCTAAATAAATTTCAATAGGTACCAGACCTAGGTTCTAGATATATTTCAATCTAGGTGCAAGTCATTCAATTGTGAATATAATAGAAAGAAGAGTTAAAATGTAATATATGTAAGGAATAAAATGATTAGATGACGGATCAATCAACCAATTTTGAGTAACAAGTGCACAACTCTCAACACATTGACAGATAAAATCATTTTCAGCTATTGAAGCGTAGTCCAAAGTTTTAATGCAATGACTTAAAATTAATTCTAAATCGACATTCAAAATGATATGAAAAATAAAAAACAAATTAAAGTAAATTAGTTTAGGACTGAACTTGAATGATAAACACTCAAGCTACCTACGTATCTCAGGATAAGTCCAAGAATCAAGTCCAACATAGTTCAACCACTTGGGTTGGTAAAATGATAGATTCTTATATCCACTAGTCAAACTAATAAGTATCTAGGTTTAGGATATTAAATAGATTCCTATAGTCACTAGTTAAACTGGTAAACCATCTATGTAAAACAATCGAATAAACTTCTATAGTCACTAGTTAAGCTGGTAGACAGTCTATGTAAAGCAATTGAATAAACTTCTACAACCACTAGTCAAGCTGATAGACCGTCTATGTACAAATAAGAATTGAAAGAGACTTACATGCGATGATAGAATGCATGCCTATGATTGAAAGGGACTTCTATACGATGATGAAATGCTTGCCCAAGGTTCCATGTGAAGAAGGAGAATTGAAATTGAAATTGAAATTGAATTTGAAATTTAAATTGAGATTGAAATTGAAATTGAATTGGAGTTCAAATTAAAATTGAAACTGAAATTGAATTAGAATTGAAATTAAAATTGAAATTGAAATTCAATTAGAATTGAAATTGAAATTGAAATTGAATTGAATTTGATTTTGAAATTGATTTTGAAAATATGTTTGATGACTAAAAAGAAATAAATTTGAAAACACAATTAGAAGCAAATTGTGCAAAATGCAAAACACATTATGATGTAAATTGGGTATTATTGCAACCCTCATTGCAATTGGACTGAGCTTGGGTGATGGATACCCAGACAGCCTACGTATCTCGGATTAATTGATGTATGAGAATCAAGCCCATACGTAGTTCAGAATGAATTACGCATAAAGAAATATGAAAATGATCTCTATTTGTCAATATATGTGAGTGTGCTCTCGACATTAGAAGATAGGCATTTGAGCCTCACTTTATTTTACATACACTCACATATCCACATTCATTTGCGCATCACAAGAGAGTAAGTCAGTATTGCGCAGAAATAATTACAAAAATTGTACAAATTCCTACGGAATACATAAGTAGGGATTGAGAATCAAACTATTAATACACTTTCCTTCGCATTTATGGAATACATTGAAGGGGTAGGGAATGTCCTAGTCTATCCCGCCCATCACTACACTAGGGATGGTAAGTGTCGCATGCATATCGTATTACCCACCGGCATCGAATAATCATGAGTGCACGATGGTCGAACCCATGTACAATATAATATAAATACATAGAGTTGGGGTGTTACCTGCCTGTGGATAGAGGTGGATATCAAGGGAGAAAAAAATGATGTGTACTTTTAACATCGCATGAAATATTGAAGATGCTAACGTCTCAACTTTGATGAAGATCAGAACAAAATTAAATTCGTTATCAAGAAAGCTATAGGATCGAAATTTAAGCACTGTTACTCATTGAGCCTGGTCAAATTTCAGGAAATGTCCAACCAAATCGCATCAGACTGATCACTTCGAAGAAAGAAAATAGATCGTTGCCAAAGGAATATTAGATTGCCACAGAGAGGAAGTCAGATCCACCGTCAGAAAGAAACTAGCTTCGTCGGCGTTGATCTTCTCCCTCTTCTTCTTCTTTCCCTCTTCTTCTTGTAGAAACACTAAATTTCCATTTTCACTTCTCTCTCAACCTTCTTCTTGATTTCTTTCTGCTCTCATCTCTCTCTATCTCTCTCTTTCCTCGTCAAATGAACCGAGAATGAAAAAAAATCCCATGAGTATTTTTCCTTCATTCTTTTATATTCCCATTTTAAGGAAAGGACTACCGTGGCCCTTGTAACACCATGGTTGTTTTCGTGTGCTCTGGTCATGCATGTGTTCCTTTTCTAACTGGTATTTATAAGAATAGAGGAGACAATATATGTTTCATACAGTACGGCATGTCCATCTGTATGTATCCAGACATAATAGTGGGCACGTCCATCGGTATGTATCCAGACATAATAGTGGGCACGTCCATCTGTATGTATCCTAACACGAGATTGTGGGTTTTTTATTTTTATATTTTTTAATACAGTGCGGCATGTCCATCTCTACATATCTGGACACAATTTCTCTATAAAATGGGATAAGTCTGTACATGAATTCTCATTATCTTTCCATGCTAAAAGTGGGCATAATGAAAAAGATATGAGAATTCATGTAATTAAGATATCCCAAAATTAGAAATATATATATTGCTCCCCTTAACCGAAAAAAAAAAAAGACATATATTGTTCCTCACACTACAACTATATGTATCGGTGCATCCGGAGATAGAGGAATCAAAAAAATCTATAACTGATTTTCATTCTAAAAATAGTGGATCCTAATCAAATCTCACAACACTCATCCTAATTGTATGCTCTGTCAAGCCCACTAGGCAAATTCCAAGATCAACCAAATGGCAGTTAGCATTTGTAAGCTTACATGTCAAATGAGAAGATAATGAACCAACAGGCAAATTGCATTGTCTCCGACTCGAGTCCGGATCACTTGCACTTACTTGAATTTATTTTGAATGATATAATACACTGTTGAATTGATTAACTCCCCTAGGATACTTGTCGTCCAAAGAGCGTACTAGAAGAGTAAGTGCAAGTGATCCGGACTCCAACGCCACTCAATTTTCCATACTGATTTCAGACTACGGAATTTCTACCAATGGAACGACTATGGAATTTTAGAATAAAAATCATGTACAGACTTAACCCATTTTATAGAGAAATTGTGTCCAAAAACATACTTTTCCGATACTCTTTCAGAAGAAAAAGACAATGGAGTTTTAGGTTGGTAAAAACTAAAAGACTAACACCAAAGAGGTCATGAGACACCAAGCTTTGGTTGGTGTATAGCACAATATTACATAAACATGTTTTTGGTTGGCACTTATCCATGCTATTCTCGATCTTAAATAATATATATTTCCTTCTTCTCAACATATTTATGTAATATTGTGCTATAAAATTATTGCACATATCCAATGAGCGATGGAATTCAACTAGGGCTGCAACAGGGCCGGGTTGGGCTGGGTTTTCTAAAACCCTAACCCCAACCCTGACTATTGAAACTTAACCCTAACCCAGCCCAACCCTGCCAGGGTCAGAAAATGTATAACCCTAACCCTGACCCTGACAGGGTTGGGCCTAACCCTAACCTGCCCTGATTGACCCTGATAGGGCCGGGTTGGGCCAAGTCAACCCTAATTAACCCTGATTCAAGGTTAGATTGACCCTGATTGACCCTAAATATACAACAAATTATCAAATAACAATTACAACTTAAAACATCTGACAAATACAAGCAACCTATGATATTCTTTTAAGAACTTAACAGATACAAACCAAATCAGTTTAAGTGTTTAACAAGGAACAAATACAAATCATACATATATTTATAAATATATTCAAATATATACAGGGTCGGATTGGGCTAGGTTCAACCCAGGGGGTCAACCCTAACCCAGCCCTGTCAGGGTTCGGGCCAGGTTCAACCCTGCCAGGGTTCAGGGCTGGCCTGGGCGGGTTCGGATTGTCAGGGTAAAACTTGCACCCTTAAATTCAACGTGGTGCAAATCCACATCCAGGTGGCCAAAACTTTAGGCTTTGTTTGATTGCAAGGGAGACTAGCTAAAAGGAAGAAAAGTGAAAATTTTCACACCTTAAAAAAAAAAGAAAAAATTATGTGGACCTCGCCTGTACAAATCATTAAATACAATGTGATATTCTATGTTTCAAGAAATTGCACCAACTACTGTAAACAGGCGGTGTTTGAAAGAGGAAAAAAAAAATGACTTAACCAATTTATTCTTTCTCATCCTAATACTTGAACTAACTGTCTAGCATCCTTCGTCACAGGACTGTCTATATCACCTTCTTCCTCTCGGAGTTTCTGTTTCTGTTCCTCTTGAGACTCGAGGTTTGATAGGTTGGACTTAGCAGTGAGGATCGTCTCTTCTTGATTGGCTTCAACTGGTCCCTTATTCCGACCGAAACCCTAACCCCACCGATTCCTCTAATATTCCCTAGCAAGACATGTTCCGATCTGGTTTTATCCATAAACCAGGCCCTTATCCTTCCAAATCTCTCCATCAAACAACCTATAACAAGAAGTAGAAGAAGAAGAATAAAAAGCCCAACATGGCATCCACCACCACTCTTCATCTCTATCGTGACCTTTGGACTTGGAAATCAGGGTTTTTGTTTCTTTTGGTTCTTATTTAGGCCTTCAATTTGAGGTAGATTGCTCTTCATTATGCCAATAATTTTATGGAATCCAAGCTTGCCATTGCAATGGCTTATGTTAATTTTGTGTGAGCTCTTATTAGATTTTGTCATGACCTGCTTCAAGGTGGATGGAGTTAAGAATTCTTTCTAAATGGTGATAAGATGAACTTGGTTAAACTAGAGTCAAACTACCAATATTTGCAACTTATGCTCTGTTTGTTTCAACGTAAAATTTTACGTGTAATATTTTATATATAAAAAAAAAATTTCAAAATTTGTTTTCAGTTGGTAACCAAAGACAAAGTTCCTTTTCCATCCCTTGTAGAGATCGTTATATTTTATCCCTAGGAAATAAACATTGAAATTCTATTTTTACATACAAAATGTTATACGTAAAATTTTACAACGAAACAAACGGAGCATTTAGTATGAACCAAAGTTGATAAAATTGATGAAAAATCATAGTTTCAATCATTTCACCGAATTTCCAAGAACAAAATGGACCAACATATTGATCGTAAGAAATAACGTAAGGTCTAGCTTCTTCAAAAATCTCTATCAATTGAATTAGTTTCAACCAATATGACTCTCTATTGACCATTAGGATAAAGTTTACTCTAAAAAAACACATCTAGATCAAGATTTTTTTTATTTTACCTTTTACTTTGATCAAATAATACCTTTTTTTTTTTTTTTTTTTGATAAAGGTAGATGAAATAATACAAACTTCATAAATAAAAAACACTATCAATAAGTATAATTTCCACACAAGTTTGACTTTGTATTGGCCATAATAGGAATAAAGTTGTCAAAAAAATAAAAATAAAATAAACACATGCTTTATTAAGAGCACAAAATATTCAAAACTTAATCAAACTATTACTTTGATATAAACAATCATATTATTATTCTTTGTGGCCAAGATAAGATTTAGCAATCGTCCCGTTGCCCCCTTGAGGATAGAAACCACCAGGTACATGTTCATCACCACTTCCATAGACAATCCTCAATATTTCTTCAGGAGTCCTATCGTATGAAATAGAATACTCATTTCCAACAATTATATTGCCAGCAATTTTTCCTTCAGCACCCAAGTTAGGGGGAACAATAATGCCTTCATCTTTTATGCCTGCATGCCCCAGTTGGTTCCTTAGTTCTGAAATCTTATTGGTGAACTCTGCAACTGTTATTCCATATGGCTTTACTGTCAATTGGGCTTGTTGGTATAGCAAAGCTCTAATCACGGCATCTTGGGCTGATTCCACTCCAAGGAGCCCAGCAACAAGCTGCATCATCACAACATGACATTTGGATTAAAATGACAAAAGAAAAAAAAATTGAACTACATATACGAGTACATTCCATGAGACCCTATCACCGTTCATATAAAATGGATTTCATACTTGAGAAATGAATCCCTTGAGACGAGAATATTTCACCAACATGCACCGTATCTTTTTTGAGATTCCATCACCATCTATATCCAGTGGGTCTCACACCACATCGACAGTGATAGGATCCTATGGAAAGTACATATACACGTAGATGGTCCAAAATACTCAAATCCCACACCCAATGGACGATGAGTCCAAATCCTCTATCCACATAGTAACCACCCCACCCTCTTGAGAGGGGTTGATGAATGTGGATTCCACACACCAGAAGTGGGTCTTTTACACCTCCATTCACAGTTCCCAAAAGGGTGGGATGATTACCAGGTGGGGAGATAAACTTCCCTCGTCGAGGAAGATGGGTTCCGTGATTTTGTGAACTGAATTCCATTTTGAGGCCGGCTCACTTGAAACGTCTGTTTACCCGTCTGGGTATTCGATCATCGTCTATGGGTTGTGGGACCCACGCCAATATGAACAAAGATAGATAGGTGTCCGTAAGAAAGACGGTTTTTGTTATGAATGTGTACTGTTCTTCTTACCCTTTTAGAAGCTACTCCAGTGAGGCGAGGGTTAGCTCCTACGTATCCTGTGAGTCCAACGTAAGGAACAAGGTATGAGGCAATCAAGAAGTTGATTCCATTAGCATAAGGATCAAACGGTGGATTCAAGCTGTGGCCAAATGCCTTATCAATCACATTAGCAAAAGATTTCGCACTCAAGTCTAACAATGGCCTCTGGAATCCTGGAACTGTTCTCTTAATGGCCCTGCAATGTGTATATATAATATCAGATGTCATTTTTTTTAAAGGAAATTGAAGAGAAAAACGAATCAAAACAACAGATTGATGAGAAACCATGAATGAAGATGACGAACCTTAAATGTCCAACCTCCTGGTATGCAAACTGGGTGATAATATCACGGATCAAAGGGTCCAGATTCGCCTTCCTTGCGCCGATTGGTGGTGGGCCTCCCAGGGTTAAGTTAGGAGCTACCGAATCTAAACCATATCCCAAAGCTCCCCAGAGGAAGAACTCGGCTTCCAAGTACTCTAAATTTAGAGGAAACTCAAGAAGATCTACATCGGATTTAGGGATAGTGTCTTGCTGCTGTTCTGGTGAGCTCAGTGGAGAGGAGTTGGAAGAGATTGGGAGGAGAAGAGAGGTGATGATGAGGATGGAGAAGGTGAAGGAACTGGACGAAGCTGCCATGGTTGTTTTCGTGTGCTCTGGTCATGCATGTGTTCCTTTTCTAACTGGTATTTATAAGAATAGAGGAGACAATATATGTTTCATACAGTACGGCATGTCCATCTGTATGTATCCAGACATAATAGTGGGCACGTCCATCTGTATGTATCCTAACACGAGATTGTGGGTTTTTTATTTTTATATTTTTTAATACAGTGCGGCATGTCCATCTCTACGTATCTGGACACAATTTCTCTATAAAATGGGATAAGTCTGTACATGAATTCTCATTATCTTTCCATGCTAAAAGTGGGCATAATGAAAAAGATATGAGAATTCATGTAATTAAGATATCCCAAAATTAGAAATATATATATATTGCTCCCCTTAACAAAAAAAAAAGAAAAAAAAAGACATATATTGTTCCTCACACTACAAATATATGTATCGGTGCATCCGGAGATAGAGGAATCAAAAAATCTATAACTGATTTTCATTCTAAAAGTAGTGGATCCTAATCAAATCTCACAGCACTCATCCTAATTGTATGCTCTGTCATGCCCACTAGGCAAATTCCAAGATCAACCAAATGGCAGTTAGCATTTGTAAGCTTACATGTCAAATGAGAAGATAATGAACCAACAGGCAAATTGCATTGTCTCCGACTCGAGTCCGGATCACTTGCACTTACTTGAATTTATTTTGAATGATATAATACACTGTTGAATTGATTAACTCCCTAGGATACTTGTCGTCCAAAGAGCGTACTAGAAGAGTAAGTGCAAGTGATCCGGACTCCAACGCCACTCAATTTTCCATACTGATTTCGCACTATGGAATTTCTACCAATGGAACGACTATGGAATTTTAGAATAAAAATCATGTACAGACTTTACCCATTTTAAAGAGAAATTGTGTCCAAAAACATACTTTTTCGATACTCTTTCAGAAGAAAAAGACAATGGAGTTTTAGGTTGGTAAAAACTAAAAGACTAACACCAAAGAGGTCATGAGACACCAAGCTTTGGTTGGTGTATAGCACAATATTACATAAACATGTTTTTGGTTGGCACTTATCCATGCTATTCTCGATCTTAAATAATATATATTTCCTTCTTCTCAACATATTTATGTAATATTGTGCTATACAAATTATTGCACATATCCAATGAGCGATGCAATTCAACTAGGGCTGCAACAGGGCCGGGTTGGGCTGGGTTTTCTAAAACCCTAACCCCAACCCTGACTATTGAAACTTAACCCTAACCCAGCCCAACCCTGCCAGGGTCAGAAAATGTATAACCCTAACCCTGACCCTGACAGGGTTGGGCCTAACCCTAACCTGCCCTGATTGACCCTGATAGGGCCGGGTTGGGCCAAGTCAACCCTAATTAACCCTGATTCAAGGTTAGATTGACCCTGATTGACCCTAAATATACAACAAAATATCAAATAACAATTACAACTTAAAACATATGACAAATACAAGCAACCTATGATATTCTTTTAAGAACTTAACAGATACAAACCAAATCAGTTTAAGTGTTTAACAAGGAACAAATACAAATCATACATATATTTATAAATATATTCAAATATATACAGGGTCGGATTGGGCTAGGTTCAACCCAGGGGGTCAACCCTAACCCAGCCCTGTCAGGGTTCGGGCCAGGTTCAACCCTGCCAGGGTTCAGGGCTGGCCTGGGCGGGTTCGGATTGTCAGGGTAAAACTTGCACCCTTAAATTCAACGTGGTGCAAATCCACATCCAGGTGGCCAAAACTTTAGGCTTTGTTTGATTGCAAGGGAGACTAGCTAAAAGGAAGAAAAGTGAAAATTTTCACACCTTAAAAAAACAAAGAAAAAATTATGTGGACCTCGCCTAAACAAATCATTAAATACAATGTGATATTCTATGTTTCAAGAAATTGCACCAACTACTGTAAACAGGGGTGTTTGGAAGAGGAAAAAAAAATGACTTAACCAATTTATTCTTTCTCATCCTAATACTTGAACTAACTGTCTAGCATCCTTCGTCACAGGACTGTCTATATCACCTTCTTCCTCTCGGAGTTTCTGTTTCTGTTCCTCTTGAGACTCGAGGTTTGATAGGTTGGACTTAGCAGTGAGGATCGTCTCTTCTTGATTGGCTTCAACTGGTCCCTTATTCCGACCGAAACCCTAACCCCACCGATTCCTCTAATATTCCCTAGCAAGACATGTTCCGATCTGGTTTTATCCATAAACCAGGCCCTTATCCTTCCAAATCTCTCCATCAAACAACCTATAACAAGAAGTAGAAGAAGAAGAATAAAAAAGCCCAACATGGCATCCACCACCACTCTTCATCTCTATCGTGACCTTTGGACTTGGAAATCAGGGTTTTTGTTTCTTTTGGTTCTTATTTAGGCCTTCAATTTGAGGTAGATTGCTCTTCATTATGCCAATAATTTTATGGAATCCAAGCTTGCCATTGCAATGGCTTATGTTAATTTTGTGTGAGCTCTTATTAGATTTTGTCATGACCTGCTTCAAGGTGGATGGAGTTAAGAATTCTTTATAAATGGTGATAAGATGAACTTGGTTAAACTAGAGTCAAACTACCAATATTTGCAACTTATGCTCTGTTTGTTTCAACGTAAAATTTTACGTGTAATATTTTATATATAAAAAAAAAATTTCAAAATTTGTTTTCAGTTGGTAACCAAAGACAAAGTTCCTTTTCCATCCCTTGTAGAGATCGTTATATTTTATCCCTAGGAAATAAACATTGAAATTCTATTTTTACATACAAAATGTTATACGTAAAATTTTACAAACGAAACAAACGGAGCATTTAGTATGAACCAAAGTTGATAAAATTGATGAAAAATCATAGTTTCAATCATTTCACCGAATTTCCAAGAACAAAATGGACCAACATATTGATCGTAAGAAATAACGTAAGGTCTAGCTTCTTCAAAAATCTCTATCAATTGAATTAGTTTCAACCAATATGACTCTCTATTGACCATTAGGATAAAGTTTACTCTAAAAAAACACATCTAGATCAAGATTTTTTTTATTTTACCTTTTACTTTGATCAAATAATACCTTTTTTTTTTTTTTTTTTTTTGATAAAGGTAGATGAAATAATACAAACTTCATAAATAAAAAACACTATCAATAAGTATAATTTCCACACAAGTTTGACTTTGTATTGGCCATAATAGGAATAAAGTTGTCAAAAAAATAAAAATAAAATAAACACATGCTTTATTAAGAGCACAAAATATTCAAAACTTAATCAAACTATTACTTTGATATAAACAATCATATTATTATTCTTTGTGGCCAAGATAAGATTTAGCAATCGTCCCGTTGCCCCCTTGAGGATAGAAACCACCAGGTACATGTTCATCACCACTTCCATAGACAATCCTCAATATTTCTTCAGGAGTCCTATCGTATGAAATAGAATACTCATTTCCAACAATTATATTGCCAGCAATTTTTCCTTCAGCACCCAAGTTAGGGGGAACAATAATGCCTTCATCTTTTATGCCTGCATGCCCCAGTTGGTTCCTTAGTTCTGAAATCTTATTGGTGAACTCTGCAACTGTTATTCCATATGGCTTTTACTGTCAATTGGGCTTGTTGGTATAGTAAAGCTCTAATCACGGCATCTTGGGCTGATTCCACTCCAAGGAGCCCAGCAACAAGCTGCATCATCACAACATGACATTTGGATTAAAATGACAAAAGAAAAAAAAATTGAACTACATATACGAGTACATTCCATGAGACCCTATCACCGTTCATATAAAATGGATTTCATACTTGAGAAATGAATCCCTTGAGACGAGAATATTTCACCAACATGCACCGTATCTTTTTTGAGATTCCATCACCATCTATATCCAGTGGGTCTCACACCACATCGACAGTGATAGGATCCTATGGAAAGTACATATACACGTAGATGGTCCAAAATACTCAAATCCCACACCCAATGGACGATGAGTCCAAATCCTCTATCCACATAGTAACCACCCCACCCTCTTGAGAGGGGTTGATGAATGTGGATTCCACACACCAGAAGTGGGTCTTTTACACCTCCATTCACAGTTCCCAAAAAGGGTGGGATGATTACCAGTGGGGAGATAAACTTCCCTCGTCGAGGAAGATGGGTTCCGTGATTTTGTGAACTGAATTCCATTTTGAGGCCGGCTCACTTGAAACGCCTGTTTACCCGTGCGGGTATTCGATCATCGTCTATGGGTTGTGGGACCCACGCCAATATGAACAAAGATAGATAGGTGTCCGTAAGAAAGACGGTTTTTGTTATGAATGTGTACTGTTCTTCTTACCCTTTTAGAAGCTACTCCAAAGGAGGCGAGGGTTAGCTCCTACGTATCCCGTGAGTCCAACGTAAGGAACAAGGTATGAGGCAATCAAGAAGTTGATTCCATTAGCATAAGGATCAAACGGTGGATTCAAGCTGTGGCCAAATGCCTTATCAATCACATTAGCAAAAGATTTCGCACTCAAGTCTAACAATGGCCTCTGGAATCCTGGAACTGTTCTCTTAATGGCCCCGCAATGTGTATATATAATATCGGATGTCATTTTTTTTAAAAAGGAAATTGAAGAGAAAAACGAATCAAAACAACAGATTGATGAGAAACCATGAATGAAGATGACGAACCTTAAATGTCCAACCTCCTGGTATGCAAACTGGGTGATAATATCACGGATCAAAGGGTCCAGATTCGCCTTCCTTGCGCCGATTGGTGGTGGGCCTCCCAGGGTTAAGTTAGGAGCTACCGAATCTAAACCATATCCCAAAGCTCCCCGGAGGGAAGAACTCGGCTTCCAAGTACTCTAAATTTAGAGGAAACTCAAGAAGATCTACATCGGATTTAGGGATAGTGTCTTGTCGCTGTTCCGGTGAGCTCGGTGGAGAGGAGTTGGAAGAGATTGGGAGGAGAAGAGAGGTGATGATGAGGATGGAGAAGGTGAAGGAACTGGACGAAGCTGCCATGGTTGTTTTCGTGTGCTCTGGTCATGCATGTGTTCCTTTTCTAACCGGTATTTATAAGAATAGAGGAGACAATATATGTTTCATACAAGACGGCATGTCCATCTGTATGTATCCAGACATAATAGTGGGCACGTCCATCTGTATGTATCCTAACACGAGATTGTGGGTTTTTTATTTTTATATTTTTTAATACAGTGCGGCATGTCCATCTCTACGTATCTGGACACAATTTCTCTATAAAATGGGATAAGTCTGTACATGAATTCTCATTATCTTTCCATGCTAAAAGTGGGCATAATGAAAAAGATATGAGAATTCATGTAATTAAGATATCCCAAAATTAGAAATATATATATATTGCTCCCCCTTAACAAAAAAAAGAAAAAAAAAAAGACATATATTGTTCCTCACACTACAAATATATGTATCGGTGCATCCGGAGATAGAGGAATCAAAAAATCTATAACTGATTTTCATTCTAAAAGTAGTGGATCCTAATCAAATCTCACAGCACTCATCCTAATTGTATGCTCTGTCATGCCCACTAGGCAAATTCCAAGATCAACCAAATGGCAGTTAGCATTTGTAAGCTTACATGTCAAATGAGAAGATAATGAACCAACAGGCAAATTGCATTGTCTCCGACTCGAGTCCGGATCACTTGCACTTACTTGAATTTATTTTGAATGATATAATACACTGTTGAATTGATTAACTCCCTAGGATACTTGTCGTCCAAAGAGCGTACTAGAAGAGTAAGTGCAAGTGATCCGGACTCCAACGCCACTCAATTTTCCATACTGATTTCGCACTATGGAATTTCTACCAATGGAACAACTATGGAATTTTAGAATAAAAATCATGTACAGACTTTACCCATTTTAAAGAGAAATTGTGTCCAAAAACATACTTTTTCGATACTCTTTCAGAAGAAAAAGACAATGGAGTTTTAGGTTGGTAAAAACTAAAAGACTAACACCAAAGAGGTCATGAGACACCAAGCTTTGGTTGGTGTATAGCACAATATTACATAAACATGTTTTTGGTTGGCACTTATCCATGCTATTCTCGATCTTAAATAATATATATTTCCTTCTTCTCAACATATTTATGTAATATTGTGCTATACAAATTATTGCACATATCCAATGAGCGATGCAATTCAACTAGGGCTGCAACAGGGCCGGGTTGGGCTGGGTTTTCTAAAACCCTAACCCCAACCCTGACTATTGAAACTTAACCCTAACCCAGCCCAACCCTGCCAGGGTCAGAAAATGTATAACCCTAACCCTGACCCTGACAGGGTTGGGCCTAACCCTAACCTGCCCTGATTGACCCTGATAGGGCCGGGTTGGGCCAAGTCAACCCTAATTAACCCTGATTCAAGGTTAGATTGACCCTGATTGACCCTAAATATACAACAAAATATCAAATAACAATTACAACTTAAAACATATGACAAATACAAGCAACCTATGATATTCTTTTAAGAACTTAACAGATACAAACCAAATCAGTTTAAGTGTTTAACAAGGAACAAATACAAATCATACATATATTTATAAATATATTCAAATATATACGGGGGTCGGATTGGGCTAGGTTCAACCCGGGGGTCAACCCTAACCCGGCCCGTCGGGGTTCGGGCCAGGTTCAACCCCGCCCGGGGTTCGGGCTGGCCTGGCGGGTTCGGATTGTCAGGGTAAAACTTGCACCCTTAAATTCAACGTGGTGCAAATCCACATCCAGGTGGCCAAAACTTTAGGCTTTGTTTGATTGCAAGGGAGACTAGCTAAAAGGAAGAAAAGTGAAAATTTTCACACCTTAAAAAAACAAAGAAAAAATTATGTGGACCTCGCCTAAACAAATCATTAAATACAATGTGATATTCTATGTTTCAAGAAATTGCACCAACTACTGTAAACAGGCGGTGTTTGAAAGAGGAAAAAAAAAATGACTTAACCAATTTATTCTTTCTCATCCTAATACTTGAACTAACTGTCTAGCATCCTTCGTCACAGACTTGTCTATATCACCTTCTTCCTCTCGGAGTTTTTGCTTCTGTTCCTCTTGAGACTCGAGGTTTGATAGGTTGGACTTAGCAGGTGAGGATCGTCTCTTCTTGATTGGCTTCAACTGGTCCCTTATTCCGACCGAAACCCTAACCCCACCGATTCCTCTAATATTCCCTAGCAAGACATGTTCCGATCTGGTTTTATCCATAAACCAGGCCCTTATCCTTCCAAATCTCTCCATCAAACAACCTATAACAAGAAGTAGAAGAAGAAGAATAAAAAGCCCAACATGGCATCCACCACCACTCTTCATCTCTATCGTGACCTTTGGACTTGGAAATCAGGGTTTTTGTTTCTTTTGGTTCTTATTTAGGCCTTCAATTTGAGGTAGATTGCTCTTCATTATGCCAATAATTTTATGGAATCCAAGCTTGCCATTGCAATGGCTTATGTTAATTTTGTGTGAGCTCTTATTAGATTTTGTCATGACCTGCTTCAAGGTGGATGGAGTTAAGAATTCTTTCTAAATGGTGATAAGATGAACTTGGTTAAACTAGAGTCAAACTACCAATATTTGCAACTTATGCTCTGTTTGTTTCAACGTAAAATTTTACGTGTAATATTTTATATATAAAAAAAAAATTTCAAAATTTGTTTTCAGTTGGTAACCAAAGACAAAGTTCCTTTTCCATCCCTTGTAGAGATCGTTATATTTTATCCCTAGGAAATAAACATTGAAATTCTATTTTTACATACAAAATGTTATACGTAAAATTTTACAACGAAACAAACGGAGCATTTAGTATGAACCAAAGTTGATAAAATTGATGAAAAATCATAGTTTCAATCATTTCACCGAATTTCCAAGAACAAAATGGACCAACATATTGATCGTAAGAAATAACGTAAGGTCTAGCTTCTTCAAAAATCTCTATCAATTGAATTAGTTTCAACCAATATGACTCTCTATTGACCATTAGGATAAAGTTTACTCTAAAAAAACACATCTAGATCAAGATTTTTTTTATTTTACCTTTTACTTTGATCAAATAATACCTTTTTTTTTTTTTTTTTTTTTGATAAAGGTAGATGAAATAATACAAACTTCATAAATAAAAAACACTATCAATAAGTATAATTTCCACACAAGTTTGACTTTGTATTGGCCATAATAGGAATAAAGTTGTCAAAAAAATAAAAATAAAATAAACACATGCTTTATTAAGAGCACAAAATATTCAAAACTTAATCAAACTATTACTTTGATATAAACAATCATATTATTATTCTTTGTGGCCAAGATAAGATTTAGCAATCGTCCCGGTTGCCCCCCTTGAGGATAGAAACCACCAGGTACATGTTCATCACCACTTCCATAGACAATCCTCAATATTTCTTCAGGAGTCCTATCGTATGAAATAGAATACTCATTTCCAACAATTATATTGCCAGCAATTTTTCCTTCAGCACCCAAGTTAGGGGGAACAATAATGCCTTCATCTTTTATGCCTGCATGCCCCAGTTGGTTCCTTAGTTCTGAAATCTTATTGGTGAACTCTGCAACTGTTATTCCATATGGCTTTACTGTCAATTGGGCTTGTTGGTATAGCAAAGCTCTAATCACGGCATCTTGGGCTGATTCCACTCCAAGGAGCCCAAAGAACAAGCTGCATCATCACAACATGACATTTGGATTAAAATGACAAAAGAAAAAAAAATTGAACTACATATACGAGTACTTTCCATGAGACCCTATCACCGTTCATATAAAATGGATTTCATACTTGAGAAATGAATCCCCTGAGACGAGAATATTTCACCAACATGTACCGTATCTTTTTTGAGATTCCATCACCATCTATATCCAGTGGCTCTCACACCACATCGACAGGGATAGGATCCTATGGAAAGTACATATACACGTAGATGGTCCAAAATACTCAAATCCCACACCCAATGGACGATGAGTCCAAATCCTCTATCCACATAGTAACCACCCCACCCTCTTGAGAGGGGTTGATGAATGTGGATTCCACACACCGAAGTGGGTCTTTTACACCTCCATTCACGCTTCCCAAAAGGGTGGGATGATTACCGTGTGGGAGAGATAAACTTCCCTCGTCGAGGAAGATGGGTTCCGTGATTTTGTGAACTGAATTCCATTTTGAGGCCGGCTCACTTGAAACGCCTGCTTACCCGTCCTGGGTATTCGATCATCGTCTATGGGTTGTGGGACCCACGCCAATATGAACAAAGATAGATAGGTGTCCGTAAGAAAGACGGTTTTTGTTATGAATGTGTACTGTTCTTCTTACCCTTTTAGAAGCTACTCCCGGTGAGGCGAGGGTTAGCTCCTACGTATCCCGTGAGTCCAACGTAAGGAACAAGGTATGAGGCAATCAAGAAGTTGATTCCATTAGCATAAGGATCAAACGGTGGATTCAAGCTGTGGCCAAATGCCTTATCAATCACATTAGCAAAAGATTTCGCACTCAAGTCTAACAATGGCCTCGGAATCCTCGGAACTGTTCTCTTAATGGCCCCGCAATGTGTATATATAATATCGGATGTCATTTTTTTTAAAGGAAATTGAAGAGAAAAACGAATCAAAACAACAGTTGATGAGAAACCATGAATGAAGATGACGAACCTTAAATGTCCAACCTCCTGGTATGCAAACTGGGTGATAATATCACGGATCAAAGGGTCCAGATTCGCCTTCCTTGCGCCGATTGGTGGTGGGCCTCCCAGGGTTAAGTTAGGAGCTACCGAATCTAAACCATATCCCAAAGCTCCCCGGAGGAAGAACTCGGCTTCCAAGTACTCTAAATTTAGAGGAAACTCAAGAAGATCTACATCGGATTTAGGGATAGTGTCTTGCTGCTGTTCCGGTGAGCTCAAGTGGAGAGGAGTTGGAAGAGATTGGGAGGAGAAGAGAGGTGATGATGAGGATGGAGAAGGTGAAGGAACCGGACGAAGCTGCCATGGTTGTTTTCGTGTGCTCTGGTCATGCATGTGTTCCTTTTCTAACTGGTATTTATAAGAATAGAGGAGACAATATATGTTTCATACAAGACGGCATGTCCATCCGTATGTATCCGGACATAATAGTGGGCACGTCCATCCGTATGTATCCTAACACGAGATTGTGGGTTTTTTATTTTTATATTTTTTTAATACGGGCGGCATGTCCATCTCTACGTATCTGGACACAATTTCTCTATAAAATGGGATAAGTCTGTACATGAATTCTCATTATCTTTCCATGCTAAAAGTGGGCATAATGAAAAAGATATGAGAATTCATGTAATTAAGATATCCCAAAATTAGAAATATATATATATTGCTCCCCTTAACAAAAAAAAAAAAAAAAAGACATATATTGTTCCTCACACTACAAATATATGTATCGGTGCATCCGGAGATAGAGGAATCAAAAAATCTATAACTGATTTTCATTCTAAAAGTAGTGGATCCTAATCAAATCTCACACGACCTCATCCTAATTGTATGCTCTGTCATGCCCACTAGGCAAATTCCAAGATCAACCAAATGGCGGTTAGCATTTGTAAGCTTACATGTCAAATGAGAAGATAATGAACCAACAGGCAAATTGCATTGTCTCCGACTCGAGTCCGGATCACTTGCACTTACTTGAATTTATTTTGAATGATATAATACACTTTGTTGAATTGATTAACTCCCTAGGATACTTGTCGTCCAAAGAGCGTACTAGAAGAGTAAGTGCAAGTGATCCGGACTCCAACGCCACTCAATTTTCCATACCGATTTCGCACTATGGAATTTCTACCAATGGAACGACTATGGAATTTTAGAATAAAAATCATGTACGGACTTTACCCATTTTAAAGAGAAATTGTGTCCAAAAACATACTTTTTCGATACTCTTTCGGAAGAAAAAGACAATGGAGTTTTAGGTTGGTAAAAACTAAAAGACTAACACCAAAGAGGTCATGAGACACCAAGCTTTGGTTGGTGTATAGCACAATATTACATAAACATGTTTTTGGTTGGCACTTATCCATGCTATTCTCGATCTTAAATAATATATATTTCCTTCTTCTCAACATATTTATGTAATATTGTGCTATACAAATTATTGCACATATCCAATGAGCGATGCAATTCAACTAGGGCTGCAACAGGGCCGGGTTGGGCTGGGTTTTCTAAAACCCTAACCCCAACCCCCGACTATTGAAACTTAACCCTAACCCAACCCAACCCCCGCCGAGGTCGGAAATGTATAACCCTAACCCCGACCCCGACAGGGTTGGGCCTAACCCTAACCTTGCCCGATTGACCCCCGATAGGGCCGGGTTGGGCCAAGTCAACCCTAATTAACCCCGATTCAAGGTTAGATTGACCCCGATTGACCCTAAATATACAACAAAATATCAAATAACAATTACAACTTAAAACATATGACAAATACAAGCAACCTATGATATTCTTTTAAGAACTTAACGGATACAAACCAAATCAGTTTAAGTGTTTAACAAGGAACAAATACAAATCATACATATATTTATAAATATATTCAAATATATACGGGTCGGATTGGGCTAGGTTCAACCCGGGGTCAACCCTAACCCAGCCACGTCCGGGGTTCGGGCCAGTTCAACCCTGCCGGGGTTCGGGGCTGGCCCGGGCGGGTTCGGATTGTCGAGGGTAAAACTTGCACCCTTAAATTCAACGTGGTGCAAATCCACATCCGGTGGCCAAAACTTTAGGCTTTGTTTGATTGCAAGGGAGACTAGCTAAAAGGAAGAAAAGTGAAAATTTTCACACCTTAAAAAAAAAAAGAAAAAATTATGTGGACCTCGCCTAAACAAATCATTAAATACAATGTGATACTCTATGTTTCAAGAAATTGCACCAACTACTCTGAACAAAGCGGTGTTTGAAAGAGGAAAAAAAAAATGACTTAACCAATTTATTCTTTCTCATCCTAATACTTGAACTAACTGTCTAGCATCCTTCGTCACGGGACTGTCTATATCACCTTCTTCCTCTCGGAGTTTCTGTTTCTGTTCCTCTTGAGACTCGAGGTTTGATAGGTTGGACTTAGCAATGGAGGATCGTCTCTTCTTGATTGGCTTCAACTGGTCCCTTATTCCGACCGAAACCCTAACCCCACCGATTCCTCTAATATTCCCTAGCAAGACATGTTCCGATCTGGTTTTATCCATAAACCAGGCCCTTATCCTTCCAAATCTCTCCATCAAACAACCTATAACAAGAAGTAGAAGAAGAAGAATAAAAAGCCCAACATAGCATCCACCACCACTCTACATCTCTATCGGACCTTTGGACTTGGAAATCAGGGTTTTTGTTTCTTTTGGTTCTTATTTAGGCCTTCAATTTGAGGTAGATTGCTCTTCATTATGCCAATAATTTTATGGAATCCAAGCTTGCCATTGCAATGGCTTATGTTAATTTTGTGTCAGCTCTTATTAGATTTTGTCATGACCTGCTTCAAGGTGGATGGAGTTAAGAATTCTTTCTAAATGGTGATAAGATGAACTTGGTTAAACTAGAGTCAAACTACCAATATTTGCAACTTATGCTCTGTTTGTTTCAACGTAAAATTTTACGTGTAATATTTTATATATAAAAAAAAATTTCAAAATTTGTTTTCATTTTATCCCTAGGAAATAAACATTGAAATTCTATTTTTACATACAAAATGTTATACGTAAAATTTTACAACGAAACAAACGGAGCATTTAGTATGAACCAAAGTTGATAAAATTGATGAAAAATCATAGTTTCAATCATTTCACCGAATTTCCAAGAACAAAATGGACCAACATATTGATCGTAAGAAATAACGTAAGGTCTAGCTTCTTCAAAAATCTCTATCAATTGAATTAGTTTCAACCAATATGACTCTCTATTGACCATTAGGATAAAGTTTACTCTAAAAAAACACATCTAGATCAAGATTTTTTTTATTTTACCTTTTACTTTGATCAAATAATACCTTTTTTTTTTTTTTTTTTTTGATAAAGGTAGATGAAATAATACAAACTTCATAAATAAAAAACACTATCAATAAGTATAATTTCCACACAAGTTTGACTTTGTATTGGCCATAATAGGAATAAAGTTGTCAAAAAAATAAAAATAAAATAAACACATGCTTTATTAAGAGCACAAAATATTCAAAACTTAATCAAACTATTACTTTGATATAAACAATCATATTATTATTCTTTGTGGCCAAGATAAGATTTAGCAATCGTCCCGTTGCCCCCTTGAGGATAGAAACCACCAGGTACATGTTCATCACCACTTCCATAGACAATCCTCAATATTTCTTCAGGAGTCCTATCGTATGAAATAGAATACTCATTTCCAACAATTATATTGCCGGCAATTTTCCTTCAGACCCAAGTTAGGGGGAACAATAATGCCTTCATCTTTTATGCCCGCATGCCCCGGTTGGTTCCTTAGTTCGAAATCTTATTGGTGAACTCTGCAACTGTTATTCCATATGGCTTTACTGTCAATTGAGCTTGTTGGTATAGCAAAGCTCTAATCACGGCATCTTGGGCTGATTCCACTCCAAGGAGCCCAGCAACAAGCTGCATCATCACAACATGACATTTGGATTAAAATGACAAAAGAAAAAAAAATTGAACTACATATACGAGTACATTCCATGAGACCCTATCACCGTTCATATAAAATGGATTTCATACTTGAGAAATGAATCCCTTGAGACGAGAATATTTCACCAACATGCACCGTATCTTTTTTGAGATTCCATCACCATCTATATCCAGTGGGTCTCACACCACATCGACAGTGATAGGATCCTATGGAAAGTACATATACACGTAGATGGTCCAAAATACTCAAATCCCACACCCAATGGACGATGAGTCCAAATCCTCTATCCACATAGTAACCACCCCACCCTCTTGAGAGGGGTTGATGAATGTGGATTCCACACACCGAAGTGGGTCTTTTACACCTCCATTCACAGTTCCCAAAAGGGTGGGATGATTACCAGTGGGGAGATAAACTTCCCTCGTCGAGGAAGATGGGTTCCGTGATTTTGTGAACTGAATTCCATTTTGAGGCCGGCTCACTTGAAACGTCCTGTTTACCCGTCCGGTATTCGATCATCGTCTATGGGTTGTGGGACCCACGCCAATATGAACAAAGATAGATAGGTGTCCGTAAGAAAGACGGTTTTTGTTATGAATGTGTACTGTTCTTCTTACCCTTTTAGAAGCTACTCCAGTGAGGCGAGGGTTAGCTCCTACGTATCCTGTGAGTCCAACGTAAGGAACAAGGTATGAGGCAATCAAGAAGTTGATTCCATTAGCATAAGGATCAAACGGTGGATTCAAGTCGTGGCCAAATGCCTTATCAATCACATTAGCAAAAGATTTCGCACTCAAGTCTAACAATGGCCTCTGGAATCCTGGAACTGTTCTCTTAATGGCCCTGCAATGTGTATATATAATATCAGATGTCATTTTTTTTAAAGGAAATTGAAGAGAAAAACGAATCAAAACAACAGTTGATGAGAAACCATGAATGAAGATGACGAACCTTAAATGTCCAACCTCCCGGTATGCAACCGGGTGATAATATCACGGATCAAAGGGTCCGGATTCGCCTTCCTTGCGCCGATTGGTGGTGGGCCTCCCGGGGTTAAGTTAGGAGCTACCGAATCTAAACCATATCCCAAAGCTCCCCGGAGGAAGAACTCGGCTTCCAAGTACTCTAAATTTAGAGGAAACTCAAGAAGATCTACATCGGATTTAGGGATAGTGTCTTGTTTGCTGTTACGGTGAGCTCGGTGGAGAGGAGTTGGAAGAGATTGGGAGGAGAAGAGAGGTGATGATGAGGATGGAGAAGGTGAAGGAACTGGACGAAGCTGCCATGGTTGTTTTCGTGTGCTCTCGGTCATGCATGTGTTCCTTTTCTAACTGGTATTTATAAGAATAGAGGAGACAATATATGTTTCATACAGTACGGCATGTCCATCTGTATGTATCCAGACATAATAGTGGGCACGTCCATCTGTATGTATCCTAACACGAGATTGTGGGTTTTTTATTTTTATATTTTTTAATACAGTGCGGCATGTCCATCTCTACGTATCTGGACACAATTTCTCTATAAAATGGGATAAGTCTGTACATGAATTCTCATTATCTTTCCATGCTAAAAGTGGGCATAATGAAAAAGATATGAGAATTCATGTAATTAAGATATCCCAAAATTAGAAATATATATATATTGCTCCCCTTAACAAAAAAAAAAGAAAAAAAAAGACATATATTGTTCCTCACACTACAAATATATGTATCGGTGCATCCGGAGATAGAGGAATCAAAAAATCTATAACTGATTTTCATTCTAAAAGTAGTGGATCCTAATCAAATCTCACAGCACTCATCCTAATTGTATGCTCTGTCATGCCCACTAGGCAAATTCCAAGATCAACCAAATGGCAGTTAGCATTTGTAAGCTTACATGTCAAATGAGAAGATAATGAACCAACAGGCAAATTGCATTGTCTCCGACTCGAGTCCGGATCACTTGCACTTACTTGAATTTATTTTGAATGATATAATACACTTGTTGAATTGATTAACTCCCTAGGATACTTGTCGTCCAAAGAGCGTACTAGAAGAGTAAGTGCAAGTGATCCGGACTCCAACGCCACTCAATTTTCCATACTGATTTCGCACTATGGAATTTCTACCAATGGAACGACTATGGAATTTTAGAATAAAAATCATGTACAGACTTTACCCATTTTAAAGAGAAATTGTGTCCAAAAACATACTTTTTCGATACTCTTTCAGAAGAAAAAGACAATGGAGTTTTAGGTTGGTAAAAACTAAAAGACTAACACCAAAGAGGTCATGAGACACCAAGCTTTGGTTGGTGTATAGCACAATATTACATAAACATGTTTTTGGTTGGCACTTATCCATGCTATTCTCGATCTTAAATAATATATATTTCCTTCTTCTCAACATATTTATGTAATATTGTGCTATAAAATTATTGCACATATCCAATGAGCGATGGAATTCAACTAGGGCTGCAACAGGGCCGGGTTGGGCTGGGTTTTCTAAAACCCTAACCCCAACCCTGACTATTGAAACTTAACCCTAACCCGGACCAACCCCCGCCGGGGGTCGAAAATGTATAACCCTAACCCCGACCCCGACGGGGGTTGGGCCTAACCCTAACCTGCCCCGATTGACCCCGATAGGGCCGGGTTGGGCCAAGTCAACCCTAATTAACCCTGATTCAAGGTTAGATTGACCCTGATTGACCCTAAATATACAACAAAATATCAAATAACAATTACAACTTAAAACATATGACAAATACAAGCAACCTATGATATTCTTTTAAGAACTTAACGGATACAAACCAAATCGGTTTAAGTGTTTAACAAGGAACAAATACAAATCATACATATATTTATAAATATATTCAAATATATACAGGGTCGGATTGGGCTAGGTTCAACCCAGGGGGTCAACCCTAACCCAGCCCTGTCAGGGTTCGGGCCGGGTTCAACCCTGCCAGGGTTCAGGGCTGGCCTGGGCGGGTTCGGATTGTCAGGGTAAAACTTGCACCCTTAAATTCAACGTGGTGCAAATCCACATCCAGGTGGCCAAAACTTTAGGCTTTGTTTGATTGCAAGGGAGACTAGCTAAAAGGAAGAAAAGTGAAAATTTTCACACCTTAAAAAAACAAAGAAAAAATTATGTGGACCTCGCCTAAACAAATCATTAAATACAATGTGATATTCTATGTTTCAAGAAATTGCACCAACTACTGTAAACAGGCGGTGTTTGGAAGAGGAAAAAAAAATGACTTAACCAATTTATTCTTTCTCATCCTAATACTTGAACTAACTGTCTAGCATCCTTCGTCACAGGACTGTCTATATCACCTTCTTCCTCTCGGAGTTTCTGTTTCTGTTCCCCTTGAGACTCGAGGTTTGATAGGTTGGACTTAGCAGTGAGGATCGTCTCTTCTTGATTGGCTTCAACTGGTCCCTTATTCCGACCGAAACCCTAACCCCACCGATTCCTCTAATATTCCCTAGCAAGACATGTTCCGATCTTGTTTTATCCATAAACCAGGCCCTTATCCTTCCAAATCTCTCCATCAAACAACCTATAACAAGAAGTAGAAGAAGAAGAATAAAAAGCCCAACATGGCATCCACCACCACTCTTCATCTCTATCGTGACCTTTGGACTTGGAAATCTGGGTTTTTGTTTCTTTTGGTTCTTATTTAGGCCTTCAATTTGAGGTAGATTGCTCTTCATTATACCAATAATTTTATGGAATCCAAACTTGCCATTGCAATGACTTATGTTAATTTTGTGTGAGCTCTTATTAGATTTTGTCATGACCTGCTTCAAGGTGGATGGAGTTAAGAATTCTTTCTAAATGGTGATAAGATGAACTTGGTAAAACTAGAGTCAAACTACCAATATTTGCAACTTATGCTCTGTTTGTTTCAACGTAAGATTTTACGTGTAATATTTTATATATAAAAAAAAATTTCAAAATTTGTTTTCAGTTGGTAAACCAAAGACAAAGTTCCTTTTCCATCCCTTGTAGAGATCGTTATATTTTATCCCTAGGAAATAAACATTGAAATTCTATTTTTACATACAAAATGTTATACGTAAAATTTTACATCGAAACAAACGAAGCATTTAGTATGAACCAAAGTTGATAAAATTGATGAAAAATCATAGTTTCAATCATTTCACCGAATTTCCAAGATCAAAATGGACCAACATATTGATCGTAAGAAATAACGTAAGGTCTAGCTTCTTCAAAAATCTCTATCAATTGAATTAGTTTCAACCAATTTGACTCTCTATTGACCATTAGGATAAAGTTTACTCTAAAAAAACACATCTAGATCAAGATTTTTTTTATTTTACCTTTTACTTTGATCAAATAATACCTTCTTTTTTTTTCTTTTTTTTTTGATAAAGGTAGATGAAATAATACAAACTTCATAAATAAAAAACACTATCAATAAGTATAATTTCCACACAAGTTTGACTTTGTATTGGCCATAATAGGAATAAAGTTGTCAAAAAAAATAAAAATAAAATAAACACATGCTTTATTAAGAGCACAAAATATTCAAAACTTGATCAAACTATTACTTTGATATAAACAATCATATTATTATTCTTTGTGGCCAAGATAAGATTTAGCAATCGTCCCGTTGCCCCCTTGAGGATAGAAACCACCAGGTACATGTTCATCACCATTTCCATAGACAATCCTCAATATTTCTTCAGGAATCCTATCGTATGAAATAGAATACTCATTTCCAACAATTATATTGCTAGCAATTTTTCCTTCAGCACCCAAGTTAGGGGGAACAATAATGCCTTCATCTTTTATGCCTGCATGCCCCAGTTGGTTCCTTAGTTCTGAAATCTTATTGGTGAACTCTGCAACTGTTATTCCATATGGCTGCACTGTCAATTGGGCTTGTTGGTATAGCAAAGCTCTAATCACGGCATCTTGGGCTGATTCCACTCCAAGGAGCCCAGCAACAAGCTGCATCATCACAACATGACATTTGGATTAAAATGACAAAAGAAAAAAAAATTGAACTACATATACGATTACTTTCCATGAGACCCTATCACCGTTCATATAAAATGGATTTCATACTTGAGAAATGAATCCCTTGAGACCTTGATGAAAAATCATAGTTTCAATCATTTCACCGAATTTCCAAGATCAAAATGGACCAACATATTGATCGTAAGAAATAACGTAAGGACTACTAGCTTCTTCAAAAATCTCTATCAATTGAATTAGTTTCAACCAATTTGACTCTCTATTGACCATTAGGATAAAGTTTACTCTGAAAAAACACATCTTGATCAAGTTTTTTTTATTTTACCTTTTACTTTGATCAAATAATACCTTCTTTTTTTCTTTTTCTTTTTTTTGGATAAAGGTAGATGAAATAATACAAACTTCATAAATAAAAAACACTATCAATAAGTATAATTTCCACACAAGTTTGACTTTGTATTGGCCATAATAGGAACAAGGTTGTCAAAAAATAAAAATAAAATAAACACGTGCTCTATTAAGAGCACAAAATATTCAAAACTTGATCAAACTATTACTTTGATCTAAACGATCATATTATTATTCTTTGTGGCCAAGATAAGACTTAGCAATCGTCCCATTGCCCCCTTGAGGATAGAAACCACCAGGTACATGTTCATCACCACTTCCATAGACAATCCTCAATATTTCTTCAGGAGTCCTATCGTATGAAACATAATACTCATTTCCAACAATTATATTGCCAGCAATTTTTCCTTCAGCACCCAAGTTAGGGGGAACAATAATGCCTTCATCTTTTATGCCTGCATGTCCCAGTTGGTTCCTTAGTTCTGAAATCTTATTAGTGAACTCGGCAACTGTTATTCCATATGGCTTCACAGTCAATTGGGCTTGTTGGTATAGCAAAGCTCTAATCACGGCATCTTGGGCTGATTCCACACCAAGGAGCCCGGCAACAAGCTGCATCATCACAACATGACAATTGGATTAAAATGACAAAAGAAAAAAAAAAATTGAACTACATATACGAGTACTTTCCATGAGACCCTATCATCATTCATATAAAATGGATTTCATACACGAGACGAGAATAGTTCACCAACATGTACTGTATCTTTTTTGAGATTCCATCACCATCTATATCCAATGGGTCAAACACCACATCGACGGTGATAGGATCCTATGGAAAGATGATCCAAAGTACTCAAATCCCACAAACAATGGATGATGATTCCAAATCCTAACCACCCTACCCTCTTGAGTGGGGTTGATGAATGTGGATTCCACACAGCAGAAGTGGATCTTCCACCTCCATTAACGGTTCCCAAAAGGGTGGGATGATTACCGGGTGGGGAGATAAACTTCCCTCGTCGAGGAAGATGGGTTCCTTGATTTTGTGAACTGAATCCCATTTTGAGGCCGCCACACTTGAAACATCTATTTACCCTTCTGGGTATTGGATCATCGTCTATGGGTTGTGGGACCCACCTCTGGAATGTGGGACCCACGCCAATATGAATAAAGATAGATTGGTGTCCGTAAGAAAAACAGTTTTTGTTATGAATGTGTTATGTTCTTCTTACCCTTTTAGAAGGAACTCCAATGAGGCGAGGGTTAGCTCCTACGTATCCTGTGAGTCCAACGTAAGGAACAAGATATGAGGCAATCAAGAAGTTGATTCCATTAGCATAAGGATCAAACGGTGGATTCAAGCTGTGGCCAAATGCCTTATCAATCACATTAGCAAAAGATTTCGCACTCAAGTCTAACAATGGCCTCTGGAATCCTGGAACTGTTCTCTTAATGGCCCTGCAATGTGTATATATAATATCATATGTCATTTCCTTAAAGGAAATTAAAGAGAAGAACGAATCAAAACATCAGATTGATGAGAAACCATGAATGAAGATGGCAAACCTTAAATGTCCAACCTCCTGGTATGCAAACTGGGTGATAATATCACGGACCAAAGGGTCCAGATTCGCCTTCCTTGCGCCGATTGGTGGTGGGCCTCCCAAGGTTAAGTTAGGAGCTACCGAATCTAAACCATATCCCAAAGCTCCCCAGAGGAAGAACTCGGCTTCCAAGTACTCTAAATTTAGAGGAAACTCAAGAAGATCTACATCAGATTTAGGGATAGTGTCTTCTTTGCTGTTCCGGTGAGCTCGGTGGAAGGAGTTGGAAGAGATTGGGAGGAGAAGGGAGGTGATGATAAGGATGGAGAAGGTGAAGGAACTGGACGAAGCTGCCATGGTTGTTTTCGTGTGCTCTGGTCATGCATGTGTTCCTTTTCTAACTGGTATTTATAAGAATAGAGGAGACAATATATGTTTCATACAGTACGGCATGTCCATCTGTATGTATCCAGACATAATAGTGGGTATGTCCATCTATATGTATCCTAACAGGAGATTGTGGGTTTATTTTTATTTTTTTTAATACAGTGCGGCATGTCCATCTGTATGTATATGGACACAATTTCTCTATAAAATGGGATAAGTATGTACATGAATTGTCATTATCTTTCCATGATAATAGTGGGCATAATGAGAAAGATATGAGAATTCATGTAATTAAGATATCCTAAAATTAGACATATATTTATTGTTCCCCTTAACCAAAAAAAAAAAAAAGACATATATTGTTCCTCACACAACAACTATATCGGTGCATCCGGAGATAGAGGAATCAAAAAATCTATAACTGATTTTCATTCTAAAATTAGTGGATCCTAATCAAATCTCACAGCACTCATCCTAATTGTATGCTCTCTAATTAGACAATATATATATGTCTAATTTTAAGATATCTTAAATACATGAATTCTCATATCTTTCTTATTATGCCCACTCTTAGCATGGAAAGATAATGACAATTCGTGTACAGACTTATCCCATTTTAAAGAGAAATTGTGTCCAGATACATATAGATGGACATGCCGCACTGTATTAAAAAATAAATAAATAAATAAAAAAACCCACAATCTCGTGTTAGGATACATACAGATGGACATGCCCACTATTATGTCTGGATACATACAAATGGACATGCCCACTATTATGTCTGGATACATACAAATGGACATGCCGTACTGTATGAAACATATATTGTCTCCTTTATTCTTATAAATACCAGTTAGAGAAGGAACACATGCAGGACCAGAGCACACGAAAACAACCATGGCAGCTTCGTCCAGTTCCTTCACCTTCTCCATCCTTATCATCACCTCTCTTCTCCTCCCAATCTCTTCCAACTCCTCTCCACTGAGCTCACCAGAACAGCAGCAAGACACTATCCCTAAATCCGATGTAGATCTTCTTGAGTTTCCTCTAAATTTAGAGTACTTGGAAGCCGAGTTCTTCCTCTGGGGAGCTTTGGGATATGGTTTAGATTCGGTAGCTCCTAACTTAACCCTGGGAGGCCCACCACCAATCGGCGCAAGGAAGGCGAATCTGGACCCTTTGGTCCGTGATATTATCACCCAGTTTGCATACCAGGAGGTTGGACATTTAAGGTTCGTCATCTTCATTCATGGTTTCTCATCAATCTGATGTTTTGATTCGTTCTTCCCTTCAATTTCTTTTAAAAAAATGACATCTGATATTATATATACACATTGCAGGGCCATTAAGAGAACAGTTCCAGGATTCCAGAGGCCATTGTTAGACTTGAGTGCGAAATCTTTTGCTAATGTGATTGATAAGGCATTTGGCCACAGCTTGAATCCACCGTTTGATCCTTATGCTAATGGAATCAACTTCTTGATTGCCTCATATCTTGTTCCTTACGTTGGACTCACAGGATACGTAGGAGCTAACCCTCGCCTCACTGGAGTTCCTTCTAAAAGGGTAAGAAGAACAAAACACATTCATAACAAAAACCGTCTTTCTTACGGACACCAATCTATCTTTATTCATATTGGTGTGGGTCCCACATTCCAGAGGTGGGTCCCACAACCCATAGACGATGATCCAATACCCAGAAGGGTAAATAGATGTTTCAAGTGTGGCGGCCTCAAAATGGGATTCAGTTCACAAAATCACGGAACCCATCTTCCTCGACGAGGGAAGTTTATCTCCCCACCCGGTAATCATCCCACCCTTTTGGGAACCGTGAATGGAGGTGGAAGACCCACTTCTGCTGTGTGGATTCCACATTCATCAACCCCACTCAAGAGGGTAGGGTGGTTACCATGTGGATAGAGGATTTGGACTCATCGTCCATTGGGTGTGGGATTTGAGTACTTTGGACCATCTACGTGTATATGTACTTTCCACAAGATCCTATCACCGTTGATGTGGTGTGAGACCCACTCGATATAGATGGTGATGGAATCTCAAAAAAGATACAGTACATGTTGGTGAACTATTCTCGTCTCATGGGATTCATTTCTCAAGTATGAAATCCATTTTATATGAATGGTGATAGGGTCTCATGGAAAGTACTCGTATATGTAGTTCAATTTTTTTTCTTTTGTCATTTTAATCCAAATGTCATGTTCTGATTATGCAGCTTGTTGCTGGGCTCCTTGGTGTGGAATCAGCTCAAGATGCCGTGATTAGAGCTTTGCTATACCAACAAGCCCAATTGACTGTGCAGCCATATGAAATAACAGTTGCAGAGTTCACCAATAAGATTTCAGAACTAAGGAACCAACTGGGGCATGCAGGGCATAAAAGATGAAGGCATTATTGTTCCCCCTAACTTGGGTGCTGAAGGAAAAATTGTTGGCAATATAATTGTTGGAAATGAGTATTCTGTTTCATACGATAGGACTCCCGAAGAAATATTGAGGATTGTCTATGGAAGTGGTGATGAACATGTACCTGGTGGTTTCTATCCTCAAGGGGGCAACGGGACGATTGCTAAGTCTTATCTTGGCCACAAAGAATAATAATATGATCGTTTAGATCAAAGTAATTGTTTGATCAAGTTTTGAATATTTCGTGCCCTTAATAAAGCACGTGTTTATTTTATTTTTATTTTTTGACAACCTTGTTCCTATTATGGCCAATACATAAGTCAAACTTGTGGAAATTATACTTATTGATAGTGTTTTTTATTTATGAAGTTTGTATTATTTCATCTACCTTTATCCAAAAAAAAAAAAAAAGGTATTATTTGATCAAAGTAAAAGGTAAAATAAAAAAGATCTTGATCAACATGTGTTTTTTTAGAGTAAACTTTATCCTAATGGTCAATGGACAGTCAAATTGGTTGAAACTAATTCAATTGGTAGAAATTTTTGAAGAAGCTAGACCTTACGTTATTTCTTACGATCAATATGTTGGTCCATTTTGATCTTGAAAATTCGGTGAAATGATTGAAACTATGATTTTTCATCAATTTTATCAACTTTGGTTCATACTAAATGCTCCGTTTGTTTCAATGTAAAATTTTACGTATAACATTTTGTATGTAAAAACAGAATTTCAATGTTTATTTCCTAGGGATAAAATATAGTGATCTATCAAGGGATGGAAAAAGAACTTTTGTCTTTGGTTTACCAACTGAAAACAAATTTTAAAATTTCTTTTTATATATAAGATATTACACGTAAAACTTTACGTTGAAACAAACGGAGCATAAGTTGCAAATATTGATAATTTGACTCTAGTTTTACCAAGTTCATCTTATCACCATTTAGAAAGAATTCTTAACTCCATTCACCCTGAAGCAGGTCATGACAAAATCTAATAAGAGCTCACACAAAATTAACATAAGTCATTGCAATGGCAAGCTTGGATTCCATAAAATTAGCTTGGATTCCATAAAATTATTGCTATAATGAAGAGCAATCTACCTCAAATTGAAAGCCTAAATAAGAACCAAAAGAAACAAAAACCCTGATTTCCAAGTCCAAAGGTCACGATAGGGATGTAGAGTGGTGGTGGATGCCATGTTGGGCTTTTTATTCTTCTTCTTCTACTTCTTGTTATGGGTTGTTTGATGGAGGGATTTAGAAGGATAAGGGCCTGGTTTATGGATAAAACCCGATCGGAACAAGTCTTGCTAGGGAATATTGGAGGAATCGGTGGGGTTAGGGTTTCGGTCGGAATAAGGGACCAGTTGAAGCCAATCAAGAAGAGACGATCCTCACTGCTAAGTCCTACCTATCAAACCTCGAGTCTTTAGAGGAATGAAACAGAAACTCCGAGAGGAATAAGGTGATATAGACAGTCTTGTGACAAAGGATGCTAGACAGTTAGTTCAAGTATTAGGATGAGAAAGAATAAATTGGTAAAGTCATTTCTTATTCTTTTTTTTTTCTTTTTTTTTTCCTCTTCCAAACACCGCATGTTTACAGTAGTTGGTGCAATTTTTTGAAACATAGAATAGCGCATTGTATTTAATGATTTGTATAGGCGAGGTCCACATAATTTTTTCTTTATTTTTTTAAGGTTTGAAAATTTTCACTTTTCTTCCTTTTAGCTAGTCTCCCTTGCAATCAAACAAAGCCTAAAGTTTGGGCCACCTGGATGTGGATTTGCACCATGTTGAATTGCATCGCTCATTGGATATGTGCAATAATTTGTATAGCACAATATTACATAAATAAGTTGAGAAGAAAGAAAAATATATTATTTAAAATCGAGAATAGCATGGATAAGGGCCAACCAAAACCATCTTTATGTAATATTGTGCTATACACCAACCAAAGCTTGGTGTCTCATGACCTCTTTGGTGTTAGTCTTTTAGTTTTTACCAACCTAACTACTCCATTGTCTTTTTCTTTTGAAACAGTACCGAAAAAATATGTTTTTGGACACTATAAAATGGGATAAGTCTGTACATAATTTTTATTCTAAAATTCCATACTCGTTCCATTGGTAAAATTCCGTAGTGTGAAATCACTATGGAAAACTGAGTGGCGTTGGAGTCCGGATCACTTGCACTTACTCTTCTAGTAAGCTCTTTGGACAACAAGTGTCCTATGGAGTTAATTAATTTAATAGTGCATTATATCATTAAAAAAAATTCAAGTAAGTGCAAGTGATCTGGACTCGAGTCGGAGACAATGCAATTTGCCTATTGGTTCATTATCTTCTCATTTGACACGTAAGCCTATGAATGTTAACTGTCATTTGGTTGATCTTGGAATTTACCAAGTGGGCTTAACAGAGCATACAATTAGGATGAGTGCTGTGAGATTTGATTAGGATCCACTAATTTTAGAATGAAAATCAGTTATAGATTTTTTGATTCCTCTATCTCCAGATGCACCGATACATATAGTTGTTGTGTGAGGAACAATATATGTCTTTCTTTTTTTTTTCTTTTTTTATTAAGGGGAACAATATATATATGTCTAATTTTAAGATATCTTAATTACATGAATTCTCATGTCTTTCTTATTATGCCCACCTCTTAGCATGGAAAGATAATGAGAATTCGTGTACAGACTTATCCCATTTTATAGAGAAATTGTGTCCAGATACATACAGATGGACATGCCGCACTGCATTAAAAAAATAAAAATAAAAAACCCACAATCTCGTGTTAGGATACATACAGATGGACATGCCCACTCTTATGTCTGGATACATACAGATGGACATGCCGTACTGTATGAAACATATGTTGTCTCCTCTATTCTTATAAATACCAGTTAGAAAAGGAACACATGCATGACCAGAGCACACGAAAACAACCATGGCAGCTTCGTCCAGTTCCTTCACCTTCTCCATCCTTATCATCACCTCTCTTCTCCTCCCAATCTCTTCCAACTCCTCTCCACTGAGCACACCAGAACAGCAGCAAGACACTATCCCTAAATCCGATGTAGATCTTCTTGAGTTTCCTCTAAATTTAGAGTACTTGGAAGCCGAGTTCTTCCTCTGCAGGGGGAGCTTTGGGATATGGTTTAGATTCGGTAGCTCCTAACTTAACCCTGGGAGGCCCACCACCAATCGGCGCAAGGAAGGGGAATCTGGACCCTTTGGTCCGTGATATTATCACCCAGTTTGCATACGAGGAGGTTGGACATTTAAGGTTCGTCATCTTCATTCATGGTTTCTCATCAATCTGATGTTTTGATTTGTTCTTCTCTTCAATTTCCTTTTCAAAAATGACATATGATATTATATATACACATTGCAGGGCCATTAAGAGAACAGTTCCAGGATTCCAAAGGCCATTGTTAGACTTGAGCGCGAAATCTTTTGCTAATATGATTGATAAGGCATTTGGCCACAGCTTGAATCCACCGTTTGATCCTTATGCTAATGGAATCAACTTCTTGATTGCCTCATACCTTGTTCCTTACGTTGGACTCACAGGATACGTAGGAGCTAACCCTCGCCTCACTGGAATTCCTTCTAAAAGGGTAAGATGAACAGTACACATTCATAACAAAAATCGTCTTTCTTACGGACACCTATCTATCTTTGTTCATATTGGGGTGGATCCCACATCCCAGAGGTGGGTCCCACAACCCATAGACGATGATCCAATACCCAGAAGGGTAAACAGGCGTTTCAAGTGAGCCGGCCTCAAAATGGAATTCAGTTCACAAAATCACGGAACCCATCTTCCTCGACGAGGGAAGTTTATCTCCCCACCCGGTAATCATCCCACCCTTTTGGGAACCGTGAATGGAGGTGGAAGACCCACTTCTGGTGTGTGGAATCCACATTCATCAACCCCTCTCAAGAGGGTAGGGTGGTTACCATGTGGATAGAGGATTTGGACTCATCGTCCATTGGGTGTGGGATTTGAGTACTTTGGATCATCTACGTGTATATGTACTTTCCACAAGATCCTATCACCGTCGATGTGGTGTGAGACCCACTCGATAAAATGGTGATGGAATCTCAAAAAAGATACAGTACATGTTGGTGAACTATTCTCGTCTCATGGGATTCATTTCTCAAGTATGAAATCCATTTTATATGAACGGTGATAGGGTCTCATGGAAAGTACTCGTATATGTAGTTCAATTTTTTTTCTTTTGTCATTTTAATCCAAATGTCATGTTCTGATGATGCAGCTTGTTGCTGGGTTCCTTGGTGTGGAATCAGCCCAAGATGCCGTGATTAGAGCTTTGCTATATCAACAAGCCCAATTGACTGTGCAACCATATGGAATAACAGTTGCATAGTTCACCAATAAGATTTCAGAACTAAGGAACCAACTGGGGCATGCAGGCATAAAAGATGAAGGCATTATTGTTCCCCCTAACTTGGGTGCTGAAGGAAAAATTGCTGACAATGTAATTGTTGGAAATGAGTATTCTGTTTCATACGATAGGACTCCTGAAGAAATATTGAGGATTGTCTATGGAAGTGGTGATGAACATGTACCTAGTGGTTTCTATCCTCAAGGGGGCAACGGGACGATTGCTAAGTCTTATCTTGGCCACAAAGAATAATAATATGATCGTTTAGATCAAAGTAATAGTTTGATAAGTTTTGAATATTTTGTGCTCTTAATAAAGCATGTGTTTATTTTATTTTTATTTTTTTGACAACTTTATTCCTATTATGGCCAATACAAAGTCAAACTTGTGTGGAAATTATACTTATTGATAGTGTTTTTTATTTATGAAGTTTGTATCATTTCATCTACCTTTATCCAAAAATGAAAAAAGGTATTATTTGATTAAAGTAAAAGGTAAAATAAAAAAGATCTTGATCAACATGTTTTTTTTTAGAGTAAACTTTATCCTAATGGTCAATAGACAATCAAATTGGTTGAAACTAATTCAATTGGTAGAGATTTTTGAAGAAGCTAGACCTTACGTTATTTCTTACGATCAATATGTTGGTCCATTTTGATCTTGAAAATTCGGTGAAATGATTGAAACTATGATTTTTCATCAATTTTATCAACTTTGGTTCATACTAAATGTTCCGTTTGTTTCGATGTAAAATTTTACGTATAACATTTTGTATGTAAAAACAGAATTTCAATGTTTATTTCCTAGGGATAAAATATAGTGATCTCTCAAGGGATGGAGAAAGAACTTTGTCTTTGGTTTACCAACTGAATACAAATTAAATTTTTTTTTTTATATATAAGTTATTACACGTAAAACTTTACGTTGAAACTAACAGAGCATAAGTTGCAAATATTGGTAGTTTGACTCTAGTTTTTCCAAGTTCATCTTATCACCATTTAGAAAGAATTCTTAACTCCATCCACCTCGAAACAGGTCATGACAAAATCTAATAAGAGCTCACACAAAATTAATATAAGCCATTGCAATGGCAAGCTTGGATTCCATAAAATTATTGCTATAATGAAGAGCAATCTACCTCAAATTGAAGGCCTAAATAAGAACCAAAAGAAACAAAAACCCTGATTTCCAAATCCAAAGGTCACGATAGGGATGTAGAGTGGTGGTGGATGCCATGTTGGGCTTTTTATTCTTCTTCTTCTACTTCTTGTTATGGGTTGTTTGATGGAGGGATTTAGAAAGATAAGGGCCTGGTTTATGGATAAAACCAGATCGGAACATGTCTTGCTAGGGAATATTAGAGGAATCGGTGGGGTTAGGGTTTCGGTCGGGATAAGGGACCAGTTGAAGCCAATCAAGAAGAGACGATCCTCACTGCTAAGTCCTACCTATCAAACCTCGAGTCTCAAGAGGAATAGAAACAGAAACTCCGAGAGGAAGAAGGTGATATAGACAGTCTTGTAACAAAGGATGCTAGACAGTTAGTTCAAGTATTAGGATGAGAAAGAATAAATTGGTTAAGTCATTTCTTTTTTCCTTTTTTTCTTTTTTTTCCTCTTCCAAACACCGCATGTTTACAGTAGTTGGTGCAATTTTTTTGAAACATAGAATAGCGCATTGTATTTAATGAGTTGTATAGGCGAGGTCCACGTAATTTTTTCTTTGTTTTTTTAAGGTTTGAAAATTTTCACTTTTCTTCCTTTTAGCTAGTCTCCCTTGCAATCAAACGAAGCCTAAAGTTTGGGCCACCTGGATGTGGATTTGCACCATGTTGAATTGCATCGCTCATTGGATTATGTGCAATAATTTGAATAGCACAATATTGCATAAATATGTTGAGAAGAAGGAAAAATATATTATTTAAGATCGAGAATAGCATGGATAAGGGCCAACCAAAACCATGTTTATGTAATATTGTGCTATACACCAACCAAAGCTTGGTGTCTCATGACCTCTTTGGTGTTAGTCTTTTAGTTTTTACCAACCTAACTACTCCATTGTCTTTTTCTTTTGGAACAGTACCGAAAAAATATGTTTTTGGACACTATAAAATGGGATAAGTCTGTACATGATTTTTATTTTAAAATTCCATTGTCGTTCCATTGATAAAAATTCCGTAGTGCGAAATCACTATGTAAAACTGAGTGGCGTTGGAGTTCGGATCACTTGCACTTACTCTTCTAGTAAGCTCTTTGGACGACAAGTGTCCTATGGAGTTAATTAATTCAACAGTGCATTATATCATTAAAAAAAAAATTCAAGTAAGTGCAAGTGATCCGGACTCGAGTCGGAGACAATGCAATTTGCCTGTTGGTTCATTATCTTCTCATTTGACACATAAGCTTACAAATGTTAACTGTCATTTGGTTGATCTTGGAATTTTCCAAGTGGGCTTGACAGAGCATACAATTAGGATGAGTGCTGTGAGATTTGATTAGGATGCACTAATTTTAGAATGAAAATCAGTTATAGATTTTTTCATTGCTCTGTCTCCAGATGCACCGATACATATAGTTGTTGTGTGAGGAACAATATATGTCTTTTTTTTTCTTTTTTTTTTTTCTTTTTTTGATTAAGGGGAACAATATATATATGTCTAATTTTAAGATATCTTAATTACATGAATTCTCATATCTTTCTTATTATGCCCACTCATAGCATGGAAAGATAATGAGAATTCGTGTACAGACTTATCCCATTTTATAGAGAAATTGTGTCCAGATACATACAGATGGACATGCCGCACTGTATTAAAAAAAATAAAAATAAAAAACCCACAATCTCATGTTAGGATACATACAGATGGACATGCCCACTCTTATGTTTGGATACATACAGATTGCCGTGCCGTACTGTATGAAACATATATTGTCTCCTCTATTCTTATAAATACCAGTTAGAAAATGAACACATGCATGACCAGAGCACACGAAAAAAACCATGGCAGCTTCGTCCAGTTCCTTCACCTTCTCCATCCTTATCATCACCTCTCTTCTCCTCCCAATCTCTTCCAACTCCTCTCTACTGAGCTCACCAGAACAGCAGCAAGACACTATCCCTAAATCCGATGTAGATCTTCTTGAGTTTCCTCTAAATTTAGAGTACTTGGAAGCCGAGTTCTTCCTCTGCATGGGGAGCTTTGGGATATGGTTTAGATTCGGTAGCTCCTAACTTAACCCTGGGAGGCCCACCACCAATCGGCCCAAGGAAGGCGAATCTGGACCCTTTGGTCCGTGATATTATCACCCAGTTTGCATACCAGGAGGTTGGACATTTAAGGTTCGTCATCTTCATTCATGGTTTCTCATCAATCTGATGTTTTGATTCGTTCTTCTCTTCAATTTCCTTTTAAAAAATGGCATATGATATTATATATACACATTGCAGGGCCATTAAGAGAACAGTTCCAGGATTCCAGAGGCCATTGTTAGACTTGAGTGCGAAATCTTTTGCTAATGTGATTGATAAGGCATTTGGCCACAACTTGAATCCACCGTTTGATCCTTATGCTAATGGAATCAAGTTCTTGATTGCCTCATACCTTGTTCCTTACGTTGGACTCACAGGATACGTAGGAGCTAACCCTCGCCTCACTGGAGTTCCTTCTAAAAGGGTAAGAAGAACAGTACACATTCATAACAAAAACCGTCTTTCTTACAGACACCTATCTATCTTTGTTCATATTGGGGTGGGTCCCACATTCCAGAGGTGGGTCCCACAACCCATAGACGATGATCCAATACCCAGAAGGGTAAACAGACGTTTCAAGTGAGCCGGCCTCAAAATGTAATTCAGTTCACAAAATCACGGAACCCATCTTCCTCGACGAGGGAAGTTTATCTCCCCACCCGGTAATCATCCCACCCTTTTGGGAACCGTGAATGGAGGTGGAAGACCCACTTCTGGTGTGTGGAATCCACATTCATCAACCCCTCTCAAGAGGGTAAAGTGGTTACCATGTGGATAGAGGATTTGGACTCATCGTCCATTGGGTGTGGGATTTGAGTACTTTGGACCATCTACGTGTATATGTACTTTCCACAAGATCCTATCACCGTCGATGTGGTGTGAGACCCACTCGATATAGATGGTGATGGAATCTCAAAAAAGATACAGTACATGTTGGTGAACTATTCTCATCTCCTGGGATTCATTTCTCAAGTATGAAATCCATTTTATATGAACGGTGATAGGGTCTCATGGAAAGTACTCGTATTTGTAGTTCAAATTTTTTTTTTTGTCATTTTAATCCAAATGTCATGTTCTGATGATGCAGCTTGTTGCTGGGCTCCTTGGTGTGGAATCAACCCAAGATGCCGTGATTAGAGCTTTGCTATACCAACAAGCCCAATTGACTGTGCAGCCATATGGAATAACAGTTGCAGAGTTCACCAATAAGATTTCAGAACTAAGGAACCAACTGGGGCATGCAGGCATAAAAGATGAAGGCATTATTGTTCCCCCTAACTTGGGTGCTGAAGGAAAAATTGCTGGCAATGTAATTGTTGGAAATGAGTATTATGTTTCATACGATAGGACTCCTGAAGAAATATTGAGGATTGTCTATGGAAGTGGTGATAAACATGTACCTAGTGGTTTCTATCCTCAAGGGGGCAACGGGACGATTGCTAAGTCTTATCTTGGCCACAAAGAATAATAATATGATCGTTTAGATCAAAGTAATAGTTTGATCAAGTTTTGAATATTTTGTGCTCTTAATAAAGCACGTGTTTATTTAATTTTTATTTTTTTGACAACTTTATTCCTATTATGGCCAATACAAAGTCAAACTTGTGTGGAAATTATACTTATTGATAGTGTTTTTTATTTATGAAGTTTATATCATTTCATCTACCTTTATCCAAAAATGAAAAAAGGTATTATTTGATCAAAGTAAAAGGTAAAATAAAAAAGATCTTGATCAACATGTGTTTTTTTAGAGTAAACTTTATCCTAATGGTCAATAGACAGTCAAATTGGTTGAAACTAATTCAATTGGTAGAGATTTTTGAAGAAGCTAGACCTTACGTTATTTCTTACGATCAATATGTTGGTCCATTTTGATCTTGAAAATTCGGTGAAATGATTGAAACTATGATTTTTCATCAATTTTATCAACTTTGGTTCATATTAAATGCTCTGTTTGTTTCGATGTAAAATTTACGTATAACATTTTGTATGTAAAAACAGAATTTCAATGTTTATTTCCTAGGGATAAAATATAGTGATCTCTCAAGGGATGGAGAAAGAACTTTGTCTTTGGTTTACCAACTGAATACAAATTTTTAATTTTTTTTTTATGTATAAGTTATTACACGTAAAACTTTACGTTGAAACAAACGGAGCATAAGTTGCAAATATTGGTGGTTTGACTCTAGTTTTACCAAGTTCATCTTATCACCATTTAGAAAGAATTTTTAACTCCATCCACCTTGAAGCAGGTCATGACAAAATCTAATAAGAGCTCACACAAAATTAACATAAGCCATTGCAATGGCAAGCTTGGATTCCATAAAATTATTGCTATAATGAAGAGCAATCTACCTCAAATTGAAGGCCTAAATAAGAACCAAAAGAAACAAAAACCCTGATTTCCAAGTCCAAAGGTCACGATAGGGATGTAGAGTGGTGGTGGATGCCATGTTGGGTTTTTTATTCTTCTTCTTCTACTTCTTGTTATGGGTTGTTTGATGGAGGGATTTAGAAGGATAAGGGTCTGGTTTATGGATAAAACCAGATTGGAACATGTCTTGCTAGGGAATATTAGAGGAATCGGTGGGGTTAGGGTTTCGGTCGGAATAAGGGACCAGTTGAAGCCAATCAAGAAGAGACGATCCTCACTGCTAAGTCCTACCTATCAAACCTCGAGTCTCAAGAGGAATAGAAACAGAAACTCCGAGAGGAAGAAGGTGATATAGACAGTCTTGTGACAAAGGATGCTAGACAGTTAGTTCAAGTATTAGGATGAGAAAAGGTGATATAGACAGTCTTGTGACAAAGGATGCTAGACAGTTAGTTCAAGTATTAGGATGAGAAAGAACGAAATTGGTTAAGTCATCTCTTTTTTTTTTCTCTTTTTTTTTTCTCTTCCAAACACCACCTGTTTACAGTAATTGGTGCAATTTTTTGAAACATAGAATAGCGTATTGTATTTAATGATTTGTGTAGGTGAGGTCCACAATTTTTTCTTTATTTTTTTAAGGTTTGAAAATTTTCACTTTTCTTCCTTTTAGCTAGTCTCCCTTGCACTCAAACAAAGCCTAAAGTTTGGGCCACCTGAAAGTGGATTTGCACCATGTTGAATTGCATCGCTCATTGGATATGTGTAATAATTTGTATAGCACAATATTGTATAAATATGTTGAGAAAAAGGAAAAATATATTATTTAAGATCGAGAATAGCATGGATAAGTGCCAACCAAAAACATATTTTTTCAGTACTCTTTCAAAAGAAAAAGACAACGGAATTGTTAGATTGATAAAAACTAAAAGACTAACACCAAAGAGGTCATGAGTTCCTTCCTCCTTGGGCCTACTTATACTAAAAAAAAGAAAAAAAAAATCCTTCTAGTGGCATGTAATGATTATTATTGGTATTGTTGTATAAGGTTGAAATGTTTGATGTTAGCTGAAATGAGATTGTTGAAATAACTCAATAACAAAATTAGAAATGATATTATTATAAATTATTAATTTCAAGGAAATCATGTTTAATTCCTGTTTGGCATCATAAAGTCCTTGGTACATTTTAGGATGAACACCTATGTATACATATCCTTATTGTTAAAGACCTTAGAGGTTCAAATTATCTTTATTTCACTAATCAAAGTTTGAGAGTCGAATATATATATATATATATATATATATATATCAAAATTTATAAATTTATTTAAACCGATTTCTAAGAGGATGCCCTTATATCTGTGAATATTATTCCTTTTCCTAAGGTTCTAATGCTTCAATGGAAAATCAATAAATTTTATGTGAATCTTTCTTTGTCGGGTCCAGCTTCGTATCATCTACATGGTGACAAAAGTGTTGTCATTGACCCCTATAACATAGCGGAAATAGAGCAATTTTGGCCTGTTTGATAAAACTTCAGATTCTGGATTCTATGGATTCTGATTCCCAGGGAACCATTTAGGAGTAGAAGTGCGTTTGATAAGCCCGGTTGGATTCGAGTTCCCACAGAGTGTATCAAATTCAAAATAGCTCTAGAATCCAAAATTTTGGAGTAACTAATACTTGCTCCAACGAGTTGGAACAAATTTTTGAGAGAAGAAAAAGAGTTGGACTCTCATTTGACTCTCACTTGACCACCATCACCACCACCCACCGCCACCGCCACCACTACCCACCACCCACCACTGCCACCGCCACTGCCACCACCCACCACCACCACCATCGCCACCACCACTACCATTACCCATAGCCACCATCACCACCACCGCCACCACCCACCAACCACGACCACCACCTACCACTGCCACCTCTCATCACCACCACCACTCATCACTCATCATTCATCACCCACCACTATCATCATCATTTTTCTAGACTTTGATTGAAGGAATAGTGTTTATCAAACATATTTCCGTTCCAAAGATACTATGAAATCCATTATAGAAAATACGTTATCAAACTTATTTTTACTTCCAAATAAGCCTAAAGTAAAATTCGAAACAAAAGTTTTATCAAACAGACCTAAATTGACCCCTAACCCAAATTAAAAAACTAGTTAAATAATCTCAAAAATGTTCTTCAGAGGTTCAACTGATCAAATGATCTCAAAATCAAATTAAATTTGATTGGATAAATTTTAAACATTTTTTTCCGTACCGCTTTTTTGGCAGTGAAACCCCTAAGACTCTCAAGTCGAAATGATATTGGCAAAAACGGCATATAATTACTTAGCCATTTAGAAATTCGTTTAATACGGTAATTACGTTTATTTGATTAAAAGGACCGTGAAATTACCATATTATCCCGAGTCCTGAGTCACAGTGGGATCCGGGATTAGGTCTTCTTTCTCCAACCCCCCTAAAACCCTTTCTTAATCCCTTTTCCCTTCCCTACCGAGTATCACAGCCCACCGACCCCGCCTCTTTCATACCCTAACGTTAAAACCGCAATCGACATACAACGGTACAATCTGGATTCTGGACCTCCGACCTTCAACGCCGACGCCGAAGAAAGTAAGCTCTCTCTCTCTCTCTCTCTCTCTCTCTCTCTCTCGCTGAAGAAGGTAGTTGTTTAAAACGACTGAAACATGGAGAATGCAGGTTTCTCTCTCCAATGTCGAAAGGAATCAAAGTTCCGTGCCTCAATCCACAACAGAGAAATCTGTATTTCTGTGGATTGATATATATATATATATATATATATGTATATATATATATAAAAAAGAAGACTTAGATGATGTAATTCTGTGTCTTGACGTCGATGCCAATTATGTTAAAAGCTTCACTTGGTCTTGCTTCTTGTACAATCTTTGCCTAACGGATTGCTAGGATTCTGATCCATGCTAAGTTCTCCATCATATTTTAGGTGTTCAAACATGTTCACGTTTTTATTTGGTTTGTCCAATGCTCTAATGATTTATGCTTATTATATGTGTTCGCAGTTTCGAATAAGAACAGTTCTTGAACGGTGTGTGATTTCTCGAAGCAACTCAGCTTGATCTTTTCTGTACAATCATTGATCCCAAAAAGTTGAGAATTGAGGTTCGGCTTTGGTTGGTGTTGGGGTATTGGCCTGATTTGTGTCAGTGTTAGTTCAAGCCTTTCGTTGGCTTATAGTGAAAAGGGTATGTTTTGCCTTAAACAGATACAACTTCATGATGTTCCGGGTGGATTCAATCCCTGCTTTTATTCTTGCATGATTTGCATGTTTTTCATTTGCTAGTTTAAGCAATGGAGGAACTTGCTCGTCTGCCACAGGCGTTCTCGCCATTTAGGTTTTCCTATTGAGATCCATGTATCCCAGATCTCATTGAATCAGATATTTGTAGTTATCCGTTGTTTTACTGAGTAACCCTGTTGTAAACCTATTATGTGGTAAATGTGTTTTTTTTGTAATCAATGTTTAAAGTAGCTTGAGGATCGGATTAAATCAAACCTTTGAAAGTTAATTTTAAGCTGTTGATGGTTGCAAACTCATAATTAGTCTCCCTCATTGTCAGATTGTCAGATTAGATTATTGTCCTAACCTTTTCCCATGTTTGGCGACTTTGTTCTAAACCTTGGAAAAGGTTTGGTTAGTTGCAATTTATACAAGCCATACTGAATCCTGGATTCATGAACTAAACCAATGGCCGGGAATCCCTGATTCATTCTCTCCAAGAGATTGATTGGATGTTTGAATTTGAACAGGTCTTGAATATATTTTTTACTTGAAATGTGTTATTGAAGGTGAAATATTTTTTGCTATATGGGGCTTGGACTTTGGAGTTTGGAATGGGTTGTGTTTTTCTTTTTTTTTTAAATGGAAAACGGACATTCAAATATATTTTTCTTAGATGTTATAGTTGCTTTGAACTTTGGATGCACGCATTTAGATAATAGTTATTCAATTTATGTGTTTATGCCCTTTTTATTTTTTTGGTCCCATATTTTTCAGATAAATGTTTAAAACCCATACTTTCTTTTCTGCCTTCGAAATGTCTGACCGTCCCTTTCAAATTATGATCCATTTTAAACATGCTGTACTGATCTAACTTTTTTCCCTGTGCCTGTTTTAACTATGCGGGCTCTGACCTACTGTGGCATAGCCGGCGCCGAAGAAAATCTCTCTCTCTCTCTCTCTGATGTTCCTGGCAATGGAAGGATCTGTAGAATTGCATGAGTTTTTTGAATAGTGTGACGGAGCTAATCCACAGTTTTCCAGCATCCACAAAAGGATGGCACAGTTTTCTCCATCAGATTTCTTTTAGATGGGATTCAGCTACTCATGTCAGTTGCCTAGTACAATGTCAGTTGGATTTCTTTTGTCACAATAGGGGCCTCTAGCAATCCTGTGGCCAACTGAATATCACTATTCACAGTGGCAGTTTGTGTCTCTGACTTTCTATTGCCAATTTGCTATTGCAGATTGCTGAAAAGTGTCACACACTGAATGCAGGTTACTAATGTTTTAGTCCATCGAGGTCTTAAAACTTTCCATTGTTGAACATCTTACCCAGCTAGTAAATGGGTAAGGAAAGGATAATACTTCTTCCGTGTTCTTACTTGTTACCCGTTGCCACCATTATAAATAGTACAATAAAGAAATAATAAAAATACAATAAGGGCCTACTTAGTCAAGACATCCAACTAATTCACTCGTGGAGATGCCATTTTATGGTTTTAGACTTCCCTTTTTTTAATTATTTTGTCTTGCAGTGAATTAGGATTTGGTTTTGCAGCTTTTCAGATTTATATTCTTTACTTTCTTTCTTGCCAACTAATTGTGAGGCTTTGTTGTCTTCGTCGGAACTGGATCTCAGTTTCTCTGCATTAGTCCCTCTTTTGTGATCCTATTTTGACTCAGATTTCTCATTGTTACTGGTGGTTTTTGCTCTAATCTTCATCTGTCTACCCTGAAATTTAACCACCTGGTTTATCTGATCCTTCCACTGAAATTCAGAACAAAACTTGTTTAACACCTTCACATCTGCAGGTATGAGTGTTCCTACTCCTCCCCGCCCGCTCTGTTCGCCATTTCCTGTCAGCAATGAACCTGCTGGATTCTGGCCTCAAATCCCGTTTGACAACGAGCAAGCACAACCTGCCTCTGGTACCGATTGGCCACCATTCAAGAAGCCCAGAAACTTCGAAGGTGTCCCTTTGAATTCCTTCTCAAATGCACCTGCAAATCCAAGAATGCCGCCTCCGCCGCCAGCATTGAACCCTCCTCCTACCAAAGGTATAGGCAGGATGTTCTTCAAGACCCGTCCTTGTGCAAAATTCTTAGCTGGGATCTGCCCTTATGGGGACAACTGCAATTTTGCGCATGGACCTGATGATTTGAGGAAGCCTCCACCCAACTGGCAGGAAATCCTTGCTGCCAGAGCCCGTGAGGAAGAAAGAGCTGCTGGGCATTGGGATGAAGATCAGAGAATAATCACTAGGTTGAAGCTCTGTAAGAAGTACTGTAATGGGGAGGAGTGCCCATATGGAGATAGGTGTAACTTTCTTCACGAAGATCCAGCTAAATTCAGGGACGATTCTGGGAGGTTTAGAGAGAGTTCTGCAATCAGCATTGGGACTACAGGATCTCCTGGGAATAATGGAAGTGGGTCTGATCAACAACAGGAAAGTAATGGGATTGTTAATTCTGCTTCTGATGCTAATCGGATTAATCTGAAGCCTGTGTTTTGGAAGACAAGAATCTGTATCAAGTGGGAGACGACCGGGAGCTGCCTCTTTGGTGATAAATGTCACTTTGCTCATGGGCAAGCAGGTATTCTTGCAGCAACCAAGCTTTATTGTTGTTTTCCTTCAATGTTTTTTCTCTTTTCTTGTTCATTATGTTTGTTTAACATCTATTTATATCCATTTTGCGTTATTGATTTGCATTGCTTCTAATAGTTTTGTAGTATGTTTTGCTAAAAATATTTTTTGATCCAATCAACCACTAGACAAGGAAGATATTGATCAAGTAACCGGTTGTCAAGAACCGTATTTTTGCGAGACTTGTCCAACTAGGTATTACTTATTAACCTTGTTGTTTGTAGAAGAGTCTCCAGGGTAAGGTATTCTTCGACTTTTCACTGTGATTTTTTATCACTTGGAGGAAACTAAGGCCATGTGTGGTAGCACCTCTGACTTTCTGGAGTGATTCTTTGATGCAGTTACATGGTTGGACTGATATGACTCAGTCTGGAATCCAGACTGAGAAGAGCCTGGTCTAAACCTGGGTTTTAGTCCCATAGGGTTCTCTAGGGGTTTATTGATTTCTTTGGGTGGTATTTGTGTCATTTAATAGTTATTATTATATTGTCTACCTGTTGTAGAAGTTCATGTTGGTTTGATTTCTGTCTTCAGTTTAGTTTCAGCATACGGTTAGCAGCAAGGTTTAAAATCTCGGGTTTCGGAGGAGTCTCGGCCTCCTCCGAAACCGAGATCTCGGCGAGATCTCGCCGAGACTATGCATTTTGTCCGAGACAGCTTAAAAAGGCTGTCTCGGTGGCCAAAATGCCTTTTTTAGGTCTCCAACTTTAGGGGAACCTTATTTTTACATACATAAACACATTTAGAGTATAAAATTGTAAAAATAATGACCATTTGTGGTTGTTTGGGTTTACACCCATGTTTTCACAGTCAATGCTGAAGTCTGTTGTAAATTTAGGTTAATATTAACTATTATATTCAATCAAATATGGCAAATGAGACAATAACATAATGCATTAAGGGAAAGAGAAACAAAATTACACTTCATTATAAATCATTACATAATTTACATCATAGTTCAAAATTCAAATATTCAACATTGAATGATCCCATAGTCCCCATGTGCCTATAGTCCATAATTCCACAATCCTTATACAAATACAATGTCTAGTAATACGTAGAGTGTCGTGGATGATCCATCCTACTATCATCATACATCTGGGAAAGTTGTCGACGCAAATTGTCTTCCAATTGAGCAACATAATCTTCCCATGACATTCTTGATGCAAAGTAGTTCTGGTAGTCTTGCACATGATTCATAAATATAACATCAGTAGCTGTCCGAAGGATACCTATCTTTGGGAAGAATGGAAAAACTTCAAGTAGTACTGCGGTGCGTAGAATCTTGCGGAAGTACCGATGGAATGGAATAAAAGTTGGTTGATCCACTATGACTCCGTGTATGTGCTCCCGCATCCGAACCATCGTCGAAAGAAGAACCATATGCGGTCGTAGTGGGATGGGGGACGGTTGATATCAACATAATCATTTGAGGTGTATCTTGAACCGGTGCTATATCCGGGAAAGTTCCATTGCTCATGTCCACCGCAGCGAATCGCTATTCTCCTCCACACTCAATCCTCGTAAGCCACTAGAGAGGCTATCAACGTCGGCATCCATCGTGCTACTACAATCAACATCTTCATCATGTTGAGAATGGGAATGATGTCGAGGCCTACGCGAATATGAAGTTGGTCTACGTGATGAGGATGGCGCACGTGCACCATGGTCATCATCATGTGTTGTATGAGTGTACTGGCTCTCCCCAGTGTATCTAACAGGTGATGCTCGTGGTTCTGGATCAGCCCCAATATTGACAAAAGTGGCTCTACCCCCACCCCCATGATCACTACCACTAGCTCCACTACCACTCCAACTCCACTCAGGATCTTCTGTATCAGTGCCAGCAGGAGGGTCAAACGGCACGGGTGACCGTGTATGGACTCGACCCTCTTCCGAGGCTAAAAACTTGTCGACATCGGTATTCAAATGGTTGGCAAAATGGGAGTCGGGCATCCCCCGGGCTCATCCATCACAAGTACTCCCCGTCCCGCACCCACTCTACTAATGGATCTTCCTCTTGAGTCAAGCTGGAAGATGTTGGCGAGCTCGAGCGGGGTATCATCCTCCTTATCAAAGAACATGTTTTGCACCCTCAGCCTCATGTTGTAATGCACAAAGACCAAGTCATTTAGCCGTTGGGAGCCAAGTCGATTTTGCCTCTTTGAATGAATGAGGTTGAAAGTACTCCAATTTCGTTCACAACCAGATGCAGAGCATGTCTGAGCTAACACTCTACTTGCTATCTTCTTCGGAGCGGGTGCATCTTTACCATACAACACCCACCATTCAATGCATAAAAACAATAACATATTTTAATTTCATCTGTCATTTAAATGTAATACATAAAACATAAGATAATTTAATTTCGTATGTCAATTAAACGTAATACATACACGGATCACTTTTGTCACGTCCGACCACCTGCAGCCGGGGAACCCAAAACACCCACGGGCTTCCCCCGAAGGTTTTAATCTACACACAATCGAAAACTTATAAATATTTGCAATTACAATATATAGTTGAAGCACATATTTCCGATGAATCAAGCACACAACTCACCTCTAGGTTTGCCAATGCCCGTGCTTGGCGATCTAGCTCCAACTTTGCAACCACTAGCTTCACCGCCTCAATGAGTTCGCGTTCGTCCCAAGTACATGCGTATACCGGTACTTGGGGTTCAAATAGTATGCTTTGAAATATTTGACGAAGGACACATGGTTAAAGCAAATAAAAATTATATTGGTACATAAGTAACATTAAAGTAAATACATCATCAAATTTACTCACCAGTCTTATGCAATGGATGCATGAGTAGGCTCTCCCATCGGTCATTGATTATCTTTATATAATTCTTGTAGCCACGTGGTATCAAAGCTTTAACACGTACTTTCAATGCGTCCACGGAAAGATAAAGAAGTGGCATGGTTGGTTTTCGCCGATCTACCAATTTCAACACCGTATTACAGGATGCAACACCCCGACTACCACCTTCACATTTTGCCAAAATTCGCCTAAGCGATGGTACTGCGTGCTTCCACTCCCCAGGGGTGTAGGCGATTGTCTCCTCGAAAACCAATCCTCAGATGCAAACATCGATCTGAGTCCGGCCATCTTCGCCTCAAAGCTCTTCAATGCTATGAAGTTCGTAGTGAATCTGGTGATGCCTGGTCTGACCAAAGTTCCCTCCACATCTCTCCCTGAGCATGTTCAAGGAATAACCATGGTTGTAGATGAAAGTGGTTACTTATCTTGCTTACTCAACCACTCTCTTGACTTTACTTATCTTGCTTACTCAACCACTCTCTTGACTTTACTTATCTTGCCCATGTCCTTCAACATCAAATCAATGCAATGGGCAGCACATGGAGTCCAGAAGAGATTGTAGTCGGGATTGTTCATTAACATCTCCCTTGCCTTCTTAAAATTGTTGCCGTTGTCCGTCACAACTGGACAACATTCCGAGCTCCCACCTCAACCACCACCTCTTGCAACAGCCCATAAATATAATCCGCATCTTTTACTTCACCTGATGCATCAACGGACCTAAGGAACATAGTCCTCCCATCACAAGAAACCATGAAGTTGATGATGGACTTTCCGGGTAGGACCAATCCAACCATCACACATAATAGTTACTCGAAATCTTTCCAATTCCTCTTCCGGCTTAGAATCCAGTCTTGTAATTTCTTCTTATGTTGAGGCAAATAATGAGTCATTAACTCATATTGATTTGGCCATCTAACCCCCGGTACCGCCTCGAGAATCGCATCTAGCATGCTCGAAAGAAAGGGCTCGTGGTGGCGTTTGCTTTGGGATGCCATGATAAAACGACCACTTAGAGTAAGAATACCCTACCGACTCCCTATTCTTTCCCCCAAACATTGCCTTTATTTTTTTTGCTTACTACCTTGCTTCGTAAAAGACTGCGGGATCTTGCTCTAGAACTTAAACATAATCATCCCGTCCCCGTGGCACGGGTTCTTCCCTTCTACTTCGTGATCTAGAAAACCAAGAACCAATCCCTTTGCTCCGTCTCCGTGGCTCGGGCTCAACAAATCCACTACCACTGCCACCCGCTCCGGATGTACCCGCTCCCGTCCGTCTCCTCTCTGCATCCGATCTAAGGGTTTCTCTACTAGCCATTGCCGCATGACGCATCCTGTCTTGCCTCTGCCTCCTGTCATATCTTCTACATCCCATCCCTCGGCCTCAAGTTCCTCACTGTATTCCGGTACGGTGCCCTCGAATTGCCTCTTCAAATTGTTGTTTTTCTCTTTCCATTGCTGCCCTCCTCTGCCTCCCTCCCCTCAACTGTTCACCTATGGCCCTGGATATCTCCACAGGACACTACGGGCATTTGGAGACATCTTTGCCCAATTCACTCAAGTGTTGCTTCGGCCTTGTGATGCCGCCGGATCAAGCTTCTTCCCACAAAAGTTACACTGGGTCTTCTTCCTATCACCCCGAAGGGCGGTAGCATCTGCCATGCGGGTCGGTTCGGGAACCGATACCGTCGCCCCCATCGCCTGCCCCAGAACTTTGCCTCGACATAATTTCCAAGCACTGTTTCATAGAAAACACAAACTTCAATAACCTTACAAACTTGAACACAACAGAAATTACATTTCAAAATTTTTCTCATATTTTAAATGCGATCAGAACATTTTTCCTTATTTTTCTCGATTTTATAGCATTTTTAATCAATTTTAAATTAATTTTTAATTGCTGAAAATTATTTTTTTAATATAAATAATTCAAAAAAAAAACATACAACAACCGAAATCGAAATCTAAAATCGTAGGATAGTAAATCGGCCAACGGTGATTAACATATAAATAGGTCATCATCATCAAATGAGTAATAATAATTATTATTTTAAATTTTAATTGCTGAAAATTCATTTTTAAATGGAAATAATTGAAAAAAATACCTACAACAATCAAAATTGAAATCTGAAACCGTGAGCTTGTAGATTAGGCTCACGTAACTAACATATAAAAATTTCATCACATTCTAGAAAAAAAAAAATTTCTCCCTTTGTAGTCTCATGTAAAAATCTCATTTTTCGACAAGAAACTTACCTTCAACAGTTGATATGAAGCTCTTACAGCAATCCCCGCAGTCCGAAACACCACTCGTAGCAATTTAGAAGTCCAAAAAAAAAAAAAATGGGGAAGAAATGAAGAAACTATGAAAAACTAAAGAAAAAAATAGAGGGGTCTGTTCTCGGTCGAGTTCTCGACCGAGAACAGACCCTCTGTCTGTTTATAAAGCAAAAAAAAAAAGCAAAAAGTAAAATCTCGCGAGATCTCGCCGAGATTGGCGAGATCTCGCGAGAAATAGCGAGAAAGAGAGAAAGAGCGAGATCTCGGGAGATCTCGGCGAGAATAGGTAAATACCGAGACGAAAATGGTTATCGCCTCTGTTTTCGTCTCGGCTAGTGTCGAAACTAGCAAAAGCAGCGAGATCTCGCCGAGATTTTAATCCATGGTTAGCAGTAGTTTGACTCTATTTATGAAATGTAATCAGTTGATTAGAGATAAATTTTACTTGAATGAAATTTGTTCGAGCCCTTGCAATACTGTGTGCTGAGGTTCTGTGGCTGATTTCTTATTCTTCTTCATCTCTGTTCCAAATTTCAGGTCTGATGACTTCCATACTCCCCCCCTTTGTTCTTCGTACTCATTCCTTATTCTTCTTCCTTATGTGTTTCTTTCCATCTTTCTCAAATCTCAGGTGCAGTCTTTCCTTTTGCCCTCCTCATATCCTTCGTCCCTATCTCCTTGTTATTATTCTGTTGCTTATTTCTTTCTCTGCTACCATCGAACCAACAGTGCTGAGATAGTTTTGATCAATCTCCCTCCTTCCATGTTCTTCCACCTTCAAATTTTGAGGATTGATTCTCTTCCCTACGCGACTTAAACCCTAGAGTTTCATTTTAAACAGATTTCCCTGATAAGAGAATCAAACATCAAACCATTGCTGAATCTAAAACTTCCGCCTTATCTGGTTTCAGTAGATTTCTCTTTCATTTTCTGTTGATCATTGAGTGTGTTGTTGCGTGGATTCAATAGGGTTAACAGTTGGCAAGATATTCCTAAATTCCTGGTTCAACGAGGTCATAGATGAGGGAGTTCTCTCAAACTCAAGAGATCCTCCTCCATTGCACATATTGTGGTCGAGATGTTGAAGGGCTCTTCCGAGATAGCAAATTAAACCAAGTTTTTGTTATTTACGAATAGGCCCTCTTTTGTTAAGTTGGATTTCATTATTCCATTCTTCAAAATTCCAGAAAACATCTCCCTTTTCAACTTTCGTTACGACTCTGATTGGTTGTAAGGGGAATTAAAGAGAAGGGAAGTGAAAATTTTAAACTTAAAAACGAAACTTTTGTTATCATTACTGAACATGTTATTACTTTACTATGTAACTAACTCCAAGTCATTCCATATTTAGTTATTAACTTACATTTTACTTCACATCCAAATCACTTTCACATCTAATAAGTATCATTACTAAATATGGTAAGGAATGTAGGTAGTTTATACAATCATGTTCTATTAGAGCTATAAAATTTTTCTTTTTAGGTTTGAAAATTTTCACTTCTCTTCCCTTTAATTCCCTTGCAACCAAATTGAGCCTACCAATTTGTCATTTTACTGTTGACCTTCATTTCAAAGGTCCTGAACTTTAGAATATTTATGAAATTGGTAGTACCTTATTATTTGGGCTTATATTATCTAGGGTGGGCCCATAAGCTGGATTTTGCACCAACCCCCTCCAAAAAAAAAAGACACGCACCCCAATTGCACTTGTATCGAATGATATTTTATGTGTTTTTAGTCAGCCTATTTTATTGTGTCACATGGGACTTTAAACTACAAGTACTGTAGAGAGGGAGAGAGGGAGAGAGGGAGAGAGAGAGGCCTTAAAGCACACGGTGAAGACAGGAGAGGCGTTCTTTTCAGAGACATTTGATTCCATGAAGTCCAATCCATAAAAGAAAGGGGCGGGGGGGTAACTCTTATATGGCTTGACTCTGGGGTACCCCAGACATGTCCTTTCTATGATTCTTGCAGGTGTTTGTTTTAGTAGTTAACTTATTGTAAATGATGCCCTAAAAGAAGCAAAAAAGTAACTGTATTTGCTGCCTTACAAAATGAGCAAGTGATTCCAATGATAAAACTCAAGATAAAATTTTCATATTAGAAAAAAGGCAAGATGAGAAGCGAAAATATTTTGCTTCAGAATAGCACTACGGAAATCCAAAATCAAATGATTGCTTTGTAGAACTACATTTATGCCTATCATAGTTTTAATCAGAGTTACTCCAGAGAATTGGAACTCCTTGGAGTCACTCTGGTTGTCTGGTAGAGCAGCAGTTGGAACTATTATAGGCAGTCTGTCCCACAAAAGCTCTAGTTTCCACTTAGGGCTTCAGTTTTAATTGAACCTGGGATTGCTAATAAAACAACTTTGTCACAGTCTCTCTACAAATGATGTGTAAGGCTGCTAAAGCCCTTAAATGTGATAAGAAATTATTTCTAAAATTTTAGTAATCCATAGAACGATCCTCAAATAATTGAGGTAAGTATCTTTCCATTATGGAATTTCATCTATTGTTTAGACCTTGTCCTTTTAGTTGTAAAATCATCCATTGCCAATGCAATACTGGTGCCTCCACGTTTCTTGTGAATTTGCTTATTTATTTTTAAAATTTGTTTTTGTGTAAAATGGTTTTTGAATAGTTTTAGTTTATTTCTCATGCTTTTCATACCGAGTATCTATTATTACATAGCCATTTGTCTGTTACGGTTATATTTAGTTTTCATGGAAAGAATCATATTTAGTGTCAATATATAATTGTTTGCACTTATGTCAAGGAAAACTATTTCTTACTAATTATATTGGCTGATGACTTGACCATAGAACTACAGAAGTATGGAGGCCACACTGAAGCAGATGCAGGGAATGTTTGCACAGCTCCCATAAAACCTCTTATGAATTCCATTAATGATGCATCTCCCCCTAATACAGGGGTGGGAACTTGTAAGCAGCAAGTGCAGGTTAAGAAGTGTCTGCTGAACTGGAGAGCTGAGAAGATCAGTCGCATTTATGCTGATTGGATTGATGATGTGCCGCTTGTTCGCAATTCGCCAACTAAAGTGGAGAGCTGATTTGAGAGTTCTACTATCATCATTTGTCTGTTGTCTTTGGCAAATTAGTATGGGTTTTTACTTGTTTTTTTTCTCTTCTTTTTCCTCTTTTTGGTGTGTTGGGTCTTGCTTCAAATCTGGAGAGGATGAGGCGCAATTTTTCCCCGATCTGATCAATCAGTGGGTTGATTAGCCTGATTAAAATTTTCTTTCTTTTTCCCCTTTTGAATGTACATTCTGAGCATCAATTTTGTATTCTTTCCTCCCATCCTTTTGGGTGATACAATTTTGGGATAAGACTTGAGTGTTAGAAATTATGGATTGTTGCATAATATCGTAGTAGTATTGAGAATGATTTCTCTCCTCCCTTTTTTTAGCCTTGATCGTGATGGATTATTTTCAAAAAAATTATGAAAAGTCATTTTTATCCCCCAAAAAAAAAAAGAGGGGGGGGGGGAGAGAAAGCTTATAATCTCAAAACAAAGAACTCTTAGGATGGGCCGTGGATTCTTTGTTAGGGATAAAAATTGGAGCATGAGTGGTTTCACACACCCTACCGAATATGCTTACAACTCTTAGGAGGTTAGGAAAGTGACTTTTTGGAATCTGTTAATAGCAGCATGTCAAATTAATCTTGCTAGCAAAAGTTTCAATGTCACTCTGATTTAATGTCAGATTATTGCTTACATATGGGGTCAATTGCTTCACATTATCATACCATTTAAATATGATTAATGATGAATTAAGGCTTGAGGAATCAGAATCCGATCAATCTCGATCTCCCTTTTTCGATTGGTGGTGATCCATGGTCTAGCGTCATGTTTGGTCATTGTTTCGCTCTTTTTAGTCTGTAAAGAAGAAAAATGAAACTTTTCATAGCAAGATTCCCAAGTTTATTAAAACATTAATTTACAGATTTTGTCAGTACTTTTACTTCTTCTTCCTCATTCCATTTCTAGGGTTTCAACTGATTCTGGATTATGATCCAGCCAGAATCAAAATCGGTGAGAACTGATCCGATACTCTTGAACCTTGTTGATGACATATTCCTAAAGATAATGTGTCAACATGAGATTCTTCCCTTGAAATGACAAAAATGTAGTAAAAACAGCATTTACTACAAAAATGAATCAATTCAAAACAAATAGGCTTGACTTTCTCTCTATAAACACTATACATTGATTTATGCAATTTGCACTTAATCATGACCTATTTCTCTAAGCATGAGACCACATGTTCATGGCTTGTGCATGTGAATCCATTCAGACGATATCAGATAAACCTGATTCGTCGAATGATGGGAATCGATCAGCAAAATGTCTTTTTCCCCATCGGTTCCTGTTTCCATCTAAAATAGTGGAAAATGAAAATTTACTGGAAAATAGGATTTCAATTGTTTGTTTGACAGTAAAAATAAATAGAATTATATTGAAAAAAAAATATAAAGATTTTAGATGGACCAAAATTTTCATTTTTACAAAATTTTCAATCAATAAACATGACCTTTTCAATTGTGGGTTTTTCTTATTCTTGATCAATGTCCATTCCCAATGACATTCCATGAAAAAGAATCGATGTCAATGATGTCAATGTCACATAGAAAGACCCTTTATTCGTGGGATTACCATCTCCTATACATGTAGCCATTCAACCTATACATTAAGTATGTGAAACAGCATGAGGAAAAGATGGTGGAGAATGGGTGGGAGATGGCTGAGGGACATGGGTGAAAGCTCTCTCTAGCTTCCAAGCTTGTGCCAGAAGACTTCCTCATCTATATGCAATTGTTACTTTCTTCTTATATTCCCTGATCACAACCCATACTCCATGCATTCAACTTGCAAATCCAAAATCTAAATAGAAAGAAATGGCGTTGGAACTAACTCAAAACCAAATGGAAGAAAATAGCAACTATTCATCAAATTGTGGATATAAAACTAGGTGCCTCTTCTCCCTATATGATATGAAAAACTACTTGAAATATTATGAAACAAATTCCCCATTTCTAACATGTGCAGATACAGCTAGAGGCCTAATCCTACGCGTACTACAAAATCATATATATAAGCCAAATATTCCCATGATCTGTTTAAATATGGTTTACATATTACTACATTTGATTTACATGATTGGATGGGTAGTGAGGTTAATTACAGGCATCCTAGCTATTGATGTGGGTTCCATGGTTTGGAGGATACTGCAATTTACATGGATCGATTTGTATCGGTTTTGGATCTGGCCGATCTCTGATCCTATCCGATCCTATCCTGTGTCTGTACACCTATCTTATTCGGATCACATGGATAGATTTGAGACATGATCAGTACCAATTGAGACTGATACCCGAATTTGGACCCTTGCTGGGAAGCATTCAATGGTGAATCACTGGATCTGTTTATCTAGGACCATTATATTGGTGTCCTCCACAATTAATTACACATTAATTATAGCTAACATTAATGAGAAATAAAAATGATTTTTTATAAAATAAGAATGCTAATCTCTCAATACTGTCAATGTCCCATAATGTCTTATATTTCTGTCATATAATGATATTATAGTGTTTTATATGATCTATGTATCAGGTATGCGCAGGTTAAGCTTGTCACACTTCTTGCGAAAGTTAGGAGGAGACACATATGAAACCCAGTTGAGCTTTTTAATAATTCTGCACACGTTATAAGGATTCCATAATACAAGAAACACAGTTCCTTTTTATAGAGATAATTGATGCTGTAAAGCAGCTAAAATCAACAGATTGAGAGAGAGAGAGAGAGAGTTGGAAAAGGATATTGAGGGTCTTGAATCAACTTTTGTGATTCTTGCTAACCTCTATCTATTTTCTCTTCTGCTTATATATTTATATGAGATCAAATTCTTCAAAACCCTGCTAGATTAACAATGTTTTGGTGCTTCAGGAAACCGCAAATATCCAATGCCATATCGGTGAGTACTGAAAACCATAGTTGCTTTATTTTTCTTCATGGGTTCAAGCATTTCTTAATTTACTTTTCTCTTTGACAGCTTGTGGAGCTTCATGTTCACATGGATTGTGAAGGATGTGCAAGAAGGATAAGAAAAGCAATCTCGAAGTTAGAAGGCAAGTTCTCTTTTCTTCTTCTTCCTGCCTCTTTCTACATTAATTACTTCCTTCCTCTTTCAACATTAATTAGTCCCATGGATGGTAATACTACAACGTATACAGTCTCTCCATGTTGTGGGGTAAGATTGCGTACATTCTACCTTTCTCTAGACCTTACAGTAATGAAAACCTTGCGTACTAGGACGCCCTTTTTTTTATGATAATACTACAAACAATGGAATCTATAATTTGGAGGAAGGATCTACACATTGTCGAGGTATATTGAAATCATATACACCGAACGAATGGGGAGACGACATGATCAAGCATCTACCGGCTCAAAAAGAAAAAATGTGAGAGAAAACTACACCACTAGCTGTGTTGTTCAGTATAGGAGCTATCCCAGCACTTGACTCTCAGCCACGCCCATTGGCTGAAAGAAACTTCCTCCATAATTGTATGTTATTAAGTCACATGCATAAATCAAGCATTGCAGACCAGCTCATGCTGCAAGATGAGAAAACCTAATATGATAATAGATTCCAATCTTGAGGCCACAAATGAATCTTGAATCTTAGGTATGTGGGCCATGTATGTTCCATCAAAACAACTGAAACTAGTAGTGATCATCTCTTATCGACTATTGTTTTGAGCTTGAGCATGGAAGTTAATAAAATTGTTGGCTAGCTACAGGAGTTGATAGTTTGGAGATAGACATGGATAAGCAGAAGGTGACGGTGAGTGGATATGTAGAGCAGGGACGTGTTCTGAAGGTGGTGAGACGCACAGGAAGGAAGGCTGAATTTTGGCCATATCCATACGATGGAGAATACTATCCATTTGCAGGACAGTATCTTGATGAATCCACCTTCACTACATCTTATAACTATTACAGACATGGCTTCAATGAAAGTATGCATGGCTACTTTCCCAGTCTCCCGTATTGTACTGTTATTGATGATCATACTCTTGCCCTTTTCAGTGATGAGAATGTGCATGCTTGCACCATTATGTGATCGATCATCCCTCTATATACTATCATCATAATTAAGCATGAGATGATCACAGTAATTTATACTATACACGTTTACATTATTATATATATAGTGGATTCTTATATGGCCTAAGACAACAAGAATGCCTTGGGCCTCAGTGATTTATAACCGTCTCTCTCTCTCTCTCTCTCTCAAACCTGGTTCACATTACTATAGTCATGGCCGATCCAACAAGACTAAAGGTCTTAATCTGTGTGATTTTAGTATAATTTTATGGTTTTGTTTTAGTTCAGTGCATGGAGGGTAATACCTAAATTGGATCGTTTATTAAGCGTTTCAAATTGCTTATCAAAATTGATAATTAATTAATTTTATTTTATCAGTTTTTTAATTGGTTAATCGATTCAAACTGTATCGAACTGTTTAATTAAATTGTTTCATTTTTTAAACCAAAATCAAATCATTTAAATTAAATAGTACGCTTTGATTTTGCTTAGTTTTTGACACCCTTTATACAGGACCCAAACCTGGCACAGCTAAGGATGCTTATATTGGGCCAGCTCTAGCTTATTGAACTTCCCAAAGCATCCTTAACAACTTAAATAATGCACTGGGTTTATGTTGTCCTGGACTGCAAAAGCTGAGCCCAACTGATCAACTTGGCTGAACCCATCCTATACCAAAACTCATTCTAGCTATAGGCCAGTACTTGAGAATAAAAACCTTTAAAAATTCATTATAACTTAACTCAAAATTCCAAGTTGAAACCCTAGTGAGTTGAAGTATTGGTTCTAACAAGGGACCATATATAAGTATCATGATCATATAAGCTTGTGCAACTTAGAAGAACCTAGTTCGATAGGATAGAAAGTGGCGAAGGACCAAATTAAGCTTGAAAAGGATTCAAGATAAGAGCATATTTGAGCTATGGTCCCTCTATTTTTTTTTATTTTTTTTCTGTGGATTTGAAGAATTTTATGCTTAGATGCTCTTATCAACTAGAGTGATAGTAGGCTTACAAATTGTAGTAAAGAAGACTATATATACACCGATGGACATCAACATCAACTTGCTAGACCAAACTATTTTTGGAATTTTGTTTTTCGAATATGAGTTATTCCTTTTGAAAATGGAATCAAATACAGTCCGGATGTGATGGTTGCGATTCGAACCCGTATTTTTGACTATCCATTTACATCCTGGCCAAACCTTCCTTCTCCCAGCAGATATGATTCACTCTCTATTCCATGTTTTTCAGTTGTTTTAGTCCCATGATTATCTTTTCCTTTAGATGTTCAATAATCCTCAATATCATTAACTACTTAATCTTTTATTATTAGTTAGATATCTATATGAATTGGATAAATTATGTTCGGGATCGATTTTCAGAATTTGTATCCAGATACCCCTGAATTTGTATCCGGATATCCCCTAAATAAATACAAATGCTAATTGAATCTAGATTTTTGACTATCCGTTTATATCCCTAGTATTAGATACAGGTGTGGTGGGGTCTTTGTAAGGACGTAGGTCGTTTGGGCCTCATAGATGTGTTACTGGACATGGGTCTATGTAAATCCTGGACTTCATAGGTATGTTATTGGGCTGGGTTGGGATTAGGCTCTATATGCCCACTTACATGTAGCTGGACCATATTAGGATCCTTAGCCTTTGGTTGTTGTTGGGTCACCTTACCCCAGGGCATCTATGATATTCAAAAGAATCAAGAAACAAAAAGAGAATCATAAAAAGAAAAAGAAAAAGAAAGAGAAAGTGAAAAAGAGAACCATGCATGTATGCATGTTCATATCAAAGTCTCTGACCATCTCCAACCAGAGAGAATACAGATGAATGCTCCTCACGTGAGGAAGCAGCTCTCCATTGTAAAGTTGCTGTCAAAAGGGATCCTTGCTAATATCAGATAGCGGTTATGGATGTCAGTGAAATCACAACAACATCAAAACAGCCAAAGTCCTTAGTTTTGTGTTGTTTTATTTATTCTTGTGAGCTTTGAACAGGGAAGGAATTCTTTAATGGTGAAACCGGTTCCAAGAGGAAGCTCATGATTACATGACAAACAACTATAACCCTCCCAAGTCTCACCCAATTCAAAAGCTTTACTTTCCTAGCTTTTTGATATGTTTTCTTTTGAAGAGGACAGAATAAAGTTTTTTTTTATATATATATATAATATATAATACCTATATATATATATATATATATATATATATATATATATATATATATATATATATATATATATATATATACCTACCAGAGTTCAACATTAATTAATGCAAGTTGAGAAAGTGAATTACATTAATCAAATTTAATGAAATCCAACGTGTGGTGTATTCATGATTCTCAAATTCTTGAATATTCAATGAACTTTTTTTTTGGATCTTCCTGACATGACCTGATTCTGTATACTAGTTTATTTTAGTCGTTTACTAGGTAGGCTCATATTGGTTGGTATATGGGTCCTCAGACACCACTTCTGCTCTTTTCTCCGAAGGAGACTTCAAAAACAGCCTCTTCGTTAGGAACAGAAATGTGTTTGGCTGCTTTTATTTGACATATTGGTACATGATGCAAAATGTACTAAAAGGATAAAAAAAAGGTTCTCATGGAAAAGTGGGAGCTATATCAACATCTCTTTCTATCTCTCCTGCTCCGCTCTCGTTGGAGAGCACAGGCAACCCCATTGCTTAGAGAACCCTGCCCTAATGAAAAAAATGATATACACTTTCACACGACACGCCCTTTATAATCTCTAGCTAACACATACTTTCTTTTCCTCCTTGATCATAATGAGCCCTTGTATGCACATCTTGAGACATTCCCTTTTGTGTATTCATTGGTGACATGGGGGATACCAGACCTATATAGATCCCTTAGGGTATAGTTTTAAATGCTAATTGATTGTCATGCTTTGCCACTATTATCTAAACTAATTTCATTAATTTAAACCTTGGTCCAAGCGTGCTAGCTTCAATAATCTCATTTCTGCTAGGAATTTTGGACTTTTATCTATGTATGAATGGTAAACTCACATAAAATAAAGAGTGAACGATGAAGGGATTTACTTGCAAATAAGTGTCAAAGTTGTATCCTTTTTATTTGGGTTTTTCTAGTTGACACCAATCCAATGTTAGTAGTTGACATTGAAGATCAGTGTTTGTTGGAATGGCGCAAAACCCTCTTATCCCCCCTGTCTCCAATACCAAAACTGGTCCCCAATATATCGTGGCATGCATATTTAAATAATCAGTCCTCATATACAAGACATTGACATGTTTACATTTGGTCCTATCACCTATCGGTCTCAGTCCCTAATCGGTCTATAAACGGGCTGCAATGATGCAAACCAGTCAATACTATACAAGAAGTCATGATTTCAATTATTGAAAAAGCTATTCTTTCTTATGGATACAAAAAATTGGGGGAGATGGGCTTCCCTAAGGGCTCGGTGAGGGTAACTATGCTTTGCTTTGGCTAGAATGAGGTTGTTGTCGCTTCCGTCATCTTCTTTACTCACAAAGAAATGTTTGGAAGATGATCATCCAAATAAACGTTGGTTTGCTATTTCTACAAGAACACGTTGAAGAACAGACTAATAATCCATAAGAGAAAAAGTAGAGAAACCATATCAAGAAATTTCAAGTCTCAATTTTCCATTTCAAGAAAACAAAACATGCATAATATGGGATCATTATTATTTTTCCTTTTTGGTTTCTTGGAGAGGAAGGTTGTCATAAGAAATTAAAAATAGTGGGTTATGATTAAAATATTAGCACTGAATAAAATAAGACTCAGATGCACCTTGTAACATAGATTCTCCTGGACCACAACATAAAAAATCATAAAATAATCAAAGAATACTGATAAAGGGAATCAAACCTTTCAACGATGAGGGCAATGGGGCCCAAGAAAATAAGTTGACACAGACGCAGAGTTACGTGCAAGCCACAAATTTGATCTATAAATAAGTCAGTACTAAGTAGCAAGTGCTAACAATCCAAAATGAAAATGAAGAGGGAGCAGTAGTAGTGTGGCAACTGCTAACAATCCAAAACGAAAATGAAGGAGCAGAAGTAGCCTTCACATTGCAGAAAGATTAGTAGAGTCAAGAGGAGGGGGGGGAGAGAGAGAGAGAAAAAAAAAACGAATAGGCAGAAATGAGAGAGATTCAGGGTTTAGGGCTTTAGGCAAGATCCTGGCACTGTGAACGTCTGATTAATAATGGTCCAAGCATAGGCCCGGCCATGTTTAGTAAATGGTACGGGTCGGTGCATGTTTTAATCAATCAGTTCGATTCAAGGGACAAAGTACAGGTTAGAAATTGGTACCCCTACCAATAAGTATTCGTTAAAAGAATGAGGTCAATAAAACCTTAAAACCAGCTGATGTTAAGTAAAAAGACCCTTTTGACCTTTTTGGGTCCCTGACAAAGAACAAAGGGAATTTTGCCTTATCTTTTGTGCTTTAGATATGTTAACAAAACCATGGGCGGCACAACTATGAGGAATCTATGACTCATAAAAAATGTGGGGAATTCAGGGAATATTTATGATTTTTTTTTATTTTTAAAAAAAGGGTATTAATATTTGGTTGGTTATGAGAATCATGAATATACCAAACTGCTGGACTTGGTTTCATCTTTATCTCAGATTTATCAATATACAATGTAATATAAAAACGTACGGCTCTAACTTTGCTAAAAATGAAAAGGAAGAGGGAAACAAAGTAGGGTTTTTGCTTTTTCTTCAATGAAGAGTTTCTTATCCTATTTCCATTTTCATCATCTTTTAAATTAATTTTGACCCTTTTAGGATTAGGAATTACTTTTCCTATTTCCCAAACAAAAGCTAGGAAGTGCTTTCTCGTTGCTTTTGTAACTTAAAAGCAAAAGGAAGGAAGGTAGGCAACACAGGCAGCGGTTTCAAATTTTCTTTCAATGTTGTTCAGTTTACTAATTTTATTGTATATAAAGGTTAGGCAAATTAAGACTTATAAAGTCATGGAGGATAGAGAAAATACTAGGAAGAGAAAGTGTGTTTTTTATATGAGAAGGGTTGGAAAGAATCCCACACCTAAGGTCGTAAATGAAGAGTCAGTTATGTTTAAAGGAAGAGGACTTACAAGCTAGTGGGGCATAACGAAATCTTATATGTTAATGGAAAAAACGAGAGTACAAGAAGAACAGCAAGTAACTGATCACTTGGAAGAGAGAGAGAGAAAGAGAGAGGTCCAGATTTCAAAGAAAAGAGAGACAGAGACAGAAGTACATACCAGAGGACGTGTACTTATTTTTCCCTACATTTAATTAGGAAAAAGAACCATATACATCGCTAGTGTATGAATTCTTTCTCATGCTTTCTTGAGTCTCACCTAATGATCTAGTTATGTGTTCACTATTGATATTCCCATGATTATAAATCCAAGTACCAAACATGATATTAGTGGTTTCAATATCATGTTTGAATTGTATATTTCAAAAAATTCCCTGTATCACTTTCTAAAATCTCTCTCCCTTGTTTCATTCTATCAAATTCCTCTATGGAAATAGGTCGATAATTGTCACGTGCCAAACTTTGCCTCTATTTAATTTTCTTAAGCTAGAGATGAATACCAAATCCAAATGAACCAAAGCGAATGATAAGGACGCACCTTGACCTCCATATATTCCGGAAGCAAATCATCTCCCGCCGCTGGAGACGATTTCTACACATATCTTCCACCCTAGGGGAGTCTCGGATTCAAAACGTCTCCTCCCTGAGATTTCGGGAGGAGGGATGGCGTCCTGGATGGATGGCTGCTACCTGACTCTCTGGTGAATCCGAGTCATTTATCCGAGTCGATACCCCAGTTGACAAGTTGAGCCAACAGAGGATCGGTTGGAATGGATGGCATAGATTCATCCAAGAGTTAGGTGTCGACCATCTATCCAGGCCGCCATCTCTCCTCGTGACTCACAAGGAGGAAACGATGTGGATCCGGGGAGTCCCACGGGGATTCACATCGTCTCCTCCCAATGATTTTGCTTCCGACAAGCCGAGCCGACAGGGGTTGTCGGCTCAGACGTGAGTCTCAGATTCACCCGAAAGCCATGTGACAGTCATCCAAAATAGGTTGCCATGTCCTCCCAAAATCATTGGGAAGAGACGATGTGAATACGTCCCACGGTCTCCCACCTAAGACATGCCCTCTGTAATTTTTCCGTTGAGTTGAGGGCATTTTCGTAGAACGCACGCATGCACTTTGACGCAGACAGAAATGACCCTCCACGTGTTTATCAATCATCACAAACCAATTGAAAAATGCGAAGGTTTCCGTTGCCACAAGTAACTTTATGTTTTTTTTTTTGTTTTTTTTTTTTTTTTTTTTAAGGCTAAGTAGTAAGTTCCCGTAACTTATGGTTGCTTAGCACCGCCTTCCTAATTTAAATCGAATTCCAATTTTGTCCTTAATGATTTCACAGAATACTCAATCTACCCTACCCAACAACAGTATCGGGTTCGGATTGTCTTCTATCGTTCAGTCACTAGTTGATGCAATCTAATCTGTCCAATAAACCGTTGGACAACTGAGAGATAGGAGACGATTTTCACCCAAACAACATCTGATATTTCCAATAACAATTCATCGTAAAAATCAAAAGGGCATCCGTCGAGTCCTTACTTATATTGTGAGTTCCGAAGATCTTATACATCCAATTAATAAACCTTATGAATTGAGATCTCGTCGCCCTAATTGTCGATTGTTACTGGAATCTGAATTGATCTTTCGAGGTGAACAATTAAATATAAGAGTAGCTGGACGTCGCCCTAATTGTCTATTGTTGCTGGAATCTGAATTGATTTTTCGGGGTGAATAGTTAAAAAAAAGAATAGTAGGACTCGAGATCTTATTCTAATACAAATAAATGAATAAATAGTAAAATATGATGTGACATTTGGCAATTGAGATTATTTATTGGTGGTGTCGAACGTGGGTCCCACATTGGTATTATATTAATGGCTGCCGAAATTTGTATGAATGGGATATGCCCCCCAAAGCCCCACTCTAATGATTACAGATGGATAATGCCATTTGACAGCATCGATGCCACGTGTTGACCAGTCGTTGGTTGATAGCATTTATCCACATCACTGTCCATTGATTTATAAAACGAACTGTGATCAAAAGCATTACATCAGCGTAACAACTTACGAGTTGGTGCTCATCCGTTTTCAGTCGTTAGAATGTTGAACCGGAGAACTAGTCTGATCGATGGGTCAACAGGGGCTGGGGTTAGGAAAGGTGGTCGAACCATCAAGGCTTGGTCCGAATGGGTGGGGTCTACTCCGTTGCATTGGATCGAAGGCCAGTTGTCAAACATTAAAATAGTTGGTTTCATAATATGACAATTAATAATTTAATATGCATGATTGAATGCATCTACGTAGATACCAATCCAACGGTTACCACGAAATTTACGCACAAAGGATATACATTGTCCGCTCTGGACCAATCCTTTACTTTATAACGTTTGCTTGTCCGAAAAGAATCAGGGCTAATTTCGTCATATAAAAGTTGGTAACCGTTATGATAAGGTATACCCTTAGATTAGAATATCTATTTTTCTTTGATCTCTACTATCTTAAAAGATTCCAATCCAAAGGAATGATTTAGTTAATCAAATTACTAATTCCTTCACGTAACACTTCCATGATTATTTATATTCTAAATTTCCACCAACGACCACCTGAGAGAGAGAGAGAGAGAGAGAGAGAGTCCACGCACATACTTCTGTTTCTGCTCAAGTTCCCTGCTTTTCTGCATGAAAAGCCAGGAAAGGAAGGGATTTCGGTTAACTCTGTAGTCTATAATCTTGTGTACCTCTGCAAGACGTTCCATAATTCGATCACATGGAGTAGGCTCTGAATTCTACGGTTTATTGTACGGTGATTGCTTTAATTTCCCAAACTCCAATTCAAGTGATTTATTTTTATATGTCCGTTTCTCGATAATTCTGCTTTTACTAGTAGGGATTTCGGTTATTTTTTATTTAGAATTTGATGGGTTTTTGAATTTTGATTCGTTGGGATGGTCGGCTTTCTGGGTTTTCTACTTTGGTGAATCTAAAACTTTCAGTTTCAGTATAGATGTTTATGCAGCAGTGGTAGTATGTTGTTGGACTTGGTTTTTAGTGGCTTCTGAATTGATGAACTTCGGTTTCAATCAGGAACGAGGTGAGTTGCTCCGAATTTTTGGAGTATTGTCATTCTCTGTTTCTATCTGTCGCGGTTTGATCGATTTATGCAAGAATAGACAAGAGCGTTGATCGTTGAGGAATTTTTATAGGTGGATTTTGTTCTTAGACCGGTTTTTGGGATGATTGAAGTTGTTTTAAGTCGGGAAATTTGATAGTTGCTTTTAATTATAGAAGTTGAGGTAATCTTCGTTTGTATTCGCAGGTTTTCATCTATGGTGGGTTGATAAATCGGAGTTGGGTTAGAAACTTAATTGGAATCCTAGCGGTTACGATTCTTTGATTCTTGATGCATTTTCTATTATATTATAGTCTAGAACCTGGAAGAAAGCTTTCTCTTTTCTTCCTCTCTTTTCTTTGTTTGTTTGTTTTGGAAAAGTAAAGATAAGAATTTGGGATAAGCTTCCTGGGCACTTCCTTTCTTTTACTTTCTGAAACAGTACTAGTTAGGGTGTTGTTTGAGAAGAGGAACTTATTCAATGTTTCTGAGTTTTGAATCCTGGGAATCAGATTTTATTCTTCATTGAAAATCATTTCTTCCATGGTGCCTTTCTGATATTCTTTCGATTAGTCTATGGTGTCTAGTTTAACAATTAAAGATTTTTATTTTTATCTTATGTTTGAGTAAATTTTGTGTATAAATCATTTGGTTTATGGCATACCTTTTTTATTGGTATATGTTTCATCTTCCCCTTTTTATTTATCTGCCCTTTCTGTGATGATTGAATTTGTTGATTTATTTTTTTTCTTATTTCTGATTTGATTTTATCTTATTTTATTTCCAATGAATTCCATGTTTCTTGATTTCTGCTTCTATGGGTACTTATATGAAATTACTTCTCTGGATATTATTTGATAAGCAAGTATTTGGCTTCATAGGTGTTTTATTAATTTCTTCATATTTTTTTTCTATTCAGCTTCTTCAGAAGACAGAAAACATGATGGTTGAACTTTCTAATTGTGATTTAGCTGGGCAATTTGCTTTACATGGATTGTGGAAACGAAGGCAGAACGGTAAATAACTGATGGAAGGGTTCTGCGAATTATTTGTATTGCTGTATACTACTCCTGAAAATTATGTGTTATGTTATAGAGATGGAATCCTGAATGTGAATAAGAAGAGAAAAGTGGGAAATTTGGTGGTAACTTTAACCTAAATTTGAGTCTGTCCTTTTCAATTTGGCTCGATGGAATTGGAATCTTGAATTTTCTGGTTGTGGTTTATGGGTTATCATGGAAGTTTCAGTTTGGAAGAAAGATAAAGGTTGTGATCATCTGTGCTGTTGTCCAAATCAAATATAAGTGGTGGCTTTACTCGTGGATGATTTTAGTTTTGAAGAAAATTGGGTTTGAACTTTGGATAGAGGACTCTTGTTCTTTCTGAATCAGTTGAGAGATCTTTACTTTTGGGAAGTGACCTAGTCCTAGCCTTCTCTTAGAGATGGGAGCCTCAAACTCTAAAATAGAAGAAGATAAGGCGTTGCAATTATGTCGTGAAAGGAAGAAATTTGTTAGACAAGCACTTGATGGAAGATGCTCGCTAGCAGCTGCTCATGTTACATATATTCAATCACTGAAAAATACAGGGAGTGCACTACGAAAGTTTGTTGAGCCTGAAGCTCCAATAGAGTCTTCCTTGTATACTTCCAACAGTGAAACACCTGAGCCACTTGCTTTAACAGAGAAGTCTCTTTCCCAGTTCTCATATTCTTCACCATCTCTGTCACAGCGTGTAGATGCAGCTGAAATCCTTTCTCCAACTCTTTCTCCGCCCAACTCTGGCCTATTTCGTGTGAACTATACAAAAGCAGCTGGTGGTTCTTCAAGAACAGTTGAAGAGAGACCATTTCCAGTAACTAGGACAGTAAAGTCATCCTCAAGTACGCTGCAAAATCTCACACCTCGATCTTCTGAAAGGCCGGGAACATCACCATTTCAAGATTCTCCTCTTCCGCCTAAGACTCCACCTTGGGATTATTTTGGCGTTCATCCAATTGACAGTCAATTCTCTTTTCAAGAAGGTAAGGGTTTGAACCATGATGGGTTGGACAATCATGATGGTGTAAGATGGCTTGGGGAAGAGGAGGGAAATCCTGAATCGGAAGAAGAAGAACAGAAATCTACTTATACTGGAACAATGGAATCTGAGGACTCTGAAGATGAATTTGATGAACCTTCTACCGAAAATCTTGTCCGAAGTTTTGAAAACCGCAATAGGGTATTGGATTCTCATTCAAGTAATACCTCTCCTACTATTCCATCTGCCAGGAGTATAACTACAGAAGCTGAATTCTTGAATGGGGAGAAAGCAAAGTCCCCTGATTTGAATCCATTGAGGTCCACAGCTACTGTGGTTCCACTTCATGTTGATGACAAAAAAATAGCAGGGAAAGAAGCTGGAAGTGAAAATAATCTTGCTCCTAAGGACTTCCTTTCCAGCATAAAAGAAGTTGAATTTCTCTTCCTCAAAGCTTCAGAATCTGGAAAAGAAGTTCCCCGAATGCTTGAAGCAAATAAATTTCATTTTCGTCCAATATTCCCTGGGAAAGAAGGTGAGGCATCTTATGCCATTGTATTCATTAATTTTATAGAAGACTTTTTTACACACACTTCGTATTTATTGTAAATTAGAGTATCCATGAAAGAAGATGGTGGATGGTAGTGAGGCACAGTCTGAAAACTGTGGCACTCATCTTTAATCCACTTTCCACTTCATGTACTGGGTTTGGACCATAAGCAGGTGTGATCCCCTCCAAAATACCTGGCAGAAGATTAAATCCAAGATGCTAGTCCTCAGAATCCATGTTGTCATTCCTTGTTTTAGTTCTGCATGTGAAAATTTGTCTTTGGTTCTTCAATTTGGTAGGTTTGAAACCCTGGGGGCTTGTGATGAATAAATGCAAAATAGGGGAAGAAGCACAGTTTTAGTATCTTCTACCAGATACTTCTTCAAGCAATAATTTGGGGTTGTTTTACTCATAACACTTTTGCCTTGAATTCAGAATATGAGTTTCTAACAGGGAAATCGTATGGTGTGACAGGGGAATCAAGAGCATCCATGTTTCTGAAGGCCTGTTTTTCTTGTGGTGAAGACCCAACCCAAGTTCCTGAAGGCAAGACTATTGACCTGTTATAATGTTACTTCTGATAATCTGTTCTTTATACTACCATGTTTCTTTTGAAATTATATCCATCTTACTCCAAATCTCTCTGTCAATCATTTCTGTTATTTACTTGAATGTAGATTTTGTCATTGGACCAAGATGTATGCAGAAACTCTGAAATAATTATATTAGATTTATTTCATCTTGTGATATTTGCGATTGTGACATTCATATTTGCAACTATTAGTAAATTCTTATGACATAAACTTCTCCTACTGATCTTGAGTATTTTTTTTTAACTGTAAAAGTTGTATACAACAAGAAAACTAACTAATAGAAGAACAGGAAAACATTGATAAAGTTATCTGATATGGTGTGTACCCAAGAATTATCTCACATAAGTTGGTGCACTAGGGCTGTAAATGGATCGTATTAAGTATTTGATTTAATCCCACTACTTATTGATTAGGTCAGGTTTCAATCTGAGATCCTTTCGATCTGAAATATTCGAGCTGGATTCAAATTCATGAACAGGACTTAGATCTAACTTGTAATGGATTTTTATATGCCTTATCCTTTTGCTTCTTCAAATAATAGGCTTTGCTAAGAGGGGAAATCCCTAAAAAATAGGATAGACAGACAACTTTACTATACTCTATGAAGTCCCCAAGGGCAAGAAACTCACCCTCAATAGAAAACAGCTCTAGCCTCTAGGTGTATTTAGAACATGACACCTTCTTTAATTGCCCATTGTTTTATTCCCAAAAGTTTTTAAGTCAAGGATAAAGAAGGTTTCTCATAAATTTTTTGAAAGTGGCCAATCATTATGTCATTGTCAAGAGTTGTCATTGTCTTGCATATTTTTCAAATAGACAAGTGAAATGACATAAATTTACCCTCACTAAAAAAACAAGTTTGATGTACTAAGAGGGCAAAAAAATAAGGTGTCAAATAATTTGGCACCTTAGGAGGTGTCAATAAGAAAATCACTTTATATAATTATTTGCAAGTGTTGAAGTATTACACAAGGGGTGGACTATTTCAAAGTATATTTTGACATGGGTTTCTTACTGATTGAAGCAATCACAAATTTCTTAGCTTTATATGTTTGCAATAAGTTGGCTGAACTTAGCAGTCAGAGGCCTCTCCATTTCTTTCTTGCCACAAACTCTGAAGGATGGAAACTGGGCACCATGACCATTGCCTTTGACCTGAAGGATCAAGACCCAAGAACTCCCACCGATGTAATAATTCACATTCGTTTCTTGGCATAGCTAGGATGAGATGGATGGATCTTAAAATCTCATACATACTTCCCTGCAAAATTTATGAACCTGCAAGTGTCTAATTCTGTTGTCAACACACATTTCAGAATGGGGTGGATCCATATTTGGTCCACCTGTAATTGGATTCAGTGCTAAGATCTGTACCCTATATGATCATAAATATTTGACTAGGCCTACATAGTAATCTGATTTAATGATAGGCTAAGTGTGGGTACTGCACACTTATTATGGAAAACTAACTCATCTTTTCCCTTATTTTCAGCTTTGTATATTGTATAACAGAATTAAATAAGATTAACTTTAAACTTGTGTGACTGAATTAAAGTCAAATGAAATGGAAAGAAACAAAGGAAGAAAAACAAAATCAGAATAAAAAATTAAAAAAAAATTAAAAAAAAAAAAAACAAAACAAAACAAAATGTTGCTTCCATTCTTGTTTCTTATAGATTCATAGTAGGATTGTTTCTGCATAAAATTGAGGCATTTAAGTAGGGTCATTTTGACTGAAACTGTGTAAGAAAAAGGAAAGAGTGGAAATAACCATTTCCCATGAAATGTTACATGTACCTCAGTGCTCCATTATCAGGAAGACCATATATTAACATTTTGTCTTGCATTTTCATATGTTCTGTACTTTAGGATTCTTCTGGCCCATTTTTTTTACTGTTCATTCTCATTCAATAAATTCTTATGTCATTTTCAATAAATGCATGGTTGTCTGTTAGTTGCTTTCACAGATACATACCAATACTTAATAACCTGAAATAGTCTATTGAAGTAGCAGCAATACTGCCCCATTGGATATGGAGGAATGGTTTAGACTGGCCACATGACAAATACCCTCCCATTTATGTCTATGCATCCCTGTATTAGTCAGCCATCCATGTATTGGCATGAACTCTTTCTATATTCCTGAAATTTTCAATAATCTGTTTTGAAATTTGTCCAACTCCGATCAAACTGAATTTTAACATATGAGCAGGGGACCCTAGGGTCCATTTGTCCTCAAAATTGCATCCCTCATCTGACCTGCCACGTGGCAGAACCAGGGCCTGCCTGGAAAACCTTCTACCCTCTCAGACGTGCCCACCTACAGATTACGCTCCCATATCTTGGTACCACATTCTTAAAATCATAGAACCAGATGGGAGATTCCTTACTTGGGAAATTTTAGCCCATCAGAAAATTAGAATTGTGAGATGCTAGCATCTCTTTTAATATAGTATTAGCTTCTTTAATACTTCTTATAAAAATTGTAAGATGACTTCTGGTTTTAGTTATCGTTATGCCTCAAAACTTGACAATTTTCCAATTCTTACTTCTACAACTGTCTATTAATAGCTTAATTGGAGAGATCAACCCTCCATGGGGCCTAATTTAGGCCAAGCTTGCCTTCCCTTGGCATGGTGTGACATATCCCCTCAGGATGTTATTTCCCATTGAATTATTAATTCTCTTAATGTTATCAATCAATTATAGACATATAAGACCATACATATTTAAAAATATATCTGTTGCATAAGTTATGGCACACCATGCTACTATCCTAGAGCATCTTCTTTTTTGTAAACTATCCTCATCATTGAAACTGGAAATTTAGTAATTTTGACCTTTTTTTTTTGGTTTTTTGTACTTACTTTATCTTTGCTTATGTTTACGCAGAGCCTGCTGCAACAACAGTAAAGTACTTAACTTGGCATAGGACAACATCATCCCATTCCTTGTCATCCAGGAATCTTCTTGGATCAGCTTCAAAAGACAATGCTGAGGACGTTAGCAGTGATATGTTCAGTAATTTTTACATGAATTCAGGCAGTCATGCTTCCACCCTAGATAGGCTATATGCATGGGAGAGAAAGCTTTATGATGAAGTCAAGGTAAAAACTTGTTTTATCTTAGTGATGCTAATTGTAATAGTTGTGCTGAATCTTTGAATAAATATCTTTATATATTTCTTACTTTGATGAATTAATTAGCATATCCAATAAACTTGTCTGGATGTGATGCAGCTACGGGTGTGCAATCAGGCCAATTGGGCTTCATAATAGTTTGTTTTGTCTTATTGTTGGGTCATATGGATCTTGGGTCCTTTAATTTTTGGGTTTATTGATGTAGTGGGCCTTTTTATTAAGCCCATATTTGGGGCCTTAATCCTGGACACAGGATTAAGTATGTGGATAAGATTGTGTGGGTCCCATTTATTGGAATTTGGTTAACTGATCATAGGATGCTTGGAATCTTCTTTTAGTAGGCTGTTTACCCCCCGGGGATGATTCATGCTTTTTACTGAATTGATTTGGTTTGGATGTTGCCAAATATGGCTGACCTCTCTCTCTCTCTCTCTCTGTTGCACCGCTGACCAGCGATCCTTTGCCCTTATTTTATTGCTGAGAATTTATTGTAGGAGAAGCCTTTATCCATTCATATTTTCCCTGAGGTAGAGCCTAGAGGGACCATCTATTAAGAGCTTGTTGCTACATCAGCAGATTATTTCATAACATTGACTTAGGTATGTAAACATTAGTTCATGCAAGTATACTACAAATGCATATGGGTTGGAACTCAGAAACATTGGGCAAAATATCGGCTTCGGTCCTTTGGCCCACACTCCATAGACCAATATGTTTTAGGTGGCTGCAAGTTCTCATTTCAGTTTTATAGGTTTCGAGAATATTTTGAGGTTTTCAGGTAGTGCAAGCCCATTTTCACAAAACGGAGCTACAGATTATGGACTTGGATAAAAGACCTACCCAGTTTCAATATATCTGGAAATTTTATTGTTGGTCCCAATGTAATTTACAATGTAGGAATAAGGGGGAAACTACGTAAATCTATGGTCCAGACATCAATTTGGACACATGACTGGCCCACAGATCAGGCTTTTGCTTACTCGACTTTTCGTTCAGTAGTCAGTAGACTCAGTACAACTGCCAGCCTCTTCATTATGAAGTTGATGATGATTTCATTATACGGGGTTAGTATTAGTATTTATGGCTAAAAGAATATGTAAGTGCAACTGATCAGGTAGATGTAATAAAACTGCCTAAACAATGTAACAAAACAAGATGAGAAAGAGTTCATGTGTTGGGCCAACTCAGCCAAGACATCGGACATTCTGAAGTTTAACATCTTTGTTTCATAATTGGAACCAGATAACAGATGCCAAACAACTTGAAAACTGTTATACCCTTAACTGTATCCTACAGTAATTCTTTTCAAGCTAGCAATTGTGACATTTACCATGTTGCTTGTTAATATTATACGCTAAAACAGCTTTTTCAATTCCTTTGACTGAAAGTTATAACACCTTTTTTTCAGGCTAGTGGGATGATCAGAAGGGAGTATGACATTAAATGTAAACTGCTAAGGCAACTGGAATCATTTGGAGAAAAACCTCAGAGGATCGATAAAACTCGTGCAGTTGTCAAGGATCTGCACTCAAGAATTAGAGTTGCAATTCACAGGATTGACTCGGTATCTAAAAGAATTGAGGAAATAAGGGACAAAGAGCTTCAACCGCAACTTGAGGAATTGATTGAAGGGTATGATTTGTTAGTGCATTTTCATTTATATTTTACATTGACACCAAATCATTAGAAGTAGAGATGATATTGTCTATACACCTTAGATTACTTTATTGGCTATGATGTTTGCAAGGATATTTCATCATATGATAAATATCTTATATCAGAGCTTTAGCAAAACCATTTTGATTCAGTTAGACATGTATAATTGAATATGGAAAACTGAGTCCTTTTTTTCCATTTTGATTCAGTTAGACAAGTATAATTGAATATGGAAAACTGAGTCCTTTTTTTTGGCAATGATGGTATTTTCATCCTGTTGAAAATTTCCATATCAATGTATTATCTGAACGAATCAAAAAAATTGTGCTTCTAACTGTTGCTACGCTTGAAACTTTGATTAGGAATCTTTCTTGGAGGAAAAGGACACCAATAATCCCCCCCCCCACCCCCCAACTCCTCTTTATGACCTGAAGGAATAAGACCCCTAACTCAAACTTGTACTGGTCAGTATCCCATTGGTTATATCCAATGTTGGCCATTCCAATTTCAAACTGGGTTGTTTGTTTGTTCCTGAAGTAATGTTACTTACAATTTTTTTTAGAGAATATTTCTGCTGAATTCTACTGCATGCAATATTAGGCAGTTCTGTGGAGATTCAATTAGCTTAAGCTGACTTGGATAAAGAGATAAACAAATAAGTCAATAAATAAATGAATGTGGGAACCAATATTGACAACTACCTAATGTCTGTCGTGGCTTCACAACAGTTCAAGTTACGAAGAAAATTCTACCCGGATTTTTAGATTTTGTACTTAGCATTCTCAATTTCTTCTACCAACTCTCTCCACATGCCTATCTGTCCATCTATTTAATAACAAGTAACACGGAAGGTAATGCATAAATATAAAAATAAAAATGTGACACAGAAGGTAACTACATTTGAATAGCTACCCACCAGCGCATAGAACACATCTGTTAAACAAAAATTTTCACTTGCCTTTTCATATGCTTTGACCAGTCGCTAAATGTGTTTCCTTTTGTCCACACTAAATGCAGGTTAATTCGAATGTGGGAAATGATGTCTGAATACCACAAGCTTCAGTTTAGCATCATCAGTATAGCATATAACAGTGGGACCGCCAAATTGTCCTCGCAGTCAGAATCACATCCACATGCTACCTCTCATCTGGAATATGAATTGAGCGCTCTCTCTTCAAGCTTCACGAAGTGGATCAATGCACAGAAATCATATCTGCAGGCTATAGATGGATGGCTCCACAAATGCGTATTTCGTCAACAGAAAACTTCGAGGAGAAAAAAGACGCGTGATCAATCCTTGAGGGAACTAGGCCCTCCTCCCATTTATGTGACCTGTGGTCTATGGTTGGAGAAACTTGACGCCTTACCAACAAAAGATGTATCAGATTCTATTAAAGTGTTAGCAGCAGATACCACATGCTTCCTACCTAGCCAAGAGAAGAACCAAAGGAAGAGTTCAAATCAATCATTACTGTCGACCTGGAAAGCAGTTGGCAATGGCGAAACAATGGGCAATGCCCTGGGAGAGGAAGCACCACAGGACTGGGATTCAGGTTTCGATCGTTTCCGTTCAAGCTTGGTGGGTGTTCTTGGTCAGTTCAATTGCTTTGCTGAGTCATCAGTGAAGATGTATATGGAGCTTCAAGAGGCCATTGGAGCAGCTAAAAATGGGTATGAACAAAGCACAAGGAAATCATTATCATGAGATCGTCGATTGTTTTGACAAAGAAGAAGCAAGCAAACAAATGAAGGGAAGAAAGAAGGAAAAGCTGGGGAGCAAGCATTCAGTGGAAGCGTTGAATTGTCAATCTATGAAGTGTTGGAGTTAGGGGAGTTTTTATTTGGCTGTCACATTTGTAAATTGCAAAATAAATTTTGGGTTGAGAATTCTTATAGGTTAATTATTTGCGAAGGTTAAAATAAATACAAGTGTAAAAGTAGTGAGTGCATCTGTAGATGGGGGGCACCCAGAGGTAATAAGGGGTTGACTTGCATGTTCACTTGTCTATAATAAAATGTGAAGGACGGTATCTTGTAACTAGTGAATGTGATGTGATTTTGAGCATATTTGCAAGATTTCATCCTGCTTTCAACACCCACCATCAATTCACAATGAGCAGTCGGAGAACCCAACCTTATTGAAGACTTTCCAGGCCCATCCATCTAAATTCTTTATCATCTATCTCTGTGTTGGTTAGTCCAACCCAACTTATATCCCAGTGATTAGAGCTATTCTGGATAATCTGTTACACTTCATTTCTTGGGGTAGACTAGAAGGCCTAGTAAGATCACCTACCTTTTGAAAGTCATAAACAGAGAAATTCATAGATAAGCTCTGAAGCTAATTCAAATGATGATTGCTCATTGGTTCTCAAAATTTGTAATATTTTAAAATTATAAAAGGAAAAACCCCCCTAGGCTAGTGTGTATAAGAAATATACACGGTCTAGCACGCTGGTTTGCGCCACATGGAAATATGATGTGGCAATTCCAATCATTGGATAGAGAGGGTATGATCCAGATTGGCTACATTAAAATTTCAGAGCTTAATTCAATCAAATACCTTGGCAATACCCCCAAGTGTGTTCATGTACGCCTAGTAATACACCGATCACTACTAGGTCTCCCAATTTTACAATGTGTTGTTTTACAACTTCACAAACTTTGTTTGACCTAAAACTTGGCATGTGAGTACTGGTACTTGGTGCCTTGTTTACAAAATTTTAGCCTCATTCAACCTACCATGTAGCATGTAATGACCAAAATTACGCTCGTTATGAATAACAAACGCAGTATACTAAAAGGGAAAAAAAGTAAGGATCCAAATTATTTGACACCTTACCATATGACAGTGAGTAATCTTGCCAAATTAACACAGGCTAGTAGTCCTAAAAATTTCTCTCCAAGAACCTTAAATCACATTTGTGACTTCTTGGTACAGGACAGTGGCATCGGATAGTATCCACACTTAATGGAGTTCCTTTTGCCAATGGTAGGGTAATAAAATCTTGGATTAACTTCTAACTGATCAACGGAGAGAGATTTTAAACTATGCATACTATTTCATTTGTTTTCTATAAATACAATATGAGATCAGTGAAAAGGAGACTCAAACAAATAACAAAGAAACAAATGCCTCCCGTAGAAATGGTTTCCCAGTTTGAAGAAGGGGGTCTGTCGTAATTCCCTACCCATCCAATCCACCCAGTCACCAACCGAAGCTTTCTATCTGACCTGGACCTCTTGGGTCTCAAGGATTCTATCTGAAGACCAAACAATGATTGCTCTAACTTTCTCAGAACTGGATTATCTGTACTTCCCAATCTTCACCTTCTTCTGCTTCATCGCACGTTGACCATGATATATGAAAGCATCAACAATTCCAGAAACTGTGAAAATACCTGAAAACCCACAAAGGAAATTCCAAACTTCATTAAGCTAATGGATATCATTAATTCATTTGGCATACAAAGATTTGACATATTAGGCAGTATCAGGAAAAAAAAGAAAAGGGGTTGGGGCCCATGATATTTCTAAGACATTTAACTGTAAGCAAGGAGATCTGGGTAAATTCCCCTTTCATTACTGATTTGATGAGTTATGTTGATCAAACGATTTTAGTCAAATGTGTTCTAAGGAGCCTCTAGGATATAAGTACTGACTGACATCCGGTGCTATAAGTAAACTGCAAGAGGGAAATGTCCAAAGCAGAGCTAGTATGCCTCTATAAACCGTGATTTATACAAGCTAAATATTATACCTATATTTCTTAATGCTTCTCCCGACTAGGAAGAGTCAGTTGATTATTCTTAGCCTTACCTCCAACAATGGCACAGATATTAGTCAGGAACTGCAAGAGTGATTCCTTTTCTTCAGTGAAGGTCACCTACAATATATTTAGTTATAAGACTTATCAGTAATTTAGAGGGCATAAATGAAAGAAAGGGCAAGAATAAATTAAACAGAAACTAAGAAACCAGAGAACCTGCACTTTTTTATCCCTGCAGAACTTAAGAAGAGATGAATGTTCAATAAAATGGTACAGAAGAGAAATTTTAAATGCCTGCCATTTTTCTTCTGATAAAAAGTTAGGAATCAAAACTAGCCTGTTTAACTCATAATTGGTGTCAGTAGAGGTTTTTCAATCACTTCCATGGTGTTAATGTGATTTGAGATTACAGCCAAAGACTGTCTGACCCCATCATCTAAACATTTTGTAAATGTGGATCAGACTTGGGTTGGCCCAGGATAGAATTTGAACACCATATCCTGGAACCAACCCAAAATTTTAATTTGATTATAAGATTCACACCAGAAAAGTGCGTATGAGTCAGTCACAGTGGATCTTGAATTTGTCCAGCTCCTTTCCATGCCCGGAACTAGTGATTAATATAACTTAGATGACAGATTACATCCATATTCTAAGTACAGAAAACAATTCAATCTATATTCAATTAAGAGGCACATTTCTCTTATTTTATTTTTTTCCTTGATTTCTTCAGTTTTAGTCCTATTATCCTCCACCATTTGCTTGCTAAATGCTTACAAAGCCCATGGTTTCTTCAAGATTATCTACAGGTAGAAAACTCAGCAAGTATGCAGCACACATCTTTATTGTTATAAACAACCATGGAAACGTTTCAACAGGAAACCCAAAGGGATAGCTAAGTTGGCAAAAGGCCAACACCTCAAAATGAAGAGGTCATGAATTCAATTCTCCTTGGGGCTCTACCTACCCAAAAAAAAAAACGTTACAACAGGGAAGAATCATAGAAAGCAAACATAGCAACTCTGACATGTGCTTCTTCAGGTATGATGACCAAAATTCAAGATGTGATGCTTCCTTGATAGTATGAATCTATCATCAACAATCTTTAAACTGGAGGGATATAAGTGTTCTCCACAGTTTCTCACATGAGTTTTTTTTTTTTAAAAACTGTTAAAAAACCTACATTCCCCCCCCCCAAAAAAAAAAAAAAAAAAAAAAAGAGGAAGAAGAAAAACTTGCACTGTCATAAATTTGTGAATATGATAAGCATCGGAACAACCTAGCAACATATGCAACTTTTATTGAGTAGGGGGAAAACTAGTCCTTTCACCTTTATTGGGGAGAAGTCATAAAAAAAGAAAACTCCAGGAAGAGACTGAGGAAAACCATCTGCACTTCTGAAATGCTCGGTGACAGAGAACTGCATGAAGAATGCTTTTGAATTTAGTATAGAAGCCATCAAAGAAAGAACAGAAATGGAGTTCATGAGTCAACCACTTTTTTGTTACCTGATTTGAATTGATTCTGCGCCCTTTTCTGTTAGTGTATATTGTTGGAACAATCTGGACAAATTAAGGTCGTTTGTGAACTCAATGGCATAAAGCAATCCAGACTAAGGACGCATATAAAAACCAAGAACAAAGGAGTCAAACGCAAAGTTTCCTTAGCTAAGATGACAACTAATTTGACATACTGACATGATTTTCAGGTTGCCACTTGTCATTTTCAGAGACTAAAATGGCTACCCTATTGAAATACCAAAAAAGAAAGAAGGGGTCACCTTTATGAAATATTGATACATTCCAGACGACATCTGCTGTGCCCATGATACGCTGCAATTTCTCACCAAGGCAAAGACAGATTAGAACCTTTTATTCATTTTTAATAATGAACAAACTTCATATAATAAGTATTGAAGGGAGGATTCCTCCTAGAGAAAGTATCAGAGGATACAATAAAGTAAAATTTTAATATTACCTTACCAATTAAAGATAAAAAAACAAACTTTATCGGTTTATCCTAATCACTCAGCTAACTGAACTAATATGATGATTCTTACCCATCAAGGGGATTGACAACACCAGGAATCTCTTCACCAAAAGATAGATGGTTTATTTTGTGGCTTATCTGGTGACACACAAACAAGAAATGTTAATTATTTCCTAATATAATAAAAAAATTACAAATTAATGTAGAAGCACCCATGTACTAATACAACTGTAAAGGAGGATCACAGAGAAAGTTTCCCCAACTCAAGTCAGCTCCTCACATTGTAATTCTGTGATTGAACTGCCAGTAAATCAAGCACGTGAATGTTCGATAGATGAAAACTTTTCCCGGGGGAAAAATGGAAATTGCCAGCCACTTTATTAACTTCCAAGAATCCATGGATGTTGCATCCTTCACCTTCTTCCTCCTTAATTTTTTGAACGAACCCCTCTCTCTTGCACTGGAAAAAAAAAATTACACCAAATTATCCTCAACATATAACCAAGAACACAATGATAACTGCCTCATAAGGGCAGCGGAGGATTGATAAGAAAACCCAGAGTTGGAAGCTTTCTCGACCAACAAATAACCCTGACTACCACAGGAACAAATGCTATGAATAAAATTAAGTTCTAAAATACTGCCTGTAAAGATAGACAAGGATCACAAAATAAACCTAGGATCATAACATTCAAACTTCAGCATCAAAGAGCCCCTTTAGCCATTAGTCAGAATGGTGTGATCATCGTAGTTCTCTGTATGAAATGAAGTTATTCAATGCTATCCCTCCATATTATTTGCACATTGTGGATGGCCTCTCAAGTTTTTTATCTAGATAATTATCTTTTCAGTTAAGCCAGTTAAGCCAGATCAGTTGGAATCGATTTCCTTTTTCTAGCTTTTCGTTAATTCTCACTAGCTGCATTGCATCTTATTCCTAGAGATCACACAAAAAGAACATTAATTTTATCTTTCTATCCCATATTTTAATGTCTTCATGTCTTTCTCTGCTACAAATTCCCTGCTATGATTTATTTTTCTTTTTTCTTTTCTTTTTCTGTTTTATCAAGTGATAACCCAGGTGACGAGGGCACTGAAATGGGTGAGCATCTACTTTGAATATCTACTAGACAGAAGGGTTTCGTTGGTGTTAGACAAAATTATGAGAATCTGAAATGGAAATTTTTTTAAAATGAACTGACCTTATGTTGAAGAAAACTAGCTTATTTTCTCAGAAGAAAAAAAAGAAAAAAGAAGAAAATGAAGATGACGATCAAGGCAAGGCAAATGTGGCATTTCCCAATCTAACAAACTTATTCTTCCATTTGTACTGTTGAGGACAAATTATAATACAGAAAGGAAGTTGTGAAAGATTAAGATAGTTCCTTTATACTAAATTTCTCTCTTGCATTGCTCATAAGCAAAGGAAGAGAGTATCTTTTGAACCACTTACAGTGCGAAAAAAGATTATAGTCTACCTCAACATCAGGGACCATGGATTTAGGAATCGGAATTGGATTGGGGAATCAGAATCAGCTTGATTCATCCCGATTCCTGCTTCGGGTTTTTGGATAGGACCTGAATCATATCAGCCAATCCGAGCTGATCCATAGTTTTTTTTTTTTAATTCTTCAGTTGTGAAATATGTTGTCCATCTGGTTGCATGGATGACACATGTCATTGATTCTACAATTTTTATATATAAAAAAAAAACAACTGGAAGTTGCAAGGATCCGAGGAAAGGGAAGGGAACTCTAGGGCTGAGGGGGAAGCGAACCGGTAGAAGAGCCGGATAGGGAGAGAGAGTAGCAGAAGAACCATTGGGATTACATGGTTATATCTACCTATCAACATGTACATCAATTCTTCCGGGGAGTCATCACCGCTGGCCTTGTGATCTACGACATGATGCAGTACATTCGATAGGTGGCGAGGGAGGAAGATAGAGTGGAGAGGGGAATCAGGGAACTGGGGATGAGGAAGAGAGAGATGAAGATTCTGGATTCTAGAGTCTTCTCTATTTATTTATTTTTTCCTTAAATATTAGAATGGCCGATTCCACCAGTGATCCCACAAAGTAGCCAATTCAGCTTGAATTGACCCGACCCACCTTGAATCAGCCCAATTCAGATCAATTTCTCTAATTTGGATCAGAATCGGTCTGATTTCTTTAACCATGTCGGTGATGCTAGGCATTCACAAATATCTCTCCCTCAATCGAGAGAGGCAAAGTAATAAGCCTGACAGTCTTGTGAAGATTGGAAATCAATAGCTCAGTGTTTCTCCTCGTTTTTTTTTTTTTTTTTTTTTTGGGGGGGGTGGGGGGTGGAATGAAGCCCACAGCTGTTGAAGTTTGTGAATAAAGTGACTACGGCCTCAAGTTTTTCAAATTTTTAGGATCACAATTTCAATTGAACAAAATTGGGGCTAAAGGTAATTTTAGGCAGCATCACAATCTTGTTGAGCTTCTACAAAAATAACGGGCTCTTTGAAAACAGCATTCCTCTATTCCACTATAAACATCTCTTATATTGCTTATGTGAAGATTTTCCAGACGATGAAAGACTTCACTGAGCCTCAGAAATCAGCATGCCCTCCTGAATAGCTTGTGTCATGCACATTTTTCTTTTTTCCGGATAAGTATGTCATGCACATTAGTTGTTCTCCCTTTCCTTCACAAGGTTCTGTCCAACAGTAAAAAAAAATGTTCTTTTCTTTTCTCTTTTTTATGACAGCAAATGAATTACACAGTTATGTTGTATCTCAACAGTCCACACTTTGATAGAATACACTCACTTGAAAGTCAAGAATTTGACAGCAAACACTAACTTGGTTTGAAGTTGCTCCAGATTTGACACCAGAATTTAACCCTCAACAGGACTTCATCACTTATCCAACATAATCAGAATTTTCATCTCTTTAAAACACACAAAGTCAGTCAATCAGCAACCACATTTCTCCCTCCCCCACTCTCCCTCTATCAAGCATAGTCAACAATAGTATTTCACAAATAACAACTGTAACCATTATCCAAAATAAAGCAGTCACATCTCGGGGTTCCAGGATTCCCACAAAACTCAGCATGAGCTGAGGAAAAAGAAAAAGACGGGAATGAAAAGGAAATAAAAGTACAGCAAAAACCAAATAGAAGATTTCCTTTTACCTGATCAATCAAGTCTGTGTTTGTTATTGCCCATCCTTTTTTCCGGTAAGCTTCTTGAACTTCTTCACATGAGTTACAGCAGTCGTCATCAGCCTGCAACAAGATGAGGGGAAAGAGAAAAGGGAAAATGAACAAAATAAATATAAAAGGATATATCATAAGTCTACAACAAAAAGAAGGGGGGTAAAGTAAAGAAACATGTGATCTTATGACTTGGTATGACCACACAGATGCTTACTGGACTTGGTACTGACAGCAGATAAAAATGTAGATAATCCCAGTTCAAAGGCAGTAATTAGAAGTTTCCTCACCTGGCTACAATATGGGTTTCACAGGCAAACCGATAAACTGAACCAAACAGATTCCACAAGGACCACAATATCACAAGTCATATGACAACCTAACGAAGTATGATTAGGAATCAGAGAATAATCAACGGATCAACAATAGTCTTTGTCTTCTGCTTTCAGTCTTCTCTGTTGCATGGGCAATAATTGGGAAGGGCAGTCAAGAAAAACAGAACTACAGGGATAAAGCAGTATTTTTTTTTCTTTTGGTCTTCCATACCATTCCTCTCTCCAACTCTTCCCCCCTCCTTTTTCCTCCTTTGGAAGGTGAGCTTTAAGGGGCATGTCATAATTCCTAGTTACCGCCCCTAGTTACAGCCACTAGGAGGGTATTATTGTAATATTTTATTTCTTTTATTATTTTTCTGTTATGCTCTTTTATTCTCAGTAGGATTGTACTCTTTTATTCCCAGTAGGATTGTAATCTTCTTTTAAGTTTTTCATTATAAATAATAAGTAAGGGTGAGAAGAAACTATTCTCTCTCCCATTATCTCTAATTCAACATGGTATCAGAGCCACCTTAGAGATCTCCTTTTCTTCAAAAAATACACGATAGAAGCACGTGAGCATGTCTTCCCAATGATTGGATGAATGCAGAATGTGGTGGCCCGTTCCAATGCAGAAGCAGAATTCAGAGCTATGGTGGGAATATGTGAACTCTTGTGGCTGAAGGGTTTACTCAGGGACTTGAAAGTTCAATGTCCTCAATCCATGATCTTGTTTTGTGACAATAAAGCAGCCATCAGCATTGCTCATGTTCTGGTGCAACATAATAGGACTAAACATGTTGAGATAGATCGTCATTTCATTAAAGAAAAGCTAGAAAGTGGTCAAGTTCCGATTCCTTTCGTAAGATTAGAGGATCAATTGGCAGATATTTTCACTAAAGGTTTACCTGGTAAACCATTTCACATGATACCGTCCAAGTTGGGATGCATGATATATATGCACCAACTTGAGGGGGAGTGTCGTAATTCCTAATTACCGCTCCTAGTTACTGCCACTAGGAGAGTATTATTGTAATATTTTATTTCTTTTATTATTTTTCTGTTATGCTCTTTTATTCCCAGTAGGATTGTACTCTTTTATTCCCAATAGGATTGTAATCTTCTTTTATCTCTTTCATTATAAATAAGAAGTAGGGGTGAGAAGAAACTATTCTCTCTCCCATTATATCTGATTCAACAAGGCACAAGCCAAAGAGATCCAATTCAGAACTATTATAAGTCCAAGGTCCCATGTTGAAATCATTTCAACGGTTTTTCACGACTATGTCCGTGTCAACAAACAATTGAAATAACCAACAATAACAATAAATAACTGGTCTTGTGTAGCTGCATACCCTTCTTTTTTCATGATGCTAGAAACTGCCCCATGACAGATTTGCTTGACCACCTAGAAATCCCACCATGGCAACTCAGGGAACTGCATGATTCACATGATCATGAATAATCAACCAACCACTGTTACTCTTTCTGTATTTTCCTTTGGTTGACAACTGAAATTAGGCCCAAATTATTTCAAGAGGGAGGTATCTAGTGTTAGTCTATTCTAGGGCTCGAGAACCTTGCTAATTGTTAAGGGATTGAAAAATTTGCATGGTATAACTTGGTCTCCCTTTAGGAGCCAAATAAAAAAGCCAAGTACATATACTTTTGAAGCATTTTGAGAAGTAATCACCATTTTCTTGTTGTTCACTTTTCCTTTTCCCGGGTTGGTCTATACCAATGAACACATTGACCAATTTACCTGTTCTGTTTTCTATCTGAACTTGAGTAGCCAATGAACTTGAGAATCTGAATACAACTCCCTTTGGAATAGCATTGATAGTTGATTCAATACCACTTGGTGGTTCAGATTGCATTACGCAAGGCAGCAGATAGAGGAAGATTAAGTATTCAGATACCTTAATCTTCTGAAAACAGTTGCCCACGTGGGACAGTAAGGAGGCAGGCCATAGTTACAGTGTTAGAATTTGGCCAGGAAGGAATGAACGAGTTCTTTAGGATTTTCAATGCTACACCACCATCACCTAAATGCAGTGAATTTCCCCCCCCCCCCACCCCCTACCATTTTTTTTTCCAGAGCAGTTGGGAATGGTGATTGAAGCATGTCTCCCAGCATCTGTATCAACTTTTGCTGGGTTCATGCTATTTTTCTTGTTCATCTCTGCTTTGCACTATGATGTGATGATTCTGTTTTCTTAACTCCACATTCCAACATGAAGAACTTTCAAGTTAATACAGTATTTCCACTACAATATGGACAACAATCATTGAAAATGTTAAACGTTTCAACTTCATGCAAGGAAGAAGCTTAAAGCCTTCAACTTATATAAGCTCTTCCAAAAGCAAGAACCCCAAAGCAGTTGCACTTTATATTTTCCCGTTCCCATTTTAGACATTTTTAATTCTGCTAGAGGACTACCATTGCAACTTTCATAAACTGCTTCCAAAACAGAAAGGACTCGAAGGAGTGTTGCAGTAGCTCAAAGCTATTTTCCTCATAGCTAAAAACTTCAATGAATTTATTTCCAGAGACTCATCTTACCCAACCCTTCTCCCTCTTCTTATTCGGCAGTTGCTTGGAATATACTTAAGTAAATCTAGAATTCCTACGGACTACATTTTGGCCTTCATCTATCTGCATCCATGAACTCACTATCCTTCTAAGGATTGAGTGGCACAGATATTCCATTTTGGAAGCAATTACTACATCATATTGGCGCTGATCTAGTTGCCACCATGAATGTCAATAATTCATTCTTGATAGATATATAGAGCTAGGCATCAGATTACCTTTCAAATAGTTAAGGTCTCATGGAGAATTTCTAATCTCATAACCAGGGCTAGAACCATTACTATTTCTAGGAATATTTCTCTGATTGAGTTGTACTCCAATACAAATTGATGCAAGGGCAGCATACGGTCCAATGAATAAAGGCTTGACGCCATCAAAGCGTAGGGTTCGGAACTGCAGCCCCAAATGGGCAAACGGTAAAAAGGATAAAGGCAGAGTATGACTGACACATCTGTAGATGTCAAATAAATTTGTAATCTTATTTCCTTTGACCCTTGTCTGATATGGCCATCCTAATAAGGACAAGAGGAATAAATGAAATTTTAGTTTCTCAATTTAAACCCCAACAAACGGGGTCTTTATCCCAATCTCAAGGTCAAAAGAGTAGAATTCATCACCCATTCAGGAGAGCACGTGGGCACCTGTAGTCATTCTCTTCCTTTGGAACACCCAGCTTGACTACATCGTTGATGCGGGTCCCGGGTTGGAATAACCCTATTGGTATCCGCTATGGGCCTACCCAAACAAAAGGATTCTCAAATAGCAATACTAGTGGCAGATTTAAAGAACTCAGTATTTCAAGAGGGAGCGGGGGGTAGCAGATCTGTTAATAAACAGAATCTTTAAGGTGTTAAGGATAAGTTCAAGGGGTGTGATATCAAGGAAATTATAATTACAGAAGTAGGGGTGACGTGGGGATTAAGATAAGAAAAGATGACTTCAGAATAAGTTATAAGGAGAGGGGTATTTATGGAAAAAAGGGGAAATAAACCAAATCACGACTTGGGGAAAGGAAATTGTCTTCAACCTACAAACAAGAGAAAGAGGCAGTGACCAGATACTGTTGAGATCGAGAGAACTCTCTCAATAGGAGTCTGATCGACCTGAAATTCTGGAGTAGGGATCTACACTCATACACCTCTTGAATATTACTAAGAAAAACAAGGATCAGCAAACTAGAAAATAAAATTTAAGGACTGAAACTGATTCTGGCAGAGGAAGGTTCAGATTTGTTCTTCAGTTGAGAACCTTCAGTTTCAGCAAAGTCTGGGGCCGATGCTTTGCAGGTAGGGTCGCCCAGATGTGAGGATTAATCTCCACAAGTTGTATGTCAAAGATAGGGGTAAGGGATTGAACTCTTGTCAACGGTTCTTACAGATGCTGGAAACGGAGAACCAGTGAGGAACAGTAACAGAAAATGAGAAAGAAAAAGAAGAGGAAGGGGGGAACCAGACTAAGGGAGAGGCCGTTCTGGATCGCAGGGATGAAGGAGAAAGAAGAGAAGATTGCAATATTCCATTCTATTCAATTCTTCAAATCTAAAAACTGTAGGCTCGGTTACATCATATTTAAAGAAAAGTAATTGCAGTCCTAATGCAATCCTAACTAAAATTGAAAGCTTTAAACTAGGAAACCAAATAAACTCCTAATACTTAACTGGAAATAAAATCCTAGTCTAAAAGGACTCAACTAGCTAACTAATAAATGATAAACATAGAAATAAATAAATCCTATCTAAATTTCCGAAAATAAGATATAATAAGATTTCCTCAAGTAAAATAAAATCCTACAAAGATTCCTAACCAAATACATCTCGTCTTGTAGACCTGTCACTGCATCAGTCGTCTTCTTCCCTTGTTTGACTGAGATAAAGAATTAAGTTTTCGCAGTGGGCGAGGGAAGCTTGAAGACTATTGAACATGAAGCCAAATAGGAGGGCAAGGGGTCATTGTGAGGTCTACGGAAGGCAATCATATGAACAGAGAAGTGCGTAACAGCGAAGGTCTTGCTGTCTATGGCGTTAGCATGTCAAACCAGACATTGAAGTTCATAGTTCAGCTGGAACGTGATTAAAAAGGCACAGCATGTGTCCTGTAAGTTCACACACACATACTATTTGCTCTACACCGACTCAAACCTGAACTACCACTTGTCAAGGTGAATCTTCACGCAGAGCGATCAAAGTTTCCCTTTATCCCTTATTTAACTTGATGATTCTGCCCCAATAACATGTATCGGATCCATCTTTTTAACTCAAACACGCTTTTCACCATCAATATGATATCACCACCATACCTTAATGATATAGTAGTCATTCGGTCTAAAGCAAACTTTCTGTTATCACACCAAATCCAAGTAACAAACACACTTTGACTAAGCTTAGCCATTGTTCAGCAATTGCACGCTGCTGAATAGCAGAGTAAGAAGACATATTAATGGAAATCACTAACACAGTTTAAAACCTAAAGATAGACCCCTGGACTGATAGCAAGCTTTAGAGCATAGATAACCATATGTATAAGATTTTCCTGACACTAAGAAAATGTGTAGTTGATAAAAGATAAAGAGTATGTGAGAAAATACCACTTCTGCTCCAAAACAAGAACCACAGTAAGTCTCGTTGTGATCAAGCCTTCCACCATGTCTTTGTAAAGGTCTTTCAATCTGGAAATAACAAAAAGGGGATTTAAGACTAAACATTCAAATGAAAAATATGCTTTCTGCCCAAAACATGAAACATCACGGAAATTTCGTAAGATTATACCACAGAAAATACATTAGGATAAACATGTCAACTTATTGAGAAATGAACTTCAAGTTTTATCTTGTCTAGGCGTTTCTCGACTTAACCCCCATCTCCAAACCTTTTTGGTTTGTGAGATGGTTGAGTACACAAGAAGAGAACAAGAAACTTAATCCAGATGGTTCTTGCTGTGAGAATCAAAAACCTCAGCGTGGACAGTGGAGGCAAGGTGGTCATAATGCAAATGCTAATTTGGTGCTTTGTTATTCTCAGAATTTTTGTGCAGGTACCAATAATATGACTGAACTGGAGTCCCTTCTGGAAGGCTTACATATTGCAAGAAAGGAACTGATATAGAAGTGGACTATGCCTATTCACATCACTTGTCGGTTATTCAGGACCATACAATCTGTGTTAGAAGTACTTGTGGAGGGAAATTCAAAAACTACTTCACTCTTTGAATGTTAATATTAAACAGGTTTACCTCAAAGACAACAAAGTTACACATGATTTGTCAAAGGAGGGTCTTCACTTATTTTCAATGGAGAAGCTCCCTGCATATGTTAAAATAGCTATACCAGATGATAGACTGGACTTGTCTTCCATTGATTTGTGTTCCTCTTGTTAAATATTAAAAAAGTTGTGAACACTGATCACAGGAACCATTTTAGAAAATTTCAAAAACAGAACAGATATCTTGGTAAAGAATTTGACATTTAAAATTTGAGCCTGCTAGAGTGCTTGGGATCCAAAATCAGATCACAACACCAAGGAAGATAATGTTTCACAAAGAAAAATTGTGTTGAATTTATTAAATGAAGCTGGAGAATTGGGTTTGAAACAAGCTCATACAACCCACTACACTGAATCATATTCTCAGTCATATTGATGGTGAACACTGGGTGGGTAGATGTTACAGAAATCAGAGATTGATTAAGAAGTTGATGCATGTGTCTCTTACAGGACCCAATATTGCATCTGCAGTTAGTATTCTGAGTCAATTTCTGCATGCTTCATGAACTGCACATATTGAAGCTTCATCAAGGATATTAAGAAACCTCTAGGGATGTCCTGGGAAAGACCTATTCCCAATTAAACATAACATGAGAATGGGAGCCGAGACAGATGCAAGTTAATCTGGTTCTGTGAGTACAAGAGGTCTGCTAATGTTTATTATACTATTAGTTACTTGGAGAAGCAAGAAGCAGTCAGTAGCTGCAAGATCAAGCGAGAAACGGGAAAGCAGAATTCTAATCCATCACACATAGAACATGTATCAACATAACATAGGTGTATATGTTACTACAAGGGTTTGAATGTTCAGTTTACACTCCAATAAGCCTATGTTATTACAACAAGACAACACTAAGCATTTAAATCAGTTCAGCATGTCGGAAATAAAAATGTTGAGGTGGGTAGACATTTCATCGGATAGATTGGGTTTACTGCAGCAGGTCGTAAATATTTTGACTAAAGCTTATAGTGACGATCATAATTAAGCTGACAATCAAAGATATCTGTGCATCCACTTGAGGGAAGAATTGGCATGCGTAATGGGCATATTATGTAGGGGCTCATTTGGGTCAAAACAAAACATTCAACCACGATTGTCTCCATTTTCTTTTCCACATTCCCTTTTTATCATTAGTTTTTTCTTGCTTCTCTTATTTTATTCGAACCCTGATTATAATTAAATATTTTGTGTTATCAGAAAATAGTAATTTAATAGAATTATATATGAACAAAAGCAAACCGGCAATGACAGAAACAAGGTGTTAGCCACCTGCCCACAACCAGAATCGGCCTACTTATAAATTAAATTTAGCATTAATATTAAAACCAAGAAGAGGTTCTGACCTTCGGTGCACCAATTCCATCTGATCTTGACTCAATCACATTGCCAACATGGTCAATTCTCTTTTTGATGATATCATGTTTCTGCAATAACACATAGTTACATACAGATATGTCCTTGGAATGGAAGCAAACAGTGAGACAAAAAGTAAAAAACGGGACATGACAAAAAGAGCAAGATTAACATACTATATCATAATGCTGCTCCCCACTGATATCCATGGCATCAACACTGAGAAGGGAACATGCAAGGGCCGGAAAAGTCACATCAAACTGCGGGAGCAGAAAATAATTTACCCAAGCATTAGTCCCTAAATGGAGAACCACAAGAAACTTCTTTACATTAAATAAAGTGACATTTTGAAGAGGATTCAGAAAATACACATGCATCCAAAAAAAATCATCCAAATAAGTTAACAAGGAAGAGAAAGCCTGAACTCCTTTTTAGTCAGTGAACGCATAGAGAAGCAAACAATGTCTGGGCATCAATTAGTACCAAAAGGTTATAGAAATTGTGGATTTGAACCCAACAAATGGTTGCCAAGAAAACTAGATAAACCTGTTTGACATAGCGGTGGTTCCTCAACCCTTCAAAATTAAACCAACTTAACAACAGCAAGAAAAAAAAAATGGGAGAACATTGCCCGGGAAGAGTGAGGGGGATTAAAAACAGGGAGAAAACACTGGGAGGTGTCCAACTTTTTTCCCTTTTTTTAGGGGCCTGGAGTGTAGATGACAGGAACAGGAGAAGCACATAAAATCCTATAGAGGACAGAATTCACTTCCCAAGAAAATTCCCTCTCCACAGCTCCACCTACATGGCCCGTACTTGACCAACAGTAGCAAGAATATCCAACCTCTTTCTCAATCAATCATCATCTCCAACCCTAGTAAGATCTTAGGAAACAAAAAATTAAGGACTAAGCCCTAAGGACACCTTTAGTCTGCTTAAATATTACATTTTTTGGTGAATAAATGTATTAACAACACCCGAAAAAGGTAGAAACAAACTTGGGTATCCAACAGGTAGAGCCTAGCTCCTTCCATACTAAGGCTAGAAGCCCAGACAGAAAAGAAACAAAATTCTAACCACCTCAAATGGTAGTTAAATCACAAGAGGACAGAATAAATATATCCCTAAAATAGAATGAACTAGTAATGAGATATCTTACACTTTGGACAGAGTAAAGACTCACATAAATCTAAGTTTCAAAACACTAGAGCTCTCCAGGCACATTTAAGAGGGGAAGAGGTAAAGAGGAGTTAAATTTGAGAAATGTATCCATTTCCAAGTAAGGTGAAACCAGTGATCGAAGAGCAGGGCAGTCAATGCAGTTCTAGTAAGTAATGTAGCTCAGATTCTCTAGATCCCTTCATGCTGTTGGAAGCATGAACCCTCCCCCCCTCTCCCCCCTTCTCTTTTTTTGGAGAGTGTTTTCCCTTTTTTCCTTTTAAGTTTTAACAGTAACTAGTAAACATTGTTGAAGATGCAGGTGTAGAAGGATGAATGCAATTCAATCACAAAATGACCACTAGAGACAGAATGGTTGCACTTCCCTTTCAATCTTGATATCACTGATTCCTCAATCACACCAAAAATCCATATGACCCATATCTACAGATGAATTAGATCTGAATCCGCTGCATACCCAACTTGATTAAGGTGGAAGTAGATAGATGTAGATTTGATTCAATTCAATTATGATCCAATCCATGACAGATCTGTTTATACTTTCTACAACAACAACAACAATGCCTTATCGGCTTATCCCAACTAAATGGGGTTGGATACATGGATTCTTGCCCTCCAATCAGCTCTGTTCGAGGTCATACTTGAAATAAGACCTAAGCTATACATGTCTTTCCTCATCACCTAACTAGATTCATCTTAGGTCTGCCCCTAGCTCTTTTAGATCTTACGATATGAATCAAATCACTCCTCCATACTGAAGCATCTAAAGGCCTCCATTAAAAATGGTCATACAATCTCAACAGATTTTCTCGTAGCTTATCATGTATCGGCACTACTCTCAAATCAGCTCTAATACAATCATTCCTTACCTTATCCTTCTTAATTTTGTCATACATCCATCTCAACATCCTCATTTCAATTACACTAAATTTATCTATATGATGTTTCTTAATTACCTAACATTCCGCACCATACACAATAGCTGATCGAATGATTGTCCTCTAAAATTTTCCTTTAAGTTTTAAAGGAATATGCTGATCACACAGTATTCCAGACGCATTTCTCCCCTTTATCCATCCTATCTTAATCCTCTGTGAAACATCATCATCTATATCACCTTCTTTAATAATTGAAACTAGATACCTAAAATAATCACCTTGCGGTGTCTCCCTCTCATCAATTTTCACCACCTCATTATCCGTACTTGTGTGTTGTAAACCATATACTCCGTCTTCATTTTACTTATCTTACAACCTTTGATTCCAATGTTGATCTCCATAACTCTAACTTGGCATTAATCTTTGTCTCATCCACCAAAACAATATCATCAGCAAAAAAACATGCACCAAAGAACTTCATTTTGAATGTCTCCTAAGTAAGTAAATAGCTTCCGTCGTGGATTTACCTGGCATAAAACCAAGTTGGTTCTCCGTAATAGTAGTTTCTTGTCTCATGCGAGTTTCAACACCTCTCTCCCATGGTTTCATAGTAATGACTCATTAGTTTTATGCCTCTATAATTATTGCAACTTGGTGTATCACCTTTATTTTTATAAACCAAAATCACAATGCTTCTCCTCCATTCATCTGGCATTTTCCTTGTGCTTATAATCTTATAGAACAACTTTGCCTACATTCATCCTCCTTAAGCTTCATATACTTATTAGTTGGATGAAATATGGTTACACCCCAGTTATCAAATTGATTCAATTCAATCTGATTATCTGGATAACTTCACCTTGACAGTCTCCTTTTTTTATACTGTTCACTTTTCACCTTGATTGTCATTTTTCTTTTCCCCCTTTTTGATTGAGAAAATCATTAGGGAGTTTTTTGGGAGCTAGGTGAGAAAAGGGATCAACAGGTGGGCAGGACACAATAAGCATGCCTATGGTGGAAGAGGGGTTGGAAATTATTAATGTGAAATTTAAGAATCTATCATTGCTGGCAAAATAATTTAGAGGTTTCGATACAACATGAGTCCTTATAGCATGAAGTGATAGCATCCATCTATGGTACTTCTAGCAATGGATACAATTGCAACAATGCAGAAAGGGCAACACTGAGATCTCCATGGATCATAATGCTCCCCTTGACGAGAGAAAGGATAAGGTACATGACGTTGAAAATGAGAAAAAATTAGGTTTTGGAGGACCTTCGGTTTTTTTTTTTTTTTTTTTTTTGGGTGGGGGGGGTTACTTAGAGATTCATTTCCTAGGGTATACTCATGGTTTTATTTTGGCAAAATAGAAAGTGAGTCGATGCATGGTCTTAGAGCCAGAAGGATTAAGTTGGGATTTTGAATTTAGGAGGGGCTTTGGAGAGGGAAGTTCCTCGGGTTTTGTTAGTCCCTATGGATGTTTTTGTTTTTCAAGACCAATAGAACAAGAAGGTTTTTTTTAAATTCAAAAGGTAAGGCTGGTTCAATACTTATGGCTGCCTAGCAACACAGTTTTCCTTGTCTTTTTTTTCTTCCAATACAAATAAACTCAGACTTTAATTTAAAAAAAAAAGAACAGAAAACCAAAATATATCAAACATCATGAATACGTTAACTTGATTATAATGCACCAAAAAAAAAAAAAAAAAAAGAAGGAAAAGGAAAAAAATGAAAGAGGTCTCAGAGTTCCTCCTATAATAAGATACAATGTTACAAAAACATTCTTTGGCATAACAGAAGCCTCGAGGCATGAACATGCACCACACGGTGAATAAGCCCAAAGGGTTATGAAATTCTTAAGCTGCAGTGACCATCATCGCGAGGGCAAGGTTCAGGGCATAAGTCTCACTTCCCTTAATGATCCCTTTTAGGGAGGCAGTCTAACACAACAAAGGAGACTCCATTAGTCATTGTTTAGATCACATTATACAAACAGTTTTGTGTATACAGAGGTGCTTTATTTTCTTGACAAATCAACAAGCATAAAAGTGACCTCCCCCCCTGAAAAAAAAAAAAAAAAAAGAAGCATAAAAGTGCTTATGGTATCTATGGCAAATAACCCCAAAATCTTTAGTAAATCCTCCTTGAGAAAGCACAATGCATCATCCAAACAGTAAACTCTGGAAGTATCATTGCTCTAAAAATGGGTTTATAGTACAAAGACATGTTAACTATCCAACCCAAAAGTAGGCCCCAGACTTGGTCGATGTGGGGTTATTCCTAACACTTCCACTCATGCGTAGCCCCTTATAAGTGATAGTTGTTGTCCCTCATAACTGAATAGTACATGCAGATGTGTTATCATGATATTATTAGTGGGGACTCTGATACCATATTAGAGTCTCCACCCAAAAGGTTAAGCTTTTAGGTAGGATAATTCAATACAGTATCAAGGTCACAACCATCGATACCTTGATTTGGTTAAGATTCCCAAAACCTTACAATTCGAAAAGATACACATTAGCAAGCAACCAGTTGTAGAAATGAAATAAGAAACAAATGGTGAATCTAGGCAACTCATTGGCCAGATGGAATTTAATAAATAGAAGCATGTTGACTAACATTAACACGAAGAGTTTCTCCTCTTGAAGTATCTACAGTCAGCTTAGACTCTGTTACAGTGTGAAGATAAATTTCTGCACAAAAAAAGAAAATTGACATCACAAATGCAGCACACAAACTATAGAACAACAAATTTAGCCAGATGCTTACAAAGTTACAAACAACCAAGTGATACAAAATGTAATGAAATGTGAAGTTGGAAACAAGACCAAGCAATGCCCAGTAAAGGAAATTAGAAGAATAAAAGAGAAAAAAAAATGTAAGGAATTTGTTCCATTTCACACCCCATTAATTAAATTTAACAGTAACAAGTAACGCAAATGTACAAGAGTGAATGCAACTATGATTAAAAAAAAATGCTTGGCGGATCAGTAACAGCTCCTTTTCACTCTCCATATCATTGATTCCTCAATTACACAAAAGGCCTTATGGTCCGTATCTTCAAACTAGGACTGCCGATGGATCAGATCTGAATCTAATTCATATTCAATTTGATAAAGATGGAAGTGTATAAACCTAGATTTCAATCAATTCACCTACGTTCTAATCATGGTAGATCTGATTATACTTTGTAGTTGGAAGAAATATTGATGTAGGCCAGTTGATATGGATCAATCCTCTATTTTTTTTTCCCAAGAATTTGTGCAACCCTAATAACCCCATCGTTAACAATTTGAAAAGAAACAAAGAGAGATGAATTTCTGAAATTACCCGATCCCCCGCATGGACCCCCAGCTCGGTGTGGCCCAAGAAAAATAAGCAACAAGGCGGGCCGGCTCCTCCGGGCCTCAAGCCTTACAGGCTTTTAACGGCCCTTTGGAGGCAGCTTGTAACCCAAACTACAGAATACAAGACATCAACTCTCAACATATGGACCCTGAGGTAAATTTTAATAGCTTCGTATCAGGCATTTTAGAGTGACTCTAATCAGCTCAATTCAAAAAGGCATGTTTGAATAGGCACAGCTAATCCATTCATACTGAGTTGTTTTCTAGAACATTGTATTCTATCAAGGTTTCTAATCAATTGATCCTCACAAGTCCTCATTTGTCAATTATACTATTTTAGAAACTTGAATTCAATAATTAATAAGAAACCTATCCAGGCTAGAGCTATAACAATGATACTACATAATCAAATTGGCAGTTGCTCCATTGTGAAACTGATTTAGCAACTGGCAGGACTTACAACACTATTAGGCGTTAATCGGGCTAGGTCTACAAGCTGTTACTGCTAACAATAAATTAAATGCACGCTGTAGCTTCTTCATAGGCTTCTAAGCTTAAGGTTCTCCTATCCTCTTCTTCATGGTTCTAGAATGAGATATCTTTTGATCAGCCAATTAATTCATCAACAATGCAGGGAACTCTTTTTACCATACATTCTGATAGATTTGGGATTGTTATTCTCACATGGGCAACTTCAAAAACGTATGCACATCATACATTTACCACCAAATCCAAAAGTAATACTTAATACGTAGAACATGTAGTTAATGCAGATATTAGTTCTTTTTACTCTAGCATTGAAATCACATTATTCTATTCTAGAGTCCAACTAGTACCAAAAAGAAACCCTTTTTGATCCATTGACGAAAAACCATTATCAGGGCTATGGAATGGCGGCACAAATTTTCAATTACAGCCCTTTTGCACGACCACCACCACCATCATCACATAAACCCCAAATCTTTGAAATAAAAGATAAAATACAACAGGAATAACCTTTCCACAACAACTATACGTAGCAAAAGGAGGAAAGACAGAAAGCTTACTAAGCTCTGAGAAGAAAAGAAGAAGCATAAAAAAGGCGGAAACCAGCGTGATAACTCCTCCAGACAGGGTTCTACTGTAGAAATCTTCATTGATCTTCGGGTAAGCGTCGAGATTCCGGAGCTTGTTCACAATATCCATCTTTTCTGATTGGATCAATTTTGATAATTTAGATTTCTCGACAAGCTGAAAATTCCAAAGCTGGTAAAGGCTCTCCTCTACCTATAAGGAAAAGGTGCAAATTTCAGAGCTTTCCTTTTCTTATACGGAGAGCTACGGACAGGTTCTCTGGGTCTCCGTCTCCGCTCGTTCGCCTGGTTTGACCCAAATTAAACACCGAAAGAGGAAGGAAGGATATAGTAGGTATGACGTGAAGGGAAGGGACATGAACGGCTAGCACCAGTCAACGTTCCACCTTTGGCATAACCGGCAATTTCGGACTACCCATAATACCCCCCATCAGTTTTTTGGGTTTGGGTTATTCCTTATTGGGTTCTGAGTTGGCTCGATTTTTCCGGTCCAACCGCAGGTTCAGCCTAGGATTTATAAGGGATCATTAGGACAGTGATTGGATAGTTTCATCACCAGCAAATTGGAACATCTCAATTTTTTTAATAGGTTTCGTTAAAATTTTACATGTAATATTTTATATATAATTTTTTTTTTCATTATTTGTTTCCAAGAAGTTAAATATAACGATATCTAAGAGGAAAGGAAAATGAACTTTGTTTTTATTTTATCTATTAGAAACAAACATTGGATAAAAATAAAGTACATATAAAATGTTATATCTGGACATTAAAACCAATGGAGCCATATAGTGTGATCGGATCATATCAAGGTAAGATAGTGATAGTATATTTGATGGTGATAGTACCTCGTCTTTCAATTGTGATTAGGTTGGACCGTTGACCAATAGGGTATTGACATTCACTAATTTTTTTTTAAGGAGGAAAAAAAAATTCCTACAATGCCAGTGTGGGGATTCTTTCCCATGACTTTCGTGGCCACTCTCACACCTTTCTAAGTTTAGGGGTTGCCAGTTTACGCCAATTGAGTCTTAGCCCACCCACAAGCCCCGAAGGGCATGGGCTGGGCATTTCAACATGCCGACATTGAGATTTCCAGGCCCAATGGCGGGCCAAGCTAGACTTGCAATATATGGGGTTGAAAATTAACAACGCAGCAGAATCACGATAACGAAAGAAAAATGAAAGAGCGTTACAAATACAGGACAGTGGGACACAATAATTTTACGTGGTTCACTTAAGATAGGCTATGTCCATGGCAAAGCGATCAATCAAAGCTTCCATTATTCTAACCAAGAATTATACAAACTCTCATTTAACATCTTCTTAAGAGATCATACTTCGTATATAGCATTAAAAATGCATTACACTTCCGAGAAATCCTAAAGTCTCGAAAGTACAAAACAACTAATGTTGGGGAAGAGTAAACAGTACTTCTTAAATTAATTTAGATGAGACCAGTATGGAAGTATCTAAATGACATCTCTATAGGTGTATTTAGAATATATAATTTTTTTTTATTGATCCTTGTCTTATTAAAAAAAAAATTTCTTACACATTTTTTGAGAACACATGTGAAACATGTGAAACGATAGATCTTTACACTTGTCTAAAAATAAAAGAATGTTATATTAAAATGGTAAAAAAATAAGGTTACATTATAGAGTGTAATAAGAAAATCCCTTTGAAACAAGACAATGGACAATAAAAAATAAAAAAATAAAAAAATAATTATATTTTTTTACTTCGATCACCACTTTGGTTACAACCCTTTTTTAGAGGACTTCAATTTCTTTTAACTATTATATTAAAGTCTTGGGAAGCCTACAATGTATAGAGCAACCCAAAATAAGGTGGAGTAGGACTACCCTCCATTCTTCAGGTTATGTTGCATGGAGTCAAGATTTTAGTAATTGGTATCGAACGGGTATCAACCAATGATGAAATCAGTTTGATACCAATTTAGATCGATGGCACGGTCAATAGGGTATTGACATGTAACTGATACAATTAAAAAACTAATAAAAATTAATAACAAATCAGTATCGGCCTTGTCTGAAACCGATTCGATACGACTACTAAATCATTAGATGCATGCTTTCTAAACTAAGTGATCATAGAAAAGAAGAAAGTTCTGTTGGATGGTAAGTCCAATACACATGAAGCTTTAAGATTATTTCATGGTTCAAAGGTTGGCAACATGTGAAAGAAAAGAGACATAGTACTCTAGCTTGAAATGCTGGAGTCCCTCTAACTATCAGAGAAGCCTTGAAATACTGCATTCTCAACTTCCTTGTCAGCAGGATAGGTAACAGGAGGGTCATAGCTGCTAAAGAGCCGATAAGAGGAGATGAAAGAAAGCCCAGCATAACAAGCAACTGCAGCAAAGGTGATGATCACTGAAGTCGTGGCTTTTCTGCAGAACCCATTATAAGACACACATGCTTCACTCCAAGTTACTGCTTCATCTCCCTTGTAGGCCAAATAAACCAGCTCTGCTGACACTGTCCCAGCCGCCAGGATCACATATGTTAGGATCTGCATATGTTGCATGTCAATCACTGGTCAGTAGTAAACCCAATGCCATCAGAATGGGACTTGGATCGTCTCCAGTTCGTCCAGTCGTCCAGTCGTGAACTAGGCGGACTGGAAAGACATGCATACCGACAAGTCGTCTAGTCATGAACTAGGTGGACTGGATTAAAAAGACATGCATACCAATACATGGGGAGGCATGTCCTTTAAATCCAATCCGTCGGCCGGGCGGCCGGGCGAACTTCCCACTGGAGCTAGTCTCCTGTCATCCAGTCGTGTTTTCCGGACTAGCATGCCTATTGAACGATTAGACTGACTGAACAACAGAAGACGAACTGAATCCATACCATCACCTGTTTAGCATGCAAATGTAGAATACATTTTCAGCCTGGAGCACCTTCTAGTAAGGAAATAATGATTGGTTTAATGTTGGGATTTTCCTCCCTTAGTTACTTATTTCATCTATCTGAGGGGTATTTTGTGGAAATAAACTTACTCATCTCTTGTACTGGCCCAATAAATAAAAAATAAATAAAATAACCTATTAACTTTTTTTGCTATCTGATACAATCAGATGATATAGCTAGTTGCTTGTGGTTGAGCCAATCACCATCGTTTTAGGACATGGTTCTTATATGTTAAAGAACTGAGAAATCTCACAAACTATAGAAACAAGATCATCTCCTATTGTTTAGTCTACTCAATCATTGATCACAATTGAAATTCCTCCAAAGACAAAAGATGATCCAAACCCAAAAACTAAGTTATTATATAAAAAAAAATAAACCCACATATATTTGAAGAAAAACACAAGAGATAGGCAATCCATGTGAGATTCTTATCCACTACTAAATTCTTTACCTAATATCATTAAATTGAATTGAATTTAAAATGGAGAATACTAATTCTTCATTAAATGAATGTTTGGTGCCACATTCCAATGTGAGCATGACACAGCTGGCATGTCTACCATCCACCTACCAATATCTTTTCTTTTTTAGTAAGCCCTTCCTATATATGTCCACTACAAGAACAGTCTTGGGATATAGAATTTTCTCCTTAATTTTAATAATTCAAAATTCAACATGTTCATGTCAAATCATTATCCAAACATTAAATACAAGGAAAAGACAGCAGACCAATCATTTTTAATCCCAATAAGAAAAGAATTTATTTAATTAACTATTATAACTCCCAGTGGTTGGTTTTGAGATAACCACAGATTCCGTTTTTATACACCGACATGTACATATGGTTATGCATTGCAGCATTGGGCCTTTTATTTTAAATTTTGATTTGAACTTTGGACAATTTTTTTTTTATTTGCTCTTTTAGATTTGAAAATTTTTAGTAATGAAGATGTGAGACCTTATACACATGACCCTCCATTCAAGATTCACAATGGCATGGGGTGTTTTACCGGTTTACAATGACTGTGTATGGGTGCATGAGTCAATACATATCACAGACATCCCTCCATCAAGCGCTGGTTATAGTTTCAGCTCAAAATGAATAAGATACTCAGCCTAAATTTTAATCCAAATTTCATAAAAATGAAAAAAAAAAAAAAAAAAAAAAAACCTAAGTTTTCTATCAAACCATGTTATACTAACATCCACCTTCAACATTCCTGCAAAAATTACTGGTAATACCCTTATGTGCCATCTTTGTGTCTAAGGGTGCCAATGGGTTGGTCCGGACTGGTTTTCGTCCAGGCTTGAACCAGTGTCAGATTTTATAAGCCCAGCCCAAAACATGTCCATTAAGAGTTCGGGCTGGGTTGGGCTGCCTTGGACACAATAATTAATAGACTGCTCTGGTGTCGGTTTGTTATCGGGCTGGGCTTATTGAAGTGATTTCGGACTGGTTCGGTCTGGACCAGGCTTATCAAGCTTATCGGGCCTATTTTATATGTAAGATATATAACTTATTTTATTATTTTTATCTATAAAATTAATATCATTCCTTCTATTTGTATGTAATTCAGTAAATTGTAACAATTAACATACTCTTTTCAACTATAGATTCATATAATCTTTTAAATCAAGAAGTGAACTATAACAGTATAATATAATCCATCAAAATTTCAAACCATTAAAATTAAGAAACTGGGCCGCATGGACCTTACCAGTGTTTGGGTTATGTATTATTGGTTCGGGCTAATTCGAGCTTCTTAATCGGTCGGTTCGGTCTGATTTCGGTGTGAGCTGAAACGGTGTCGGGCTTTACAAGCCAAGACCGAAAACCTGTCCATTAAGGTTCGTTTTGGGCTGGGTTCGAGTTATCGGACTAGCTCGATCCGTACTACCGGGCCGGACTCATTTTTGACAACCTTATTTTGTGTCTATCGATTTCTCCGACCTATCCACTAAATAATCTCTTCCCAATAAAAAGACCAAAAACAAAAAAAATTACAAATGTCAAGTTTATTATTTTTTGAAAATTTCAGCTTCGACTTTCAATCTTTTCTCTGCTATATGCACTGAAATTTTTAGCCAAATGAGAAAGGTGGGCATCCTTTATTGATATCACGCATGGACCCACCCATTCGGTGCCATGTGAATCTGTGATTGATTATGAATCGTTACTTTCAGATTGATGATTCTCTCTCTAGCTAGCTCTTCCCATTTAAATTTCTTATTTTTTCAGTAGGTTCATAACTTGAGTATGTAAGAGATGTAGTCCTTTGATAATTGACTCACCTGATCAAAGAAGAACAAAGTCCAAGCTCGAGACATGGTGGAAGTTTGAGGAACCGCAGTGCAGAAAGCCGAAAGAAAAGAATAGCCCGCGCAGATCCCATTCGCATACACCGTGTACCTGCACCCACCACCACCACCACCAACCCTTATCCCTGTAGTTATATGAACTCAGAACAGACTGAAAATAAATGATGATGATGATGATAGGTAGGAACTGTATAGGTATATGTTTAAAATGAAGAAAATTAATAATATATTAAGGCAGGTAGTAGCAGTACTTGAAGCCTCCAAGATCAAGGTAAGAGATAGAGCCAAAATCATTAGTTTGGGAGTCTTTGAGCATGATGACTAGTGCAGTGACACAGAGGATCATGGGGAAGATACGGAGCAAGGTCTCCACTGTTTGCACGCTTGTGCTCCCTGCTTTTTCCTCTCCTTTAACTCCGTCCACCACCATCTCCATCGAAGATAAATCACTGGTAGCATCTCCCTTTTCACCCGGCTTTTCCATCTCTCTCTCTCTCTCCCTGCCTGTCTGGTACTCCTCTGGGTTTCGAGAAGCTGAATTTGGGCTAAGCTCTCTTTCGCATTTATTTGTGTTGGTGAAGTTTAGTTAGGAGTAATGAATGAGTTATTGAAACTAGGCAGTCCACGGATTCCAATGTGCATGGATCAGTTTCTTATACATCGCATCAGTAACACCAACTACCTCCCTCTCTCTCTCTCTCTCTCTCTTTCTTATACATCGCATCAGTAACACCAACTACCTCCCTCTCTCTCTCTCTCTCTCTCTCTCTCTCTCTCTCTCTCTCTCTCTTTTGTTGGTATCCGATATGGATGTAGGTTTTTACCAAAATATATACAGATATGGCATCCGATATGGATTTAGGTATATGGTATTACTCAATATGTTGATGTGGCATATGTTTTTATTATTGGTAAAGTTTCGATCAATATCTGGCATGTGTCGGTTAATATCAATCAGTATCGTTCAAGTACCAGTTTCTATTACCATTCGGTCATGTATCCTCAATCACTACAAATAATATGGCCAATCCAGTCCGTATACCTAAAACTATATTTTCTCTCTCTCTCTCTATCTCTTTCTTTGTGGGCACGTTGGGCTTCAGAACACCAACCAACGATTTTGAATAGACTTGGTTGAGCCCTTGGTCTTGGACTATATATGCGTGGCCAGAATACTTGAGCATTAAATGAGTAGGATGCCTCATCCATATATGGAATCATGTGGGCTCCAATCACTTATGGTAAAGAAATAAAAAAATCATGCATGTGGCATTAATGCATGTGGCCTTAATGCATGTGAATGAGTCTGGATCAGATCCGAATCGTCTCCTCCCTGTACTTCAGGGACGAGGGAGAACCTCCGTCGGATGGTCGACACGTGGTTCTCGAAAAATCTGAGCCGACACCCCTTGTCGGCTCGACTTGTCGGCTGAGTGTCGGCTCAAACGTGGGGCTCGAATTTTTCCCGAGAGCCAAGTATCGGCCATCCAACGACAGAGGCGTTTCCCTCCTCCCTGAAGTACAAGGAGGAGACGGTTTGAATCCGTCTGGCTCACTTGCATTTAATAGAAGAGTAATTATTCTTCTAGTACACTCTTTGGACGACTAGTGTCCTATAGAGTTATACTAACTTCCATTAGCTAAATAAATTCAATTTTTTAATTCCTTTTATTTAGTAATTGACTTGGTGAATGAACAATCACATTTTTTAAGGTAAGTAATCTATTAGAAATCTTTACCAAAAAAAAATCTATTAGAAATAAAACTTTAATGATTTTGAAGGTAAGTTATAAATAAAACTCTAATTATTTTTAAAAAGAATAACAATTAGAAATAAAACTCATATTTTTTAATTCAAAAGAGCTTTATCTCATTTAAAATAAAAAATAATAACATGATTTCCCTTTTCTTTCTCTCTCCAATTCTTTTTTTTTCCTTTAGATTTTTTTATTTTAATTCAACATAGTTTTATCTCATATATATATATATATATATATATATATATATATATATATATATATATATATATATATATATATATATATATATATGTTTCTTTAGATTTTGTCTCAGGAGTTTTGTATGTAGGGTTTTACCGAGATCTCATTAAAAAAAAAAAAAAAAAAAAAAAAGGTGTTTGGCCCTTTCTAGTAGATGCTTGTACTCATAATCATTTGCAAGCAATAATGGAGATGACAAAGATCGATAAAGAGTGATGTACGTAAGAAGCAAAGATCAGCAAAGAAGAAGTAATGGATACAAGAAAATAGAAAAAAAAAAAAAACAAACAAATTAACTCCAAGACAAAATCTAAAGAAACGGTTTTTTTTTTTTTTTTTAAATGAGATAAAACTATGTTGAATTAAAATAATAAAATCTAAAAGAAAAAAAATTTGGAAAGAAAGAAAAGGGAAGTCACGTTTTTTTTCTTTTAGATGAGATAAAGCTCTTTTGAATTAAAAAATGGTGAGTTTTAATAGAGTTTTATTTCTAATTATTATTCTTTTTAAAAATGGTCAGAATTTTATTTCTAATTGATTTACTTACCTTAAAAATTATTAGAGTTTTATTTTAATAGGTTACTTACTTTAAAAAAACGTGATTTCTAATTCATCAAATCAATTACCTAAATAAAAAGAATTAAAAATTAAAATTTATTTAGCTAATAGAAGTTAACACCATTAACTCTATGGGACACTTGTCGTCCAAAGAACGTACTAGATTAGTTTTGATTGGGTTTAATTAGCTTACATCAATTTAACACCATGCACCGTGACTTGCATGTTTAGTTAATCAAGCTTCATAGGCCAAGCATAGACCTGTTTATATTTGGTTGTTTGGTTAACGATCCATAATCGGGATCAAGTTAATCAGGTTATGAGCAGACTCTAAATGGACTCATACCAAAGTGACCATAAACAAGATATAAATAGGTTTATACCAAAGTGACCATAAATGGGCTCATATCACATGATGAGTTGGGTAGGGGGATTTCTTTGCCACATAGTCTAGAATCCTTGTTACACACCGCTAGAGTAGGAAATAACATAATTGATTGCTATTATTGTCAACAATTTGGTTTCAATGGAGACAGGTTTTAATTGAGAGCAATTTTCTATGTGATGGTAAGAATGACAAATATTAGGAGGGACATGATAATCGATTCGATCTAGTGCCATACCTTTGATACAGTGATTTCCTAAAGGCACCCATTGTATCAAGGTATTATTATCAGAAAATGTACAGGTAAAGAAAAAAATCACTTAGGCCATGTTTGTTTCATTGTAAAAAAATTTTAGACAAATGATATTTTATATGAAAGTTTTCCACCATATAAAATGTTCATATTTTTTCAATGCATTTTTTTTTAATTATATGTCAAAACAAACCACAAAAAATCTTATTTTACAAGAAAAATTATATTTCCCTATAATTTTACATGAAAACAAACGGAAGAAATAGAAATTTTTTTATGTAAAATATCATTTGCACGAAAAATCTTATAATGAAAGAAATAGGGTCATAAATGGAATTCTCTTCAATCACGTGATTCAATGGCTGAAGTCACTTAGTATGTACATTAATACATTAACACGTGTGTCGGGTAGACTCTTGTGGTTGGATCATGACTGAAAAAACTGATCGCATCGCGGCCGGAAAGCCGAGACAGCAAGATATGATATTTTTCCATGAGAAAGAAGTTATTACAAGAAATTGTTGCGGTAAATAAAGGAAACCTTTTTTTTTTTTTTTTTTTTTTTTTGGTGCTAAAGAAAGGGATAACCACTTAAAGCAAGAGGATTGATGAAAAATGAAAAGACTTGAGAAAGAAGTATTACTGATGAGGGGTTGTCGAGTGGAGGACGGAGAACTTAATAGCACTGTAATGGACATTTTTTTTATTTATTTTTTTTTTATAATTGGAAAGAAGCTGGGGATGATTTTTTTTTTTTAATAGGATCCGTGTAATTATCTCGGCTCAGTCTTTTTTTGCATCTGCAGGGTTTGGAGGAGAAACAAGCATCATTTGACAGGTTTGTTCATTCATTCTTCTTCTATTTTTCCTGGATATCAAATTTGATCTCTGCTTCCACCTTCTGCTATGCCCTTCTTTATTAAACTTTTTTATTCAATCTTTAGATTCTGATTTTAAGTTTCGGATGTGGATTCTACTTCTTTTCTTAAATTTGGATATGAATTTGAATTGTTCAGCTCCGTTGGGAAAATTCTGTTTTAGGGTCCATGATGCTGTCTTTTTTAGACATCCCTGCATCAGAAAGACGAACAGTTGCCATTCTGTCTATCAAGAACTCAAAAAAGACTTCTGATTAATGGTATGGGGAATGACCAGAATTGCTGGCAGGGAGAGTGGGTTTTTGAGAGCCGGTTTAGAATCAATTAAAATAGAGAAAACATAATCTTTGGCAGTTTGATTTCTCAGATCACAACAAAATTAACTTTGAACAGAACAAAGCAACTTTACTTATTCTATGTCGGAAAATATTCTAACATAGATTCAAACAAGCGGATTTAGTGTGCATGCTTTACATCACATTACAAAACAGGTTTACTGAAGAAAATGGGCAGGATCCGATCTGTTGTTGACTTAAAGACCTGGAATTCACAGATCTGAAGGGAAATATATGACAGAAAGAGAAGGAATGCAGATCAATGGAAGACAAGGAAGCAAGAAAGAAATTAGAGGAACGGAAAAAGAAGAAATCCAGTACATTGCTGGTCTCACATGAGTTTTCCTCAATTCACAAAACACGATTCTTGTTCTCCAAAACCAATTCTTAGGGTTTACGATGTTACTAACAGACTTGGGACTTTAGGGCTTTTGAAATTAGAAACTAAATTTTTAACTCCTAAAGATCTATAGTACCTAACCTCTTTGACTTCTGTCATGGGAATCAAATCCAAAATGTCCCATACTAAGGACTTAACTAAAATTTGTATGTCACTTTGGGCCTCGCAATTGGGCTTTATATTGAACCCATTACAGCAAACCACTAGATCTTCCAGTCCATACCCACATAACAAGAAAACTAGTTTTTGCGGTCAAAAAGCATCTTGGCGCTGGTTTGTTGTGGGGAAATAAAGGGAAAAAAAGTGAAAATTTTGATGCCTAAAAAAGAAGTCTTTTATAATTATTACCTAACATGATTGTGTAACTAACTCCAAATCATTTCAAATTTAGTTATAAAACGTTACTTTACTTTGCAACCATTTCCCTTGAAATAAATAAAAATGAAAAATAAAGATTACATTGAAAAGTTTGATTACATTAAGTAATTAAACTTTTTAATGTAATCTTTATTTTATTTTTTATTTCAAGGGAATTGATTTCAAAGTAAAGTTTAATACTAAATTTGGAATGATTTGGAGTAAGTTATACAATGATGTTAGGAAATGATTACAAAATAACTCTTTTTCATGGTTAAATAATTTCACTTCCCTTCCCTTCTCTTTATTTGCAACCAAGTGGAGTCCTTATGTTGACTTGCAATTGCATCACTTTGATGGGTTTATGGTTATTTGGTTGTGGGTTTTTTAGCAGGTTTGATCACAATGAGCTCAATTATGAGGCCAATTGTTTTGTCCAACGGGGAAGCATGAATTTCATTAAGTTTCTTTAAGTTAAGTGGGTAGTTTAGTTAGTTATTTGATTCATAAAGGGGTTAATTCATCTGGTTCTTCAGATGCTTGAGGAATAGAAGAGTTCTAAAGTGAATTAATTAAGTTGATTTCAGTTCTAGGCCAATATTGACTTTCTGAGAGACATCACTTTACTGGTGAGACACCTCACTTTCATTTCTTTAGCAGGTGATATCTCTGATAGAGGAGCAAGAGGGACGTGCTTACTGGTAAAGGTTCCTGTTAAGTGCACCTCACTTCACAAAACAGGGTTCTTTATTTCTAAAAAAAAAAAACGAGACCGTGGGTTTCGACGATGATATATGTAAAGGGGAGGGGGACCCAACTTTTAAAAGGAAGGCTTCCATGAAGACTTGGAGAGTTACTTCAGGGCTCTTTTTAAAAATAGAAATTAGACTTTCTAAATGCTCTTAAAGATCCATATAACCTTAGCTTCTTAATTTTAAATAGTTAAAATCAGATGAAGAGAACTGCTCCAATACATAATTGGTTTTTATGATCGAGCCCAATGCAGTCAAACCATGAAAAAGTGGAAGCCCGCACCCATTTTTTTTAAGCAATCAGAAAGCCTTCTATTTTGACTTGAGCAATTGCGCCAACCTACATTAGAATCTTAATAATCAAGTGGATAACAGAAGAGGAGTTCTCTTCCATGTCCATCTCAAAGGTAGATTAAGTAATAGCTCTTAGGGGGAGAGAGAGCTACTTACGATGATTGCTCATGCCACTGCTGGGTGTATGCTGGCAGAGTAGAGAGAGAGAGAGAGAGTTTTGACTTGCCACCATTGCCTCTGTTGGTGCTGCTGGTGGGGTGAAGGGGGAGAAGATGGTGGGTGCAGTTGGGGAAGTATTGAGAAGAATGAACTGTTGGGGAAAAAGAAAGTAATTGTATTTGTCTGAAAGTTTTTTACGACGGATGGTATTGCTCGATCCATCCAATGGAGATTGTATGAGAGAAATTTTGAGAGGTAAAACTGAGGTATTTTATTCAATGGAAATCACCGAAGTGACGACTCTTCAGTAATTTGTTCATCGAAATTTCCCTCGTCTATTATTGCTTTTATTGTAACACTAGTTCCTGTCTGTATCCTCAATACATCTGACAGTATGCACTTGCTCAAAGAAGTTGTTCTCGATTGTTATGATGCTGATAGAACTAGAGTTCTACAGATATCCCCTTCTTTAGCACCTCTAAAAGCTAACAATTCTCTTTTGTTAAGGATATAAGATCCCAATTGCATGAATGGTTTTAATGACTGTAACTATGGCATTTCTTTTCTTTACAAAGAGCAGTAATTACCACCAGTGGGTGAGCTAGATCAAATCGCATGACAGAAATATTTTTGAGGGTGTTCATAATGCAAGTGGTGGCCAAGTGTAACTACGAAAACACACTCAATACATTTCTGCTCTTGAAAATTGATCAGTGAATCACCCACAGGGGAAACAATCGATTTCCCTCCATAAAACAATGCATCAGTGATGGAATTAAGTGCAATTATGGCAATGACTGGTGACTGACATACATGTCATAATGATAGTGTAATGGGGTATAACATTTCCTTTTTATGTTTATTTCGTTGAAAACAGTTTATTTCTAATAAGGGAGTGAAGTTCTTTCTTGCAAGGTTCCAGAATCCTTTCCATAAAGCCCTGAATAGTTGCCATATTCGACATGCCATTTCAGTTGGAGCAGAAAATTGGTGGACATGTTTCCCACATATCATCTATCGACAATCAAATTTTCAGACCAATCTAACATCTCCATTTGTTACTACAGGGGTGTAAGAAAAGTTTGAAAAAGTCTAGGAAGTAAACTCAACAAGAACTGTTGAAATGTTAAAGAGAGAAAACCCATTCATGATGGGTCAAACAGTTATGTCCTCAAATTTAACAGGTAGCCTTGAGAAGTATGGGTCTTGATGGAAAGACTTCCGGGTCAATAAAGTACTGAAAAAACTTATTTGAAGTTCAAAAGTTTTTTTTTTTCCGAAGTGTAGATCTGCTGATTGTTTCCATGTAAAATAGTGAAAAAGGAAAATTTTCTTATAAATCAGGATTTTCACTGTTTGTTTTAATGTAAAAGGCAAACAAAAATGCATTGAAAAAGTAGGAACATTTTACATGTAGGCTTCATTTGTTTCCAAGTAAAATGGTGGAAAAGAAAATATTTCCTATAAAATAGGATTTCCCACTGTTTAAAAAAAATAACAAGTCCATCTAAAAAAAAAACTATTTTATCTTATATATAACACAGCTTTAATCAGATTCTCATGAAGAATTAGCTTGCATGATGTTGACATGATCTGATGTAGAACTGTAATTTGATTGCATACTAACGACATGTGAATTACTGATGTCATCCCTAATATATTCTGCAACCGATTGTAGCTAGAATAATTTGTTCTCTAATTTCATTGCACGTAATTGGATGGGACTTCAACTGCATGTGTTTACTTTAGGAAGAAGCTCTACTGTATCTGTTGAATGATTCTGCAGGAATCCTTTGAAGAAGTTACTGAATCCATTGAGAAAGATCGCAAGGGAGTAAAAGAAGACATGAACATTGTAGTGTTATAGCTAAGTCAAAGATTGTAATTGTAAGACTATACATCCATATCCATGTTGTATGGAAACAATATAGATATACACCCATATGCATGTTAACTCTCTTTCCCTTTTTTTTTTGGTGGTAATTTTTCCCCTTTTCTGTTGATCAGAACTTTTTCCTGACAATACATTTGGCAATCCAGATGGTGATCAAATTCTGTTAACATGTTATATACTGCGGTCGTGGTGTAGATTCTATCAAACTCTTCGGAGACATCCGATAAAATTGGAACGATACAGAGAAGATTAGCATGCCCCTACACAGGATGACATGCACAAATCAAGAAATGGTCCAAAATTTTGGGTGCGATCATATCAGTCTTAATGCATTAGATCCCATCAAAACCCCAGTTAAACGTGCTTGGGGGAGAGTAGTACTAGAATGGGTGATCTTGTGGAAAGTCCTCGTATTGTATCCCTTTCTTAATTTCTATTCACCAAAAAAAAAAAATATGGGAAAAACAATTTAGTATACTTTTCATGATGAAAAATATTATTTTTATCTTTGAATGGTAAAATTTTTTGGTTAAATATATTTTTTATTTTTATTTTCTTGTGTAAACTTATTTATCCCTAGAGATTTTAGGATCTCACCCCTTATATAATAATGGCAAAATAATTCTGGTCGGTAGACTAGGTATGTGACTGTGATCTGCCAACCAAAACCCTTAATCCCACTTAAATCCCAGTATTCTATGGTTCAGTTTGGTTGCAAGGAAAATTAAATGAAAGAGTAGTGAAAATTTTTCAAATTAATTTTTTTTTATAATTATAACACAAAATGATTGTACAAATTGTCTAAATTTATTATCATATTTAGTAATGATATTTATTAAATTTAGAATTTATTTTACTTTTCAAATGCAATGGATTTGGATGTAAAGTAAAATATAAGTTTATAATTAAATATGGAATGATTTAGAGTTAGTTATATAGTCATGTAATAGTATGTGATATAACAATTACAAAAAATTTCTTATTAAGCTAAAAATTTTCCTTTTCCTTCCCTTTAATTTCATTTGCAACCAATCAGAGTCTACTAGACGAATTATCCGTAACACCTACTCATGTAATCCCATCCCTTGATTTCACCAATTTACTCTAAGTCAACTTTCTAAGTGTCATCCTCTGCCTTAGACCCATTACACGCATCTTTTTGGAGTGAATATTTATTTCACAAAGAACTGATTTTGTCACATTAATCCTCCCTTGCCTTTTTTTCTCTTAATGATCATGGCCAAGTTTGTGTGATTAACATCTGGTTTTGTAACTCCTGTCATGAATAAACTTTATACCATTTAAACTAGATCTTTCCCTATAAAGTGCCAGAATGAGTGATAGAAGCTAGAAAGGAACCTAGATTGGGACCTGGAGCTTTCTTTCTATTGAAACCCTTAAGTGGCCTCTTCTATTTCATAAAATATGGAAATTGGAATTAATTTTTCATTTGAAAAATTGGAATTTGTTCTCATGATTTGAACAAATTTGAGTAGAAATCTGCAAAACAATGTCCAATCCTCAGGGTCTTCTGAAAGATATCCTTTTGTGATCTCTTCTTAATGAAATTGTTTTGATCTTATTTTTCCTCAATGTCATTTGGTGAAAGAAATTTGTATGCCTATTTTTGGACTTAAAATCACATAGCTCTTCATTTTTGAAACCAGTAAAATTCTTTGCTCTACAAAATGTTATCAATCTCTGGAATAATCTTATTAGTCTAATTTGAGGAAGGTGAGGTTTTCTGTCCTGCTGCATGACCCTGAAACAATGCTGGGTTCAATAAGAGGACAGACACAAGTATCCAAGAAAATGGATGAGAAGGGCAAGGGAACACAGCACTACAAAAAAAAATTTCCCTGTTTAAATATGGGAAAAGATTTATCTCACTGCGAACTTGAGAAGGAATCCCCAAACAAGTGGAATAATGACCATTAGATGGGTGGGAAGCATATCAACTGCTCCGCTGCATCACCTGCCATCCACCGTCGCTGCACCCACCATTGGCAACCCACCGCTGTTTTCTCCAATGGGAGGCATTTAAGATATATATATTTCAACATGATGAAGTCAAATTATATATATATATATATATATAAAAGAAGTTGATCAATTCTTCCTTTAAAATAAATTATTTCCCTCGTTTATCTGTCCATGATTATCTTGTTCCATCTAAAGGGTTTTCAAGAAAACCAGAATATACAATAAAATTTTGAAAATGAGAACAGTAATGAGGATTGAATGCTTGACTTCTGTACTTGTCATCTCATTGGTAACTTTCATTAAAGTCACCAATAATCATGGATGATCAGAATTAAAAAAAAAAAAAAAATATATATATATATATATATATATATATATATATATATATATATATATATATATATATATATATATATATATATATATATATATTCCATCATTTGATTTAACTGGTCCCAAAAAATAATTAACTCAACCAGATCTATATGGAGGATCATAAATAAAAGCAATTGTAATAAAATAGAAATAAAAAGACCAAAAAATAATTAACTCAACCAGATCTATATGGAGGATCATAAATAAAAGCAATTGTAATAAAATAGAAATAAAAAGAGAATGAAAGAAAATAGAGATAATGGATGTGTATTATTCTCTCTTCATATTTATCTATTTATTAATAATGAAAGCAAATAATTATAATGAAACTCTAATTACTAATTATTTTAATTCAAAATAACTCTAAAGGACAAATAACAATAGAACACCTCATGATAAGTCTAAATATAATAAAAACCCTCTACCGATCCTGTAATCTCAATGGCAATTAATCAAGATTTGTTACATTCTTTAATTAGAATATAATATCTCCAATTGGGTAAGGACCCTTATGTTGAGAGATATAAGCTTCCTGGTTTATAGAAGTGATTAGACAATTAATGGGGGGAAAGGGATGGTGACCATGCTCTACAAATAAGAAAACACATAGGACTTTTAAATTTCAGATTAGGATGAGACTACCTGAGAACTAACATGCTCTGTTTGCTTTGCCATCTTGTTCGTCAACAACTATAATGGTAGACAGTTGTTAACAAAACTGAAAAGTAGAGGTGAACCTCTCTCAGTTCATTTTGTATATGGTCTAGCCCTCTCAGTGCTATCCATGAGTTTGTGTAGATGATTGATTTCTTCCCCTCTTCCACAAAGGGGTGTGCTTGCTCTGAAGATTTTTTTACTTTCTTGGGTGATGCAGCTCTTTAAGATAGTCTTTTTTACTTTTTTGTCTGATCTTTGAAGGGTTTATACATTTCACGAGTATCCCGTCATTGCATGGTGTGGAGAGGGGCCTATATATATATATATATATATGCAATTTTATCCCTATTTCATGTGAGAATTGTTTCATATTCAAATCCATGACCACCAAATCACAATGAAAATTTTTGCCAAACACCTGTCCTCTTTTACAACACCAAAATCTTCTACGAACTGTAGATAACGACCTGACCATTCCTTGTGTTCGAGATGAAGAATGCTTAGGTTGGTGCGTTTGAGTCTAGAGACATAGAATGAGTAGCACTTCAAGTTCACCATTCTTGGACTTCTTGAATGAGAGATAAAATGTCAAAACAACAACAAAGCCTTATCCCAATTAAATAGAATTGGTTACAAGGATTCTTACCCAATAACCAGTTATATTCGAGATCATACTTGAAACAAAGACTAGGGCCCTAAGCTATGCATATATTTTTTTCACTACCTTCCCTAGAATCATCTTAGGTCTTCCCCTAATTCTTTTAGATCATTCAATCTAAATCAAATCACTCATCAAACATCTAAAAGGTCTCCGTCAAATATAGTCATACCATCTGAGACGACATTCTCGTGACTTATTGTGTATCAATGTTTTTTCAAATATAAAAAAAAAATTGAGGTCCAATTATTTTTGAAATTGGAAGCTCTTAACTGGACCAGTAGTGACTGGCTTCCTTCTTCTGCTCCTTAGAAATCGGATCTTGCCCTTGACTGCTGGGTCCTTTCATCATTGACTTAACTGAAACACAAGAGTCTCTTTCAAATCGTCTTCTTCCTATCAATGGCTGGAAGAATCTCCAATAGAATTCCCCCTACTCTAATTCAATTTTTTTCATAGTTACTTGAGTTGAGGATTCCATAGTTCAATTGCATTAAAAAGTTCTGAAATATCTCCAAACCCAGACATGGATGTCCCCATCGTTTGGTGTATTTTTTTAAAAGGTCAAAAGAACACAGTCTGAAGAAAGACCTGCCTTGAATTTTGTAATCTCTTCCGTGCTGGAGACAGTAGGGTTGGTGGGTGATATAAGTTAAATTATTATGGTGGGTGATAATAAGTTAAATTACTATGGTGGATTCGGTATCTGGTAGGGTGGAAGTATTGGTAATAAATGTTTGGAATAAATTGTAGAGTTGTTGGAACCAGGAAAGTCTGACACTGGTAACAGCTGATGGCTCAAAATTCATGGTGGGTCTGCGGGGTTCCTAGATAATTTAGTGATACTGACATGTACTTGGTCTAGCTTGTAACCCTTGTGGGACATGTTGAAACCAGCTTCATTAATCCCAAAACTCTTTCGTCCTTTTCATAGAGTGTTGAGATCATTCCACACTGGTATCACATCTTTGAAGTTACGTATCCTTTTTTTTACCCCCAAAAAAAAAAAAAAAAAAAATCATATCTTTTTCTCACATCTATAAATGTTTTTTGTGATTTTGTCGCCATTCTCTAAACTCTGTAGGAATGAAAAACTCAGTTCTGAGCTTATTGTTTATTACCGTCTTAATTTTCTTCCCTTGAAACCAAAGGTTTATAGTTTTACAAATAGTATTGAATTTTCTTCTTTCATTTTCATGTGAAAATCTATTCCTACGTCCTTTTATATACTTGACATTCTCTCTCCTCTTCGATATTCTTTCTTCTCTGACCACGTGAATCTTCTACTAATAATACGATTATCCACACACCCATTAATATGGCTTGAGAAAGAGGATCCTCAAAAACCCTCTATAGATGTATTAGAACATGTAATCTTCTTTGAATTTCTTTTTATCTAATTTTCAATAGTTCTGTACAGCAAAGATAAAAAGAAAAAAAAAAAAAAAAAAAAAAGAGAAGGGTTTTTTTTTTTTCTCTCTTACACATTCATACATGGATCTTGATTCTCACAGCACAAAAATATGTGGGCCCAGGTCGTTAAACAGTTTCCTTAGTCCTAAACAACCTGAAAATTACAGGCCAACTAAAAGGAAAACAGAAAATATTCTGCTTGGAAACACAGCCGTTGGACCACCTTAGTAGGCAATAAATTGCTTGCGCTTCAAGCCTTGAATCCACTCATTGGTGCATTAATTTGAATGGGCATGGGTCAATTTTCAACTTCAGCGGTCCCATTGTCATTGTTATCACAGAAGCAAAGAAATTCTAATCCAAGCCATCAAGGCATCAACTTTCTCCCCTGGTCCCTTCCCTCCTCCCCCTATAACGGAAACAGAAATAGACATATATTATTAAAATAGCAAATAGGTCAACAACTTAAATCATCATCCACCCAATGGGCGACCCCTCAAACTGCCACCCGAAACAGAAAGAGTTTTGTTCAGATACACCCACTCTGGTAGAAGGAAGAGGTGGTTGCTGGTGAGGGTCATAACAAGAAATTTATGGACAGGTTTAATCCTTCTCTCCCTAAAATTTACATGCTCAAGAATAAGATGGTCAAGATAGTCATTACCGGAGGAAATGTCAGTTCAAAATCCATGTCCATGATCCATTGCTCCTACATCCTTGTTACCACAGCTCATAACTCTTTTCACCAACAGAAAGAAGATTTACAGGAAGTAGTTAAAGAATCAGTTCATCTTTCTTTCTTGAGTTTAATTATAATGAATCTTTTTCTTAAAAAATAAATCTTCTCATCAAGAATGATCAGAGAAATGCGGTTGATATGTTCATAACAGTTTTACCACAATCCGTTGTAGGTACGTGTGGAAATGAATTGAAGTTTAAATGGTGAAGGGTATGAATTGCAGTTCTTAACATCTATCTGTTCCATACCATGAAAAAAAATTCCTCTACCTGTTCTAGCCAGCATTTAAGATCCTCGTGGAATTTGGCCAAATAAATTTCAGATCAAAAGTTGATAGAAGGAGAAAACACAGCAAAAAAAAAAAAAACTCATAATCTTCTTTAGCTGACACGAAGAACAGGGATGAATGGAAGCAATCTTAAGTAAGTCTCCTTTGATATCTATATTATAGGAATGGAAGATAGAAATGTATGTACATATCAACTAAAACACAACCAAATCGAAGGAAAATCCCAGCCCCATCACTCTATAAACAAACGCATAAATACAAGTCAGAAGAAAAATATCAATAGCCATCGATGATTTATATGGAAAATGAATAAAAGGTGATTTGCTCGTTTCTGTCACAACAGTAATCCATATATATTACGTTATATAAGAAAATACAATCAAACCATTCTTCCTGTACATTAGCTGCAGAGGCCAGAGAGGAAATAGAACTACAGAAGGGAGATGGTACACACCTGATGAATGCAGAAACTACAACTCTTCTCCAGAACACAATCACCAGACTTTGTTTTTCCATAAAAAAATTACAGATGGTTGGAGACTCGATGGAAGATTCCGACTTAATTTTACCTAAAACAAAAGTGCAAAAACCAAAGTGTGAATAGAGTATGTGAGATGAGTTTAGAATCCGTTCATCTCCAAAAGGTATGTTCTCCTCTTCACCAGTGTTTTTACAGCTGCCTTGAACGGCCCATCAAATGCTCCACAAACAAATGCTTCCACCTCCTTCTTGCTTGTTCCGCTGCCTTCTCCCGATGGCTTGATGGCCACTAATGTTGCCCCTTGCATTCCAATCCCTTCTGGGAGCTCCAAATATGGAGCGTATCTCAATTTCATGTTTGAAGCTGGAACTTGGGTCCGTTTTGAGGATGCCGAAGCAGCCAAGGGCTTCTCTTTGAACTCCCTCAATTGCTCGCCACTCATGCTCAGAGTCCCCTGCCCATCAGCATCAGTGAAAACCACAGTCTTCAGTGTAGGGTGGTCTCTTATTATTGGTTCCAGTAAATAATGCCTTGTCGAAGCAGCAATCAACGAGCTAATCGTCCACACCACACGCAATTTCAAACCCCCATTGGTGTAAAACGATTCGGGTATGCTCCCATTGTCTTCAACCAATCCTTGTTCTGTAACTGGCTTCCAATCTATCTGGGTACCACCTAAAATAACACAGTTTTGCAAGGTGCTTCCAAATTCAGCTTTCCATTTTAGAACAACTCCATCTTCAGTGCAAACATCTGCAGCTGGCAATTCAATCCATAGGTTCTGGATGTAAAGGAAATTCTTTAGGACTTGATCAAGGGTGCTCTGGGATACTTGTGGAAGAAGTGTTTTGTTCGTGTTGTTGCTGATGCGCAAATTGTGAAAAGGCTTGATGAGGCTGAAGAACATGTACTTGAGAATGTTGGAGAAGAAGCTACGGGGCTTATGGGAAGAGCAATATGGACTCTCATCACTGTCTCCATTGATGGTGACAACCTCGTCAATCTTGATGTAAATATCTTCAACTAAGGGCACAAGGGAGTTTAACCGCTTGCAGACTGCAGAGCAGCGGCCAAGAGACCTAATGTCAGCAAGCTTGTTGAGGATTATGAGGACAAGAGAATCCGGCATTTGATCAAAGTCGCATGAGTATATTTCAGCATCATAGACTTGGGTTTTGGACTGCATTTTCTCTTCAGTAATTGCAGATTTTGACAAATAAATTCCAGCCAATTCTTCAAAGCTTCAAAATAATGATGAAACAGAAACTTGAAAGTCCAGTCCGGCCACTGAGAAGCACTTATGAAGCCAAAAGACTTAAACTTTTGAATCTGAAAGCAATAAGAGAAAGAAAAAAACTGATTTAAGAAACAAAAAGTAATCAAAATGAAGAATCTGATCACAAGTGCATCAACTCTGTTAGGTTTCAAAGCACAGAAAATGGCCATCCGAGAAATTTCTAAATCCGAATACCAATGAATCCCGAAATCCTAAAGGTCCTTTTACCAATAATCCATGTCGTCAAGGATCAAACAGAAAGTCAAAAACCCTGATCCCAAAATCCTTCGTGATCTGCACGAATCAGATACGAAACCCGAGAAACTTTCCGCGACAAAACCACCAAGACCATAGAAAGAACCTTCGAATACCATCAACAAAACCTACAAAGCTCCGATCAAAACAATAAAACATCGCGAAAAGATGACAATTTTGACCGACAAAGATCACAAAAAACAAGATTATTTGATTGACAAAAGCACAAAGTAACTCAAGATAAACTCACCTTATCCAAGCCGTCGACGAGAATCTCAAGTTCTTCGCATGAAAAATCCGATCTATCTGAGCAGATCCCAACCAAAATGATGAAAACCCACAGAAATTATCCCCAATTGAGACAAATTCAGATAACAGAATCGTTAAAAGTTGAAACAGAACGAGACAATAGGGTTTTTAACAAGAAATTAGGGTTTTACGAAGTAAGAACAGAGGATAGAAGAGGTCTAAAGACGCGGCTTTTCTTCTGTGATCTCTTCTGTTTCTCTCTCAAACAACGACCTTTGAAGGGTCGAAGAACCCCTTTATCTCTAACCCCCTCCGATTTTTTATAGTCAGTTTGGACAGGAGGTAACGGCGCCGTTTGATTTGGACGACGTTACTGGAGGTTAACGGATATTTGTGTGGAGTTTTCGATTCGGTGTTGTAACGGTGTAGGGAGGGAGGTATCAGGCTCGTGTCTCGATGCATCATGAGCCATCAGATCTTCACTCCGCTTGCTAATCACTACACAGGATCCCGGTCCCTTTGGTGTGGTGAGCCTTGGTATAAGTCTCGGAGAGAAGTCGTCAGTTTGAGTCTCCTCAACCTGATGCATGACATCCATGGTCTAAGTTCAAGGTATCGGAACAAGTCATGAAGAAAATCCAAAAACTTAAATCAAGTGTTCTTTCTCGCATAGGCCAGGTATATGATGACATCGTATTATCCCTTCTATGGAACCCACCTTAGCATGGTGATCTTTTATAGAATTTATTCGGGCATCAATTCTCCTGTTCAAACTCAGGCGGAAGAGGAATTCTATACCTATACAACTCGAGACGAACCGGAACTGAATTTAAATAACTCATGTCAATCTCATTTTTTTTTTTTTTGTTAGAATCATGTCAGCCTTACATTGTAGTGTAACTCATGTGAATCATGAAGCTTGAAATATAAAACCATGAAACTTGAAACATGAAACCATGCATGAGGAAAGACATATCTAAATCCGATATTTCATTTTAATGGGTCATATGGTTGACATAGACCACCTATTTACGATTATCTCATTTATTTCTATTACATTGACAACTAGTTCCTCAATGTGGTTCTCACATAGATGGAATTTCAATTTTTCCATTTGCTTTCTCAAAAAAAATACTTCATTGTTCCAAGCAATTTTCAGAGCTTCATTCTACCACCATGAAAATGTCAAGTTGCATCTAAACTCAACCTAAATTGAAATGAAAAGGTGAAAAGCATATTTAACAAGTTTTTTTTTTTTGTTAAAAAAAAAAAAGAAAAAAAAAAAAAAGGGCTAGTGACAAAGAACCAAGGCAATTGGAATCTCTTTAATAAAAGTGTCTTTGGATCCTTGCTCACTTTCCACAAAACAAAAAGAAAAAGTCACCCCTATCCACAATGATCTGCAAGTTAGGTGTAGTTTGTTTATGAACATAAAAAGGGTAGGGTTGGTATGGGGGGATGAAGCTACATATTTGGATAACCATTGCAATCAAATCCTATCAACATCCCCTCAACACTTCCCAAAAGTGTAAAACAAAATATTTTTTTTTCTATGAATAAAATAAGGGAAATATCTTAAAAGCCCCTCACTAAAGAAACCCTTTTTGAAAAACTTGTTGTCTAATTTCTTCATTGATCAGACCTTCTAAATATAAAATCCTATCTTACATTTTCCTTTGTAAATGCATTTTTGTAGTTGGATTTTCTAAAGATATTTTGAACTCTTCAATTATTCTTTTAAGGATACTTTATCCTTTATTAAGGCTGTCTTTGGTGCAGTTATATTTATGTTTATGAGTTATTTATAATAAATAGTTTATTACAATAGATTAGAAGGGATTTATCATTATTATGATAATTTATTATTGTCTCTTTATGTCTAGTGGTATTAAACAATTATTATTTATGATTTATAACTTATTCTCATAAATGATTGTCATAAATAACTCTTAAACATAAATATAAACTATACCAAAAATAGCCTAAGAGACTTGAAGAAGGATTTATGGGATTTGGTTTTATCTTTTATGGGTTTCATAGATGTAAATCACAAGCTTTGGATCATAGCAAAGGAAAATGGACCTAGTTTTCCTTTACCCATGGCGAAGAAGAATATATTCATCCTAAGCTTTGAAGGCTTTAGATTTGAGTCCAAGGGCGTTAGATTAGGATCCAAGAATAATGGGGGGTATTATCGAAATTAGTCATAAGGGGCAGATCATTTATGATCATGTTCCTTGAAAACTTACCCTAAGGCTTAGTTTGGTTGCTAGGAAAATTAAAGGGAAAGGAAGTGACAATTTCCTAACCTAAAAAAGAAATTTTTTTTACTCTAACACAAGATGATTGTATAAACTATCTTGGAACCACTCACACAAGAGTGTTAAGTGCTCTTTCTTTCCTACTATGAGTGCAAGTGAAATGGTTCTCATTCAACCCTAGAATGACCTGGTCCATGTGGGGTCAGTATGGGCCGACGACATTAGTCAGGCCGAAGGTCTGAATACCCATTGTTAACAAATATAAAAAAAAAATGATTATATAAATTACCAAAATTTCTTACCATATTTAGTAATGATATTGATTAGATGTAAAATTTATTTTACTTTAAAATGCAAGGGATTTGATGCAAAGTAAAATATAAGTTAATAACTAAATATAGAATAATTTGAATTAGTTATATAATCACGTGATATCATGTGCTCTAATGATTACAATAATTTCATTTTTAAGTTTAAAATCTTCACTTCCTTGCCCTTTAATTCCCCTTGTAATCAATCAGAGCCTAAGGCCATATACATTTCATTGTAAAACCTTCTGTGAAATTTGTAAAATTCATTTTTTTTTCAATATATTTCTTTGTATGTTACATTAAAACAAACCTGAAAAATCTTATTTTACAAGATTTTTTTGTTTCTTATTAAGGAAGAAATTTATTCAATTCTAAACTACTCTAAAATTTGATATTATTATTTGTTATGCAGTTGCTATTTTATTAAAATATCTGCCTTATTAGATGTAATTTCTCAAACATTGAGCAAAAGTTACAACCTTGTGTTCCATCAGTTGGAACTTGGGCAATGTTCTTAAATGAGCTAAACCATCTAAAAGGGGCAAAGTTAGGGCTGCAACAGGGTCGGGTTGGGCCGGCTTTCTTAAAACCCCAACCCCAACCCTGACTACCTACACTCAACTCTAACCCAGCCCAACCCTGTCAGGGTCAGAAATTGTTCAACCCTAACCCTGACCTTGACAGGGTCAGGTTGACCCTGACTAACCCTGATTCAAGTACTGAACCCCTTCAGTCTGCTTCCAAAACAAATTATTAAGAGAGAAAAGAAAGGAAGTTTTATTATACAATTTATCTTCATTGTACAACCAATATGATCAATATGATATAAGAAGTAGAAAATTCCCTTCAAGCCTGAAAACTCATGAAGAACGCAACAATTCTTTACTGAACATATAGAATCAAAATGCCCTAAATCCATTGAAGAGTAATAAGATTACAAACTAAATAGATTTTTTCGGGGGAAAAGCATACTGTTTTTGGCACAAACTCTTACTGAAAACCCAATTAAGTCAAATGGGTACCAAACCCATTTGGTCTCCAAAATAGAAATTTGGAAGAATCAGAGAGATGAAAAGAGGAAATAAAAAGAACAAAGATAGAAAGGTGGATGGAAGAGAGGAACCTGGGAAGCACTTGCCAACGATGTGTAAGATACATAGAAGATATTTGAGAGAGAGAGAGAGAGAGAGAGAGAGAGAGAGAAGCGGTGATGAACTCACTTGGAACTGGAATGAAGGGTAGATTCCATGAAAACCTATGGAGACTGAAACGGGAAGGAATTGAGCACCAAAATCAGGCGAGACAGGTGAGGCCGTAAGGATGTGAGTGAGAGTCGAGAGAGTAGGATGCCGGTGAGGCCGTGAGTCGCCGCTGAGAGTGAGGGTGTGAGTGAGAGTCAAGGCCGTGAATCAGAATGCCCTAAATCCATTAGAGTATATATATATATATATATACACACATAGACGATCGGGCTGGGCCAGGCTCAACCCAGGGGGTCAACCCTAACCTAGCCCAACCCTGCCAAGGTTCATAAAAAAATTAAGCCCTAACTCAGTCCTATCAGGGTTCAGGCCGGGTTCAATCCTGCTAGGATTCAGGACATTCGGATTGTCAAGATAAAACTTGCACCCCAGACAAAGTAAGAAAATTTTAATTTAAGATCTTTTTAAGAAGTTAATGGTAAGTATTTGACTTGTTTACTTCACCAAAGATCTTGATATAATTAATGAGGTCAAACCTAATTTGAGAAAAGAATGCAGCCTTTGATTCTTTTATAATTGTTTGCTCAGGTGGATGCTGCCACATTGACCCTTAAAAATCATTTAAAAAAAAATTCATTAAGTGCTAACCCTAACAAAACCTATTTATGAGTCATGTCGAAAAGTCTAACGGAATGATCATTGAGGATTAGAAAGTCAAAAAATTTCAACCTACACACAACTTAGTAGATTGGATAGGCTCAGATTTGTTTTTTTTTTTTTTCTCTGAGTCAGCAATCAACTTATGAATTGGCTTCTCTTATTTGAAACATTTGTTCCACTAGATGCCCTAAACCAACCCATTCCCAGTCTATCAATATCATTGAGTAATCTACAAAACCTCCACAAGGGAGTGTGGTGTAACCATGGTTATACATTTAGGTATTGGATATGATATCGGTGGTTTCCAAAACTGATATAATACTGATCTGGTTTAATCGGTATGAGCCACTATCAGTCCGATCCAAACAGGAATGCACTTGTTTTGCAATCGGTCCCATCCCATGACATGGATCTTCTATTATTTAAAAAAAAATATATTATTTGTATATTCTTAGTATCAATGGATGATTGATACATGTATGGAATATTAAATAGGTAAAATAATGGGTATTGGATTGGATCAGATCAATTGATCTAGGATAATATCAGACTGATTCTCAAAATCTGTCAAAAATCGGAATCAGATCAGGACGCCTGCATTCAAAACCGATAAAGATCGCCCACATTTAAAACCAATAAAAATCAACCAATCCAATCACTGTGATAATATCAATTACTTGAACCATGAGTGTGATACCATGTAATAATGTGTTATCCTATTAAGAGTTTCTTGTTTGGTGTATATGGGTGGATGGAAGTTTTAAGAAATTGAGGAATTTAAGTTAAAGGGGGAAGGCAGGGCATGATCCCAGTTGTCCTTACATTTCTACTTATGTAACACCTTTGGAACGATGCCCCTTTATCATTGCCTTATATTGGGATCAATGTAAGACCCACTGTACTCACCGTTTTGATGGTTTCACCTATACTTTCTTGTTAGGTTGTACATAAAATTCTGTACCCACAATAGACATCTAGGAGGATTCTAACTTTCTGAGTCCTAAACTAAACCAGCCATAGGTTTGAGACATGCAAGAATTGAAACATGGCCAGCCAACAGCTTTTAAGTTTTGCGGCAAGTAAAAGCTACTGTGTGGTTCCTACAAGGGAAGTTATGCTTTTACCCAATTTGCTGATCTTTTCAATACAGTCTGCTAGCATCAAAGAGGTGGAATCAGACAAAAAGGATTAAAAATTCTTACCTCCACAATACCATTTTGTTCACAAATTTTACATCCTCAGCAAAAGTGATTGCACAAGACACTCTAGTTTTTAGACAATCAGCATGTGGTGTGGAAAAACTTTATCTAATTACTCTACATTCCAATTGCAAATTCAAACCTGTTATCTGACCATAACTCATTCATATCTATACTGTTTCTATTTCTTCAGCTCTGTTCTTTTAGGTTCCTGATCCTGATGCTCTTCTGTTTCATCTAGAATCTTAGGATCTTGGATGAGAGTCATTTTTTTCTCTCTTGGGTTCTGCATCCCCATGTCCTTTTGTTTCATCTCCATTACTAGAATCTTGGTCAAGATTTTCCTCTGTTTCTCTTTTGGGTTCCTGATCCTGATTCTCTTCTGTTTCATCTTGAATCTTAAGATCTTGGATGTAGGTCACTGTTTCTCTCTTGGCTTCCACATACCCATAACCTTTTGTTTCATCTCCATTCCTAGAATCTTGGTCAAGAAGATTCTTCTCTGTTTCTCTTTTGGGATCCTGACCCTGATTCACTTCTTTTTTAACTCCTTTTTCAGGATCCTGGCTATCATTCTCCTCTGTTTTTACTTCCAGTTCCCGATAATGATTTTCTTCTGTTTTATCTCCACTAATAGAATCTTGGTTGGGGTTCTCCGTTTGTCTTCTGGGCTCCTGGTCCTGATTCCCTTCTACTTTATCTTCATTACCAGAGTCCTTACCTTTCTCGGAAACAAGTTTCCCAACCTTGACGTATTTCTCCATGAACTTATATTCCCAGTCCTGTAAGACTTCAATCTCATCAGGTTCCAGACCTTCAACATTCCCTGTCAGGTCCTGAGGGTCAAAAGACATGAGAGCTAAGGCTCGACTGGCATCCCTCCCAGCAAACATGGCGTATGGTCCACCAGGACCATAAAACATCCTGCACATGAAAAAAGGAGATGCAAAAACTCTGCTAAAAGGAAAACTTTCAAGTATAAAAACTTAACATTGAATTAATTCCCAAAACTAACACAGTACATGTAACATTTCCACGTAAAGGTAACCCCAGAGTTTGGAACCATGAATTTCTGAAACCTAATATTTTCATTCTCAGATTTTTTTAGGAACTTTTAGATAAGCAAAATTTTCTTTGCAAATCAAAAGATGTAAGCACATAAATGAGATCCCAACACAGTGGCAGAGCAGCCAAGCAAACTAAACCACAGAGCTCATAAATCATTAAGTCTCGATAGGCAAACCGTCTATCCAGTGTTCCCCTTACAAGCTCATCAGCTACTGCATTTGAAGTACATGAAGCAGAGGAAAACAAATTCATGGATTTTGGACAGACCGATATTCTCATAATCATATTAGGTGGATTTCATATTTAGGCATTTAGCTGTTGAAAGCCAAAAATCCCTGAAACTACAGTATCAGTTTTATATGAGAAACCCAATTTACGAGCCGGAGAGGAAAGCTACAGCCTACAGCTCATCACAACATTCGAAAGAATATCTAAGTACAAATTCCAAGCTTGATTCTGACTGAAGAAGCCAACCATAATGGTGCAGCCTTGAGGAAGAGTAAGGGAATGGAAACACACCACAGAAGAAAAGAGAGAGAGAGAGAGAGAGATCTTCTTTCAAAATAAACTTCTCCAGGAAAAGCTACTCTCTACCCAATGAATAAGTATTTGTAGAGGTCAAAACAGTAACTACTGATACATCCCATTAAATCCAAACTATTGGATAGCTCTACTTGATTCTAAACTTCCATTAAGAAAGAGACAAGGTCACCGTAATTAATAAAAAAGACTACAAATCTGCACAGGCAAAACACTACCCATGGGCATCACATTAAAAAAAAACTCCCCATGCAAACATCTAGGGATATGAAGGTGGTGTTCTCATTTTAGCCACATATCAATTTTATTGGAAGGTGTCAAAGCTTAGAGACGAAGACAGAATGTTCTGGAGACTGAGATAAAAATATCTCATATATTGAACTAATCAATTACAGAGGAGAACTACTCTATTTATATACAACAGATTCTAATTAAATAACACAAGGCCACGTGACCTATTACAATATCACTATATGAAAAAAACAACCTTATTGTTTACTGTTTAACACGCCCCCTCAAGCAGATGGAGGGGATACCCGAAGTCCCAGCTTGCCTGTGAAAGTAGTCATAAGACTCTGACTCAAAGCTTTGGTGAAAATATCAGCTCTTTGTAGATGAGACCGAATAAAATTTGTGTGAATAAAGACTAAATTGAATTTTTTCCCTTATAAAGTGACAATCCACTTCTATGTGTTTAGTCCTCTCATGAAAAACAAGATTTGCTGCTATATGTAAAGCAGCCTCATTATCACAATATACATTGATAGGACTCTCAATTGAAAAACCCAAATCAGCAAAGAGAAACTTTAACCATGTGATCTCACTAGTTAAGACTGCAAGAGCCCGATACTCTAACTCAGCCGAGGACCTAGCAACAACAACCTGTTTCTTAGTTTTCCAGGAAAGAGGAACTGGGCCAAAAAAGGTAACATAACCTGTAGTGGATCTTCTTGTGAATGGGCAGCTAGCCCAGTCGGAATCACAATAGCCCGTTAAAATTGGTTCAATAGAGAAGGGAATCTGAATCCCAAGAGAGAGCGATCCTTTAATATATCTAAGTAGACGATGAGCAGCAACCATGTGGGGATCCCTTGGTTGATGCATAAACTGACTTAGTATATGCACAAAATAACAGATGTCTGGTCTTGTGACAATCAAGTAGATAAGCCGGCCAATCAAACGATGATAGACAGTAGGATCTACTAGAGGCTCACCACCCTCATTATCAAGTTTTAAATTCTGTTCCATGGGAAACGCACTAGGCTTACAACCAATAAGACCCGAATCTCTCAGAATATCAAAAGCATATTTCTGTTGAGAAACTAAGAGACCAGCATTAGTATGGATCACCTCAAGGCCCAGAAAGTATGTCAACAAGCCCAGATCCTTGATTTGAAAACATTGCCGGAGATGGGTCTTGGTAGAAGCAATGTGGGATTGATCAGATCCTGTGATTATTATGTCATCCACATACACCAAAATTATAGTATAAACCGATCCATTGTGAAATATAAACAAGGAGGCATTGGCAAAGGATTGACGAAAACCCATTTGTAGCGTCAACGAATTTTCTATTCCACTGCCTAGGGGCCTGTTTAAGGCCATAGAGGGACTTACGTAGTCGACAAGCCAGTCCAGGAGCCAAAGGAAGCCCATTAACAGTGTACCCTGGAGGAGGATCCATGTAGACCTCTTCTTCTAAATCACCATGCAAAAACGCATTTTTGACATCCAATTGATACATTGGCCATTTTCTAAAGGTAGCTACTGCCATAAGACTCCTAACTGTGACAAGCTTAGCCACTGGAGCAAACGTTTCATGGAAGCCCAGTCCTTCCAATTGGGGGAAGCCTTTTAATGGAGACTGAATCTCACTTAAAGGGATGAAAGGGAATATCAATGGAGAATATTGAAAACACCATTATCAGGTAAGAGAGGAAAAGGGATGAGAACCAAAATAGTAACGTGGGATGATTTTAGGGATAATTAATGGGATGCTGGGATAATTGTAGGGAGTCAAAATAAAGAATTAAAACAAGAGAGATATAGGAATATACCTTATGATATAGGGAGGGAAAACCAAGAAAGAGAAAGATATAGAGAGGAGAAAGAAGCTATCGAAACAGCAAGGGAGAAAGGAAACTCAAAGAGAGAGATCAGAGGGATACCATAGGGAGGGAGAGAGCCGAGAGCCTCTTCTTTTCTTTCTTCTCAATAATCATCAACTACTAATTTCATTAATAATAATGTCTTTAAATAAACTTACAATCCTAATTGGACTGAAACTCTAAAAACACAATTAGAACTCAAATATGACTTTAATATAAGAGTTAATTAAACTCAACTATTAATTAGAAATCAACTCAAATATTAATACTCACCTACATCTAAGGGATAAGGGACCTACAACTAAAATAAATAAATAAAAACAATAAAAGGGACGTGAGCAACATTAAGAAACCTAACAAAACTCTAAGACTTACAATCAAATCTAATTAAAATTTTCAAATTAAAAAGATTACAAATATATCCCAATTAAAATAGAATCCTCTAGAGATTCCAATCCAGCGGATCTCAGCCTGCATCACCTTTAGCCACTAATCTGGCTTTGTACCATTCAATGGTACCATCGGCAAGCCTTTTAATTTTATAAACCCTTGCAGACTATATTAGACTTATTTGCTGGTAAAGGTTCCACAGTCCAAGTGTGATTATCTAATAAGGCCTGCATTTCATCATGCATTGCTGATATCCATAATGGGTCATGTTTTGCTTGAGAATAACAACTTGGTTCAATGTGATCAGTCAATGATGTAATAAGGGCTTTATATGACACTGAGGAATAAGTAGAAAGATTGTTATGAATAGGATAGAGTGACTCACCTGTGCCAACAAAAGATGTGATAGAAACCGGTAGAGCAACCGATGAGCAAATAAAATCTTTGAGAAGTGAGGAAGGATGACGTGATCTAGTAGAGCGCCGTAGAGGTACAAAAGAATTATCTATTAGATGAGAATCCATAGGAGAATTGGGCTTAACAATATCAATATGACTGTTCGCAGGAACAGCAATAGAAGAATCACTATTATGAGTTGTAGAAGCAATATCAGCCGGAGAAAGGTCGAAAGAAATGGAAGGAAGCATGTAATCAGACATAGAATCCTGTAGAATAGGATTAAGAAAGACAGATGACACTAGTTTTGACGAAAGTTGGAAAGGAAAGACCTGTTCATGAAAAAGAATATCTCTACTAACAAGATAAAACTGTGTAGACAGATTATAAACCCGATAACCTTTATGATTAGTTAGGTATCCAACAAAGATGCAAGGAAATGCACGGGGAGAGAACTTATGTTTATGAATAGAGGTATTACGCACATAACATAAACACCCAAAAGTACGAAAAATATCATAAGCAGGAGATTTATGGAACAACATTTCATACGGAGATTTCCCAGGCAGAATAGGAGAGGGAATTCTGTTAATGATATAGCAGGCCGTAAGCACACAATCCCCCCAGAAACGCATAGGAAGAGAGGATTGGAACCTTAACGAGCGAGCAACCTGAAGAAGGTGCCTGTGTTTATGCTCAACCACCCCATTTTGCTGTGGTGTGTAAACACAGGTTAGTTGGTGAATAATTCCAAGAGAATGAAACAAAGTCTGTAAAGGAGTGGACATAAATTCTTGTCCATTATTTGATCTAAAAAATTTAACAGAAGCAGTAAATTGAGTAGACACCATACACAAAAATTGAGACAAAAAACTATAAACCTGAGATTTGCATTTCATAAGGTAAAACCCAGGTTGTCCGAGTAAAATCATCTACCACAGTAAAAAAATAGTGACAACCAGTGTTGGAAGCCGTAGAATACGGCCCCCAAATGATGCAGGCTGAGATCTACTGGATTGGAATCTCTAGAGGATTCTATTTTAATTGGGATATATTTGTAATCTTTTTAATTTGAAAATTTTTAATTAGATTTGATTGTAAGTCTTAGAGTTTTGTTAGGTTTCTTATTGTTACTCACGTCCCTTTTATTGTTTTTATTTATTTATTTTAGATGTGGGTCCCTTATCCCTTAGATGTAGGTGAATATTAGTATTTGAGTTGATTTTTAATTAGTAGTTGAGTTTAATTAGAACTCTTATATTAAAGTCATATTTGAGTTCTAAATTGTGTTTTTAGAGTTTCAGTTTAATTAGGATTGTAAGTTTATTTAAAGACATTATTATTAATGAAATTGGTAGTTGATGATTATTGAGAAGAAAGAAAAGAAGAGGCTCTCGGCTCTCTCCCTCCCTACGGTATCCCTCTGATCTCTCTCTTTGAGTTCCCTTTCTTCCTTGCTGTTTCGATAGCTTCTTTCTCCTCTCTATATCTTTCTCTTTCTTGGTTTTCCCTCCCTATACCATAAGGTATATTCCTATATCTCTTTTGTTTTAATTCTTTATTTTGACTCTCTACAATTATCCCACCATCCCATTAATTATCCTAAAATCATCCCACGGTTACTATTTTGATTCTCATCCATTTTCCTCCCTTACCTGATAATGGTGTTTTCAATATTCTCCATTGATATTCCCTTTCATCCCTTTAAGTGAGATTCAATCTCCATTACTTGGTATCAGAGCCTAGGTTGAGTATAGGTTAGGGAAATGTCAAATTTTGAATGTTGGGAGGATATTTTAAAGGTTCATCTGCGTCAACAACAAATAACCTTAAACCTTTTTCTTGAAGCCAGTTTTGAGGGTTTACAACAAATAGAAAGCAGAGTGGCTAGGTTGGAGCAATGTATGGGTATTCCACTCATAGCAGAAGAACCTACTGTTGCATCAACCACTTCACCTGATATGGAAGCATTAGTATATGAAGCCAATATCAATGACGAGGCGTTTCCAGTAATTCTTGACGACAAGGCAAAATTCCCTGATGTTCCTATGGTAGATGACTACAGTGAAGAGGTCACAAGCGAGGTTGTGACTGTGGTACAGGCTGAGGTTATGGCTCAAGGAAACAAACTGCAACAAGCATTCAAGAAGGATGTTTCCGGTGCATTTGATTTTGTTTGCAATGATGCGATCACAGAATATGTGATCCCATCGTCGTTCTTTGACGAATGGATCCCTCGACTTGCAGATTACATCCCCACCATTCGTGTGTTACCGGAATTTTGTTACCGACTGCCGCTAGATGTGTCTCCCATGAGATTATTTCGTCGTCTCTACAAAATTCGAGGAGGAATTTTTTTAAGTGGGCGAGAATTGATGCAGGCTGAGATCCGCTGGATTGGAATCTCTAGAGGATTCTATTTTAATTGGGATATATTTATAATCTTTTTAATTTGAAAAATTTTAATTAGATTTGATTGTAAGTCTTAGAGTTTTGTTAGGTTTCTTATTGTTACTCACGTCCCTTTTATTGTTTTTATTTATTTATTTTAGATGTGGGTCCCTTATCCCTTAGATGTAGATGAATATTAGTATTTGAGTTGATTTTTAATTAGTAGTTGAGTTTAATTAGAACTCTTATATTAAAGTCATATTTGAGTTCTAATTGTGTTTTTAGAGTTTCAGTTCAATTAGGATTGTAAGTTTATTTAAAGACATTATTATTAATGAAATTGGTAGTTGATGATTATTGAGAAGAAAGAAAAGAAGAGGCTTTCGGCTCTCTCCCTCCCTATATCTCTTTTGTTTTAATTCTTTATTTTGACTCTCTACAATTATCCTACCATCCCATTAATTATCCTAAAATCATCCCATTCTCATCCATTTTCCTCCCTTACCTGATAATGGTGTTTTCAATATTCTATTCCCTTTCATCCCTTTAAAAGTGAGATTCAGTCTCCATTACCAAATATCAGAGTGCAATAGCTCAAAAGGTTTGGTAGAACGAGTTATACTATCAGGAAACGAGTAACGTATGTGTCTAGCCAAAGGACAGATGGTACACACATCTTTATATGGGGGAACAGAATGTCCAACACATGAATTCGCAATGAAACATCTCTCGTAGCTCAACGTAATCTTCAAATCATATAGAATGGGTTGAAAGATGCAACCAACTCTCCGACATGTGCCTCTCACTAACTCGACCAAAACATCTAAAGCTGATCAAAATTTCCATAGAAAATCGTTTCCACCAAACTATGTAACTTTTGATTAAATTTCTGTTAAGCAATCACAACGGCAGAACCGATCATACTCTAATTCCTATTCATTGGACTGATATGATTGAACAGAATTAAAAGCCATTAAACCTCAAATTATCACCAATAATGACCAAAAGAACGCAAAATTTAGAGAATCGAATGAACAAATCCCAAACCTGGACATAGAAACATCGTAAATCTGTCCTTTGATGGCCATCAACAACGGCTTCTTAGGATCCGAACCATCGTAAGCCCTCAATTCCTCTTCCGTAATCTCTCCAACCTGAACTGGCTTAGCAACCACCGGCATTTCCATCGGATTAAAGCTCTTCTCTTGCGGTTTCACCCCTTCTTCAGGCGCAACAAACATTCCACAGATTAAACGATATACACCGATCATGAGAGCCAAGATTGTGAAGAAAGCCGCCGGAGATAGACCCGTGTAGGACATAATTGCGTCCGTGATTATTGAGTGAAGCGCCATTTTCGTCACTTGCAGCGAAAAGGGTCGCACGAGAAGAAGAAGAAGAATCGTTGAGGATTAGGGTTTTAACTTTTAAGGGTTAGGTGGAGCCTGGAGAGTATCAACGTAGCTACACGCTTACATGTATGGCTTTTGCCCTTTGAGCTGTGTCTGCAAGTCAGAAAGTAACGAACGGGAAAGTAGAAAAGAACGAGTTAGGTGTGAACATGTCATTCTATCGAAGGAGGAAATTGCCTCCATGTTTCGTTGTCTATCGTAATTAACGGGCTACACAGACTAGTCAAGGAAAGGGTAATTTTCATTGGTGGGGACCACCAAATGGCTAATATAGTCATTTCATTGGTGGGTCCTATATTTTATTCGAATCTAATGATTCTAGATATGTGAGGCCAAGCTTTGGGGATTGTGAATATAGCGGGCGAACACTGAATAACAGAGTGTCAATTAGGTGGCGGGAGTGGGACGTGCAAGCGCAAGTGGCCAACCGCCTTATTCAACCGTATAAATTAAGGGGAGAATTATGCGGACCTCCTTGTACAAATTGTTAAATACAATAAACTACTTTCAATTTTTTAAAATTACACTTGATTATTTTAAATAGATAATAAGGAGGAAAAGAAAGTGACATGATTAAATTACAATTTCATATCTTAATTACACTTATCATCCATTAGTTTCTGATTATCTATGGACTATAGACTAATTACACTTATCATCTATTAATTTTTGACAATTATAGATATCACCTCTAATTTTTAAAATATGTAACAAAAAAATCTATTCTATTAAAGGTGTTAAGATTAAATTTTCTATTCACCATTCTTCTTCTTCACAATAGGTAAAAAAAAAAAAAAAAACAAAAGATCAGAGAGAGAGAATAGCTCTTCCTAGGATTCTTTAGTTTTTCTTTTACCTATGGTGCAGAAGAAAAAGAAGAATGAGGAACAAGATGAGGGTAAAATTGTCTTTTAAAAATTAGACTTAATACCATTAACGAAAATAATATTTTTGTTACACGTTTATGAAATTAGATGATATGTGTAAGTGTATGAAATTATTGGATGGTAATGTAATTAGTTTATTATCCAGGGATAGTACATGTAATTTTTCCCTTGATTTAACTTTACCAATTTCTTTCCCATCTCCTTATTCCTATGACGTTCTCCTAAACCCTTATGCAACCCGTTGCAACCATGCTTGAATTTTCCATCCCCAAGTATGAATCCAAATTTGCATGCCGACACATCCAAGAAGATGACAACTAATTAAGTGATAAAAAAAACTCTATTATGTTTCTTTGGATGTAAAGGCAATTAGGTAAGTTCATATCGTTTTAAAGATAGTTTTGTTTTTTACAAAGTTACGTCTTCATGACCCCGATAGCTATCGTTCCAAGTCTAATATAATGGACCTCTCTGTCACCAATATAGTGAGTTGAAAGAGTTTTCTGTCGTTTCTTGCAAGTTAGGGAATATTTTATGTTAATTTTTTATAAAAAAAAATGTGTATAAATATATATTTATATATTTAATATATTAAATGAAAGTTAGGGGAAAAAATTCATATATTGCCATGGTGCCATGCCTCACACACTGAGAATTTTTTATATTATTTTCTCACTCTTTTCTGTAACCAGGATGACTAGTAGTGCCTGATTGAAGATACAAGATTCATGAATGTTGATGATCAATCTTCAAACGAATAGAAATGAACCAGAAGTCAATTCTTACAATAGCTTCAAACAATTGAAGAACATCAATGAATAAATATAAATATAATCTGTAAAATCTTTATTTGTAAGTATATATTCCAACGGATAATTCACAAAATAAATGAATAGAGTATATAGATAGTATCATCGACAGTAATCAACTCCTCAACCCCTAAATATGTTCATATAGCAATACAGCTTTTCGATACAATGTTCGAATTTGTCGATAGACTACTCACCACAATATTACAGCTTACCTTAATCGTATACGTTTGAGTATTCAGAGAACCGATTTTCAATTTCACAAGAACATTACTATCCAACACCAAAGGAATCTTCTCTACATTCTGTTCTACCTCTAAAGTAGAACTCAGAGCCATCGTCAAAGGCACAGTCCCTGTCATTGTCACATTAATAACCGTGACATTCTGTGTTGGCTGATAAAATACAGGTAGAGTTCCATTGCTGAGCTCCACTAATGTGGATGAATAAATCGTGACAGAGCTTGTTGGTACATAATAGATTCCGATCTTCGTGTTAGGGTTATTAGCTGAGATAGATACATCGAATTCAGGATAGATAGTTTGGGTTGTCATTAAGTTTGAATTGAAGCCTTTGATGGAGATATTATTGACTGAATAGATTGGGGCTTTCGGCTTGACGACAAGGTAGAAGATAAGAACAGCAATGCCGAAGAGGATAATAAGGGTGAAGAGGACGGCACAACAACAGCAGCAGCAGCGGCAACAACGATTACCGCAACGGCGAGGTCTGCCAATATTGTGGCTTTCGTATGTAGGTGGTCTTGATTTCTCGAGCATTGGACGAGTATCGCTGATGGGGATTCCTTGTTCTACGAAAAATGTTCCGCGGTTTGTTCTGTGCGCCATTGATGGAATTCTGAGTTTGACCTGTTAAAAAAGAGAGAAGAAAGTCAGAAAACATAATCAGATCGAGAAAACATACCTGATTAGATTGGATGAAACCCTATCCAGATAAGAAAATTAGAAATAAACCAACCAAATGGAACTCAAATTTCTTGTTTGAACGAACCAGAAATCGAAAAAGACTTTCTTCTCTGAATCAATTGCTTCTGCTCAACAGTACAGTTGGAACCAGCTCTGTAGGATTCTCTATTGAAATTGAAGAATCCGTGAAAACAAATCGTTGAAAGAGGAAATGATAAACGATATGCTATACAAGGGAATTCGTATTTATAATAGAAAATGGACATTTTTGAAAGACGCATACGCCAGGAGCGAACCAGTCAAGAACATCCCTCCAAAGGCTTTGAAGCCTGAATAATCGAAATATCACAATTATTTAATAATTTAAATTTGTTAGATTGGTATTTTCCATTTTTTATTCTTTTAAAACAGAGTTGGATTCCTACACAATTCATACATACATGTCTATTTTAATTCCACCAACTGTCACAAGACTGATATTTTGTAAATAGTTAATGCCTTTGATTTTCATAAATTAAGAAAAAAAATCCTTAGATCTTTGGACTATCCTACTTTACTTGGGATGATGCCTAGGTTTTGAATTTTAAGATGTGGCTAATTTATTCCATTGATTTTTTTTAATTTAATTACCAATAATCACATCATATGTCCACTTGGATAAGGATGTTAAAACAACCGGTTTGGTCTTGTTTTGATCCGTTTATTTTGGTCCATAAAATCAAAATACTATTGGTCTGGTCGGTTTCGATCTCCTGTCAATTTCTCTTAACGGTCTCTTATTGTTTTATTAGCGATTTGATACTTGTCATGTATTGATCCAATTCGGTTGGTCTTTTCTCCGTTAAACCTCCATTGGTACCCCTACATGTGGAACTTTTATTTTTCTTTTTTATTCGATATTATTTCTTAAAATACTTTTATGACCTAGTTTTTATACACAGGTCAAGAACGTACAAGGTCATGCATTTGACCTTCATTCAATAAATTAAAAGGTAGATTTGTTACGATATACTAACTCCCTCTCTTCCATCCAATTGCGAACTAAGGGCATGTACGTTCACAAATGTACAAAAAACCTTTATTTGTCTGACAGCAAACCACGGCCATATATGGACACAATTTAACAAGAAACTTTTTGCCACTATTCTATACATAATTTTTCACTTGAGCAACACGGAAAAAGAATGAAAAAATATGTATACAAAAATATACATAGAACTATAGCATTGACCATAGGAACCTCATGATAAATGTGATGGGTATAACACGGAAAAAGAATGAAAAAATATGTATACAAAAAAATACATAGAACTATAGCATGGACCATAGGAACCTTATGATAAATGTGATGGGTATATGCATGCCTTGTTGGGTATATGCATGCCTTGCATATAACCTTAAGCCAAGAAAAATATAAAAATTAAAAAAGAGTTAGGTGTGAACATCCCATTCGATTGAAAGAAGGAAATTGACTCCATGTTTCATTGTCAACCGTAATTAGGGGGCAAAATAGTTAAGAAAAAGTAAAATTACAGGATTACAAAATTTGGTTAGTGAGGACCACAAGATGACTCTTTGTTGCTGCTCAAGTCAACCAGGTGGAGAGAGAGACCACTCACCAATATGTGGAGTAGAATCGTTTATAGCGCTGTTGTGTAGCAGTGTTGATCTTGATCGTTGAGTTAATCCTCAATAATCCCTTCCCAACGGTCATGATCAACATTGCTATACGATATTTTTAAATTAGGGATTTTCTTATTGACATCACCTTTATGTGCCAAATAATTTGAAACCTTAGTTTTTGGCTCTCCAAGATACTTTTTTGTGAAAATTTCACGCACCTCTCCTAAGGTTTTTTCTAATCTCAACCATCCCTTATTACCATCATTAATGACAACCACACCCCATACTGTTAAAATGATTAACAGAAAAATGTGAGGACAAATAAAGATGAGGAGGAATATTTTACTTTAAATGTCCTTGGGTTTTCTTAAAAAATATGGATCATCTTTTTTTGTCTTTGATCTTATCCACCCATGTTGATGGATGGTAAAGATTTGTAATCGCCACCTAAATTAAGGTCTAAGACCTCAAATATAGTCTCATCATAGGATAAGACTTACATTGACTCATGACTCAATATATCGGCTTTGATTTATCAGAGAATGGATAAGCGTTCAAGGTACAGTTTGGGAAAGTGTTAGGCACCCAAAGCTGTCCGATCCGAAAATTGACCTTCTATATATGTGATTTTACTTTCCTTAGACTCTATGTTCTGACATTATTCACGGTCAATGGATGACTAGGATTCATGGGGGATCCTATACCAAGTTGTTAAATCCTTCTAACTAAGGGTTTAACCAAACAGGTTCTAAAAATAAATAAACAAAGTAATATACAGTGAACCGAACTGAAGATGATTTGATGACGGACTAAATCTGAGACGTTCATCTCAAATTGCTTATGTATTTCATCCTAGAGATCAAGTCCACAACATAGTTCAAAAAGATGGGTTGTGAATATGGATATCCTAAAACCACTCAGGTGTACTCTACCTTAATCCAAGAAAGCCTAAATGGGTACTGGGTAGTCTAAGATCACTCAGGTATACTCTACTTTGATCTAGGAAGGCTAAAATGGGTAGTATTCTAAGACCACTTAGGTGTACTCTACCTCGATCTAGGAAGGCTAAAAAGGGAAGTATTCTAAGACCACTCAAATGTATTATATCTTGGTCTAAGAAGACTAAAGTGTTTGTCTAAGACTACTCAGGTGTACTCTACCTTGGTCTAGGAAAACAAAAGGGTGGCTAAAACCGCTGGGGTGTACTATTCCTCGGTTTAAGAAGCCTAAATGGTTAGTCTAAAATCACTTAGGCATACTCTACCTCGGTTTAGGAAGATTAGGATTTGCTAATCTAAGACCAGTCATGTGTATTCTATTTTAGTCTAAGAAAGCTAAAGGGGTTGGCTAAAATCGCTCAAATGTACTCTATCTCGGTTTAGGAAGACTAAGGATTGATGGAAGGCCTTAAGATCACTCAAGTGCACTCTACCTTGATCTAAGAAGGCCAAAAAAAGACAATCAATATATATTGTAGGGTGGAACCATGTTTTGGTATATTTCCAAATTGCTTACGTATCTTAAGGTTTTGCCTTAAGAATCAGGATTCATATAGTTCGAATAAGATTCAATTCATTGAGTGTATTCCTTCAAGATCAGAGTGGTGGTCCTAAATGATCTATGATTGAGTTGACACCACACATAACTAAGTCTCTATACCTTAGAGGAGATGAGCTAAGGGGTAAGAATTGTCCTAAAACTACCTTTGACCTAAAACCCTAATTTTGGAATGTTGAGTTAGGTTCAATGATTCTTGATTAAGACTTTTATCATTTTTCATTTTTACCCTTCCTGTGAATGTGGGTGCCTACATGCATGTCCTCACACCTAATATGTCTGCTAGGCGTCAGATATGACAGTTCAACTAAGGTGTAGCCAAAAGTAAGTTATTGCCAAAAATAAATTTATTCAAACATGGCATATAATAACAGATCAACATAGCAATGGTATTCTAAACATGGTAGTGCATGCAAATATAGCACTGTAAACAAGACAGATGCTCAATCTACAGTCCAGACACGAAGAATCTCTCCCATCAACAACATATCAGATCAGATCCTCAATCTAACAGTTATATCTTTTCAAAACATTATTATTATGATCAAAGACTTAAATTTCATCAAAACAACAAAGATCAACGGCTCAGATCTCACATCAAGTTATAATTATGATAAATGACTCATATCTCATCAAAACAATAAAGATCAACAGCTCAGATCTCACATCAAATTATAATTATGATCAACGACTCATATCTCATCAAAACAGACAAGATCAACAGTTCAGATCTCACATCATGTTCATACTAAGATCCAAAGGTTCAAATTCATCTTATATCAATCATGATGTCAATCTAATGGTTCATATTCATCTAAATCATTCAAAATGACAATCCAACCGTTTATATTCATTTAAATCATTTATCATGTCAATCCAACGATTCAGATCACTCTGAATGATAATCCAACCGTTCAGATTGATTAAAATCACATCATTATATCATCCAATGTTTCAGATAGCTCAAAATCACATCATCATATCATCCAATGGTTCAGAATGCTTAAAATTACATCATCATCTCATCCAATTATTCAAAAATCAAGATTAGCCTCCAATGACCCATATTTAATCATTACATGATCCAAATCAAAATTAAACATCCAATAGCTCATATTTAATATTCTCCAAAGATCAATGATCAGATTTTATCTCACAAAACAAATCATGATCAATAGTCAGATTTTATCTCACAAAAAAAATCATGATCAATAGTCAGATATTATCTCATAAAAAATTCATGATCATGATCAATGACTCCTATTAAACACGTCAACGTCATAATTCAATCAAAAATCACGGGCTCGGTTTTTAACACATTTATATCATAACTCAATAAAAAATCATGAGCTCAGTTTTTAACACATCAATAGGATCAAATTTTTTAATCAACCGAATCAAAAATTTAAAAATCAAGGGCATAGAGATCGGGTCAAGAGTTAGGGGCAGATCGGATGTTTGAGAGATCAGATGGGTAGAGTGCTGTGATGATGGGTTCTGGTTGGGTGCTAGGAGTGGCGACAGTAACAGGGAGTGCATCAGTGAAGGTATCGGCCATGAAGGATTGGTGCATGCGGATATGATCGGTGGAGGATTTATGGTTTGTATTGAGAGTGCACAGCAGAAGGGTTTGATTGGGTTGTGTAGTGGATCGGTGCAGTGATGGGAATAAGAACAAGTGTTACAGAAGGTTGAGTGGTGGTTTGCAATGGGATTAGCTGCAGGTTATCATCGGGTAAAGGTGGTGGGTTGTGATGGATTGAGAGTGTGAGATGTTGTCGGGTTTGCATGGTTGATCAGGTATCAAGGTATAACGGTGAGGGCTTGGCTATAGGTGGCGGAGGAGGATTGAGCCAGGTGGTCTGGTGAGTAGATGAGTTTTAAGTGGAGGAGGTCTGTGGAGTGTTCGGTTGAGTCTGGGGTGTTGTGCTGCAAGGGTGTCGGGTAAGATGAGGGTTGAACAGATGGTGAAGTCGGTGAGGGTAGGTGCGATGATGGTCAAGCATGGGCTGGTTTGCAAGGAGGTGTTATCGGGTTTGGGTTCCTGTAGATGACCGATCAATGGACAGAGATGGGGATCGTTGATGGTGCTGAAACAGGTTTTTACAGGTGATGGTGTTCCAAGGAAAAAATCAAAAATACTAAAAAACAAACCAGTAGCAAAGGGAGAAGAATGGACTTACTTTGAGTCGTTCCTCTCTCTCTTCTTCTTCCTTCGGTTTCTAGTTTCTTTCTCTCTCAGCTCTTTTCTCCCAGTCGGTTCTCGTTAAAGTTTTTCCTCTCTTCTCCTTATTCTCTCCGCTCTCTTATCAGATTTCCCTTCAGTTCTTTTCTTTCTATTCGGTCCCTCTTCTCTCCTTATTTCCCTCGATATCTCTCAATCTCTCAATCTCTCAATCTCCAATCCTCTCTCGATCTCTCAATCTCTCAATTCTTTTCCTGGATTCTTTCCATGTAGAGTCCCAACTCGGTCTCACTCCATCTCTCTCTTTCAATCTCTCAATCTCCAATCCTCTCTCGATCTCTCAATCTCTCAATCTTGGTTCTTTCCATTCGTCTCCACTTGTCTCACTATCTCTCTCTTTCACTTGTCTTCTTTGTTCCATTCTCTCCACTTTCTTCCTTCATGCTTGCTTTCTATTTTCTTTCTTCTAATTCTGTCCAGCTCCACCGATCTTTTCCTCTAATTCCTTTTTTTTTTTTTTTCTCTTTGAAATCTGGAGTTTCCATTGTCTTCCAATTTTCTTTCCTTTTGGGCCGAGAGCCATTTCCTTGTCAACTTCTTTCCATCCTTTATTTATTCCTTTTTTATTCTTTCCTATCTTCTAAATCTCTTTCTCGATCTCACTTAATCTCTCTCTTTCCCTCTATAAGACCCGATGGCTGATCCACCTTCTCATTTAGTCTTACAGAACCTCTTTCATTAATTCTGTGGACCCATGACTGCCCTTTCTCCCTCATATATATATATATATATATACATATATAGTATAATATATATCATATATAATATGTAGCATAATATGTATAATTGTCAGTATCTCGATTTTGCCATCACAAGAATCTTCGTTTTCATTGAGGCGTATCCCGATTTTACCATCATAAAAATTAAAAAATCATATAAAAAAACAAAAACATGGGGGGAATTTGACCATCACAAGAATTAATAAAATTAAAAACAAGGGGCTTCGAATCCATGGGCCCTAAAAGAGAGGGATCGGAAATGAAAAAAAAAAAATCGCATAGATATGAGATATATATATATATATATTTATTTTTTTTTTTCAGTAAAAGAAAGGGGAGTATTTTGGACATCACAAGATTAATAAAATGAAAAAAAAGAGGGGGGGGTGAATCCAGATCCCTAAAAGAAGGGATCAGGAGAGAAGGATTTGAATAAAAAATCGCAGGAATGAGAGGCAGCAGGGGGAAGAGAGGAGGTCGACAGCTCATCTCTTCTCCCTGAAATCCCACCCCCAAAAACCGCCGACTCCCCCTACCTACCTACCGGATGATCCTCTCTCCCATCGACACCTCACGGCCCAACCATGTTGCCGAGAGGAAGAAAGAAGAAGGACCAAAGAAGCTGAGAGGGAGGAGGGGGAAATAAAAAGGGGAATCGGGATTGAAGAGAAGGAGGACTTTCAATCGGCCAAGGAGAAAGAAACCGGGAGAGGGGCTTGTCAAAGGTAAGATTCATTTCTCAAAAATCAGAGGGGAGAAGTTGGGTTTGAACAACCAAAAGGTCAGGATTTCTGGGTTTCATTTAGGGTTTTCACGTCTGAGAAGAAGAAAAGAAGTCAGAGGGAGGTGACAGGAGCCGGGGTTTCTCGGGTGTACCTGGTCTCTTTTGGGTTTCGGTGGGAATTTAGCTGAGTGTGAATCAGGTGAGAAATAGAGTGTGAGAGGAAGAAGAAGAATATTAGAATAAAGAAGAACCGAAGAAGAAGAAGACCAGAAGAAAGAAGAAGCCAGCGGGAGCGAGAGAAGAAGGAGAAGAAGACAAAAGGTATGATCAATTTTTTTTTTTAGTTTGCAGATCCGTTTCCTCCTCTGTTGGTCATTCTTCGACAAATTTTTTCGATTTTGTTTTGTTGTCTTCAAATGTTGCTTGATTTCTCCAGATGTTCACCATGAATGTTATGTAGAGTTGAGTGTGATTATTTTTACTCTCATTCCATGTCGGTCTTGGTTTAAAGGGGAAGAGATATTCAATCATGCTCTTCAGGTTTCATTACAGTGGGATTTCAGTTTTGGGATTCAGTTAGTGGGGTAAAGATGATTCTCATTTTGGCTTTTTAATTGTGATGTTTTTTTTTTTTTTTTTTTTTTTTCTTTGCTGTGTTCATTAGGTTTCAGTGGGGATTGGGTTTCATTTGAACAAAAGCAGAGGGTTTAGTTTGTTTTTTTTTTTATTCTATTAATGGGTGGATTGTTTCCTTGTTTTGCATTAAGTAGTTTTAGTTCTTTTTTTAATTTTTGTACTTACTTCTTTAGGCCTCGATTAGAAACTGTCTCTAATTTTTCTTTTTCAATTTGTTTCTTTATTTTCTTTTTGTTTAGGACTGGTCTCGAGCTAGAGGGATTTGTTTTGTCTTCTCCCACCGAGTCTTGTTTTATTTTATTTTAGCAGAGACAACATTCAGTGAGATGGGTTTTTTTTTTTTATTTGTTCTCTGTCTAGCAGGGCAAATTCAAGATTCCTTCCTATTTCTCAAAATTCTTCTTCCCCTCTCTGTATTTCTCTTTGCAAATTGAATCCAAGTAGGACTGATTCGGGTTAAGGCTGATTCAAATTGGGTTGATTTATGTTAATGATCAAATCTGTTTTCTGTGGGTTTAAGTAGGTACATTGCTTCAAGGTCAAATCTGTTCATCTGTTCATTTGCTTGTCTATGTTTTAGATTTCTTTGCCATGACAAATTTGGGTAGGTTGGTTCAGTTCTTCTTTCAAATTCAAATCTGATGAGTCAAGTTTGATTTCTTTTATGTTTAATTTAGGTTTGGGCTTGGTTAGGTTGGCTTCGGGCCAGTTCAGGTTCAAACCTATTGGGTTTTGAGTTAGCTGGTCAGGGTCAGTTTGGTTTAGTCCAGATCTGGTTTGGCTTGGCCTGATTCAAGTCCAGTTAGTCAGATTCAGGTTTTGTTTTGGGTTAGTTTAGTTTATTTTTCGGGTTGGCTTTGTAGACTGATCTATTAAGGCTGGTCCGGATTTTGAGTCTTAGTTCAGTTGGATTTGAGTCAGGTTTGGGCTGACCTGGTCTAATCTGGGTCTGTCTAGGTGCGATTTGTTTGGGTCTGGCATGGTCCATGTTGGTCTAGGTTCCGGTCATTGTGTTTGGGTCTCGTCTGATCAGGTTGGGTCCAGGTCAGGTTTAAGTCTAGGCTGATCTGGTGGTGGGGCTTAAGGTTGGTTTAGTTTTGTTTGGTTTGAGTTGAATTCCATCTTCACTTGAGTTGGTTTTGGTTGTGCTGGACTGATTCGGCCCATATGGTTAATATGACATTATTTTTGCTATAAACTATCTTGTGATAGAGTATCAGTATGCCATGTTCAATGCAATTCATGTGTTTCATCTTAGTTTAAACTGATTATTTTACATCATACTTGGATCATAACATGTATGTATGCCCAATTTGGAGTAGATGCTTATGTCAACATATGGTTCCCACCCCAAAAGAGTATCCCCATTTGAACACCTAGTGTAATAGATGTATGTTTAGGGACACTGTGCACGAGTGCATCACAGACCCCACATGAATGACTGTGATATCCCGATGTGATTGTTTACGGACTCCAATGAGTCCAACCCTGCATAGGATCCGAGATCCTCTGCTGACACATTATGGGCCCATTTAGAATGAGGCCCACCCAACCTTAGGATTGGATCCAAGAGTAGTGGGAATTCATTTGTACAAAGGCATAATTAATGAAACATGCGTTGGGTAGATGTATGCATAGGATTGGTGGCCCAATGGAGGCCCACCTTGTTACCCCAAGATTGGGATGTGAGTGAGGTTCAGCATATCCTTGTCGAGTGCGGGGAGCTGAGCCAATGGCCTCTTGAGTGTTGACCACGCGGGATCCAACGACCTATTAACTGTTAGGAACTACGTTGACCTGATTCTTGTTTTGGGATATGTAGGCAGTAGGAACATTTGTCTCCCACCTAGTCAAATTGAGGTAAGTCCCTTTATTCGAGGATTACCAAATCGAGGGGGCTCCTTATGGTAGGAGTACCTCTACACTAAAATATGTTCTACCATTGTGAGAGTATCTCATCCCTTGGATGTGTTCCATGATTATGAGAGCATCACACACACACACACATACACATAAATCTCCACCATGGGTGGGAACTATTTCGACCTAATTCCCTTTTTGGGATACGTAGGCAGTGAGAACTTTTGTCACCCATCCGGTCAAATCGAGGTAAATTCCTCTATTCTGGAATTACCTCATCGAGGGGGTTCTTTATGGTATGAGTACCTCTACACTGAGATGTGTTCTACCATTGTGGGATGAGATGTATCTCATCCTCTCATCCCTTGGATGTGTTCCATGATTATGGGAACATCACATCCACACACACAGTGTGTTCCACCATTGTGGGAGCATCTCACCCTTTGGATGTGTTCCAATATTTTAGGAGCATCGCTTGTTGCACACACACTCAAATTGAGGCAAGTCTCTTTATTCAGGGATTATCTCCCTCCGAGGGGATTCCTAATATAGGAGTACCTCACACTGAGATGTGTTCTACCATTGTGGGAACATCCCACCCTGGGATGTGTTCTAATACTTTGGGAGCATCACCTTTGCACATACACTGAGATGGGTCATGCCATTGTGGGGACATCTCACCTTTTGACATGTTCCAATATTTTGGGAGCGTTACTTTTGCACACACTTGGTATTTCACCACCTGTCCAAACTACGTTTGGCTTGATTACCATCGTTAGGGATACCTAGATAGTCTAGGATTTTTCCGAGACTTGGTCATATGTTGTATACATTTTTTTCCCTTTTAGATGTATGTTTAGGTTATTTCATTATTCATTAATTCTTTATTATTTCTCTATGTTAGTTATAATCTCGTTTGATATGTTTAATTAAATACTTGAATTAGAAACCATTTAGGATTTCCCCTATATATTATAGCCCAAGTAAATATCCCCAAAGTGTACGTAAACTGTAGGAAGGGGTAGTTATAGGAGACCGGTTCAACTAGGCGAGTTGGGTGCTTAACACCTTCCCAACTCGTAATTTAGCGTCTATTCATCTTTGGTGGGACAAGTTAGCTATTCCATTGCGTGAATCATTAGAGTCCATCCAAAGAGGGATAACATTTATAGGTCCTAAACCTAATCTAGGTGATGACTCTAGTTTCTTACCCTCCACTAGTTGTGAGTGGAATGTGATCTAAAGATGAGAACCTTTCAGATCTCAATTGAGTGTAATGAGTTAGACAACTTAAACCCTACAAAATTTAAATTTAAAAATGAGGATAAAATTTTAATAATCTTTAGTCCTCACAACTCCACAAGATGTTGATGGTGCAGGTGGGGGCCATGGGGGTAGGGGTGCTTCCTGCTCCATTGATAGACGAAGCTTCCGGATGGATTAAATGGGGAAGTGTGGTGTGTTTATGTAGGTTCAGGAATGGGGAATTGTGGTGTGTTTGTGTAGGTTCAAGAATGGGGAGTAGGTGAGAAGGTTGGGTTGCCGTCTGTCGCTTTCCCTTGGTCTCTGACAAACATGTCGCCACTACCGAGAGGCATGTCACCGTTGACCTCGTCATGTGGTTTTCCGTGCGATGATGATGAAGATGATGATGATGTCGATTTGTCATCGATGATGGTCATGGTGGATTGGTGGATGCGTTTTAAATGAATATTTATCATTTTTTTTTTGGGAAAAAGACATTCTTATGTAAAACTGAAGGTTAGAAAAATAATTTTATTTTAAAAGTGATGTTTTTCCTTTTATATTGTCTAGGGGTATTTTTGTCCATTTGATGCAAAGTTTAACACATCCAAAAATAAGGTACAGTTATAATTGTTTGAAAGAATTAAAGGTATACTTGATTTAAGGGCAAACTTCAAGGGGGGTTACCTATAATTTACTCAAACATATATTAGAGTATTAAATTGGGGATTTTCTTATTGACATCACCTTAATGTGTCAAATAATTTGAAACCTTAGTTTTTTTACTCTCTTACATATTTTTTTTATGAAAATTTCACGCATCTCCCTTGAGATTTTCCTTAATTTCAACTGCCCCCATAACTGTCATTAATGACAATAACACCCCACATTATGAAGATGTCTAACGAAAAAGTTAAAATGACAATTTTACCTTGATTTAAAAACACTACAATCGTCCTTTCTAAATATCTCTCATATCTGTCCCTCTTTCCTCCAACGTTTAAGAAAGGGTTTCTTCTTAGGCGATTCTGTGCATTTCTTTACCTTGCTCTTCTCCAACGACACTTCCTATACAGTTGCCACTATACCAGTCTATCACTGCTTGGAAAAATTTTGCATCCTCGAAAAGCGTAACTAAAAATGTTGACTCCTCAACCTACTGCAATTGTAATTCATAATAGAAGACATTAATTGTAATTCATTATATGCAGCACATGGATGTCACCCTGTGGTACAAACTGATCGAGGAACTCCTTGTTCACGAGTTGGCGCCCGTTCCCAAACTGACTGAGCCCTTGAGCAAACACAATCTTAAAAGCACCTGAATCGAAAAAAGTGAGTTCCTTCTTTTCCTTTTGCCCAATTACAGCCTCTAGCTTCTCCCCTCCAACAGACATTCATATCCTATTCGGATTCATCCGCAATCTCCTGCCTTCGCATATGGAGCTCTCCAGTGTTTCGCTGTAAAGGCACCTAAACTCATAATGTGTCACCATAATTGGTGCGGGATTTTGATTGGATCTCGGGAGGGAATAAGGAGAAGATCTATGTGGTGATTAAAGCCGTTGCCAAATTACCTTCGTTTGATTTGGGTGTGATGTTAGGGTTTAACGACCATGGGAGGTACAGAGGGAGGACGGGCCATGGTTTTCCATGGAATTTGACCAAGATTGGAAGTTGTCGTTGCTGCTGCTGTTGGTTCTCCAATAGTTGCTTCCGACTCTCCTTTACAAAGTGATCACAATGGTGATAATGGTGTGTTTGGGATTTGGGGTAAGAGGAGAGGCACAAGTACCAATAGAAAGAGAAGGAGTTGAGAGCGAAGATGCAGAGGAGGATTTTAAAGAGTAACACACTTCTAAGGTTCATGATTTCTTTTCCACTGTTTCAGTTCATGCACACCTTTCCGATTTCTTCTTCCTCCCAGTCCATCTCTGTATCGTCTATCTTTGTCCTAACCGTTCTCAGTTCTAGTATTGACGCGAGGAGGATGAAGCTCTCAAAATGTTATCTTCTCCGACACGAGTGCGGCGATGTATAGCGATGTTCTTCAAATGGAGTTCTCAAGTTCTCTCTATTTCGATCTAGCAAAGAAAAAAGAAAACGTATAGGATATACCATCTTCATTTGTTATGTTTTAAAAGGATAAAAGGTAACTCGAAAAATGCCTAAAGATAATATTGACATTAAAATTTTAGGGGAGAAAGACACGTCAACTTCTAACAGACCTGTTCTGACGGATAGGATCTCTATGATATTTACGTTCCAAATTAAGGGATGTTAGTGCCATTATTGACTATAATTAGGAATGGTTGCCTTTAGGATAAACACCATGAGAGGCGTGTGAAATTTTCCTCACTTTTTTTTTATATCTCTTAAAAAAACGCATCAAAAATGACATAATAATGATCATTCTAAAAATAACTTGTGAAAATCTCATTTTACCCTGTTTATAAAGCTTTTGAGAATAAAACAATGCGCTATTAGAAGAAGGTGTCATGTTCTAAATACTAGAGGAGACACACTCCTTTAGAATTAGGCTATATAGTAATGCCATAATTGTAATTTCAGCATGTAATTTTACACCAATTTTTATACCTTATTTCAAAAAAAATTGTTACATGAGCGAAAGGTGCCATGCCATGGAGTGGGGAATATCCCGACAATCATGTAAGACAACTCCTTCAGAGCCTCGAGGTGCTGCCGAGGAACTAGAGGACCTAGTCGAGCACTGGATAGGCAATTCTATTTACTGTATGCACTCATATTTTTGTAATAATAGGGCTTAGATGCATCATAGAGGTAGTTTTGTAACTAGTATTTATATACAGCATGGATTTTTTTAATAATTTAATTGGATAACTTATTGATTTAATAAGGATTCCTCATATTTATTTCCTCACACCTTTTTATATTTTTGGAGTTAATTTTCATATTGTGTTGCAAAATTGTAATTTAAGGCAAATCTCCATATTAGTGTTCTAAAAAGCTTCATTGTTCTATCAAAAGAGATTTTTGAAATAAAAAAAATGTTGAGAAAAAGTACAAAAAAAGGAAAAAGATTTTTAGTAAACAAAAATTCAGAAATTGAGAAGTGGATAAAGGGTTGAATTCAAATTTCAAATGTCAATGATTGAGAGCAGACCTGTTCAATGGAGTTTGATTCAGCCATGGTTCAAGGAGCGTGTAATTTAAAACCATGGTTTGCAGTGGTTTCATTTATATATTTCAGAGTTTAAAAAATTCAGAATTAATCCCACCTATCATCAAACCTTATTAGGTTTTCTGAATTTTAATTGGTTCATCAGTTCTTCTCACATCTGTCATCAAACCCAATTATCTTTTCTGATTCTTAACCATGTTTAAGATCGACAATATCTTTAGATCTATAAAAATAACACTGAAAGGTAACTAAAGAAAAAAAAATGCCAGATGGTGCCGGTTGAAGATCAAGATTTTTGAATGTTGATGAACAATCTTCAAACGGATAAAAACGAACCTGAACTCAATTCTTAAAGTAGGTTCAATCAATTAAAGTACATAAATGAATAAAGATATATATAATCTATAAAATCTTATAAATTCCAACAGATAATTCATAAAATAAAAGAACAAAGTATATGGATAGTATCATCGACTGTAATCAACTCCTCATCCCCTAAAATATGTTCATTTAGCAACACAGTTTTTCGATACAATCTTCGAATTTGTCGATAGACCATTCACCACAATAATATAGGTTACATTAACTGTAATCGTTCAAGTTGTTAGAGACCCGATTTTCAATTTCGCAGGAACATCACTATACAGCGTCAAAGGAATCCTCCCTGTACTTTGTTCTACCGGCAAAGTAGAACTCAAAGCCATCATCAAAGGCACAGTCCCTTTCATTATCACATCAAAAACTGTAACAATCTGCGTTGGCTGATAAAATACCGGTAGAATTCCATTGCTGAGCTCCACGTTAGAGGAGGTATAAATTGAGACAGAGCTTGATGGTTCATAATAGATTCTGATCTTCGTGTTAGGGTTATTAGCTGAGATAGATACATCGAATTCAGGGGAGAGAGTTTGGGGGGATGTCATTTGGTTCAAATTGAAGCCTTTGATGGAGGTATTATTGACTGAATAGATAGGGGCTTTCAGCTTGATGATAAGGTAGAAGATAATTAAGAACAGCAATGCCCAAGAGGATGATAAGGGTGAAGATGAGGGCACAGCAGCAGCAGCAGCAGCTGCGGCGACAGCTACCACCGCGACGGCGAGTTTTGCCAATTTTGTAGCTTTCGTGTCAAGGTGGTTTGGATTTCTCGGGCATTGGACGAGTATCGCTGATAGGGATTTCTTGTTCTACGTAAAAGGTTCTGTGGTTTATTCTGTTCGCCATTGATGGGACTCTGAGTTTTACCCGTTAGAAAAGGGAGAAGAAAGTCAGAAAACGTAATCAGAAATGGACGGGATGAAACTCTATCCAGATAAGAAATTCAGAAATGAACCAAATGGAACTCAAATTTCACAAGTGAACTAACCAGATATCAATCTGAAATCCAGAAAGGCTTTGCTCAAAATCAATTCTCTAAAACCGTCTTTGCTTCAGCTCAACAGTTGGAACCGATCGATGCAGTGAAAGTACAGAGCTTGGCGGATTCTCTGCTGAAATTGCAGAATCCGTGAGAAGAAGAGCAAATCGTTGAAGAGGAAGTGAGTAACTAACTATAAGGTACAAGATATTCGTATTTATGGTTTCAATCTTAGTTTACCGAGTAGAAAATCGTCATTTTCCAAACACGCACACGCCATGAGCGAACCAGTTAAGAACGTCCCTCCAAAAGCTTTGAAGCATATCACAATTATTTAATAATTTAAATTACTTGTTAAATTTGAATTTTTCATTTTTTTTGTTCTTTTAAAACAGAGTTGGGTTCCTACACAATCATACATACGTGTCTATTTTAAATACCAACAATTGTCACAAGTATTTTGTAAATAGTAATTAATGCCTTAGATCTTGATAAATTAAGAAAAAAAATCCTTAGATTTTCTGATTATCCTAGTTTACTTGGCATGATGCCTAGGTTTTGAATTTTGACATGTGACTAATTCATTTAGAATAAAATAATCAGTTTGATCTAATTTTGATCGGTTTATTTCGGTCTATAAAATCAAAATCACTACTGGCTAGTCAGTTTGGATCTCCTATCAATTTCTCTTAACGGTCCCTTATTGGTTTATCTTTTTTTATGCTCTCTTTGGTTTGTATTATATAATGTATTATATAATACATTATGAAATTTATGATTATTTGACATGATTTATAATATCTATTTATAATTAAAATAAATAGATATAATACATAATCTACAAATAGGTTATTAGTTGTTTATCATTATAACTTATTTTTCATTATATAATATATTATGTTTAGTGGTACCAAACGATCATTATTTATTACTCAGAATCTATTATCATAATTGATCTGTCACAAATAGTTCATAATATATTATATAATACAAATCAAAGAGAGCCTTATTCTATGTTATTTGTTAAAATACTTTAGGATCTAGTTTTTATATACGGGCCAAGAATATACACGGTCATAAATTGGTCCTTCATTTAGTAAATTAAACGGGTAGATTTACTATTATACACCAACTCCCTCTCCCTCATTCGATAACGAACCAACCGTGTCCTGTACGTCCACAATTATGCAAAAACTTTTCTCCCTCTGACCTTTCGATAGCGAACCATGGCTGTATACATTGACAGTATATGCCGTTATTGTATACAAAATCTTTCACTTGTCAAGGAAGATAAGTACACGAGAGATTACATAGGATTGAGTACTATAGGAGCCTCATGATAAATGTGATGGGGTATTATGCATGCCGAGCATATAACCTTAAAGCCAAAATAAAATTTAAAAAAAAATCTAAAAAATAAAAACGAGTGCCGTGTGAACATGGCATTCGATCCAAAGAAGAAAATTGACTCCATGTTTCATTGTCTATGGTGATTAACGGGCAGCATAGTTAAGAAAAGGTATGATTACAAGATTACAAAATTTTGTTAGTGGGGACCACAAGATGGCTCTCTGTTGCTGCTCAAATCAACCAGGTGGAGAGAGAGAGAGAGAGAGAGACTACTTATCAATATGTCTCAATTGATTTTGTAAATGAAGTAATACAAGTCACCTGCATGGGATTCCATCATTGTCGATGTGATGCGAGACTCACCTCTAGAGTTTGGCATCCACTAGAAATTGACAGTTTAGGTATTGATGCGAAAAGGATGAAGCTCTCAAAATGTTATCTTCTCCAATGCAGGAGTTACGATATGCAGTGATGTTCTTCAAATGGAGTTCTCAAGGTCTCACTGTTTCGATTGAGGAAAGAAAGAAGAAAACGTACAGTATATACCATCATCATTTGTTATGTTTTCAAAGGGTAAAAGGGTAACTTGACAAATGTTTAGGGGTAATATTGATATTAAAATTATAAGGGAAAAGACATATCAAGATAAAATCTATATGATATTTACATTCTAAAGTATGAGAGGCTAGTACCATTATTGACGATAACTAGGGATGGTTGCCTTTAAGATAAAACTTAGGGGAGGGGAGGCGTGTGAAATTTTCCCTACTTGTTTTTATCTCTTAAAAAATCGAATCAATCAATGACGTAATAATGATCCCCCTTTTTTTTTTTTTTATTTTTTTTTATTTTTTTTTTTTTTTTTTTTTTTTTTTTTTTTTTTTTTTTTTGATCAATTTAAAAAGAATTTGTGAAAAAATCATTTTACCATCACCCGGTTATATTTTACAGTATGCACTCATACTTTTTAGAAGTATCATAAAGGTACTTTTGTAACTTAGCATTTATCTTCAGCATGGATTTTCTTAATAATTTGGTTGGATAACTTCTTGTTTTAATAAGGATTTCTCATATTTATTTCCTCACACCTTTTTATATTTTGGAGTTAATTTTCATATTGTGTTGCAAAATTGTAATTTAAGGCAAATCTCCTTCTTTTTTTTTTTTTGGTACCTGCAAATCTCCGTATTAGTGTTCTAAGAAACTTCATTGTTCTATCAAAAGAGATTTTTGAAATAATAAAAAAATGTTGAGAAAAAGTTTTTAAAAAAATCGATTTTTAGTAAACAAAAATTCAGAAATTGAGAAGTGAATATAGGGTTGAATTCAATGGCCTGTTTGATAAATCTCCAAATTTTGAATTCTATGGATTTTGACTCCCAATGAGTCATTATAGAGTAGAATCACGTTTGGTAAGTTCGATTAGATTCGAGCTCCCACGAAATGAACAATATTCAAATTGATTTTAAAATCTAAATTTTTAGAATATAAAAAAGATTTTTTTTTTTTTTTGTTTTTGAACAATTTTTGGGAGAAGAAAGAAACTCAAATAGAAGTTTTCCTCTCTCACACTCCTTTCTTCTTCACAAAACAAAGGCTTGACCGTCCGTCGCCATAGTCACCACCCACCGCCCCCATCTCCATCACCCGCCACCACCACCACCCATCATCCACCACCTTCACTTTTCTAGACTTCAAATTGGGGGGATAGTGTTTATCAAATATGTTTCTGTTCCAAAGATACACTAAAATCTGTCCTAAAAATGCATTATCAAATATGTTTTTACTTTCAAATAATCATGGAGTAACTTGGAGTAGAATCCTTATTCTAAACTGGAATCCAGAATCCAGAACAGTTGTTTTATCAAACAGAACCCAAATGTCAATAATTGAGAGCAGCCAATAGAGTTAGTTTCCCACGTTTTTAGAGGAAGGATTTAAAACACAGGATCTAAGATTGATATTGATTCTAACCTGTTCAATGGAGTTTGATTCAGCCATGGTTCAAGGAGTGTGCAATTTGAAACCATTGTTTGTAGTGGAACAATTTCGTATATATATTTCAGGGCTTAAAAAACTCAAAATCTGTCCCACCTATCATCAAACCCTATTATGTTTTCTGAATTTTTGTTGGTTCATCAGTTCTCACATCTGTCATCAAACCCTAATATCTTGTTTGATTCTTAGCTATGTTCAAGATCGACAATATCTTCAAATCGATAAGAATAACAATGAAAGGTAACTAATGGAAAAAGGGGAGGGGAGGGGGGGAATCAAGATTCATGAATGTTGATGATCAATCTTCAAACAAATAGAAACAAACCTGAACTCAATTCTTATGGTAGCTTCAATCAATTAAAGTACACAAGTGAACAAAGTATATAGTATAATCGATTGTAATCAACTCCCCATCTCCTAAAATATGTTCAATTTAGCACTACATTTCTTCGATACAATGTTTGAATTTGTCGATAGACTATTCACCACAATATTGCAGGTTTCCTTAACCGTAATCTTCCAACTTGTCACAGTCATAATTTTCAATTTCACAGGAACATCACTATACAACACCAAAGGAATTTTCCCTGCACTCTGTTGTTGCAGCAAAGTAGAAGTCAGAGCCGTCGTCAAAGGCACAGTCCCTTTCATTATCACATTAAAAACCGTGACATTCTGCGTTGGCTGATAAAACACCGGCAGAGTTCCAATGCTGAGCTCCACGTTAGAGGAGGTATAAATCTCGACAGAGCTTGATGGTTCATAATAGATTCCGATCTTCGTGTTAGGGTTATTTGCTGAGATAGATACATCGAATTCAGGAGAGAAAGTTTGGGATGTCAGTTGGTTCAAATTGAAGCCTTTGATGGAGATATTATTGACTGAATAACTAGGGGTTTTTGGCTTGACAACAAGGTAGAAGACAAGAACAGCAATGCCGATGAGGATGATAAGGGTGACGATGAAGGAAAAGCAGCAGCAACAGCCACCAGCACAACAGCGAGGTTTCCTGAGATTGTTGCTTTCGTATATAGGTGGTCTGGATTTCTCGAGCATTGGACGAGTATCACTGACAGGGATTTCTTGTTTTACGAAAAATGTTCCGCGGTTTACGTTTGGGTTAGGGTTCTCTGGGTCGGTGGTTGAACCTGAATGTCTGGTGTGAATTCTGTCCGCCATTGAAGGAACTCTAAGTTTTACCTGTTAGAAAAGAGTGAAGAAAATAAGAACCCTGTCCAAGTAAGAAAGTTAGAAATAAACCAAATGGAACTCAAATTTCTCGATTGAACGAACCCGAAATCGAAAAGAGTTTGCTCTCTGAATCAATTGCTTCTGCTCAACAGCAGTTGGAACCAGCTCTATAGGATTTACTATTGAAATTGAAGAATCCGTGAGAACAAATCGTTGAAAGAGGAAGTGATAAACTATAAGCTATTAGAGAATTCATATTTATAGTGGAAAATAGACATTTTTGAAACACGTACACGCCAGGAGCGAACCAGTCAAGAACATCCCTCCAAAAGCTTCGAAGCATGAGTAATCGAAATATCATAATTATTATTTACCAAAAAAAAATATCATAATTATTTAATAATTTAAATTACTTAAATACGAATTTTCCATTTTTTTACTTAAATTCGAATTTTCCATTTTTTTTATTCTTTTAAAACAGAGTTTTTTTTTTTTTTTGGTAAATCTTCTAAAACAGAGTTGGATTCCTACACATTCATACATTTTATTTTAAATATCAACAACTGTACTGAGATTTTGATAATACTTAATTCCTAAGATTTTCATAAATTAAAAAAAAAAATTCCTTAGATTTTCGGACTATCCTAGTTTACTTGGGATAATGCCTAAGTTTTGAATTTTAACATGTGATTAATTTATTCCATTGATTTTTTTATTTTATTACCACTAACCACATCATATGTCCACTGGTGTTAAAACAATCGGTTTGGTCTTGTTTTGATCGGTTTATTTTGGTCTATAAAATCAAAATCACTATTGATCTGATCAGTTTCGATCTCTTATCAGTTTCGCTTATCAGTCTTTTATTGATTTATTAGCGATTTGATACCTATTTTCATGTATTAAACCAATTTGGTTGGTCTTTTCTCGGTTCAACCTCCATTTTTTATAACCCTACTTGTGGGACTTTTATTTTTCTTTTTATTCAATATTATTTGTTAAAATACTTTAGAACCTAGTTTTTATACACGGGTCAAGAATATACGAGGTCATGCATTGGACCTTCATTCAATAAATTAAAATGATAGATTTGTTACAATACACTACTAACTCCTCCTCCTCCATCCAATAGCAAAGCATGGGCGTGTACATTCACAATTGTACAGAAAACCTTTCTCCCCTTATCCATCCGACAACAAACCACAGCCATGTACGGACACAATTTAACAGAAAACCTTTTGCCACTATTGTATACATAATTTTTCCCTTGTCAACGCAGAAAAAAAATTGAAAAATTACGTACACAAAAAATTACATAGAAGCATAGCATTGACAATAGGAGCCTCGTGATAAATGTGATGGGTATATGCATGCCGTGCATAAGATCTTAAGCCAAGAAAAATCTAAAAAAATTAAAAAAGAGTTAGGTATGAGATATTCGATGGAAAGAAGGAAATTGACTCCATGTTTCATTGTCTATCGTAATTAGTGGGCAATATAGTTAAGAAAAGATAAAATTACAAGATTACATAATTTAGTCAGTCAAGACCACAATATGACTCTTTGTTGCTGCTCAAATCAATCAGGTGGAGAGAGAGAGAGAGAGAGAGAGAGACTACTCATCAATATGTGGAGTAGAATCATATGTAGCGCTGTTGTGTAGCAGTGCTGATCCTTACCGTTGAGCTGATCCTGACTGATGCCTTCCCAACGGTCAAGATCAGCACTGCTACACGGTAATGCTACACACGATCTTTTTAAATTAAGGATTTTCTTATTGACATCACCTTCATGTGCCAAATAATTTGAAACCTAAATTTTTTGCTCTCCAAGATACATTTTTGTGAAAATTTCAAACACCTCCCCTGAGGTTTTTCCTAATCTCAACCATCCCCCATTACCATCATTATGACAACTGCACCCCCACACACTTAAAAGATTATTAACAGAAAAGTTGAAATGAAAATTTTACCGTCAATTTAAAAACACTACAATCGTCTTTTTTAAATCTCTCTCTTATCGTTCCCTCTTTCATCCAACGTTTTAAGAAAGGTATTCTTTTTAGGCGATTCTGTGCACTTCCCTAACTTGCTTTTTTTCGACGACGATCTTCTTCAGTGGAACTCCCTATATAGTTGCCTCTATACCAGTCTATCACTGTGTGGAAAAAGTTTGCATACTCAAAACCTGTAACTAAAAGTGTTGGCTCCTCAACCTATTACAATTGTAATTCATAATTAATAGAAGATGATTAATTGTAATTCATTATAGAAAAATTTGCATATACACACCATTAAGGATTGAAAACCTCATCTAATCTCACAAGATTGCAAAAACCTCAATCACATCTAACTAACTGATGAAATTGTTGAAATATAGTTTTACCCTTCATATTAAAAATTGAAAAATTAAAAAAAAAGTATGATGAATGACTAATTTGACCATTGTAATGGAACTGTGTTTTTCTCTTTTTCACTGTCATCCAAACCCTAACCCGCTCTGCGTTGATCCCCTCTGCGTTGTCGTCCACGGCGGCATCCCATTTCTGGCCTCCTATCTCCAGCTATGAAACAAGACTGGGTTATACACCAAAACAGGACTAGGCTGTACACCATTATAATCCGAACTACTTTTGTCCTCCACAATTGATCATCTACTGTCCAATTGGAACAAAACCCGATTAGGGGCATTCGGAGACTCTATGTGCTTGACATCCTCTAGAAGGATCTCGTAATGCCTCTTCAAGTGGTGATGGCTGAACTGAAACTCTTTTTACCCGAGGAAAAAAAAAACTGAATTTAATAGCTTCAAAAAACGAATCTAAGATCTTTGTTTTCATGTTAAAATGCTATGATCCTTACTTAAATGATGTTAATTGAACCAGGCATAAATTTCATATGTTTCTAGAGATCATGTGACACCATTAAAAATTAATAGAAATTACGAGAAGAAATTTATGAAGAGAAAGAAAAAAGATGAAAGATAAATTTGGGAAAGTCTGTTGAGTTGACCTATGATTGATTGGTCGGTGCTTACGATAATTTGAAGCCATAAAAAATGATATAAAGCTTTTCCTGAGATCCGAGTCGTCTCTGGCTTCTAGAGAAAAATGCAAATGCAGAAAGAAGAAACATTCAGAGAAGATGGCGAGCCCGTAACACCTGCTGGAAGATTCTTCCTACAACCAGAAATGAATCAGGTGATCAATGTCGTGATTGGTATGAAGAATCCAATCGACATGGAAGACCTGAAGACCGCAATTAACGATTTTGTCATGCTCCAATACCCTCGATATTTGAGTCTACATGGATCTCACGAGGCCAGAGCCTTCTCAAACAATTTGTTCTGCTTGGGTGTCCAAGATGAGCTAGTGCTCCGCGAGGAAGTGAGAGTGTAAAACCCGCACTCCATGAACCCGCTCTAAACCTTTAATTCATGTCGTAACAGGTCTTCCAATCATCACCGAGGCAGACGAGACGAGCGGGTGACAATCAGGTACGAAAACGGATCAAATTATGATAAAATTCTATACCGGTCTATGGTACCGGTAGATCGGTATGTCTGCACTGGCAGACTAGTTAGATCTGAAAACTGATCTCTGTGGGTCTCGTTTGCCAAATCTCGAGCATAGGGACTTTCCTAACGTAGGAAAATTTCCTAAACCCCAACCTAGTCTATTTAAGGACCCTTAAACCTCCTTAGAACTCTTTGATTGTTTCTCACAAACCCTAGAGAGGAGAAAGAGATCAAAGAAGGAGAATGAGCTAAGAAAGGTGGGAGAGGAGCCGCCATTGGACGAAGAACACCATAGTTGCGAACCAACGGTAAGTGCTTGAACTTCTCTCTAAGTTAATCATTATAGATGATTAACCATTAATTAATCAATACCATACAAGGTGAGGTATTGATCTAAAACCTTTAAATTCCCGTCAACCCTAATACAGTCGATAAACCCTAGATTCGCATTCTAGGCTAAGGATCATCGAAACTAGGACTTGAATGGAACATGAAACAACTCTAACTCGTCGCTCAGGCCTAGAATGCATAGGAGAAACCCTAGAACCAATAATGGATGACTGACGGAAGGCGAACACCAAGTTGGTAGTCTTCCAGAGGCATATCGATCGCACCATATGCGACCGGTACAACGATCGGTACCTCTGGGGAGCTGGTCTGTGGGGGACCGGTCGCACCTATCCCCACAGTGTCGAGACCGATACCTACGACCGGTATGCACTGTGAAGGATATATTTTGATCCAATTGGTTTTTCGACCAACATAAACCCTAAGAAAACTAATTCTAATTTAACTCTAACATCGTGTATGACCCTATGATAGCAAGTTTGGATTCGGTGATGCGGAGCAAGCTAGCAACCAAGCGTCAGGTAAGGGAATCGGGCCTAAACCCTAATAACTTAATAACAGTAAAACATTGTTAATAATTATGATTCTGTGGATTGATGTTGTGCATACTCACATGTCATCTTTACTTTCAGTTATTATATTGTTCATGCATATTCATTATGCTAGGATTTGATTGTTAGACATGTAATTGTTTTCGTTGGTGTGTAGAATGGGAAGGGCCTGGGGTCTGGGATCATTCCTCACACTAGCATCTTTTCGTATCGCTTCTGTCTTAGCATGCTTGGTGCGGATAGGGTATCAGGGGGAGGAAGTGGCACTGTGGTCTCCGGCCTGGCCACTAGACTCGAGCCCTATCTCTATGCCATAGGGAGTTGTGCTGGGATAGGGCCTACTGTGATGACATGTAGGATTGGTTAGTTGCGAGCCCAGTTTACAAGCCCTCGCCAATAGGGGTTTACTTGTTGGTATGGGTAGGGCATCAGGAAAAGTGTTGGCGGTGTGTGATCTGGATATTTTAGCTCTATTTCTATTCCATGGTGGGTGCATGTGGGACGACAATGGTGTTTGATCCATTTGGCGGATTCACACACTCGTGTATAGAGGTGCGGTGGCCGTCAATCCTTTCTATAGTACATTGCAAACTTAAAACCAGACCATAATGTGAATGTTACTCATGCATGTTGCTTGTTGCATTGTTTGATTTTCTTTCTGAGCTAAGTTGTGAGCTCACCCTTGTGTACACACTATTTTTAGATGTTGATGCAGGTTACACTGTAGAGGACTACGTGGATGCTCCAGTATATGGAAGAGTTGCTGCCTTGGAAGTGCAAGTAGGGGAGGACGAGCATGACGCTTCATGCGAGTGCCCTTTCTGCGTGTACCTCTAGGATATTTGATTTGTTTATTCTATTTATTTTCAGTTGGATTTATGAATGATGTAAAGATATTTAGTTACGTTTTGGTACTTTGAATAATTGATTAATTTATTTTATTTATCAATAGAAGTACTCAGTTCATTTAATTTAAGACTTCTGCTGTATTTATTTATATCCTTATTGTGGTTATGTGCAATGATTTGTGTTAGTGGACACGGTCTTATTGAAATCCTGGTGTGAATCGTTGGTTTAGTAACGGTTCACTCACATTTCTATTTCAGCCAGAATTCGAGTGTGACAGAGAAAGCTGGACGCCATTGAGATTGTTGTAATATAGTAACAGAGGTTAATGGAGTATTTTGGGTAAAATACTTACAGGAAAGGTAGTTGATGATAATCAAGTGGAGATTTAGGGTAAAGAAATCAGTTGTAGAGCCTAAAAGCAAAGGGATAAGTTTCTTGAATGAATTGGGTAACAAATGAATAAAGGGTATTTTTGTCTTTTAATAAGCTTAAAAGGGTATTATCGTCCATTAAAATGTTCAACTCATCTGACGTCAGCAACTAACAGGAATATTTTAATGGAGTGGACTTTGTTGATTAACGGAGCAAACTTTTTGGGTACTAGATGAGGTTTTTGCAATCTTGTGGAGGTAGATGAGGTTTTCAATCCTTAATAGTGTGTATATGAAAATTTGCCTTCATTATACGCACATGGATGTCACCTAGCGGTACAAACTGATCAAGTAACTCCTTGTTCACTAACTTGTGCCTGTTCCCAAACTGACTGAGCCCTTAAGCAAACTCGACCTCGAAAGCACCCGAATCGAAAAAAGGGAGTTCCTCCATTTCCTTTTGCCCAATTACAGCCTCTAGCTTCTCCCTCCAATAGACATTAGAATCCTATCCAGATTCATTCGCAATCTCCGGCCTTCACATATGGAGCTTTCCAGTGTTTCGCTTTAAAAGCACCTAAACCAATCAGTGTCACCATAGTTGGTGCAGGATTTTGATTGGATCTTGGGAGGGATTAAGGAGAAGATCGATGTGGTGAGTAAAGTCATTGCCAAAATAGCCTTCGCATGATTTGGTTGTGATGTTAGCGTTTAAACCATGGGAGGAACAAAGGGAGGACGGGCCATGGTTTTCCATGGATTTTGACTGAGATTGGAAGTCGTTGTCGCTGCTGCTGCTGGTTCTCCAATAGTTGCTTGCGGCTCTCCTTTAAAAAGTGATTATGATGTTGATGACGGTGCATTCGGGATTCGGGGTAAGAAGAGAGGTGCAAGTACCAATAGAGAGAAGAAGTTGAGAGCCAAGAGGCAAAGGAGGATTTTGAATAGTAACACCCTTCAAAGGTTCATGATTTCTTTTCTATTGTTTTAGTTCATGCACACCTTTCTGATTTCTTCTTCCGCACGGTCCATCTTTGTATCGTCTCTGTCTTTCTCTCCTAACCATTCTCAATTCAAGTATTGACACGAGGAGGATGAAGCTCTCAAATTGTTATCTTCTCCGACGTAGGTGCGGCGATGTGCAACGATGTTCTTCAAATGGAGTTCTCAAGTTCTCTCAGTTTCAATTGAGGAAAGAAAGAAGAAAATGTAAGGGATGGTAGCCTTTAGGGTAAACCTTAGGAGAAGTGTGTAAAATTTTCACTACTTTTTTTTTTTTTTATCTCTTAAATAAGCGTATCAAACAATGACATAATAATGATCACTCTAAAGAACTTGTGAAAAACTCATTTTAGTCTATTTAAAAAATTTTTGAGAATAAAACAATGGACTATTAGTGTCATTCAGACACTTCCTTTAGATTTAGGCTATATAGTAATGCCATAATTGTAATTTTACATTATTTTTTATATCTTATTTCTGAAAATTTTGTCACGATTAGGATAGTTCATGCTTGTTTTAGTTTATATTTTACTGTATGCACTGACATTTTAGAAGCTTATTTTTGGAACATAGGGCTTAGATGCTTCATAGAGGTAGTTTTGTTTTTTGATCGTCTCCTCCCAGTGGTTGGGGAGGATAGTGGCAACCTATCCCAGATGGTTGCCACGTGGCTCTCGGTGAATCCGAGACCCACATCCGAGTCAACACCCAGCCGACAAGCTAAGCCGACAGAGGGTGTCGGCTCGGACGTGGGTCTCGGATTCACCGAGAGCCACGTGGCAACCATCTGAGATAGATTGCCACTGTCCTCCCAGAACCACTGGGAGGAGACGATGTAAATCCAGTTTTGTAACTAGTATTTATCTTCAGCATGGATTTTCTTAATAATTTAGTTGGATAACTCATTGATTTAATAAGGATTCCTCATATTTATTTCCTCACACTTTTTTATATTTTGGAGTTAATTTTCATATTGTGTTGCAAAATTGTAATTTAAGGCAAATCTCCATATTAGTATTCCAAAAAGATTCATTGTTCTATCAAAAAGAGATTTTTTAAATAAAAAAAAATGTTGACAAAAAAAGAAGATTTTTAGTAAACAAAAATTCAGAAATTGAGAAGTGGATAAATGGTTGAATTCAAATGTCAATAATTGAGAGTAGACCTGTTCAATTGATATTGATTCAGACCTGTTCAATGGAGCCATGGTTCAAGGAGTGTGCAATTTGAAACCATGGTTTGCAGTGGTTTGGTTTATATATTTTCAGAATCTGCCCCACCTATCATCAAACCCTATTAATTTTTCTGAATTTTAGATGGTTCATCAGTTCTTCTCACATCTGTCATCAAACCCTATTATATTTTCTGATTCTTAACCATATTCAAGATCGACAATATCTTCAGATCCATAAGAATAACAATGAAAGGTGACTAAAGGGAAAAAGGGGGAAAAAAAACAGATACTGCCTGATTGAAGATCAAGATTCATGAATGTTGATGATCAATCATCAAACGAATAGGAACCTGAACTCAATTCTTACAGTAGCTTCAATCAATTAATGTACATAAATGAATAAAGATATATGTAATCAGTAAAATCTTTATTTGTATATATATTCCAACAAATAATTCACAAAAATAAATGACAGACCCAAAAAATGAACAGAATATATAGTATCATCAACTGCAACTCTGTAATCAACTCCTCATCTCCTAAAATACGTTCACTTTAGCACTACAGCTCTTCGATACAATGTTCGAATTTGTCGATAGACTATTCACCACAATATTGCAGGTTACCTTAACCGTAATCTTCCAAGTTGACACAGACCCGATTTTCAATTTCACAGGAACATTACAGTACAGCTCCAAAGGAATCTTCCCTGCACTCTGTTCTTGCAGCAAAGTAGAATTCAGAGCCGTCGTCAAAGGCACAGTCCCCTTCATTATCACTTCAAAAACCGTGACATTCTGCGTTGGCTGATAAAATACCGGCACAGTTCCATTGCTGAGCTTCACGTTAGAGGAGCTATAAATCTCGACAGAGCTTGATGGTTCATAATAGATTCCGATCTTTGTGTTAGGGTTATCAGCTGAGACATATACATCGAATTCAGGGGTGAGAGTTTGGGATGTCAGTTGGTTCAAATTGAAGCCTACGATGGAGATACTACTGACTGAATAGCTAGGGGCTTTCGGCTTGACGACAAGGTAGAAGACAAGAGCAGCAATGCCGATGAGGACGATAAGGGTGACGATGAATGAAAAGCAGCAGCAGAAGCAGCGGCAACAGCAACCACGGCGAGGTTTGCCGCGACTGTATCTTTCATATCGAGCGGCGTTTTCAGGTGATGGAAATCTGTAGATTTGATCTTTAGGGACCTGAACAACGTAGGTTCCTGACGGTGTTATAGGTTTCTCGAGCATTGGACGAGTATCGCTGACAGGGGTTTCTTGTTCTACAGAAAATGTTTCGAGGTTTACGTTTGGGTTAGGGTTCTCTTCGTCAGTGACTGAACCCGAATGTCTCGGGTGAATTCTGTCCGCCATTAAAGAAACTCTAAGTTTTACCTGTTAAACAAGAGAGAATAAAATCAGAAAACGTAATCCGATCGAGAAAACATATCCGATTAGATGAAGAAGCATAAATGGAGTTTGGATGAAACCCTATCCAGATAAGAAAGTTAGAAATTAACCAAACGAAGCTCAAATTTAACAAGTGAACGAACCTGAAATCAAACTGAAATCGAGAAAGGCTTTGTTCTAAATCAATTTTCTAAAAGCGTCTTGATTCTGCACAATAGTTCGAACAAATCGAAGCAGTGAAAGTTCAGAGCTTGGTGGATTCTCTACTGAAATTGCAGAATCCGTGTGAGAAGAAGTCGTTGAAAGAGGAGAAAGTGATGAACTAGAAGCAACTATAGAAATCTGTATTTATAGTTTCAATCTTTGGATACCGAGCACTCTTAGCTGTAACGAGTAGAAAATCCACGATTTTCAAACACGCACACGCCAGGAGCGAACCAGTCAAGAACTTACCTCCAAAAGCTTTGAAGCGTGAGGAATCTCAAATATCACAATTATTTAATAATTTAAGTTACTTGTTAAATTGGTATTTTCCATTTTTGTTCTTTTAAAACAGAGTTGGATTCCTACCACATTCATACGTACATCCCATTTTATATACAAACAACTGTCACAACACTGAGATTTTGTTAATACTTATTGCCTTAGATTTTCATAAATTTAAAATAAAATAATTTAAAAAAAATCCCCTTAAATTTCGGACAACATTTTTTTTTTTTTTTTTTTTTTTTGGTAAACAGACTGTCCTGGTTTACTTGGGATGGTTCTTAGGTTTTGAATTTTGACATGTGACTAGCTAATTCATTCTGAATAATCACATCATTTGTCCATTTGGATAACCAGTTTGGTCTTGTTTTGATCGATTTATTTTAGTTTATAAAATCAAAATCACAATTGATCTAGTCAATTTCGATCTCCTATCAGTTTCTCTTAATAGTCTCTTATTGGTTTATTAATGATTTGATATCTATTTTCATGTATTGAACCATTTTGGTTGGTTTTTTTTTTTAATCAACTTCCATTTTTTATACCCTAGGTGGGGAACTTTTTTTTTTATTTTTTTACTCTATATTATTTTTTAAAATACTTTAAGATCTAGTTTTTATACATGCGTCAAGAATAGACAAGGTCATGCATTGGACCTTTATTCAATATATTAAAAAAATTAGATTTTTTATGATACACTAACTTCCTAGTTCGCCCTTTCAAATGCAAACCATGGGTATATACGTTCATAATTGTATAGATAACCTTTCTCTCTCTCTCTCTCTCTCTGTCTGGCAATAAACGCATAGCAACAGTTTAATAAAAAAATATTACGCCACTATTGTATACAATTTGCTTTTCACTTGTCGACATAGAAAAAGAAAGAAAATACGAGTTCAGATCATCTGCATATACATGTACTCTTTTTGAAATTCTATCACTGTTGATGTGGTGTGGTATCCACTTCTAGAATGTGGGATCCACTAGATATTGATGATGATGAAATCACATAGAAGATATAAGTACACATAGATGAACTATTATCGAAAAATACAAATACAAAAGATTACGTAGAAGTATAGCATTGAATATAGGAGGCTCATGATAAATGTAATAGGTATATGTATGCCGTGCATATGACTCTCTAACTACTTGGCATTGTTATCCTTCATGAATAATGATTATATTATTTTTAATAAAATAATTAAATAAACTAAACAAGGATAAATAAAAATCTAATTAAAAATGGTATTGGTTACGTAAGTTTGCAGGTTTTCTCCCCCAAAAGTTTCACCGGATAAGAGAGAGTGGGTCCCACAGAATTGTTTTTTAGTTACTTGTTAGAGAAGGAACCCAACCGGATACGTAGGTTGCCACATCATTCGTTGTTTATTAAGTTTTTGCTGGTGTTATTTACTTACCGGCGGAGTGTTTTTTTTTTTAACTGGTTGGTGGTTCACGTGTGGGACCCACGCGGTCTGCCAAAATTTACCTAATAAGCGTTACCTTAAAGAGGGACTACTTGTATCAGCATGACCTATTATAGGTTGGAATTTTCAACCTTTTTTCTAAGGCTCCCGGTTAGCGCAAGGCACTGCTTCCACACACGCAAACCAAACCACCACTCATTTCTTCTTTTTCTCTTTACTCAGTCTTTCACAACGGCTACTTAAGAATTGCAAGCAAAGATCTATTAAACATACTATAAAGAAAGAAATATGCTGATTAGGATAGAAAAGGACACCTGGCCAAACACCTCACTCGATTTCCATACCTAAGGCATGTGGTCTGCCATGTGTCCATAAATCAGGAATGAAATCCTCTCCATCATCGATATCGGATGGAGACACGACTGCCAACCCCTGATGCACGACACGTGGGGGTCGGTTAAATTCGAACCGTCCAACTAATTGACGAGCCCTCTTTCCATTCTCACCTTGTCAACTGGATGGACAACTCGGATTCAGCGGACCCCCACGTGTAGTGCATCAAGGATCAGTAACCTTGTCTCCATCCGACCCGAAGATGGAGAGGATTTCAATCCCATAAATCAGGCTCATTATATGGCCACCTCAATAAGCACAGCTATGTATATACATGCACACTTAGTAATCATCTCAACGGATGGATTCCCATATGTTAAATCTCACTATTAGATCTCAGTAGATAAGTCCTCATGGGAAGTCTCACCGCATGAAGCACCACGTGTAGGAATAAAAATATCCCACCACAATATGCATTGCCATGCGAGGAAGAAAGAATCTCCCTTCTTTGAATGATCAACCATGTGTAACCCAGAAGAGCAACAAGTTCGACAACTAAAACTACCACCTCAGCACACTAAGACACGTGTAGCATCCAGGCCAATCCCCCCTCAGTCGTCCTATAAATACCCTCCAGTTCGAAAGTAAACGGTTAAACTTTTTTCACATACACACATTCTCTCACAAGCTCACTCAAACAAAATCCACACGAAAGAACTCAGATCCTTTCTTTCCCAAGTTCCATACTGTTTGATCTTCAACTGACTTATGCATCGGAGGGTTATCAAACACCTACACGTTTATATTTACTTCTTCCTACGAAGATTCGAGCTTATCAAAAAGAGACGGGCATCTTCTAACATCAACACATACCTTGCTGAACTTTTCTCCCTATACAATTCACTCTCAATTATCTTAGTCTATTCTCTTTTCTTCATTTTCATCTATCAGTTTACATCTCTAGATGTGAAGAAGGGGAGAGAGAAAAAAAAATACCATAAGACCCAATGTGGTCAATGACCTCCTACGTGTTATACTCTGTTTGGTAAAACACCAACCAAATGTTCTAAATAGTTGGTCACATACCAAATGCTCAAAGTTGATTTTTTTTTTCCAGTGTTTACACATTGTTTTCGTCTTCATGGGACTTTAAAAGTCAACATTTGTTGGATCAAGGATGGAATCCACCATTAGTGGCTCTTTACTCTCAAAAAGCAACATTTGTGGGCAGTTATGACTTATGAGATGATTGTGACTAATGCTAACGTAATTATATAATTGGTGACTTAAGGGACTTCTCAATTTCTTCTTTCTATTACTACCTTGGGGAGGTATATAGGTTGCATTTGTACATGTATTGTGACATTAGGGATAGTGATCATAACTGGTGACAATCATTAGATGGGTGGGGGGGAGGTAGGTTTCATATGGGTAGAATACCATCTAATATTTTAATTGTTATTTAACTCTTGATCTTAAGGTGGGTCCATCACAATAGTTGCTCGGAAAGAGGTGGGGGAGAAGGGATGAAGAAAATGAGTGATATACCATCCGATTGGAAGTGGAAAAATCGAACACTCGACCTCTTTAAACGTACATTAAAAACATCGATCAATAGCTACCACTGCTCTACAAGCGCTGAAGAGAGTCCTCGGATATGAGAGATTTTATTTTTTGAGACCCAATCAAATATGAGAATCCTTTCAATGACTGACCCAGAGATCCCTAGAATATTTTCCTTTAAGCAATGGCAAAATGCTTCAATGTGAAAATGCTAACTATATAAGATACCCCTCATCAAAATTAGATGAAATACCATGTGGTACCTACAGACTTTATTTTTAAGCAATCCTCCTCCTTGATTCATATTAGAGTTAGCTTCAATTATATATATATATATATATATATATATATAGATGCAATCATAATTTGATAAATTAGTATATGTACTAAAATTGTTTCTAATCATTTAAATTAGCAAACCTTGTAAAGCATACCAAGAAATCTTTTGACGTTTTTTGCCCTTTTTTTGGATTCTATTTGATTAGAACTGAAGATTATGAAATGAAATAATATTTTATTGGTAAAAACTAATAATAAATTTTTTAATAGTGCATACGTGGTACATTTTCAATATATATACACAAGAATTTATTTCGGGAAGGTATTCTTTAGTTGGTCCATAAATCGGAGATATCGAGGGTGAAGAGACAAGGAGCGGAAGGAAGAGACAAAACTTTGTAAATAGATGATGGGTATTTGATGTCAATCTTTACTAACCACAACTAATCGACGTAGTGATTTTAGTTCACTTTTAACTAGTTGCATTTGTTTCTATTATTAATCAAAAGGAACCTTAATATTTTATAAAAATAAGGAGGGGAAAAGGTTCCCATTGCTTACCTATGTTCTGACTTTATGTAAAAAGCAATGGACATAGAGCTAGAGATAGACCTAAGAATTTTCTATTTGGTGGTGTACTAATTAAATTAATAATATGTGTACATACTATTATAATAAATGAAATGTTAGATATTCAAATACAAAGAGATGAAGGGTGATCAGATTCTATTTGTATGGTAACTGAAATGAATCTTGATGAAGTGGGTAATCAAGCTGTTTTAGTTCATACAACGCCTTTCTGAGTTGACTAATTAGATGTGCAGAAACTGATCACCCTGGCGAAGAGAGATGGATCGGAAAAAGGACAAACACGTATCAGGCACTATGCTTTGTCTCTAAATAGAGACAAAGGCATCATAAATAAGGACAGTGTGATTAGACCTAAGCATGGGGCACCACTAAGCACCGATAACTTATGAAAGCCCATGCCTCATTTTACTCTGTTTTCCCTTATCGGGGAGCTCCGCTTCGCACCTTCTACTTGATAGAAATAAGGGCCCTTAGGCTTATTCCCATCTTAGGTATATAGAAAGAAATACCAGCAGTAGAGTAATTGGTCAGCAAAAAACTTATAAGTTGCCGGAAGAGGATTGTAGTGGCAGTAGAGTAAAAAAAATAAGTAAGGATAAATTGGACTTTTTTCCCTATAATAAGGGTATTATTGTCGTTCATGTATTTTCTAACCGCTGACATTAGTAACAAATGGCTCTATTAGTTGCTTTTGGATCTTTTTGATAAACATTTGTGTAATTTGGGTGATAGGTGATTTTTTTAAAAAACTTGGGTGATAAATTGTTTGTTCAAATCTTTTGGGTGAAAGGTGATTTGTCCAAATCTTTTTGGGTGGTAGGTGAAAATTTTTCAAAATTAATTATTTCACCAATGACTCCACGTCACACTCGCTACTTATAATCCATATGTATAATTCTTAATAACATAATTGATGTGGGCTCGGATTGAGAGGATCTAATAAATCCCACATGGACCCATTAGAAAGGTATCCATTCAAGTATGACATCTAGGGGTACTTCTGTAATTATATTGAATTTGAGCTCAAACCGAAAACCAAAAATTGATCAAAGTCTTATTGGACTAGATTTAGGTTTTATTTTGGAGAATGGCAAGACTAGTTGACAGATTAGAATCCTCTGTAGTGAGGGTCACCCCTCTAGTGAGGTATAGTGAGGATCCCACCCATTCAAAGTGGATCTGTGTGTATTTCGATACATTTTAAGTGGATCGGGATACGTGCCAATCCACTTTTAGTGGATGGGATCCTCAATACGCAGGTGCTTTACTACAAAGGATCTTTTCCCCTAATTGGCCTGTGGTCTGAGGGATGTTCTCCGATGCTTAAGTCAAAAATATGAACAATAGTGAAAGTGTGAGCTTGAAGTAGAAAAAATGAATAATTATATATAAAAGTGATGTAAGAAATTATGTAACCTTGGCAAGTGTGCTTATTTATAAGATTGAGATAGGATCCGAATCGTCTCTTCCCTGAAGTCCTCCATGTACTTCAGGGAGGAGGAAGACACCCCCATCGGATGCCCGACACGTGGCTCTCGGGAAAATCCGAGCCCCACCTCCGAGCCGATACCCAGCCAACAAGCCAAGCCGACAGGGGGTATCAGCTCGGACGTGAGGCTCGGATTTTCCCGAGAACCACATGTTGGCCATTCGACAGGGGCGTCTCCCTCCTCCCTGTACTTCAGGGAGGAGACGATTTGAATCCATTGAGGTATGGGAGAAATCCCAAATCCAGTTTTTGAATTTGGTGTGGATGATAACACCCTCCGCTCGAATTCTGACATGTCACTTGTCACGTGTCAATCACCCATTGGTGGTAGTTTTATGCATGTAATGGTATCTCCGGTGCCAATCCAATGGGTTCATGATAAAATAAAATAAAATAAAATAAAATGGGCCACAGCCCAAATCCCTAATCATGATCACCTGTAACTTCAGGCTCAAATCCACCCACTAATGAGTCATGTTAGTTAGACAGACAAATTTACTTAAAGCCTCAAAACATTTGGGCTGATGGGTCATATTATGGGCTTAAGCGAGTAGGTGATCCATCACAGTTTGGAGGCTAACCTTTTTTTTTTCTTTTTCTTTTTTCTATGTTCAAATTTTTAGTACACCATATCTTTGTAAATGTAGGACCATGGCTTGACCTCATGGTATCATCTTTGCATTCTTGGAATGCATTCTATCATCGTTCCAAAAAGTTAAGGCATTTCTATTTTGGGGTGAGAATGCAGAATGGGTAAAAAAACACATTCTATTATCTAAGAAAAAAAAAATGCAAACCATAAATTTTTTTTGTCATACCGAACATAGCGATGAACAACTACCCTATATCGAGTTTCTAGATTTCTTCAAATCCTAGGTTTATTTGAGCTTTCTATGAATCCTAAATGATCTTACATCCATCACCAAGAAATAGACAATTTTTGGGGCCTGGAACCAGAACCGTTTCGTTACTAAATTGTTTGCTTGAGAATTAATGTTTGATTATTAATATGCTTAGCAAACCGTCCCTTTATTAAATGGAACTGGTTCTGAGATTGGCCACCTTGAGGCTAAAGCAAGTAAGGAAACATCCCAATTACCCATAAGCATTCCAGCTGAGTCTGGCGATTTAGTTCAGTTTACATGAGCCTCATCCATGAGGGGGAATTAGTTCACCACTTCACCCTTCTCGATTCTTGTGGTTTGAACCGGTTGGACCACAATATCATTATTTTTTAAAATATCATATATTCGTTTATATAAATATATAAATGAATATATAAAATATATTACATTTCATCCAGAAACTTTTTATTCTATTGAGTCGCTTGATTATTTTATTACTTTTGGTCTTCTGGATAAATTAGAGCGTTCAAAACCAAACATACCTAAGTATTTGGGTCATTTTTCTTACCAGTTTCATGAGAAAATTCTTCCATTCGATAGGGACGTTTGGCCTACTGAAACATCATAAAATCTAGAGAGAGAAGCTCTCCAATTTTTATGAATCCACATCTTTTCCTATCTTAGTTTGGGTGGAAGAGTTGGCGGCCTGGATGGATGGCCGCCACCTGACTCTCGGGTGGATCCGAGCCCTCCATCCGAATCGACACCCCTGTCGACTTGGGTGTCGGCTCGAATGTAGGACTCAGATCCACCCGAGAGTCAGGTGACGGCCATCCATTCAGACTGCCAACTCTCCCGCCCAAACTCAAACGGGAGAAGATTTCTATACAATCTCTTTTCACCACAGTGTTACTAAATTACATCTATAGAATATGCATAAAGTCCTGAAATCATTTTATATAATCCACCTTTAAAATATGGTCTAAGAAGTGGTTTTTGTTATTTTTTTTATTTTTTCTTTTTTGTCTAACAAGTTGCTTCAATCATTAGACCTGGTGGTCTTACAAATCAAACTACATTACTATATTTGCTCAAAAAAAAAAAAAAAAACTATAAGCCGGCAACAAAAGAGAAAAAGTCCCTTTGAGCAAGTAGCATAGGCCGTGGTTTTATTTAATAATTTGTTTGGAAGATAAAAATGAATAGAAAAATCTTTATGAGGAAACGAAGGTTACCTGGAAATTTCTTCCCTCTTCTTCTTTTACTCTGATTTTCTCATTAACATATAAGATTTTAATATATATATATATATATATATATATATATGAAAAAGGGAGATGACCGTTTGTATGCAACATCAATACTGATTTTAGGCAAATTTTGATTGGATCCATTCACCCCAAATGAAATGATCCACCCTTAAGATGATTTGACTTTTCTCTGTTCACACAGTTTCAGTCTATTTCTCCACCGCTCCACCATTAAAGAATGTGGTTCCTACCAACCCTCAAACCATGGGAGCTTTTCCTTAATTACTCTTTTCTTTTCTTTTTTTTCAAAGTAGCCGTTAAGCATAGGCCTCCCCCCAGACATATAAAATACAAAACCACTTGAGCAAAGAGACCCATGTTATCCCCCCTTTAACAGTACAGCTCCTCTTCCCGTTTTTTTCCTAAGTCTTCTCCAACGGCTCCCTGCCTCCTTCTTCTTGCACCTTTTGTCATTCCAAATCCTGAAACAGCTCAACCATCTTTGCAGGATATCAAAAATATGGTGTACCCAGTAGATTCTCCTGTTATGGAATCAACTCCATTACTCACAGCAAGTACAAGTAGCTGTAGCAGCACCAGTGAATGTGATGAAAGCCCTGACACCTCACCTAAGTTCACATCTCCGGAACTTATATCTCGGATTCCAGACATACCCAGTTGTGGTTCATATCGATCTTTGGCAGTTCTATCTGGGCATATTGGATCTGTCTCTTGCTTGGCTCTGTGTGGTGAATTCGTCCTAAGTGCCTCGCAGGGTAAGGACATTGTAGTTTGGCAACAACCTGACTTGAGGCAATTTGGGAAGTTTGGACATGGTGAAGGCTCTGTTAAAGCCCTGGTTACTGTGGGCAACAAAGTGTTCACAGCACATCAAGATAGCAGGATAAGGGTTTGGAAGGTGTCCAGAAGGTCTGAGAACATATTTAAGCTTATTGCCACACTACCCACTGCCAAGGACTACTTGGTGAAGTTCTTGAAACAGAGCAATTATGTTCAAACTCGGAGGAATCACAAGCGCTTGTGGATTGAGCATGCTGATAGTATTTCTTGCTTGGCTATCTATGATGGTATGATCTATTCTGGTTCATGGGATAGAACCCTGAAAGTGTGGAGAATTTCAGATCTCAAGTGCTTGGAATCAATAAAGGCTCATGATGATGCAATAAATGGGTTGGTTGCACATAAGGGGTTGGTTTATTCTGCATCTGCTGATGGGAAGATCAAGGTGTGGGGAAAGGAGGGCAAGAATTCTCACTCTTTAAAGGGTATCTTGCAGGGTCACAAGGATGTATCACTGAATACGGTGATCTTATGTGATGACGGTAGGTTTGTCTATGGAGCTGGGTCAGATGGGTATCTGATGGGCTGGAAGAGAGATGTGAATCTTAACAGTTGGAAGTTGGTCTGTGAACAGAAAGCAAATCAAATGGCTGTGTTGTGTTTATGTTCTGTAGGGGAATATTTGTGCAGTGGTTCAGCTGATAAGAGCATTGGGATATGGAAGAGAGATATTAATGGAAGTATTTACAGTGTAGGGGTTATAAGGGGGCATGAAGGGCCAGTCAAATGTTTACAAGCTTCATCTCATGGTGTAGGAGGTGGGTTCTTGCTGTATAGTGGAAGTCTTGACAGAAGCTTGAGGGTTTGGTGGGTTGCCAAGGAGAACTCTGCAATAAGAGAGAGCAGCTCTCCAATACAACAAATCATGGAGGAAAAATGTCGTCTTGCCAAGGAGGACTCTGCAATAAGAGAGAGAAGCTCTCCAATACAACAAATCATGGAGGAAAAATGTCATCTTGTGTTGAGTTAATTCTTCTGTAATTCAAAGAGATGGATGGAGCAGTGTTGTTTTTTATGTCCCTGCACTGCTCCAGAAGAGATTATTAGTTTTATTGGTAGTTAGTTTTCTTTGTCTACAGTAACAAGGCAGAAACAAGCCCTAGATCCCTCAAAGATGGTTTTTTGAGTTGGGTTTGTTAAATGGGTTTGATTGCAAGGAATTGAGACAGGTGTGCTATACTGATTTAGCTGTATGAATAGTGTGTATTCTTTCTTTCAGATGTGGGTCTTTTAATTTTGATGGAAACCTGTAATAAGATTTTTCAGTGATTCCATTAATGGAAAATATATTATATATTTATTTTTATTTTCTATTTATATGATTCATGATTCCATTGTCCCTGTAGCATCTTGTCTCCTAAGCAAATTTTGTTTGGTGAAGAATTCTCTTCTTTAATGTGGCAGTCTTAAGGTTTTGCTTCTGGAACACCTAAAACCATCAGTATTGAAAAGCATTACTAAGGATTAGAGGAACCCAAAGGCTACTAATAAGAACAAACACTTTGCTTTAAGACAAAGTTGGGCAGATGCCCTTAAATTTGGAACCTTTCCACTTTCTGATTCTTTGTTGCCCAAAAGAAAAGGGTCGGTCAGACTCCATTATAGAAATGAATCTTCAAAACTAAAAGTCCTATATTAAAAACAGTGTAGTTGTCTGCCATAGGTTTGTGGCTGGAACCCACAAAAGAAAAAGAAAAGGGCTGTGTGGCAAAAAAGGTATATACAAAATTGCTTTTTTCAGCAAAAATAAGGGGGTTCTCTTTGGCATTACTATGTCTTCCAATTTTAATATTTTGACAGGTATTCAAATCTTTGGCCTGACTAGTTCTACGGATCCATACTGTCCCCACAATTGTATGGACTGAGTCATTCTGGGGTTGAATGAAAACCATTCCACTTACACCCATAGCAGAAAAGAAGAGTACTTAACACCTCAAGTGAGTGACCCCAAGGCATGAGTCGAACTTAGTACCTTCCGCTTCATGAAGTGTAGGTTCCTTGCCAACTAAGCTACCCCTTAGGGTTATAATTTTTAATATTTTAATATTCAAAATTTTGCTTCTTTCTCAATTTACATATTTTATTTATGAAAAATTATTATTGCTACAATGGTGTCTGCTATTTTTTCAAACACCACCAACCATCTATTTTTCCATGTGAACAGATTTTTACCACAAAAAAAAATATGGGCAAATGATGTGTCTATTCCAATCTTTGAATAGAGAAAATATAGTCTAAATTAGCCATATTTTAAATTTCAAGGTCGATTTCAATTAAATAGCTCCATTTGTATTAGCATGCGTTTCATATATGTCTATGCATGTACACTTATACTCTAACCGTTACATTGCATTTTCCTAAAAACAGATGGTTTAGATTAAAAATACTGTAAAAATGAATGGACCTTTTTTTTTTTTGTGATTTCCAGAAACATCATACATGGATAATTGCCTTTTATATGTTTATGTATGTACACTAATACTCTAAACATTACATTGTATTTTTCTAGAAACAAGTGGTTTAGATTAAAAATACTGTAAAAATGAGTGGTTTTTTTTTTTTTTTTTTTTTTTTTTTGGTGATTTCTAGAAACATCATAGATAATTGCCTTTTATTTATTTCCTATTTTCTTTTTTATAAAAATTTCCTATTTTCTATTGACACATGAGCATTTTAAAGAACAAAAAAAAAAAAGGCTTTGTTGTTAAGATCGAGGTCCATTCTCCTTATTTGACCTTACATACCAAAATATCATCTAGCTCAAAATGTGACCTAGTACAAAGGACTCGATCTATTTCCTCTCTCTCTCTCTCTCATACACTCAAAGGAAAAGTCCTTGATGACCCACCGAAAATCTTCAAAACAGAGCATCCCTTGAAACCAATTGAAAGCAGGAGAGCGGCCGTCTCCAGCAACAAAAACTAAAGCTTAAGACATACTACGAACCCAAACCATATCTTAGAAATTGTTTATTGAAACCTTGTGAAGGACCACCGAGAACTGCAGAAGAAAACAATTTTATTTTATTTTTTTTTGAGGAGGGGGTTGAATAGAAAAGAAACAATTTTTTATTTTATTTAGTTATTCTTTTTGAGGAGGAGGTTGAATAGATAGGAAACAATTTCAGTATTTTTCAGATGAAACATGTTTTTATTGTTTAGTTATTATTTGTTTATTTGATTTTTTTTTTATTTTTCCCAATAAATACCAAGAATTCTTGTTATACATTTATTTCAATCCTCAACTGTGTTTAGGTACATCGATATCGGTAATGGTCTAGAAGAAGAGGGGGATGTCTTTTTCTTTTTTTTCTGTTTATGAAAAAAGTAAATCACTGAATAAGGTTGAAGAACATGTTTAACCATGTGAAAAGAAAGCATTATATGAGACCCTGCTTTACAGTAAATAATCAATAGAAAATTAGAAACAGAATACACTGATTAATCAACCTGACCCTAGTTCTTTTTGTAGAGCTACCCCACTGAGGAATGTTTTTGACTTTCTTGAATGAAGACTAGGAAAGGATATAACACCATGAACAACTTAGCAGATATCCTTAAGAGGATAAAATATTTTTCTGAGCCAACAGTTTTATTAAACATAAGTACTATGACATCAATAGTTCTCTCAAAGGGGAAGGTAAAACATCATTCTAATAATAAAAAAGTGTGAGCAAACTAAAGTTAGTGACCATATTCAAACAGATCCAGAGGTTCCTGCATTGCTTCTGGAATGTTTCTTTCGTCTCCCTGAATCATCATTGAATGTGGTATTCATCTTGGAGATACTAACAGATAAAGGTCTCCTATTGAAAATCAGCCAACAGAAGGTTTGAACTCTATTGTTAAAGGATTTTCAAGCTTGAATATGAATCGGAATGTTTATGGTTTTGGTAATGTGAGCTGCCTCAGGTTGTACTTGGATAGTTCCTTGTATTTTTCAACGACCCCAATCAAGCATATGGTCTGAAAAGTATGAAATAGACACAATAATCAGCTTTATTAGGGTGGAAAGGAGAAATTCAGTGATCTGATGCCAAAGATAAGATGAAAACATATTTTATTTCTCTTGTTGAAAGTAAACGACGGATGAATGAAATGAATTTAAAACTGTCCATACTTCAATACAGATCTGTCCTTATTGTAGGCAAGGATACAGATTTATGATGGAACATCTATAATCACATCATTGGTCATGAAGAAAAATTGCTTAGAAAGTGGACTGCGGAATCCTTTTAGGTTTTAACATATCCAATGACAGTAACTATTGTGTTTGTTAAGAAAATTAAAAACATTACAAAGAGCATCTGACACGATTTCTGGTTCAGGTAAGAAAAAAGAATGATAGTGTATAACATATAACCATGATATATCGACATCAGAGGAAAATATAACACGACAAAATAAAATAGTGACATTTTATTGGCCTTGCCTAGGAGACCTTTCAAAAAAATCAATGTGAACCTGAAAGGAAATAGTTGATATATAACCACTTGGAAGGACCAGAAACAATTGTGCAAATAGAAGGGGAAAGAACAGTAGTTCCCCACCACAACACAGTTGCATCCGCGACATTCTAAGGCCCTAGTACTAGGAGTCCTCAAAATAATCCAGGTGACAACCATCACTAAGAAGGACAACACTGACATCTTCCAGCTCAAGCATCGAGACCATCTCCCTCTGAGCAGACTTTCCCAAAGTTCATAAACAGATTCCTCATTATCCTCATATCCACCATAAGAAGTGCCTCAATCTTTTTAGGTGTAAATTAGTGCCAGGTCTAGAAGAGCACCAAATGATATTAAGTAACCTTTTTAAAACATTCATATAATAAACTAAATTAATTCAAAGCCTTTAATTGTAGCTTTTAATCCATTTGACACCCCAAACATAATTTTTTAAAATTACAATTTTGTCACAGAGAATGTGCAAACATTTGACAGCCACATATTCAGAAGAAACGCTTACCTTCGCGACTTGAACTATAATTGTCTTGTCTGGATTGTTAAGATCCACTTTGTGGAGTCCAGGAACAGATTTGGCCACTGAATTTATTATTGACATCCTTTCAATACCAGTATTAGCACGTGCATCATATACGACTGCAAACTGTAAATTACGAGACAAAATAAAAGAAAAAATATGTCAAGAAATCATATTGACATGATATATTTTCTGTCACTGTAATAAACATTTCTATTCTAGAGATTCTGAAACACTTTGGATGCTTTGCAATTCCCAAACATCAGACGAACTTGCACTTCACAGCAAAGTTTATTGAATTTTTTGCAGCAATATGAAATCTGAAATAGGCTTTCCTTTTCTAGGGATAGGCAAGTTTGATCATCACAAAAATAAAGGAAATTAATCCATAAAGGAAGATTTATAAGAAATATAGAGAATTTAAGTACTTAGAAATAGGAAGAAATAAATAAACCTTACAAATGATACCTTCTGCGGGGTTGGAGCTTCTGCTGGAAAGTATTTTGCAATAAGCGGTTTTATTGCTTTTGAAATTTCCTCTTCTGAGGCATAGCATGTCACTTCAACAGGCAACACCCTTAAGATGAACCTAAATTTGGCAGTTAATATTTTTCTAGCTCAGCACATACCCAAAATTGTTTCAAAAATTGCAGATAAAAAGAATGCTACATAGTGTCTGATACCCTTTGGATCATCTACATAGGTGTCTGATCCCTTTGGATCATCAAATTGGAACATCACAATGAACAAACCTAGACATGTGTTTCCTCGTAGAAGCAGCCGATGTCATCATGTGCTGCACAATCTCTTTTGGGCCAGGGCCCCCGTCTTTTTCATGCATTTGAACAAAAATGATACCATTACAGCCTGAATCAAGACTAACAAAATTCCTCTGTTTCAAAAGGTTATAAAACCTAATCAGCACAAGAACATAGAACTGCTTTTCTGCTTTCTTTAGAAGATAAGATTGAACAATAGAATTGAGCAGCAAAGGGAGATGCTTTACAATGGTGATTAACTGAAATGTTCTATTTCTACCTTTCACAAATCCGAATTAATTAGAGCACCCAAAAGAATCAGATAAATAAGAGAAGAACATCTCAGAGAAGTCCGTCAAACACAAATACAAGAAAAGATAAAAATAAGCAAATTTATAAGTATCAATATTTGCATACGGTTAACTGAAAAGTCATCACAACCTGACTTGACACACTATCATTGACATGTACAATATGATCTCCTCATGGGCAACTCAGTTTACCTCAAGCCCCGTCTACTCCCCTTAATCCTACTTTACGGCTGTGCAGATCCACTACCACTATCACCTACTGCAGTTCTAGAGGAACCGACTCCTCCCTCAAACTCTCTGTCTATCCTGCTCCTCATAATAACTGGCTCTACTCCTAGCCCTTGCCAACTGTATATCTCTAGCCTCTGCCTCTGTTTCCACATCAGCAGGCATTGGCATATCATCATTGTTGACATTATCATCCCCTAATGATGGCTGTATCACTAGAATTGCCTCCTCAAACTGCACCCTCACATTCTCCTTCTCTATTCTCCTCTTGATACTTCCCTTTATGACAGCAGCCATGGTTTTAGACCCCTCCACAAGAACCTTAGTGCATTTGGACAACATCTTTATGCCCCTAGCCAAATACCACTTCAGTCTAGCAACCCTACCTCCCATAATAATTACATTGTAATTTGGTTTTATCATTTCCAATTGGCACTCCATTTATGTTTCCAACCCCATCATCTCCTCCCTAGGCAGCTACCGTACTGTTGCAACAAGAAAACCATCCATTATTAAACCTTTCACATCAATTGAGACCAATAAAACAACAATGTAGCTAATTTTTTTTTTTTTTCCTAACCCTCATATTTTTTTTTCTTCATAAAAACTGATTTTTATAATTTTTTGAAATTAATAATGGCCTAATTCAACAAAAGCAAACATGGTACAACATGCTAAGCATCATATTTGCTTTAAAAAAAATCATTTTCAAATTTCATTAACTTTCAAACCAAAATAGATTTTTTTTCTTTTCTCTTTTAGTTTTTAAAAATATATTTCTTAAATCCAAAAATTCAAAAAAAAAAAATACCGGAAAAAATCAAACCGACACTGTGAGGCCTTAGATCGGCCAATGCTATCTAACATATATAAAATTGAGACCCAACCAACTAATCTTATCACTAATTTTTTCAAATTTTGGTTATAATAAAATCCATTTTTCAAACCAGAAAATAAAAGGCATTGAAAAAATAAATTTAATCGATACTATGAGGCCATAGATCAGGCGCCGGTGTCTCACATATAAAATTTTCACCACCAACCACTAGGTATTTATTATATTTTTTGTAAAAATTTATTTTGGAAAAAAACTATACCTTCAACCGTTGAATTTGGTCAAATCTTCACCAAAATGCTACAAATGATGTTGTAGGAGGGATGTGGCAATCCCAACAATGTTCTTCAGTAGTGTGTTGAAGTGAGGTAGCAAAAATATGGGTAAAAATCACTTCACTTTCTTCCCACAGCGAAAGGGGCAAAAATCAGTTCGAAGTGGGTCGAAATTTTGACCCAGTCCACCAGACACATGGTATACCATGTTTGTATCATTTTGGCAAATCCAAGTCGGCATGACTGATATTTCGGCAAAATGCCAAAATTTCAATTGAAAAAGTGTAACTCCTGTAAGTCGCAGTACATATCGTCTCGGTAGCCAATGAAACTGACATATCTCAGCGAAATTTTGTCGAGATTTTAAACACTGATCTGCTCTTGCTTGTATGGATCAGGCAGATTGGATCCAGATCAGCAGCAGCCCAATCTGTGTTAATTTCAGATACTATCAGTCAATCCAGGCCAAAATTAGTCAAGGATCAGCCTAGTAGTTAGTGATAAACAATTTGGATCAGATGATCCAGAACAAGTCTGATCAGGATTGGTCAGGACCCATCAGATCCTCGATCCCAATCCTTTACTCCTTTGATCTTCTCCTTGGCCCTCAACCTGAGGCATTCCCAACCTGGAACAAAATAACTTGCCAGCTGGATAAGAGGCAACCTATTGATACGGAGTTCAGATTGGCATTCCCATCCACCATTCCAAAAAAACACATACACACACAAACAAGTTAGGACCAAATCCAACCCAAGCCATTCTCACCCTAACCCCAACTAGCAGCGCATTAATCTTAATAATATGAAAGCAACTGTAACATAAAGGTGTTGTCGAATACCAACCTTGTTCCTATCTTTTAACTCTTTGAGTTCATCTTCAATTAGCTTATCAATGGACTTCTCCTCCATCTTACCACCTACTCGCTTTACGCAATTTGATGCATCTGCTTGTAAGCGTTGTTTCTTCACTGGTGTCTCTTCGGTTTCATTTGGTTGATTTTCAAGATTTGCATCATCCCCTTTTTGATAATCCGATTTCTCATTCTGTTGATTTTCATAATCAGCAGCACCTAATTTACCAGAATCTGAGTTTTCATCCTCTTGATTTTCATGATTTTTGTCATCCTCGTGACAATTTAACTTGCCATCTTCATCATCATTAGCATCATCTTCTTCACTAGGTGAATCAGCATCTGAGAACTTAATTATTTTATTCAAGGGTTTATTGGGCACAGGTACACACTTTGATCCAGAATCCTCCTCTTGGACAAGATCTTCATAGAACTGCAACCAAATAAAACAATAGCTTATTAGAGGAACAAAAAACACATTTCTTCTCATAGATAAGGGAACATTTGCACACATTCGATACAGCAAGGATGATAACTATCTTATAGGTTTAGATAATAACAGGCCAAGTTCCAGTTCTTAACTGTTTCCTCTCACATAATCCCACCTATTTTCATAAAACCATAATCAATAGAAAGCATTAGAGAGACATATTAATTAAATAAGAATCTATAACAGTGCAAAAGGATTATATGAGTTATATAATAGAACAAAATGTGCAAGACCTATAAAAGCTAATCAGAAAAGGCAAATTTAGTCAAAGAATTTCTTAGAAAGGAAGGTCACAGAAAAAGAAGAAGGGAGCAAGGGCAAAGTTGTTTTGCTAAGTCCAGTGAATATTTTTGGAATATCAGGCCAGAGAGGAATAGCACAGTTTTTTATGGATTCTCTTGTAGGATACAGAGAGGCTTACAAAGGAAAGGAAATAAGGTACAGATACATACAAAATCCACAAAATGGACAAAGGTTGCCAAGGCCTAAAAAGCATTAAATATAAGGCTCCCTACAAAGATTCCTTGGTTTATCTCTGCCCACATAGACAAACTAATGCTGCAATGATGGAAGTCCTATAGGATCCTTCACTGCAATAACAGGGACATACAAGATGCAGAAAATTATGATAACCAAACAAGGAGCTAATAGAGAAGATAGAACAAAACTATGAAATCAAAATGCAATTCACTGTATAGATCGTGTGTTGGACAACATGAGATAGCAAAAGGACAGTTGGAAAGGAGCAAGGCATGTAGAAATTCGTGTATAACATGGAATAAGTGCTGACCTCAATGAAATAAAACATGGAGAATATAATTGGAAAGGCTCTTGAATCTTAAATTTTCTGTACTTGATTCTGTTTTGTTCTTCAAAATATTCTAGTTTCTTGAGTTATACAAAGATTTAGTCCATAACCACATATTTGGATCTTAGAGTCTTATGTTGTCAAAACTCAGTATCAGGATAATATGAAGCTCAATACACTTAAATCACTTTCCTACTCTGATGCAGATCAGGATTTACACAAGAAGGAAGAGGAAGGGCCACAAGCCATGGGTACTGTTCACGTGAACAGTATTCCTAATAGTCGATATACTATCTCTACCGCCAGCACTTAATCTGTCCTAGTCAGCACTATTAGATAGTTAGTTTGTTTCCTAAATCTGTTGTTTAGTTAGTTTCATAATATATATAATGGATAGTTGGAAAGTCTAATTACTGGGAGACCAAGTCATAGCTTTCTATTTTTCAGATTAAAAAACTTTCCTTTTGCATTGTATTAGAACCTTCCTATGTTATAAAGGAGGTTAGTCTTTCCTATTTTCTAATCTTTCATATTTCTAGTTTTTCCTATTTGCTTGTAAGATCTCAAGCTATAAATAAAGAGAAAGCAGGCTGGCTGCAGTAAAGTTTTTCCAGAAAAATAGAGAATCAATTAATTTTTAGTTGAGCCTCACCTGGTTGTGAGACTCAACCTCTTGTTCTTCTTTTTCCTTGCAATTCATGTGTTTTCTTTGATATAGATCTGCTATCCCTTGGCTGGCGACATTGTTTCTAGAAGCCTCATCAATTTCTTTAGCTAAATTAAAATCAAATCACGCAATTACAGTGGAGCTGTCCAGAGTCAGGCGTTACCAGGTCCAGCCTACTTGTGGGCCTCATAACTTTCTCAGTTTTGTTCAGATCTTCTTCAACTTTGGAGGGTTGTTCATAATTGTTATAAAGACCATTCAATCCAAGTTTCATCAATTTCTGACAGACAGATTTCAAGATAAGTAATTATTCCTATTACTTTTCTCTGCAGATTTTGGTATTGGACTGAATTAAGATCCTGTAGCAAAGAAGGCTTGTTAATTTGCGATGTCTTAACCCCTTTGCCACCATACTCTCAGAAATATTTAATTTTTTTTTAAAAAAAATGTTAAGACACATAGTTTGAGGTATCATTGACACAAGCATCAATTTCTATGACATCAGATTATTAATTTGGTCATAAAAATGGAATGGAAAGACTGTGGACAAGAAACATATAAAACCACCAGCAAAGAAAGTGGTAAGTTCCTCAAGTTGCTCTGAGCAGTGAGTAGTCTTCCCATCCCGGCATTAGCTTCAGTTGAATACAACAGAGTAGCATTGCTAGATGAAGAAGCTAAAAGAGTTGAACCTTTTAAATGCTGAGGTTAAGCTTTGATTATTTTATTTAGTCACATTTGGATTGGATCACATAAGTTGAATTGTTTAGCTTTACAAGGAATTGATTGGATCATCAGAACACTCAGATGGAACTCTGGTGAAGCTATCAAACCTCAACTCCTCCATTTCTCTCTTCACAAAGTGCTCTTACATGAAATTTGGGTTTAATCATGAGTTGAAATCATAAGTCCATGATGCTATAAAGTTAAAAATGCTATATTGGCAGAAAGGTTGCAATATATTTATCACCAGAGTATCTTTTAGTAACCACCCTCCTGCCTCCTCTGCTCACAACATTTTCATGACCATGGCCTTAGCAAGGCTAGTGCTAGAATGACACTTTATACATATACTCAAGATGAGGTAAAATTCCTTTCTTCTTTTTTTCCCTTCTCGCTCCTAAGATTGCAGGCAATGGCGAGGCATTTCAGTTGCCTTCATAGTTCACACCATTGCTACCCCAGGTTTCTGCTTATTGGATGAAATTAAAGTGAGTGATGCTGTTGCAATCATGGGTATGGTCTAGCATCAAACTTGGCAATTCTAAACTAAATATAAGAACAACATGAAACATGAACCCTTCAACAGACAACAATGAAAACACATAACAGATTGGAACTTGGAGCCATAACACAAAATCACTAACAGTAACTGCAAAAAACAAAACAAAGTAGATACTTTGACTTTTGAAAACTCATTAAAACCATAAACGGAAAAGTAAGGGACAGAAAGATACACTATCGATGACATTAATGGCTTCCCGACTAGCTTGCTTTTCCCTGCCAGCATCACAAGTGATGAAGAAGCCCTGAACTCCAGGAAATAATGGGTAGGTACCCTTCTTTACTGGTTTCTGAAAAATCAAACCGAAACAAGTAAGATAGGGATTGAAAAGTTACACCTATTGGTTATCTCGCAGCGAACAGCTATGGGTTCAACTGTTCAAGCCCCTTCTATACAACACTCTATTGATTCCCACAAAGAGGTAAAAATCAAAAACTAAAAATAAAAAAACCTCACGTTGTGGGGACGATAACGTTGCTTCCTCTTCTTGCAGTTGCCATTGTTGCCGGATTGTAGTTTGCTTTCGGCCCCCATGAGACTAATCCCAGCACTCCACCGTCAAACTTCAGTTGTCTCCGCAGGCTCGAACTCAAGTTCACCCAGGGAAGGGAAGTGAGATTCCGAGCTGTACAGATAGTGACAAAGATTCCAATCCAACATAAATGCTAAACCGATCTAAACGCACTCCCGCTTCGTATATGTTCCCCCAACAAGACCATTATCAAATCGATTCTTGTGGTCGAGGATTTCATCCACTCAAAGTGGATCGGTATGTATTCAAATCCACTCAAAGTCCATTGAGATATGCACGGATCCATTTGGAATAAATGAGATCTTCACTAAGGGGTGGCCTCACTAGAGAGGATCCCAATCTGGGGATGGGATGGGGGGTAGTTTTTTTCTTGGTGGGGGGAAATCGGGGATTAAGATCCTTGTAGTGAGACCGAAGTGACAGTAAGGATTCTAGACACACAAAGTGCGTTGGGATGTCCTCACTGGCCACTCAAAGTGCATCGAGATGTGTTTCGATGCACTTTGAGTGGTTAAAATCCTCACTACTACTTTAGCCTCACTACAAAAAAATCTTTTTCCAAAATGCTGGTAGTGTTCACCGTTATGGATTCAGTTGATTTGATTGAATTGATCCAAGAGTTTAAAACTTTGATCTAGTCCAGGATCAATTTTAGGCCCAGGGGGCCAGAATGCGATAGGGTAGGGCAGACGCGTCTCATGCTCGATTCTCAAGATTCATTGGCCAAAGTCTCACAAAGATCTTCGATCCGAACTTTCGCATCTATTCTATCTTAGAGGACGAACGACGTCTTCACTATTGCCCCTCGTTATCACATAGATTCTGCTCATCCTTTCTATTCCTATACGCATCATCCTTTATCTATCCAACTGTCAAGAGTTTCCACATCAATTCTCCATTGATCGATTTCTACCCAGAAAAAAAAAATCTCCATTGATTGTTGAGGTAACGTGTAGGTGAGGTGCTTGACATCACCAGGTTGAACTAATACCACCTCCAGATCTTTCCCTATTCCCTTGTTTTCCAAGGGTAAATAAAGCTGAAATAGTTCAATAGAGGTGTAGGGTCTGAAATAGTAGCAATAACCAAACCCACACTGAAGTGAATATGGAATTAAAGAAAAACTCTTCAGATTTTCCCTTCTCTCAAACCACTTCAAAACACCAAAAAGACTGGAAGCAAATGCTGTCTGAATCCTGGAATGATACTGCAGAAAGAACTAAAACACTGTACTGATAGGAAGAGAAAGGTAATTTTCAAGTTATGTACAACACCAAATCTTTTCTTATATACATATATACATATCATATAATTTTCAGGGGAAAGAAATAAAATTCTGTACTGATAAGAGGATGGTAATTTCCAGGCTATGTACAACACCAAACCTTTTCTTATATATACAAATACATATATAATATGTACATGTATATACATATACATATTATATATAAATGGAATATTGAAAATGATTTTTACCTTTTACAGGGGCAATATATTTTTATATTCACTAATAGCTACGTTACATTATCATGAGCCACACTGGTGGATGGATGGGAAGCAGCAGCAGCAAGCAGAGCAGCTCCAATTCCAGAGCCGTCTTCTATAACTTTGAGAACAACATGTTGGGCCACTTCCTCCCCCAAGATTTCAGCCACTGCTTCATCCAAGTACTCCCTAAACATCTCATAATTGGAATATAGACCGCCCTCTATCACCACAACAGTTCTTCTAATTTTGCTCAATGACTCACCTACACTCTTGCTTCTTCCACTGGCAACTCCACCACTGCCATCCCTCCCGATTTTCTTCAAAATCCCCACAATGCCGGCAGCTGCCAATCGGGCAGCTCTGCGTGTCACCACATCACATACTCTCACAATGAGCTTCCTCACCTTCAAAGGAATGTCATTTATCTGAAGAGGAACATAAAACCAAGGGAATAGTCGGACAATATATCCCCATTTTAGATCATCCATAAATCAACATGTCAATGAGAAACCATAATAGGGAAACAAAATTTATGAATTAATTACCCCAAGAGTATCCTTCAATATTCTGGATACTTCTACCAAGTCAGGAGATTCATCCTCATGCATGGCAGCAATCAATGGAGTCCTGGATTTGTCAGTGGTAAACACAAAATATTAGTTCCAGGGAAATTTTAGCAAATTTAACAGAAGTGAATAACAAGGCATACCAATAAATATGATTGTGAGAAACCAACCACAAAAGAGAAGTGGAAAAGGCCACTTGTATCTTCAGATAAGATATTCATTTTTAACTATAAAAAATAAACCAGCTTAATGAAAAATCATACAACAGACATGAACATGACTACTGTACTACAATCAGAAACATAAATCTTCATTCCAATAATAGAATATAAAATGGCAAGAACTTAGAAGACGGATACATCTACGTATGACAGTTTCAACCATATTAGGGGGTGTATTTCAATATCCCAACCCAAAATAGAAAATATGTTGATGCATAAGGAAAATAATTTCACAATGTCCGTAGTTAATATTTATAATGATAAGTAATTTAGAAAACCTAGAGGCTAAAAAGACAGGAGTATATTGATATTGTGTATAATGTGTGGGTCACTCGACCTCATACATGAGTTCCAAATATGTATTAACCCCATAAATACGTGTTTTAGTTGATTTTAATTTCTCAATACGTTCAAGGTTCAGATTTTGAATAATTTTCTTGATGATGTATTTCCGCATTTTTATATATGTTATAATAGAACTCAAAGACTCATATCCAATTCTAAGAAATCCTACGCTTCCAGTAGGCCCAAAGGAAGGAAACTAGAATACCCATATATCCAACAGCTGGAACATTTCTGTCACAATTATAAATGCGGACGCATGGCTTTGAGCAGGGTAGCATTAAAACAGGGTTCCTGCAGGCTTGAAACTAGGTAAGATTCTCATGCAAGAGCTTTGTTGGCTCCACCATCATACAGATAGTTCGTTAAGCATATGGAAAATTCAACTTCTTGAAACAAAGGTATTCCTCTTGGACATACATCAAGTTAGAGTAGAGCAACTGATTGCCATGCATCACTTTTTACTTCTTTTTTTGTCCCTTTCACAATGTGAACACAAAAGACAGAACTTCCCACATCGAAGCAAAAAGAGAGTACAAGCAAGGATCAAGGTGCCGGTTTCGAGGCCTGTTTCGGTCAAGCTCGAAACCGGCACAACTCGTTGAAACCATTGAAACCAGGCTGAAACCTGGTATTTTCCCCAGCTTTATTGACTCCATGGTTTCGAGGCTTAAATATGTTTTTTGTCTGATTTTTTTGGTGTACCCTATTTAAACCATTTTACACCTATTTCTAATGTTAATTTGCAAAAAAAAACATAGAAAATAATTACATGTGGTGTGGATCAATGTTTGGTATCGTACGCTGAAATAATATACATATGTCACAATGTACTAAGTTACCAACTACTACGCCACTAATTAACAACATTCATTAAAAATTAACACATTGATGATTGAACTTAGAAATTAAAAATCCCACCAATTAGTTTCATGTTGAGCTTCGTCGTACATTTAAACCACATGCAACATACCACTGATGGTGGCGAAAATGCTCCTCATATCGCAGCACGTATGCATCCCAGGACATGTTATCACTCCAATTGTTTTGACTAACATTCACGTACTTTTAACATGATTTGACCGAACCGTAACTCCTTTAATATAGCTCGGATTCAAGCAATCTCGAATTCATTGTAAAGCTAGCATAAGCAGCTTTCCAACAAAACTGAGTTTGCTTGAATCCGAGTTATAATGAAGGAGTTACACTCAGGTCAAACCTTGTTCGGAGTACGCAACTGCTGTTTAAAGTCGTCTGAATATAAACAATTTTTTGGACATCAAAACAAAAGATTATTTTGGCGCACTCTTGGTTTTTAGTGATGCTTTACTATAATAAGATTTATAAAAATTTTATATTTGAAAAAAAACCTATATATATATATATATATATATATATATATATATATATATATATATATATATATATATATATATATATATATTTTCCGTACCCAAAAATACGATTTTTGTTCTTGAACTGGACAGTTGACTTTTTATTCTTATGGAATTTGAATTTTAAATTATTTTTATTATATTCAAATGGGGGAGTATTTGTTTATTTATGAATAATATCTTAAGTAAATGTTATAAAATGAAAGAAACATTTACTTAAATGATACTAGTCATAAATAAATATCGTCTGATGACTGCCAATAAGGTTTCAACACTTAGATATAGACCCTGATTCACTTTATGAGTCGAAACCTAAGTTTCGATCGAAACCTGGTCGAACCCAACCGAAACCTCGTATAATTTAGTTTCGAGCTTGGGTTTCGTCTCGCCCAGGCTCGAAACCGACATATATCAGTCGAAACTTAAGGTTTCGACTAAAACCTCTAACAGTGAGTACAAGACAGGTATATAAATGATAGAATTTCATTGATAGAAGAACCAAAAGTACCCACAAAAAAGGAACCAAGGCAAAATACAGATTGGATGAAATTGATAGACAGCAATAGAATATAGAAACGCAAGTAGGTGCTAGACACTCAACTATTTGCATAAGTACCCACTAAAATGTACGCTGATCTTTTGGTCTATCTGAATGAGAGATTCAGCGTGGAAGCCAAAGACAAAGCATCTCTTGTGACATTGGACAAACAACAATAACCATGACTGGATTAGATCTACTCCTAGTGATCTTATACATTTTCTAGTATATCAGGTTCAGCGAGTGGTGTATATTTTCATACATGCAACTTACATCTCAGTTTTTTTTTTTTTTTTTACTTCTGTTCATATTAACCAACATATGAAACATAATGAATGATGAATCTATCTTCCTTTTCCAATTTTGATAATTATAATGAATAATACATGGTAGCAATATCAATAACAATAATGGAGCATAAGCTTCTAGCTTTCACCATAGGCTTCCATACTAGCAAAAACAGAAAACAAATTGTCAAGTGGGGATAGACTGTAATATGGCATTACTTTACACTTGGTCGCAAGATAGTAAATGTCATCATATGATCATATAACTCAAGAAAGAATCACAAGGTTCTCACGCAAGCAGCAGCATCATGTAACTTTCCTAATTACAGTGCTGCACAGGGTCACATATCAGCACTGTCCAGGAAACATGTATCCAGGAATCAAATAAGCAGTGTAGCATTTCATTCGGTTACAGTTGGTCAACCCCTAGCCATTGCATTACCCCCTAGTCCAATGAAAATAGGAATATAAGTGGCACACAGTTAACAAAGCAGCAGCAGCTGTCTATAGTTATCCATACAAGGATAGGCTGACAACAAAATGACCATGTATTACAAAAGAAAATCATATAACTGATCCTATCATGAAACAGAGTGAAGTACAGGATACCTACGGTGTCAAAACTGCTTCTTAGAATGCATCATTGCACCTTACGAACGTAACTTTGACACCTAGGTTTCATAACTCCAGAAAAGAAAAGGGAGGGCAAGGGATCTTAAAACGGATAGCTGCAGCCACAGCACCACAAATCAAGTAAGGAAAAGCTATAGGGAGTTAATGTAAGGAAAAAGAACGCTGATGTCATAAAAAGAACTATCTAAAAGAGAGAACACAATCATGGATCTGCCAAAACAGACAGTCACAATCATGGATCTGCCAAAACAGACAGTCAACCACGGGCAGTGATCGCAGGTAGAGCATTTGAATAATATATCGAACAAAACTGTTTTCAGATGGAAATTAGAATAACAGTTTGAAAGAGTCGGGAATGACTACCGACAAGCTAATTATTGGAAGTGATATAGAGGATAAGAACCCAATGGAAATTGAATAAAGATATAAACAGAGGTAAAGAATCTGATATCTATAATGACTCAATTTTGATGAAAAGGAAAAAGATGTGAACACTATATATGACCCATACCTCAAGATGAAGGGTTCTGATAGCTTAGACGCAACATCCCCAAAAACATCCAACTCTTGAGCCATCCTAAGAATGACCCTCCTAACAATGTCACCAAGATACATCCCAGAAATCATCTTCTCAAACCCCTGAAGCAAGAATTACAAGGCCATATCACACAACTATCACAGAAAACAGCAACATAGAACATTTATGAACAGTTGATGCTTGCCATATCATTTGGATTAGGGCTCTCAGCATCCAGATCCATATCATATGATGTTCGTGGCAGATGAGAAGACCAAAAATTTCCCCATTCCATGTTGACAACCTGATCAATGGAAATGAATTTATGTGGAAATGGAACCAGAACAGGTACAATGTTTGACAAACTAAATAAAAAAAAAGATTAATCTAAAACTAAAGGATCCATAGAAAAGATACCATGCCTCCAGAATTCGTAAGAAGACCTTGACACTTAATAATTGCATCTGTCCGCTCTACGTAGCAAGCATTTGAGCCCGTGCCAATGATCACTGCAGCCACAGTGTCCTCATCATCATAATGTCCAAGAGCTAATGCTCCCACAGAATCATTCACCTGCTTACATGGACCACAAATTATGCTCATAAAACACTACTACATTGTCAAGACATCTACCTAACTACACCTGCATACAAGCATTGAAACACCATACAGTTACATGTTTACAGCTTCATGTGGTATATACATTAGGATCAAGAAAATGGGTCTAATTGATAATCCAACAAATTAAGGATATTAGGAAATCTCATATTTGCAAATGACCAAACGAAGATTTCAAGTAAATTACTCACTTTTAAAATGCACAAATTAGTTCTGAAATTGATCATTCTGCAATTTGGAAATCTCATATTTGCTTACATCATAGAATTGCTACAGATAATTGACACGACACCATTGCCATGGGCCCCCTCCAGTACATAAAGGAGGGGGGTGAGGGGAAGGCATTTCTAGATCGTATGTGTATTTTGTGCTTGTACAGATGTATGACATGGATTCGAAAAGGGAAATATTATCCCGGGGGTTTAAATTACTTAACAGCAATCAAGTAGTAAAATATGATGTCTTACAGTATTTTTATTGTTACCATGCAAAGGTTCTTATTGAAATGATCTGCACTTTCTTTAGTCAAAGATAACATACACAATAAAGTACAATACTAGGCCTAATTTTTCATAACCTGCCATTGAGGTCTTGAGGGGAAAGGGCACAGAGGTTTCAAAAAGAACATACACAAGACTTCAGATTAAAAAGTTCAAAGTCATGTTTACAAGATAAAGAAATTGCTGCAAACACCCCACAGTGAAGAAATAAGGCAGATTGTCAAAGTTCCAAGATCAAGAAATCAGCACAATAATGCTTGGTCTCAACAAAGACAAAGGCCATTGGACCAGATACTCGGATAATCTCTTGCTAGTCTTCTCGATGAATATTGGCGAGTGGGTTACTGAAAGTTCTCCTGGAACCTTGAGAGCCCTTACAAAACAAAAGCATGAATCCCTGTTCATTTACTCTGTCTCATTACAAATGTTAAATCACTCTCCACCATACCCCCCAACACAGACACACAAAGAGAAGAGCTGAATTTAGATCCCAAGGACTTCTCAAAGAAGTTTTATGACAATATTGTTTTGAAAACTACACAAAGACCAAGCATGGATAGTGGGGAAATTTTAGGGTGGGAATGAATAGTGCAGGAAAGTTGTCAGACTTCCCCTGAAGTGTGGAAGAATGTGTTGTTTGGATGTCTAAAGGTAGGAAAGTTATCAGACAACCTCTGCAAGTCCAGGTCTCTTATCAGCGGGTTGTTTTCTCCACCCCATTCAACTCAAAGTTCCATCGATTTGGTGAGACTCTTGAGGGGAAGATAAGGGAAAATTACATCTCCCCTCCCTTCTTCTCGCCACCGTCTCCTCTCTTATCTTTCTCTTTGCCTTCACCGAACAGGGCTCCTCCATGAGCACATGTGAGAGAGGTGATGAAATAGATGATTCATGGGCAGGACAAAATTCTCTACACAACATTGATGATTCATGGGTTGGACATTTTCTTGTGCTTCTGATGCAATAAAAGTATTTATGAGCTTCAACTTCCAAGGCACTCTCCAACAACTCTTTTCTAACAACTATCCAATGGTCATATTTCAACGGCTATATTCCGATGGTTATATTATAAAGGCTCTTTTACCCTACCAGCCTACCCTATGTATATTTGTATTTGGTTTAGATGAGGTAGAAAGAATGAATTAGAAATTTTGGAATTGTGGGCATGTCACCATGTGCCTCTTGAGTAGAGAAGGTCCTCTAATGATGAGTGAGTCTCATACTGGGTTGAGTGAGTCCCTAAGAAACCCCAAGTTAAGTGTTCTCTGACCCTTGGGTCAAGTAGTCCCCTAGACCCTTGTTATCCTGTAGTCGGTTCTTTTTTTACAATAAAATATTCTTCAATTACTATCATTTTGTGTTCTTCCTTTTTGGCTGCATCAGCTTCTTTTCCCTATCTTGCAGCTTAGATTTAGCTGGGTAAAGAGACAAATGTTGGGATCAATATAATTCAGATTTCTGAAAAATATAAATAAATATTCATGGTTCCAAGGCACTTGATCCCTAAATACACTTAGTTGGCATCTACACCTGAACCTAATCCCAGATCTGTAGCTACCGTTCCCAGATCCGCTGCTAGTTGAGAAGGAAAGTTGGAACATAATCTTATTGTTAAGCAGAAGGATCCCGTGGTAGGGGAAGAAGGTCCCCGCAGGAGATGCGGGGGAGGGGGGGAGGGGGGGAGAGCAAAGGAGGGAGCAGATAGCATGGCAGGGGAGGAGAGAGAGCGCATGGAAAAAATTGTAAACTTCAAAAAAGAGGTCCTCACATCTAGTTTTTGAAACATGAAATACCCCAAACATAGTTTTAGCAAACAATGAGTACCTGAATGAAGCTAGGGCTTTTGCCTCTAAGATGTAACATCTACGAGATTCAAAGCTATTCTACAGTGGTGATTCAGTATTGCCTGGTGATGATTCCAAGTGTTTCTTTATGGTTTTCTAAACTCCATCAAGGTTGGGTAGCATGAAAATGCAAATGAACTCACTCATTCCATTGCACGTAATAAAAGGACATAAAGTTCAGTACAACTACTAATGGCAGAATGCAGATAACCAATACAACGATTCCTATTGCACATAACCAAGAAGTTATCCAGATCAGTACAATTACTAAATGGTAGATAAGCCAATGATTACAGCCCTAAAATTAATGCAATTGATGATGTATGTCACAAGAAATGTCATCAAGAGATAAAGTTAGTCAATAAGCCCATTCTCACCAATGTTGCCACCCGCATATCTAGCCCTCCCTTGGCCAATGCTTGCTGTAAACACTCAGCAACATCTTTTCCAACCTGAGAGCAAAGTCAGTATCAGGCAAGGGATCACAATATATATCAATGCTGCACCCTTAAGATTCTACAAATATTCATCGTCAACGTTCAAAAGCAAGCAATCAGAGTATAGCAAGGATGTAATGAGTAAACCCCAAGAAAGTAGCTCAGTTGGCAAAGACCAACACCTCAAAGAGGTAATGAGTTCAACTCTCCTAGGGGCATTGTTGTCAAGGCATTGGAGGCCTGACGGATGCCCAAGGTGCACAAGGCAGCCTATTTTCTAAGGCGCCTGGACGCCGCCTAGGTGTCGCCCACCTTGACAACTACTCCTTAGGATCTACCTATCCAAAAAAAAGACATAATGAATAAACAAATTAATGGATTAAATTAAACTTCTTAATTTAACTAAGATTGAGACATTCAACAAAGGGGTGCTTGTTCCAGTACATAAGGCATTGTTAAAAAATGAACAACATATAAATTAGGGCATTCATTGTTTCAAGTTTTTAACTAAGATACAATGGCGAGTAGAGGACTGCAAAATCTAGATTAGTCAAAAGCTTAAGAAGCTCAGGATGGTTCAGCTAGAATAGAATTGAAACACAAATGGTCACCCAAGGAGCGGCAGGGAAGACTCAATCAATGTAAAATGTCAATATAACAGCTTTTGCGACATCAATGTCAGTAGAGGCCACCCAGAGTTAGAGCTCAAAATTGTTTGGTTTCCAATATTGGTCAATTAGTGTTTTTTTATCTCATTCTACTAGACATCCAAAATTGTTTGGTTTCCAATATTGGTCAATTAGTGTTTCGTTATCTCATTTTATAGACATCCAAAATTGTTAGGTTTCCAATATTGGTCAATTAGTGTTACTTTATCTCATTCTACTAGACATGAACTCTTAAAGCGGCATTTTTCTGCTATTAATACTTCTTGTCCATTGATTTCTTTAATATCTTTGGAAAACCCTAGGTCATCCAAACATTCCTAATCGGTGTCATTAGAATGTAAGAATGTAATGAAAGCGAACATTTATTGAATTCCAATAACCAATTTATGGTTATATTTGGATCAAGGATTATCCAACTCTTCTATCAAGTGAGGACACCAGCGAGATAGACAGAGAAGGTTGTGGAAGAAAAACTTCATTTGCAAAGACATAAAATAATATCCATAGGAAGCTGACAATGTTGATAAGATCCAAACATTGAATCAGTATGCATGACTCTTCAAGAGTTCCAAATTCTTGGCTCTCCCTCTAATACCCCAATCCTTATTTAGCAACTAAACATTTGGAATGTTAGAAAGTGAAATGAACCATCAAATCCAGCTCAATCATATGTATCAGAAACACACAAAATACCTCAATCATAATTTTGAATGTAAAGTATTTATGATAAATCAAAACATTTATCATCAAAGGCCTATGTTTTGGTAGCTTAAATGACATAATTCACTCTTCAAGTGATCATCGGAGCATGAAATCAACTGTCATCCTAAACAAAGGGGCTCACCTATCAGACAAATTTGAATCTCCATTTTTCCTTTTCTTTTTCTTTTCCTTGGTTCCTTTAAAATAACAAGTCATAGAATAAAATTCATTAAGGGGGCCCAAAAGGAAAATTTCATGATTATAGTCAAACAATCTTGCAAAGTCATCCATGACGAGCTAAAGGATTCTAATTATGAAGTAAGAATTTCATCGATGAAAAGACAAGGAGGAGGAAGGTCAGACACTTAATATGAATCAATAGGCAGAAAATATTTAATTTAGAACCACAAAATTGAATGCCAATCATTGTACAAACCAGTGTAAGCATCATAAGAAAGAAAACAACATCGCTTGATACGGTTTTGAAGTACAAAAGTACAAAAATTAATGTGTTCATTGCAACATCATGCACTTACCATGTCTTTGATAGCAAAGCCTTTTGTCCACTTAATGAGCAGACCTGAAGAAACAGACAGCTGTTTCATAGGAAAAGAGAATGTACAGCCAAGCTCTCTCCTTCTGTCAAGCTGAAGCCCAGAATTATCACCTTCTCTTACAACAAACTCCTTTACAGCTGATGCAATGAAATCAAAGAGATCCTACATGAAAGAAACATAATAATTGTCATTGTTCTCGAACAAAAGGATGCCACAAACTACCAAAACATGTTTTGATTTCAAAGGCATGTTGACAAAAGTAAAGCTTGACGGAATAGCTCCACTACCTCACTCGTACTAGTCATCAAATGTTGAGGAATGGGTTGACGTTCCACCTCGTGTCCTATTATCCTCGACTCTTTACCCCCTAGCTGAACCCGCAAGACTCTAAAATTAGTTCCACCAAGATCGAGTGCATAATAAGTTCCTTTTTCATTCCTGATGAAACAAATTGTACTAATCAAATGAGCAACCAATGCCAACATATAAATGTAAAGGACAGACAACAATCAAAACAAACGAGAGGTCCCTTAATTAACAAGCACATGACTATATCCTAAAGGCCAAAACAAGTCATTCAATGTTCATATTATTCAAAGTCAACCCAAGTGAACAGTAGAATGCACATAACACAGACTGCAGTCAGAGTGGGGTGGGGGAATCTGCAAGAGGTACATTATCCCGTCCATTGAACAAATAAAGAACAATGTGTAGAAGAGGAAAGAGGAAAAGTAAATTCATACCCCATTTGAAAAGAGAAGGAAAAACGGAACAAGAGGCCTCATTACCATAAATAATAGCACCGCGAGTAAATGCAACAGTAAAATGCATAAAAGGAATCGAGCACAACAATTACCAGAAAGGCAGTGAAGCAACAACCTGGAAGAGGTTCACATCAAACAGACAATAGTCCTACTTATACCTCCATCAGTTCTCTATTTCTACTTACACGTCAACAGAAAATGCCAAAATAACCCACTAAAATCTACTCTTCAGAGAAGCAGGGAAAGAAGTGAGAACGGAGGAGAAAAATGTATTCCAATGTTAAACCAAAACAACAGGAGCAAAAATCAATAGATTATTAATAAATTAAAATAATTTTTCTAAATCCATAAATACTACCAGTAATATAAGGCTAGCATCAACATCCCCGGGGGAGAGGGAATACCCAACCACAGAAAAACTTTAATAGAGAAACAACATCAACCATAAAGGAACCAACACACCCCAAAATAAGAAAACAAATACCCAAAACTAAATATTCGATGAAGTATTCGCCAGACTGGTAAAGGACGGTAAGAATGAGTTAGGGAGACCCTTCAATTAATCGTCTCCAAGTTCAGAACGAAACCCACAAATCAGTAATCCAAGGCAAAGAAAGAAAAAAAAATAAAATAAAATAAACAAACTGAAAACATCAAACATAATGAGACCAGATTATTACCCATCGGGAAGGTTGTCGACAAAGGTAAGAAGCATCTTGAGCTTACTCCCACCTTCAGAAGCCAACCCTGCATGCATCTCAACAGCCATAGCATCCACCACCTGCCTCAGTCTCCCTATCGACGTCGAACATCCTTCTTCTAGTTCCCTTAACACACCCACAACACGATTCCACTTTCGCCTACTCTTCACTCTTCGACTAACCAGAGTAGCTGCGATCGCACACGATGCTACTGCACAGCCAACTGCCAAACCAAAACCCACCTTCCCCATCTCTCTATCTTACCACTCTCTTCCTCACACTACAGCCACCACTCACGTCATCGGAATGAGTATACATCTCATCATTGTCTTCTTCATTCAACTGAGATCGACCCCACTGCGTTTTCTGGTAAGAAAACTCGGTGACACTTCGATTAAAGTCCAGTGAAGACCAACCGTTCGACCAAATGCCGGAAAGAACTGTCCTTTCGCAGAGGGAAACCGAGAGGAAGGAGAAGGGGGAAGCGGAAGAGGAAATAGCTCTTGTAGCCTTTATGTAGTGCTACAAAGCGGACTATTATTTAATTATTTTTTAAATATGAAATGACTGATTTGCCCTTAATCAATTACAAAATTCCGGATTTGTCCATCATTTTGTATTTACACTATTACCACCTGTCATTTTCTTTGTAAGAAAGGATGAGGGAGTTAATGGAAATTGACTTTTGTCTTTTCAACTTGTTTAAGACTTTCTTTTATGTTAATTAAACATTTGACACCATTAATTTATTATAATTACAATAATGCCATTATCATTTACATGTTTTTTACAACAATTTATGATTTAGTTGACTTGATTGACACTTCCCTTCAAATGGGAAATTCCTTTTTACAAATCCAATCAAAGTTAAACTTTATTATTATTAAAATATTAATTATCCTTGCAAGTTACTTATATTGTTTATTTAAGGGGGAAAAAACCTATAGATTAACATTTGTTATGTGGTAAAATATATAACATGTCTTTAGTAAATTATATCGTCTATTCAGACTTGTAGAAATTATGTATGATGTGTGGATCTATGTCCTCTCCTCCTAGAGGTTTGGGCAGAGGAGAATGCCCCCTTGGATGACCAACACGTGGGGGTCGGGTGAATCTAAGCCCTCCTTCTGAGCCGACACCCCCTGTCAGCTCAATTTGTCGGCTCTGTGTCGACTCAAATGGAAGATTAGGATTCACTCGAGCCCCACATATCGGCTGTCCAACAGAGGCGTCCTCCTTCCTTCTGACCCTCTCAGAAGAGGGGATGTGAATCTTATGATGTGGGAAAAAACATGCGGGTAAAAATAATTGAATCAAATCAACTACAAATGAATATAAATCTATGATAACTTTTTCTTTTTTAATATTGTTTTGAAATGAGAAGTTTTCTTATACGATTTTCTCTCCTCAAATGACTCGGGCCTAATCCAACCTAGTTAGGATTAGACAACAAGTCATGTGTTTTAACAATTTCTCAAACTCAACCCACGACTAGTGAGAGAGAGAGAGAGAGCAACGAGCTCGACTAAGTTGGACTTGGCTAAGATATCTTATTCCTACCTTAAAATAGCTATGCTTTTTCCACCTGGCTTGCCTACACCCATACATAGTCATCATGTCCGATATGTGTGGAGTCTCCATGTTCAAGCCTTTAAAAGACGCAAAATAAAAAATAAAAAAAAAAAACCTTATTTATGAGAATATTATGATGTAACATTAAATTGTTATTTTTACCTAACCAAAAAAATAATAAATTATCATTATAAAATAATTAATTATTACCTTAAGACAAACAAGCAAAATAAAAAATTAAGATTCTCAAAATTATGCATAACAAGACAATACATATTTATAGATTCCAATAGACATTCTTATTCCTATGTCTACAAGAGAGTACTACTATATATGGTAGGGGTGTCAATTTGGTACCGAAACTGTCCCATCCATTATTATAATACTTGTATTCTTATTTTATATTTTGGAATCGATTAGTTAATCAGCGATTTTGATAATGCCAGAAGGTCTAATTTCACCAATGATAAATTTGAAGAGGATTAGAGGAGAGAGATACTTTGGTGAATCATTAGTAGGATCACCATGACATCACAACTCATTGGTATTGGTTCTAATCCAAACTACTCTGACCCCTAGTCCTAAAATGATGGAACCAATTAGGACCCATCTAAATTACTCCAAACTATAAGGGACTTTTTAGTAACTTGGGAATTCTCCGAGGCTATGACTATTTACAAGGGGACTTTAAAATTGAGTAAATTGGTCAACTAACCAATAGCTAAAGTCAATTAGTACTTAAATGGTATTAATGAAAAATGTAAGGACAATAATAGACAAAGAGAAATGAAAAGGGTACATTTCTTTCTACACTTATCAATATTGTGTTTCGGATACCTAAATCAAAACAATCAAACTTAATTCGATTGTTTATATTTCTAACTTTACCCTTGTCTCTCTCTCTCTCCCCACTTTTTAAGTCGAAAATTGGAATTGGAAATAGAAGAAGACAGACTGAAATCCTCAGCTGCGCACCAGTCTACCAGCCAAACATCTGACGGATTGAAATACATCGGTACTGTGCCGATGTATTTCAGCCCGTTAGATGTTTGACTGACGAGCTGGCGTGTGGGAGAGGATTTTTTTGCAGAAGATTGAGGGAGAGTAGTCGCCAGTGGTTACAGTATCGGTCATCGATTCGCCATGGATAAAAATGAAAAAAAAATAATAAAATAAGGGTAAAATTGGAATCTTATATAATCGGAGACAGCGCGGCCACAGTTCTGGACAGCCGAGTCGTACTACCCAGCTGCCCTAACATAATTCCAGCTAAGCAAAAAAGTTTAACTGTACGATCTAATATATTTCTTTTCCCTATAAATTTCAAAATATTATAAATATCATAAAAAGGAGATATTTATTTCTGGTCTTGTGTCGTAAATGCCCTCGTGAGTCGTGACTGGAAAAATTGTATTAAAAAAAGGGAACCAGCTCCGGCTCAGGCGTCAAATCTAGCCGCTGTTTTCTTTGTCCAGCTGGCAACGAGAATTCCAATATATCTGTCGTGAGGAGTTCTGTGGAAATCATCTGGACCGTGGAATTTGCAAGTGGCGGATGGTGGACTTTTCATGGGTTGTTGCTGTGGTTGACACTTCCTCTAGGAAATAGGAATCAGGAATATTCTATAGGTTAGACCTTGGTTTGTTAAGCCGGTTCAATGTTGTCCGATCAGACCAGTCTAGGATATGTCTATCAAGGGTATTTTAGTCATTTAATATCAGTATAACAACATTGATATCTTTTTCCCGAATAAAAAAATAAAAAAATATGATTCCTTTTTCACCATGAGGTTGAGGTTGAGCTAATTAGACAATATAAGTATATAAATAACTTTTAATACAAGTTTCAAACTTTTTTCACAAAACCCTAGTCTAACGATTATGATGGAAGATGATGACAACAACGATGACGAATAAAGGGTAAATTAATAGAATCCTAAGTGCTTGATTAGGTCTCAATGATTGGAATCCACTAAATACAACGGATATTCATTTCGATGTGAATTGTGTACATGTATCTTTATTCTTCGTCGTGATCTAATAAACTATAAACATCTCTTTTAATCAAAATTTGACTAAAAATTAAAATCATCAATGAGAATAAATTTTTTTTTTAAATTCAAATAATTACATCATTGAAAAGTTACTAACAAGAAAATCAATTCCTTTGTGATGCAAGAGCATCTTGTGAAACCTTCTTTTTAAGATCTGGTGGCATCTTTAGAGGACAAATCTTTTTGAATATTCCCCTTTATGTATAGTTTATTTAGTTGAAAAGAAACATTCTTATAAGGCTTCATTTAGGCTCCTATGGGTTCAGATGTCTACAAAATCATAATCAATAGGGTGGAGATTTCTCTTGTTGTTCAGTCGACCAATCATCCATCGATGGATTGGACTGCATCGATATACTTGTCGACCACTTCAGTCTATTTGAAGGACGGCTTAAACAACTGGACGATAAGAAACGATCTCGATTCTAATCAATATATTGGGAGAAGGTGAAAGAATGAAAATTATAAAAGAAAAAGAAAATAAAAGTTGTTTTGCTCTATTGTCTATTTTTTGGGGTTAAATATCATATTATTGATTGGATAGTTGAGTTGAAGGGATTGGGATTGTCTGCTGCACTTCTGTGTAGCAGTCTCCGTCCTAAGCATTGAAAGGGTATCGGAATATAGTCCAGATGCACTTTAAATGCTCAAGATCGCTTCTACTACATAGGAGTGTAGCAGATAATCTTTCTCTAAGTTGAAACCATAGTATCATGGTTACAATGCATCTGAAGCCAATGAGTGGATAACGATCATGCTGTTCGACATGTAAAACAGATCTTGCTTTGCACCCAAAAAAAAAAATGTTGCTATGCTGGCTTTTGAACCGGCACCTTGGGTGGGGTCCAGTCCAACTATAGTGTATTTTTTTTTCTTGGTGTATGTGAGACTGCCTGCACCAATTGTGAACCAACAATGAGCATCTTAGGTGACCTTTGCTTGGTGTTTTCTGTTTTTTGGGCTGGGTTGATATTGGACAGCTTCATGCATAGGTTTTACCTTTCATTACTTGTTGCAGGATGAGGTCAACAGAAACCTAATACTTTTGACCAAACAGTCAACATAATTTTGAACAAACCATTACCTTCTTAACCCATCAGGTTAATTAACCCAACCCAACTCCACATTCCAACCTAACCCAATTGAACCACACACTAACTAGGTCAAAGTCTAGAAAGAAAGGTAGAGAAATTAGCCCCTGACATATGATTTAAAAGTGGGCGTGGATGGGCACTGCTATAGCCATGATCCTGACTTTGAACCCATGACACCAGATGCAGGAGGGCACCCGTATATTATAAGTTGAAAAAAATATAGTTCATTAATTAATAATTATTAAAAGTCAAAACCTAATTAGGGCAAAATATTTTCACATTAAATTAGGTCAATCCAAAACCATCAAGGTTCTAAATCTAGGTATCGATTATGTTTAAAATTAAACCAAACTATATAAGACAGATATTGTATATAATATTATTAAAATAGGATTAGATTAAGGATCGAAGATGGACGAGATTTAAAACTAATATGAATCAACTAATCTGATACTGATTAATTAAACCATGAACCCTGTCAACTTATGAAATTTTATTCCTCCACATTTAGAAAAAAGAAAGTAAAAGGTTATGTGTATAATTGTTCACATATACAATCGCGTTGAAACGTTGACAATGCATGAAAACTGAATCTAGAAGAAAATGAAAGAAAATGGAGTTTAATTAATTGTTTTTTGAATGTCTGTAAAGACATGATAATTTTTAATTAAAATCATAATTGACCCTGTCCATCCATTTTATGTTCTATTTCATAAGAGTTCTGTCTCCTAACATGGGTCGGCAAAAAAGAAAAGGTTCTTAGGGTGGGTTGACATCTTGATTAGTCTTGTTTACCCACAAAACATGAAAATAATATTACAACTAATGATAGGATTATTTTTTATTTGTTATTATTATTATTTTTGAGAAATAAAAAGCCCACATATTAGGTTTGTTAAGGAGTCACTTATTAAGATTCAAAAGCTTAGCCTCGTTTGATAACACTCCAGTTCCTTTGGAGCTACTTCTGATCCAGAATCGTTGTTTACTTCTTCTCTAGAGTCAGGATTTTTAGAGTAAAATATTGTTTGATAACGCTACTCTAGAGTCAATTCCAGAGCTTATTGGTAGCGATGGTAGGGGTGGTGGGTGGTGGGTGGTGGTGGTGGCGGGGTGGTGGTGATTTGGTTGGCGGTGGTGGTAGTGGGTGGTGTGGTGGTCCAGATTATGTTCCATTCTCTCCCGGGGGGGGGATACATGGTCTGTTTGCCATTTGTCACATTTAAGTCTTTCCATTGTTCTTCGCAATTGCAGCTCTTCTTTAGAAACTCAATCAATCTAATTACATGACTTTCACATTTTTTCTTATGAGAGAGAGAGAGAGAGAGAGAGAGAGAGAGAGAGATTGATCCATAATGACAATTGGTATTATTCATTTTAGGGCCCCTCCATTTTTTTCCACTACATGAACTTGATTAACTAAATAAGTTGGCAGTTTTAGTTGGGATAGGACCACTAAATTCCATGCACGCGTGGCTAATTTTTTATGTGAGTTTAAATGCACGCATGGTTAGGGTATAAGGTTCCAAGTGTAATTTTCTTTTTCTTTTTTAATAAAAATAAAAGAAAGTGAATAGATATATTAATTAAAAGTGATGATAATATGATAGTCTTTGGAGATGAGTTTTTGTGGTGCAAATCTTCATAGACTTTATGAACTAATTAACTGTCTAGATGAGATCCCACTATGAGAGTCCCACTTCCAAGATATATATAGGAACTGCTTTTTAACATAATTAAATTAATGATTTCATAAGATAAGTGGATCAATGCATGGTTACATGTTATTCAACTTAGAAAAGTTTGAAAACCTTGTTTGTGGTGCAAATCCTCATTTTCAGTAAAGTTTAGATATCATCAGTTTCAGAAGATAAGCTTGGAAACTACAAACCAGGTTTGCATGTGCTCTAAATTTTCTTTACAATCTTATCAACTTAACAAAAATTTCAAAATAAAACAAATAAATAATTTCACTTTGTAATGAATCTTGTATCTAATATAGGGGTGGTCCTGGTATAAAGTTAGTAAGTGAGCTCAGTGGTAGATGATTTACCAAATAATAATAATAATAATAATAATAATAATAATAATAATAATAATAATAAATTTAGTAGTAGATGATAGTTGGTGATAACAATTGTATATATAAAAACCCATAGACTTTATATTATCAAGTTAACTGCAAGTTTTAATGCCAAGTTGTGTAGAAGTTGGGACAAATGGATGGGTCCCCTCGCAATATACGGGTGTTAGTCACTCTAAAGTGGGGTCCAAGCCATTTATGATTTTATGTAATTATTTTCTTAATATTTATCATTAAATATATGGGAGAAGCAAAAAGTTAATTAATATATGGGCAAGGGTTCTCTGAATAATAGGGTTTCTGTGATCGTCAATTGAGAGGGACGAGGATAGATTTGTCAGTAATTGAGAGAGAGAGAGAGTTAACGTAGCTCTCACTTTGTTATTCAGATAAATTTTTCCTTAATAAAATCATTCCCCCCTCCCCCCAACTTTTTTTTTTCTTTTATTAAAGATAAAAAAAAATTACAATGGGAAAAAAGAAGAAGAAGAAAGGAATCAATCCTACATTCGACATTGCCATCAACATGGAAGGAACCCCAACCTTAACGAAAATGAAAATGGCGGTGTTCTTGGGCATCCCAACCAACCTCCCTAAGTACAAAACAAGTGGAGTAACTCCAAATGTTAGAAGACTGAGTACAACTGGTCTAGACAATTCATCCCGACCACATTTATTTCATGGAATGAAGCAGTGCGTTATACGCTACTAGATCCTATCTAGAGAGGAAATTAAGGTTCCATTTTACTTTCTTTAAATGGGGAATTCCTTGAATGAATATATGTTGCCAATCTTTAGGATTTCATTTTCCATAGTTAATTTATTACGATCCTCTATTAGTCTTATGGGGGTTGATATGGTCTTGAGTTCCCTTTCTTATAAGCCAGTTTTAGAGATGAATTCTTCCATGATTGTATCAGTGGTATCAAAACAACCATTCCTCGGACCCTACCCTTGCTATGGAAGTGACGACCTGATGCGAGAGTGATGCTGTCAAGAAAGGCTACCCGCCGCCAAACAGAGACTCTAGAGTAAGTGAAGCCATTTGAAAAGGACTACCTGATTTGGAGTGAGGTTATGACCTTAATCTTACATCGGTTTTGAATTGGACTGATTAAGAGTTGATATGCTCATGGTCCCCTCACTTGATAAGCCAGTTTTGTCAATTTGAGACCCAAGTTTGTATCAGTTGGTGTTTTTATTAACTCACTCGCTACGGTTGCCCTTGGAGAAGGCTACCGCAAAAAGGGTTACCTAAAATAAAGGCCATAGTGAAAGTTGTCGCGAGTGCGAGACCTCATGACTTCGACAGTGGAAGGGTGGGGGAATGTTATGACCTTAGTCCCACATTGATTCTGAATGGAATTAATTGGGAGTTGATATGCTCTTGGAAGAACTCATCCCTAAAACCAGCCTACAGTAAGGAAAGAGAATCCAATACCATATGATCTCACATCAAATCTCTTATAAGAACGATGTGAAATTAACTCCCATAAGATTAATATCAGATGATGATAACATCATTCCTTTCTATTTCTTTCGGAACCCATCTTTCTTTTTTGAGGTTAATATTTCAAAACACTCTCTAACTATAAAAATAAAATTAAAAAAAGATAAAAAGAACATGGTTGTACTAGTAAGAATTTAATATGAGAGGTTAATAATATTTTGGTGGTACAACCCATCCTCTAAGCCCAGCCAAAGTTATAAATCACTAATGCCCTGACTTTATGGTTGTAATAGTCATGGGGAAGCATTAATTTGAGAGATGTTAAATACTATGTTAATTTGATTGGACTAGATCTGAGCATATGGCAAATGCTACAAAATTCATTAATTTAAAGAATCACAGCATATACAAAACAGAAACCTTTCTGCAACTTGTTATATTACTCCCTTTAAAGTATGGTTGGTAACCTACCTACCATCTTATCACCAACATAATTTTATTAATTAAATATTTAAATATCCATTTGGTGAAGTTGGACAAAAAAAATTTCATTCTTTTATGGATTCATTGAGAGTAGTACATGAAGTAACTAGTATTTCATTCTCTTTCTCTCTCCTTTTCTACCTCTACTATTGAATCCGCAGTTCCTCTCCCAGTGGTGAATGTCGAAACTCATTTTTCCTCTCCTCTCCTTGCCCCTACTAATGAATCTGCTATCGTCCACTCCCTCCTGTCGATGAGTGCAGAAAACCCCGTTGCTCCCAAAGTACTCACCAAATCTAACATAAGCCATACAAAATGTGCTACTAATTTTGCTGCCCTTATTAGTCAAACAACCCTAATTCCGGACCTACTACAACTGGTTAGCCGTGGTTCACATCCATAACCTACATCATTTAATTATATGGTCCTACACTTCTTTAATGAGATCAAAATCTTCTTTGTAGGGTTTTTTTTCTTGTGGTAAGGTATACTCATGATCTCTTAATTTCGAAGTATTGATCTTTACCAACATAGCTGTCCCTTTTCCATTATTAGGGTTAATTTTCATTCTTTCTTTTGAAAGTTGAAACCCTAAGAAACTACTTATGGTTCAGCTTGGAGTTGTGTGGATATTTATGAGTATATGGCATGGTGACCAAAAGGTGATTTTGCTTGTGGCATATAAAGGATATGTATGACTTTATTGCCTTTTTTAAGTTGATATGCTTGTGGTTCCCATCATTTGGAAAAGATCTTCTCCAGTGTTGAAGAGAGTCCAATGCGGATCTGAGAATTATCTAACACCCCTATCAATATATAGATATGTCCATGTCGAGTGAACCTTGACCGTTGAATCTATGTTGGGTTCTCTTCAAAAGTTCCCCTGTCAAGTGCCTAAATCTCTTCTTGAGATTTGTGTTGTTCGATCGGGATCCTCTCCAGCAGACTGGAAGTCTAGGGAGTGATCTGACGGCCTCGGATCACTCGGCACGCTGGCACGCAGTCCCATGCATTGAACTATGCATCGAATGATCCAATCGGATCACTCACTGAGCTCCCCAGCCGTTAGAGAGAGGGGATCTGGAGTGCTGCCTTGTGTGGGTTTCACTTATTACCTTCTATTGTTTTAGCTTGCAATGGTGTGTTAAGTCTTAATCAAACCTAATAGTGAGACCCATTGCCACTTTGTTTTGTTGTAAGAATCCAATAGTTTGAACACCGACACTCATCATCTACCATAAGCCATTATGCCTTTCATGTGAAGGACAAAAAATCAGAGACAATCTGCTGTTAAACTTTAAGGGGATTTTTTTTTTGATGAATTGAAGGATAAAATTGGTCCTAAATTAATGATATTGACAATGTATTATTATTATTATTATTATTAGTTTGCTTCTTTATTAAAGATGATGTGCAAATTAGGGTTTACAACTATTTGGATATACCAAGAGGCAAGAGAGATGTGGCAAGAGAGACGTGCCATCGAATGAGACTACTACGATAGTAATTTGGTTTCATCTACTAGAGCTTGAAGAGCTTTTCAAAGGCTCAATGTATTCAGGTCTAATATATTGTCATATCCTTAGGAATATTTGTCTTTCTATATAATTGCAAAAAAATTTCCAAAAAGATAAAACATGTTTTTTTTTTTTTTGGTTTAATGAGATAATATATGATTGGGGATCTGTAAAATACTGCTTTGAGTTGTGTTTTTTTTTTAGGGCTACTGAAAAATCATCATATATGAAGTTATGGACAAAAAATGGGAGTTTTTCCAGTATCCATAATGGGCCATCCTCCATCCTTCCTAAATGAAATGACTCCTTTGTCCTTCACCCTCAATTTCTCTCATCTACGGATTAGAGAACCCATCTCCAAAAACATACCAATTATACAAAAAAATAAATAAATAAATAAATAAAAAGAAAACTGTATGTTTATAGGATCTGCATCGTCTCCTCCTAGTGGTTTGGGAGGACAGTGACAACCTACCCCGGATGGTTGCCACGTGGCTCTCGATGAATCCGAGACCCACATCCGAGCCGACACCCAGCCGACAAGCCAAGCCGACAGAGGATAGTCGGCTCGGATGTGGGTCTTGGATTCACCGAGAGCCACGTGGCAACCATCCGAGATAGGTTGCCACTGTCCTCCCAGAACCACTGGGAGGAGACGATGTAAATCCATGTTTATATGTATTATATAGTGTATAGTCAATCAATGTTTTAATATTAATAATATATTAGAATAGAGAAAATATCTATGACACCCCTTGCAGTTTGTCTTAATATTATCCACCTTCCTTTGTTTGCAATAATATCCCTAACGCCCCTTACTGTTGAAACTATGTATCTATCAAATCTCTTCCTTTAAGATATGTCCCTCAACTGATGACGTGACACCATTTTAATTTCATTAATGACAAGACTGCCCCTAGATATTTTCACTTTTAATTTTAATAAAACTTAAAAATTTCGTCTTCCTCTTCTCCTGCTTCTCCCATTTATTGCAGACTAGCTTCTTCCAATAGGGTTAGGTAAAACGAATAGGGTTTGACCATTTTGACCATTTCCCCCTTCTGGATTAGATTTCAGATTCCGCTCCGACTGTGACATCATCTTCCATCTCTTCACGAGAGATCCGCATCCTTTTCTCCCAGTGGTTTTGGGAGGACGGGGACGCCCCTGTCAGATGGCCGACAAGTGGTTCTCGAGAGAATTCGAGCCACACGTCCTAACCGACACCCTTGTTGGCTCAGTTTGCAGGCTCAGTGTTGACTCAGATGTGTGACTTGGATTCTCCCCAGAACTACGTGTCAGTCATCCGGGAGCATCCCCGTCACCACGGGGAGGAGGGGATTTGAATCCCTTCACGAGAGCCCTGCATTCGGCTGACCTCTTGCGCCTTGGATGATGTCTTATCTGAGAAAAAGGCTTGTAACTAGTGGAGATGGACAGTTCGATGTATTGAGTGCCCATTAGAAAGGACTTGGATCGTCTCCAGTTCGTCCAGTCGTCCAGTCGTGGACTGGGCATACCAATACATGGGGGGGCGTGTCCTTTAAATCCAGTCCGTCCGTCCACGACTGGACAGCTGGACGGACTGAAGACGATCTTTTTCCCATTAAAAAAGTGCAGCCTGTAACCTGTAAAAGAGAACTGTAGTTAGTCTGGATCCAGTAATTGGAGACGATGATAACCCCTGGATCCAGTTAGTCTAGTAACCGACTGTGCAAAAGAGAATTGTGTAGAACACTGCAATGTACTCTGGACAATTAGAAAAACCTTCAGAGTTTTTATTTTCTATATACGATGGTTCGTTATCAACATGGAACACTACAAGCGCGCAAGGTACGGCACCGATGGCCATCTCGATCCTCAGCCCGGGAGGGGTGCTGAACGCACCGACGCTCCCCTCTCTCTGTTAGCGCAATTACCAGAGACGCCGGATCAGCCCCGCTAGCCTATGTCTAACTGGAATGTGTACATTGAGCTTGGGATTAGGGAAAACAGCAACGGCGCCAACGACGACGTCAATTTCTTTCTCCAAAAACAACTAAGAACTACCAAGGAGAAGCAGCGGAGTCCGATGTGCAGGGCAATGCTAGAAGCCAGAAGCAGGGAACTCTTTTGTTTGCGAAGCGTCGCCAAATAAAAAGGCCGATTCCGCCCAGAAGAGAGCTCATCAATCTCAGAAGAGGCACATATATAACAAAGCAAAGAAATCACTCTCCCTCTCTTCCTCTCTCCATTGAGCGACCCAGAAAGATACCCTGATTGGTGGCTGCTTTGGGTATTAAGTTCTCATGAGGTTACCATTTTCTAAGAGGAAAAGCTTTGCCCTCAGACGGTCGTAGTTCTTTAGGAGGATAGGCCACGGCAATGGAGATGGCGGTGATGTTGCCAACGATGAGAGTGAACCACCCGTCTCCTTCGGATGATTGTTGAGTCGTTGACATCGTCCTTTCTTTAAGGGGATTTTGGGAACACGATATCTTAAAAAGAAAATATTAAACTGAAACTGATTAGTATAGGGGGGTAAAAAATTCTTTTTAGCATCTAAACAAGGTTTCGGTGTACTCAAGGGTGTTAGGATATCATTGTAAATAAATACGGGTGGGTGATATGAAGACAAACTACAGGGGGTGTGGTAGATATTTTTCCACTAAAATAATATATTAAAATAATGATTAACCTGTCTTCAAAAACAACCCAATTATATAAAAAAAAAAAAAAAAAGAAAATTGTATGTTTATATGTATTATATATAATGTATACTCTATTGTTGTGAAATTACACAAAACTATCCTGTCTTTACAAAAGTTATACAGAATACCCCTCTAACAATGCTATCATACACTTTCACCCACACCGTTACTTTTAACTTAACGGTAAATGTTCAATTTTTTTTAAAACAAAAATACCTTTAGTAATTTTTTCCCAATGGTCTTCTTCTCATTTACCATCACATTTTCTGTTCATTCTTCAATCTCTCATCTCTCAAATGCCATGTCCAACAAAAACCAAAACTCAAAGAAAAAGAAGAGAATAGAACTATCAAGTAAGACATCCCACTCTGTAACAAAACTAAAATCACAATTACTATTCACGTGAATTAATTTCCAAGACGAATCAAGTCGTCTTTAAATGAGATTAATCCCTTTTATGCTCTTCACACCTAATCCTCCATGATCGATGTGAAAGTTTTACTCTCAAGGAGGTCAAAATTGTGAATGTGAAGAACTGAAACAGCAAAATAATTGCCGAAACACCAAAAAGAAATTGTACCATCAGATTATCACAGTAACTCAAACTCGGATAGATCGGATCAAAATCGAGAGTTCAGATCTATTCTTGTGAAGAGAGTTGTGATAAAATTAAAATTGATAGGAGGTATAGAAAAATGAGGAATCAATTAGAACACTACTAGCGCTTCAACTCAAACACCTCACCTCAATTCTTTAGGAAGAGAGAGAGAGAGACATCGTCAATTGTCGCTATTCTTCCGAAGAAAACCAGTGCCGCTACCATGATTGATGGTTTCAAAAAATCAAGGAGGAGGAAATGATGTCATTTTCACGTCTACGTGAGGCTTCTTTTCCCCCATAGAAGATAGTTCGATGGATTCAAATAGGTAGTGGGTTTTGTGCTTTTTTTTTTTCTTAGTCAAGGGCTCCCAAGATCAATTTTCTTCTTCCTCTATCTTTCAAAAAAAAAAAAAAATTACTGAGTAATGTTATAACAGTTTCATCCAATTTTTTTGTAGTTGTCTCTATTGTGCAGGTTTTCGATAATCTGCTCTGTAATCTAATTGAAATACCGATTCAAAACTTCTGATTGTACCCTAAATAGGGTATCTCAGAATCCATTCTGAGAATATAAAGGTATTGGACCAAGGAAAAAAAAGGAAAAAGAACCGAGAAGAAGAAAAGCAGATGAAAAAACCGAGAAAAAACAGAGGTCGAATATAAAAGAATCAAGGATGCCGCCGGATTCTGGGTGCCACTAGAAGTGCTGCCTGATTTGGGGTAGATGGTGGATTGATAGCCATAGGGTTTCAGAGCAAAGAAAACCAAAAATCTGGTGAGGGTTTTTCGTTGGATTCTCTTGTTCCACCATCACCGCTGCCTTCTCTGCCCTTGAAGCAATGCTATCACGCTCACCGTGGAATTTCTCAATAGAGCTCCGGCAGCGGCAACATTGACAAGCTGACCAACAAATCGAGTATTGATTCTTCTTAAGAACGAGACCCATCAATTTTTCCAACAACCATGAATTGCTTGGCTAATCAAAACAACAACAGGACTGAAAAAGGGAAGAAAATAACTTGATTAGCTTCCATTGGAGAAGAACTCACTGAGAAGGTGTAAAATGACCTAAAAGGGTTTAGGTCATTTTACCCTTAGTAAATGTATTTTCGTCTTAAAAAAAATTGACCCTCTGCTGTTAAGTTAAAAATAACGATGTGGGTGAGATTGTATAATAACATTGTTAGAGGAGTATTCTGTGTAATTTTTGAAAAATCAGAATAATTTTATGTAATTTCACTACAATAGAAGGACTGTCTATGTAATTAACCCTATTAATAATATATTAGAATAATATATTAAAATAATGATTAGTTAGATAATTGTCACTCATGCGTCATAGGGCTGCCGAGGTAGTTATTTACACTTTTTTGGAGTGCCTACATCATCCATCATTCCATTGATGATAAATCCTTTTTTTTTTTTAAATTAAAAGTCATACAAAATCAGCGTGAAGTAGCTGTAATTGGCTTAGTTCCAGCGGATTCAAATCCACTCTTGCTGGAAGAGGGTCTTGTGATTGATCCAATGGGTTGGAGGTTAGTCGGCTCATCTATCAATACATGGAGACATAAACGAATTGAAATCCTATCCTTGACAAATGACAGATCGATAAGAGACGATTTAATTAGGGCTCCAGCTCCCCTTCCCTCCATAGTTAATCAGAAATCTTGTAAGAAACGAAACAGACCCAGTCAATTATTTTTTAATTGAAAAAGAATGGTTTAAAGAATCAAAACCGGAATCAGGTGAAGTCCTTAATTTTTTTAATATTGGTATCGGATTGCGAAACCGACCAGAAGAACAAAGCCGAAGCCGAAGCCGAAGCCGAAGCCGAAGCCGAGCCAAGCTAGACCAACGTCGCTTTCCTTGACCCATTAGGACGCACCCAGAGGCTAATGGGTCTCTTTTGGAGGCTTAGCGTTGCTCCCTTGTCTATTAAACGTCACTGTCAAGCCAACGCACGTGATGAAAAAGTTAATGGAAACGTTTCGGTATGTGGAGCCTCGGTTTAGTGGGTCCATACAGTTGCTCCATTCCACACGTGTTGATTCACCCTGTTGCCAGCTCACTTCCAATGATTGGGGGACCACTCTCCCTGGGACCTTTAGACCTTATAAGCCTTTTGAAATCTGTGTCACATAGGCACGTTTCCATCCGCATGCCGCGTCTAACCAACTAACCAACGAAACCAATCATAAATCAGTCACGTGGGTAGGCCACTATAGCGTAGGTGGGCCCAATCAACCAGTAAAGAATGTATGGAAATCTACCTCTGTGGCAGTTCCAACTGCCTAGATTGAACCAGTGCACACACCTCGCTGCCTAGATTGAATCAGTGCACACACCCATGTATTAACACGCGCATCAAATGAATTCCAGTCTTTGGATTTCCGTTGAAATTCTCTTGTCTCAGGAGACGATTTGAATCCATAAAGACTGATTCAGGCTGTTCAGGTCTCCAAATTGATACCCCTAGAATCATTGGAGACAGATGCCATTCTCGATTACGAGTTCTAAAACTTTAATTACAATCGTTGGATAGATGAAACGTTTCTCAACTTACCACGAGTCAAACTTGATGGTTGCTCACAACATTAGATGGCACAATTTCATTACGTATTATATCAAACATATATCACTATTTGATAAATTGAAAATCAACACATGATTCGATTCGATGATGATATGGATAATATTTACCCAAAAAAAAACCCGTAAAATTAGGTATTAGGGCATAGTAGTCAAGAATGGTAATGATGAAATATATATATATATTTATTTATTTATTTATTTTTGGATAGAAATGTAAAATCCAGTAAAAAAAATTCTAGTCAATATTCAAATCATCAATTACACCTCCTTTATCCAAAAAAAAGGAGGTAGACAATAGAATTTGGAGAGGTAGAAAGTTAAGAGTCTGAAACACTGTTATAGTGTTGAAGATGGGTAGTGGCCAACCTCATTCTTCAGTCTTCAATGATGGGAGTGAAGATAGCTTCAACTTTCATTAATTAGGGTTCCAAAAATCAACAAATAATATTTCAAAAGGGTGAATACAGCTGCTGCTGCTGCAATAACATAGGAAGGGGACCATTTCACTTTATCAGAGATTTTGTTATCCCTCACTTTCCAAATGAAGCAGAGAATCAAGGATATCTACCAGAAATCTTTGTTTTCTTTGGTGCTGGAACCCAAGAAGTTGTAAACCAATCATTAGCTCATTCTTTGACATTCTTGCCAATCCCCCCCCCCCCCACTTCATCTAAGATTGTCATAATCCTTCAACACCCCCCACCCCCCCAAAAAAAAAAAAAAAAAAAAAAAGGTCTTCTTCCTTTATTTCCAAATGAAATTATAGCATGAAACTATGCTATCATTGGTGTTTGGACTTTGGTTAACCAAAGGGTTTGAACCAATCAAGAACCCAATCTCTTTTTTCTCTCTTTGTCCATCAGAAAAGTTAAAATGAAAATCAAGAATCTGTTATCTGTCATAGTTCTGATCCAAAAACCTTACTGTCAGAGTACCAGGGGATGGACCTTGCAGTAAAAAAATGTAAAACAAAAGAGATGCTTTAGACTGCCTCACACCACATGGGAAGAAGTGTCCAGAACCTGAGGTATGGGACAGCTACATTCTTTCTTTTCATTGGAGGGACTCAAGTCTTTTGAAGCAAAATTACAAAGACTTCCTTCCAATTGAGGATTGATCTGAAAGATTTATGAGGTTCATAGAATCTGTGAGATTGTTAGAAAATATGACTCTTGAAACTTCAAAATGGATGACATACAAGGGTGGGATGGTTTTCCTTCCTGAAAAGCACAAAATATCTCTTCGTTTTGGGATGTTGGTCCTTACCAATTGAGCTAACCCCTTAAGGTCACACACCGAATAAGAGAGAGAGAGACTTAAAACACATTGTGAAGACATGGTAGACAAACCCATGATTTGGTGGGAAATCTACACTCTACTGGCAAAGTTTCAACCAACTGCACTAACAATTGTCTTTGTGTAATGAGTTGTATAATTAGATGACAATGTCCTCTCCTGCTTTTTATTTTGCCTCTACTTGGGGCTGGCAATGAAACTCATTGGCCCACCTTACCCACCTCCTCTTTGGAGGTTAAAGGTGGGAATTTTCTGTTCTATGAGGCAGGGATAAAAGGAGAGAACTTAGATAGTTAAATAGCCCGGGGTCCAACTTAATAACCCATATAGGCTTGTACACCTAACCAAAGAACCCATTCTAGTGGTCCATTTCCCCAACCCAAAAACCATCAATGATCAATAAATCTTTTCCCACTTTTAATGTTTAGCACCCAGGGAATGGGAGCTTTTGCCAATACCTCATAAGGTATAAGTAAGGATAAAGACCCCCAATACCTGTTGGTTCCCCTACGGCCTTACCCTACTAAAATATTGGAAGCAAGGCAGGGAATATCCACCTACCCACATAAAATGGGAAGTAACTTGCCCAAAAATAAAAAACATAAAATGGGAAGTAGACCAGCACATGTGGGGCTCATTGGTTGCAATTAATACCTGACTCTATTGAAGGGTTTTTTTCTTTTCTTTTCTTTTCTTTGTTACTCCTTTTTTTTTTTTTTTTTTTTTTTTTTGTGGGTGTGTGGTCACAATCAGTATTGGACACGGTATCGGATGATGCAAAAACCAATCCATTACCGATACGAATCGGTGGTACAATCAATGGATTAACAATTTAACAAATGGCCGAAACAATTAAAAAGCAATAACAAATTATAAAAAATTTAGGGATAATTTCAGCTACCACTAAAAAAGAATTGATTAAATCACTTACCACCCAAGTAGTTTAAAAAAATCACCTACCACCCAAGTTAGACAAACGTTAGTTAATGGACTGATGTGAAAGAATTGAAATTATGTGTAGACATTTATACCCCTTTCTTCTTCCTCTCTGTTTCTCTGCAATATTTTATCAAAAAAGGAAAAAAGAGAAACCAGGTTTGTTTTTGCGATCCTGGGCTTCAAGAACTTGTCCAACAAGATTTTGCTAGACTTCATGTCACAATGTATCACTCATCCAACAAGATATTTTCCTAGTCAGCGCAAAACCAAGCTGAGGCAAAGAGATCTTTTGAGTACCAGATTGAGTTGCAGTTAAACAAAGGATTTCGGACAATTGTAGACTCCCTTCGTCAGAGAAGAAGATGGAGTTCAAGAAAATTGCAGACGTGTATCATTTCGTAGGACACAAGATAACCCAATGCTTAAGAAAACAAATTGCAAATAGAGTTTCAGAAAAACCCAGAAGGTAAAAACAAAAATAAGAAGACAAGACCAATGATAATTCATACGATGATGAACCTTAAACCTGGTTCCCTATTTTTGTTTTCCCAACCAGAAATTTTCATTATTACGTATACAGTACACTTGAATCGAAATGAAATCACCAATTTCAGTAAATAGAGAAAGATCTTATTGTAAAAGGCATTGGTAAGGCTACCATTAGAGACATAATCGTAGAGGACGAGCTTCTCGTCGGAACCCCAATAGAAACCTCTGATGCAGACTAGGTTAGGATGACGGAGGAGCTTGGCGATAAACCTGACCTGATTTATCCTCATAGAAACAGGGTTAAAAAAAAGGTATTATTGTCATTGAAGTATTTTTTAACGGCTGACATCAGCAACTAACGACTCTGTAGTGGCTTTTGGATCTTTTTGATAAACGTTTGTCTAACTTGGATGGTAGGTGATTTTTTTAAACAACTTGGGTGGTAGATGATTGGGTCAATTCTTTTTTGGTGGTAGCTGAGATTATCCCAAAAATTTAGTATCAAATCGATATTGGCCTTAGCTGAAACCTGTTTGGATTAAAGTTTTTATCTACCCAGACAATCATCAAAAGGAGAAATACAAAGTCATAATGAAAAGGAAATGTAGATTTACAGGGAACCAGAAAGAAGCAAACAGCTGCAACTGTCACAAAGCAACAATCAATGAATTGGTATAGCAGTGTGGTTTTAATTGCCATGATGTAGATTCAAATCACAAGTTCAACATCTGTAACGCCTAGTGGTACATCTCGCAGACTACTGGAAATCCATTTACAACTCCATTCTATCTAATTCAGTGGTTCTGGGCATTGACACTGGAAAAACTGTCTGTCTTCATTTTGTTCAAGCTCATGATTTGAACAACGAGGAAATCCCACAACATGATTTGCTCAGGAAAAGGAGAATAATACATTGATTTCTGCTACTGAACAAAGAACATAACAATTACATGTCCTCAGTGAAAAGTTGGAAGTATTGGTACATTCATGATTCATAGATACCGTATCCCAGAAAGAGCCTTGCAAGCCTCTATCCAAATATCCAACTTCCTTTGCCAGGTTGATAATACAACAGTACAGGCAGTGTCCTGACCAACTAGTGCAACAACACCAGTCCAACCATTCCACAAATTTTTAAATACGATTAATATTCATTACAAGGTTGCATTCAGGCTAAACCTCCTACCTACATACCTCTACTTGTTTGTAGAAGAGAACATAAGCTTGCTCATGCAGCACCTTACTTATGCCCACAGCAGTGACGGATGCATCATCATATCTCAGCCATTGGCCATCAGAGGAGCGGGTATCGGCAGTGTAATGCCCCTTCGAGGGCTCCCTCCCATGATGAGTAATAGTGGCAACAAGCTCATATTTTCGACCCTTGAAAAACCAAGCACAAGCAATTGTTAGAATGAGCTTCTACCACACCAATACCCAACTGACATCCTGAATCAGTGGGGTACACCAGAGATTAGGTAATCAAAAACATTGCAACTCATTCGAGACTCAAAATAAATTAAAAAAAAAAAAAAAAAACTCGCAATGAACCTTTGGGCAATTAATTTCTAATGCGAAAAGATTTTGATAAGAATGGTCATCAAAATGGTTACATGAGCCACATATACCCGACCTACTAGATCCTTTACATAAAAATAAGGGTAAGGAGCAATTTTATCCATCTCTGAATGTACACCATCAGCTAGATTAGATGCATTGATCTTAGCATCAAAGGACAGTGCAACCTGGGCCAATTTCATGGTCAGCTAGATGGCTATTATTTGTTTAACAAAGCAACAAGTCAAGTTTTAATATGTATATGAACAATTCATAGTGCCAATTTTTAGGTCCCCACAATCTCTAAGGTAGCCTTGAAAATTGATTGCTTGTAAGATAAATCAAGGTTTAGATCAAGCAGGAGCAAGTACAGAGTTTCTATAAAACTAATGGATAAAAGAGAACTAACTCATACGGAAGGGGAAGAATTTTACCAAAGAAAGGCTAAAAATATTCCAAGGTAAAGTCTACTAGCAAAGTAATGATTCATTATAAGGAATAGCCAAGCAAAATGCCTGTGTTATACGAGTTTCCTGGGCCAAAGATTATTTTCCCCTATTTTTTGCTGGGTATACGTTTAAAGAAAGTGGACAAAGATGTAGTGAAACTTACCTCAGAAGATGGAGAGACAAGTAATTCACGGCCCAGGACCAGCTCAAGAGGGAAATGCACAGGCTTCTGTAGTTTGGTGCTTCCTTGGCTTCCATAGCTAAAACGCATCAGGTGCAATATCATTATCTTTGAAAGAGTCTGTATCTTGACAGATTTGCTAGCACTCACCACCCCATCCTGCAAGTGTCCAGTTTGCAGATCATCAAAATGATTGAAGTTTTATTCTTTTATGAGTAATTGTAATTATGTCTACGAAAGTGAAGAAATAGGAAAGGCATAGATGCAAGAGGAAAGGCTGACCAAGTATTCAACAGAGATATGCAGTCAGTACCATCTAACAGAAGGCTCAAAGCACACTCAAGGCCAAAATTGGAAACATTTTAACAATTAAATGAAGCTTGTTTATATAAAGTTTCATCACTCTTCACAGTAAAAAAAAAAAAACAGTTCATAGTCAACAATAGAGGAGGTAATCAGATGACAGGGTGAACAAGACAAAGAAAAGCAGGAGTGCGATGCCACCAAATTTGTAAAGCTCCAAAGTCTGGAGTTCAGAACAACTAGGTCAGGCACAATCTGAACCACAACTGCTTACACTGTTGTCCATTTGGTAAGGATTGGGAAAGCCAAGCCATTTAAAACAAGGTTTTATCAGGCTTAGTCCTGGGGATACAAAATAACACACAACTAACTACTTGCTTACCTTTCAAGATTATTTATGTAGCAAAATTAAAAGATGCCAAGAGCAAGGAAGAAGAAAAAGAACTATGCTAAGTACTGGAGGTCATCATTAAGGCTGTGTTTGGTAACTTTGGCTGCTTTCTTGGATGAAAGAAAAAGAAATGGAAATAAGAAGAAAAAATCCACTCCACCTATTACTTGGTTGTACAAGAAAATCAAGAGAAAATATGACAAATTCCATAATTGTTGGTTGGTTGTAAAAGTATAATAGAATTGCAATTAGCTAGTTAGGTATTCCCCACTTTGTAGGAGGGAAAGGAGAAGTCAGGCAGGACTAATTTCTCCCAGTCGCAACTTTCTTTTCCCTGCTTTTTTCCCACAATATGGGTGAGAATGTGACACAAAATATGAGTAACCATTCCCAAAAGAAGTTACTTTTTCCCTACATTTTCCTTCACCCAAGCAACCAAACGATCTACTCTTTGGTGTTTTCTCTTGCTTTTCCTTTCTCACATCGTGAGATAAAGCAACCGAACAAAGCATAAACGTGACTACCACATTTACATAAAATTCCACCAACTTGACTCAACCTGAGTACAACCCTATTGTTTGACCTGCAGATGACTTGGGGTAAAGCTTGGGTTGAGAACAGATAAATGTCAGCTTTTCAAGCTGTCTTGGGTAGACTAAACTAGTCCAAGAACAAACTTGCAACAAGTTAGCCAGTCCGGCCCTGTAGCAAAGGATTACAATGACTAGGCCCCTTCCATGTGGCAGCTGAATTTGCTCCCCAAAAGGGTCTATATGTCCAACAGACTCCACATCTCCCACATCCACATGGTGAGTTTCCACTCATAGGCCCTATGTGGCAATGGAAAGCTCAGTTTTGAGGGTTTAGATTTAAACTTTCGAAATCTGAAATGCACCTTTCCAATTGCTGATGTTCGGTACCCTTCAAGTGTTTCTGGGGCAGAAAATAGACGGAGTGCATCCTCGATAGTATGAACAGCTTCTGGGAAAACATCAAGATGAAGTAAGAGGAATGGCTGAACTGTGGCAGAAGCCTTGTTACCTACACCAGACACATGAAAAGAAATTGCAATAAGAATATAAATATCAAAAGCTCTATATTGTTTCACATCCATTTTCCTTATGCATCCGTTCAGACGGTTAGGGTTTCAATTACCATGAATATGGATATATGCTACTTTTTTTCCCGCTGGTGGAAAGGAGGAAAGGTGTTAAAGGATGCTTAATACAATATATAATATAAGATTTAACTTAGCTGGCATTTAGATCCCCATAAAAATAGGTAATTTGCACATCCAAGGGAATTGAAACCCACATCTGGTAAAAATCTGATCATGGAGGTCTTATCATCATGGGAGATGGTTTTTGAGATAAACGGCCCAAATCCCATGAAGCTGATTCACTTCATCTGATTCAATGTAAAGTTAATCAAATTTTTGGCAGTTGGGATTCTGACGATCCAAATTAAGCTTAAGTTTCTTTCTTCTTTTTTTTCCTGATACATTCTTACATTAAAGATTTAAAAGATAGCCTTCTTGTCAGTGGATCCAACAAATCTAGATGAGACAAAATTATGAGAAACAGTAAGAAACTTTTTTTAAGGAGAATTTTTTATGAATGGCCGTGAACACAGCTTCTGCTTCAGCCATCGGACGGGGAAAGGGAGGGTGCGCAATACCATTTATGCCCCTCTATTGGATAAAGGGCTGGTCCATACGGCCGTGTACGTTCACAGTCGTGCAAAAAAAATCGAGTTTTTTATTTAATAAGATAACTTTTTAAGATGGGTAAGAAACCCCAAACGAAGGATATATAAGACTAAGTGAGATATAACTAGCACCCGAATTCATGAATGATATCAAATATGGCTAAGAAACGAAAAAAAAGATATTCTAAATGTAACTCTTATTTATTCTTTTTGTTAAAATTTCAAGAAAATGTTACCAGTACAAAATAAAAAATAAAAAATAAAAAATAAATAAAAGGTCCATCAACATGGGTTATGTGGTCCACAGAACAAACCCAACAAAGTCAGCTGAAGGAGCACAAAAGATACTACAAAAAATTTGATAAAGGTCCATGGAAATGGATTATCTCGTACACAGTACAGAGTTAACAAATTCAGCTGAAGGACCACAAAAGACACTAGCACTGATGTATTGAAACATGAAAAGTGATAAATAGGCCTACCTCTCGCCTTCACAACACTTCTCAACTGTCCCCCAAAAATTGCGCTCAGTTCAGATGGAACGAAACTTTGTGTCCTTGTAACTGCAGATTTGTTCTTTGGTCCAACAGTCTCCCAATCATCATCTTCTGCAGATGAAATCAATGATGATTTACCGCCATTTATGTTTGAAACACCTTCAAGCTTGAGTAACTCATCATGCATTTGATCCATGACAAAACTTAGAAACTCTTGAGCATCTTCTTGTCTGGGGGTAGAACAGGATAAGGATGTTCAATATCCAATCCAACTTCAATAATTCCCAAAGTACAGCAATATATAATTGTAATATGTTATTCTAGCACAAATAAACTATATTAGATATTTTATGCTCCTCTCTTCAACTTTTGGGTATGTTTTGCTTTGATAGTGTATGTAAGTTTGCTATTCTTCTTTCACTTTTCTTTGAGTTAACGTGAATATCCACTCAGTTAACCGATGAACAAGGTAGAAAAAAACATGTTCACTTAAGAATTATAAAAATGACATACATATCTCTTCTTTGACAGGAGCAGAGGGTTTTGATTATATCAGCAGTGTACCACCTCCTCCCCCTCCCCCGGGCAAAAGACAAAAAGATACTTCCCAGCATCAAGATTTAGAACCTGTTGTCATTTTTTCTGAGTAAAATATCAATGAATTTTTTTTTAACAGGGGTAACGATGAAAGCATATCCTCTTACCAAATTAGTTGAAAAATGGAGGAATTGATTTCAAGCGATAGGATCCAAGATGCATTATATTTTTGGGACCATCTAAATTAGGAATAGCAGGAAAGGCCAACTTTTGAACAACAAACTCTGCACTAGTGATTTAAAAAAGAAAGAAAAAAAAAACCCACAATAGCAACTTGCTCCACCAATGGTTCAGAGAACTGGAAAGAAAAAAGTAGAACACGCCACTTAAGTACAAACCTTGGTCTTCCTGATATATTATTAGGCACATCCGGTGTAAAATTTTTAAGAATGGGTTCAAACATGATGGGACTGAAAGGCCTTCCAGTTTCAAGAGCAACTGCATCTTTCTTCCTCGAGCTTGAATCAGAGGGCATGTCAAAGTCAGAGATGAACTCAACAAATGCACGTAACGTAGGGAAGCCGATCTAAAGGACCAAAGATCATAGTGAGAACCATAAAACTACTAATCCTCCATTTTAGTTATATAGGTTAACAATTATATTGAAATCAAATAATGGAGGTTATAATGGATAAGATAAAAACCTTGGGGATATCACGAGATCTTAATTCCTGCAAAAACCAAATGAAAGGAGAACAGGATAGAAAAGCCTGTAGTGTTGCATTGAGAAAGCATAAATTCCCCAAATTGATTAAGCCACGAGGCAATAAATTTCTAACAGCTGTAGCTGGCCCATTAATTGCCTTCTGGACAGCCTCTTTTGAAGCCAGAACCAAAGATGCATTAACAACTGTTTCATTTGGAGTAGAGTTTGATATACTGGATAAGTTCTTATCTTTCGATTCTCCAGTCACAGATAAAGAAGATAAATCTACACTAGTTTTTTCATGTTCTTTTATTCCATCACTTGCAGGAAAGTTATTCGAGGAATTTTGAGCACTTCCATTTTCTTTTACACTTCCTGAAACTCTTTGGGAAGCAGTATTTGTTGTCTTCACAGTCTTGGTCGAATCGTCCTTTATAATAGGCTTTGGTGGGTGGGAATTTGTTGAACCTTTTGAAGAATCAGTCTCTTTGGGTTTACCATTGAAACCACCTAAGGATTTTACAGTTGCAAAATCCAAAGAACCAAATTGCAGACAGTTATTTTCCAAAGACGGTAGAGTCTTCTCTGACACTTTCCGTTGGAATGATCGGACCTCATCTTCAGTGAATGAACCAAATATCAGCACCTGTTTGAGTGACAGAACAGTTAACACATGTAAAATCATGCAAAAAGTGTTGTGAGCAGAAAACAGAGTTAAGTGAATCTTTAAGGTGTATGATAAGATAAGTTCAACAATTTTATTGCCTCGGATGATCATAAGTAAATTGATGACTGGTGTTTCAAGAGATTGTGACCAACCACTAAATTTTCTAAATTTATGCCTCTTTTGACATTACATCAATGAAAACAGCACTGAAAGAAAATTGCAAAGCTGAATCAAACAGTAACACTAAATCATAGAGGGGGAACTTGTGGAGGAAAGTTATCAAGCAAAGGAACATTAAAGAACCCTTGAGCTTCCATCAGCTGGATATCACAAAAAAAAATGATGATGACCATACAAATTTTTTTTATAAAATTGAGACTATCACTACAAGCTTATATGCGTAAAATACTTCAACGTTCTCCTATACCACAATCCCTAAGCATCCAAAACTCTATCACCTGATATTAAGTGTTTCTACTTTCTACTACACACCACACCCCCCAAAAAAAGTGTTCTACTTTGTTTTCTGCAAGGAAAGGTCAATTTCTACTTCTTTCCCAGTTCTAGGCAATTTAGACAATCTCCCAATAGGGGAAACATAAATGTTGCTTTTTTTATTATTATCAAAGAAGCAAATTGTGTGCTCACATACTCATCACTAACCATTCCTAAAGGAAGCTGTAGCATAGTTTCACAGTAGGTTTATCATGTCCTATGGGAATCCTCAATCCAGTTAACCCTCCTTGACCCATTCTTTCAGTTGCAAAGTAAACCTCTCAAAATCATAGATCAAATACTCATAAAACTTTAATTCTCATTGTGGGGCCTGGACCAGGCTTTTATGCCAAATATGAAATCTCTCAGAAAATATATTTCATTTCCAGCACTCTCTCTGATCAACAACAGATAAAACATGCAATAGATACAAAAATTAAGGAACTCCAATATGATCAACTTAAGGAACTCCCAAAAGAGTACCCAATACGTTTATTTCATTCAGATTGATTTTGACCTGCATTCAAACTAAGAATCATTATGGAATCAATCCTAATCCCTACATTGAATCAAACCCCAAACAGTTAGCACCCGTCACACAAAATGTAGGTACGAAAAAAACCCATTGAATTATAAGTTTACATGACATCAAAATTTCCTAAATACATTAGAAGAAGGCAAAAGGAAGGAAAAACAAAACTATAATTACAGACAACAAAAATGATTATGAAGGGCTGGTTCGTTAAATACCTTATCAGTCATCTTTTCTGGAGAAAGGAATCAATGAATACAGAACCCTCGAACCGAACCTGGTTTTTTGGCGATCGAACACGAAAAAAAGCCGTCTTTGAGAGGAATTATAAACGACTAGGGTTGAAAACCTAGTTCCGACGAGAGGAGAAGAAAGAGAGAGGTCGATAGGAGACATGACATGAGAAGAAACGAAGAAGGAAAAGGAAAAACAGAGCATTTAATAAAGGGCTCCTCCCTTTCGCCCTGAAACAGCTGAGAAAGGGAGCTGCGGATCGAACGGAGCATCGACCAGAAAAGATATGAAATCGGCGTCAGAGAGAAATGGCAATGGAGAATAGAAGAGAAACCCTTTTTGTTTTCGAAACTATTTTGGGCATTGGTTGATTTACTACTACATGGAAAATTCCTCGTCCATCCTTCTCTGTTTATCCTTTAACCTCCGTTTGATTAGAATTCAAACCAAGCGAACAAAGCGTAAACAGACAGAAATCGGATGAGAGAATGAATAATGGAACCGAATTGGGTTATGTAACCCTGCAAATGAATTGGGTCTGCTAAATTTTTTGCAGTTGTTTCATCTCGTGAGAATCAGGACCCACTCTAGTACCTGTCATATATGACTAAATTATAAATTCAACAAATCATTTTGAATCATCAAATATATAATCAGTAATTAATTTGTTTTTAATAAATAATTGTATTCGCCAGAGGAAGATCCAGGTCCCCTAGAATAGAGAGCCAGAGGACAATAAAAAAATTACAGGAAAAAATAAAGTTAAAAAAATCTCAATGGGATATTTTATACACATTAAATCGGATAGGTAAATCCCATAAATTAGTAAATAAATCTGTTCTTAACAAAGTTAGGGTTAAGGGTATTAAATAGTGTGGTTTCGATTTAACAGATTAATTTATTTGGGATAAAACTGAAATAAAACTGGTTTTAAAAGGTTTATCAAAATCGATTACTAATGGATTTAGTTATTTGGTTTTTAAATGATCTAATAGGATAGGGAAGAAGAGAGAGAGGAAAAAAAAGAGAAAAAAAAGAAGGAGGGAGAGAAAACAATAAAACAATTTTAATTTATTTTTACAAGGGTTATGAAGGTGTGTTTATGATTTAGAGATAGTCGGCCAAATGAGAAAAATTAAAATAATTTTAATTTATTTATAGGAATTATCCTTTAGCATTAAGGGATTGAAGTAAATGGTTTAATCAATTTCAAATATTGGTTTTAAACGGTTTCATTCTTGAAATCAAAACCATATTGTTTTTACAATTTGATTCAATTTCAACGAACGATCACGATTAATTGTCCTCGTAATCCATGATTAACTTTTATTATACTTTTTATAACTATTTTTAATGTTTTGTCAAAGAAAATAGCCAACAGTGAAGTGAAGTGACATAATAAACTTTCTTTCACTTTGCTTCCAAGCAAACACTTAAGTAAGAAGAATTTCCATTTTTAGATGAGCAAATTATTAGACATGCAACTTAGTATTGGGAGCATATCTAATAATTATTACAACCAAACACTATACTTCTCATTTGTCATGTTTGAATCCAACGTGATCTTGTAAGTGTAGAATAAAATATTTCTGTTCTACTCTTAGACTATGGACTAATTACATCTACAATCCATTAGTTTCTAACAATTACATATATCAATCCTAATTTAAAAAATGGGAAAAAAAAAAACCCACTACGTTAATTGATTTCCAATAAATAATGATGTCAACTAATACTATACAGTTTACAGATAAAACTACCCTAAATGGTAATTAAATGTCATATTTACCCTTATTTAGACTAAACATTTTTATTAAGCCAAAAAAAAAAAAAAAAAACAGCAGCAGCAGAGAGCCAAGAGAACTCCAATCCTCAACATGAAAGCAATTCCATCCGAACAAATTGTAATTACCAGTTCAACATCGATTTAGTGTACAAAAGGGTAAAAATAGTCAATTTCATTTTTTTTTTCTCATCTTAAAACTATAATAGTAACAACATCTTTCAATTTTTATAGTTTCTCCGTCACTTAAATAGGAGCAGGTGTAATTTTTAGAAACTAGTTGGGAGTAGGTAATATTAATCCATAGAACAGGGATAATACATATAAATGTATAATTTACCCAATAAATAACAAAAGAAAAAAAAAATGTATATTTCATTTTCCTTCCCTTCTAATCAAACATGCTCTTAATAATTCAATTTTCATCTTAAATACAAAAATACAAAAGTCTCATATCTTATTCTTTCATGTTTAAAATATATTTTTTTATTACCAAAAAAATGTTTAAGATACATTTAAATTATAATTTCCTTTATAATACATACAGATTAAAAGTCACCACCTAAATAGAGTTCAAGACATATAAGTGAGAATTGAGTCTAGTATTGAACCAATTATTGAACTGGTCCAATCAATATTGACTCCAGTCAAATTATGGACATGGGAAAGAATTAAATATCTTCTCCACCAATAAAATCGGCTACCAAATTTGTTTGATATTTCATAAAAATCATAAATTAGCATGAATCCCAAAAAAGTATGAGTTTTTTAAAGGTAAGAAAAGTAAGCAAACAAAAATCATCATGAACATGTTCCATAAAATAAAATAAAAAAAAATTATCCCACGCATGCTTAGAAGTTAGAACAATACTAATTTATGTCTACCAAAAAAAAAACTAATTTATTCTAAAATAATTAAATCAAGAAAAAAAAACAAAAATGAATTTATTACAAAATTTCCAACCACTTCCTCTCCATTGTGCATGAAAGAAATATACAGGCTGTTTTTGTATCTCAATTGTATGATCTACATTATATTGGTTTATTTCCCTCATATTTTCAGCACTTTGAACACATAAAAATAAAGGAAAAACTTCTTGATCATTTTCCAAAACCTTATTTTTTTAATTTCAGAAAATGATATTTTTTTAATTTCAGAAAATGAGAATTGGAGGAAACACACCATTAGCTTTCACCAAGTGACCAGTTGCTCTCCTTATATCTTATTCTTTGCATCAGTTGCTTCCCAAGCTTAACACCCATTCATGTTATTGTTTTGGGATCAATCTCTTCTTTCTTTATCATCTCCTCATACCTCTTTTTCCTGGACTTGCATCCCTTAAGAATGTCGTTGACTTCTTCAACTACTCAGTCGAAATGAAATGTATAACATAGAAGTGATCAGCAACAGATTTGGAACAAAAGCCACTAGATAGGAACAATAGTTTGATATGCTAGTAGCAACCCAAAAATGAGAATTTACTTCTCTTCCCCTTGCTGTGATTGCAAAAGTGCAATCTCACAAAAGGTATTGGCAATGTTAGAAACCAGAATACAACGAGTGTGTCAAAAGTCGACATGCCCAACCAAGGTCACATCTGCTCCGTTCCGCTGCAAAACCTGCATGACAACAATGGCAAGTACTACCACATGAGTGACCAGACATCAAGGTTGATCCTAGAATAAGTGACAAGAGTGACATTATCTTTGGGTGCTTGATAATTATCAAGGATTGAGACTGCTATCCAACTGTAAGCTACAACCATGAAGATCTCAATGGCCTTATAAGTTGGAAATCCAAAAATGAAGATAACAGGGTACTTGGTGTAGAAGAAGTCATAAAGAATGCAAGCTCTACCTCAATGACTCGGAAAACTCTCTCAGGATTATCTAGGACCCCATCCAGAAAAAGTCTCCATGTCTTACCGAGGCGGTTCTGTACAAAAGGGTACCCTGCAAATCTCCGGCAAAGAAGCTTAACCAATCATAGGAGAGGCAACTATCCTTCAATCTCTCATCCCCTTTGTGCTTCAGAATCAATTAGACTTCATGGTTATAGTTAAGTTCAGATGCTGTGCCACACATATAAATGAGGGATCCCCTTTTCAGTTTTTCTCAACTCTATTCGCTACATTATACCCACTGGCAACAGTTTTCAGTTTTTCTCTAATTCTATTCGCTAAATTCTACCCATCGGCAGCTGCTTTGAGAGGGTTTAGCTTTTAAGATGCTCTATCCTGCCCAAGCATTGGAGGCTGTGTGCGCCAAACAGTACAAATTTAGATGATACTGCCCACCATAGTGATCAGCAAGAACCAATAAACAACCGGTAGAAAAGAGCAACGTGTTTGGCGAGAGCTTCAGCAATGATACTACCCACTCTAGTGATGCTGTAGAATGAACATCCAAACGTGTTTCAACAGGATGAAGACATCCCCAAGAAAGTCCTTAACCTCACAATTGAAAATCTCCAGCTCTGTAGTACTGAGTCAAGAAAGAGGAGAATCAGTTTCTAATGTTAAATGACAGATGCCAATCTGCCAAGCGATGGCAAGCCCATCATCAAATAAATAGCTGACAATTCAGCAAAACCATTAAATGACCAAAACAGATTTAACAGCCCAAACAGTAAATTTTGATTGTCCCCAAGATTTGCTAGGGCTGATCCATTCATTTTCGGCTTTTACACACTTACCTACAAACCCAATCAAAGCCCACACCCTTAAGGTTTGTTACTAACCCAATGACAATGTACCTTAACGATAAGCCACAGTTAGAGAGAATCCCACATCAACATGCTCAAACGGAGACATATTTTGAGAAAGCTGTTGTTTTTAGTAGATGTAGGAACATAGGAACGAACATATGCCTGAGATCAGCTTAACCAGCCCCAAGATCGAATTTACTCTCTATCAGACTGAGAAGAAACAAATGGGAGAAGACTTCAATGTTGCAGCAAAATCAACAAGTCATGAGTTCTGGAGTACTCAATCAAGAAGTGATATGCGTTTTCCACTTATTGTGGATAGTTAACCTGGTCAGCTTAACCAGCCCGAAGATTGAATTTACTCAATCAGACTGAGGAGAACCAAATGAAAGCGGGCTTCAATGCTGCGGCAAAATCAACATCATGAGTTCCGGAGTACTCAATCAAGAAGCGATCCGCATTTTGCAGATGTGATGGTTTGGGTCTGACAAAGGAAAAGGATGATGAAATGCTGAACTCTAGATAAAGTTCCAATAGGAACAGAGGAAGAGCCACAAAGAAAAGAGACCATTTTGGCAAAAGATCATATAAATTAAATATGATTGAGAAGAACTTAGGGCCCGTTTGATAACCATTCTACTCCCATGGATCTCATTCTGGTCCAGAATCGTTTTCTACTTCCTCTCTGGAGTCATGATTTTTGGAGTAGAATACTGTTTGATAATACTGCTCCAAAATAAATTTCAGAAATAATTGGGAGTAAAATGTTGTCTGATAAAATTTACTCTGGATTGATTCCAGAACTGTTTGAGAAAAAAATCCCGTTTGATAAATAGTAATCTGGGAGTCAAATTTGATTTTTTTTTTAATTACAATTAAGGCATTCAATTAATAGTCTAAGTTAGAATATATATAATTGTAAGTTTAAACGGACCGTTAATGCTATACTACATTCATTACAGATCCTCTCAATACAAGTTGCACCATATGTAAACAACAAAACATGTTAATAGAAGAACCCAAACAGATAACAACACAACGACCCCATACATCAGGTATAGATACGACTGGTCTATATGCAATACATAACACACATGGTCAGCCCCTAGTAACATGAAACTCTTAACTGGACTGAGATAGTAATTATTCACTCCTAGTAAGTTCATCCAACCAGACAAAAGCCTGCACATGATCCTGCTTTACTGGATATGTGTAGAATTGTCGCCCAGGAATTTTCGGTGTTCGAGAAATTTGCAATACCATTCGCCCTCCTCCACAAACGCACATTGATGGAATGTTGTCACCCATATTTCTGTAATAGTGTACAATATTAAGTGTATAATTCCATTGTTATACAATGAATCACATAGCAATTATAAAAGGGGTGAAATAATTAAGTGCATAATTCCATTGTAATAAGTGCACAATTCCATTATTATAAAAGGTGTGAATCACATAGCAATTATAAAAGGTGCCAATAACATCAAAGTAAAAGTAACAAGTGTATTCTGATGAAAATAAAAACAACACAATCCAGAGTTAATGATATTATAAACAGTAGTTCATATCATATCGTGGGTAAATTATGTCGTCTAACCAATTGATTAGCAATCTACACTCTTAGTGCATTCAACTCAAATCTTGTCCCATGCAAATTATCGTTATCTTCAACCACAACATCACCTAGCAATATTACATGATCATTGTCCTGACCGGGTACCAAGGCATAAAAATCACCTAATTCACTAAATTCTACGTCGGCCATTTGCTCATCTTTAATGAAATTATGTAGCCATTTGCTCATCTTTAATGAAATTATGTAGCGCACAATATAGACAACAACAATAGCCCCTTGAATATTCAGTGGATAATTTAATTTCAATAACCAAACCTAGCCTTCAAAACCCCAAATACTCGTTCAATGACATTCCTTAAGGAAGAATGCCTATGATTGAACAATTCCTTAACGGTTTTAGGTTGACGTCCGGTTCCCCGATAATCACGCAAACGATATCTATCGCCCTTAAATGGCGTCATGTAACCACGTAAGGTCGGATATCCACAATCTACAACGTAATATTTTCCTATGATAATGTAATATAATTAAATAATATTCATCAAAATATAACAACTACAAATGAAACTTACTAGTAATTTTCTTTATAAATACCTGCAAAGGGATGAGAAAATATCAAATTTGTATCACATCTAGTTTCGTTGAATACCCGACAATCGTTTGTGCCACATTCCCACCCAACGTATACATAAGGAAATTTCATATTGAAATCACAGCTACACATCATATTTTGTGATAGTCCCTGCTTCCTATTCCTATATGGTACTTGTGCACCCACTGGAATTGAAGCATCAGTATGTACGCCATCAATTGCCCCAATACAATCCTAATAAATAAAAACAGCTTTGTAAGATAAAAGTGTCTACACAATTTGAGTAATGATACAGAATACTATCATCAGATTCATACCTTGAAGAAGGGCTAGTGCTTTCTATTATTTCTAATATGTGTTGGTACCTCATTGAATGAAGGGGGTTGAATGTGCTCTCTAGCAACTTCAAGAATACTCTCAAAACTATATGAAAGAATCTACTTATGTTCTTACCAGAGTGTTGAAACCTCTCAAAAAAAATTCTATTACTCCCTCTCCCTTGTAGTGCCTAAATGAGCATGGCAATCTGTTCGGCAACTCTAATGTAGCGGCTATCTTGTAGCCAACCCCGATACTTCATCAGGTTACATAAGTTGACGAAAATGTGGTGTTCCATCCGAACCTCCTCATATATCCTATTACTATGCCCAAACATAAGTTCAGACATCCACGATGCACATCTCTGCATGGTTCTCTATAGTGGATTTAGTTGTCAATCTCATCAAGTGCCATTAGGCCCAAGAATCCACATTATTGTTCTTCCTCTGTCAAGAATAACTCAATCACATCACGACTAATTTGACCATTCATCGTATCTATTGCACATTGATAAATACAAAAAACAGAAGAGTTGTTATAGCTTGTTCTCCACCAAATTCAGGTTACACTAATTTCATAGTTGTTTAGGTAAAGAATATCTATAAATAGAATTGAAGAACAACCATCTGGGAATGATATTCAAGGAAACATAGCAATAATAACCATGTGACTGGTTAGTAGGCATGCATTTCAAAATACCCACTCATAGAAACAGTATTCCAACAAGTTATCTAGAGGTAATAATGTAAAATCCATGAAAATAATAATACAAAACCATAAAGACCATACACTATTCTTCCAATCAACCACATAACAGTAAAAATTCTCAACAAACAGATTAAAGTTCTTAAAACCACAATATACTGTAAACTACTTCGGGATAGATTCTATCAGCCACATCTTTTTAAAATCTTCCATGGTCATGAACGCCCCACTCTAGTCTGGATTGTTTTGCTTGTAGTTCACAGCACGCACATACAACTCCTTATCCAAATCCGGCATACTGTCCAAGAATGCCACACACGTTGCAACTGAAACGCCAGATGATGTGACGGTACTAGGAGAAAGAGAAGAGGAAGCAGTTAAAAACTCTAAACTCCTAGACGGATCATCCCAGCCCATTCCTGTTGATCGCACTAAACTCCTAAAACTACTGTACTCACTTCTCAGTTTGTACAGTTTGTTCTTGAGTTGTCTAGGTTGAAATACTCTACCCAACCTCTCCTCCATCTTTTGCTTTATGTTAGCCCATCCCACTCTATTGTAGGTATGAGTACTTTTGTTGTCTTTGACCACTTCCTCCACCAAAATAGCCACAAAAGCATCTACATCTGCTTGTGACCACTTCATCATGTCGTTTTCTGGTCTTGAGCTACTAGCCATTATAGCTTATTGTATGCACAAAATATCATCAATACATTTGGTAAACAACCAATATAAAAAACATAGAAATAGAAAAGTATTGAGGAAAAGAGGAGAAGATTAAACAATTCTTGTTAAAAAAAAATAGGAAAAAAGCAAGCCAAGTTTCATTCCACTGCTAAATACATAATGCACTTTCTTTATAAATTCCCTCATATACAAGGGCTGCAGTGAGGATCAGAATTTATTTGGTGGTTTAACCTTTTTAAAAAAACTTAATTCCAGGACATAGTAGTCAGCAGCAATCATAAGCAGTTTTAACAGTAGATAATCCAAACAAGCATACAGCCAAGCAAGTATAACAGTATATTCATGCGTCAACCATTATTTTAGCACATTCTTATGCTAATTACAACGACTAGTGAAGCAGACAAACACTACATGGTTCCATTTTTTAACTTACCCTATAAAGGGATTGATGCAGGCCAAGATCCGTTGGATAGGAAGATTTAATTTAGAAATCTTTGTAAATTTTATTTCTATTGCTTTAGTTTTATTTTAGAGTTTTACTTCTATTAGGAAGGTAGTTTCTCTTTTTATTGTTTTTTATTTATTTATTTTAGATGTGGGTCCCTTATCCCTTAGATGTAGGTGAGTATTAGTATTGAGTTGATTTCTAATTAGTAGTTGAGTTTAATTAGAACTCTTATATTAAAGTCATATTTGAGTTCTAATTGTGTTTTTAAAGTTTCAATCCAATTAGGATTGTAAGTTTATTTAAAGACATTATTATTAATGAAATTAGTAGTTGATGATTATTAAGAAGAAAGAAAAGAAAAGGCTCTCGGCTCTCTTCCTCCCTACGGTATCCCTCTGATTTCTCTCTTTGAGTTCCCTTTCTCCCTTGCTGTTTTGATAGCTTCTTTCTCCTCTCTATATCTTTCTCTTTCTTGGTTTTCCCTCCCTATACCATAGGGTATATTCCTATATCTCTTTTGTTTTAATTCTTTATTTTGACTCCCTACAATTATCCCACCATCCCATTAATTATCTCTAAAATCATCCTACGTTACTATTTTGGTTCTCATCCCCTTTCCTCCCTTACCTGATAATGGTGTTTTCAATATTCTCCATTGACATTCTCTTTCATCCCTTTAAGTGAGACTCAGTCTCCATTAGGGATCCTCTTCTAATAAGAGTGTGATATGGATTTGTTTCCATCATACATTACAGAGCCATTAAATCAATATATTGGTTTAATTTAAGTTAGACCATCTTAACTGTGATAACATTCCAATGACCAACTGTGAACCACATAGTCCAGTTGCTTATAAAAATGGCTCTGTAGCCATCTTTTCTTTCCTTAATGGCTCTGTAGCCATCTTTTCTTGCCTTAATGGCTCTGTAATGTATGATTTTCATTCCATTTTCTGGGTTTGAACAACAACCACCTTTCAGGAAATCTGTCTCCAAAGTTTGAAGGTATGCCATGTTTTGAGTACTCTTTTTCTGAATGGAAACAATCTGACAGGAGAACTCAAATTCTCTGAATGGTTTTACGGGAAAAATGGAGAGGCGTTTTGGAGCTTGGAACAACCCAAATCTCTGTTACCCATTCGAGTTGATGTCAACAGGGCATGTTCCTTATGATTTCCATTCCATTTTGTAAAATGTTACAAGGATCTAATTCAAAACAGTAAAGTTGATAATTTTCCCAAGGATCACTATCTGGCCTCTATGCAGGATCATTTGGTATAAAAACAATCTATCTTGCATATGCATTAGCCTGACGCCCATAACCCCTTTCTGGGCTACCATATGGAGACTAAGGGACATGGAAAGTGTTCTTTTAAGTTTCGAAATTTGACAGACATGTTTGTTTCTTCTCTTTCCTATAATCTAACATGAAATGAAGTCATAACAATCCCAGCCTTGCAATGATGAACCATATGAAGTACCAACACTAGGGTGGGTCGCTAACATTCCAATATATGATTACATTCCAATGACCAACATTCCAATGTATGATTACAGAGCCATCTTAACTGTGATAACATTCCAATGTATGATTACAGAGTCATTAAATCATTACAGATTGAAAATCAAAGACATTGGTGACTGAAAATGGCTACAGGAGAGCATTAATGACTAAAGCAACAAAATCAGTTGCAGAATAAACCAATAAGGCAAGAAAAGAAAACAAAACCAGTTGCAGAATTCACCTTTACGTCTGGAAAACTTTATACAATATTCACAAAGCCTTATCTTTTTAATACATGAGGGAGGAGAAAAAACGAAGGAACACCAGAAAGCATGGATTTCTACATTGAATAGTAATTAAAAATGGATAGAACAATTCTTAAATTACATTCTCAGTCAGTATCATTAGATGTACAGATCTAAAATTGCAGCAAAATAAATCATGAAAATAATGAGAACCAAGCCAAGAAACCAAATGAAAGGAAATGAAAACCTTCAAACTTAGACCAACATTCTGATTTAACAAGCACATGCTTTACCATGAGCCATGCCATTGAAGGGGATTTCTCTTGTCAAATTCTAAATTCCAGTCATTCTTATGCATATATTAATGACAGTTGGTCATTGGAATGTTATCTAGTTGAAGACCACATTACTTCTACAAAGTACTGCTTAACTGCTTAACCCAATATATAGATGGAATGTCAAGGTGTGATCACAAGAAGTTGGAGAATTGGAGAAACCCACATTCAGAGTTAGTAACATAAGACTGAATTTTTTATCCTCTGGGCTCCAATGAAAGTGAAAAAATAATAAAAGCAAAGGAATTTTGTTTCGGCTTGCACATGTCAGGCTATTACTTCCTTGCTTTATTCAATACATAAATGCAATGAAATGAAGCAAATACTCCAACCTACTCTACCAACACACCAAATAAGGTCAAGAACAAACTCAGCTATCAACAAATAAAAAACCCATTGCTAATAAGCATAAGAGAAGAACAGGGTCAGGGATTGTTGCTCAAATTTCTGTAGACAGGTGTTCACGTCACACTTAACTCGTGCTAAGTAGAAACATATTAATTGTGGACCAGAATTGGCCTATTGATCATGTAAAATGAAAGGTTCAGTACATGATTGTTGTTTGGCTTGGAAATTTGCTAGATGACCAATCGACAAGGACTCCTATTTATTCACAATTACAACATCAACCATCCATTCATTGGATAGCTGAGAACAAAATGGAGAAATCCACAAGATAATGGACCATTTGGTTGAGATGGGCCAAGGAATTTGGCACATAAATAATCCAAGGGGTGCTCTCTTTATCCAATTGTCAGATTGGCCATGTTAGCCATCCACATGGGGACGATACATATTTCAGAATTCACCCAAGACAGCAATAAATACCAGCCCAATTTGAATTTGGATCAGACTTTAACTGGGATCAAGTTAATTGACGATCAACTACAAAACCAAAGCCCCTGTAACTTCCTGGTTCAACCTTTTATGAGTAATCAATATATATCTTAATCCATATGGTTATTCTTTCCGTCTAACACTGACAGTACATAAAAAGAAAAGGGAAGTAGAATGGAGATATAAACCTGATATTCTCTATTGCTTGGTGGTGAGGAGGAATCAGAGAAGAGATGCAGATAAAGAAACATTCTCCTGTTTGGTATGCAAACAAAAATAAGTGAAATTTGAGGAAAAAAGTAACAGGTTTTCCTAGTTAAGCTCCCCACAAACATTCTCAAACCATCTTCCGAATTATAAAACCCAAATGCAATAAAGACTCGAAACCCCATGATACATGGTACCTATGGATACCTATACCATAAATTCACCAAATAAAACCATTAAAAAAAAAGAGTAAAACACAAATCCAGTTCCAGTAAAGCAAAATGTAGACATCAGTAATACATAAATTCTCATGGAAACGAAAAGATTAAAAATCACAGTAGAAGGAAAAACAGAAAATTTTAAACTCTACAACGATCAATATCAAATACAAAGAGACCAATCAAGATGCATACTTACCAAGTTCCCACAAGTTGAGCTAGAGAGAGAGAATGACAGAGATGGAGAGAACACTCAATTGCTCGATACAACCGGCGGAAGTGGAAGAGGTAATCGACGGAGATATTGGCAAAGGCTTCAATGGCTTTCTCTACTTGCTGGAGAACCTGATGGAACAAACCTGAGGAACAGCAATTACAGAAATTAGGAAAAAAATTTAGAGACAAACGCCCAAAAAAAACCCAATCGAACTCATCATAACCTAGGATGCAATGTTACAGACAAACGCCCATAAAAACCCCAATCGAACTCTGCTAACCACACCTACGGTTACAAACTATGGTATTTCTGTCCCAATAGGCTATAGATTCAGGGAACGAGAAGTATGAGATAGACAGAAGAGAGGAAGAGAAGAAGAAAGAAGGAGATTTTCCTAGTTGGTGAGAGCCGGAGAAAACGGTAGCCGTGGGTGAGAGAAGAGAACTCATCGTTGGCGAAAGAGAAAGAGAAGGGGAAGGAAGAGAAGGTGAAGGGAAGAAGGAAGGAGAAAGGAGGAAGAAGATACTCACCAGTGAACCCAGATTGCACTTCCTTTGCAACGCTAAGAAATGAGAAAAAGTCGGGAGTAATATCTATTTGGTGAGAGTTGGTTTTGGCCTACTCCCATCAACTAACTTCGGAGCTACAAAAGTAGCTTTTTTTAACTCCCGATTTTTAGCTCCCAGAGACATTTTCAGAACGGTTCACTCCATGGGAGTCAAAACTTGAACTGTGTTTATCAATCGCCATTCTACTCCGGATTAACTCCGGAGCTAAGAAGTACGGAGTCGAATGGTTATCAAGCAAGGCCTAGGAGAGGGATAGTTTAAGTCAGTTGAATGACATTTACAGGAAGAGGGCTCCAGAGCCTATATATGCCAAGTATGACTAAGACGATCTAAAATACCAGCAACTCTTGCAGAGACGCCAATCAACTCACAAAAAATGAGAAGCATCAAGTCCGAATCAGGTCAGGAAGTGGAACCTCACCTGCCCCTAAATCAGTCCAGATACAGATACTCTCACCAATTCAAACAACACACTGGATACCCTTTTTAATTTGTCACAAAGCATGGCTGAGTCATAGAATACTTAGTAGTGGCAGCAGCAATAAGCATATAGTATAAGGGTAACAGTTGCAACAGTAGTCACAGCAAGCATAGCTGTAAGGAGAAAGTAGTGGCTGCATGGAGTACTTGCAGCACTTTGACCATAATCCAAACCATGATCACACAATAAAAGGGTATGGCATAAGAAAAACCAAAATATTGGATCACAGCACTTTGTCTTTCTTTAATGAAATTGACTATACATCACTCTGTTACTGATGATTATTATCGGCCACAAGTTGCTACATGGCAGACGTGGATGTATCCATGTGATATAGCTGACCCCTTAGAATCTCGTGGTCAAGTTTCAGCCCTAAGGAAGAGAGGAAACGCCTAATGTGTGCCCAAAGTGCCAAAAGAACTACAAAAATGATGCATAGATTCCACTATTATACAGTGGCATTCTTGTAAATGTGAAACTTAACTTTCTTGTAACCACTTCTTTTGCTTGTTCTGCGCTGAATTTTGACCAGTGAAACAGGAGCCTGGGATCCACTATCACATGGTCATACTACTAAAGTAAAATAAATACAAAGACAGAAAGAGAGATTGTGATTGTAGTGTGGTTACCATTTCAAAAGTGAAATATATTATCCAAATATAATGCAGACCCATCCAATTCCATCTTGGATCACAATGTTTGAATAGGTATCCCAAGTCCCATCACCTTCTTTCAGAGAGTTCTCTCCCCATCCATCTTGCATTTCACATTGCTCCAGGTTGAATTATGTTCCTGCAACAACTCAACTGTGAAAATACAAATCTATAATGTTTCCATTTTTTCGATTAATCTACAATAGTTGGACGGAATACTGACTCTGACCATGGAGTCATTACCCCAACAAAGACAAGATTAACAAAATGCAGCATAAACATCCACAAAAGATACATTGACACCAGTGGATTCTAGCAGTATACCCCTTAGCAGAGTCCTGTGTTATTAATAAACAATCGCTACCCCCTGGGATGTGCCGCCTTCCTAATTAAAAGATAGGAGAGCACCCTTCTCCCAAAGTTACAGGGTCATTTTGCCTAGTTCCTTCAACATGGTTTTCTCAAGCTCAGTGGACAGAGATGGATAGTTATCAGCCTATTACATTTTCTGCTATGTCAAAAATACACATCAGGTGCTTTTTTCGTATACTTTAGAAATGAATAAAATAAAATGGAAATGATCTATGATGGTTAATTCTTTCTAGAATTGTTTGCATGCCTATGAAAAATAAAAATTGTGGACAAAGGCTGTTGGATACTTCATTACTTTTAGTCTAAAGACATTCAAGAAAACAGGAAATCACATTAAGATATGATAACACATAACTAATAAAAATATGGAAAAGAAGAAAAAATTACTCAATTATATGAAGAGAAATTTTATATCATACAATTGTTTAATGTTTTTACTTTTTGTTTATGATGATTGCCAGAGCTATAATATGATAAATAATACTTAGAAAAAATTACACAGTAAAAAATCATATATTATGGAATCAACTTAAAATTGCTAACTTTGGCTTATATCTCAAATTCAACTTTGGCAAGTAGCTTTGATTTGGAAAATAAAAAGTTACAAACCTATTTTTATTTTGGTTTGAACGTTATGGGACATTAAGCCAGCATTACATATAACTGCAGTTTCCGTGAAAGATAAACTCTCAATAATATCATTGTGGAAATAAATTTCAGAAAGATCTCCATATTCATGGAAAGTAGTGATATTGGCATCCAACTTTTGACATAGGAGAGCACCTCTATCAATATCAGGAGTTGCCAAATCATTCACATTCATCAAAACTTAAAAGTATATTTCCAATTGCAGAATGCTAACACTCACCATCAGATGCCTTCATTCCTTTGAATTTCCAAACTCATCTTCGAGCCCATACAGAAGCTTCCTATAAGTATGGCCATCCACAAGTTCCTTCTCTTGCCACTCCTTCAACAACCTCATGGCTTCTGCAACCCTTCCCTGCCTGCATATCTCACCCAAGATCGTCCGGTATGTTATAAAATCTGCTAACCTTTGCCTCTCAACCATCTCCCACAAAATCCTTACAGCCTCCTCAACCTCACCACCAATAGCCAGGCAATTCACAAGGGAGTTGTATGCTTTACTGCTTGGAACGAACCCCTTGTTCTTCATTTCACCATACAACTCCTTAGCATTGATTGTCCGGCTTTGTGCGCAAAGCCCATGGATCAGATAATTATAGGAATGCGAATTGGGAAGGGATTTATAAACCGTACCCATTTGATGGAATATTCTAAGAGCATCATTGACGTGAAGAGAATTAACATAGCCTTTGATCATGGCATTCAAAGAGAAAATGTCAGGTTCAATCCCATCATTGACCATTTGCCTGAAGAGGCTTCTTATTGTGTCCATGTAGACATGATTTATATAAGAATTATTCCCCCTACCCAAAAGCGCCGTAAAAAGCAGGTTGTAGGTGATAACAGAAGGCCTGCAACCCAGAACTCTACTCTTCCTCATGTGTTTGTAAATACTGACAGCTCTTGACAATTTCCGAGCTTCTGTGAAGAAGTATATGCTTGTATTAAAAAGAGCTTCCGAGCCAATATCAGAAACAGCAAGAACTTGGTTAACAACATCATCCATCTCTTGGTACAATTTAGCAGAGCCAAGCTTTTTGATTGTGATGTGATATGACGAGACGTCATGTCTGAACCTGGGTTGTCGTGAAGCCCAATTGAAAAGCTCAAGACAGACCAGAGGATCTTCCTGGAGTGTTATGACATTGGAGAGGTCTTCTGGAGTGAATCTTGGTGGTAGTTGGGATACAGACCGGTTAAACTGACCTTCATCGAGAGGTGGTTTGCTGACTTTTTTCGATTTCTTATGCCATCTCCTCACGGATCTCAGTGATGCATAATTAGAATGCAAAGAATAGAATAACAATGGATAGCATTTAGGTAAAAGGGACATGCTTGCAGATAATTTGGTACTTGCTTTCCACTGGGTTTGAGTTAAAAGGCTTAAGTTCTCAACGGTGTCATTACTCGGATGAGAATGAAAACCATGGTTGCATACAAAAGGGTTCCCTGCGCTTACACCCTTTAGCGTTAGATGGGTCAGAATCAATTTCGAAGCTAAGGTTCTGGAGGGGAAACGATAACGGAACATTATGAAGGAAGGAACTATATACCACTTTTATGACGAATTTAAAAGAAAAAAAAGAGGGCAGATGAAACAGGAAACCATATCTCTCTTTAGACAGTTAACTACTGAAGATGTCTTTATATGTATGATGTTCGTAAACAAACAACTAAAAAATCACATGGGTATTCAATTTCAGAATTTCCAGCACAACGATTCCCAATCTCATTCATCAAATTTGGAGTCTAAAACCATCCAAACCTGAGAAATAGCAGCATCAAGGAGCAATCGAAGATCCAGAACGAAGACGCCGTGCTTCGTGCAACGAAAACCCAATGGCCAAAGACAGAAAACACACACACTAATCTCGTACCACAGAGTACCAAACTGAATCAAAGTAAGTCGCTGAAACTCGTTATCTATATCATACTCGTGGCCGTGGGCCGTTGGATTATAGAATATCTGCTTGTAAGAAACAGTTTCATTCACACTGAATCCATAAGGTCAGGGGCTGGAGAAAAAAATAATAAAAAATGCTCAAACAGATACCATGGATTTCTAGGGTTCCATGTTTCTGACTACTAAAAAAAATGCATCAACCACAACCATGGTGCATGTAAATGCAATTTTTTAACAATTTGCTGGCTGTGGGGTTCGAACCCACGCGCACTTATGTGCAGAAGATCTTAAGTCTTCCCCCTTAACCTCTCGGGCAAACCAGCTGTTCTGTGGACATTCATAAGAAAGTATTTCAGTATAGGTCAATGGGTCAGATCGGGCTGGTTTTGACATGGACTAAGTCGGCTTTTTAGGGGCAATCCACAACAAATTCAATAAGTGATTAGGACTGGGTGGGCTGCACAGTACATGTTAATTAACGGCCTGATTTGATGTTGATTTGTTATGGAACTAGCTTAATGGACTCTTATCGATCCGCTATTTATTTGGCTTCAGTTTACTATATATAAATGTAATAAAAAAAAATATATATATATATATAGCATTGCACATCATGGGTCTCATACATTAGAGTGGTTTTAGGAGATGTCTATCACCAAAATGACTTAGAATAATTGGGACTAATATTGGCTCAAAACCCAAAAAACACAGGGCAAAAAAATACCCATCTAGCAAATTATTTAAATGACCCGGATTAAGCATTTTAGCATATCATCGGTCAACTAAAAGAAATTTAAGCGGATAACAGGATCTGTTGAATTTATATTATAGTCCAAACTTCTTGATAGCTATTGAACCTTATTGATAGATCCACCAGTCGACCGGTAGCAACTCAAATTGAAAATATGACCATTGGTCAGAGGCAATTAGATGATCCAAAGCTCTTCAATGATCAAGTAACGACTATATTTTTTTTGGCCATATTTCCACTAGTTGACCTGCAATAGTAAAAATAATTCTATTGAAAAATACTTTGATCAACCACTTAGCCCATTCCTTGGGACTATTTAAGCCCTTATTTATGTGACTCACTCTAAAGAACATTCATTAAAGCTACAAATTATTTTGAAAATAAAAGACCAGGTACAGAATCCATCAAATTTGGTGAAAGGCCTCCATATATATTTGATTAAGGCCTTTGTACCGAGGTTCGATCTGCTATGTGAGATTGGGACAACCAACCTCTATTCGGGAAGGAGGGAATGGAGCTGCGATTACCACTTCTATTGGGGTTGCCGCTGCTATGGCAAGGGGGAAGGTGGGGATGACGTCAAGTCCGCATGGCCCTTATGGGCTGGGCCACACACATGCTACAATGGCAATTACAATGGGAAGCAAGGCTGTAAGGCGGAGAAGAACAACAAGAATTTCAAACAACCAAAGACCCTTGCCCGCAGCGAGTTCGGATCGTTCTACAAATTATTTTCGCAAATCGAACATGAAGTTGGAAGGCTCAATAGTAATTTGATTAAATTCTTAAAAAAAAAAAAAAACAATCTCTTCCTTTCTTTTTTTTTTTTTTGTGGGGGGGGGGGAAAGGGGAAAACCATCTATGATCATTTTATTTTATTCAACGATTTTTTTTTTTTTTTGGAAAAATTATATATTTACTATTTCTCGTAAAGAAATTACATGATTAATTAAATTGGGGTCTAGTTATCAAATTAGTCGTCCAATCTTTAATTTAACCAAATTACCCAAAACAATAATGAATATTACAAGAACTACCAAAAACAGTTAGTAAACTCACTATTGCAGCCTAGATCTGTCTATTGTCTCTTGAGGTGAGACAATTTGGAGGAAAAATGAAAGAGATCAATACAAGAGGGGTCAAACTCGAGGACTCACATTTATTTTGATGTCAAATTCAGGATCCAAACAGTAAGCAACAAATAAGGTCGAGTTCTTAGAGGAGAGGCCGAGCTTGGAAAGAAGAAGACCATTGAAAATCAAGAAAAGCCAAGACCTTAGCCTTTGACAGGTGGAAGTGTATTTGTGTAACAATGGGTGTGAGTGTAAGGAATGAATGTCGTAAGTTTCAGTATGCTTGTGACTCATGTGTCGAGGTCTATTTTTAGTGTTGGCTTTGGATAGACTTGTGCTTGTGTGAGCAGTTTGTACATGGTGTAGAAACGAGTATTTAACGCCTCAGTTATGGTCAAGCAAGGGTTGTTTTTTGTTGGTTCTGAAGGTGCGACTCAACTTGATGTGCTGGGTCTCTGCTAGGTGGCTTGATCAGGGTGTGCCACTCCATGAAAGGGGAAAGGTGGGTGTAATGCAGATTTTCTAGTTGTTGTTAACACATTAATGATGACATCTCTCACCTTAATGAATTAATTGTGTTTTAAATTTTGTAATTTCAAACTTTTTGTGATTTATCTCCTTAAGTCGCTCTGATCATGTATCTCCTTTAATAAATTTTCATAATTATTTCCTTAAATCACTCCACATATTTATTTGATTGAATAATTTTATTTATTTATTTTCATTTTTCACTCGACAAGTTTATCTTTAATTACTTCATAAATTTATCTCCTTAAATCACTCTGTATCTCCTTTAATAAATTTTCATAATTATTTCCTTAAATCACTCCACATATTTATTTGATTGAATAATTTTATTTATTTATTTTCATTTTTCACTGGACAAATTTATCTTTAATTACTTCATAAATTTATCTCCTTAAATCACTCTGTATCTCCTTTAATAAATTTTCATAATTATTTCCTTAAATCACTTCATATATTTATTTAATTGAATAATTTTATTTATTTATTGATCACTAATTATTCCATAAATAGACATTTAATACATTAAATGCGTATTATTTATGTATAGTATTTAGTAAGTAATTTCAATATAAAAAGAAAAAAAATTTTATTGAAGAAGCTATGTATTAAACCAGGTACTTTTTTTGGATATATATGAGATAATATTTCAATATAGATCAATGGGCTCGATCAGGCTGGTTTCGAACTAGACCAAGTCGATCTTCAGCTTTTTAGGGGTAGTACAAAACATGTCCAATAAATGATTCGGGTTTGTGGGCTGCACTGATTTGGTGTCGATTTATTATCGAGCTAGCTTAATATATTTTTATTGATCCACTATTTATTCGGTTTTGGTTTACTATATATATATATAATAAAAAAAAATGCAGCATTGCCATGCGTCTCATACATTAGATTGGCTTTAGGAGATGTCTATCACCAAAATGACTTAGAATAATTGGGACTAATGTTGGCTCAAAACCCAATAAACAAACTTGAATAAGGCAAAAAAAATACCCAACCAGCAAATTATCTAAATGATCCGGATTAGGCATTTTGACATGTCACCGGTTGATCGGAAGAAATTTGAGCTGACAACTGGATTTCTCGATAGCTATTGAACCTCATCGACAGATCCACTGGTCGATCGGTAGTAGATCAAATTAGAAATATGACCATCGATCAGTGTCAACCGGATGACCCTAAGCTCTTCAACGGTCAAATAACGACTATATTTATTTTGACCATATTTTCACCAATCAGACCTACAGCCGTAAAAATAATTCTATTGGAAAAATACTTTGACTAACCACTTTGATCATTCCATAGGACTATTTAAGCCTTCATTTATGTGGAATAATAAAACACTATTCTACTCACTCTAAAAAACATTCATTAAGCCCTAAATTATTTTGAAAATAAAAGACCAATTACATAATCGATCAATTTTGGTGAAAGGCTTCCATGTATATTTGATTAAGACATCACTAAACCTATTGATAAAATAAACAATTGCTTTGAATTTTTTTTTTCTTTTTTTTTTTCCCTTTCAGCGCATGGGGAACAAGTGTGAAATCTATGTATGTTCATTTTATTTTATTCATATCAAATTAGTCATCCAATCTTTAATTTAACCAAATTACCCAAAACAATAATGAATATTACAAAAACTACAAAAAATAGTTAGTAAACTCACTATCATGGCGTAGATCCGTCCGTTGTCTCTTGAGGTGAGACAATTTGGAGGAGAAATGAAAGAGATCAGCACAAGAGGGGTGGGGTTTGGGGGTTCACATTTGTTTTGATGCCAATGTTAGAATCCAAAAAATAAACAATGAATAAGGTCGACTCCTTAGAGGAGAAGCCGAGGTTGAGAAGGAGATCATAGAAAGTCAAGGAAACCAAAACTTTAGCCTTGGACAGGTAGTAGTGTGTTTGTGTAACAATGGATGTGAGTATGACGAATGAATGTTGTAAGTTTCAGTGTGTCTATGACTCGTGTGTTGAGGTTTATTTATAGTGTTGGCTTTGGAGGGACCTGGGCTTGTGCGAGCAGTTTGTGCATGGGACAGACACAAGTATTAAGCACCTTGCTTGTGATCAGGCAAGGGTCATTTTTTGTTGGTTCTGAAGGTGCAACTTGACTTGATGTGTTAGGTCTTTATTGGATGGCTTGATCAAGGGTGCACCATTCTCTGGAAGGGAAAAGGTGGGCGTAATTAATGCAGATTCTCGAGTTGTTGTCCGCATTAATCATGTCATCTCTAAGCTTAGCGAATTAATTGTGTTTTAAATTTTGTAAATTAAAATTCTTTGTGATTTTTTTTCCTTAAATCACTCTGTAGTGTAGTCTCTACATCTATCTCCTTTATTAATAAATTTTCATAATTATTTTCTTAAATCACTCCATTTATTTATTTAATTGAATAACTTCATTTATTTATTTTCTTTTTTCACTCGATAGATTTATTTTTAATTACTTTTATAAATTTATTTCCTTAAATCACTCTACATATTGATTATTAATTACTCTATAAATAAATATTTAATACATTAAATGCGTATTATTCATGTATAGTAATTAGCAAGTAAGTTTCCATATAAAAAAAAAACGAATTTTATTGAAGCTATGTAATACTTCCTAAAAAAAAAAACGTTTTATTCGGTCAAATTATACGGTTCATTTATTATTCGCATATAATACGCCAGAAGTTGCATAGTTGTGCTCTCACTCTTCCCACCTTCAGTTATAAGAGTGTTCATTCAATCTTTCGTTTCAACATCCGTTTCAAATAATTGATTTCAGTGATTTTATATTACAATTGCCTACCAAAGTACCTAAAAGATCATAGCAGGAGGCCTCACATTCCTCTCTGGTTTTTTTTTGATGGCTGGTGGTCTGTACAACTTTATCAGACCATCGCCATCTTCTTCTAATCAGGACTCCTCTTCAAGGATTATCATTGTACTCACATTTCTGCCACTAACCCTTGCAGCCTTTGCTTTCGTTCTTCAATGGAGAGGTGGTCTCAACGACCCAACAATGCCAGACAACCACAAATTCCCTGGTGATATGGGAAGCTCGACTCCTCAACACGTTGTTCACTTGCCGTCGTCCTCTAATTGCGTCGAGCTTCTGGGTCAGAGCTCATCCCCCTCATTTCCATACTATCGTGACTGGAAATACAATTACGATGCTGATCTGAAACCAAAGGTGAGTGGAATTTGATTGAATTTCGTTATGGGTTTTGGTTGTTGATCTTGGTTTCTTCCATGCGTCGTTGCTGTTGTTCTGAGTTGATCACTGTTTGGTTTGGCCTGATTCATTGATCTGGACCCTTTGCAAACATGGATTTTAATTGATATTCGAAAAATGATCAGTTGAAGGTGGTTTCAGTGCAAGCAGTGGCAATGCAATTATTAATATATTTCCCCATATATATGGTTTTGGTTCGATATGTTTTGGGTTGGAGTCGGATTCTTCTGTGTGGATTCGGGGATTCGGGTTCGCCTTGTCGTTTTTGAGAAGAATCGTTAATGACTTCAGAAATAAGGTGTTTGACTTAGTATTTTGTATAGTTTTATGTGGTTATTCAGTTTTGGGGGTGGAGTTGAAGGCATTCCCTGGATTATTCTTGACGGGTTTTAGCCATTTAGGGATATACTGTTTCCTTTAATTCGTACTCTGAACATATGGTACTGTATATTATCAGTTGGAAATGTTAGCAATGTGACCATTTACACATTTCTGAACGGAATTAGTAACTGAACATTAAACTGTAGTATCATTGTTGATAGTTGGGACTTGAAATTTGCTTTATCCCAATGATTTGGGGTCAGTAACACCAAATCTGTTCTCTGCCTTTAAGGATCTGTTGTCATACGGTCTAGCTAAGGCCTTAAAACTGGCTATATATTTGAATACATGATATGACCTTAGGGAACATATCGCCTTAGGGAACATATCGCTGAACAATAACCTGAATTGCCTGCAATATGTCTACTGCAAGAATCGTATGCACACAAATTAAATGCTACAGAATGATTGAAATAGCAATGTCAAGGAGTATTTTTTATGTATGCATACAGCTTATGTTACATTTGAATGATTATGTGTGTTTATGACCTTGATTTGCAACTTATCCGCTAAATATACAGATATGTATTACGACGAGCACTTCAGCTGGCTTGGAGCAGATTTTGCCATGGCTCTTCTATCATAAGGTTCTGGGGGTTACAAACTTCTTCCTATTTGTTGAAGGGAAGGCTGCATCTCCTAATGTGTCTCATGTCTTGGAATCAATTCCTGTGAGTTTGTATCCATTCTCTGCTCTGTCTCTGACTCTGTGTTTGTGGGCCGGGGGGGGGTGCATCTTCTGTTTTCTTGACTCTTTGTCTATATAGCAACATGGAATCTATCTCTCCCTTCTTTGTTTTTTTCAATTATGGTTCACTGTTCCAAAGTTTCACTCATCTGTTCCATCTTCTCCTTCAGGGTGTGAAAGTTATATACCGAACAAGAGAGCTGGAGGAGAAACAAGCCAGAAGGTTAGTTCATACTGCTAGTTGTGTGTTTGTATCCATTGTTAGCCTCAGCATGAATTATTATCAAAATTGTGTGTGCATAGGGGAGGGAAGGAGGTATTGACAGGGCAAAAACGATTGTCTCTAAAAATAGGCAAAAAGGACAAAAAAGTTAAAAGTGATTATATTGAGTTTGGTGTGGTTTTCATTCAAAGATATAGTTCAGAAAGCATGTTATAGTTTCACATAATATATGGGCAAAATGATGAAACTATTTTTCACATTTATCCGGTATTCTATTGACTACTTAGTAGCAAAGAAAGGTTCTGCAAACTCCATTTAGATCCAAAAGGACCTCTTCTCATCAAGGGAATTAACATAGGCACACCCACGATTCCAAAAATATTAATCATTCTCTTTATTTGTAAAACTAAATACAAGTATATATAGAGGAATAAGAAAGGGCTGTTGAAATATGACTGTTGGAATATAGCCGTTATAATAAAGCCGTTAAAAAAGAGTTGTTAGAAGGGTACCTTGGAAGTTGAAGCTCATTAAATACCTTGACTGCATCATTCTCCCCCACTTTAAAAGAACTGGTGCTTGAGTTTAAATTGATCATTCTCAACGCCGAAGTATATTCTCAATTGGCACATGCTGAATCTAAGTATCTTTTGAATCGGCTTGTTCTTCCATCGGACTTGAAATTATTCATCAAAGGAATCAGAACTTACCCTGATACCAAGTTGATGCAGGTCAAAACCAAATGTAAAATAAAGAAGAAAATGGGGAATTACTATGTAAGGAAACATTATATAATAGAATGGGTCTAGGGAACCACTTAACCCAAGGATCAGAATGACCACTTAACTTGGGGTTTTTTGGAGGACTCATTCACCATTAGAGGACATCTATTCATGAAGGGGGCTCACATTGGCACACCCACAATTCAAAAAATTCTAATTCATTCTCTCTTGTCAAAACCAAAATACATGTATATATAGATGCTAAAAGAGTTGTCACAATATAGCCGTTGGAATATGACCGTTGGAATATAGTTGTTAGAATATAACTGTTCGAAAAAAGTTAGTGGAGAGTGCCTTGGAAGTTGAAGCTCATTAGATACCTTGATTGCATCAAACTAGGACTACGAGATTAGTTTAGTTTAAATTTATGGGGTCATTTAAGTCCTTTTTAGTCCTTTTTATGTTAAAAGTTAGCTAAGTCATAGAATTATTAAGCATTTGAGTCCAGATTACGTTATAAGTCTTTGTTCTATTTTTAGAATCCCAGTTCGAGTAGTGTGTTAAATATTAGATAGGAGTGTCAGATACTAGTCTGTTTGGACTATCTAAGTAGTAGTTGGAATTTCAAATCAATTTGCAAGTGTTAGAAAGTCAGTTTATGACATCTCTCTCTCTCTCTCTCTCTCTCTCTCTCTCTCTCTCTCTATATATATATATATATATATATATATATATAGTGGCCTATGTCCTCACCGACGGATTTATGAATAATATACTTCAGTTTTCTGAAGTTCTACTGTGGATTCTGTACTAGCTTGAGTGGATTCTCAGAGATGCCTGATGTATTCCAAGTAAAGGCTCTGGTGGATTCCTGGTTGGCCTTTCTTCTTGATTCTCTATCTTATTTCGTGCAACAACAGGTTGGTACACTTCTTGTTCTCAATCATATGTGGCACACTGTTTCTACTGAACTTCAGATGGGATTTTGCTTCTGATTTCTCTCTAGTTGCTGCTGTGTTTTAGTTCAAAACTGGAATACAAGTTTTTCTGCTTTCTTGTTCTCTAAAGCTGTGGTTCTTGTGATAAAATAAGGAAGAAAGAAAGAAGAGGAAGTAAGATGGAGAGAGAGAATTAATCGTGAGGCTGATTAGAGCAGTCGATGGTAGCTGTAGCAGTCCCTCACAGATTTATTTATAGCATTAAAAGAGATTACAATGAAAGGGAGAATGGATTACATCACCACCCATAATGAACTAATTCTAGTAGGACTCTATAGTTATAGATAAGAAGACATGAGGTGGAGAGGTAGAGATAAGAGAAAATTACAATAAAATAAGAGAAACCGAGCTATTATCTATTAAACATCACCATACCTAATTCTACCCTCTAAACACTAAACATCACCATTCTAAATAGCACCAACACATAAAACCATGTACCCCATGGTAGGTTCAGTCTTTAACAGTTTTGATGCCGAAGAATTCTGGTCTATAGCTACACTTCTACTTCTACTACTTGTTCTCCTATTTGCAGTAGGTTTCTCCATAATTCCCTGTTTTTCTAATAGACTAGATCCCTCAACCTGATTTCTAGTCTAGTCTGGTATGATCTGTTTGTTGTGAGTTACAAGCTATCTCTTGTGATCCCGTCTGTAGTAGTCTTGCTGGCTTTTTCTGGTTTGGGAGTAGTCCACGTTACCTGTTTCACTCTAATCTGCAGTCAGCTGGCATGCCGTTGCCCTACTAATGTATTTCTCCTAGACTCTTTCCCTGCTTGGTCCACTCAAACCCACCTGTAAACCCGTCCAAACCCACCCAGTTGCAGTTTCTAAGTTTTTAAACTTTCTTTTGTTTTTGACTTGTATAGGTCTGCTGCAGCCCATTTGGGAAAGGGTGTTGGTCTGAATCCCACACTTAAAATTCATTTTTCTATCACAACCCAGTTAATGATGGGTTGGGTTTGCGCTGCTTATATGGTGGTAAAATCATTCAGTCCCCTTGGGCAGTCCCTGCCAGGTTGTGAGCCCTACCAAACCCTCCTGTGGAAGAACTGAAGATGAAGAGTATGACCTCAAATAACAACTCCCCCTCCTTGAGGGTGTACTAACCCTTCTGAAAAGAGTTGGAATGGCGAACAGAGAGTTCTCGCCTTAGTGGCCAACTTAAACTTTGTACGGTAGGGTGGTTGTAGATCAGGCTGGTTGTAAATCAGTGCTACTGCGCTTTACTAATAGGGGCGCACTAGCGCGTGAATCCCTTGCTTGGTTACTCTATAAGGGCGCTTTCTTTACTCTAGTAGGGGTCTTTAGTTAGGAGTAGGGCCATTGCTTGGTTACTTTATGGGGCAAGAATCAACTCCCTGAGCGCCCGTTCCTCTCCCTCTCAAAGAATCAGTGATTTAGAATATCAGAAGTCAAGCAAAACAAGAGGGACCGGAGCAGAGTTTTTTCTTTGATGCCTGAGGACTTCCCTTGCAGGATCTTCTTGCCCCCTTGATGATTTCTGGTCTTTCTTTGATCTATTTTGAGGTTTTATTTCTAAATTATGTAGAAACATCAGTGTTGTGATACGGGTGACTTCAATAATAGTAGAATTTGGTTTGTGACATCCATGTTCCTCTGCTTACCTCCTTAAATTTACATAAAATCTTCTCTTTCTGTCACCATTTTTTCCGGGGTGGGTGCAGTTTTTCAATCCTACTCTATTTAACTTAATTTCTTTTGTTTTTGAATTTGGTTGTGGACTGTTCCTTTAAATAAACTAGTGTCTATTTGACAAAAATGACTGGTCACACTGTCTTGGTTTATTTGTTATAATGGATTTTTATTTGTGTGCTCATATGTCTTTGGTTCCTTACATTAACATTTTCTCTTTTGTAATTTTAGCCGGATCTGGAATGAAACTTGGCTGTCAGACTTCTTCTACAAACCATGCAATAATGAACTTTTTGTGAAGCAATCTCTCAATATGGAGATGGCTATTGTCATGGCTAGAGTATGAAAATTCTATTCTGAACCATTATGATATGAAATCTTTTCTTTCTTTATTTACAAATTCTTGTGACAATGGAACCTTGGATTCTATGCTGTATGTGTCACTTCTTAGGATGCTGGAATGGATTGGATTATCCATCTTGACACTGATGAGTTGCTACATCCAGCTGGTGCTCGGGAGTATTCGTTGAGGCAATTACTCTTAGATGTGCCTGGGGATGTAGATATCATTGTCTTTCCAAATTATGTGAGTGAATCTAGTTAAAACAGTCTCTCTCTCTCTCTCTCTCTCTTAAAGATTTGGTTAACATGATGGTATAAATTTGGTTTTGTTGCATTAAATTCAATAAATATATGCTGTTTTCAGGAGAGTTGTGTTGAACGAGATGATATTAAAGAACCATTCAGTGAGGTAAATTTTGCTCTTATCCTTTACTTGTTCTCTTTCCGAAAAGTGTATTTCTAAGGGATTCAATGAGTCAAATTATAAGTTTGATTGTGGTACTTGTTTAAATGGATTTCATTTGGAACCTGAAAGTTTCATGTTTCAAGCATTTATCTGTACATAGTCATAAGTTGTAGGGATTAGGCACCTATGACTAAATTTTCTGGTGTGGCTGCAAGATTATCATGGGAATGAACATACAAGTTAATGCATTACAAGTAGTGTTATTCAATACATGAACTGGAAATTACAAATTATGTTGTACTTGTACACACGCTCTTATTTTTTTATCATGATGTTTATTTTATTAATATGGGCTTTCGTCCATTATGTATGTGCAATCTTTGCCAGTAGTAGGTATAAAGAAACTTGAAATCTCATGAATTGAAGTTGGAACCTTCTAGATCCTACATTGTTGTTATCACTTGTATAGGAGGTTTGTAAAAGGAATGTAGAAATGATCTGATTTCCAACTTTTTCTGTTTTGTTTAACATATGGACATTTAGAATCTTCCCAAAAATTAAAGAGTTTGAAAATACTATAAACACAATGCAGATTGATGACTTAAAGTAGAGTCTGGTTGATCCAAGGTATCAGTCTGATTGCTGATGCAATCATACAGTAATAGCATCTAGAACTAGAGCATTGCACTGTCTACTCATTGGGCAGAGTAATCCTGTTAATTAGGAATTGTAACTGCTAGTGTGTTCATGGCACATATTTGGACTTTTATGAACCTGTTGATATACAGTTGTGTCATAGTGGAGACATCCAGTTTCTTCTTGAGGGGTAAGGTATTTTGATATGCTAGGTTTTGCCAGGGCCCTTCTTAACCCAATTGGAGGAACATATAGCACTTAAGACTCTTTGCATGGTTTGGAATGTTAATGTATTTTTGTTAAGTTTGCCAACCAGCTCACACTTTATTCTAAAGAAAGTGTAACTAAGGGTAAGATTCTTTGTTAATTATCTAATATCTTCAGATGCACATTGTTCGGGACGAGTGTCTAAGTGATGTTTTGAGATCATATTATTGGGACCATTGTTATGAGTGATATTTTGGGATCATATTTAAAAGGTGATTGTCATTGTGCTCGACATATTTCACATTCTTCTATGCTTACCCACAGGTCTCAATGTTCAAGAAGAACTACGATCATCTTACAAAAGACATATACTATGGTTTGTACACAGAGGCAACCCGTGGTAATCCTAACTATTTTTTGACTTACGGGAATGGGAAATCAGCGGCTCGGATTCAGGATAATCTCCGTCCTAATGGTGCTCATAGATGGTACAACTATATGAAGACACCGAAGTATGGTATTCTATCTCAGATGTTTGCTTATACACCTTATCTATCTCTTTCTACATCCTTTAAACAATTCACCACCTCTCCCAGGATCCACTGGAAGTGGGACTTGCACTGGGTTTCAGCCCTTTATGGCCATGATGTTTTAGTTTAGAATTGAATCAGAAGAGCAGATTCTGTTGGTTAAATGTGCAGTAATGAATTATGTTGCTTACATCATTGAACAGTGAGATCAAAATGGATCAGGCTTCCGTTCTACATTACACATACACCAAATTTTCGGACTTGACTTCGAGGCGTGACCGATGTGTCTGTAAACCAACGGAGGAGGATGTCAAAAGATGCTTTATACTTGAATTTGACAGAAATGTAAGTTGTAATGCCTGCATCCAATTAAAATTTTCCCCTTCACTGACACAGTTGGAATTTTTCTTTCAATCCATGAGGGAAATTCTATTAATCTGTCTTACTTTAAATTTATCATGTCTCTATGTTTTGCTTAGATCATGTTGATTATTTATGTCCTAAAACAAATTTTTCTTTATTTAATTTATACAATTTTCAATTTCAGTTTTAGAAATGGATTCAGCTTGAAACACATGATTTCTTCCCTGTTGGCATCTTACAACATGCAAGACCTGTTATTTTTTGGGACATGTGATAGTATGATTGTCCTAGGGCTTCATTGGAACTCATTATCATCCATCTTCATGAAGCACATTGTTGGGATGTGAAAAAATTTAGATATAAAATACTGCATCTTTTCCTCTTGATGATAGTAATTTGGGGTTAACAGTTCAGAATATCCGTTAATTGATTATTGAAGCAGTTTGTACTTATAATCTCTTGGGCAAACCTAGGTAAGGCCATTGCTTCTGGAAGTAGGAATTCTACTAGGACCACTATCTTTGCAAGCGTGAGAAGCCCTAGGAGAGTTGAGTCTTTTTAGCATTTGTCTTCTTCTGTATATTTAGAGAGAGGAGAGGGGAAAAGATAGAGAGAGAGAGGACATACTGGTTTGTTGAGAGATTTTTTTTTAAGTAAAATGTTTGCTGAGAGATAGCTTGACTTATTCATGCATTATCATTTTTTTTTCTCTTTCTAGGCCATTGTCTGGTGGCTACCATACTATAAAATGGTTAAAACCAACATAATGATTATAAAATTTGCCATTGAAGCATGAAAAACAGGACTTGTGTGGCAATATTCTCTATCTAGAAAACAGAGATTGTATTCCCCCCCAAAAAAAAAAAAAAAAAACCTTTCTCTTTTCAAAGTGCCTGTGTTGTAATGAGCTTTAACCTTAACCAAAAAACATTGGCCTTGCAGGCTTTTATAATAGCTTCGACTGCAACAGAGGAAGAAATGCTCCAATGGTATAGACTCATATATACTTTTCTGTCTAATGTTCTGTTTTTCTCCTTTGTCAGGCTCCCTTCTAGTTTTTTTTTTTTTTTTTTTTGTGGTCCCCTCCCCCCCCCCTCCTCCCCCAACACACACATACATACAAAAAAAAAAAAAAAAATGATTTGTTCCAATTATTTGTGAACCCTAATCAATAAAACTTAAAAGGGTCCAGCTTTGATTGATAAGAAGCAACAATTTAATAGCCATGGGTGCATGGAAACTGTTCCCTGAAATTGCAGACAAATTATGGCGTAGTTTTTCCTAATTTGGGATCATTATTCTGTTGACAAACTTGTTTCTTCATTCTTTGTTATTCTTTAGGTACCGAAACCACGTGGTTTGGACCGATAAAGCACTTAACCTGAAACTTCTACGTAAGGGCATTTTGGCCCACATTTATGCTCCTATGGTAAGATTTTTTTTATTGTTTCTTGAGGTTTAGAGATAGAACTTAGAAAGCTTTTGGGTTCATATTCCTTTGTTCCTTAAGAATTGTCCTGGGGCTATACATTGTTAATTGTGGATGTGTGCATGCAAGTGCATTTGAAAATGTGTGAAGTCTTAAATTTCTTATTGTTAACCTACGTTTTTTGCTGCCTACAGGCCATTATTAAAGGTTTGAAGGAGTCAGGTGTTTTTAGCTCAGTGATTGCATCTGCAAAGACAACTATCTCAAAGGAGATGTTTTTATCTTCTGTGGAGAGCAGTAACTCAACTAGAGGAACTGGCTCCAAAGTAATGTCCTTGAGAAAGTTTGGGAGCAGTGGAGAATCTCAGGCAACAGCAAGAAACGTTTTGGAGATCACAGGCACTGATTCTCATCCGGAGGCAGTTCCACCATGGTCTCCCCCGGGCATGGATGATATCGATCTACAAACATTGTAGACCTCACCTCATGATTGCTTCTTCTACCTCCTGTCTGGACTGAAGGCCTGAAAATTAGAAACGTTTCATTTGGAGGGAAGAATCAGAAGAGTTGACAAGCAATCTCTGGATGGGGTTTATTAATGTTTTTTGTTGAATCTTCCCGATCATTACCCAAGCGCTGGTGTACATTTCAGGTTAGTTGATAGGGTTAGAGTTGAGATAGAGTAGAGATTCTTAGTGGAGAGGTTCTTTTCATTGGCCTTATTTTGGGCACTTTGGCTGCGGCCTTGAGATAGCAATTAGAGTCCCTTACTAGACTGATTTTTATGTATAGTTGTATTATTGATTCTCCATTGAAATTTTGATGGTTATTCACCAATGATACTGGTGCCATTCATTATAGAAGTTACAGAACGGATCCATCATTTTTTGTTTGTCTTCCCTGATTCAGTTCTCCCCAGGATCCTCATCATCTTCAATCATTGGATTATTCACATACATTGGCCCTCCACATGGAAGAAATGGTCACTGACCTAGAGAACCTTTGCTAAATATGGTTTACAGGTCTCTTCATCCCTGGTTATTAGTTTTCTTCCAGAATGGCTTGTGTGTTTATGTCTGCTGCTTTCAAAATCTTGAGTTTATTTCTTTCTTACCCAAAAAAAAGAAAAAAAAAGAAGAAGCAGTATTTATCATTTTATGTTAGTTGATGTGGCCCAAATGCAATTTGGAGTGTTGAAGGCTCCTGAGTTCAAATCGTTAGCTGGGGTAAATGCATTACCTTTTTATATTTTTTTGGTAAGAACAACTTCTTGTAAGCAGTTTAAATAGATCCTCTTTGGGTTTCCCCATGGATTTCCCATGAACCCTAACAAACACACTACACAGATTACTAGAATACAATGGGTATTGAAAAGAGATGATTAGAGACATATCTCTTGCTGTAGATTGATTTCCAACCGTTTACCTTCTATGATTTGAATGCTTTGAATGTTGGAAAGCTTGGATCAAAGTCTTCCACAGCCTGTCGGGATCCCTTGACCTTCTCTCTGCGTATGAGAACAGAAGAAGAAAATAACACCGTGACTGTGGGGACTCTAACCATTGGTATTTATAATACCACCCCCAAACCCTGGACCAGTCCCACAGTGGACCAGGTTGGTCCATCTCCAATCATATTTATACCGGTTTACCCGTAACTAGACTCCCACTGAATCAACTAACCTTATAATTAATTAAGCCCATAAAAATATCTTACAATCTCCCACTTGGACTATATTAATTATAATTCACCATTGACCCAATGTGGCCATGGAATCTAATTACACCAAAACTATCCTTTACTTTGATTCAGTTATCAAGCCTACCAATGTCGAACAACAGCGGAAAGTACTCCTACACATCCGGTGTACCCCCTACTGTCAGTCACATACAGAGGTTTACTTAATAACATAAATCACTTTGAGATGAATACTTGAGTCTAATGATCGAATTACCACGATCCCGTTACCTTAAAATCCTTATAGGTCAACGCACTTTGATATTATCCAACTTTATATAGGCAAACCGCCTCCAATTTGGACTAATATCTTACTTTGGCTTACCGCCTTCTTTGGCTAAATACCGCCTTGTAATTTTGACATGTCTTCAATAATACATACAAGCAATAAATACTCACCAATAATCTTGCCCATTAAACCACAAACAGAACAATCAATCACAGATAAACCATCAATTACCAGATCTCCCACTAACCAAGCAGATCTAAACACTCCCACTGACTAAGAGAATCTAAAGACTCCAACAGATAAAACCTTTTCAATTATTCCAAGAAAACCTTTTCAACCTGTCTCTACATTGCCCTAGAGATCAACTATGACTGGTACAACTAGTCAAACCTAAGATTGCACAGTCAAACATGAAAAACTATTCACCACATCGCATAACAAATACAATCAACATTACATGCAATCATTTACCTTACAACATCATAGGCATAATTTCTTTCAATTTAATTGAAAAGAAAAACTTTACATTCCGATATTTCAAATAATATCATTACATTTTAATATGAGAACAATATGCTAAGTCAAACAATAAACATAAAACAAAGTAAAATCAAAAACAGAAAAAACATTTGAATGTAAAAGAAACTTTACAATATTCAAGCCAACAGTCTTCAAGACCCTCCTATCTCAAAAACCTAGGGAGTACTAGAACCATTATCTCTTTCTAGATATACTTATCTGACTTAACAACACTTGGTCAAACCACCTATCTTTTGTCAATCTACCCATCTATGAGTAATCCACCTTAGAGTTACCCAACAACAATCTTATCACTAGCTATTTTCTCCCCTTTGGTAATATAAGCCACCAAGATCTGAATATATATATATATATTCTAGCAAGTAATGGAATATATTTAATATATCAATTACATTGGTCTCATTGTCCTTGAGCTTTTCAATGATAGTTAACAGCTCCCAAAATACTTCCTCACATTACCATTTCCAGCATAACTGGTACTAGAGAAATAGGTTAATAAACTATCTTCCGACCCCCTCTCTAAAATATTATTCTTATCCTTTGGATTTTTCTTAGATAATTTCTTTGCAATATTTCTCATCTTAATACTGCTACACATAACCTCAATAGTAGAATACCTCACAACTTATGTAAACCACTATGAAAGATACATCTAGGTCAAACGATCCTAGACTAGTCTTCAACCTTTTCATAATAAATTTTATTCTTTGTTCCAGGAAGAGAAAAAAATAGATATCAAAACATTCTTTGGGACAGTCATACTTGGATGAACACATCAGTGTATGAGTTTAAATACAGTATCAAACAACTGAAGACTCATACATATACCCTTTACTTGCATTAACCATATAAAATTTTCATGCAAATAAATATCCTTTTCCAAGAGTTAACCAACTACACATTCTCCTTTGGGATAAACATGCAGTGGTCTTCTCAGTTTTTGTGCAATAACTGCGAAAGAATAATGACTCTCGAAAATCCCACCACCTTTGGGTTAATGAGACTCCCTAAAGTCAAAATCCTTTCATGCAAATAAATATCCTTTTTCCAAGAGTTAACCAACTACACATTCTCCTTTGGGATAAACATGCAGTGTGCAATAACTGCGAAAGAATAATGACTCTCGAAAATCCCATCACCTTTGGGTTAATGAGACTCCCTAAAGTCAAAACCCTTTCAATTCATGTGCATGAACATACCTTTAACTTTGACAATGCCACCTTTGGGTTAACACTGACTTTCTTAGCTGCTTTTCACACCATAAAGAATAATGTATTAAAATATATCCTTTATTGTATATGTAAATGTACAAATTTGAGATTTGAGGACTACCATGATAGAACTGAATGTACCACTTTGGTGGATTCCACCCAATCTTCACATGACACCCACAAACCTTAATTTGATTGAAACTTGACAATGCCACCTTTGGGTGTACATCGTCCTTACACAAGCATTTACAAATACATGAACTTTAAATTTGAAGACATCATGATGAAACTAGGTGTAACACTTTGGTGGGTTCCACCCAATTCCACAATTATATCCCCAAACCCTACTTTGCAACACATTGTGGGTCAATAAATAAAATTTCATGCACACATAACCTTCTATATGCATCTGGTACAAAAATAACTGATAAATAAGCAGAAAACTACAAACCGGATTAATTTGGGGCACCTTTTGATCAAAAATAAAATTTTCAAATCACCAAACTGTATCAAACTATGTACCAAACTGTAGAGCATCAAAATACGAAACCAACGCAAAAAACCGCGTCAAAATCCGACGCTCCTAACTCTCACAATCGCCGTTCAAAGTAGGCTTGAGCATTATTGAAACCTGAACCGGTTCATCCGGGTTTGGTTCGGTCTGTCCGGGTTCGGCTATGGGCGGACCGAACCCACAAAACCTTCCTCCTTTTTTTTTTTAAGCTTTGGCCCAGATCAAACCAAACCGGTCTGGAACTAAACCGAACCATAAATCGACAGTCCATTCGCCGGTCCAACCAACTCGTAAAATCGGGTCAAAATATCGAGTCAATGAGTCGGGTTTCCGGGTCATTTTGGGGTCTATGGGCGGGTTTTCGGGTCGAAGCCTCGGGTCACCTGATCGGGTTTCCGGGTCAAAATCCCGGGTCGGTGGGTCAGGTTACTGATTTGGCCTGGCTGGGTTTACCCCCATGTCCTGACTGGGCCTGGGCCTGGGCTGGCCCAGCCTTGGCCCGGCTAGACTGGGCCTGGTGAGCAGGGGCTGGGTAGACTCGGCCCGAGTCAACCCAGCCAACCCGTTAGGGTTCACGAGTTAGCGCCGAGTCGAACCGGCGATGACTCGGTGCCGTCAGATTTTTTTGTTTCTTTTTTTCTTTTTTTTTTTTTACTTTTCCAATCGGCGCGTGGATCTCACTTGCCTTTTCAGGCGGCGCGTGAGGGCGCGTGGGGTTGATTCCGGCGACCAACTTTATATCGCCGGCTCCGTCTCTCCGAGTTCTACAATCCTGTATAATTTATTTTGCTTTTTAATGGTCTGAAAATAATTTTTCAACGTCCAAACCTTAGACAGGTTCGAAGAGAATTTTGAGAGAAAAATTTCTCCCCTTTTTGAATTCATTCAAACATATAGTTTTAACAATGCTTTCCCATGATTCTAGATCTGTGTAGGTGGCTCTGATACCACTGTAAGCAGTTTAAATAGATCCTCTTTGGGTTTCCCCATGGATTTTCCATGAACCCTAACAAACACACTACACAGATTACTAGAATACAATGGGTATTGAAAAGAGATGATTAGAGACATACCTCTTGCTGTAGATTGATTTCCAACCGTTTACCTTCTATGATTTGAATGCTTTGAATGTTGGAAAGCTTGGATCAAAGTCTTCCACAGCCTGTCGGGATCCCTTGACCTTCTCTCTGCGTATGAGAACAGGAGAAGAAAATAACACCGTGGCTGTGGGGACTCTAACCATTGGTATTTATAATACCACCCCCAAACCCTGGACCAGTCCCACAGTGGACCAGGTTGGTCCATCTCCAATCATATTTATACCGGTTTACCCATAACTAAACTCCCACTGAATCAACTAACCTTATAATTAATTAAGCCCATAAAAATATCTTACACTTCTATTCATCTGAAATTCTGGAAACAACCATGGAGTCAGAATTAATGATATCCTGAATCCAATGAGTGGAAACCGGCCATGAAACTGGACCCGAAACAGTCAAGGCCTTCCTGGCAAGGGCATAGGCTAAGCCATTCTCTTCCCTTGGAACAAAATAAACAAAACACTCCTTCAACAGGAAATTAAAAATCGAATATCCCCCAAAATAGCTAAGATAGGATAGTAACCATCCTAACAAGAGGAGTTCAACATATCCACCAAGCTCTTACAATCAGAGTAGATTTGAATAAATTGTTGATTGTCTCTCATAGCCTCTATAAGAGCTTCACGCACTGCAATTGCCTTGCCTTCAATCGCTTCACTAAAAACAGCCGGTCAAGATACCGCTTTCAAAATCTTTCCTTCCTCATAGCAAAGCAGAACCCAACTCCTCCAGCCACCAAATCAAGGGGAAGACTTGCATTTGTATGAATAGTCAAGAAACTTGGCCGAGATTGAGGCCCCGTTTGAGAACACTCCAGCTCCCATGGAGCTACTTCTGGTTCGGAGTCGTTTTCCACTTCTTCTCCAGAGTCAGGATTTTTGGAGTAGAATAATGTTTGATAACACTACTCCAAAATCAAAAGACTATGCTTCCAGAATGCTGTTTGGTGGTGGTGGCGATGGCGGTGGTGGTGGCGGAGGTAGTGGTAGGTGGTGGGTGGTGGTGGCGGCGTCGGTGGTAAGTGGTGGGGGGTGGTGGTGGTGGTGGAGGCGGTGGTGGTGGTGGCGGCGGCTGTGGGTGGTGGTGGGGATGGTGGCGGTGGAGGGGTGGTGGTGGTGATGGCAGTGCCAGTGGTGGTGGTGATGGCAGTTGGTAGTGGTAATAGCTCCGGAGCAAGAGAAGTACGTTTTTTTAACTCCAGTTTCTTAGCTTCCATAGACATTTTTGGAGCGGCTCACTCCATGGGAGTCAAAACTTGAACCGTGTTTATCAATCGCCATTCTACTCCAGATTAGCTCCGGAGCTAAGAAGTAAGGAGCTGGAGTGTTATCAAACGGGACCTGAACATTCCGAACATTATCTTTCTTATCAAAAGAAATACTATCCTTCTGAGGTGTTGAAGGAAAATGGATACCAACAAACTCCTGAAAAGCAACTGAAGCCTTCTGGATGATTTGCATTGGAGACTACTCTTTCTTACTACAATGGGCATCATTACGAGCAAGCCATATATGCCAACAAATAAAGGATGTAAAAGAGAATAATTTCATCCCCTCCGATTTAGAAATTTTAATCAAATCACTCCATTGTTGGAGCCAATGAGCAAAAGTAAACATATCATTTATTGGATGAAGGAAAGCAATGGACGATCCAAACCAAATTGCACGGGCAAAAGGACAGAGGGACAAGATATGTTCAATCGTTTCATCTGATCTTCCACACATCGGACACGAAACTTCAGCTCTGATATTCCTATGAGCAAGATCGGCACCAGTGGCCAAGCCTCTCTCACATGCTCTCCAGAGAAAGGACCTAATATTTAAAAGAGTCCTACAACTCCAAACCAACCTCCAGCACTCCCTTGAAACGGATTTCCAACATGGACTCTTGGAAGTAGAAGGACGGTTCCTTTCATCTTCATCAAATTTGTTTTTCAAAAAATAATAAGCCAATTTAACGAAGAAGACTCCAGACTTGGAAGGACTCCACAAGATAGAATCCTCACGGGAAAAAGACTAAGATGGATCTTACAAATTTCCTCTGCTTCAGTAGGCAAAAAATTAGCAAAGATTAGATTCCTTTTCCAACACCTATTATCCTCAGCAATTACATCCGAAACCCATTTAATTGATGGGTTCGGTCTAAAAGAAGCAGATGGCTTGAAATTAGGGAGAGAGGGGATCCAAGGGTCTTCCAAACTTCGAACCCAATCTGCTATCTCGATGTGCCAAATCATATCATCCAAAATAACCTGCCTTCCTTCAATTATACTCCGCCAAGCCCATGATGGACGGTTTCCCAGATTAGCATGGAGAAAATCCACTCTAGGAATATAAATACATTTCATAATCCTTGCTCGAAATGAGTCCGAGTTCTTTAGTGATCTCCAAGTTAACTTGGCCAGAAGAGCCTTATTATGAAGAGAGGGATCTCAAAATCCCAAATCTCCAGAATCTTTTGAATTAGAAAGCCTATTCCACGAGATCCAATGAATATTATTATTCTTACCTCCATTGCTCCACAAAAAATTTGTCGAAGCTTTCCGAATATCATCATGAAAGGAGGTTGGGAGTTTGAAGTGGGAGGCGGGAAAATTTGAAATAGGAAGAGCCACAATTTTGATAAGAGTCTCTTTATCTGCGTAAGATAGCAAATGAGCCTTCCAACCATTCAACTTATTATGCACCCAATCCAAAACACTCTTGAAAGCCTGTTTTTTCAAAACTCCAATTTCAGCAGGCAATCCCAAATATTTGGAGGGGCCCTTCCCATAGGACATCTTTAATAATTTAGAAAACCACATTTTAAATTTACTTGAAGTATTAGGACTGAAAATGAAGATGGATTTTTTCAAATTGATACTTTGTCTTGAGGCCTTACAGTATTTATCCAAGTAGACTTTCACGGTTAAAATCTCGTTGAGAAAAGCACGACAAAAGAGCAAGCAATCATTTGCAAATAAAAGGTGGGATATGGGGGAAATAGTATTGTGAAATTGAATCCCCTTAACCGATTTATCAATTTCCGCCTTCTTGATCACACTGGATAAGGCTTGAGCACATATAATAAACAAGGCCGAAGAGAGAGGGTCACTTTGCCGAATACCCCTTGATAGAAAAAAAAATGTTCCCTCTTAGCCCGGTAATGAGCAGAGTATAAGACACAGTAATAATAAGTTGCATAACCATCTCAACCCATTTCACCGAAAAACCAACCTTTAAAAGAACCGCTTCAATGAAGCTCCACTTCAAGCGGTCATACGCTTTTTACATATCTGCCTTGATGGCCATAAGGAATTTGTTTCTTTTTTTCCTCCTCTTTATAAAGTTAAAGGTTTCATTGGCGACCAAAATATTATTGAAAATATATCTACCAAGCACAAAAGCCGATTGAAAGGGGTCCACCAAATCCAAGAAGGGGTTTAAGTCTTGTGACAATAATTTTATAAACTAATTTAGTGCATACTCCAAAAAAACTAATAGGCCGAAATTGATCAACTGTTTCTGGATTAGCCACTTTTGGGATAAGGCAAATGTAAGTACGGTTTAGCTCAGTTGGCATTAAACCATATGTAAAAAAATCCTGAATAAAACCAACAATAGCCTCTTTGGTGGTATAACCATGAGATTTACTCGGGGCCATATCGTTTACAACTGCAAGGATTTCAGGATTATTCGGAATCTTGCATAAATCCATATTAATATTTGCCAAATTTTTTGGCTCAATTAATTGAATGACCTCATGGATATTACGGGAGTTCACATTAGATGAAGAATAATAATTTTTAAAATAGGAAGAAAATTCCATAAAAATGGTGGATTGCTTACTTGTCCACTCTCCAGAAGACAAGACAGGTTCCTTACTTGTCCACTCTCCAGAAGGCAGTTTGATTTGATTGATTATGTTCCTACTCCTCCACTGCAACGTAAGATATATGAAAAAATTTTGTATTTGAGTTTCCCTACAACTTTGCAACCGTTGGTATAAGGGATGCATCTCCTCCATCGTGACTGCTTGATTCCAACCCTTATCAATCACACTCGAAGAACAAGCATGTTGCAACCAGATTACTTCAAATCTGAAGGGTCGAACCCCTTTCGGGACCAAACCAGCAGATTCCAATAAATGTAATACCGCGAAAACTAAAAATGGTCTCCACACTCTCTTTAATGCGTCCATTCATCAATGTTTACTTTCCATGACAAAAAATATTACCAAAGTATCTTTAAAGGGTTGACCTGGTCAAAAGATTAAAATCGTTTCAAACTTCATGATTAGATCAGCTGTATCAATGAAACTCTCTTATTTAATAATGGTTTGAAAACGAATTGATTTGATTATTATTTTATAATTTCTTCCTTTTCTTTTCATGTGAAATTCACTTTTAAAATGATATTTCAGTTCACTATCAGCTAAATTGGTTTTAATTTTTATTCCATTGAAAAATACTAAAAATGTTCTTTAAAACAACACGTGGATCATCCAATCCCAACATAGGAATAAAAATTAACAAATAAATTTGGAGGGAAAAAAGTAATGGGACCTACATTGAAAGAAATTACCTCCCATAATAGTTTCGAAACATCACCTACCACCCATAGTTTTCATAAATATCAATTACACCCAACTAATTGACAGATGAGACAAAAATCAACGATAGACATTTTTACCTTTTTTATTTTTAATCGAAAAATTTTAAAAGTTCGTAAAATTACTAGTATAACCCTTCTCATTTTCTAACGTCATCTTGGTTCTTATTCAGTTTCTCTGTAGTTGTTCCGTTCAGAAGGAAAGAATGAAAGAAAATCAATGGCGTTTTTGAGATTCTCAGTTGTGATGATTTTATCTCTAGTGGTGGGATGGGCCTTCACACACACTCTAGGAATGCCACCGAGGGCGGCGCCGGTGTCTGCCAAAGTTCCAATGGTATCACTTACTAAAGATCCGACAGTATCACCAGCAGTTTGTCATGACCCACGACTAGACAAAGGCCGTGACAAGCTGCTCCATCTCCGAGCTCCATCATCCTCTACTTCTCTGAATTCATTTGGGATCTCCGCTACTCCCACAGAAAGTCCTTCGGAAACAGCAAAGAGCGGCGTTGTTTCTTATAGAGTGGGAGCGGCTGTTCTCTTGACCGTCGTCTCCGCCATTTTCCTACTGTAAATCTGTTGATCGAAAATTTCTGGCTCTCATAGATTTAGATTTTTGCTTTTATTTTTTTTTTCTTTTATCTTATTTCATTTATGCTTTTTTGAATATGTTTTCATTCGTTCTCGTGGATGGTGTCCCTAGCGCTTTGGAGTGTCCGACACGGAATTAGTTGGTTGTTTTTTTATTTTTTCTTACTCAAAGTTTAGCTTTGAAATTGAAACTTAGATTGAAACTCATATTTTAGATCTGAAACAGAAACTTAGATTGAAACTCAAATTTCATATCTGAAATTGAAATCTGAAACTAAAACTTAGATTGAAACTCAGTTCAACTCTTTCAATTATGTGAGGTAAACCCCAGATACCCACCCGACCATTGTTTCTCTCCGTTGCATATGCAGTGTAGTTTGAGAAGGACACTAGAACAAAAAGCCAAGAAAGAAGGAAGAACCGATGTGCCAAAATTAGATTGGGGGAAAATCACAGGTGGAAAGAAGCTGAGAGTTGAAGAGTACAACACCTTCAAAGTTGGCTTGAGGTTGTCGTCATCGGGGAAGAAGAATAGTATCGTCGTCATCAGCGAAGACATTGAAGAAGAAATGTTTCTTTTTCTTTTTTCTTCCAAAGGAAGGGTAAAACCGTCTTTCAATATATTCTTTAGGGTATTATTGTCCAATTCAAATTCACTTTTGGATGACATTAACAACTAACGGGATTCATTAAACAGAGTGGATCTAGTTGATTAACAGTGATAAATGTTTGAGTGGTAGTTGATATTTTTTGAAAAATGTGGATGATAGGTGATGTTTTGAAACTATTATCGGGGGTAACTGATTTTTTTATTATTATTATTTTTCTAAAATGCAATGAAAGAGAGATATAAGTATATAACATATGGATCAGTCCAAGCTTTGACCCAAAGATCTTTCAAACATTGCTTTTAAACAAAATTTTTAGAACTCCCTTACATCTGTAGCATATTTACTCAAACTCCCTTGTTCTAAACTTCTTTTCCAATTCTTTCGAGAAATAAATTCTACATCTCTTTTTCCTTATAATATTAAATTTCAAAATTATCCCTATTCTCTCCCTTTCTCATCCCTCCTTAACCCAATCCCTAAATTCTACACCTAAGTCATCACGGATTTCACCTCTCTCTCTCTCTCTCTCCCCCCCTAGCACTGCCTCCTTGTCATTTCCTTCGATCCAACAAAAGCAAAAAGGTTGACTAGATTTTGAGGATTCACATCGTCTCCTCCCAGTGGTTCTGGGAGGACGCGGCAACTTATCTCGGATGGCGGCCACGTGGCTCTCGGGTGAATCTGAGACCCACGTCTGAGCCGACACCCCCTGTCGGCTCGGCTTGTCGGCTGGGTGTCGGCTCGGACGTGGGTCTCGGATTTACTGAGAGCCACGTGGTGACCATCCAAGGCAGGTTGTCACTGTCCTCCCAGAGCCACTGGTAGGAGAGGATGCGGATCCAGATTTTGAAGGTTATTCCTAGATCTAGAGTTCTGCAAAACTTTGGAGTTGAGGAAGTCGATTTCAACCTATAGTGTTTCTCGCTTCTTGTAAGAACAGCATGGGGCAGGTGCAGAGGTGGGCTGCAAGGGTGGGAGAACCGAAGGGGATCCGCATCATTTCCTCCCAATTTTGGGAGGACAGCGGCAACTTCATCTGGATGGCCGATACGTGGCTCTCAATGAATTTCTAGACCCACGTTCAAGCCGACACCCAACCGAGAAACCAAGCCGACAGAGGGTGTCGGTTTGAACGTGGGTCTTGGATTCATCCAGGAGCCACTTGTTGGCCATCCGGATGAGGTTGCCGCATCCTCCCAATGGTTCTGGGAGGAGACGATGTGAATCCAACTGAAAGGGGTTAGGATGGGAGCAATGGAAGCAGAGTAATTAGGGGATTTAAAATTATCAAGGGAGAAAGAGAGGTAGAAAGTTTTAGACAGAGGAATTTGAGTAAATATAGGATAAATATAGGGGAATAATAGTAATTGTGGCTTGTTTTTAATACCTTGGTTCAACCGGTCCAAATTCCAAACCACGCCGGAGCAATGGCCACCGGCCCACCCTTACAACCACATTACCAAGTAACCAGACCACGATTCCGTCCCTGCACGATCCTCTCATCGTCCATCTCTGTAACTCCACTGGCACTCGTTCGATCGATGTGGCCGCTATTCATCTGACTTCACATTTCAGATTTGATTGGTTCGTTTGTCGTCCGTTCGTTCCTGTTTTGGCGGTTAAAGCGAACGATGCTGGTAACCTGCACCTCCTCCTGCTTAAACTGCGCAACATTACCTCTCCGGGTCTCTGTTCTTCTGTCTCAAATGCTCCATTTTCATTCATTTGCATGCCAGGTTCTTGCAAGTTGCAACTCCTTCAAATAATTTTTTTTTTCCTTTATTAATTTTTTGTGCATAAAAAGCTTGAAGACTAGTTATAGCAGAAACTTAGGGTTCCAGATGTTTTTGTCACCTTGAGGAAGGTTCTCTTACCTGATTTGAGAATTACTTTTTCATTGGTTCTTAAAGCCCTAAATCGTGGGAGCTCCTTGGACATTTTCAGAGTATTAAGTGGATCATTGTGATTGCAAAATGCTGATTAGTAGAGTGTTGTAAGTTAAATAATTTGGTTTCTTCTTCTTTATTTTCCTTTTCCTTTTCTGATTATTTTGTGGGGTGGAATTGATAGAATATATATACGTATTTTTATTTTGAGAAATTTATGAGTTGAAATTTGCTGAGTTTGTAATTATTGCTTGGTCATTCAAAGTTTAATATTTATATATTTATGCTGATAATCTGATAAAAAACATCAAGTTCCAGTTGTATTTGGTAGGCTAATGGAGTATCTAGTTTTGACCTTAGTATCTTGTAGTTTTGCAGTTGCTCCAAGGAACTGGAGATTTAGAGCCTTAGTTTTATCAAAGGCAAGTGTGATGGGGTCTGAACGTCTACTTTCGACCCGCTTGGCATCTGCAACAGTGATGGTTAATAGCAAGAAAGATACGGCTTTGGGATCAGTTGGCGGTGGTTCGCATCCTGGGGAGAGCCTAGTAAAGGTTATTGTTGATCAGCTTATTTTCCTTGTTGCAACATTACTAGGTGAGTTTCAAGTGGTTGGCTACAGGTGGTTTTTACTGGTAATGGTTTGTTGACATGCAGGAGAACTTGAAGAAAAGTAACTCAGTTGACATTCAAACAATTAAGGATGAACGTTCTAGACTGGAAACAATGACAGTGCAGGAACTCAAAACAGTTATGAGGTAAAAAAAAAAAAGTATTTGTAGAAATGAATGCTTTATTTGGTTACTTGTTTCAAGTCAAGCAAGTGCAATTTATACCATAGTTGTCAAGGCGACAAGGCGATCCAAGGCGTTTGGGGCCATCCTGGGCGCCTAGGCGCCTAGGCAACGCCTAGGCGACCAAGGCGTTCCCAGTGCATTTTTTTATTTCTAAAATATTAATGTTTATATATATGCAACATTTTACATAAATAATCAACATTTAAGACATAACTTAATTAATATGTGGTGTGGACCCAATTTTACTAATGTACACTAAGACCTGGGATTGTGTCTAGAGTCAAGTAAACAATTATTTATGACTAACATTTGCGTACTTTTAACGAATTTGATCGGAGCGTAACTCCTTTAATATAGTTCGGATTCAAGCAATCTCAAATTCGTTGCAAAGCTAGCATAATCAGCTTTCCAACAAATCGGAGATTGCTTGAATCCAAATTATAATGAAGGAGTTACACTCCGGTCAAACCTTGTTCGGAATACGGGAATGTTGTTTAAAGTCGTCTGAATGTAAATTATTTTTTGGGCATCAAAGCAAAAGATTATTTTGGCGCACTCTTGGTTTTTAGTGATGATTTATTATAATAAGATTTATAGAATTTTTATATTTAAAAAAAAACCTAGCATTTAAAAGTTGAAAATCGCCCTCGCACCCAAAAATATGGTTTTTGTTCTTGAACAGGGGGGTTGACTTTTTTTCCTTCTGGAATTTGAATTTTAGACTATTTTTATTGGATTCAAATAGGGGGGTATTTGCTTATTTATGAATAATATTTTAAGTAAATGAAACATTTACTTAAATGATATTAGTCATAAATAAGTACTGCCTGATAAATGTTGTTCCTGTCTGGCCTGGGCGACCGCCTTTCTCATGTACACAAGGCGCCCTGGCGCCCAGGCCTGTACAAATCGCCCGGACGCCCAGGCGTCGCCTAGGCGACGCCTTGACAACTATGATTTATACTTAAATGAGATATATTGGTGATATTCTTGTCCCTGTTACATTTCGATAGCTCTAGTTTCATGAGATAAACCTCATTGTATGCTGGGAGCATAGTTGTCACGGCGTCAAGGCGAACCAAGGCTTTGGAGGCCTGATGGGGAGCCTAGGCGACCAAGGCTACCGATTTTTCAAGGCGTCACAAGGGCGCCTGGAAGCCTAGGCGACTCCTTGACAACCATGGCTGGGAGTGTGTTGTATGTATTTCATTTCAGGATCAATTTCTCTCTCAGACTCTGGTTCTGAAATCAATTTTATATATGATATAGATGTACTATAAGAACCCTTCTTGTAATCAGTTGAGTTGTGCATGAAAATTTTCAGGAGTGTTGGGATTCCTACTGGAGGTCGTAAGTGTGATCTTCTATCGACCTTAAAGCGCTTCCTAGCTGAGAATGATGATGGTATCCTATTCTTTTGCTCAAAATAAATTTGATACTTTCTTGGTGTGTAAGGGAGGGTTGGTCAGTTTTAATGCTTTGGAATTTCCACTTGTGCAGGTCAAAGTTCTGTCGTAATGGAAGAACATCCATTCTCTATGACAAAACCAGTACCTTCTGATGGCACTCCATCAAAAAGGAAGCCTAATAAGTCATCTGATGAAGACCAGGTTCAAAGCCTGAGTACTGTTTCAAAAATTTCCGGAATTCAACAGTCTAAGAAAAGGACAAAATCACTTTCGCTTGAGGTTGTCAGTACTGAAGCTAATTCTAGATTTTCTACTAAAAAACAGAACATGCCAATTGAAATTCATGGAAATTCAGGTATAATCCTTTGACAATGTTCTCATCTTGTTATTTATTTTGGTAGTGGTTAAAATATATGCTTTTCTCTTCTTGCTATGTGAATTTGTTTGATTTATATATCATCTGATGAGACTTAACTGATCTAACTGTATTTATGAGGTTTCTCTATGTTTACTGATTGCAGGTAAGAAGCTCCCTCGAGTAAAAGGAAAAGCTTCACATATTTGTGATGAGGATAGTGAAGCCACTAATGGAATTGGTCTGTCCAGCAATTGTAGTGAACCATGGACAGTGTTCGCCCACAAGAAGCCCCAGCCCGGTTGGGTAGCGTATAACCCCAGAACCATGAAGTCTCCTCCTCTAACTAATGATGTACCATCTGCGAAGCTAATATCTTGGAATGTTAACGGCTTAAGAGCTTTGCTGAAACTGGAGGCTTTCTCTGCACTTGAACTTGCAAAAAGGGAAAATTTTGATGTGTTGTGCTTGCAAGAGACCAAACTCCAGGCAAGTACAAGTAGCTATATTGCCTTGATTGGTGTAGTTGTTTTAACTCCCTTTTTTTTTTTTCGTGGTTTTTAGGAAGAGTGAGGGGTTTTTTTTTTTTTTTTTTTTTTGGGGGGGGTGGGGAGGGAGGGATTAAGTGGGTGCACTTCTAAAGGGGCCTGATGCTGGCAGAAAATGAGACTAGCCTGACGCTAGACAAATCACACTTTTACCTGGCCCCTATAGGAACTCCATCTTTTCTCCATGGTCCACCTACTTATGCCATGTTGCATGGTGATGTGGCAATTCCAACGATTGGATAGATGGGATGTGGTTTGGATTGGCCATCTATCAACTTTCATAGCAAAATTTAATTATTTATCCCCATGTATAGTCATTTTCCCTTATGTTTTCGGCTATTCATTTGTTTTCAACCATTTTTCAGAAGTTTCATATTTTCAACCATTTAAAAAAATATTTCATGGCTTAATTTTGCCGTGTGATCAACTCTGTTTTGGCTGAAACTTGGCCTGTGACTAGGGATCAGGGACCCCTAAAAACAAAAATTTGGGGCGCCATCTGATCTGCCACGTGACAGATATTAGGGTCATGAAGGAAAGCTTTCTGAGGTGGACCATGCAGGAAACCTGAGCCCTTTTTCCCCCCTTATATTTTGTTAACATTATCCAGTGTCCGCATGCAGATATAAATGAATGGAGTCTATTGCCATTTGAAAAGTCAAGTCAGCTGTTTCATTCCTTTTAATTGTGTGGTACATTTCAGGCCAAAGTTTGACAAGCATTTAGGAGCATAATATACTTATAGTTATGATGATATCCACTATTATTGGCTGCTTTAAAATTTGAGTGATACCTTCAACTGGGGAAAAAGAGACCCTCCATTTATCATTGTTGTTCTGTTTCTCTTTTTGGATCATTCATATGAGGATCTCTATTACAATCTATGCTTCAAGACAATCTACTAACCTTTACTTGATATTCTAATTATAAAGCAACTCTAACTTCATAAAACACATAACTGGCATCAGAAAATGGCAATAGCAGCAATAAGAAAAATAGCTAGAAGCCTGTATTCCTGTGGAAAAAGAGAAACATCTGTCTAATTCATGAAAATCAATAAAATAAGCAGCGAACTCTAACCCATGTCCTGGACCCTATTTCTGATTCTAAATTATAGTTGGATTACAGAACATAAACTAACTCTCTTAACCAATTCCTAACATTTATCTTGCTGACCTCAATGACTAATCCCTGTTCTAAATAGATTTTGACTAAAGAAAGACACAAAAATTAAAGAAAGTTTACTAAAGATAGTGAAACAGATTTACCAAAAATAGTAATTTTAGAATAAATTATGAATGATAGAGTAAGGGTGAGTTTGGCGATGTCCCCTAAACATTGTATATAATATTCTTCCCTAGATATTCTCCCGTATAGAAGCTTTCTTGCCAATTGCCCAGAGAAGTGGAAGTCTAAATATTACAATTGGCATATAAATATTAGGGTGAGTTTGTTTATCTTCCGTGTTCCACATCACATTGCAATCATAGTGGGACCTGCTAGCCAGAAACAAACTCCGTGTTTTATTATCCTGGTTGAAAAACAAAATTAAAAAGGAGAAACAAAAATCAAAGGAGACCTAGCCTAAGCAAGTGCATCATATTCTGTCCTTTTATCTTTCTTACACTGTTACCTTTGACCTGATCTCCATATTAGTTAGTGTACTACACTGCTATATTTGCAGAGATATTCATGTATTTTATATCTTATAATATATTTCATCTTCTGAATTGATATTTTTAGTATTATTCATGCCACATACATTATCTCATGTTTTGTGAAAACATTGAACTCCAGCATGATGTCTCTTCGATGGAAATGAAGAGTGGGATTTCTCACTCTGAAAATGTTAAACTAAGCAAAAGTCATCTTAAAAACTTGAAAATAAATTTGAAACACAAGGTGGTTTTAGGTTCAATTTGTACTCGTGTGTGATTTAATATGTGGCAAATCTTATTTCTGTATAATCTTCATTTAAAATAGGTCCTTAATTTTACTTACTAATTGATTTCATAGTCTAATTTTGACAATAGAAGAAGGATGTGGAGGAAATCAAGCAGTCTCTTCTATCTGGTTATGACAACAGCTTCTGGACATGCAGTGTCTCGAAGCTTGGGTACTCTGGTACTGCTATTATCTCTCGGGTATGTCGATTTTCTTTTGCTTATGCTGTTGATACAAAAAGTGTAGTTTCAGCATGTAAAATTTCGTTGAGTTATGATTGTCTACTTCGTGAAGGCACTTTAGGTTTCTCCGCCATTCTATGTTTTCCCATCTTATAATCATTGTGGATGATATCAATTTATCAAGTTCTGCTCGTATTCTTGATCTGGTACTTAGTAGTTTCTCAAATGTATTGACTCAGGATCTTCAACACTTGCAATTGATGGGAGACTGAGTTTGAAGGGTTCTGGTGGAGCTGGGGATGTGGTAAGGTGTGGGTGTTGGGTAGATATGGGAGAGAAATGTAATCAAATGTAAATGGATAGAGAAATTTAGGAGAAGATAGAGAGGAATCTGATTTTAGGATAGAAGATACAAATCTGATGGCTAAGAAATGTCACATCTGATCTGAAGTCTGATGATCAGGTTTAGCGAGAAATATTATCAAATAGGATATCAGAACTGTTAATTGGAAGAGGGAGGAAACAAAGGAGTATCGATTGGAGAGAGAGGAAAGAAAAGAGACACAATAAGATCTGAAAACAACCTACCCAAAAAAAAAAAAAAAAAATCTGAAAACAGAATCAACAGCAAACTTGTGAGAGGAAAAAGGAAAGAGAATATTGTCAGAGAAGATAGAAAGATATCAAGAGGGAAGGTAGAGATATCTTACCAAATCAAGAGGAGAGAGGGAAACCGAAAAGAGGGGCAGAAAAGATATCAAGAGGGAAGGGGTAGCTCAACAGCCTTCAAAAACTCTCAGTATCATTCCATTCAAATCTGAATAATCATGGTTACATGAATGTATATAAAGAGAAAAAATAGACTGCTAATTACTTTCTAAATCAGAAATAGAACTCAGTAAGGAAACTAAGACTCCTAATAAAAGTAAATATACTCCTATTCATCCTCTAAAATAGAACTTGAAATCTAACTTTAAAATACCAAATATGGGTTCATAAAAGAGGTTCGTTACTCAATAATCCCAAAACAAAAGGCCCAAGGCCCATAAAATCCAACCATGGCCAAAATCAAATCCTCCAAGACCCAATTGGCCTGATTGGACACCCTTAACTGCATCATTGAGCTTCATATATTCATATTATGTTGATTTTATTCATTGAATCCAGTATGTATATAGTGGTCAATGCCTTGAGTCTTTAGTGTTATATGCTTATATTTGGATCCACTACTATGTATTGTCTCTTCTGTTATAACACATATTACATTATACTGCCTGGTGTTGTGGTTTCAAAAATGTTCTTTTTTTGTTGATATTTTGGCTACCCTTTTTATTCGTTCACTGGTTAGAAAACAAATCTATTTTGCAGATAAAGCCACACTCAGTCACATATGGGCTTAACAAATCTGATCATGATAGTGAAGGGAGGCTTGTGACGGTGGAGTTTGATTCATTTTATTTGATATGTTCATATGTTCCGAATTCTGGAGATGGATTGAGAAGGCTGGTATTATACTTCGTGCCTCTGCTTTTATTTGATTTTCCTTTTCATTCTGATATTTTGTATTGGTTATGAAATAGACATAATAATTTTCAGTGGCAAGTTTTCCTGGACTAACGGGTTTCCTTTTGAATTTAGACATACAGGGTTACACAATGGGATGAGGATCTTAGCAACTACATGAAAGTAAAGTGCATGATTTTCTATCTTCAATGAAAGATAGCTACAGTTTATTTGTCTTTAACCTTTCCTATTTCTTTCATGGTTCATGGTGGAGAAAATTCCCAGCTCAATATTCTTTTTCTGTTTTAGTTAGTTTACAAACTGAGCAAATTTTAGCAACCTCTCTTTCTCTGCCAATGATATTATGTGAGGAAACATTACCAAATTATGGTGGTTTCTCTATCATGTATGTTGATAATTAAACTCAACTCAGATCAGTTATTAAAGGAATATATGTTTTATGAACATTCTATTAAGTATTTCATGTTGTATTTCCCTCAACATTCTTTTATTTTGACTTTCATATAATCTAGTATTATGGTGATAACGAAATACTTGCCAAGTTGCTTGTATTTCACTTATGCACTTCAAAAAAGATGGTCTTAATCGTTCTTGAGTAAATGTAATCAGTTCAAAGACTGTCTTAGGTTGTCTCACAAATCTGACCTACTTTCCTGTTTCTTTCTTTGGTTTTGTAGGTGCTAACCCACCCTAGAATTTAAGCTTTAAACAAGAAGTCATTAACATAGACAGATACTATCTATTGAATCTATTGGCTTGTTTGATCTTGAGGTGGGGTGCAAAATCGGTGGTTTGTACTGTAATTCTGTGGTTAAAACCTGTGCTTGCATGTGAGAAGAGAGAGAAATAAATGTGTAGGGATGGAAGACAAATTAATTGGATCATTAAGAAATTTATTTCTTGAGAAACCACACCAGGTGGTACATCTGGTGTGCGTCACTTACCAATTTAAACTCAGTGGATTTAGCTGATATGAATGGAAGGAGGAGCAATGTGCGTAATGAGTACTCTTGCTTGTGCCTCAAATCATGTGTGTTGCTAAGTTTGTAATAGTTCTTCACCTTTATGTATCGATTACCATCCTTTTTGCCACTCTAGTAAATTGCTTTTGGTATAGATACCAATACATTCCTTGGCTTTGAGCTTATCTTATTGGAGTTTTATACGAAGAACAATACATATAGAACATTCTGTTTTTACATGCTTCTGTGCATAATGCCTGCAAATAAATAGTTGATGTTTTCTATTCCAGATGGTTTTTAGTGAACGATAATAATTACTTATTGCACATGATACAGGAGCTAGAAAAGTCAAAGCCTGTCATTCTGGCTGGTGATTTGAACTGTGCACATCAAGAGATAGATATTTACAACCCTGCTGTAAGTTATCCGATATTTGTTATTCTTATATTCCTTAAAGGTCATGGGTTTCTGTAAGAGCTTATTTAACAGCCATTTACTGTTGATCACAACCATAGGCTACCTGTTCTTTTTTAATGTCAATACAATTTGCAAGTAATGGAATACATTGTAATACTTGTAGGGTCAGTGCTGCACTTCTCTAGATTGCTGGCTACATTACATCAAAGTGTTGACTTTTGTTGTTGACACTATATAATGCTTTCTAACTGTGATCTTGGTATCTAGGGAAATAGGAGGAGTGCTGGATTTACAGATGAAGAAAGGAACTCGTTTGAAACAAACTTCTTATCTAGAGGCTTTGTGGATACTTTTAGAAGACAACATCCTGGAGTTGTTGGCTATACCTACTGGGGTTATAGGCATGGAGGGCGTGCCACCAATAGAGGTATCTCTGAGGATGATCTCTATTCTTTTCATGTACATTTATTCTTTTGTTTGAATTTGTACTACAGGTTGAGCTCATCATAGGTAGGATATCAGCTTCAGCTATTATTTGATTTTATTTTTTATTTTTATCTCTTTTTCCATGGTCCTCAGTGCATTATTGAATATATGTATTCAGACTTATGTCTTGCATTTGCTGGCTATTGATCTGGCCAAGGTTGTGCCTCTTAAATTCTGGCCCTGTATGATGTGTACCCACTGCTTCAGTTTTGTGTTTTCATCTGTCTTTACTGATATATTAAGAAGGCACACACACACACACACACACACACACACACACACACACACACATGCAACTATACACAAATGCGCACATGCATTCAGACACGCGCTCAGCGGCGCACACACACAGAGTCGTGGTTAACATCAATGGGAACAAAAGGAGTGAGACATCATGGGCCCTAGGTTCTTTTCTCTCTCCCTTCACATCTTCTGCCTATATGGTTCCATTGATCCACAGTGGTTTCTTCCAATCACACCGGATCTTTATTTTGTTTCGTTTTTTGTGTTCAACTCATCAGGCTTTTTATCACCCTTAAGACAAGCAATCCATACGGTATGCGTGGAATTGTTTGAGTAGTGGTTTCAGGAGGGTATTTGGACTTTGGAGTTGCACCAACCCTTTCAGTCATCAAGTGCTTTATAAATGAGATCTTCAGAATTTTCTTTATTTTATATGAGTTCCCTCCCCCCTCTTTCTCCCAGCATATATATAATTTTTCCATCTCATCGTTGCTAATGTGGCACAGGGTGGCGGCTTGATTACTTCCTAGTCTCAGAATCTATAGCCGACAAAGTTCATGACTCTTACATTGTTCCAGATGTTACCGGCAGTGATCACTGTCCTATAGGCCTCATTCTGAAGCTCTAGATCCTTGTTGCTGGTTCCTGCTCTTCTCTACAGTTTTTTTTTTTTTTTTTTTGATAGTTGCGTCCCTGTATATTGCAAATCATGACATTTGCTCCCTCAATTGTCAGTAAGTGCCATTTTGGGGTCTTCTGGCTAATGGCAGAAACTATTTAGTCCGAAGACAGGTACTTTTACAAGCCAATACTGAGGTCCAAATCTCAGTCGCTGTCGAGGATCATGGAGGTGGCAGTTTGGAGCCCGTCTAAACTTGCTGAGAACATATGTATTCACGTATCTTTTATTAGTATTGTATATTGAAAGGTTGGCTGAACGCCCACCTTCCTCTCTTTGGTTGGGGGGAGGTTGCAACTGAAAAACTCCCAACATGCACTTATAACATATCCACTCGACCATGAAACCACCAAAAAGAAGATAAATCCTAAATACTTTGGCATTCCTGAAGCAATGTTCCTGTTTTCACATCCAATTCTGATACAAACTATGAGAACTCGTCTGACTTGTAAGGTGAGGGAACACAAGATCATACTAAACCACATCAAATCTATGGGATTAATGTGGGACTATCTCCCCATAAGGTTAATATGAGATCGTAATAGACCAACACTTTTGAATCAACATTCACAGCGGCACAATAGGATTGCCAGTCTTGGTCCCACCGGTTCTGCACGGTTAACCATTGTGGAGGGCCCTTTAATGGGATCAACCTATTTTGATACCGGTAATACAAACCTAGGAGAACTCATCCTTAAAAGTCTGCTTATAAGATAATGAAACTTAAGATCATTTCAACCCACACTAAGTTCTTTTCTGAGATCAAACGTGGGATTAACTCTCAAATGTTAAGATGGAAAGAAACCATGTGAAAGAGGGAGATTGCCTCGTCAACACCAATGCCCTGTTCCAGCTCACTATCCCTTCCCTACGTCCTCCACTCCCCCAAGGCGAGGGATATATCACCACTCACTCACTGGTTCACTGGTTCACTGGTTCACTGTCCCTTTCCTTCTGCCCTCATGTCATTCCCTCTTGATCAATCTCAAAAAACAGGGATTCACAGGGGGATTTTAATCCTCTCATGCCCTTCATGCTGGTATGAGGAAATCTAGTGGTTGTAGTTTACTGTATGCATATATCGATGCATTGGTATATATACATAGTGGATGACAGCCACTGGATTTTTCTCATGTCGACATGAAAGACATGAGAAGATTTGAATCCCTCACAGGGTTCTCTAGTGGTGAAGTTAGAAGGTATTATAATACTCCCATCTTTCAAAACTAATAAACTGTTATAGTGGAGGCATAATTGACTTGTGAACTTCTCCGTGTTCATAACATTGGTGAATACTATAATATTATCAAACCCCCCTCCCAACCAAAAAATAAATAAATAAATAAAATTGAGGAGTCGTTGGTCAGCACGACCATGGTCAACTGCAAGGACGATTTTAGAGTTTTTTTTTTTTTTTTTTTTTTCTGTTTTATCTAAGGATCATAAGTTTGAAGCTAATTTCAAATATTCAATTAAAATTGGAATTAGAAATGAAAAACAACAATTGGTGGTTAAATTTCATTTTGCATAATCACAAAACATTTTATCAAAACTATGTTTATATATATATATATTTGGTAAAGTAAGACGAATAATGAATGATGAGAGTCATGAGACTAACAAAAAAAATGTTATCTTCCTATAATAAAAAAAAAAAAAAAAAAAAAATGAAAAGGTAAGGTTACCTTTTGGGTTCGATTATCTTTAAACCGAAACGGACCCGGTTCAATGGCCTACTGTATAAGATAAGAAACTCGTCCACCAAATAAATGTTGATGATGATAAGAATAAACGAAAGAGCCATAGTATCTAAAGAGCCATAGTATCTAATCGACTCACCAAAGATGGCGAGTCTCATCTTATCTAACTCAGTCCCCTCCTCTGCTCTCCACCTTAACACAAGATCTCGAGCTTCGTTCAGACCACTGCAGACGTTCTCATCTCCTGCCATTCGCTTTCCCGGCGGTCTTTATCGTTGGAACACCAGAGGTTTAGTGGTGAGAACACGGGCTGGACCCAGCGCCAACAGTCTTATCTTTGCTTTTGTGTTACCACTCTCTCTTCTTGTCGCCACCATCTTCACCTCTATAAAGATTGCTGATAAACTCGACAGAGATTACCTTGAAGATGTAAGCTTATATTTTCTTCTCAAATCAATTATTGGCTTCTGTTTTCATTTTTTTGGGTGTTTGTTTATGGGATTAGATTTTAATGGTGTTTGGTTGAATTAAATTTAAATCCAACTCCGACCCACCAATTGTTTGATATAAATCCGTAATGGGCTCGGATCTCATGCTTGATTTCTTATTGTATTCGTTTTGTGTTGTTCTTAGATTTTTTTAGCAATTCTTACCCACCCACGAAGGAATTGTTTGTTAAATCATTAAATTAATTTATTCTTTTATTCTTTTATTCTTTTTTTTTTTCTAATAATTTATCTGTACTGTTCTTTGAACCAGCTTGTTCTTTACCAATCAATGAAGGAAGTGGAAGATGAGGAGGATGATGATGAAGATAGTCTTATTTCCATAGAGGAACCGGCACTTCCCCGTTCTCGAAACCGTCCAAAACGTGAAGCTTAGGGTATAATTGTGTTGGTTGCTCTTGTACAGTGTTGACTGGGAGATCAGATGTAGCAGATACTAGAAACTCACTTGTGTTACTATCTCATTGTTTCCCCATTTCTGGTTCTGCAGCGACTGTATTTTGATTTGAGGAATGTAGATTCATTTGCGTAAGAGCTCGTACGAGGTAAGGGAATGCTGTAAAAATCTAGCCTGGCCTGGCCTTGGCTACAAAGTTAAACAACGTAGGCTCTGTTTTATTTTTTGTATAACATTTTATATGTAATTTTGCTTGTTAATGTTTGTTTTTAAGAGTAAAAATACAATGATGTCTAATGGAGAGAGAATAGGAACTTCATATTTCTTTTATTTACTTATTTTATCATTGATTTTTTTTTTTTACATATAAAATAGTAAAATCTCCCCCCTCCCCTCCCACCATGTTCTCTCATATGGGTTGTGAAAATTATCCTTCTACTCTTCTTAGATACTTGTTCCTACCCTTCGATTGGACCTTACACTGGCAAAGGATCCATACAATCAGACAAGAGCCTTGTATGTTCAGGGTGGTTTATCCCACATTTCCACTCACCCCCAATCTCCATTGGATCAGAGAATTGCAAGATATTCAAGGAAAAAACATATTCTTTCTTCGATCATAGAATGCATTAGAGAATGTAATTCATTTTAGAGCATGCTCTGCAGTCCATTATGCATGATTGCTATATAAATTCTTAGAATACATTCTCAATCAAGAACACATTCTGAGATGACAAAAACAGCATTTGATATGTATTCTCCATCTTGGGTCATGGAACGAATGTAAATGCCTCGCTCTTTAACTTATTCTGATTATAATATTAAGAATAGATTCTTCATTATGATAATACATATTAAACACAGCCTAAGTTGTATTTTGAAATAAATTTATTGCAGACGTTAACCAACACCAATGGTATATGTTGTCGCACTGAACGGGATGGTCTTGAACTCGTCGGAGTGCCTGCACAGAGAGAATGAAGAGGACACCATAAATGGCAGGGCTTGGGTGCCCCGAAACCATTCCGATGGCTGAGTCAGTCCATTGAAACAAACAGTATGGAACAATCACCAAAGTGGCCGCTCCTTTTGTCTAAGAAGGGAGTTCAGGTAGTTGCCTTAGCTCAAACTCGGGTGTAGAAAAAGAGTCAGAGACGATTCCTTAAGCATCCAGATATGTTGGAGAGATTCCATCTAGGGGTGAAAGTTTTACCCTGATGGCCCGAGCCCGCCCTGAACCCGATCAGGGCCTAACCAGGCCTGAACCCTGACAGGGCCCAATCAGGGTATAGGGTATTGTTTACCCTGTCAAGGTAAGGGCGGGTTAGGGTTGAGGCCTCGGGTAGAGCCCAGCCTGACCTTATCCGATCCTGTATATATATATATATATATATATATTTCAAATTCTAAACAACTAAACCCTAATCTTATCTCCCCGACTCCATTCGGTTTCTCTTTCTCCTAGCCGCAGCCGCACACTCAGAGCCACTCCACTTAGCCCCATCGACCATCGTGGGTCTTCTTCTTCCTCTTTGTCAATGGCCTAGTCAAGTAAACTTTTCTTCTTCTCTCTCTCTCTCTCTCTCTCTCTCTATCTCTCTGAATCATCTTCATCTTCTTTAAGTCTGATTTTTTTTTCCTAAAAGACCATTCTGTTCGTTGGAGGTTTATAGGTTTTAGTAAGAGGAGGAAGAAACAGAGGAGCATTTCATAATCATTCCTCAAACAAACAAGACACTTCGTGCTTTATCTGAATTGCTGAGCCAGATAACAATACATGCTCTATCTGAATTAACAGCGTTTGAATCCATTGCTCTTGAACCTTGACTGGTTAATCAGCCAATCTGTGAATTGGTTGGGTTTAGGTTAGAGAGGAAATTCTAGGGTTGAAATCGTCTCCAATTATTGGAGGCTCCAGCGGTTGGAGTTAACCAGGCGCACCTGCCGATGTATTGGTAGGCACGCCCATTTAACTCCAATTGCTGGATTGGCGATTGGAACCTTCAATAATTGGAGATGAATTGGACTCGAAATTCTATGGTTTACCCACCAGATCTGACAGCAGCAACAGTTCCATGTTCTTATTTTATTGGAAAAGAAATTAAAAAAAAAAAAAAACTAAGGAAATAATCTCATGATTTTATCAAGCCCTAATTAACCAGAATCCAACCTCAAACTCAATCCAGAACCCATTAATCTTATCAAACAAACCTAGGGGTGAAACCAACTCGGAATAGTGAATTGTCTACTATAGCAGAACATAAATTTGGGAGCTTCTTGCCTCCATGGTTCAAACGCTGTTAATTCAGTGAGTAGTGCTCATAGGCGGGTGGGTTTTGAGGATTGTTAATTTGTTACACTCCAACACCCTTGCATTTTTATAACTTGCCACCCTATAGGTCTAAGAAATGCTCCCCTCCTCTCCTCTCCCAAAACTTGACACCTTGTAGAAAATTGTAAATGGTTCTTATTCATAAATATAGCATTCAACATTCCTTTCCTATATCTCTGAGTAGCTGGATTAATATCCCAATGATATACAAGAGTTAGGGTGTAATCAGCCTATGCCAAATCGTAGGCCTTTCAGCATCAAAGGGAATATTTGGTATTTATATGTTAAAATATTGAGTTCAGGGTAAATCGGGATAAACCCGATCCTGATTCAGGGTCAATCAGGGTAAACCTGGCCCGGCCAGGCCCAATCAGGATAAATCAGGGTAGGGTAGGGTTTGGTAGTACCTTGCCAGAGTAGGGTAAGGGTTGAGGTTATGTCCTATCCTAACAGGATAGGATAGGATTTGGGTTAACATGAAAAAATCTTGGATAGGGTAGGATATGTAGATATCTGGCCCAACCCGACCCTGTTTCACCCCTAATTCCATCCTTGCATTCTCGTTCAGTTCTTTTAGATATAGCCTAAGATGAGGGACGGTTGGTAATCTGCCACGTGTCTCCTTTGAGAGACACATGTTCTGCTTGATGATGGTCTGCACATTCATCTGGTTGGAGTGGTGGTTGGTGAGCATACGCTGATATGGCAAGTATGGGCTGTTGTGCTGGAAGATTCATGCAATCCAACTTTTAGGATATGAGAGATATTTCCCTCCGATTACGTAGATTGACAGCCGTGATGCGCATTTAATGTGCATAGTCATGGCCAATGTGTATTTCTCTGAGTAAATCCCATGCTGGTTTGACCATTGGATTATCACACATAGAAATGTCACGTGTTCGATTGGAAATCAATTGTTACGAACATAATGAATCTTGCTTGCATCTGACCGAGGTACTCATGGTATAAAGGAGTGCGTTGTGCTGCTCGATGAATTTGATCGTCTTTGCTTCGGAGATGATAATTCATTTGAGGCAAGGATTACCACGTGTCATGACTGGAGGGTGTCGTTCCTTGGGGTGCCTCGGAAGAGTGTCCATAGCCGACTTTAGACGTAGTGTCTTATTACTGAGACACATCTAGGCGGTACACGTGTCACTTGATCAAGGGTGATATATAATCCCCATGTCAGTATATAAAGATGGAATCATGATTCAATTTAGTTTGTCACTCATGTTACTCTTCATTGGGTTTCCTCTTTCCTGTTCAATCCTTCTTCTTCCCCCATATCCTTTGTATCAATGAACACTTTAACAGCACTTAAGGATCCATTTTGAAACCCTTTCAGGTTCATTGAAACTCATCCAAATGCTATATGAATGGAAAAAGAAAGTCACATTTGACAATGCAAAGCAAACAACAGAACTCAAAGTTTTTTTTTTAATCTCAACTGGGGTTTCCAGTCCCAGAAAGGGCAGATTTTCCGGGGATGAAAACCTCACTTCTACACCCAAGATGAACATAACTCGATCAAATGTATTTTTGCTACTAAAATTGGAAGATTTTTCAACTTAAAATAACGAAAATAAGTTAATACTACAATCAAAATTCGGGGAAATTTTGGAAGGGGTTAAATTCAGGTATAATTCTTTTTGTAATTTAAGAATATTAAAAACTTATTTTAAACACCCATCAAAAAGAAAGAAAAAAATTTCATTTTCCATCATAATTATAGTTTTCCTCTGGGTTTATTTCTTGAGAAGGGAAAGAAGAAGGGGTAGAAGAGGAGATGGGTAGGCAGGTATGGAAGTGCCAACGAATGGTTAAAAATCTGAATTTAATTCGCATCCATATCTGATTAAGGATATTCAAATCCAATTATTAGGGTATCCGGATCTGATCTGATCTTAACCGTATCAGACATGTTTTTATTTCTCTTCGTGCATAGCCATTATTGCAGAGCAAACCTTAGATAGGTTTAATGGTCAGCACTCACAATCACCCAAACGGATTTGGGTGGTGACCTGTGAGAGAGTGGCTATCATATCACGTCATTCATTTTTAGATCAAAACAAGTTCAGATCACCTCCACGTAGGAGGAATTCTATCACCATCCATAGGGTGTAAGACCCACATCCAGAACATAGATTCATTAGATATGGACAGTGATACTCTCTTGAACTACTCCTACAAAGATGGCATTCATCGTGAGAACCAGATGAGGAAAGGAGGGAGGGGAGAGGATATGGCTGTGTTGTTCTTGTTAATTGCAATTGTAAAGGGGAAGGGAGGAGGCCATAAAAAGTGCAACACGTGAGCAATGGCAGAGAGCAGCAATCACGTTATGTCACGCATCACCAGGCCGGCTTCTCCTCCCCCACCCGATATCCTCCCATAAAGCGTTCAAGGGATCGGATCAGATCTGATCTGGATGAGCAGGGGCCAACCGCGCAGTTGCCAATCGAAGTGCCGATCCGGATCCACGTGTTCTCAAACCCTGCACCCAAATCAACCAACAGCCTCGTACATGAACCCAACCTGTTCTCCCTTCAGTCTTCCCTTACCTTTCTGTTATCTCAGTTGAGTGCAACGTGAATGCTACCACCTTTACAGAGAAATAACCCACAAGGCTAAGAAATAATGGAGGATAACGAATGTATAATGTAAGGAGGCAAAAGGCAACAATTATCCCTCCCTGCAGTTTAACCCCATCCACAAATAGCAATCTACAGCACTTTTGCATCCTCTCTTATGATCTTTGTTGGAATGGCAGGGACAAAAAGAACAATATTTTAAAACCTCATCCTGACTTCACCAACAATTCATCGATCTTCAAGGCCTGAGGATGCAGAAAATGTTCTGAAACAAAATCACTTGTTGCAGATACCTGAGAGACAACACAACTCCAAACTGCTGTTAGCCTATTGTTACTACCTCCAAAATCCAATATCAACACCCAAAAATATACGAAGAGAAGAACAGGCTGAATTTATTGTTCATATTCCAATGACATTTCATCAATCAAGACCAAAAATGAAACTAGAGAAAAAAACTTAAGTGATTGTCTTTATAGTGTACATACACCTACCCCTTTCAATATTGGATAAACACAAATGGAAATAAGTAGCAAGTATCTTATCCCATTCCAGTGTGAGCTGAATTGCACATTGGAGTGGGTATTCCAACTCAGTTATACAAAAAAAAAAATGTAAATAAGGTCATTCCTCTCTAAGAAACATGTTTCTCCCAACTCCACGGATTGCGCGCTTCCCTGGATCCACGATGACTGATTGGCCCGCAAGATTGGATTGAGTTCCACTGTTGGGAAGAAAAAGGCTTTTTATCAACCAGCGGTTGATCATAAAAGAAATTTACCCTCTTCCTACCTTGACCATTCTTCCACCCATTCTCTGTTTGGTAGTTATCTCCTTGAAACCTTGATGTCTTATACCTCGACATGTATTGACTGGAACCATCTCTCTTCTTGTAATTCTCATTCCATTTTTGCCAATTTCCATTGTTCCTGGGATCTGGATTCACCCAGCTATTGTTATTGTTCTCCCATTGGTAGCTTTCCCATGTGTTACCTGCAGAGTCTCCCCATGGGTTATTTTCCAGAGTATTGTTCCCCTGAGCACCTTCACGCTCCCAAGGATTGTCAGCATTATTGGTATTATGATCACTAACTCGCAATCCTGGTCTCGAAGAGTCATCCACAGTTCTAACTGGATCTTCCTCTGCATCACCCCATCCAGAGCATGGAACTGGTCGATTTAAGAAGAAGAGAGAATCACCAATAAGCCTAGACTTCCCCTCTTTGTCATCTTCATCAGGAGGTAGTGGGTCTCGCTCTAAATCCAACAACAGCTCTGGATCAATATCAGAGTTCCAGTCAATTTTATCAATGTAGATATTTGGGTCAGGCAGTGAAATGTCACAGGGGAGGCCATTTATCTCTGCCCAAAACCGATTCTTCGCATTGTTGAATGCCTCTGCACCAGCTGAATCATTCCACTGAAGTACATTCTCATAGAAATACATCACCTTCTGGGCTTCCAAGAGTTTTCTCCATGGAATTGAACCAACTACCGTGCAAAACTTCTTCTCCCATGAAGGTACAGTAGGCTGCCACGGCCCTGAAGTCACAATTAAGTTTATGGTTAAACCCCCCTCAAGCAATCCCACCATGCCTTAGTAGAAACATGGAATCAGAAATAAGTCCATAACAACAAGACTACAATTATAAGAACCGGATTACAAACATAAGAAAAATACCTCAGCACACATATATTCGAAACCCACATTTCAAACTTCTATAAGAATTGGTTTCAGTTTCTCAACCATAAAAGTTTTTTTTTGGGGGAGTGTGGGAAGAGAGATTTGAGCAAATCCTACATTATCTTTACAGGTAAATTTCCAATCAACAAATCCAGTACCCTAACGGTAGAAAAAACAAAGTCCATTACAGTTCATGTAAAATAAATCTTCGATCAACAAGACTTACTTTCCATACTGCAGAAAAATATCATTCGAAATGCTAGCTTTTTTTGCAAAGAAAAATTTTTCATACTCAAACAAACTCAATAAATTCCCGTTCAACGAAACCGATTTCCTTTCTCATAAACATGAAAAACGCAGATGAAGAATAAAATAAAAATTAAAGAAGAGTAAAGCACAACCCCAAGATGAAATAATAAAACCTAAAAATACGCACAGTTCTCATACCCAACGAAACTCCAAACCCTAATAAATTTTCTTATACACAGTTTCAGAAATCTCCTTTAAAAATATATATTTTTTTAAAAATCATATTTTTCGACGAAGAAACCTGAACATAAAATAACCCCATCTTCCCCTGCTAAAAACAGGAACTCCGCTACTGTAAACCCAGTTACCACGTAACCCAAATCACACATCTAAAAAGGGTTGAAAAAAAAAAAAAAAACCCAGAAAACACACTAAATATCTGCAAGAGAAATCCATGAACAAGAACCCATCAGTGAAGAATTCGAATAATCAGATAGCAAACGTACCAGTTGGCGGTTTTCTGTTCTGCGATCTTATAGGTGTCCTCGGTGCCTCTTGAAGATAACTTTCAGCTCCTCCATGACGTCTTCTCCTATCATCCATAGTTTAAATTTTTGAAAGAAACCAAAAAAAACACAACTTTCCAGAAATCAACAAGAGAAACAGATACACACGGAACAAAAATCAGGAAATTCTTGCAGTTTCCTCTTTTAGATTGAACGATCAAACTTAGTTTCGATCAATCGATCTATACAGAAACACAGCAATATGAGAGAAATCGGAAATTTAAAACAGTAATGGCGATTTTCGAAAGAAGTATGACTGCATGAATCATCGATTTTGGTAAGAAAAAGGAAGGAGACAAGGATTTATATATAAACGAACGCCTTCTGCTGTTTCCTAGAACAACTCTGACTTAAACCCTAAACTAGTTTCTAATTACGATTTTGCCACTCAGCATTTTGCTTTCTTATTTCCTTTTCAGTGTCTGAATCTAACTTCTAACCTAATCCTTGTCTTTTTAGGTTGACGAAAATACCCTTCTTATTATCTAAATTTTAACATGTCACGCGTTTGACAAGCGGTAATAATTATAACCTAAAATGGCAGTTTTTTCAAAGATTCGAATTTTTTACGCGGGTTATTAGGCTTCCTGTAAGGGATTCATATGGAAATTAAAAGGCAAGGAAACTGTTTGGACATTAATGCTATTTAAATGGGTTTGTCACTTTGGTTGTGTTTGGAACTTAAGAAAAAAAAAATACATATTTTAAATGGATGAAAAAAAAATAGGTATAAAAAATCATTATTGTTTTAGGGTTTGGGTTTTCTACAGCGGTGCAGCCCTGTAGCCCCATTTGGATTATTGAGAATATATCTACAAGTGCATCAATGTAATTCAATGATTCAAATAGGATTACATCAAATTTGTGTGGGATCCACCCTTAGAGTACGAGATTTTTTACAAAGGCTGCGTTTTAATTCATAGTGTTAGGAATTAGGATATGTTTGAATATCAAGTAAAAAAAAATATAAAACAACTGTCCATTTTTTTTATTTTTGTTTTTTTTTTCCAATTCAAAAGATATAATCTATCTCCCAAACACGGTCTTAGACTTTAATGGGACATAGGGTTAATTATGTCATTTAAGACTTTCCGCTTGTTTCGAACTTAAACCGAGGTTAGCAGTCATAGGTTTGGGGAATACCGTTTACTATTTCGAAATGTGGGAAATTAAAAATAAAAAAAAAAGGGTTAAAAGATCATGCTCGGCTGGACAAATAAAATTTTCATAAATGGTTCGGTGGGACCCACAGTGAGTCATTACTTTCGGATTCTATAGTATATTCGGAATAGGAGAGTCTAGAAAAAGAAAGACTTTGGATCATTTGCATGTACTTCTTGTATGTACCTCTATTTATGATGGGATTCTGTCACTGTTAATGTTGTGTGGGACCCACCCCTAGAGAGTATGACATCCGATGAATATGATCGATGATAAGATTCTAATTAAGATACAAGTATATAGAGATGAACTATTGTCTTAGAGAAAGAGGGATAGTAGACTTTTTTTTTTTTCAGTTCTTCGAATGGGATACAGGATGCCTGGGCACGATGGAGTTTAGTTCTAGACAGTAGGCTCCACAAACTCCGACATTTACTTCTCGCAAGCTTAACTTGAGCTTCTTCATAGGATAGACATCACACAAATATTCTATCAAGCGATCACCAATAGAGGACATCGTTATCTGGAACATTATCAAATTGGATCTTTATGCAGACCATAATTGTTTATAGTGCTCCTCTATTGCAGTGCTGATCATAACCATTGAGAGTGCATCAAGACATATGACCAATGCATTCTCAACTGTCAAGATCAGCATTACTACACAGCAATGCTATTGACGATCTATTTCCTCTTTATACAGTTACGAGTGAAATTTATTAGTAGGTAAATTTCCAAAACCAGTCAAATCAACATTGATATCTATTCTATGTTTGGATGTCTATAATGGAAAATAAATAAAAAAACATAATAAGACGAAAGTAATTATGAGATAATAATTAATTTATATATCTTGTCTCGCAATGGTAAATCAATTTGTCATTATTAGATACAAAAATTAATGAAAAAGTTTTTCTGAGCCACCGACAACGTTATACGTTGAATGACTTATAACAACCATTGTCCACTCTCATCCAACCCTTCTCCTTCATCAACCCTAAGCAAAATGACAAAATATACTATTAAAATAAACAATTTTCGGGCATATATTAACGTGCATATATTAAAATATAGGAAGACAACATTATTAAAAAAAAAAAAATGAACATCGTTATATCATTTTCCACATTTCAATAGGAAAAAAAATTGGATTCATTATTTTCATTATTAATGATAAAATAATTATTTACTAGTAGATCTAGGATCTAAACAATGACATCATCAATTTCGGTCCTGAACATCCAAAAAAATAAAAAAAATAAAATAATAACTTATCTTTTTTCGGTAAAAATTGACCACCTAATTTTCTTACTTTCTTGTGCTTCCTCTTTGGAAAAATTACCAAAAGAAACAATCTTGGATTAGCACTAATTCGTTTAGGACTGTGTTTGGATACAAAGAAAATAGAAGAAAGAAAATTTTAAAATAAAGAAGAGATATACATAATTGTGTATCATTGTGTCTTCATTATATATCCACATTTGTTATATTTGAAAATATAATAAAATAAATCTGCATCATTCATTTTTTCTGTTTTCTTTAATCTAATCCATTCAAACTTAGGAAGTGTTATAGTAACGTTTAAAGTATGTAAACTTCTACATATGCATGAATATATACAAGATGCATGCCAATATATAGGGGGTATTTGATTGAATTAGAATTTGAAATTCGACATGTGAGTAATCTTGATCATGTTTTTGGACAACACATCATCTGCCCATGTCAGCAGAATTTATTCTTGTGACATTTGGAAAAATAACAAACTCTTGTTATAATAATATTTTCCTTTTTTTTTTCTTCCTCTTCTTCTCTCGGTATCCAAACATAGTCTTAGAGTTAGATATATGAAGAAATCAGGATTTGAATTGGATGAATTGTTTGAAGGTTTTAGCAATCGACGTGAGATCCATTTTATTTTTCTTGATATAGACACGATAACAATTGGCCATTGTTGATATCGTTTTCGATTCTGATTACTTTAACATTAATTAGATCGGATTAGGTAACCCATCGTCCTATTTTGAAAATCAAACATAATTTAAAGAAATTTCTAATTTAAATCAAGGTCCGTTTCGATGTAACATGACCGTTATTGATTTCTTGTAATCGATTCCTTTTAAAACACACTCATTAGGTCATTGTCAAAACTTGGTGATAAGATTAGATGACTTAAAAAGATTGTCTCATCTGTCTGTCTCCAGTCTCCACCACATTCCAGAATGACGAGACAAAATTAAGTAGGAAGCTTCCTGCTATTTGTGGTTCTCTGGCCTCTGCAACCGTAAGGTGCATAACATTCACATGTTAATTTAATCATCACTGTTTGCACTGGGCCCACTTCTATTTAGGCTTGATATATCTTCATTCATGGTTCAAGGTATCAATATTGGATCCATTGATTCGATTGATTAATATCGGTTTTGGATCTAGTCAATTTTGATCTAACCCTTGTTTTGTACATTGATTTTATGAATCATTTTTTAATATGTGATCGATACTGTATTCAATACCTAGATTTAGAACCTTGATTAGAATCAAATGTTTTTAAAGAATTGGCTAGTCCTATTGCAGGTTGTGGGTTGAGTATGACTAGGGTTTAAACCCAAACTTGACCTATTTGGCCTGAATTTAAGGAAGAAGGTCCTCACAATGCTAGATTCACATCGTCTCCTCCAAGTGGTTCTGGGAGGACGCGGCAGCCTTACCCGGATGGCCGACATGTGGTTCTCGGGTGAATCCGAGACACATGTCCGAGCCAACACCCCCTGTCTGCTCGGCTTGACCCCTGGGTGTCGACTCGGACTTGAGTCTAAGATTCACCGAGAGCCACATGTCGGCTATTTGGGTAAGGTTGTCGCTGTCCTCTCAGTACCACTGGGAGGAGAGGATGTGGATCCCACAATGTCAATGTGGGGATCTCTTGCCACGCTTTCTCATATTCTAGTTTTTTTTTTTTCCTCTCCTCCCTTATCATGGTGAAAATTTGGTGATAAAACTAGATTACTTAAAAATTGTGTCGTTTGTCTGATTCATATTGTTTTCGGACCAGGTCGATCACAATCTAACCCTTGTTTTGTACACTAATCTGATAAATCAATTTTTTATATGACAAATACTATGTCCGATACCTAAATTTAGAACCTTGATTGGAACTGAATGAATGAGTTAAAAAGTTGGCTGGTCCTAATGTAGTTTGTGGGGTTAACACCAAAATTGACCTATCTGACCTGAATTTAAGGGAAAAGATCCTCATAGCACCAGTGTGGGGATCTCTTGCCCCGTCTTCTCACATTCTGGTATTTTCTCTCTCCTCTATCGTCAGGTAGGACTCCCATTGACGATGCCATTTCTTGCACCCTTATTGGTGTGGCATGAAAATCTCCCCTCTCCCAAATATAATTATGGGATATAGAACTGGTTTTGTTTTGTCAATGCTCATCATCTTAATGTGGATAAATAGTGGGCTTGTTTTTGCTAATTTTTGGGCCGAAAGCCCATTAGTTGCTATTGGCGACTTTAGCAACAATAAGCAGGAATAATTAAGCTGTGTTTGGTGTGCAGTTTTATCATTTCAAAATGTATTTTTGATCTAGAATGGATTCCAAAAATGCATATCAACGACAGCCTTAAGCAGATGTTCAATCCCAATCTACAACATCTTGAATATTCTAATACTGCTACGATTACAACACCAAAATTGAATCGGCCTAGACTCAAATCAAAATTTTTCTTATTAGGTTGGAATTGGACTTAGAGTGTACAAGACCAAAATTGAATATGCCTAGATCGAAACCTGACAAAACCGACCCATTGACAATTGACACCCTTACGTAACTATCTTCTCCTCGATTTAGGCGTAAAATATACATTGTAATAATATTAATTCTTTTCCTATATGAAGATATTATTTTGTTTATGATTCTTACTTCTTATTGGAAATTAAAAAATTTTCCCATAAAATAGGAAAATTATAGCTTAAAACTTATGAGAGAGTGATTAAATCCCCTCTTTGGTTAACACAAATGTAATGTCATATGGTAGATCAAAAGAGGCTAATATTTTGAGAATCACATGTAAAGTTTCATCTTAAATAGAATTGGACAAGTGGCAAAATAGAGCATTGAATTAGATGCTAATATATAGACTGGATATGATTAGGAAAAATATTCTCTGAACAGTAGAGTGAGAGCTACGCCAAGAGCTGTATGTCTTTATCCCTACTTTGAACACTCTCTTCTCCCCAGACAAATGCCCCTATGGCCTCGGAAAATAATCCTCTGTAGTGAGGCCATCCTGTAATAAGGATCTCATCCATTCAAAGTGGATCGATACGTATCCCGATCCACTCAAAGTGCATCAGGATACACACAGATTCATTTTGAGTGGATGAGATCCTCATTGCAGGGGTGGCCTCACTACAGAGGATCCCAATCCCCATGCCCCCCCCCCCTTCTCCTCCAAAAAAAAAAAAAAAAAAAAAAACTTGAAAGAACTAGACATCAAAAGAATCACTTCTGAGAATCAAATTTGTGTCAGACAACAACAATAAGCTTTTAATAATCGGTATTGGAATCGGCCATCGCATCAGCCACGTGTCCCTACCATATTGGCCCGTACAATTGATCCAATCCCAATTATTAAAACATTGGACAAGAAATAGATGTCCATGTTCCTCCCCCCCCCCTCTCTCTTTCTCTGTCTCTCTCTCTAACATCACACTGCGTAGAGATCCTCAGTAGCTCTGCTCTTTTTCATATGTATGAAGTGTCGTACTACATACTAAAGTACTTGTCACAAGGGACTCTTGAATGGTCAGGATCGTCTGTAGCACTTTGGTGTAGCAGATTTGATCCTGACCATTGAGAAGGGATCGAATGATGTGACAGATGCACTCTCAATGGTCAGAATGCACTCTGCTATACCAGAGTGCTACAGACGATTTTTTTTCCTCTTGAATACTCTTGAGCCTTCCATAGTTAGCTCTTAGTGTCGCAACATTGATCATTATTCAGCAAACACATGCTTGGTCAAATGATTGGTCCTCGCTTACTAAAGCAGGGGGTAGGAGGTAGGTTTTGAGTTCGAGTCTCTTCTCTAGCACTTGTTCCCCACCCCAGCAGTAGTATAACATAGAGTAGAACTGGTAATAAAAAAAATAAAAAAACATTGGTCATTATCCCCTTCAAGAACTCTTAGAGAGAGAGAGAGAGAGAGAGAGAGAGTTGGTATATTTGATGCCAACTCTACTTGGGCCCTCGGAGAGATGATTATTTTGGTGTATGGGACTGAGGCTCTGACTCCTAACCATTTGGGGTGCTTTGGGCCATGGAGCTTTCGGTATTTAGGTAAGGTAAAGGTCACCTTTTGTAGCAAACTTCTTTTCATATTGGGCCCTTCAACAGCTGTTCTTCCTTCTCCAGTTACATCTATAGGACACTTTTTTCATTTTACCTTAATGTATATATGCCCTTACCCACTCATCTCTTGTCTCTCTCCTTTCTCTTTCTCTTGAGAGTGAATGAAAAAAGCATAGACGTGTAGACCTTAATATGTCAAAGCATTTGTGGGGGCAAAAAGAAAGCGTCTCAAACCCTAGTCATGGACTTGATGAAGTAATTATAGGGTCTCCTAAATGCCTCATTCATCATAGCTTTTGGTGGGCCCACCTTTATACTTCTTCACTCCTTTTCTTTTTTAGTTTATATGAACCATACAATGTATCTCTGATGAAGAAGAATCTCTTCTCTCGTAGGGTTGCAGCATTTGGTTGTGACTCTACCACTACTAATAGTGGAGAGGGTAGTTCGAATATTCAACATATGAGGGAGAGATAAATCGATTATTATAAATTCCAATGATGAGATAGAAAAATTTTCTCCAAAAATTGAAGTGGCAAATAGACGAATGGGAGAGGTTCTCTCGTCTAGAGATCAGAGAAATCTAAGATGCAGGGATGGAACTTCAAATACAGAGGAACTTCAAATACAGAGAAAAGGGGTTTGTGCCTTTTTGAGATTGAGGAACAGACCGGAAGAACTTTTCCGGTAAAAGAATAATATATTTCACAATTTTTTGTGTCAAAATACTGTTTTGCCCTATATCAATGACCAAATTAGGCCCCACATGACTTGTTAATTAGGAAGGTTTGATACAAAGCCTATTACATGGCTGAGAGTGATAAAAAGTACATGTATAAGTGTGGATAAAAAAGTATAGGGGTATGCGTTTCCCACATCGTCTGGATGTGGGAATTTTCTATGCCACACCAATCATGGGATATGAAATAGTTTATTTAATAGAAGGATTATATGGTTGGGAGGAGAAAGATCCACTAATCATTATGTGAGAGAACGTGAGAGGGGATCCCCACGTCAATGGTGTGTTGTGTTTCGCAAAATGAGAGAGAGAGAGAGAGAGAGAGAGAGAGAGAGAGAATATATAAAAAGGTTAAAAAAGGGTTTTTATATTTATTTATTTTTTCCATGTAGACAAGATGATCTAGCATTTTAATTTTTACGATTTAGATAAAAACCCATTTGTTTAATTGAATAACTTATCTCAATCATTTGGCTCACAATATTATGAAGTTTCTCCTAATGTTCTTCCATTAATCACTATGTTTCGAGATGGTTTGTCTCTGGTTCCTATTGCTCGCTTTAATTGAAAAGGGAATCAAAGAAAAAGAAGTAAAAAAATTTCAAACCTAAAATGAAAACATATTTAGTAATATTACTAAATTATTTAAAATTCTTATCATTAATATTACTTTTAAGATTATTTCTTAAAACGCAAGGGATTGAAGATGAAAAGTAAAGTGAAAATTTAGAATTAATTATATAATCATGATTTTTATTTACAAAAGTTTTTTTTTTTAGATTAAAATTTTTATCCTTTTTTTAATTTTAATTTTCCTTCCAACTAATCAGAGCCATATGGATAAGTAATAAATGCTTATTTGGCCATTCTAATGGCTGGAAAACAGGCCACGTTTCATATTTGGTAACACATCTAATCATTAGACCCATCGCATATCAAATTGTTTCTTTTGTATTTTGAACAATCAAATTGAGAACCATGATTAAATTTTCATTAAAAAAAAGAGAGAAAAATTGGGGCCTTGCATGCTATTACTCTTTAAGAAACAAAATACCCTCTTGAATGGTCATAAAAAATAAATAAAATAATAATGATCATAAATCATAAGGTTTGGATCCTAACGCGTGAAGTTTAAGGCTTGTTTTAAGGAACACGTGCTATAACCATTTTTGTGAGGACCACCCCCTCCCAAAAAAAAAAAAAAAAAAACTTCAAATAATAACATTAAGGGCCTAACATTAATAATAACAAGGAATATTGGGAAAATAATAAATCAACCAATCAAAAAAGAACATGTGTTCAGTACAAGTTGTTAATCTAGACGAGACACATGACATCATCATGAGACCACTTGATTAGATGTCACTTCATCAGACAGTTGGCAAGAAGGTTATTCCCCACGATTTTGGGATAACCGTAAGATAACTATGAAGAAAGAAGTCACATCGTATGTTGTATGTCATTATGTGTCGACTGTTTCAGAAACCCTTAAGTTTAGATCAAGGAGTAGTTATAGAAGTATCAACCACCAAATCATCCTATGACGGTCAAAAAGCATTCGTGTATACAAATGATCCTGATCCCTAAGGAATTAACCAACAGTTGTATCAGCATGCTTTATCCAACTGTTTTAACTACCAGCATAGGATTTAGAAATGTGCCTGAGATCCATGGAATTGTCAAGATCATGGATGACAATCACGCCACTCAATGTTTTAACTACCAGCATAGGATTTAGAAATGTGCCTGAGATCCATGGAATTGTCAAGATCATGGATGACAATCACGCCACTCAATGCCAACTCTATAAATACACTCTAGAACAAAGTACCTGTAGGGCATTTTTGACATTCAATATTTTCTTACTATCTTAATAAATTGCTTAAACCTCACTTTCTCTATTTATGGAGTTCCATTTGTTTCTTTATGAGTTCTGACTTAAGCATCGGAGTAGTCATAGAATTTCCATACCCTCTTTTTTACTATCTATTTGCTTTAAGAATATAAAGAACAATAGCGGATTTCAAAGAGAGAGACAATATATATAAAGGTGGGTCACCACACCAAAGGACTGGAACAAATCTCCCATCAAACCAACAGGGGCACGGGAGAAGGTATGGAAAGAAATCATCTCCCGTAGCAGGAGGTTCCTGCCGCTGATATCCAAGGGCTGGGGATCAGTCGGCCCGCCTACCAATACATGGGGAGGTGGACCGGCTGAAATCCCGCCCTTGGCAGGCGGCAGGTGCACGGGAGAGGATTTTTTTGCGAGAAGATATTGTATGGCTCATATAGTGGGACCCAAATGCCGAGTAGAGAGAGAGTGTGATAGGACACATGACACCACTTGTGCGGCAATAATAGTAAAAAAAAGAATTATTTTTTTTCAAACGTTGCAATGCATCTATTTTGTCATGATTTAGGTGTTATACAGAAAGAATATGGTCTAGATTAATCACATGGTAAATATCATGATCTTCATACATGTATAGTAGATAGTATTTTAGACATTACTATTAAAAAAATCATAAATATAAATGACTTAGTCTGCTGGTCATACTCATACAACGCTCTCCATTATAACAGAAATATGAATATCCGTCTGGTCATACATTCAACCCCACAAAAGTCGGGCACGCATGAATAGACAGGGTGGTGCCATCATTTAGGGCTGGTGATTACTATGAACCCATCATACCTTCATAGTCCCACCGTTGATTTGAAAATAAGAAATCTGTATTTATGAATATTAACATCTTTTGGATCCAAAACCTTATTGCTCCTGCAGCTTTTACTGGTCACTGATTTAGGGACTGAGCACGTTTCGGCTGTTAATGGGTGAAATAAGGGTTTTAAAATGAATCGAAACCGTTTATGGAGAGATGAAAGGGGCAGTGCAGTCAATTCAAATGAGCACTCACAGTGGAAGTTGAGAAAAATGAGATGGGAAGAAGGGAGGGGGACAGGCAGTTAGAAGCCATTTCACACTTGTCATAAACTCATAATAAGTGTACCTTCAAAAACTACATCATTGGAGAGAAATGGGTTTTACTTTTTCATGGCAGTTCTTGCTTGCAGGCCCACGTCTTCAACTGGTAAATTGATCCTCCTCTTTGGTGATTAAAAGGAGCCGAATTGATACTGAAAAAGGATTTAAGAAGTGAGGAAGCGCCACCCAAAAGGTATGCCAGCTTTGATTATTATCCACTGATGATTGCTCCAACAGGCTTTTAGGTATTTTTCCAGATCATATAGTGAGATAGCTAAATCCTTTAGAAAGCCAAGCTCTCGTCCACCATTTCTGGTTTGAACTTTCTTCAGGTATCCTTCATCTCTGTTTCTGATATTAGATACTATAAACAATCAGCATCTGATTTCGGTGTTAATCTTTCTGGGTTTAGTGAAACCTTGCCTGAGATTCTAATAATTAGGTTGTTTAATGTTTTATTTCTGGATGGTTTCACTATCCGTAGGCTTATGGTTGGTGGGTAAGACAATTACTTAGGTTCTAGTTCACAGCTTTTTAGACTTGTGAAATGTATTAGTAGATGATGAAAAAGTAACATCCCAATCAAGAGATAAATTTTGAATTTCATTATTGTTGCTATAGAATTTGTGACAAAAAAAGTTGATTTTTCCCCTCTGCAAATTGGTTTCCTTTCTCTGTGAATGGCGACTGGCCTCCTAGTCCCACTTGAATTTTCTAAGGTTCTGTTGGTTTTGATTAAGGGCTATTTTCTGTAGAGTTACATACGTAATTAACCATCTTCTCTCTCTCTCTCTCTCTAATCGGCCTTTCATGGGTGGGAATTGTTGTAACAGTTTCTGTTTTTTTTTTTTGTTGTTGTATTAGACTTTGAAGATTGATAGATGAAATTTTTGAGATGTCATGACAGGGTAATTATAAGGTTTCTGAATAAATATACAGAACAGCAATGTCTGTTCATCTTTAAGTTCTATATGGTGTGATGATTTCTCAATGACAAAGAAGAGGAGCTGGTTTGATTTTTTGAAGAGACTCTTTGTGTCGGAGCCCAAAACAAAACAAGAAAAGGTACACATATAACCTCTAGATTGTTGAAAGCATTACAAATTGAATTAGAAACTGATATTTACAATGCTTGATTTGGTTTTTTGAAACGTTATTTTATTATTCCCAGCTTAGATTATGTTACCTTAAGTTTTTTTGTTACTCATTCCCAGAAGGAGAGGAGGAGATGGATACTTGGGAGGTTTAAGATCAAACGCCTTCTCACTTTTGCACCATCATCTTCATCGAAGGAGATGACATTTAGTGAAGCAGAAGAAGAGCAGAGCAAGCATGCCGTGACTGTTGCCATCGCAACAGCAGCAGCTGCTGAAGCTGCTATTGTAGCTGCTCAGGCTGCAGCCCAGGTTGTCCGACTCACACATGGCCCTCAATCACGTCGTCAATTAGAGAAAGGAATCAGAGAAGTTGCTGTTATTAAAATTCAGACAGTTTTTCGTGGGTATCTTGTAAGCTATTTGAGACTCTTTGCTCTTCTGCTCAAAACTTCATAATTCTTTATGGTATCATCCAACTGGTTTTATCATGTCTCAACAAGTTTGATTTTAATTATGGAAATGCAAAGTATTTGTCGTATCAATGTCGCACTTACATGTATTCTTTGTATGCGGTTGTGTCACAGGCAAGGAAAGCACTGCGGGCTCTGAAAGGACTGGTGAGGCTTCAAGCTATGGTTCGAGGCCGAGCTGTGAGACGCCAAGCAATCAGCACTCTGAAGAGTTTGCAATCTCTTGTAAACCTCCAGTCTCAGGTCCGAGCAATAAAGCTTGGGGTGGTGGGGGATGGCTGGACTGCCAAAGAAAAGCAACAATTGCTAGCGCAAAGCGATGAATTGGGGGACAAGGAAAGAAGGGTACGCAAGGAACTTTGGATATCAGTAATATGAAGGGGGATTCTTTCAAGTTCATTTCAGGATCAATACCTTCTCCTGAACATAGCAAACCTCATTTGACAGAAAAGAAAAATTATGAAGTGTCAAAGCAGTCTAGAAGTTCAATAATCTGCACTGATTTTTAATCCTGCTTTTGTCTTCCCCAGCTCAAACCAGACTGTGAGAGGTGGGATGACAGCTTGTTATCAAAAGGAGAACTCAAGGCCACGTTTTTAAGCAGGCAAGAGGCAATGATGAGAAGAGAACGTATGAAGAAATATTCATTTAGTCATCAGGTAGGTCCGGTTTATTCTGACATCATTCAAATTATTTGTTTTCAATACTTTAGACTAATTAATCATTCCTCAGGAGAGGCGAAGAACGGAATCAGAACCAAGTAAGGTGGGTGGAATGTTCAACAACTGGTTAGAACACTGGGTGGATGCCCACTCAAGGGAAAGGCAAGGAACAGAGAATTTTGAATCACATGCCTGTTTAAATGCATTAGATGGATATGAAGAAGTACTACAGCTTAGAATGAGAGATATTCAAAAAAATAGACAGGGAGGATTTGACTCCCCAATATCACTTCCAAGGACATCAATTCATCGACAGAAACATAGTTCAGTTGGAGAAAATGATTCCTGCTTAAGCTTTTCTGCTGTTCCAGGTTACATGTCTACAACTGAATCTGCTAGGGCAAAGGCGAGATCAATTAGTGCACCAAGACAAAGGCTGGAAATCAAAGATGTTTACTCTGATCAAAGTTCACCACCCAAAAACAGACTCTCATTTTGCTCTTCTGTTGGTAATGATGCTACTATTTTGAGCAGCATTGCCAAGCCTAGTAGCTATCAGCAGAGATCTCCTTGCATCAAAGGTCTCTCAGGTCCAATAAAATCACACAAAAGTTCGAAAGATCTGAGCTTTGATTCTGAATACTCATCGCTGAACTGGAACCAGCAGTGCTTTTAGATGATTTTTCCATTATGGGTAATTGCGACATTAACAATTTTCTGATAAATGATTACTCGTTTCTTCGATAGTTCTGACAGTGAAAACGAGATATTTGGAGTTCAGATGATTGACTAGAAACAGTCAACATTGATAATAAGGTTCTTTAACTGATCTTATTGAGTTTGAAAAAAGCATAAGTCTTACATCCTCTTTGAGGAACATATTTCCTTTCCAACGTGGTATCTTGTGTTTATTTCCACTTTCTGAGTGATGGTTGGCTTCTTTTAGACAGAGTAAAATGGAGTTGCTGAGAGTTATTTGCAGAAAGTGTGGTGGCTATTGGTTTGTAATGCAGGCCCTCCTCCCCCTCTTTTTTTTTTTTTTGTCTATTTTCTTTAACTTTCTTCTTTTTGAGGAGAATGTAAGTACAGTGCAGAAATTGTTGTGCTTTTACAGTTGAACTTGAATGAAAATCTGTGGTATTCTTTCTTAGCCTTTTGGAGGATATTTTTCATTTAAGAAGATGTTAAAAATGCAAACACACCCTGCAGTGTTTTCAAACTTCCACATTGGATTTCTGCTCATCAAATCCTTCCCATTTGATACAGTCCCACTTCTGTTCCGACCATGCTAGATGATTAGAATCTCCAAACCAACCTCTAAACTCTAATGGTATAATAATTTTGCATAATCTATACTGACCATGCCACTGGCATTCGAAGACCAGTTCATGAAATGTATCATTAGAAGACTGTTAAACCAAAGAAAGAAACTTGATTAATGTAAGGAAATACTTTACCATGTACACTTAATTTTGCCAACCTTACTGATCAAGCCAGTGACATTCCTAGAAAGTTTAGGAGCATAACTCTCACTAGAAGGACTTGCAACCCAAAACCAAATTAGATGACTTATCAGAAGATAACTGGGATGTCTTTCTCGTTCATCAGACTGTAGGTCTTGATTATAACATTGCCATCGATAAAGAAGCGGCAGCTTTTCAATTCTCTCCACCTCCTGTACCATCCTTTCAACCAAAAAGGAAACTACCTTCTTTTTCATTAGCTTTCGATGACGGTTTACTCCAAAATCATTATGAAGTAAGAGAGTTTTGAAATCGTCATCCTCCGGTCCATCGTATTTGACATCTCCCTTCAAACCTGGGCTCACAAAATAATTATCACTCTCTCACCACTTCATTGCTGTAACAGAAGCAGTTGCTAAGCAATGCGAGGAGGAAGACGACTGACACACTCAAAACATACAAGGCTTAAAATTGTGAATGACCCAATGTCTTTCAACTTCAACTCTTCAAGGCCGCCTCCTCATATAATTATATAACCAACCAACAATATGATGAGAACAAAACCACCATATCAAACTGTGAGCTGCTTTTCATAGATATATTAATCCTGTCCCAATACCACAAACATAGATAATTTGTCACTTTTCTAGGATTGGATTATTTATGTATCCAGGCGTTTTGGAGTTAGTGATTCAGATGATGAACATGGTTTTTATTTTAGATGTAGTTTGAATTTAAGTGATTTGGATGATGAACAGGATTTAGACATTTAAATGTATTTTGGATGTTGAACAGGTGTTATGTATTGTGTTTTAAATGGATTTTTAATTTTAGATGTGTTATTTATTGAATGGATTTTCATTTTAGATGTATTATATATTGAATGGATTATATGATTCAAAAATTAGGTACAAATATGCAAAAGAAACAGGTACAAATGTGAAAAAAAAAAAAAAAATCAATCAGAACTAAAGAAACCATCAAGAATCGTCAAGAACAATATACATATCAAGAATTTCAACCCTTTTGCTCTTAACAGCACCACCAACAATTTTTTTCTTGTTCTTTCTAAATTCACAAACAAACAAACAAACACATTTCACTAAGCATGGAGTGATAGAGAGGTATTAGTGGATAGATAGTGGATTGAGCAATCTCTAGAAAAGGGAACATTTATACAAAGGGACTGAACAATCCTGATACACTGTGAAACGGATTAGAATTTGCTTCAGAAAACGGGGCTTGATGAGGGAATCCATAACAAATAAGTTCAATAAGAAAATCCAAACCTTCTTCACAGTGGATAAAACTATAAGAATAAGCAAAGATGCTTAGAACTGGTTGTGGGCACAGAAGCTGATAGTGGAAGATCGATTCTTCATTTTCCAAGATCCATGACAAGGATAATACTATAACTATTATATGATGATGGTTGAGGGTGTATCCTGCACTTTTGAATAGATGTAGAGCTTTCCTTGGAAAAAAGAAGGCCTACAATGACAAAGGAGAGAACCCAATCCATCATATACTGACATTTTTAATTGTTATGTTAGGTTGCCTTGTGAAAGTTCAAGTGGAAAGACTGCCGATACCCCCCAAGTGTTGACATATCTAATCCAAAAGCTTAAACTATTAGGTGAAGCCAACTAGTATATTAAGACATCTCAGGTTCCAACGTTTTTCCAATGTGGATTTATTCCCAACACTCCCCTCAACTCGGGCTCACAAAATAATTATCACTTGACCAACTCATTGGTTATTGAAAGAAGCAGCTGCTATTTGCTAAGCAATGAGATTATGAACACTCAACAATACAAATGTGGGCTGGTTTTGGTAGATGTAATCCAGTTCAAAGCCAAGAAGTGGAATTGATAGATAGTTTGTCACTTTGTTAGTTCATCAATAATTAAGTTTGTGATGGGTAGATGAAGCCAAAGACTTCTGACCAGTTGTGCAATCAATTTCTAGCTAGCTGGGGCTACATATTGAATGGTGCTTATTTATTCAAAGGCCTTATCTTTGTTATTTAATGGTTTGACTTGGTCATATGATTAAGGAGACATTTAAAATGTATCATTTGTGGTGTTTTAGCTTCTAGAAATAGTTGTTTACTTGACTTGAACTACAAGATTGAAGTTTATAACTGAGCAGTTTTCTTTCACCACAATGAAGAGAGAATCTCTTCACTTGGGGCCGTTATTGCTATTTGATGGGATCCTCTGAAACTTGTCCATAGTGTCCTCAACTGAGTTCACATGTTCTTGCAGTCTGTTATTAGTTGGATTCTTCTGAGATATAGGCACCATATTTGTTGAAATCTGTCTGGACTGTGCTAGCTTCAGCTTCAATGGCAGAGCCCCATTTCCAGAACTGGATTCCTGCTGCGATAAATTCTCTATGGTGATTACAGATAATCCAAACTAAGAATGAATGTTCCATGGGTATTTTGGTTACTATTGCTAGTTTGAGCATCCATCGGCTAATTATAAATATTTATTTCTCCACATGCAATGAATGCCATGCATGCTTTTCTAGGACACATTTTGTGGTTGGAGAAAACTAACAGTTTTCATACTCTTTGAATGAGAAATGCACCCCTACCTAAATTGTAGCCAACCTTTCCTTCTTTTAGGTCATTTAAGTACATAATAAATCCAATGAATTGGAGAATTGAGTCTCAACCTGTCCAACTGATAATAATACCAAAAAGGTCTAGAGAAAGCACAGACCAGTAGAAAGTGGTCAATGGTTTTATCACAAAAAGGGCAAGCAATATTATCTTCAAGATATACAAATAACTAAATTTTGGGAGGGAGAGAATTCCATTGGGATTTCTATATGAAATTGCAATGACAAAGCATAGCACTTTCACAGCTGGATCATTTCCTCCAAACTATCAAGATGGATATTCAGTGGCAAATTTCCTCCAAAATCATCAATTGATGCTAACACCATTATGAGAAATATCTGTATATTCAGGATCTATTGCTTAACATGGTCTGAAAAATAACATTAAGCCCTTAAAACAAATATAGTCATGAAAATAAGATCAATGATTTCCTTCAGCTGCATTTATGCTGTTCTTTTCTTTTGAATTGAAAGGCCAGGGCTTAAATCCTCGTTCCAGCATTTTCTGAACCTCCTCGAATGGCAGTCCTCTGGTCTCAGGTACAAGGAAGTAGATGTATACAAAAGCGCATAATGAAAAGAACCCGAACAAGAGAAATGTAAAAGCTGAGCCAAGATGTTGAGTTAGAGTTAAGAAAGTCAGGCTCACGATGAAGTTTGAAAACCAGTTAGCAACTGCAGCCATTCCTCCACAGAGTCCTCTGTATCTCAGTGGATATATCTCTGAGTTCACAACCCAAGGGACAGTTCCCATACCAGGTGAATAAGCAATGATGTATGCTCCTAAGCCGATTACTGCTATCATCCCAAAACCGTTTGGACATCCTTTAGTGAACCATTCACGGTGCTCCCCATGACATGCATTTTTTATACTTGCGTTTGAATCCAGACATGCACCAGGATGCTGCATAACAAAAAGAATTTCAACACTAGAACTTCAGAGAAGCTTCACTAAAAATTTAATAATATTAAATGGGTTGCAGGAGATAATTGGATTGAGGATAAACCAATTCATCATTGTCATAATATTTAGAGGAAGGAAATCTTTTGGATTTCAACGAGTTTTCTTGACAGCAGCAGATAATTCAAAAACTAGAAATGACACAGAATAAAAACTTACTTGACCATTGGCACAAAAGGCACAATCAGAGGATGCTTTCAAGCATGACATGCAGTTCCAAGATGATGCATCTCTTGCTGTCAAGTAAAGAGGACATGTAGCATTTCCACCAAAGTGGGCAGATTCTACTTGACTTACAGGTGGGGAATGCTTAGCAGCTTCTCTGAACACTCCAAATAGACCGATAAGACAAACTATGATAAAAAACAAACTCCAAAGAAGCAACTTTCTCCTCCCATATCTATCAACAAATAATATACTAACAATGGAACCAATAGCATTAAGACCAGAAGTAACAAGAGAGAGTGCTAAGGCTGTCTTATTTGAAGCAAACCCCGCCAATTGAACTATGGTTGGACTGTAGTACATGACTGTGTTGATGCCCACAAACTGTTGAGCTACTTGACATCCAATACCAGCAATTAGCCCCCTTCTGACTATCACATTACTCCATGCTTTCCTAATTCTATTCAATATGTTACCTTCACCAATGGAACCTTCCTCTGCTATTTCATTTTCAACTGATATGCGTAAAGCCTCAACCTCGCTATCAAGTTCATTAGAGGGATATATTTTCCTCAAAATATTTACTGCTTCTTGTTTCTTTCCCTGTTCAACAAACATAAGAACCAAAAAATTTACAGTGAGAAACATATAGGCATGGGGAAGTAAGAATATAACCAACCATTCAAGCAAAGGGTTCATATATTGGTTCTCACATAACTTGTAAGTTTGGGAAATGGCATTCTTACAAATTTATAAATAGGAGCTAATGGATTGAGGCCTAAGCTTATCATAGTTTATATTTTTAAGTAGAGCTTATTGAAATTTAACCAAAACAAAGAATCAAATGGATGAAAATTGTTTGATAGAGAATGAATAACCTTTCTGTAAAGCCATCTAGGGGACTCAGGAAGTTTCCACATCAATATAAACTGAATCAAAGCTGGAAGCGCTGCTACCCCAAGCATCCAACGCCAAGTTCCAGGTGCCTAAACCAAAATCAGTTACAAAATCAGTTCCAAGTAGGAGGTATTATGATAATATCATACATAATAAAACAATTACAAAGTGTGAGGACCATATATTTTCATGCTACTGTGTTTTAGATGTATGCACCTTTGTGAAAGCCAAATTAATAAGGTATGATAAAAATTGCCCTCCTGTAATTAGCAACCCATTTGTGCTAACAAGGGCACCTCTAATTCTAGCAGGAGAAGCTTCTGAAATATAAAGAGGTCCAGTCATGGAGGCCATTCCAACACCCATTCCAACAAGTACCCTTCCGCAAATTATCATCAGAGGATGGACTGCTGCAGCCATGACTAATGCACCAACAAAAAACAAAATATCAGCTACCAAGATTGAAATTCTTCGCCCTTTCCAATCATTAGCCCATCCTCCAACTGCAGCACCAACCATAGCTCCTGCTACAGCTGTGCTTACTATGACTTCCTGTAATTAAAAATGTAAATGATAAATATTTTATTCTCAATGGGGAGTAATACCATCTACAATTAAAAGGTGAAAATGAGAAGAAAATATAGAAAAACAAACTTGGTAAAATGTACTCTTATCAACAGCTTCAAAATCATCTCGGATATAAAGAAGGGCACCAGAGATGACTCCTGTATAATAGTAAAAAAATCAAATAAAGTAACAAACTGATATAGGCCTGAATCAAAATATAAAATAAAGAAGAAAATATGAAATTACTGTACTACAAAATATGGGAAAATTATAGGAAAACAAGGGTCATAGAAGATCACTTAACTCAAGGGTCTCTTGGGGATGATTCTCTCAACCCAAGTGTGAAACTCTCTCGCCACAAAAAGGACCTCAAACTCTCTCAAAGGGACCTCACAAATACTCCCAAAGAACAAAGACACACCAGCATTCACTAACTCTTCTCAAAGCATATTACAATATAAATAAGAAAGGGAAGAGGGAATAATACGTTGGAGGGGTGATTGGGAAAGCAAAGAGACATTGATGATGAGTTGGAAAAGTGGGATGCAAAAGTAAAAGAGATTTTTGGGAATAGGAAGCATTAAATAAGGGAATAGATACTGTTATTAATTATGTGTGTCTTGAATTCTTCGGCACTTTTGGATTCATGACCCGCTTTGAAGATTGATCTATGGCAATTTTGGTGGCAACCGAATTGAGAATTTTTCTGAGGTCTGTGATGGTAGCATCAGCCCAAGCCCTGATGGAGCGACCCGGTGGATCGGCTCAACTTGGACAAGCTCACATATATTGTTCTTTTTCTTGCCTTGTAACCTAGCCGCAAAAGGGAAGAGAGAAAGGGGGTTTTCGAGCTTCGACTTGAGAGAGAGCTTGGACTTGAGAGCTCTCCATGGTAGCCTCATTTTGACATAGTGAATATCATCTTCATCTTCTCTCCTGAATGTAGTACATCGCATTGGTGTGTGAACCACGTAAATCTTGTTGTCTCTTGTTTGCTTTCAATTTCTGTTTTTGTTTTATTTCCGCATCTCATTGGTGTTTGTTATAACAGATGTGTTAGGTTAGGGAGGAAGTGAAGATAGAAAAATAAATGTCCATGACATTATCCGGAAGCATCACTAACTCACAAGTATTTGTTTTGTTGACAGTGAAAGGAGTCCAATGCTTATGCATGCAACAAGAATTGAAAACTAGATGACAAACATTTTCTAAAGGAGGAACTATAACTTCAAAAGATTTATTTATAGTCAAAGAATTATCTATAACTTTCAAAGGTAAGAATAATAATTTACAGAAACAAATCAAAGCTATAACTAGATTCCTATGATTTTAAGCTCAGGCTGCACCCTAAAAGGGTTCTCTGTTAATATTTTTTGTATATGAAATATTTTATAAGAAAATCATTCATGAATTTGAACTTAATCCACCAAAATTTTAAATATATATGACCCACAAACCAAATGGTAATGGCCTAGATTCAAAATACCTAATGACAAACAATTTAATCTCAAAAAAATTAATAAAAACAACTGCTTCCATCATATTCCTCAAATTGTTCATCCACAAAGCTAAATTATCTTTATGCTAGGAAGGCATTGACAAATATATATATATATATATATACATATATATATATAATGACTTACCAGTGTCATAACCAAAGAGAAGCCCACCAATGCCAGCAGATAAAGCGAGTTGCATAATATAAGGCTGTTTCCAAGTTGTAAGACAACATTCTCTAAATTCTGTTTTGTCTGCTTTTGGAATACCACCTTCCATTTTGTGAAATTTGACAAAGGAATATAAAGGGGCTCTAATCTGCATGGAGAATAAAAATGAAAATCTAAGAATTAAAAAAATTGTAAAATTAGGTTTCAAATAAACCAAAATCATCAAAATAACTAAATTAATTGAGAGAGCTTAACTGATAGTTTTTACTCCATGTACAACAAACGAATGGAGTGCATTACCCATAATTGAGAGAGTTCCCCAACAGTGTGGGGGACCTCCTCCCATGGTATAAGAAACAGTTTCGTCAACAAGAACTCATATAATAAAAAGGCAAGAGGACCCACATAGTTAGAATGTGAAAAAAGTTTCCTAAATTATTGGCATGGTGATCTTTTTTCGCATTTAGTTTTACCTCTGTTATGATGGAGATCCAACAAAAACAATGAAAATTTCATCCTACCAAACTATACAGACCCATTATACTTTAAATTAAAAAACAATATGGAACAAATACCATTGAGGTCTTGGCAAAACAAATTTTTATTTATATAATTAAAATTTAAAAAACAAAACATAAAGAAATTTGGAATCTCTTATAAGCAAATAACCCAAAATATGATTAAAAAAAAAAATGCATAAACAGCTTTCAAAAACATTCCATACCTCCGTAAAAGTCTATGCACCAGCCTGCCTGGTTTGTATCAGATGGAGAAAAAGAGAGAGAAATGGGTTTTAAAGATGGATGGAAGACAGAGAGAAGTGACTATAGAGAAGAAAAGAAATGAAAACATGGATTTATGAGCTTACATTTTTTTTTTTTTTTTTTTGGGTAAATTATGAGCTTACATATCTAAGACTAATACTGAGTCACTGACTCGTGCAATATCTTAATTACCTTCCAACAAAATCTCCTAAAACATAAAATTCTCATATTCCTTTTTTGAGAAATTTATTTTAAGAAAAACTATGTAAATATATTATGAGAATTTTTAAATTTTAGGAAATTTTGTGGGAAGGTTAAACTGAAAACATAATAGGAAGTATAAATTCTTCAATAATTATCTATATTCTTAAATCTTAAATCATAATCAGAGTGATTATATATCATTATCCGAATTCATATCTGACAATCTAAAACAAATATCCAAGTAAAGGGATATGAATTTTCGATCAAATTGAGATTTTCAATTATCCGTCAACGTGTCGATGACTCTACATATACACTTAGATTGAATTCATGACCTCTTTGAGTTGCCCTTGGATTGCTATAAAAATGTTGTCTTTGATGGGAAATAAATTTTTAATATCTTTGAATTTTGAAAAAAAGAATTATTAAGGCAAAAGTTTTTTTTTTCTAGTTAATAGATAAAGTTGAGTCTATTGACATCATGATCGGCCAACTTGTACCTTAAAAAATAAACAAAATCCAACCCCTATTTACAAAGTTCCGATCATACTTTCTCCTGTAGTTTTGTCCCTTGATTTCTCTTGCTATCTCACATTAAATTTTTTCCCGTATATTTTCTTAATAAGGGAAAAATGCGTTGACTACATAATTGTGTCTAATCATCCCAAAAATTTGTTATGTGGCATTTCATATGAGACCTGAATTTCGTAAACAGGTGGACCCCTATGTCCCTTGCTCACATGTTAGATAAGGTTGCAACAGGATCGAGTTGGGTTGAGTTTTTAAAAACTCTAACTCTAACCTTGATTATTTAAACTTAACCCTAACCCTGTTCAATTTTGCCAGGGTCAGAAAATGTACAACCCTAACCCTGACCCTAGTAGGGTTGGGCCCAACCCTAACCTGCCCTGATTGACCCTCAAAGGGTCGGGTTGGGCCGAGTTAACCCTGATCTTGAGCAGGCATATAGGTATTTATTTAATGAAATAAAGAAGTGTATCAATACAACCAGCAACAGTAGTGTCAGATTTAATTAGTGGTAGCCAGATTCACCATTCTTAACGCTCACCACATTTCTATCATTTTTCTTCCTAAGTTTATATTTTCAAAACCCATATTGGTCCAATTGGTACCTACCCAGCCTTGTTTAACACACCCACAGACCCACTTATAAGGTTCAAGCTAGAGACTGAACTCCTTTATTCTAAATCATATAACTGTCCTTTTTTTTTTGGTAAGAATATTACTACCATATACTGAAGCAATCAAAGGCGTTTATTGTACATATTCATGCCCACCTCAAACATTATTCTCTCAAATATCTCAACTTATCACGTATAGGAGTTATTCCTAAATTCATCATAATTTGTTCCTTTTTTGTTTAATCATTTCTAATTTTACCACTTATCCTGGATTTGATCCAGAATATGTAAGAGTACTCTGGATCTCATACCCCTTTCCCCCGCTTCTCTATTTCCTTCTTCCTGTCTATCTATCTATCTATCTGTCTATCTATCTGTCTATCTGTCTATCTATCTATCTGTCAATCTATCTATCAATCTATATATACAGAGTCGGGCAGGATCGAACAGGGCCGGGCTCAACCCAGGGGGTCAATCCTAACCCAACCCAACCCTGCCAGGGTTCACACAAAATTAAGCCTTAACCCAACCCTGTCAAGGTTAGGGCCGAGTTCAACCCTGCCAGGGTTCAGGGTGGGTCTGGGCTGGTTCAGATCGTCAAGGTAAAACTTGCACCCTTAATGTTAGATTTAAACCCAAATAAAGTTTGTCAATAATAAAATATAATTTTTGAATATCCAAAACCATGGAAGAGTATTTCACAAGAGTGGTGGAAGTATTATAGGAATTTATTTATAGACATACATGGGAATGCATACTACTAATGTACATTAGGGAGCCTATGATTGAATTTAATTAAGTCCGAAATTTGATAGCTGGACTGTCCAAATTTTCCATTGTCTATCCAACTATCATAATTATCACATTATTTTGCCATGTTTCTAAATTAAGTAGGTCATTAAGATAACCTTATCTACATAGAATTGTGAACTGGAAATTTCTCTACCAAATAAATGAAATTAGAGTTTTTAAAAATTTGAAAATACTGAATAATGACCCATTTGATTAATTTTGATTAATTAAGTTTGTTTTTAAAACTTTGAAAATGCAAGAAATTCTTTTCTTATGTCAGCATGATAGGTGTGCAACCAGGATTCTCACAATGTAGTGGAATGGCAAGGATCCTCTCGTTTTGCATCTATTACACGGGTTTGGATCCTCTCTTGTCGTTGAAGGGACTCCAGCTAATTCAACGGTTAGAGTTTATTCGAAATGCATACCGATACAACGGTATACGTTCCAAGTGAACTCCAACAACTGCATGGCTAGAGGGATCAGTGATTGGGTTGGGGTTGGGGAGGTGCGGTGGCGGTCGAGAAAGTTCAATGCAACCCATAGATGGTATTTTAGTGGTGTTTCAAAACATCGTTAAATATATTTAACAGACATAAAAGGCCGTCAATTAACTCTCACCTTTTTATAGAAGAAAAGTATATCACTTCATGAAAGCTTACTTCAGATTAGTCCAGCTTCTGCGAAGCCTGGAATTGCAATGGTAATTTCTTCTACGGCGTTTGTATTTAAACGCTGTTATAGGTCTGTTTGTTTATAGGAATATGTGCGGCGCTTATAGAATAACGCCGTATTAAATATAATAATACGATTGGGTTTTCTTATAAATGCGCCGTAATATTACGGCGGTTTAGAAGAAACGCGGGCATAGTACGATGGCGTTTTATTAAAAACTCTATATATATATCGAAGTTTAATTGTTTGTGCTAGATTGACTTCTACTTGTATCTAACCGTTTTGTTTGAGTAGTCCTACACCCTTAAGTGTCAATATAAGAGTGTTTCAATGCACGAGGCTCTCGCTATTACAAGGTCTAGGGAGGAGTAAAGTGTACGCAACCTTACCCCTATAATGAAGAGAGTCTGTTTTCGTGTTTCGAACCCTTAAATGTCAATATTTCATACAAAAGAATAATTCCAAGAACTAGTGTGGTTGAATTAGGAATCATGTAATCAACAATTGACCAACAATTGACCAACTTTATCCAAAACAATTTAAACGAGATACATGAATATATATTGAAGAGGATATTGTCATACTAATGATCGATGTATACTTAGATACATACACCTGTGACAATTTGAAGGTATACATATGAATATGTGTGTGTGTGTGAGAAAGAAAGAGAGAGAGACCCAGTGGATACGGATGGTGATGGGACTTTAAAAAGGATACAAATATATGCAGGTGAACTATTCTCGAAGAGATGATGAGATCTAATTATATATTAATTAATCAGAATGGTCCTCCTGGGTTACTGAGGGTCCTGAAGCAATCTTTTTTCCCTTCTTTCCATGCTTCTTCTTGTGCTTGTGCTTGTGCTTCTGCTCCTCCTCCTCCTCCTCATCCACCTCCTCATGACCATCTAGTTCATGGTCAATATAGTCATTGATGTCCATATGGACACCAGGATCATTGGAGTTGTAGCTCCCACCCATCATTAGAGAGTTATTGATGGCTTGGAAATTACTATTCACGTAGGCATTCATCTCCTGCTCTCCCAATGGAAGGCTGTAAGGCTGAGATATCTCGTCCGATCCGGTCCGCATCGTCGCTCCTGTATTAGTTCCGGCGAGTGTGATTACTCCTGGCCCATCATTATCCTCGTTGTTCCCACGTGGTTGGCCGGTCCCGGAATTGGTCTTGTTACCGTGCTGGAGATCGAAGAGACGGCGGGTTAGAGCAGACACCATGTCTCTGACTTCACGATCGAGTTGTTTCTGGATCTCTCCTCCTTCCATTTGGATAGGTTCTAGTCCCATGGCTTTGTTGGTTGTCCAACTCTCTGATGGTTCTGCTTGTTTGAAGGCTTAGAGTTAAGGAGAGATCCAATAATATATTTATGATTGGTTTGAATGATTCCCACGTCTCATGCCCCAGACACAACAACAATGAACTGCAAGGATGCTGATTCGTCATCCCACCTTGAGAGCAAGGGATCGCTTTGTCTCTATTTAACTACGATCCATGCTTTTATCTTGTATGGCTTTTTCACAGGGCTACAAGCTTCCTATCCATGGCCATCTTTGGAGTGCAAACCTCCCATCATGGCCCATGGGTTGCATGCATCAACTTCTTCAGTTTTCGATCATGAGATAACTTCACTTGTACGTATTTTTATCTTTCTTGGGATTCCATCATTAATGACTATATCTAATGGGTCCCACACTTTAGAAGGGATCCCACACTATATCGATGGCGATGGGATCCCATGAAGGATACAAGTACATGTAAATGATTCGAACTCTTGGACCATCGCTCCCCACATGATCAGTGGACAGACTACCTACTTTGATATCGATCAATTGATGGTGTCTAATTCAAAAGCCCTAGCTTTAGGATGCAGAGGTTTTACCCAGGATCATAAACCATGCATCTACGCACCACCTGACCAATGTGAGATTAAACTCTTTTTATTCATTGTCATGGAAAGCAAATCCCTCCCATCATGGGTCTACGTGCTGCATCAATTTTGCTAGCATATATGAACATTAATTTCTTTTAACCTAAGGGAGCAACTTGTTGTCACCAAAGAGGTGAAGTAAGAAATTGTAATCTTCTTTTCATAGTCCCGATATTATTATCGAAAATCACTTAAGATAAGAGTCAAAAAGGATTTTCAAATTCAACTTAAAAATGACTTATGATCATTATGTCATTATCAAAATTCTCATTGTATATTTTTCGAATAACTATGTCAAATGACAGATTTACCCTCATTGAAAAAATGTTTTTTTTTTTTTGGGGGGGGTAGGTGAAATAAAATGTTACTATAATAGAAGGATGAAAAAGGAAATTAAGTTACAGTTTTTTGCCACAAATTAATCTTGGTTACAGCAAGATTTTTCCAATGATTGAAAAACTTAACATCAAATCCTTAATTCAAGACAGGTCACACTTTGTAAATCACATTTCTACATATTTAGAGAGAAGAAAATTATAATTATTTCACTGGAGCTTCATATCTATAGCATGAGTGGCTTATTTACAATGAAAAAGCATAGAAAGATGCCCGCTTTTGACAATCTTGTATCAATCCTGAGAGAAAGGTCTATAGAGAGATAAACCAAATCATAGCCTTTACTTTCACTTATCTAATTAAGGGAGAGGGATCCTTACAACACCACTGTGCGGGAGAGCGCAGAAAACTCCAGAACTCACACTATGAATTATTGGTTTTTTATATTATATATATATATATATATATATATATATATATATATATATATATATATATATATATATAGTAATTTATCCAGGACGTTATGGGACAAGGTGACTCCTGTTTCTGTTTGGAAAGATAAATATGTAAAATAAAAGTGAAAGAGACCCATGACCAAACAGGTCACGAGATAGGCCAGAAATGCGAGCCATCCATTTTAGAAGGCATCAGACTTTTCTGCTTGGATTAAAATTTATAAAAATCTCTGAAGTGAGAGGTTTTAATTCTAGACATGGGAGACTATAAATGAGCTGAAGGACCATAGTACTGGACAGCCAGCTTAATTGAAGTCTTCAATGATAAAATGAGTTTTCCATTGGGCTGCAGTTTTGCCGCTCAAGCAGTCAGGAACAATTCATGAGTCATGACCACCCAAGCTAGCTGAGACCACTATTGTGGATATTTCTGGTAGAGAAAATCCCAGTAGCCCAGAAAAAAAAAAAAAAAAAAAAACCTATCTGAACTGAGCATGGTAGCATTTGATTAAGGATCTCAGTTACAATAATAAAAAAGAGGTAAGGAGAAACTGATTTACTTGTAACATCCCAAAAAAGGGAATCCCGATCGAGCAGGGTTCAAGTATTTGAAATCAGGGATTGGATCAAACCCACCTAATCCAAAGTTGGATTAGCTTGGATTGAGATGGCTTGCAAAATGGATGTGCATTACTGATAAACCTGATCACTTAGTGGTAGTGAAGTAGTTGTGCACATGTTTGTGTGTGTGGCAGCGTATTTGTAATCAGTGCATGAAGTGTCAGTTCTGGACAGCAACTTATATTATTTTAGAATATTTTTGGATAATTAACCCCCCTCCACCATCCACCCTCCACCCTCCACCCTCCACCCTTACAGTGACAGTCAATGTTCAACATGTCAAGTTAATCATGATATTGAAGGTCTCGTTTCTCTCTCTCTCTCTCTCTTCAACTTTTAAAAAATTAGGTTCCACTTGGATTTCATATATATTTCTTACGAAATGAGGAGGGTCATTCTTTTACTAATGAATTCCAAAATTTCCCTTTCTCTTTACAATTTCTTAAAGCAGATTCTTGACTCTCTCTAATGTATAAGCTACAAACTTCAATTTGATGCTATGTAGATTATCAAATTAAATATTTTGCTCCCAACTCTCTTTTCATCTTCGTATGTTTTATAAAAAAAATCAGTCTTCCCTCACATCATTGAGACAAAATACAAGAATAAAATTCTTTCTCTTTCTAAACCGATGTCAGTTAAGCACAAGTCATGCTTGAAAGGCATTTTTCTGTTTCACCTTTTTCCTAATAATAATCATAATAAGTCATAATCAAAACCTCATCAATAACACTAAATCGTCCGTTTTCTCTCTCTGCTTACAGGTCAGTTCATTCCTCACACCAATATCAAAATAATAGCCAGACTGAATGAGCTATGAACCTTGACTCTTTCGATGAATGGATCAAAATTTAACATCCAATTTTTAACTCAAGAACAGTTACCCTTTTGCATAATTAATCACTTTCTATACTAGAGATAGATACTTCCAACAGTTGGATTATTTCAGTAGAAAACAGATATGAGTACTCTCTTATTTAAGATGAAAAAAAAGCTTAATAAGAAGACCCCTTAAGTGAAGCTGATTTGATATTTGGGTTGTTTGGATGGAGAGAAAAGCCCCCAGTGTTTCTCCAGCTCTGGACTCTTTTGGTTCTCATCAAACATGGCAAAGATATAAGTCTCAATAGCTCTTCCTGGCCTTTTAGGAGTTCCATTCTTCACATGTCGAATCAGGTTTGAATTGTAGGTTTGTGCATTTGGCACCGAAGTACCCACATCTCCTGCAGTTGGCCATCCACTCTCTGATACAACAATCCCAACAGAAGAACCACCAGCTTTCTCCAGAGCTGAGTAGAAAGCATCCACCATAGCATCAAAAAGGTTTTGGTACCCAAGTTGACCGTCCTGAACCATAACTGATGGAGATGTAAACAAGGCATAAGAAAGCTTGATATCTTTTTGGTTGTATTTGTAACTGAAGTAAGAATACACATTAGCAAGCAGTGGTGCACCATTGCTTGCAAGGAAGCTAATGATGGGGTTTATAAAGGATTGCACTTCTCCTTTGAAGGAAGCTTTGGATGGAGGGTAAGTGTTTTCAAGAATGGTTGAGTCAACAGCTGTGGACACTTTGATTTGGTTTTGTAGTCCTGCTGAGGTAATTGCACTTCGTATGTTTCTCATGGCAGGGAGAACATATTGAGCTTTGCCATCGCCGGGATGTACTTCGTTGCCGACCGCGATGTACTTGAAATTGACACTAGGTGAATAGGCTTTTATGTTCCTCTGCACCCAATCATTTGCAGTCTTAGCCATGGTTGCTATGCCTTGAAGGGCCTCATTTGGGACACCCAACATGAGTTCAATGTTGGAGTTTCTAAGGGCTTGGAGAGTTGCATCATTTGGAGAATAAAGCCTCATCCTTTTGATGTTTGATGATTTGTAAAGATTCACAACTTCTTGTGGAGATGGCAAATTGTTGCCTAGAGATCCATAACAAACCCCTGTTTGTGCACCTGCATTAGATTGAGAAAGCTTAGTTAAATTCTTAATGGAAAATGAAGTTTAAACTCAAACACCCTGATTGGACAGAAGCTAAGGGATTGAAGCAAAATTTTCATTGGTAAGTGAAGTGAAATTAATGGAAAAAGAAGGAACTTTTTAGTGAGGTGTTTGGCTAGTTGGAACCTGCAACTAATTAAGTAGAAAAGAATGTTAGTTTTACATGCTTTCACTGACTTCACTTCTAATCTTACAGACCCTTAATGTTCCCACACAGTCACAAACAGACCTGTAATGTCTAGGCTAGCCATTAGGAGCCCAGAGAGAAGCAACAGTACTGTGGCAGCAACAGGAGGGCTATTGTTTCTTGTTGCAAAGAAGGTAGCCATGATATATGGTAGAATGAAGAAGAGAACCTCAGATCTATCACATGGATCTCAAGATCACCATTTAGGCCTATTATATAGGGAGAGAAGGAGCTAGTATCTTTGAGAGCTTCTATGTCCCACTGTGACTTTAGAGTCAATCCTTGAAGGCACTTGGAAGCTTCAATGCCAACATTTCCATGTTCACCATTTAAAAGTCTTTGGATCCTCGGCCATGAATGGTGATGGGTCCATGGAAGGTATGGGAGAGGAACCGGGCTCAAAACTTAGATGGTCCCTCCATGTTAGCATTAAGGTTGTCGTGTCGACAAGAAATTCCAAGGCTTTGAAAAGTTGACGGACGCTCAAAACAATCAAGGTAACCTATTTAACAAGGCGCTGAATGCGACGCCTTGACAACTATGCTTGGATGGTCTTCCCCATCAGCATAAATGCGAGCCCTGTAATAACCCAGACCAGTATGATGGGCCAAACCGGTTAAGACATCGAACAGCACTGTGGGCAAATTGGTTGGTTGGCTTGGATCCTACAAAATGAAGAAAAAGCAAAGGATTCACCCTAGTAAAAAAAATGGATACTGAACTAAACAAATTTTCATTTAGAATCACTGCAACTTGTCACCTTAATGAATAAGCCCTGAAAAAAGTCGGTCCAGGTTCATATTAGGACCGTTTTAGGTCTAAGAGTATAATTGTCTAAGGTTGATTTATTTCTCGTATTCTCATGTACCTCCTTTTCAATATAATAAAAATCCAACATGGTATCAAAGCAAGGATCAATATTGGGATACCCACCCCGATGCTCAACTTCTAGCATCACCACTACCCAACTCCTGTGCCGCCGCCATCCTAACGCCTCTCCATCTCTCTCTGCAGCCTCTTCTCTCTTGCCCTTGCCTCCCCTTCCTCCCGTCTTCTTCTAGCCTCCCTCTCTCTTAGCGCCAGCCGTGTGATAAGGATTAATCGCCAGCCATTTGCCAACATCACTTCATCCTCTTCATGGGTGCAGCCAGGACTTTATTGTTCAACAAGATCAGTGTGTCAAATTCCAAAGTTTGTCTCATGTTTAACAGAACATGACTAATGATAGCTTCATTGTTTGTATGTGAAGAAGTTGATTACAGTCATGTAAAATTACAAATATAGTTGATGACTACAGAGGTACGTATGCCTCACAATTACAATTCCAAGGTATGTCATTTTCGGTAAAAAATAATTAATAGAAGGTTTTTTTTTTTTTTTTTTTGTAAAAATAATTAATAGAAGTTAGAACAATATAATTTGCTTTTATCTGGATAAAAAAAAATATCAGAACCAAAGACATAAATGTGTCAGAGAGAAGGAAAGAGGACCATCCTGACTGACTTGGAAAAAACTTAGCAGCCAGATTGTATGGGTTGGTGGTAGGACAATTAAGTTAGTGGCCCTTGGAAAGAACTGCTGTCCTGTTGAAAACCTGAAACCACAAATTTGTTCTTCTATTGGACTACAATGGCAAAGACCTGACTTTCTTGGAAAAAACTTAGCAGCCAGACTTCAAGGGTTGGGTGTAGATCAATTAAGTTAATGGCCCTTTTGGAAAAAACTGCTGTCCTTTTGGAAGCTTGGAACCGCAAATTTGTTCTATAAGAAGTCCCCAGTGACAAATTGATGTTGCAGATAAAATTAAGCTACTTGGTTGTACAATTTCCTTTCATTTTATGGCTAAAGAGCGAGAAATTTCTATTCTGGGTGCAGAATGCAAAATGGGCTGAATAGCATGACCCATAATGGACTCGGTTAGAGAACACATTCCATGATATAAAAATAAAAATACATACCAAACACTGTTTTTATTATCTCATTATGTGTTTTTGACTTAGTATGCATTTCAAGAATGCATTACAAGAATTTAAACTTAAGTCTTCTTTTCATCATAATGGGGGTTCCAAGTTCCAACCACTAGTCCAATCTGAATTTGATGATAGTGATGGATTCACATTAGAGCCGTGTATAATCAGGTGACCCTGAGTCCAGCTAAATCAACTTCTTAGGGACATCTTGAGATGCATCATTACTCAGTTTCCTAATGACAAAGAAAACACTTCATTAAGCACTGTACTCACCATATCCATTTTCAACTGTGCACTGCCTCAGTTTACTTGAGTTGACCATAGCTGTAAACCAATTTGTTCTCCATGGGGAATGATGTGGTGCCAAAGGATAGTAGAAAAGTCATTGGCAGCCCTTGCTACAGGTTTCAGTTATGGATAAGCTATTAGGCTGTCCAGTCTAAGTCCTTTACCAGCTGGATTGAGAGATCAAGAGGCAGATTGCGCTCCATCAGGTTGACCGTGGAGGAGGAACGTAGCCACTTTGAGCAAAACAGCTGCCATGAGTTTGAATTGAGTGAGAGAGCATCAATGAGAAAATACAAAGAAAAATCCAAACCATTAACCAAATCTTTTCCACTAGGCCACATGAAGGCAATAAATAAGATGGCCATGAGATGTGACCAACCAATCACGATTAAGTATGATGTAACTTTGAAAATCTAAGGTTCATGTCTCAACAACAGTGGTCTAAGAGGCTAAGACCTCCTCTTTCAAGCATCACCCTCACTCAGGACTTGGAACACACCTGCAGTCAATTTGAATCTAAGTCTGTTTCCACATTTTTTCCACAATAAGATGATAAATATCATGGAAATCTAGCACTGAAAAACAACAAAAATGCTTTACAAGCAGGTTGTCTGATCCAATTTGCATACATGATAACCTTTAAAAATATAACTTGGGAAAAAGTTTTCCACACAGCCATGGTATCATATACTATCTCACACGCTTCACTCTCCTTCCTCGACCCTGTGGATGATACTGTTCCTCGCACTGTTATTGGTGTGGCGGGGGAGATTCCCTCCACACTCAGCGTGGGAAACCCTCTCCTATATAAATATTAGAATTGAAGAAGGAAAAAAGGTTCCCTAAGCTGTGAGATGGAATCTCCCACGCCTCCCATGTCCCCATCTTATTGACCATCAGATGGAACAGGATGCATCTCGGCCATCCAAGCATCAATGATCGGAGACCACTGCGTACTGTCAGTATAGAATAGAAACAATAAATAGCCCAAACAAAGTAAATGCAACTAAATCATAACGCATAAAAATATCACGAACAGGAAATGTAGATGAAATAATGGAAACACCTGCTAGCCTTTGAGCTTCCTAACAATATGAAAACCATATTTCTTTCCCAGCACTTCATGCCCATAAAAAATTAATAATTCTTTTCTGAAAAGGATTTATTCACAAGATTACTATTAGAAGACACAGCTTCATTCTTTAAGTAACTTGAAAATGGTCAAAGGAAAAACTACTTTGCAATGCCTTGAAATTGGGTGCTAACCAAAACCCCTAGAGAAGCTAAAAACATGACATTTATTTAACAATTTTAAGCATAGCAGAAGCACATATGCAGAAAGAACTAAGGAGACAAATCTCAAAATAACAACGACAGAAGATCATTCAAGAAGCAAAAAAAATAAAAAAATAAAAAAAAAATATCTTAATACAATGATAGAGGCAGCGGAAATGAAAGCATTTGAGTTACGTGGTTAAATGCTTAAAGGCCCAGAAAAAACAGGGTCCATGGTTCTTCATGCCGCTCCACATTGTGGAGGGCGAGCCTTGGTGTGACGGTAAGGTTGTCATATTGCAACCTAGTGGTCACGGGTTCAAATCCTGGAAACAGCTTGTCCACATTGTAGAGGTAAGGCTGTGTACATTCTGCCCTCCCCAGACCCTGCAGTAGCAGGAGCCTTGTGTAATAGGACGCCTTTCATGGTTCTTCATGCCGCTAATGGTCAGTCAAGAAATCATCTCATGAGAAATCTCTTATAGTGACCCTTCCATTGCGCTGTCAGCACGCCTACTTGTTAACAAATGACGTTACAATACTGTATAGTCAGGGAGCCACCTGCATCGATCGTTGTACCCCTAGACATTACCATCAATCTATGGCCTTGATTATGTCCAACATCCTTCATAGGAATTTTCAAATGTGCCTCGATCTTCAAGATTATGGTGCTTCCACCACTTTTTTTATTATTATTATTTTTTTTTTTGAGTGGGTAAATGAATGAATATATTAACAACACCCAGAAGGAGGGAAAACAGACCTAGGCATCAAAAAGACAGAGCCAGGCTCTTTACAATAACAAGGGCAGAAGCCCTAGAAACAAAAACTACAACAGGAAAAGAGAAACCAAACCACCTTAGTCGGAATTAAGGTTCCATGAGGATAGGATGAACCTAAACCTGGCACGGAAGGCACGATGTTTCGCACATATCAAAGGTAATAGCTTCCCAAATTAGAGCAAGGGATCTAGATCTGGCTGTCCACTTTCAAAGATTCCTCTCGAACCAAATATGGTATACAAATCCAGCAAAGGCAAGATTGACAATGGTGTCACAAGGAGATTTATCTTTGAACTTCTTGGCTATCCATTTCCATTCGAGATCAAAGGATCTGATCATCCTATGGGTAGGCCAGCATTTTTGGAGGATGTTTTCCCATACTCTTTTGGAAAACGAACAGTCAAAAAACAAGTGATCGGCATCTTCTCCCGAGGCCCAACATAAAACATAGTTGGCACTAGCGATGAAGCCCCCGTTGAACCAATCGGAAGGGATTGAGACAAGGCTCTCCAGAGAATTAAGTTGTGGCGGGGGAAGTGACATTTGAACCACTACATCATGCCAGGCCACCTTTTGATTACAAGATCTGACGAGCTCCCAGACAGAATAAGAAGAGAACATGCCATTAGAGGAGGTAGTCCACCACGTGATGTCACCACTTCCAGGGGGGTTTCCAGGCGATAGAATCCAGGGCCTCCCATGAGTGCTTCCACCACATTGCTGTATAACAACAACACTATTTTCTTTTTGGTTAGTTGAGAAGCATCACCAGGCTTCAATCCATCACCAATAGTCTTTACAAGAACAAGAACCATCTATGAAACGATGGAAGCGAATAGGATCTCTTAGAACAATCTCTCTTTTTTCCACCTTAGAAAAGAATTTCATTGTTGTATGGCAATCACGGCAGACCCTCAAGTTCTTCATCACTCTTATAGGAGCTGAGTTTGGCAATTCAATTATCCCGAGGACCACAGCCAACTTCTCACTGTGGTAGTTCACCACCAAGCCATCCTTGTGATCTTGCTCAGAGGTATCAAAAGCAGATGTTTCATCAACATAGCCATTTTTCTTGATCTTTTCCAACATTTCTTCCAGCTTAGCATAAATAACTTCACACTTTGGGTGGGATCTGTCACCTGCCACAAAAGAATTAACAGTTGTTCCAACTTCAATCCAACTAAGTCCAGGTTCCTTCTTAACACCTCGATTTTTCATCAAGTCTCTGATTTTCATCGCCGGAAGTTGTATGCCAGCATCCAAGTAAATATTGTAGAGAAGCACATAAGAGGCAGCAGCTTGTGGTTCGAGCTCAATGACTCTTTCTGCAATTCGTTTCCCCATGACAGTGTCCTTGTGGACTCGGCAAGCACCTAACAAGGCACGCCACATCACGGGATCATCCTTGAAGCCTGAATTCACAATGAAGTTCTCAGCAGCAGCCAGTCTTCCAGCACGACCAAGAAGGTCAACAATGCATGAACAGTGCTTCACGTTTGGAATAATGACATGGTCTCTCTTCATGCTCTCGAAATACCTGCATTCAGATACAATGAGTGCTCTGTCATTAAAACTCACAGATACAAGAAGTCTCCTTGGATATGGATTACAAAAGTAGATTGCACGTGGCAAGGAGATTCTGCTCTGTACAATTAATGAATAAATTTGAAGTTTCTATTCTATCAAATTTTCCAGTAAAAGTTAAGAAATATACCGGAATCCGTCATCCACAAGACCACCATGGCTACAGGCAGTAAGAACTCCAAGATATGTAATGTGGTTAGGTGTTATCCCTGAATTCTTCATTTTCTCAAAGAAGCTGAGAGCTTCCTTTGCACAGCCATGCTGGGCATGGCTAGAGATCATCACAGACCAAGACACGACATCAAGGTTCCTTGCCTCTTTGAATGTAAGGTTAGCAGCATCTATATCTCCTGACTTTGCATACATGCAAATCTGTGAGTTCACAACAACTGTGTACTCCGCAATTCCAGTTTTCATGGCATAACACTGGATCTGCTCACCAGATCTTGCAGCAGCCAAATTTGCACAGGCACTTAACACACTTGATATTGTGAATTCATCTGGTTTTCTTCCAGAAGTAAGCAATTCAGAGAATAGATTCAATGCAAGTTCAAATTGGCCATTCCGGACACAACCCCCAATCATGGACGTCCATGAGACAATATCTAGTTTTAAGGTTGAATGAAAACATCTCAACCCATCCTCGGTTGAACCCAAAAGTGAGTATAAGTCAATAAGTGAACTTCCAATGAATTCATCAGAATGGAGATTGTTCTTGAAGATTTGAGCATGAATTTGCTTTCCATAATCAAAAGCTCCAACTACATTACAAGCTTTAAGTATGCTTGAGAATGTAAACTTCGAAGGCTTCATCCCTTTTTTTTGCATTTTAGAGAAGAGATTCAGTGCTACATCTGCAAATTCATCACTGGCTTCGGTCTCTAATCGGAAACATCCAGCAATCATGGCATTAAACGTGACAACATTTGGATCAGGTATGAACTGGAAAATCCTGGTTGCATCATCCAGGTTCCCAATCTTTGCATACATATCAAGCAATGCAGTCGCAACGACAACATCCAAATCCAGCCGAAGTTTGATTATACAACCATGAAGCATTTTTCCAATTCCTTTTGAACCAGGAGAGAGCGAGCAGCATGCCTTTATTACGCTACCCAGCGCAAAAGTATTCAACTTAAATCCAGATTGATACATTTGAGTAAAAACTTTCAGCACTTCATCATTTGAACCAACTTTAACATAACCAGCAATCAAGGCATTCCAAGAAACGTCATCTAATTCATCAGAATTATCAAACAAGCACCTCGCTTGATCAATACGTCCACACTTCGAATACATGTCAATAAGTGAATTAGTCAGGAAGACTTGATCACCCAAACCGCTAATAGTGATCAAGCCGTGAATGAGCTCTCCCAATACAATATTCCCTGCTCGAGCACATACACTCAAAGCAGTAGCATAAGTAAACTTATCCAGTTTTATACGAGCCATTCTAGCTTCATTGAACACTTCCATGGCTTTATGATAGAAACCCACCTGGGAATATCCAGAAATAAGGGAATTCCATGAAACAATGTCCTGTCTGGGCATTCTATCGAACAATTGGCAAGCCATATCCATGTCACCACATTTGCAATACATATTCAACAGATTGTTTTCCAGGAACAGACAGGGTTTGAAGGATGTCTTGATCATATGAACATGTACAAGCTTTCCATGCATGAGGATCCCAGATCTTGTGCATGATTGGAAGAGAGCCGTATAAGTCGCAGAGTTCATTGAGACACCCAGATGAAAATCTTGGAGATTTTCGCTCTGGGGTGTCGGAAATGAATTATTGTGGCATACCAATTTTTGGGCTGTGTGAAGAAAATTAGGAGTTCTGATAACCCATGTTGGTATTTGCAAGAAAACTGCATTCGCATTCCTGGGGCGTGTCAGAGTCATTCAAGTTTCTTCCTCGAATCTTTTCTGACCTCTTGCTCTCATGCTTCAGCACCTTCGAATAATAGAGCTACCTGATATATGATGGAAATTAAAGCGAACAAGGCAAAATTGAGGGAAGCATCCAACAGATGGAGAGGAGAGCGCCAATACATAAAAGTACATGGAGCACAGACAGGGTGTAGGGTGTATGCTACTAATACAGGAACGCATATTTAGTTTTTCAAGTGCCCCTTCTTATATTGATAGAACCATGTTTTGAGATTGTTCTTTTTCATTCTCAGGGCATAACTTTTATTTTTTGGAAAGTCCTCTGTCCAACTGTGCGACTCCTGCATCAGCGTGATCTCACGGCATTTCAACTAGGAAGTGGGTTGATCCTCTCAACCCTCTTGTGGCAGGTTGAATATAAACAAGTCCATGTCTTGTAAATCAAGACCAAATAGTTAACATGTCAGTCACTGCAAGGTATTAAATTGATGGAAACCAATTACACCCGACTGATCAATTGACACCCCCTACAGGGAAAGGATTTCCTGCATGGCGCTATATTTGCTTGCGTATCAGATCAAGAGAGGCTCAAGCATCCTATGTTTTATCCCCCAAAAAAGGGCATCATATTGATAGATTTACTTTTTCAAAATGTCATTAACAAATGCCCTTTGATTCCGTTTCCTCACTCCTGAACATGGCATCCAAGGTTATGCGATTAGCCCTAGAATTCAAATCCCTGAGGATCCATTATTGTTCCAACCCTAATGGAATTGCCCAATATGAAGTGTAGTGGTTGAATTTGACAAATGATCAACCCTGTCAGCAAATGAACCCTCTTCAGTCATTCAAAACTACTAGATCCCAAGTAAACTCTAACATTCCCAATCCAATAATAACTTTTGAACAAACTCATCTTCAACCGTAGCATAACAGCAGCAAGCAACACTTCTGACACCCACAACACCCCAGCCCCTACCCCACACACACCACGTGGCACGCATGCATGCACGCAACAGAGGAAAAGTAAAAGGACAACAATGTGCATGAGAAAATACAATCAGCTAAAAAAAATGAGTAAACGTTTAATAACGTATACAGATTGAAGTGAATTTATGTTACAAGACAATACATGTTAAAAAGAAAAAATAGGAGCATAGATAGCAGTTAACCTTGGTTAGTGATAATCTTCTAAATTTACCCTTCTTGTCAACAACTAAGCCTTGTCCAAACTGCTAAGTGTCATCTATATGGACAACAATGGGTAAATAGAAAGGCATGAAGTTGACTAATGTTACAGTACATCAGGACACAACCTTTGAGTGAGAATCTTCCATTCATTGAAAGCTGACAAATGATCAGAACTAAGGGTAGACAGACTTTTAATCTTCAATCAGGTGAGGCTTCAGTCAGTTTTTTAGCTGATGAGAAAAAAAAAATGCCTTGTCTTCTCAGATACTGATATGTCATCCCCTTATGATTAATTCAAGTTGCTGCAGCTCAAATTCATGGAGGACATGATTAGGTAATGCCAATGACTATGATATGCATCCACTTGACAAGCCACCATTATTATTTTTTGTGTCCAAACTGGCTTCTTAGGATTGCAACCACCTTATCCAGGGTTCCATCATTTTCAGCTAGATACCGTTCAGCTTCCTGCTTATTCTTGAAAACCTCCCCTTCAATGCAGTAACTATTTCCTTCTTTCAAGATCACTCCATGTTGACAAGCCATCTCCAGAACCTCTGATTCACAGCAAATGCCTTTCCCAAACATTATCTCCAAATCAGCCTTCTTCATCGCAGGTGCCAGCTTATTTTTCACCACTTGCACAGAAACACCAATACCCGTAATCTAGAAAATAGAAATACATTAGAAAAGGGGGGGCCTCAATGACTCAAAAGCAACATTGAAGTACTAAAGCTAAAAAATTAGCAAATATATTACTGAATCAAAACATAAATAAATGGTGAATTACTATTGTCATATGGGCATGTTATTTCTCCAAATGTCATAAAAAATCTATCCTGCCATGTGGAAAGATGATGTGTCCACTCCATTCCAACTGTTGGATAGCAAGGACATGGTTTAGCTTAGCCATTTGTCAAATTTCAGATTCTAATTCAATCAAATACCCCCTTTTATACTGATGCATCCCATGTATAACCATGGATGTGTACTAGTACTCTAGACATTATTGTGCTCTCCCAACTTCGAGTGGTAACTGACGATTTAGATTAAAAAACACCTTAAAAATGGATGGCTCAAATTTATCTTGTGATTTTCGAAAACATCACATTCCGTTGTTACATGGATAACTTGTAGTGCTATCTACAGTTTCATCGTCTTGATATGCAGGTAGAGCAGTTTTTCCTAGCAATCTACTAAAGCCAAACCATGATAGACTACAGGTCCAAAAAGGGATTGGTAATGCTTAATGCCAAGTCTTGGGTAATGTCTTTCTTCCTAGCTTCACAGTTCTAGGATGAATCTTATCAAGCTGTAAGCCAAGTCTGTTAAGTAATAGTTCTAACTTCTAAACCAGATCTCCATGATTATACTCATTTTCAATATGTAGGTGGCAAGATCAGTTGAATTTTGCTGGCTTCAAATTGAACAACTGCATTATAATACATGAAAACAATTACACAGTTGTAGTGTAGTCCATACCATATTTCCTGTTGATTTCACATAAATCAATTGGGGTTTACTACTCAGATTCTGACTATTAATAATCCCTTTCCATCAAGTCAAATTCAAATTTTCTAATCTAAAGTTCATCTTCTAATCAGAAATTATATATCAATTCTGAACTCAGAATTAACTTTCTACTTTGTTACTACATCTGATTTAAGTGCTTTCAGAATCTAAAACTTGAATGCATTGCCACCAACACCTTATTTCTGATCTAAACCAGTGTAGGTTATTGCAGTTGGGAAATGCTAGACAAACGTGTGCATATTATGATGACGGCATGGATTCCAGCCATATGGGAAGCTCATCATCCCTGCATTGACATGGACCCACAGTTTGGCTTGAATCTGGCGTGTCATCATATTACATGCTTACTGGAATAGCACTCCTTTATTCGAGTTCCAATCTGCATCTCTACTGTAGTTGGGCTTGGCCCATTACCCACAGGCTCTCAAATTGCACTGCATTACAAATCCAAGTATATCTTAAGAAGCAAGCGCACAAACCCTACAACTCTACAAGGCTACAATGACTGGCAACAAAGAAAGTAGTAGTCTCTAACAAAAGAAATTACTAAATCTTTGAACAACCCAAGTCCTTTAATACAAACATTAGAAGTTTTACCTCATTCTCATTTTTTAGCAGTCCTCTTCTCAAAATTCTCAGCCGCACTGCTGAATAAAACTTGAGGGCATTTCCACCACAACTTACCTCATTTGTATGCCCCAAACCCTGACATGATCTTACATTTGATCTCACCTGGACAGGAGAAAGGAACACAGTCATTTCAGCAACTAGCAGAGTTCCAATTCAAGAGAGAGAAATGAAATTTGAGGTTAAAAAAAATTTCAATTTAGAAAAGTCAGAGAAGATTGCCATCCTACCTGATTAACAAAAACAAGAAGTGTTTGAGATTGAACTAAAGAGTACTGAATTTTTCGCAGTGCTTGGGTCATCAACCGTGATCGTACATCTGGGAGGCTGGTATCCATCCAAACATCAAGTTCACATTGGGGCACAAGGGCTGCTACCTGCCAAGATCATACATGCAGAACGTCATGCAACATGTAGCATAAAGAACTCAAAAAAAATGTAAATAACTGTCGGGCATCAAATCAATAAAACATAATGTCTAACCACAAAGTAAGATGGAAAAACAATTTAGATTGGAATTTCTGGAAAAAAGAAAGGCAGATAGATGGAAGGGCAAGTATGCATGACGCAGAATAGATGGAAAAGCAAAATCAAATATACTAGCATGCCATGTCAAAGTTGCATCAACATTCTAAATGTAAAAAAAAAAATGTGTGTGATACAGCTTAATCAAACTGGTCATAAGCACGTAATGACCTGATAATAAACTGTCATAATGGTAGTATTTTATTTTAAAAATTATAAGCAAGTCCTCATTCAAAACACTGACACAAGAACATAGATATATGTGTACCAGCTATGAAAATTGATGGACACGTACATCATATTTAGACCCAGATCCACTCCTTTAGAGAGTTGGCACAAATTAAACAAATATTGAAGCTGTAAAAATTAGTTCACCTTGGGAAGTGACAAAGAACAGCACAATTTACCGGATACCTTAACTACTTAAATAACTTAAAAACATAAAACAACAAAAACTAAGACCTCTCATTAGACTATTTGACTACACTATTGATTCCCAGACCTTTGATAAGTTATATAACAAACGAGCACCCATTACCACTAATTAAACAAAATTTTAGCTTAAGCCTATAAATCGCACATTTAAAGACCACTAGCAGACCAATCCAAGGATCAACGGACCAGGATTAGGTATCAGCCTGGTTCCAACAGTCCAGATCTGGTTAGGTCTATATTGGCCAAACCAAGCAGTGGATTGATCAATCAATAACTGAAGTTTAATCTGATGGGCTGATCCTAGCTCCCTAAGAAACTATGGATCAATCACCTTCAAACTCAAATAATGTCCTGTCCTTTGACTGTTTTACTTGGTTCTTATCTTCTTTGTCCATCACTTTTAACCTTCCACGTATAGCAGCCTGAAGTGAGCAATCTGTCTGAACTAAATTTCAAATCAATTCAGATATAGTTTTCTAAACAAAACTACCTAAATTCTTAATCGTTGGATAAGGTTGCAGCTCACAAGTTCAATTCTGACTGACAACCAAAGTGCATTGTATGTAGGTGTTAATGAGAAGATTGCCTAATTCTTTAGCTGACTCTTTATCCGGGAGGATTGTTAACAGAAGTGCATTATATCTCTGTGTTGTTATTTGTATAATATTCTGCATCTTTTTGTACTTTTAAATAAAATTATCTTTGTTACTCATCCAAAAAAAAAAAATGCACTACGAGTGCTAAAATATAGAAAATGCTATTGGAATGTAAAAAACAAATTACCTTTCCTTTCTGAATAAACTAGCAAAGAAATGGGGAAATGAACTATTATTGGCCCAGCACATGGCATATTGGCATTCAAAGGGGGAAGCATGACTTACACTGTCCACCACAATAACATCAATAGATCCACTTTTGGCCAATGTATCAACAACCCTAAAACAATTTTCAGCAGAACCAGGGCGTGCAATAAGAAGATTATCCGTGTCCACACCTATTGATTCTGCCAGTGACGCGACCATTGCATTCTCTACATCAAGATATGCACAATATCCTGCCAATAAGAGAAAATGTTGATTCAATACAGAAAGTTCACACTCACAACCAATATAAACCTAAAAAACAAAACAAATTTAAAGTTTCTGTAACCAAGGGCATTGAGTATGAGTATCGGTCAACATATCAGAAGGGACACTAAGAGATGCAAGAAATGAAATATGAACTTTTAATACAAAACCAGTTGACATCATTTCTAGAGACACTGAAGGGCATAAATTCTAAAGGAACAGGTCAATATCTAATCTACTTCTAGCATTTGAAACAAAGTAAATGTAACTAAACCATATTCAAAACAGACAGAGAGATTAAATGTAGTAAGAACCTCCAAGCCTTTGAGCTTCCTTGATAATATGAAGGGCAAGCGTCGTTTTTCCAGATGCTTCTTGTCCATAGATTTCAACAATTCTTCCCTGCGTAGAGCACTTCTCCATTAGAGAGATATATGTCAAAAAAAAAAAAAAGTTTTCCTTATTTCATTGGATTTCTAGAAAATAATCAAATTGCTGTGATATGTGGCCCACAAGGGCATAGTGATCTGGTCCATCTCATGTAACCTACTCCCATTAAGAGTCGGACATGAGTGGATAGTACTTTTAGTTCTTTATAATTCCAGATTTGTTTAGATTAGAGTTAAAGTGTCCTTGAATTCTAACTCTCCTATTGTCGACTCCTATTGTGAGTCTGTTTAGTCCTTTTTATAACTCTCTTTTGTTATAAATACAAGGCTGGCTGGTCCCTAACGACAATCCAAGCATTCAGTTCCTAAATAGTGCTTTCTACACAGATCATAGACCACTTTTTGTGTTCCATGAATTTCAGCCACAAGAAAGACCCTAAATACATGTTATAGACCATTTGAAATTTCCTTGAAAATAACAAAGCATAACTAAGATAAAAAAACAAAGAGCCCTAAAAAAATTAAGGGCAAAAACATAAAAACCTGAAATGAACTAAATGGAACAGGCTAGAGACCGGCTCTAACCATCAGTGTTTCGACCATCTGTCATTTATGATTAACACCTGAACTACAAAGTTACTTGATATACTCATATCCTCCCCAATACACGTAACATCGCTAATCCCTACATAAATCATTCTTAGTTGGGTCATTTACAATAACATCAATGGACCCAATGTAATGAGACATTACTGGAAGATCGATAAGACCAAGAACTCTTCGGTGAAATGAAATCCCCAATGTCCCTCCAACCCTACAATTTCTGATACAGCCTCCACCACAGGCACTAGAACCACAAAATCCGGGAAATCCAGCTTTTTCAGTAGGGTCATGAGAACTGAAATCATCTCATTACATATTACAAATTAGAGAAACAAAAACAAAGAGAGAAAAAACTGTCTCCAGAACCATTTAGATAGCAATGTATCATTCAGAGGTCTGACACCAATAAATCCCACAATGATCTGTATCCCACTTATTGGTTCATTGTCTCTTTAGATCACTATGAAATTCAGTTTGCCTTGATCCTTGCCTTTTATTCTTTGGAGTAGGAACACTGTTCGAGGTTTCGACCGAAACAACTCGGTTTCGAGCCTGGGCGAGACGAAACCCAGGTTCAAAACAGACTTATACCAGATCTCGGTCGTTCGACCAGGTTTCGTACGAAACCTATGTTTCGACCCATAAAATGAACCAGGGTCTAAATCTAAGTGTCAAAACCAGTCAAAACCTTACTGGCAGTCATTAGGTAGTACTTGTTTATGACTAATATCATTTAAATAAATGTTTCATTTACTTAAGATATTATTCATAAATAAACAGACACCCCCCATTTGAATCTAATAAAAATAGTCTAAAATTCAAATTCCATAAGGATAAAAAGTCAACCCTCCAGTTCAAGAACAAAAACCGTATTTTTTGGTACGGGGGCGATTTTCAACTTCCAAATGCTAGGCCTTTTTCCAAATATAAAAATTTCATAAATCTTATTATAGTAAAGCATTACTAAAAACCAAGAGTGGGTCAAAATAATCTTTTGTTTTGATGCCCAAAAAATTGTTTACATTCAGAGGACTTTAAACAGCATTTGCGTACTCCGAACGAGGTTTGACCGGAGTGAAACTCCTTCATTATAACTTGGATTCAAGCAATCTCGGTTTTGTTGGAAAGCTGATTATGTTAGCTTTGCAACGAATTTGAGATTGCTTGAATCTAAGCTATATTAAAGGAGTTATAGTTTTGTCAAATCATGTTAAAAATACGTGAATGTTAGTCAAAACAATTGGAGTGATAACGTGTCCTAGGATACATACGTGCTGCAATCTGAGAAACGTTATCGCCACCATCAGTGATATGTTGCACGTGATTTAAATGTACCATGAAGCTCAACATGGAACTAATTGGTGAGATTTCTAATTTCCAAATTCAATCAACAATGTATTAATTTTTAATGAATGTTGTTAATTAGTGGCTTAGAAGTTAGTAACTTAGTACATTGTGACATTTGTGTATTATTTCAGCGTACACTACACATTTGTGTATTATTTCAGCGTACACTACCAAACATTAATCCACACCACATGTAGCTATTTTCTATGTCTTTTTTGCAAACTAACATTAGAAATAGGTGTAAAATGGTTTAAATAGGGTGCACAAAAAAAACATATTTAAGCCTCGAAACCATGAAGTCAATAAAGCTGGGAGAAAATACCAAGTTTCAACCTGGTTTCGGTGGTTTTGTCGAGTTGTGCCGGTTTCGAGCCTGACCGAAACAGGCCTTGAAACCGGCACCTTGATCCTTGAGTAGGAAAGGTCCATAGTTTGAGAGGAGACATAAGAAATTGTAGTTCCTTGTGCTGGCAACAATTATGTAGGGTTTAATTCTTGAAAGGAATAGAACGGATTTGAGAACCTTGCAGAAAAGGTTTATCGGGCAGATATGAAGGCAAAGAAGAGGCTTAATAGTTTTGGCTTTATCAGTAAAATGGCCAGTGGTTGTTTCTCATATTAGATCTGGCCAATAACTTCCTTTATGCAGCTTTTTAGTTTTAAGTAAAGCCTAACTTGGGCCTATACAACATAGTTCTTTACAAGACCTAGAGAGACTCAATGATGCAGTATTATTCAGCCCATGCGAATGGAAATCAAGATCACATCAAGATCAAGTCACAAGATCTCGCAATATCTCACAAGATCCTACACAATCTCGCAAGATCTCATAAGATCTCACACAATCTCGCAAGATCTCGTAAGATCAAATCAGATCTCACAAGATAAAATCAGATCTTGCAAAATCAAATAAAGCATTTGATTGGAAAAATCAATCTTAAAAGGATGTGATGTTGCTGAAGCAATCAAGGAAAGATATGATGCTGTTTAGTTTTTATAGTAGGAAGTTATCTCCAATATATTTCAATTCCTTTAGTAGTTACTTTCCTAATTAGTTTCCTTCCAAGTTAGTTAATTTCCTTTGTCAAATCCTTTCCATGTTAAGAGCCAATTTGAGCTCTATTTAAAGTGATGTAAGGCTTAGGCCAAAGGATAGATCTGAAGGAATGAAAGAAATTTGGTTTATGCCATGTCTGTGAGAGACAAATGAGTGAGAGACTCACGAGGTGAGAGACCTCTGGTGGTGAGAAGCTGCCCAGGCCTTAGATGAGATGCTTTAGGTCATATCCCCCTACCTTTCTTCCATCCCTTCTTCCCTCCACCTATTGATTCTTTTCCTTTTCTTGTTATATCAAAAAAAAAACACACATACACAAAAGAGAAAAAGTATTGTCCATGATTTACTTTTCATCGATCCTATTGTGAGGCTAGTTCCTAATTTGTTGAGTTGGGGACTGGTCCTACATTACTCAACCTGCAAGAAAAAAAGGACAAGAAAGAGAGAAGAAAGAATGAGGAGAGAGACATGAGAGGCAGAGAAAGGGACCTTTCAAGAATGATCCAAATTAGACCATCACGTCCCCTATTTATTCATCATATAGAGAAACCCTAATACGCAATAAAGTACAAACTACCGCTAGTATAAGAAACATCCAAAATTTAGTGGGACCACCAGAATCAGGGAAAAGTGAATAGTACTTCCTCTGCTAATAAGTAATAACACCACCAACATTCCTATCAAATCTTATTGACTTATGATTTTATATTGACTTCATATGACTGATGTATAATTTCGGTCAAGGTAATTGAACTGTTACATGATATGTCAATATTTCCAATGCAAAAAATCTAAGAGCTATATTCTGATGGCGTTTGTTTCCAGCCAGTGTGGAAACCAAAACATGTTGGTACATTTCGACAAAGATAAGTCAAAATTTTAAGCCGCTGGAAATCAACCTCAAAAGGTAATCAAGAAAGTCCTAGCAAGAATATTACTTCAAAGGTTGACGCAGAGGACGTCATCTTCATAGAAGGAAACTTTTGTGCGGATAAACTTGAAAAAAAAAAAAAAAAAAAAAACACCCATCTTTATGTTGGGTTCACTGTTCTTCATGTAATGTTTGATTTGCTGACTGTGACAAGAACAAATCTAGGAAGTTCCTGTTAATAAATATATCCTTCTAAACATTCATAAACCCCACCTAAAAATGCAGAACGTATCCTAGAAAAATATCAGCAGGTATAATAAGTACCAAAGGCTTCATTCCAATAAAGGTTACAATGGACTGAAGGAATTAATCAAACAGCAAAACAGACGGGAATATTGTATCTAATCAAACAAAACTGGTCACTGAACATGTTGATGTCAATCTTGGCGACCACAACATAATGTTATCAGGGGCTTTCCCTCTGACAATAAGATAGATGCAGTACCCATGGAAAAGCAGAGAACTGGAATATCAAAATAAACATTTAAAGGGATTTTCTTATTGACACCTCACAAGGTGTCAAATGATTCGATACTTTATTTTTTTGCCCTCATAGTATTACCAACTTGTTTTTTGTAGTGAGGATAATTCTTGCCATTTCACATGCCTATTTAAAAAGCGTGCATGACAATGACATAATGGTAGGTCACTTTTAAGAAATTTGTGAAAAAAAACCCTTTTACCCCTGACATAAATAACTTTTGGAAATAAGACAAGGGGTATTTAAAAGAAGGTGTCATATTCCAAATGCACCTATAGAGGTGTCATTTAGACACTCCCTTTAAAGAGAGACGAATAAGAAGAAAATGAAAGGAATAAGTGCAACATTATTTTGTGATAGCTGTATCACTACTACTTAATGCACAGCAATATTCAGTAAATTACCTTTGGTAATCCTCCAATCCCAAGAGCTAGATCAAGCTTTAAAGAACCAGTAGATATAACAGGGGCACATCGTGAACGGAAAAAGCAGTCCAATGATAACATAGATTCTCTACCAAAATCACCAGCGAGTCGGGAGAGTGCCAGACGCAGTGCAGCATCTTTCTCCACAGCTTTGACGTCATCATGGAATTCATCACATTCATAATCTGGCACATCAGTTGAAAACAAACAAATGTTTTGTTTGACCATTAAGCCAATTCACTTACATTCACTTATTGTAAACAAGCAGGCAGACAACACTTCCGTCAATTGTTTCCAGGATAAGAAATAACCAGCCAAGCAACGAAGTCTCAGAATATTTTCATGCCTTTGACATGGACATTTAAGTAGTGAAAGCAAAAGAATAAGATTGCACAGCAACAACCTATGTTCACAACCCACACCTGATACTCAAACTAAACCTTATTCCAACAAGTTCAGCTAAATGAAAACTGTTCCACCCATTGAATCAGGTCAAAAGGGTGAATTTCTAACATCCATATTTAAAAAGTTCAGCTAAGTGTTTCTGAAGGGCTGCTAACCCAAAGCACTGATCTATAATATTTCAAACATACATACATGAGGAAACTAGTATTATTCTTCCGCTATTCTTTTGCTAATTGAAAAGTGCAACTTAGATATATGTTACATTAATTACTCGTCATTTCCAAAAGATTCATGATCTGCATATATATTGTAAGGAAACAGACCACAAAAACACACAACTTTAGGTATAATGGAAGTAATATTCCCTCCTTTTATTCTAAGAATAAAAATTCATTAATAGAGGCAACCCCTGTGGGAAAATACATGTCCAACATGTACAAACAAAAAGTAATAGCAATAATGGAGAAAACGAGATGATTGAATGTGGATATATCCTTTAAAGCAAAAAAAAAAAAAAAAAAAAAAAAAAAAGAAAAAAAAACCCATTAGAATAAGGCCTTCCTAGATTGGAAGAGAAATCTAGCCTGCCTATTCAGAGCATCTCCAGGGAGAGTCCCCCTTTGCTTCATCCACTTGATCACCAAGGTTGAAAATCCTCATACCTCTAGATGAAATGACTCCAAGAATGGGAGATCCTGCAGACCCCTAAACTCTGCAGAGTAGAATCAGCAATGACAAAACTAAACCAAAACCAAACAATATCTCCCAAATACTTAACTGAAAATGCCTCCTATAATTGCCTTCCCTGAATTGCCTACTCAGCTTCCATCAAAATTTAGGCCGAGAGAGAGGGGCAAAGGAATATAATGAAGAGAAATATGGCTAGACTCTGGAGTTGATTTGGAGGTTCTTCCTGCTCCAACTCTCTTCCACCTCCTTTTGCACTATACTCCAGTACTGTTCCATTAGTCCTTCAAACCTTGAATTACTTAATGTTGTACCAACCATCTTGTGCTTCTAGAGTCTATGTATAACATTTTTTCACAATAACATCAGCACATATCCCATATGCTATAAAAAATAAACTGATGATCAAGTATCACCTTTTAACTTTCTGGTCACGACTGTGCATGAAAGAAACGGACATGTGAGTCCACATTACCTAAACAATTCCTGCATTTTTTCCCCTTCAGGGAGAGACAGAATAAGAGTAAGGAGAGAGGGAGACATAACCAAACAAGTTATAACGTACAAGAGAAGACCAAGATAAATAAAGGGGGAATCGCCAACATCCATGAGAGCAGAAAACTGGAACGAGTTCCATACAGAAGGCGCAACAGTGGTGACAGAAGGGGCCATACTTAACTTGACATACTGATTGATCACATATTCCCAATTTTGTAGGAACTTTGGGATTACAAAATTGTTATAAATGCTGTAACTTTCATATGGACTTTGAGTATCTCAAAGAAAAAAGTACAGGACTTACAACAATTTGACCTACTTCAACTTTATATTGTGTTACCTGTTAACTGAAGTAGCTAAGGTTCATTAGTTTCTTAGACAACCCACCACCACTTAATCTCATTTCCTGTGGCAAAGTCCTGAAGACTTAAACAAATGGACTCCAATATGGAAACCAGCAACTTAATTAATCCAAACATGTCCTCCTACAAATCTAATCTTATCAAACAAACCCATATCCCACAGAACAAACACCAAATTTGATACATTATCTACCAAAATCATGTTTTATGAGCATATAAACAGTTCTCTTGCCATCCAGTCAAAATAGGGCATTCACGTAAATAAAAACTGAACAAAGATATTAAATAATCTGAATAATAGCCAAATGTACCAACAAAAATTGATAGAACCACAAACACCAGTCAAGCTATGATCAAGAAAGAAAATGATGCTATGTCACTCTAATCCAACCCCTCCCCCCCCAAGTGTTGGTATGATTGTGGCCATCCTAACTTTTCTTTCTTCGTTCCTCACTTACAAGGTTAGCTTACGTAATTCTTTTTTATAGATAAGATTGACATCTCTTCATTGTGGCTATCCTAACTTTTCTTTCTTTGTTCATCACTTACAAGGTTAGCTTACGTAAATCTTTTTTATAGACAAAATTGACTTCTCTTCATTTAGGACACCATCCTACTAACTTTTTCCCTACTCTGGGAATAATCATTGTATAAATACTACGTAAAAGTTGACCACCGCAACCATTAGTTATTAGAGGAGCTACAACATCTAGGAGTAGAAATTTGGAATAGCCTCCAAGCTTCAAAGAAACGAGAGGAAACATACATCATTCAACTGAGGAAAAACAACTACACTTTCAGAACTGACCATGCCAATTTATTCTATAAACCAAAAGTTGTGTTGAAAATCAAGAACCAACAGCTCTATCCATTCAAGAGAAGGAAAAGAAAAGAATAAAAAAAGAAGGAAGCCAAAATAAAGTATTAAACAACCTCTCCAAGCTAGCAACATTTTCCCCTTCAATCCTATTTAAGATTCTGAGTTTGTGAGGTATGATTCAACCAGAGGACGTATAATTTATAGACTCCGTAACAAAGATTCCAACGGTTAGGTGCTTTTTCAACATGCCTTTATTTTCATAGGGATACAATTCGAAGTTAAAAATTTCAAGAGACTTCTTTTCTTCCAAGGAGTAGATTCCAAATTAAGGTAAGGAGGGACAAATATGAAAATAAGGGCTTCTGTTCGTAAAATTTGTGAAAAATGTCGACTGATCCGTAGGCTTCTAGAAAGGCAAGTGACCTAGAACACATTGATCACTTTTCCTTGTAGCATTAAACAAGAACATTAAAATATGCAAGTGCATACATAAATATGATATAAACTGTTTGTTACCTACAGAAGAAATGCAACGTGCATGCAGCCCAACATAATCCACAGCATCTCTCTGCCCATTCTGAAATACCAATTCAAAAATTATAATATTATCACCTGGCCAGTACACATTATAAGACCCCAACACAGAAAAAAGTGCTAGAAATCAGTAGGTAGTTGTATAATAGATATATATGATCAGCAGGAAGGAAAAAAAAAATTTTGCCCATAGATGCAAGAGTACAACAGCATCTCAAATAAAAATAATAAGTTTAAACCATAGTTTTAAGAACAAGACCAAACAGCAAACCAGATACCAGAAAGAAGACCAGTTCTGTGACCTTCCTGTTTGATCACAGGTTTTCACAAAAAATGAGGACTTAACCAGAAAAGTTGTAACAGGGTAGGGTCTGTTCCAGTTAAACCCTGTTTCACCAGCTGGTCCAGTTATAAAATACAATCTAAACATGTCTTTAAAACGAAAAAAGTCAAAGTATAACAACCCGTGTCAGTGAGAACTAATTCACAAGGTTCATAGGCATCCTTCCTTTCAAGACCCCTTGGAGAGCTAGGAATGGATTTCCCCCACCCCCCAAAAACACCCTGGGATAGATGTAGGGGGTGGGAGGTTACTCAAGAAAGCACTAACTAGTGGTGTGTTGCAGAGTAGACGTCCAAGATGGAGATAATGGACCATCTACTATTTTACTAGTATTTCCCTTTCCTTCAAGTGTAGCATTGTTAGGAATTAACAACGCAACAGAAGAAAAATGGAGAAAGGGAAAATTAAAGAGAAACACAACACAACAATTTTACGTGGTTCACCCACACAGTTTGTATGACCTACACCTACATCCACACCAAAGCGATCAGAAACAGATTCCAAAGAAGAAGTTGCAACATTCAATACCGTCCTAACGAGATTACAACCCTATATAAAGGGAAACCCTAAACCCCGAAAGCAAAAGAGGCAAATTCTTGGAGGAGGCTGGTCTTATATCAATTCTTTGGTGTATCTGCCAACAGTAAACACAAGATTGTCCCATGATAACTTCTCAAATCTTTCTTATAGTATTTGATAGGATTCCAAAAAAGGGCAGCAGCGGAGGACTGTAGAAATGAGCTGTTTAAGAATGGGATCCATAAATTGCATCTATAACCTTTTTTCAGTTGAAAAAAAGGAGCTTATCAGACCGTTCAATTGAATCAAATAAGCCTTCCACCATGATACCTTTTTTTTTTTTTTTTTTTTTTTCGGGGGGGGGGGCAGTGGTTGCACCATCCTACATTATTCAGTTGTAGAGAACTCTTTCTGAAGGTTTTGTGAAATCAAATTTTGATGGTTGCTCTCTTCAAAACCTCATGGCAAGGTTATAATCTGCAGTGAAGAGGTATTGGCTAACCTATCCAGGCCGACAGGCAAAGTAGATACAACAAGAGCATAGCTGCTACTCAAGTTTGGTTTGGTGCTAGTTCTTAGAAGAGGCTTTGATCACATGCACATTGTAGGTGATTCAGCCAAGCAACTAGCCACCAATTTGAATCCCTCATTAGTGGTTTCCTAGATGAGTAAACTGCTAATGAGTTGCCAATGAAAACAAAATGTGATGATACCATGAATTTTATGGGGATAGCAGGCATCACTCTCTAATTTCATCGGTTGTCACCTATGGTTTCTTTCTTGCTATTTTGGACCCCACAATCATCTCCCTGGTTAAATTAGAACCCAAAACAAGGTTTTTTTTATTTTTATTTTAATAACACTGGTGTTCTAGCATGGGGTACAAGAGAGAGCAAGAGGAAGGTTCATACTGCACAGAGTGCGTATTTTGCAAGGTGAAGGTCACATTCAATCCAAGGTATTGGCAACGACATGCCAAATACTTCACCCACTTAGCACCTTCGAGTGTTTTGTTTACCGTTTGGTTATTCTGAAACAAAACTTATACCAATAAGCATTCCTATGTTTGATTGAGAACTAATTGACTTCTTTTTTTTTTATAATCCATGCATCAAAATAATGGGTACTTGTAGAAACGTACTCGATTCTCCTCAACTTTCTCTCACTTGGTTAGCTGCAGATGTTGGGTTGATGTCTTGTATTCTGTGGGGTCCACGCAATTATAAGGGTAGTATTTGTATTAGGGTATGAATCTATTACATGTACGGGGTAAACTTATAATTGTGGTGGGATTAGGATTTCTAGTTTCCTTATAAATTGTCTCTGTGTGGAAAAACCTAAGTAAGGCTGTAAGGGTTGTCAGAGGATTCTCCTCTGAATCCTCTGACAGTGGAAAACTGAAGGCGCTGTAAAGCTGACAGATGAGCTAAGCCTGTCAGGTAGAGAGCTGTAGAAGTTTCTTGGGAATAAAGAATTTCTCTTTTCTCTGGTGGACGTAGGCGGCCACAATGAGGTGCTGAACCACGTTAATTCTTTGCGTTTTCGTCTGGTTTGCGTCTCCCAATCCTAACAAGTGGTATTAGAGCTAGATTCGATAGATCGATCAATGATCTAAGAGAATGAGAGAAGTGTGTGGAAGGTATGAAGAAGAAGAAGAAGAAGAAGAAGAAAAAGAAAAAAGGTGAGTTTTTTTTTTTTTTTTCTCTGATATTCCTTTGGAAAATTAAAGGAAATAGCAAAAAAAAAAAGAAGAAGAGTTTGAAAACGTAGAAGAAAAAAAAAAGAGTGTAATGATTACACTTCTTGTGTGGTTTTTTTACGTTTTTTTTGTTTCCACGGTTATCTTTTGAGAAAAAAAAAAAAAAGGTGTCGTCAAGAAGAGATGGAAGGGAATCTCAGGCTAGGAAGATGATTCTTCCTGTCATCGCATGTGCGAGCAGGGATCATGGAGTCGAGATTTGCAGAGTTCGACTCAGGTGTGGAGGCAATGGATCTCAGTGGCCTGGTGGACTTGGTCGGATCAGGTGTTGGATCTGACGGCGGGTTTAAATCTCGATACGATGCACATAATGGCCAGTTTATATCGCACCGTGAGGTAAAGGAGTACTGGCGGGCTGGGACAAGGAGTCGGATCTCTAAGTCTGCATTGGAGGTGCATAGGTGAGAGACTTGGGTTCCAGGTGCAATTGGAGTTGCAGAGGGCTGGGATGAGGAGTCGGTTCTCAAGGTCTGCATTTGAGGTGCGGTGGTAAGAGGCTCAGGTTCCAGGTGCAATTGGAATTACAGGAGGAATGTGAGTGACGGTGATCTTTTCGGTGATGCTGCAGCAGTGGGAGAGATTGAGTCACATCACATCGTACGGTGGTGAGCTGTACGGGACATCCGGACGGGGTGTGGGCTATGCTGGTTTGGGTGTAGCAGTTTGACAGATAAAGGTTTTCTTCAAGGTGGTTTATAGAATCCAAGCAAGGTGGAGATTTTTTGGGTTGATGTCTTGTATTCATTAGAGTCCACGCAATTATATGGGTAGTATTTGTATTAGGGTATGAGTCTCTTACATGTACGAGGTAAACTTATAATTATGGTGGGATTAAGATTTCTAGGTTTCCTTATAAATTATCTATGTATGGGAAAACCTAAATAAGGCTGTAAGGGCTGTTAGAGGATTTTCCTCTGACAGTGGAGAACTGAAGGCGCTGTAAGGCTGACAAATGAGCTAAGCCTGTCAGGTAGAGAGCTATAGAAGTTTCTTGGGAATAAAAAATTTCTCCTTTCTCTAATGGACGTAGGCATCCCACGATGGGGTGCTGAATCACGTTAATTCTTTGTGTTTTCTTCTTGTTTGAGTCTCCCAATCCTAACAGCAGAATGATACTCCAACTTCTGTAAAATAACAGCCAGGAATTCTAATTCTAAAAATCAAGTTTCTTTATTTATGAAACCAATTCTGAAGCAAGTTCAGTATGTCTACATTCAGTCCCTTTGCTATTGTGTAAAACAGCCTCTCTTTTTTTTCCTTCCTTCCAAAATATGATAGGATTAGTTAAGATGAAAAAAGCAACACAAAATCGCAATTTCTTTGCAGTCTATTTGTTTTGTTGGAAGTTTATGCTTCAAAGCCCGTATAAACCAGTAACCTTAAGTTCACTTAAACTTCGCTTACGGATTTTTTTTATTTTAGGGATGGGACCATTGGAAGAAGAAGGAGAAGGTGAAGATTCCTAACAATTTTAATCCGTAAAATCATAAATACAAGCTCTCTCCGAGTTAATTTACGAAGGACGGACAATAACTTCAAACGGAATCAACCGAAAGAAGTCCAGAGAGAGAGCCGGAAAACTAAAGACAAAAATAAACAGAAAAAAAAAATGGGAGACATTCAAACCTGTCGGAGGGAACGAAGAAGAAGCCGAATCGACGATATTCTTCCGAAGCCATTCAAACGATGGAGTTGCGGAAGTGCAGAGTAAGCAAAAGAGAGCATCTGCAGGGATCTAGTGGAGGGAGATGTCTCAGTCTTGAAGGTGAAGCTGAAATAAAAGAGTCTAATTAGGTTTTCGTAATTAAGTTTCAAGAAAGTCGCGCCATTTCTACTGTCCCGTTTTATCAATTATAGCGTGCAGCACGTGTCCTATCCATAACTCTATTTGGTGGGCCCTCGGATGCAAAAAAAAAAAAAAAAAATTTACGCATACGACAAGAGATACACCAGGTCTGACCATAGTTATTTAATTCAGATTCGAAAATTATTCAGAAGGAAAATACTTCAAAATGAGTCGTTTTGATAATTTAAGAATTCGGTCAAAGATGCAGTAAAAAAAAACGGACTTAAAATAAAATTTGAATTCGGATCGATTCGGGAATTATTCTTTTGTTTAAAAAAAATTCAGATAAAAAATTCGGATATTCATTTTTAATACTTGGTGCTCATATTTCACATTATCAATCAATTATCACACATGCATAATATACAAATGATATTATAATAATATTTAATGTATAAATAAAAATATAATACATAATAGATGGGTATGTATGTATAAAGGTGGATTTGTTACATTTCATTACAGTATATAATGTGGATCATTAGATTTTATCATGATTGAAATACCAATTTAGTAGAGTTGATGTTCATAAAATCAAACATTTTCATAAAGTCATCAAATCATCCTCATGAAATCCATCTCTTTTTCATGTTCGTTAATTACTTCATCATGGTTTGTACTATAATATTTATTTTTAGACTCATATATATTTAATCTCGATTGAAAAAATACACGAAAATAATGAATTGCTTTGTATTATGGTATGATTTTTATACTCATATTTAATTTTACATCGTCTAACGAAATTAATGATTTATTTTGTAGTATGATTTGATTTTTATACTCATATTTAATCTCACATGGGAAAAAAAATGAAATTAATGATCTGTTTTGTATTATAACGTTATTTTTAGATGTATAATTAGTCTTAAATTAGAAAAGATGCAAATAGTTATGGTATTAAGTTTTTTTTTTTTTCGAAAAACTTTGTTTGAGTTAAGGCATTAAGTCATCCACTAAGATAATAATAGTTTTTTTAATATAATAATTATTCGGCATAATTCGGATTTGAAAAAATTATTCGCGATATTTATTTGTAGACAAAAAAATGCGAGAATTTTAAAGAATCATTGAATATAATTCGAATTTAAGATAATTATTCGTATTATTTGGTTTAGAAGAATAATTCATGAATAATTCAGAGAATTAAATAAATATGGGCCAGACTCTATGGAGTGAGATCTAGGGTGTCAATCGGTCGGTCTCGATTGACCCCGATCTGGCCTAATCGATCTCTATCAATTTAACTTACAAACGTTTGGCTCTTATAATATAAGTATCCTCTTGATCTCTTGATCTTTAATGGAAATGGATTTCTATTAAATAATACTATGACATGTGATTAATTCATGTTTGCTCTAAATATAATCCATGGTTAGATGATGACGTGGATAAATTGCCCACAAATATATGATTTATCACAAAATGCCACATGGTAATTGAGGATGTTGCCAAAATATCTTATACGATTAGTAACAACTGCTTTTTTTTTATCAATCATACAATGAAGGGAAAAATACATTTTTTTTTCCTTTCTTACCAATTTAATTAGGAATGATGTTGTTGCAGTTATTGCAAAATCATCATCATTATCGTAACTTTTCTGAGAGTTCAGATCCTCTTCCATCGGTGATCCATCTGTTGGAATTTATTAAACGCACATGTCAAGGTATTGATATGCACATCAAGTGAACTCTAGCAATTACATTATAATCGGAGAAACTAGACAACAAGAGAGGATCATTTTCCCTTGTCTAAAGAGACATCAAGTTCAATAGACATGTATATCGAAATGTATCGATATATGCACGAAATGAACTCTAGTCGCTGAATCACAACTGAAAAAAATTAAAGACAATCCAACATAGCTCACCCCGGGTCATCGGAGTCACTAGTGGCTGTAACCGAGTCATCGTTTTGAATAGCCGTTGCTAAGTTGACTTCTGACTATATTAGACACGTTGTAAATTGTAAAGCTGTGACCAGGCCAAATGGCCGAGTCTCAGTCATTCCGATTTGCATTTTCTCCAAGAAGAATTGTTTTCGGATCATCAGCGATTCACCATCGCCATGGACTCTGCAATCGCTCAGCTCTCTTCCGTCTCTTCAATCAATCGCAAAATGCAGCTACAGAAACGATTACTTCCTTCTGCTACTCTTCGTTCCAAGGTATTTCATTCTATTCAATTCTTCGTTTTTCTCCTTTTTATTTTTTACCACATCAATGCATCATGAGATTATTATCAGATCGTTTCCTCTCCGCATAAATCGTATTTTTGAGACAATAAGGACAGAATTTTCTCAATCCCAACTAAGCATAGATTCACTTTGTAGCATGTGGAAACATCAGCCTCATGGATGTGTTCGCCATTCGGATTTTTTTTTTCTTTGGGGTAATTGATAAATTATCGTAATTTACTCTTATTATTTACTAAATCAGTTTCCAATTCGACATATTGCGCTTTCCTTATACTTTGGCCTCTGGTAATTGGAGATTTCATTAGCTTTTTGTTTGAGTACAACTGTTGGGTGCAAAGGTAGTTAGCTATGCCTAAAATTGTAGCATTGGTGTTGGTTGGAGTATGAGAAAGTCATTTGTGATGGATGTATCTTGGATACGCTGAAATCCTGGAAAACTGAGATGCATATAGATGAAGTTGATTTTCCTATTTTGTACATTAATATCAGTTAAATTTTAAGATTTTTTTTTTGTATACACTAGTGGTGAAGTATTTAAAATCAACTGGCTGGAAAAAAACGTCATCTATTTTGGAAGCCAAAAATTAAGAAAAGCATGGTAAAGAGGAGGCGGATTTTTGGTTTTGGGCCTTAGTTTAATTAAAAATTGTTAAAAGGGTAGTCTGGTAAGTTCGAATTTATTATGGTCTTTTTTGGTTTTCATGGGTATTTGGATCATTTTTAGTTTTACCTACTGTAATTTTGGTAATTTAATGTGTTTGTTTGTCTACAATTATTCTGTCAAGTGTTGACATTGTCTGTTTATGTTTTGTGTTTAATGTATAAAGAGGCTGTTTACTGTCTTTTTAGTCTGCTAATTAGGTAAATGGGTTAGTTTTTTTCTCGATTCTCTGAGTTAATTAAAATGGCCAAAGTCTGCTAGTTTCCCAATGTCATTAAAGAGTTAGGAGGACCTGATCCTTAAGAGTCATCTATGTTCAGTGTGCCCCATTAGTGGGTCAACTGTACATGAGTTTAGTCCAATGTATGTCATTGGTAGGAGAGTTCGTGAGAAGTTTATATGATGGGTAGCCACCGGCATCTGTAGCAAGTGTTATTGAAAAATATAATAATTTGAGCTGGATTTTCAGTAGTAAAATCCTAGGAGCTACCTGGTTCTCCCCCTCTCTCTCTCTCTCTCTCTCTCTCTCTCTCTCTCTCTCTCTCTCTCTCTCTTTCTCTCTGTTCTTCGTCTTTCTGCTTTCTTCTTCTTTTCCCTATTTCCCCTTCAAGTATGTTTTGCAGACCTATAACAGTCATCTTTCTTCTTCTACTTGCTTCATAATGTCATCTTTAACCTTCCTTTGGTTTGTTACTCCTATTTGTCCATATTCTCTTCCTTTATAATCTATTATTCAGGTTAGATCATTCTGGTAGCCTACAGTTTAGCAGCCAATCATAGGAACCTCACCCTTATGCATCAACTGCCTAATCTCAATTTCAGAATGATAGATTTCATATGCCTGTCAATCAGATATAATGCTTATGTACTGAATGGCGTGTTTTAAAACATATTGGTTTTCATAGAGCTGATGCTGATTCTAAAACATATTTTAGCTGGGAAATAGATTTGTAACTATCTGGGATTGTTTCATATGTATTGAGCCTTTAAACCTTGGTTAAAGTTGGCAGGTCTTTTACAATCAGCGTGATAATGTTTTGCAATAATGTATAAATTCTCTGAGGACAATGACCGTGATGTTGTTTCTCCTATTTCTCAATACCTATTTTGAATTTTGATGGCACTTATACTTGAGTATTTTTGAATTTCACTATTTGATTCTTTAGTACTACTTATAGAACAATGTTACTATAACAGTCTGAAGTGATTTTAGTAGCTGATTTGAATTTTTGGTTTCAGTTATCAGTTTCTATGCACCTTGAAGGAAGTAGAACAGAACGTTTACATTCAGAAACTATCAACACCTTAAGTTATACAGCTGATCCATCAAGGTCACATATAGAGGGCTCAATGAAATCTTATCCAAATAAAGAAGAACAGGTTGTTGGTAAGTTAGGAGTGGATGACCAATTAAAGGGAGAAGTTGTCACCCAACAGAAAAGAGCAGCAAAGATCCATGATTTTTGTTTTGGGATCCCATTTGGTGAGTGAGCTTTTCTGTTCATGGTAAACTTTCAGTATGTGCTCCATTGTGCTGCATTTTGCTTGTTAAATAAGGCAGGTCCATAATATTTGCCACTGGTATCATGAAACATGTTCTATGTTGCTTGGAACAGTGGAACAAAAAACTAACTCCACTCAATGAAGCCTATGGGATGAGATAAATTTTGGTTACCTATAAATTTATTCTGTACACTCGTGGTTAGGGTCAAGGATTAATCTTTTTCTTATAAGGCTTTTATGAGGCCTAAGCAGGAAGAGTTTCCTGCGCAGCTAATATATTGTGCCCACATGAACAAATGATGTGGTAATTCTAACTGTTGGATAGAAAGTAAATGGTCTGGATTATCAGTCTCAGACTTTCAGTTCCTGATTACATTTGTGGATTTCATCATATCATAGGTGCGCTTGTTTTAAGTGGAGGACTTGTTGGATTTATTTTCTCAAGAAATATCACAACTCTAAGCACTGGCATGCTCTTTGGAGGTGCTTTGTTGATCCTGAGCACCACTAGCTTAAAGTTTTGGAGGCAAGGGAAATCCAGCTTACCATTTATATTGGGACAAGGAGGTATGTAAAATTTTGTCTTTATTTGTTTCTTTTGTTACTGAAGTTTTTTCTCGAAGTAGTGTGATGCCCAAAAAAAAAAAATTTCAGAAAGTTGATAGACGTGCTTTGGGGATGACAACTCTTTATGTACACGTAAGCCAAGTAGCTGATTTAAGGAGCTTCTTCTTCTTTTAATGGTTAACTCGTTCTAGCGTAGTATAGAAGCATTTATTGTATCTATTGTGACATGGTTAGCATCATAATACCAATAGATTAACAATTTTGGGGGAAAAAACAGTAAAACCTCTGCAAAAGGCAGTTTATGGGAAAATTTTGGGAATAATTATTTACATTTGTGAAGTTTAAGACCAAAAAGTTGGGCCACTCTTTTGAGGTACTAGTGTGAACTCCGTCTTAGATGTTTCATCTAAGGGAGAATCAAATTCTTTTATAAATGACACATGGGAGAGATTAAAAAAAAAAGAAAAAAAAAGGGCAATGCGTTGTGTATGAGAGTCCTCTTTCTGAATGGAAAAGAGATTTGAATCGGTTTAGTTTAGCTTTCATTTAGGAGTGAAGCATACAATCTTCATTACATTATGGTGAAGCATCTACATTGCAACCTCTACTTCCTCTACCAGTCCTTATGTTATGTATTCAGCATGTCTTCTTTCTTGCCATGCTATGAAGCAAGGATTAAAGTATCGTGTATCGGTAGCATATCAGAAGGGTGATTTTAAGAGACGTATAGTATTGTATCGTATTGTGGATACTGGATACAGTGAATATGCTAAGATAGGCTAAGATACGGGACAAGATACACACAAGAATGATTAGGGAACATGCAAAACACAATTTTTAAGCATAAAAAAACTATAATAAGTAATCTTGAAGTATTTCTAAGGATTAAAGACATAGTTGATGACATTCAATAAGCTACAACCTTCGGTTCCCATAAACTGTATTTTCAGCAAGAAAGAAGACTAAAAAAGTGGGAAAAAAATCAGTTGTATTAAGCTATATAAGTGCATATTGACCGTATCGGTCCATATCGAGTTGTATTGATCCGTATCAAGGTATTCGAGCCGTATCGGTAAGTGTCTTCTTTTTTGCGAGAATGGAAACATAAGTGTATCGACACGTATTGAGTGTATTGATCGTATCAAAGTGTATCGAGCCGTATCTGTTCGATACAGTCGATACATGTGGATACACTTTTTGTTTTAAAAAAAGAGATACGTATCAAAGAGTATTGTGTTGACCACTGCCGATACGGAAACGTATTGGTGGATACGGGGTGTATCGTATCGATACTTAAAACCATGCTATGAAGAATCCGCTGCAGGCTTTGCTGTGGTCTGCAAATGCTACCTCTTCTACAGCCTTCTCAATGGGTGGTATTTTTTATTGGTTTAAGGCGCCGTAATCGTGGGGGTCTACGATCACTCCATCGTAGTTTGCTGGTGCAAAATTTATCAAACCAGGCATGAGGAGCCTGTTTAGACCTTTGTGGCCATCAGTTCAAGCTACGTATGGCTGGCATACAACCTACAGGCTTCTTAGCCAAAAGAAAAACAACAAAAAGGATGTGGTACCTTTATTCCAATCATAGAATTATCTTCTTCCTTTCCCCTTTTAGCTCTTAGGTAAGCAAGCTCCCTCCTCTGAATTAATTGGAGTGAAGCGATTTCGTCATGATTCACTGCAATTGTAAATACACCCCAGTCATGAGCCGGCCTTGTTAGTCTGTTTAAAGGCATTCGTACAGTGAGAGACGTACATTTATTTGTTGAGCTCTTTTTCGGGACAGCTAAAAGGGCCCGATGTGATAAACCATTCCATTGGTACCACTGTACGACCAATAGACCGTTCAATCTTCCTTACATGATAGAAAGGCTTTTTACTTGGTAGATTAGTTTTCTGGCCATTACATCAGACTTCACCTATGAAGCAAGCTGGCATTTTCCTTACATAAAAGCGGTGCTGGCATTGTGTATTAATTATGTTTTATTCCTTTTTCCCTTCGATTTTTGTTTGACTTTCACTACGCTACTACTCCAGGGATCAGCTCCCCATCATTCTTTGAAGACTAAGATTTGCTCCAGACTGGATGACCACTTTACCACTGTCTCATTGCCATGAAAATTGCATTGATGGAGACTTGGAAGTTTTATTTTCTGTAACTGGTTACATTTGCTAATAAATCATAACTGGACCTTAAACGAGAAGAAAACAAATTCACTGGGGAACTAACATGAAGACATCGAGAAAGGGATAAAGAACTGCCACATTGTGAAAGCTCTTTACTTAACGTGATATAAGAAATATTAACTGTTACCTTGAAAAGAAAATAAAAAGAAGGGCATTCTATGACATTTTTCCAGGTATCACATTTGATGCCTGATATCTGTGTAAAGCATTTGATTGCTCTGGTACGGTAAGCACGTGATAGATTTTCTCATTTTTGGCAGTGTTAGGGTTCATTTATTTATCTCCTAGATGATTGACTGATTAAAGATTATACTGAAATCATAAATATATGAACTGAGGATTTTTTAACTTTGAAATTCATACCAATATGTGTGCAGAAACACTCAAGAATGGGGTGAGTTTGGTTAAGTGGGGCACTGGAAATGCTATTAATGGTTTGACCCTTGTTTTAACATTCTGTTGCAACAGAATTCTACGACTCTTATTGATTCTGGATGTTATTTTGTTATAACTAACCGTATACTTTTCCTTTCTTTAGCTTCTCTGGTTTGCTTTGTGACAATAATATGATTCATTCTCTGCTTTTGTGATCCAACAGCACTTGCAGCGGCACTTCTTGGGAAGCATTATAAATCCTACTCCTTGGTATAGACCTCTTATCTTCTTGGGTTATTTATTTGTTGCTTTGTGGTACCATCCTACTAGCATGTTTTTGTGGTCACCCAGCAATCAGTCAATTTCGTGACTGTAACCATATCTGATACCGTTGTTGCAGACGAAGAAGTTCTTGCCAACAGGATTTTATGCCATTGTTAGGTACTTTCTTATGAAACTTTGAGTGCTTTTGTTATTTTGAATTCTAGAGTGCTAGACCTGATGGGGAAAAATAGTATTCTTAATTGTTTTCTCAATTGCAGTGCTGCAATGTTGTGTTTCTATTCCTATGTACTGATATCTGGAGGAAACCCTCCACCAAAGAAGTTGAAGTCAGCTGAAGGTGCACCATCCTGATGCAATGTAAAGTTTGTTGCGGAAAGTCTTTCATATGATATTATCTTCTTATATATACAAGCTGTACGTACTCGGGATACGATTGAACCATGCCCAGTTTTTGTTATTTAGTTCAGTCTAATGTATGATTAGCTGTGGGAAGAGGACGACATAAACAAGATAGTTACAATTATGAAAAGAGAGAGAGGTGATTAATGGCTTGGAAATGTTTCTGTAAATGTAAAAGCCATGTCAAAGCTAGATATGATGTTTGGTGCGGTATTTTTGTCATGTTTCTACACGTTGGTTTTTGGGTGTTCTTGGACTGTGTTAAACTCATTCTGAACACTGCAATTTATTATAAGATGACTTGAGTTTTCCATGCAGTGTGCAAATCCTGATCATTTTTGGGAGTGAGCCTCCAATCATTGTGGGATACATTCCTATTCGGCTATCCCCCACTTTTTTTTGTCATCTCATTTCGTGTACCACATTTTTTTTTTGTAAAAATTTTCATGTACCACATTGATAGAGGTTTCTCTTTCTCAGTAGTCTATTGGGTTCATAGCTAACCCAATGATTCCTTGCCAAGTGATCAGCGTTGAGGATTGTTCCGCATTTGACATGTTGCGAATAGTCTCAAGTTGTTTAGAGATTTGAACCTTGGATGTCTTATATATGTGAGTGTCCTATTAATTTGAATTTTTGAATTAAAAACTTTAACATGATATCTATGAGTTTTAGGCTTTCTTTGTAATCCAAAAACAGGGGGTCACTCAAAAAGAGGCACAAGATAACCTTAGAAGAACCTGTCATCTAAACAGAAGGGATGATCGATTTTCTCTAATGCCACGTATACACCACCCAAATAAGTTTACCAAAGGAGTCTTGATCCCCAGGGTGATTGGAATGGTCCTGTTGATTTTACCTTCATGATTGACTTGCCATGCATACGTCCTCGCTGTCATGGTATGAGTCGTTGATGCAAATTCCATAGCACGTTGCATGCATCACGAGGGATGTGGCTGGCAAATATAGATTTCTGTTATTATTATTATTATTTTCTTGGAAAAAGATCTCTGTTATTATTTTACAGCCATACTCTGCCTGCATGACGCATTATCCTAAGGTTTGACATCTATATGTGACCATGTGAGTGATGGTTCCGATGAAAAAAATGTTAGAATCCTAGGAAGGGACTGAAAATGGGTTCCTTTGTTTCTGTAAACCTCGTCTTCTTTCTTCTCATGTTTTCAGATTCTTTAGCAGGGTCAAGTCCAATCTATGAGGATTTCCTCAATTGTACTGCAAATTGTTCTTGTGAATCAATATCTGAACTCATCTACACGCCTCAAAACTCCTCCTTCTCTTCTGTTTTAAATTATACGTACAATACAGAACCTTAGATTCCTTTCATCTAAGAACCTCAAACCTCTCTTTATTATCACTCCTACCCATGAATCCCACATCCAAGCATCTGTTATCTGCTCTAAAGAACATAACTTGCAGATCAAAATCCGGAGTGGCGGCCATGACTATGAAGGCCTATCTTATCTATCTAATGCTCCATTCATCATCATCGATCTCCGTGACCTTCGATCAATTGAAATCAACATCGAAGACGAGACTGCATGGGTTCAGGCTGGTTCAACTATTGGTGAGGTTTATTATCGAATTGCAGAGAAAAGTAGCATCCATGGCTTTCCTGCTGGATTTGCCATACTGTGGGCATTAGTGGGATGTTCAGTGGAGGTGGATTAGGTTCCATGATGAGAAAATATGGCCTTGCTTGTGATAACATAGTCGATGCTCGAATATTTGATGTCAATGGAAGAATTCTTGATAGAAAATCAATGGGTGAAGGTCTGTTTTGGGCCATCAGAGGAGGAGGAGCAGCAAGCTTTGGTGTCATCATCTCATGGCAGATCAGGTTAGTCTCTGTTCCACCTACAGTAACTGTTTTCACTGTAAGGAAAACACTAGAAGAAGGAGCAACTAAACTTGTTCACAAGTGGCAATACATAGCAGATAAGTTACATGAAGATTTGTTCATAAGAATCATCATATATGTTCTAGGTGGAGAGAGAAGCACTGTCCGTGCTTCATTCAATTCCTTGTTTCTTGGAAGTGCTAAAGAACTCCTCCCTTTGATGGAAACCAGCTTCCCAGAGTTAGCTTTGGAGGCCAAGGACTGTATTGAGATGAGTTGGATCAACTTTATTATCTTTATGGATGGATACCGCAATGGAGAATCAGCAGCTGATGTTCTAATGAACAGGACTTTTCAGTCCAAGAATTTCTTCAAGGTCAAATCTGATTTTGTGAAGGAACCTATTTCTGAAACAGGGCTGGAAGGGATATGGAAGTTGTTCATTGAGGGAGAAGGAGCAGTCATGGTGGTAGATCCTCTTGGGGGAAAGATGAGGGAGATATCTGAATCTGAGACTCCATTTCCACATAGAGCTGGTAACCTGTACAACATCCAATATAGGGTGGAGTGGCAAGAGGAAGGGAGAGGGTTAAGAGCGGCCAAAAAGCAAGAGAAATGGATGAAGATGCTTTACAAGTACATGGCTCCTTATTTCTCTAATTCTCCCAGGGCTGCATACCTCAACTATAGAGATCTTAACTTGGGTAGAAACAAAGATCGTATTAATAAGGAACTAATTATAGTGTATCGGTATCGTATCAATCGGCTGAAATTAAAAGACGTATCATATCGTATATTGTATACGGTGGATACGCATGGATACCCATGGATACGAGCAAAATATGCATAGGAATGCTTAAGAAATATATAAAACACTAATTTAAAACATAAAAAATACTATAATTAACTAATTTTATGGTGTAATTACAAGACATTAAGTGATTGAAGTTAATACTATTTCAAATCATAGGTATGTATATAAATTATAAAATTTTATTTACATTAATTACACTAATTTACCTCCAATTAACTTAATTTTATTATTTTTTTTCTTTATAAAATTAATGTCATTTCTTCATTTTTAATGGTGTAAAATGTTCATTAATATAATAGAATGTGATATATGGGATCATGTCCCATGGTTACATGGGATCATGTCCCATAAACTATATATCTAAATAAAGTCAGGTTTTTTTTTTTTTTTTTTCCCTTTGTTAGTTTGTTGGAGAAGATCGCAGGAGACCGATTGCTGAGGATGAGCATCGCACAGGCTAGTATGTTTTTTTTTCCCTTCTTCTTCTTCTTCTTCTTCCCCTCTAGTTCTTCTTTTTCTTCCCTTCGTCTGGCGGCGGCGGCGGTGGCCACTGCTGTTGTTTGCTTCTCCTCCTCTGGTGGCAGTGGCGATCGCTGCTGCTACTTTTTTTCTCCTCCTTCTTGGCCAACATTGTTTCTGCAATCTTTTTTTCCCTAAAAAAATATGCGTATCAGACTGTATCGATGGGTATCGGACTGTATTGGGCCGATACAGGTTGATACTAACCGATACAGTTTGATACGTTTCTGTTTTTTTTCTCCCAATTTTTTAAATGAGAAAATGAAATTTTTTTACGTATCATCCGTATCGGAGGGTATAGGTCTGTATCGGGAGTATCGATATGTATCGATCCGTATCGGTTCGATACGGTCGATACCCACAGATACATTTACTGTTTTAAAAAACTAGAGACATATCGCACTGTATCATATTGACAGTAGTCGAAACCAATACGTATCAGTCGATACATCCCGTATCGTGTCAATACTTGATTCTTTGGGTATTAATACAAGCTACTCAAAAGCTAGGGTTTGGGGTAGATGGTACTTTAAGAATAACTTCAAAAGATTGGCTCTAGTAAAGTGCAAGGTTGATCCAGGTAACTTCTTTTGGGATGAGCAGAGTATCCCACCACGTACCTCGACATAACTGGAGAAAGAAGAAGGTAACCCACAATGGAGTTGAATATCATTTGTAACTCACTTTAAGTAAAGAATTCCTTCAGACAATTCTGTTTCTGTTCTCCTAATCAGGTTTTAGATTTGATTCTATCTTCATTTGATGGGCCATTAGCAGTTTCAGGTACCAACAAAACATGACTATTTAGCCTTCACAACCTAGAATGTTACTTTGTCCATCTTCCTGCAACTAACTGTTGTAATTTTAATGTTTTGAATTTCATTAGATTCAAAATACTATTTTATCTATTTTACAAGTGGTTTGAGGAGGTGTGTCTTTTTTTAATAAACAACTTTACAAGAGATATTGAAGGGGTTTGTCTCTTCTTAATAGACATCTAAATGATCAATATATGTGACTATTGCTAACATGTCTAAATGGTCAATAGATATGTCCGTTTGTAGAGACATTTATGTTTGAACACACTCTTTGGAGTCAACCATTGGAGATGTCTCTTCTTGTCCTATATATAGAAAGAAGGTTTAAACCATTGATAAGTATTAGTAACTTGGTTTAACAATCTCATTAGTGTTCATTTGATTTTTTATCTATTGAGCATAGTCTTCTGAATCTCTGAGTAAACCATAAAACTAAGTGCAATACTTTTCGTTTATTTGGGTTGTTTTATCTTAAATATCGATTCGCATAGAACTCGGTTTCCACCATAAGGGGCGATCATGATTTTAAGGTGAGTAATTTTAACTATGACTAAACCATACCATTCGTTTGCCGTTTGTGATGCATCAATTTAATGATAGTTTTGACATTTGTTCTGGTGAGTTCATGGATGCTTACATGAAGTATTTGAATAAGTTAATTTTATAATTATTTATAATTCAATATTTTTAATGGTCTTTTCCGGCCTAAGATGATATTTATGATGCATATTTTCATTAACACTAACTCCTCCATTTTTACGGATCTGGTTCAGTTGGAGGGGCTTGATCAAGGACCATATCAAACAAATCTCTTTGCTATCCCTACGTTAATCGTTTTTGTTAAGGCTGAACAAAAAGATAAGCCTACTGTGTTCTACTGTAACACCAATGAAAGTCAAAGGAGTAGTTGGTTTCCCTTTCTCAATGAACCTCCATCTAGTTGTAAGGGGATAAAGCGAAGGCAAGTGAAATCAAATCAAAACTATATAAAAAAAATTTAACTGTTATCCTCTTGAAAATTCAATGGTGGAATGCTCTTTTTCTCCCAAAAGAAATCAATCATGCTTTTCAGTTTTGACTAGTATTTATTCACAGTGGTACGGTAGGGAAATCTCACACAATGCACAAATAGGTATGCAAGAATCGTTGTCTTTCAATAGAGGGTCTTTAAGATTCTTCCACGATTGTTCCATTAAGAGTTGAAATAGGGTAAAGAGGGAAATTGAGAGAGAGAGAGAGAGAAAGTCGATTGGGATGCTATATCCATTAAAGACCGTGGGAAGATTTTTTTGCAACATTGCTATAAAATTGGTTAGGAATCAAATCAATTAGTAATTTGTGTTGGTTTGGTCATTTGGAATCGATTATTAATCGGTTCGATTTTGATTTATGTCTATTATATCTCAAACCAAATTGAATCAAACCGATCAAACTGAAACCGGATAGATTTACACCCTTAAATGGAACATGCCATGTAGTAAACCAATCATCAGGTCATCAACTTTCTTGACCTTCCGGCACTAGGCAGGCAGCAGCCCCCATACATGGTCTTACGACTTTACGAAGGCCTATGTTTTTGGTAAACAGTCGCCCGGGCCTGGTCACGGTGACCCCCTTTTGTGAGGAGGCATCCCTTCTCCCGAAGTTACGGGACTATTTTGCAAAGTTCTTTAGAGAGAGTTGTCTCATGCCCCTAGGTATACTCTACCTACCCACTTGTGTTGGTTTTGGATACGGGGTACTCGTGGAATATAGTTCGAAACTGAAGCGGCTACAAGTCCTTCCATTGGAGGAACTGATTCTCCATATCAACTAGTCAGGTAGGCCCAGGTTTTATGGAGCCCAGGTCCAGCTCAAGGTGTGATCCCAGGACTGAAGCCCTCCCAGCCTGACCTCGGGCTCACATATGCAGGACTGAGCCAAAGCCCATGTGGGCTCAGATCCTGGGCCAGGAACAAAAGCTTGAGCTTAGGGCTAGTTGGGCTAGGCAGCTAAGCTGGGCCGGAGTTTTCTTTATTGTCTTGTTTGGAAACACAGATTTGAACATGTCTTTTACAAAGATTCAACGTCATATCATAATATTATAGTTTGGAATATTCTCCATGCAACCATTTATGGTGACACTGAGGCTATCACCATTTTTTGCCCATACAGGACAAGGAAGACTGCCCTCTATTATACAAACGAGGGCAATTTCGGTTTGGTTACGGGTTCAATGTAACCAACCATGGTTACACTGAGCTTATATTTTACCTGAGAGATCATTAGATGAAAGTATATCTTGATATGGACAAAGTAGTTCACTTCCAATCCTGAGATAACACATGGTCCAAACTAGATCTAAACAGAGAGCTAACACTTATCAAACATCCAAGAGGGACATGTGGCATCAAATATGCAAGATCGTCAACTATAGCGGTGTCGATCCTCCCGCCAATGGAAAGGGATCACCGTTTCTCAGACCAATAGGGAATAACTACGTGCCGTTATTTGTGAAGACGAGAGGTTGGTTGCGGCTAATGAGTTTGGGGAAGCCTATGGGGTTAAGTAATCATATACATGCCAATGGGATCATCAATCCTTCAATGATACGTAGCATTGGCACAGGAAAAATACTCACTTTGAGCAAATCGATGGCCGTCACAGTATGAAGTGACGGGACAAAGTTGGATCTCATTGGACTGAGGCCCCCTCGTAGCCCCCATATCCTATGCCTAGAACTAGTTAGGCCGTCAAACGATCCCTTTATAGCCTACGAGACCGGCCAATCCGTCCGACCTCTCACAACTGGACAAGTGGTCATTCGAGGTCTATTACAAACAGTAGCTTAAAAAACTAGGAAAAATGCTACTCTCAATCAACTACTATAAATAAAAGTCAGGACGAACAAAAAAAGGTGCATTCAATCTCTTTCAACATATGCAAATCTTCCATTTACATACAAGCTCACGTATTCTATCATTTTGTACAACTTCACTTCAACCTTACTCTTTCGGAATTCGATCACCTTATCCCGGGTTCCATCTATTGGTTCTGATTATACTGACTTAAATATCAGAGTAGTCACGAGGTTAAAATCTGCCCACTTTATTACCTGCTTTGATCCCTATTGACAAATGTCACTATCTAAAACACCAGACAAAATCTATCGATAACATATCTCATCTATAACAAATAGCAAATTTCAATAGAATACAAAAATAAAACGACTCCACTCCTAAAATTCTACAAAATAAACATACATGATGCTTTCCTTAGGCTGGCTGGGTTTTAACCTGAGACCTTAAAACCAAAGCCTGACATGGTCCTATCTCGGGGTTGTTGACCCACAAGCCGAAAACCCGGTGAAACACAAAAAATCTACTTAATTACTACTTAATTACTAGTTAACATACGTATACAAATCATCTCCTACTGCAAGACGGCTTGCCAAGAGTTAGATTTTATTTATCACATATACCAATGTATTGATATATATATATATCAAATAAACCGCATCCCTTCGATCTTGGCTAGAATCGTCCTGCAGTCCTGCGAGACGATTTGGGTCCGTTAAAATACTACAATTCACAACTATGAAGACGCAACACAGTAAAAAATTAAAATATGGCTACTGTCAGAACCATAGAAATACCTTAATACAGTCAATGATTGAGGGAGCTGATGGTCCAGTGTCATGATGTGCCAGCTTGACTTAAAGGGTCTCTGAGTCTCTGATCAATGGAGTACATGGAGGCCCCATGGTGGGTCTAGCTAATAGCCTATAGGTTCTATACAGGGTTGTAGGCTTAAGGTATCATGGCATTATCTCTCTTCTGTCTGATTGTCATCCAGAACTAAAATGGGACAAGAAAAAAGAAAAAGTTACCCATGAATGAATTTGGGCTGACAAGGGTTTAAAGTTTAAACCCACGGCAAAACCGTCCCCAGCATGTCTTTCAGGGTTGAGAAAAATATTAAGGGGTATTTTGGTCAATAAATCTTAAGATGTTAATCAATTGGAGAAAAATAGTAAAGGGTTAAAAAAGGTATTTTGGTCAATAAAAATTAATATGTTTCAGCCCTAGAATATACACGTGCGTTCTAGGGCTGAAATTATTATATACGTGTATTTAGATCATGTAACCCCATACAAGAGTATTTAAGGTTGTTTTACTGTGATCTCATGGTCGTGGGTTCAATTCCGGAACAGTTTATCCATAAAATAGTGGTAAGGCCGTTTGCATAAGTTACGTAATTGTAGGAGCCTCGTACACTGATATGTTTTTTTTTTATTTTTTCCAACCTTTGATGGTATATAGAACAAGTAACCTTTTTTTTATCGTCTTTTGTCTTATTCTATAAAAGTTTTAAATCAAGGGTAGAAACCGATTTCCAGAAGAATTTGAAAGTAATTAATTGAACATTAAATTGTTCTCAAGAACTGTAATTAATGTCTTAGATGTTTTTTTTAATACACATGTAAAATGACAAATTTACCCTCAATAGTGAAAAAAATGAATATCATATTAAGAGAACAAAAAGATAAAGTTACAAATTATTTAACACCTTAAGCTGTGTCAATAAGTAAATCCCTTTGAAGGCAATCTGTTTCTATAGAATTCACTCCCAAAATATTTTTATGTCATATGAATAGTGAATTATATAATTCCCTCCCCTAAATTGACAAAATGTGAAAGAATCTGAATTACATTCTATACTGTCACTGTCATTTTACCTGTGAAGGCAATTTACAAAGGTCACCTAAAGCTCTTTTTAATGTGTATTATTTTTTCCTTTTCTTGCTTTTGGTAGTAGAAAGAGCAAACAGCTTTCTTTTGGTAGTAGAAAGAGCAAACAGAAAGAGGTAGCATATCACCTACCCGAAGCTGAGAGATTTGATTGAAAAAACGTAAGTGCTTCTTGCCCATAACTCTGTGATAATGGCACATATGTAACTGCACCCCAAAGGCTGGTCCATCATCCATGGTGTTCTAGTTACATTTGGTTTACAACACATGGAAACTCAAAAACAAAGTACACACACAAGAATGTGGGCTTGTGGTGCCCAAAAGAAGTGTATCACACATAAGCTTTTACATGTAGAATCAATGTCCTTCCTTCAATGGTCACACCATGCTTTAACACATGCAGTCCCTGCCATTTCCCTCTTTCACCAGGACAGAAATGCTAGGACTTCTGAGAAAACCAGAGACATACTTCCACCATGGCCTTTCACAGATAATTATCAACCTATGTCTCATCCCTCATTGTGGGTCCATGCCGAGTCAGTATGTGGGTTCGGGTAGGGTGAGATCCTTTGAGTAGAAGACACTATTAACCCTTTTGTAAGGTCATAGTCACAACTTTTAAAAGCTCATAGACGTAATGACTACAAATGAGTATGTGGACCAACTAAACCAATATTCCCCCTCCACTCACAACACCCCCCCCCCCCCCCCCCCCCCCCCCCCCCCCCCCCCCTAAAAAAAAAAAAAAAAACAAAGGCCCCCAATAACCTCCTTTTGCTTTCTTACCTATTAGATAGAAGTCTCTTCTTGCTTTTGGATTCCTTCTAGCTCTATTGCGAATAGTTGTTGTAGATACTTTCCATTGTCTATCTTTGTTAACTTCTTAATATTTTGTTAGACCTACCTTATTTTGATAAGTTGACAAAGATTATTTTTGAAAAGGCGATAGTAGCGTAGTTAGAACTAACACAGACAGCTGCATTGATGATCACTGTTACTTGATCAGTTATGGAGTGTTCCAAAAGGTTACGAAAAGAAACAATCTAATGTGATGACAGGTAAAGATTTCAGACAATTCTATAAGATTTGAGACAATTCTAGCAATATATGTCACAATCTAGCTTCCATTTTTAGAAGAAGAGAAGCTAAAAAGCAATGGGAAGAAAGTTTGATTCATGTTTTCCTTTGGTTGACATTATACATCAAGATGTAATAATTTTGTGAACTACTTCTTCAGAATTCTTGATTTAGAAGGAACTTAATGATAGTCAACCAAATTTTGTTGGTTTCAATATTTAGAGATATTTTAATTGCAGTTGGGTATGCGGCTATGAGTTTGTCACACATCAATTGTTAGATGAGCTGCCTAACTAAGGATCCCTTTGGTTGGAGTTTAATCTCAATCTTATGGTGCTATTTCATGAAATAGTTGGAGATTTGTTTCATCCATTTCACCTCAAGTTATTTCAAAGAAATGTCAAGATTGCTCTAGCTTCCTCCAACCACCCTTGTAAAAGGCTGTATGCATGCAGGGAGAGAATTTATTCTCAAAATGGAATTGTCAAATGAATTTTTAATTCTTGAAATATTTTTATTTGATATATTCAAACAAATTTCATTTTTTTTTTTTACCAAAAACCTAATTGTTGACTTTTTTTATGAAATTGAAATAATTCCAACCAAAGGGAGCCTAATAAGAGTTCAAAATATATTTCGTTCCAGTATGACCATAATAATGAAGACAAGATATTAGAATAAGGATACTTTCTTTTTTTTTTCTTTTTTTTTGAGAAATAAATAAGAAACCTTCACAAAGAAATCATTTTTCAAGAGATCACTCACCAAGTCACTGACACCCATCCAAGATATAGGCTTATCTCTATTACAGTTGTTGTGTGACTTGTGTCATCACATCAATTGCATGCATTATCAAATTTACCACGTGCTGGTCCCCCCCTATTGGGGGTCTTGTGAAGGTTGAGTTAGGAGTCAGTCCTAATCTTTGGGATTCTTGGAGATACAATTCCTGTGCATGATCCATGCATGAATGGACTTGCTTGCACAAGAGCTTGCCTTTGAGAGAAGGAAAAAGAAAGAAAGTTAGAGAAAAGGGGAATGGGTGGTGGCGGATTTGGATCGCTCAGCATCACATATAGGATGGATTCCCATTTTTAATTCACATGCTTGAATAATGAAAATGCTACAAAAAATAGACGTCTTAATAGTCTTTGACATTTAAAATCCATTTTAATTATAGAAAAATTTTCATTTAACCTCCAAAAACTATGTCAAATTCGGTCTACTATCCAATTGTTTCCAAAAATTCTAACCGGCCCCATTTAACTGACAGACTTGACTGAACATGTGAGTAGGCATTCCTACCCTTTCTATTTGAAACTTTAAAACATTAAAATGAGATAAAGTTACTAATTTACTCTTTCTTTAAAACATTAAAATGAAACTCAAAAAAAAAAAATCATAAAGTTTCATCACTTGCAAGTTGTATCTCAGATCGAGAACTGAGAATCATTCATGATCGATAACGATTACCATGGCTGGACAGAGTTGCAGGTTTTATATCATCCTCATTAGCACTCCATTACCTAATATTTAATGATCTCAAGCCCTTCCAACTCAAATCCAGATTCACTAAAAAGAGATATATTTCACTTCGATTGCTTGGTCATTTCGAAATCTAGGTCAAGAAGATCTAGTCCTTTCCGGATCTTGATTATCCTGCCGGATGTTCTGCAAATCTCGCTAAATGAAGCTTTATTTTATTTTTACTTATCCCCGATTTTATAGAGATGATGTGGAGCCATGAAGAATTTTTGTTCTGAAATCATATGTCCCTTTTCTCGGACTCTCTCTCTTACTCTGCCCATCCCCACTCCCTATCTTCTCTCCTTCTTACTTCTTCTCCTTCACTTTTCTCCCACAATCCCTCTTTTTTTTTCTAAAATTTCTTTACCTTCCCCTCTTCTCGGACTCTCTCTCTCACTTTGGCCACCGACGGCCCCACTCCCTATCTTCTCTCCTTCCTACTTCTTCTCCTTCACTTTTCTCCCACAATCCCTCTTTTTTTCCCTAAAATTTCTTTACCTTCCCCTCTTCTCGGACTCTCTCTCTCACTCTGGCCACCGACGGCCCCACTCCCTATCTTCTCTCCTTCCTACTTCTTCTCCTTCACTTTTCTCCCACAATCCCTATTTCTTCTCCGTAATCTTCTCTCAATCTCTATATAGATCCCATTTCGTTTCTTGCTTGGATTGGACCCATCCGTAAAACCTTTTAACTGAAAAAAAAAAAAAAAGAGAGCAACAAAAACCCTTTTAACTGAAGTATCTTTAGAGAAACGAAAAAAAAAAATTGCAGACATTGAACTCCAACATAGGAAACGATCAAAGGAGGATCCCCTTGTTTCTTGCTCTTCGTCTCCAAATTTCTAGGGTTTGGGAAGAAAGAAATTTGAAAAACAGATGGGAATCAGGGCATTGTCTTTTATTTTTGGATTAAGGGTATTATTGTCCTAATATCTGCAACTAACGGGACTCTACTAATGGGTGGGGTCTTTTTGATTAACGGTGAAAAAATTTTGGGTGATAGATGAGACATTTGGAAGCTTTTTGGGTGCTAGATGAAACTTTTGAAACTTTTGGGGGTTAGATCGAATTTGACATAGTTTTTGGGTGTTAGATGAATTTTTTTCTTAATTATATGTTTCTAATCTTACATACTAGGGAACCTAAGGAGGTGGCTCCTTCTTGGATAGGAATCCTTCTGCATGTGAAGGGTTTCAAAGAAATTTGCATAACATCAGTTTGGTTCCTAGCACGTAGTTCTCTGTATCATTGGACTGTTGAGGGCCTAAATCATGATGTAATGAAGGTCTGGAATAGACATAATAAGGCCATCGATCATGTGTGAGGGAACTAAGACCATAAGTAAGGACTGTTGACACATAATTGGAAAATTAACTATATTATTGTAAGGGACAGTGTCCTTCAGAAATATTCTCGTAATATATTTATTTTTGGATAGACCATGGCCTAACTTCTTCCCCATTAATGGATGATCCAAATAGTCATTGTTTGTACCAAGAACATCTCTTGTTCACTGTTGTGATCTGGTGCATATTTGAGAGACTCTTCTTTTTTTTTTTTTTTTTTTGTTGGGGGGGGCATCCTTTAAAAGGCAAAAAGTTTTTTTTTTAAACTTATATTTTAAGTGTCGATATTTTTCTTACGTGTGAGATGCATGTTGCAAGGCATGATCATCTATACCGTTTAAAACCCTACCCACATCAAACTGGACCTTCTACTTTGCATGGTTCAATCAAATAAGGTAAGAAGCTTACAAATACACAGATGGAGTTGTAGCTAAGAACTGCAGTTGTGTACGTAAGTAGTAATGTTGGCTGAGTCTTTACATAGTGCACCATGGCTTGCAAGCCTCCCAAACAAGAATTAATTTACATTTCTCTAGTATTATTCTCTAAATATTTAACTAACATGACAGCGAATTAAAGAGGGTGAATCTAGATTTCTCCATCATGATTAACTTTTTTCCCTTCCAAAATCTGATTAATTTCTTAAACAAAAGCAAAGAGAAGGTGCATGATCTTTGATTCTTTGTTGTAGCCATTGTGGTGGTAGTCTAGGTGGTGGCAGTGGCAATGGATCATCATCATAAGAAATAGATTGATCGTAGAGAAAGTTTTTGTTCACGTATTGCCATGTATGTACACTGTCCTTGCTCTAGTTATTGGATGGAGAAACCAACTAACTAGTATATTAAGATATCTTAGATCCCAACGTTTTTAAATGTAAGACTACTCCTAACACTTCCCTCACGTGTTGCCTTTCTTTTGTGGTAACAGTACAAGTGGTATATGTATATGTGGTCCTTCTTTTGGATCATCGTATATAGATGTTTAATTAATATAAGACCTGATTGACTCTAATACCATGTTGAAATATCAAATTCGAAAGCTTAAACTATTAAGTAAAGAAACCAATTAATATATTAAACATCTCAAGTGCCAACACACTTTCTAATGTGAAACCATTCCCAATAGTACACCAATTCCTGCCCCCTCTAATCGTGCAGAAAAACCAGATCCTATATCTTTAATTATGTCTTACCATGTTTTTCATAAGAAGAAAAATCCAAATCAAATTTGGTATATTAAAGATTTTGCTTTGAACTCTAGGCAACTGATCGTCTTTTGGTCTCATGGTTCAAACCTGAATTTGACCCTCATTTTTTAATATAAAGTAAAAAGTCAAGTATTCAAATGTTCTTTTCATTAAGGGTCACAGATTCACACTAGAATAAGTCCAAGAACCCCTCCCCCATATTCAAGTTTTTCTAGATTATAGATTCATCTCCGTTGCTGTAACTTTCAAGTACCCACCACCTTCCAGCATTGCTAGTTGGAGCTTGACCTAACCAATCTACAGGAAGCACATGGGTTACTGAATAATCATTTGTGGCAAGACAATGACAGAAGATTACTAGTCCAAGATCCAACGAGAGTTACTATTTTGACTTGTGAGGTAGCCATTTGTCCATTAATAGGGTCAAGCAAGGTGGAAGAGTAGTACTTTTCAAGTCCAGAACAATCCCCTAAACACGTTTGATCTTTTAGAGTTGCTTAGACTCAAAAGACTCCTGTTAGAGACTTGTGGGTAACTTCTTTCATCATCTTCTTTTTCGTTTTTCATTCTATATATGGTTCAATTGAAAATGACATTTAAATTAAGGTAGAACCACAGGTCAACAAAAATTCAAAATTTTACTATCATTGTTAGAGTTTATGACTTGCAGATGACGCAAATACAAAGGAGAAACTCAGTGCAATTGTGGATCTGGTTGATAGGTTACAAGGGACTCAATATCAACATATGTGGTGTAAGTTGAAACAATAGCCGGATTACACAAAATTTTACATTAAAAAAAAAAAAAATTGGAATCTTTGTAAAAAAATGATGTAGACCGATGTATTTATCACAGGGTGTAAATCTCTTTTTAATTTATGAATTTATTTTACCTAGAAAACCTCATTGTAGAACCTAAGTGTAAACTTCATTGGAGATAAGATAACCGGTTTCTGATGTTTGGTATATTTAAACAAAGTGACAGTCTTTTGTTAAGTTTCTATTTTAAAAATTCAAACTTGTAAGTAGAGAGACTTTCACAAATATAAGAAAATCAAGGATCTAGTTTCTAAGCAATGTGAAACTATTTCCAACACTCCCCTCACATATTATTCCTCTTTTGGGTGGTAGTACACGTGGCATGTGGTCTCTCTTTTTAAGTGATTGTACGGAGTGAACCTGAAGCTTTGTTACCATGTTAAGTTTTTATCTCAAAGTTCAAAACTAGTAATAGAGGGACTCTTACATATATATGATTGACCCCTTCTATATATCCCTTAAGATACATATTGGAAAAGGATTTGAATAGAATGTGGGTATGGTTTGTTGAGATGTCAATTTCGTATTGGAATCCACCATTAGTACAGCCATTTATATGCACCCAAAATATTTCCAAAGCATCCTACCTTCCTCTTTGTTTTGCTCGATCACGCATGCTATTGTTCAGTCTAAATCATTAAGCGTACGTACAAACAAAATAGTTGATCAAACAGTGCATGCTGAGAGGAATGGTAAATTGACTTGCACCAACATTGGCCATAATATTTAACCCACATTTGGAATATAGGTTTATCCTCCATTTTCCGGCCCTTTCTTGTAAAGATCACATATTATGATATTTTCTATGGATAACACCTTCAAAAGTGAGTTCTTATAATGCAAAACTGATGGTGGAGAACACCTTTTAATGGAACCATAAGGTTATGTTTAATAACTACAGTATTGAAAACCCAGTTTTCTCATGAAAAAATTGATCTTTTAAAGTTCATCACCTTTCCATTGTTTTCCACTCTATAGACTTCTCTATGTTTATGGAACATAGCCTAAATGGACCCCCAAAAAAAATAAATAAATAAATAAATCCCTTTTTTTGTTATCAAATATTTTTATGACCGAAGTTTTCCTTCACCCATGGCGAAGACCGTCAAAGGCATTTCAAACCTTCAACTTACAGAGGACCAATAATTCTGACCATCTATTCATGGATTATTCATCCACCAGATAAGCATTGAACCACCAATTACAGACAGCACATTAATTTGGGTTAGATGGATTCTGCGCTAACACAAGGTCCAAAAGGGGAGGACATGTATAAGTATCCAAAAGAAGGGGTACGGAGATCATTACACAAACCATGTGAGAGGTGCCCAATAACACAGCCGGAAATAAAACTTTTTCCTTAAATTTAAATATTTGTTTAGTTATAAGGTTTGTTGCTCTTTGCCAAAGATGTCTAACTCATGAGAGCGACTCATCCAATTGATAAATCTCAATAATGGAATAGAGATCCATAGAAAAGGAAAATGAGATACTGTAATTGACTTTGTGGTACTAATAACAGTAGCAGTAGTAGGCTTAGAATATAGGGGCAATATCAATCCCCGACAATATGTCTGTAGTGATATCGGTATTGTGAGCAATCGGGTGAACAAAAAAGGCATCAAAGGGTATTTTACGAAATACCTAAAAGCATCTTGTGTATGAGAAGAAGAGGTAGAGGATGATAAAAAGCGGATTCACATCGTCTCCTCCCGGTGCTTTTGGGAGGATGCGGCAACCCTATCAAGATGGTTGACAGGTGGCTCTCGGGTAAATTAGACTCACGTTCGAACCGACACCCCCTGTCTGCTTGACTTGTCAACTGGGTGTCGGCTCGAATATGGATCTAGGATTCACTGAGAGTCACGTATCGATCATCGAGATAGAGTTGCCGCTGTCCTCCCAGAAGCGTTAGGAGGAGAGGATGCGGATCCATAAAAAGCCATGGTAAACAATAAGCACATGGGTTTTCTCCACTTTTGGAAGATCATTTGAGTGTAAAGGCAACCCTAATACCTAGTATCTACCTTATAGCCTATTACCATTCAATCCCTTTTAACCACAGTTGATTAATGATTATGATTATTCATCATTAAAGGGAATAATTAAAATGCATAAAGGATAGGCACACGTGAAGTGGTCCTCCATGTTGTCCAAACAATATGGATTGGTTGGGTAAAATCTGCACCTCAATGGATCTCAAAAACCCAAATATGTCTAGATTCAAGCCCACGAGTTTTTTTTCTCAAGAATTATTTTAGTAAACCTTCAAATTGAATGTGATAGACCAGACAAATGTTTTTTACACGGATCTCCCTTGATTGAGTTTGAAATTTCACTTAAATATTCGGATTTCAAAAATTATATTGAAATGGGTCTAAAATCCAAGATTTTAAACCTTATTGATGGAAGCCTGAAACTCAGGCTGCTAGCCTGCTACTAGTACTAGACTTGGAGGAAGACAGATAATAAAGTTAAATCCACAAAATGAGATCTTTTAGTGGAACCCTTAGTTGTGGGGCCGGGGCCAGGCCAGGCCTGGCATGGTATAGACTGTCCCCTGAAAGTGTACTTGTATACTAAAGATTAGTTCTAAACTCTATAACATAACAAATAGCTCCAGCAATATCATGGTAATTGTGGCCACTTATTGTAATCCTCAAAAATGGCCGGCAAATGATGTCATTATCTACATAAGACACCATCATTTTGGTTAAGAATTGACTGATCAATTAGAGTTTGGTCTAGCTAATCTTTCTTCTACATTCACACCATCTTTTCCCCGACCATCTTACGATGCGTTAATATTGTGTTTTCACTATTATTAGATACAGTAGACATGAGTTTTCAGCACACAATAGATCCTATATGGAATTAATTTATGTAGTGGGTCCAATCTCCTAACCTCTAATATGGATTAACCATAAAAATTCTACTACTCAATGTACGACTTCCTCCTTTAGAAATCCAAAAGGCCGGCCATTATTCTTCTTAGTATACTCACAAATATATAACATATTTTTGACTGCTCTAGTATCAAGCACTTTAATATCATAAACTAGACAAGGATGTAAACGTGTGTTTGAGAGAGAGAGAGAGAGAGAGAGAGAGAGAGAGAGAGATTTATTAGTACAAATTGTTTCAAAAGACAAGAAGGCATGATTAGAGTGGAATGTAAGTGGGAAGGGGAACATGATAAGAATAATGGTTGATTTATTAATCTGATAAGGTTTGAGGATCTTAGAACAGTTTAGTGTCCTTACCAAACCCCTCAAACAGCTCAAAATTGTTTAGTCTCCATGGTATGATGGTAAGGCCGGTGACGATCATGACGTGGCGGTCGCAGCAATCATCTTCAACCTAGTGGCACCACAAAACCCACTTACTAATTTTATATGTAATTCTAAGTCCTCCGGCCTCCATAGCCAATTGAATGCCCAGAGGAGCTGCATGCTGATTTGAGGGTCATGGTGTTTATTAATAAACCTTGTCCTCATTCTCCTTAATCTTTTCTTTATTACCAGTCAGTCTCCTTCTAGAATACATGTAACCAAACTTTAGATCCTTCACAGGATTTAAAACAAAATCTAAGTTTCATAATGTTAAATCATTACTCTCTCTCTCTCTCTCTCTCTCTCTCTCTCTCTCTCATATATATATATATATATTGCCACAAGTATTTGTGTCTGGATCTTTCATGGTGGAATTGATTTCCAGATGACAAAACAGGACAAAGCAAATCGGGCTTTTAGCCTTGAAGCCATTCTAATACTTAAGTCAAGACACTAGGTCACAAATAAATAATTGAGTTATGAGTCTTTCGGGAAGGCTGACCAGAGGAATAACGAAAGCAGGATAGAAAGTGTTATGAATCTTATGATGGTAAAACTACCGAGGTGAATCGCCAAGGTGGGAATCAGTGGAGTTATTATGTGTCAGAACAATGTGGGCAATGTTTAAAAATATTCAAGTGATGTGATCTTGGGTTTTGAGACTATTTATAGGGTCTCGAGATGCCCATGTCATTGGCTGCCTTTGGAATACAATGCAAAATTCATGATGGACTATCTTACCCCTAACTTGAGTTAGTATTGACGGCTATGCCCCTAAGGATAATTCTTTGGTGAAAACTTATTCGTCTTCGTTGTTTTGACCATTCTGGCGACATCTGCGTGACACGTCTTTATTGGTTGTAGATATTTACACCTACGATGTCCGTCCACGTGACACGTCTTTATTGACTGTTGATATTTACACCTAACAAAGACAAGTGGAGTAAATGTAAAAAGATTCAATAATATACAGAAGAAAGTTATCCAGACTTGGAACAGTAGAGGGAAATCAGGGAACTAACTCTTGTGGCACCAAAGCCTACGAAACAGAATGATAGAGTAGCCTTTTAGTGTTTCCTCAATTCAGAGCTGACATCTCCGTCATGTGCAATTTCTCACTTGGGCTGGCAGAGGGAAGAACTGGGCAGGTGGGGCTGCTCTACGAGGGCTTAACATATGGGAGAGTTCAGCCTTCTTGAGTGTTTCCTCCATTAAAAACTGTCAGCTACCACGGCCACTTTTCTCTCCTCTCAAGCCCTGAAACCAGACCCGGCCCCTACCACCAAAGATAATTCATATTTTATCTCTTCACCCACCCACTCCAACAAACAAAACAGCCATCTAAGAATCACATGCCAGACTGACCCATGTCCTCTCATCCTTTCTACCATCACTAAGCTCTCTTCCCATGCAACTGAGAGTGGACAAGGGCGGGGGGGGGGGGGGGCCGCCCTGATGTTCACTTTTCCTACTACCGGAAATTGGATACACTAATTACTCATTAGTGGAAATACCTAGAGGACATGCTAGGCATTCTTGAGGAAAAGCATGGCCATATCACCCATAAGAGCCCAACAACAGAATATCTTTTCTTAAAATGGGGTAAACATCCCTGCCTGGATGTCGAGGGAAAGAATTCCAGGACACGTTTGTCATTGATGGAAAAGGTGGGACTGTGGTTGCAACTGTGTGGGAAAGTATCGAGGATATGTGAAATCTTCCTTTCTTTAAAGTTTCTCACTTTCTCTCAACTTGTTATGTACTACTGTGTATTTCAATAAACAAAAGAACCCAAAAAGAAGTACCACAGAAAATTCCTAAAACGCTCCCACCCAAGTAGGCAGTCTTCATACGGAGTCTAACCACCGAAGGGGTTGACTAGCCACCCAAACCTCCTTTAAATTCCCTCCTCTACCTTCCATTTTCGTGGCTCTTCTACACCTCTCCTTTTTGCCTTGCTTCAACAAGAAACAAAAAGAGAGGAGAGTTTGAGGCTTTAAGCTCTTCCCTGTAGTTTCCTTCTCAGAGGAAGTGAACTGGAGTCATTACTCATTAGTTCCTTTCCTCCAGACAACATGACATTCCTCAGATGCTTTGGGTTTTTGTTCTTGAGCTGTATCATAGCCAGAATCAACCCATGTTCCAACCTCCCTTTCACCACCCCAACTGAATCTGACTTGGAGTCCTCCCTCATCCGTTCTTCACTGATGACACTGAATCTTGATGGGCATTTTTCTTTTGATGATGTCCACCATGCAGCCAGGGATTTTGGCAACCGATACCATTTCCTCCCATGTACAATCCTACGTCCAGAGTCAGTTTCAGATATTGCAACAACCATAAAGCACATCTTTCATATGGGTCCCAGCTCCGCGCTCACGGTTGCAGCTAGAGGCCATGGCCACTCCCTCCAAGGCCAGTCACAAGCCCACGGAGGAGTTGTCATCAACATGGAATCACTCAACGAACCGGCAATGCGAGTCCATGCCGGTGAGCTCCCTTACGTGGATGTTTCTGGTGGAGAATTGTGGATAAATATACTGCATGAAAACCTGAAATATGGGCTTGCTCCGAAATCTTGGACAGACTATCTCCATCTCACTGTTGGTGGAACTTTGTCCAATGCTGGGATCAGTGGGCAGGCATTTCGCCATGGGCCACAGCTCAGTAATGTCTACCAGCTAGAGGTTGTCACAGGTCTGTTTGAACAAAATAAAGCATAGGAATACAGTTTTACCTCCTGATGGAATCAAATTTGACACCCCAAAGTGTGGACTAAACTGTGTGATGCAGGAAAAGGAGAGGTGATGAACTGTTCGGACAATCAGAATGCAGACCTCTTCTACAGTGTCCTTGGAGGACTGGGTCAATTTGGGATCATAACCCGAGCTAGAATTGCTCTTGAACCAGCTCCCAAAATGGTAACTCAATACTCTCTCCCTTGATATGAGTATAAAAAAGAACCAAGATTTATTATCTTTTCTTCATTGATCATTAACACGATTAATCCATCACTGTCAACAGGTAAAATGGATTAGAGTTCTATACTCAAATTTCTCCATATTTGCGAAGGACCAGGAGTATCTAACATCTGCTAAGAATACCTTCGACTACATTGAAGGCTTCGTGATCATAAACAAGACAGGTTTACTGAATAACTGGAGATTATCCTTCAACCCTCAAGACCCAGTTCAAGCCAGCCGGTTCAACTCGGATGGTAGAACTCTCTTCTGCCTAGAAATGGCCAAAAACTTCAACCCAGATGAGACTGACACCATGAACCAGGTGAGACATGTCATGACCACCTGCCTGACATCATGCCTCCAGAAACATGTGCACAATGTTCACTTGATCCTCATCTCCTCTTTTTTATCTTGACAGGAAGTGGAGAGTCTTTTGTCTCAACTAAGTTATATTCCATCAACTCTGTTCCTAACAGAAGTCTCATACCTGGAATTCCTGGACAGAGTGCACATATCCGAGAAAAAGCTCCGATCAAAAGGCCTGTGGGAAGTTCCACACCCCTGGCTCAACCTTCTGATTCCAAGAACCAGAATCCACAAATTTGCTGAAGTGGTCTTTGGCAACATTCTTACTGACACTAGCAATGGTCCCATCCTCATCTACCCACTCAACAAATCCAAGTAATTGTTGAGAAACTCAATCAGCACTACCTTTAAACCTTCAACTTCTTCTTATCCTTTTCCCCCTCTCCATTTTTTGCAGGTGGGACAGCAGGACTTCTGTGGTAACTCCAGAGGAAGAGACTTTCTACCTAGTGGCATTCCTTTCTTCAGCTATGCCCTCTTCCACAGGAACCGATGGCTTGGAACACATTTTAATCCAGAACAAAAGAATTCTAGATTTCTGTGAAAGAGCCCACCTCGGGATGAAGCAGTATCTGCCTCATTACACCAACCAGGAAGAGTGGCGAGCCCACTTTGGGCCTCGTTGGGAAAGCTTTGTACAGAAAAAATCTGCTTACGACCCTTTGGCTATCCTTGCTCCTGGCCAGAAGATTTTTCGAAAGGCAATATCATTTTCATAACATTGGCCTTTCATACAACCAAATAATTGCACGGGCTCTTAAAGCATATAATCCAGATTGCCAGGGTACTGTAAAATCCTCATGATTAAATTAAACACTTTCTGGAGCCTCCACTAGAACTGTCACAAAAAAGGGGAGGCTGCGGGCTGCTTCAATTCTTGTTGATTTAAGTTGGTCAAAACTTCAATTATGTAATTAGTAAATTGAATAATAGAAAAGATCCAAGAATACCAACCATGTAAAGGTTGTTCATAAGCAAGTAGGTATGTGGACAAGAATTAGTCCCCCCTCACAATTCCAAGGACAAGATGCAGACACAATTTGTTGCATTGGTAAATTTATACTTTATCTAGCTGAATTATTAAAGGTCATATGCTACTTATCATTAAAAAAAAACAAAAAAAAACAGAGGTTATATGCCACGTGTGCTATAAGCATTTCTCAGGGTAACAAAAAAAGAGTACCAAGACTACATCAAGGTAATTAATTTAAAGAAATGTAAGAGTGATCTGATGGTTTGGTATATGACAGTAATAGCTGGGGAAACCTGGATAAAGATAGAGAAGCATCATTATTCTGACACTTTAGCATCAGTCCATCCAAGACCTGGCCTGGAGATTCCCCCCCCTGTGGTTCTTCATAGTCACGGGCATCACAAAGAGAAGCTTCGAAATAAGTTTAATCAATTGCAGCAGGAATAAAACTAATATTATCTCTAGCACCAAATCCACCAGCTTTTATAACATCATACCAGATCAGTTGAAGCAGGTCCTTGTGCAACAACCTACTGGCTGTGTTAATCACTAATATATTATTGTAGTATCTGAGTCCTTTCCCCTAACATCTCTCACAATCATCACTTGAATATCAGATTTTACTACCCCATTTTCCATACAGCCTTCGCTCTGATCTGATGCAGTGAATGCCCCAAAAACCTTAAGTTGGCACAGCTTCCGAAGATGGGGAGTATAGGGAGTTCTTGTGCTCCTCGTTTGCTATGTGGCATGTCAAGTTGGATCAACCACACCATTAGATATGAGGACACCCTGTATTCTACATGTGCAAGTTTGGTACTCTACCGCAGTCATATGCCACATCATGCATAATCTTCTCCATTGTATTTTACAATAACTCAGAATCCTTTTTGGGTTTGTGAGCTTCACCATTTCCCTTTTCTTTATTTTGACAGGTGCATAATCAGTTTGGACTCTAACTTGGTGTATAAGTACAGGAGATTGGGGCTTATCTATCAGAAAATTTTGGACCTCACTTGATATGCCTGTGGCATATTTTTCCAATACTGTCACTACTAGAAGCAAATCTTCCAGTGTTGCAATCACTAACCCATATCTAAGAAGTGAAAAAGGAGATAGAATTTCCCCATTTGAGACAAAATTCATGGTATTTAATGTGCCTATTGAGCAATCCACTTAAAAGCAACAATGCAATTTGGATTTTTTATTACTTTAATACAGCGACTTAGCAAAAGCATCGAAGTACGAAAAAGGCCACAACCATATCAACCTAGGTACTAGAAAGCCACAATTATATCACAATGAATCAGATTCTCCTATTTTTTTTCCTTTCCTACTAATATATGCGTATTCTGGCCTTCTCTCCATCTAATCATGTCAATTTTATTTCCTTTTCAGTCATAGAAAATAAAACAGAAAACAGAGCTTTCCTCAGTGCAAATCTTAACATTTGGCTGTTAAAACTGTAGTCAGTTATATTCAATTTTTAACACTAGGTTCACTCAGAAAAAGCAAAATTAACACAGATTGTGCTGTATACCTTTATCGGGATACCTGAAGTTGGCATATTGCTCACAATAATGGAACCTGGTGATTCCCAAATGTGATGGCTCCAGTGACAATTACTTTTCTATTTCCGGCTGCCCCACCATCTTCATGCACCACTTTGGACAACTAAGGCCATGTTTGGTATAAATTCTGAGTCATTCTTTGGAGAAGTACTTTTGTCATACAAGTGATTCTTAGTTTCTTACAATAACTTAATACTCAGTGAGACCAAAATAATTGATTAATAGGGAAACACAGTCTGTAGCAAGGCCGCTTGGCATTGTGGGAAACCCAATATCAAAGGATCAGGGCACTTGAATGTAACGGAAGATTTTCTCATTTAAGTCTCAATGGAACACTCTCAGAGATGCCCTTGGCCCCATGCAGACTTTCCTGCGAAGGCTATATCGATTTAAATAAACCTATTAAAGATTCAGTGGATTATTTGACTACCAAAATTAGATTCACAGTTGATCATCCAACTACGAAAGGTCACTTCCTAATGAAAGAATCTAGTGTCTCACAGAAATGAGGATATGGTGTTCCATCTCTTCAAACACTTCTCATTCACCTAAGAGGTATGAGAACTGATTCTGGAGGACATGGGTGCATCTTAGGGAATGCAAGGTTCTGTTAAGGAGGTAACAGAGATGGGTTTAGTAAGATTTAGGGAAAGAAAGAAAGAACACTCCATCGCTTACTCCTGAAGCTACCGCTCATTCCATTTAGAAAGAAAGGAACATGAGGAATTTTAAAAACTTTTCAAACCAGCTTACTGGGTTGCACATAAAGTACTGACTGTAATTCGCAATAGAAGTTTAACAATCTGTCACTTAATCCAGAAGCTACTGCTTATTCCATTTTGGAGGAAAGCAGTAGGAGATATTTGAGAACTTTTCACAACCAGCTTACAGGGTTGCACATATAGCTATAGAACTGATTGAATTTTGTGAGTCAAAATGTGAAGAAAATGCAAGAAATGTAACACAAAACACATGTAATAAGTGAAGGGGCTTTGTATGATTGCCCCTCTTTATAGCATTTTCATTTCTCACTCCGTACAGCCATCTTCTGGGCTTAGTCCCATCTTCAACTCTCTTTGGTAATTATAAAAATAAAGCAAAAAAAAAAAATTATTAAGTATACTATACATTGCTTTTAGTGCCTATGCTTCCTTAGTCTGACAATGTATGCATGATGTTGCTTCCTATTGACACACAAAAAACAAACCTGTGCTATGTTTCCTATAATGTTATGTCCAAAAGACTATAAATCATATGAAAATTCTCCTAGAACAAATGATGTTGACTGCCCATGAATTACGTATCACTAGCTATTCCTCACTAGATTAAAAAATGCAAGTGTGTCAAGTATCTCATCTTGAGTTGTTCACCAGCCTACTTGTTACTCTTTCTAAATATTTACATTTACTCGTTTTCAATTCGAAAGGGAAAGTTATACATTTTGATCTGATGTTATGAGTAGATTTTTTCTAGTCATGGGCTAGCCTTTGGGTTGCTGAAATTTATTACGAAGTATAATGGTCACCTATGTAACAAAATAGAAAAATAAGAGAAGATGGAGAGAATCGATATGTACTGTTCCTCTCCTTGCAGCTTGTATTTATAAAAAATAGAAAACAACTATTAGATAGGATCTAGAACTCTACAAGTCAGACTCTTAGTCACAAACTAAAGACAAAGTAAGCTCAAAATAGGAAAAGTAAACTAACAAGCCTAATTGGTAAAGGAAACTAATAAACTAATTAGGAGTGAAAGTCCTAGAAACTAGCACTAACTACTTTGACTAAGTCAAAGCAATATAGGGTTCCAATTTTATTACGCTAACAACCTAGAAAGGGTCATGCAATACATTCCCTTCGGACACATGTCCTCAGTGTCATAGATATATCATGCTTAGCTTGTTGAAGACTTAATGATGCATGCAAAACTTAACTTTGCTTCCTGAAACACAAAAAATTTTGCGCGTATTCGTTTGAAATAGAAAATTAAGCAGGAATGATTTGAAAATGTTAACCTGCTAAGTCAACCCAAACCTAGTGAGTTGTCTCAACTCCGCCATGACTTGTATCCATGTACATGTTTTAAAAGAACTGAAGCATTTTCCAAATAATTTTTGAACTCTTATCAGCTCAAAGTCATTGTCAAAAATTACAAGCAAGAAAGCAGGACCTTTTCAGCTCCTTGTGGACCAAATAGGGTTTATGACAAAGTCAAACAGAACAACAACATGAAGGTGGAGATTTAGATTGGAATTTTGAGAGGTAACGTGGTTTATTAAGAAACAAGGTTTTTGAGATAATGCAAGCTTCCTTCTATACTCAGGTTATATTTTCTATTTTCTCTATTTAAAGGACACAAATAAATTAATTTGCATTCTAACACAGCAAGAGCTTGGGCATGCATAGAGCTGTCAAGGTAAACAAGACCCTGGCTGGCTGGCCCACAGTCTTCCGAGATCACCAGGGCCCATTGTGGACCGTGAGGAAAAACCTTGCCCAATACAGCTAATTCTCCTGGTACCAGGGTATGGCCAGGCCTAGGCAATCTGTAGGATGCCCATGGGGTAGCCTGGCCCATGTATACCCTAAAATAACAACAATCATTAAGCAACTTCGTGGAAGTAGTTTGTGCTGTCTCAAATCTCAATAAAATTAATAGGGGAGTCCACTAGTTCATCTATGAATCTCCTCAAAACTCAAACTCTATTTATACCACGTAAGTTTATACGGTGACCAACACGAGGGCTTGATGTTAATGTAACCTAAATCCGACTCACGTTAACATCTCATACCTTATGGTCCTAGCCCATCTGTTGTCTTACTGTACCTGATCAATAGAAACAAGTTAGGGTGGTTAACCCCCTTTTAGTCCAATTCTATCCATTCCTAGTCCCATGCAACAAACCATAGGATGCCACAGCTGACAAGGTACAAGCTGAAGACTCCAAATGGGAAACAGGAAGGCCAAAAGAAGGACACGGGTTGAGGTAGTAAGACATGGTCCAAGACACTAATGATAAATGGATGATTCAGTGATAGACAGTGTGAATTGAGGGATAGGATTTATGCAGACAGCCCCGAGTAGGGAAATGGTTTCATTGACTTGAGTTGTGCTAGCAAAAGAAATCTAAATAGATAGACGATAAGATAGACCTGTTTGGTCACTTTGGTAGCTTCGACTCACGTTTGTTTCTAACAACCTCTAACAAGACCCAAATCTTCATTTCATATGTTACGTATTCACAATTTGTACATACAATGTAATCATTGGAAAATAACGACCATTTGATTTTGCTTCTTCGTTCCAGCATATGTAGTTTCTCAGAGCAAATTATAGTTAACTTCCACCCTTTAGTTTCTAAATCCTACTGTTAGATTGCAAAAAGGTTATCCATTTCGAGTGCTGCAATCCCACAATCCATCTCTGATTTTTACCCCATTCTAACCATGGCACATCAAAATGAGACACCTTTTGAGTACCTTTTCACATTACAAGATTTGGCATTAGTGACCAAATTTCTTTAAAATATGCAATGTTGACAATATGAGTGATGAATTTTACATCCTTTATTTGGTCTTGACCTGATGTATGTACTTGCATAAACATGTTTATGGAGTCTATGGACTAAATGGTTTTGCTTATAGATGATAATAAGACATTCAAGGTTTCAAAGATTGATATTGAGAAAGAGTAAGCAGTGTCAACTATCTAATAAACCGCAATGATAGTACTATAGTAGACAACCATGGTGGAATGCAACAATAAGTTCTCTCTCTGTCTCTCGCTCTCTCTCTCTCTCAATCATAGATATTATTTTTGCAGTCAAAAAACACATTTAAGGGCATGGAAACAAGAAACCTTCAGAGTGAACCCAACTCAACAAAGGAGGCATTATTCTGGGAAAAGTAAACATTGTTTGGAAAGTTTAAAACTGTTCAGCCCAATACACTTAATTACATTACAAACTTTTCCTCTTCTTCCTTTTAATTGAGCGCCCAGATTAACAGTGACTAGATCTGAAGCTAAAAACTTAAAGTAACATAATAGCTCGAGAAAACTGTCAAAGAGACAGATTTCACTCAAAATTTGCACAATGGATAACTTCAATCAAGTGAACAGAGACCACAAAAAAGTTTCCATACATTGAAACCTGTCCTAATTCAGTAAAAGTACCTGCCATATCTTCTCTTGGGTTCAAGAACCTAAAATTAAGCCCAAGTAGAACAAAACTTTACTCAATGCAGCAAGAGAACAATTATCAAGTACCATTCTCTACAACTTTATACCATGCAAAAACAGATAGCTGTAACTAAAGAGTTGGGGGAACTGTGGTCCAGAATGAGAATGCTGTCCTTGAATAGTCAGAAACTGGAGTAGGTAAAAACCATTTCCCAAGCTTCCTTCTGTAAACTATGATGGCCTATTTATGTTCTGATTGCAGTCAGACAGCTAGACTCCTTACATAACTGTAGTCATGAAAGAAGCAGCCTGTTACGATTGGAAATCGCCCGCCGGTCTGTGATCCGAGCAACCTGCAATCACAGAGATGAGACAAGGGAATTGGGTGACTAAACCCCGGGTACACTCCGATGCCTAAGTCAGATTCCCAATGTAAACAGTCAAGAGATAGCAGGAGGCTATCTCCAGTTTAAAGAGAGTGGGACGATGAAAGAGTTTGAACGTACGAGAATGAAGAGTGGATGAGATAGTGAGATTGTGAATGAATTACCTTGAGGGATCGTCCTCTACTTATAGAGATTGGGAAGAGACATGGAGGCACCAGGACTCAGGGAAGCAGATCGCCAATAGGATTACCAGGTGTCGCTCTGAGGGACACCCAAGTCATAGACTCCGAGCAGGAGTAGGAGACCGTAGCCAAGGAAGCTAAGTCGGTCAACCGTAGGAATGACACGTGTCATCATAGGGTGGTCGTAGGGCTGTGATAGTCGGCGTCGTATCACACAAGGAGAAGGACTCCTCTGCCGTGACATAGTTGCTTTAGGACACTGACTTCCGACCAGGAAACGTGACCGAATAGATCTATAACTCTGATTGCTTCCCTGTCATGAAAGGGTTGTGACTCCGAGCGGTATAAGCCGAGCGCAACATACCACACGCGGTCGGCCCCGGAGATGGCGCTTGACACGTGTAAGATTTTAAATGGATGAGATTTTTCCCACATAACAAATGCCCCTTGCGCTGTCGGATTCAATGAATTCGATAGTGCAATCATACCGAACAAAAGTGCCAAAATCCACTCGGATACCTTGAAAGTATGGTCAGCCGCAATCGTTGGTCGCACCTACATCCTCCGAGAATCCCTCACCACGATCGGAACTTCCGCTTGAGTGGGAGGCAGTTGTGATCAACCGCCCGCACGATCAGTCGACGCGCGGGGCTCGAGGCATTAGACTCGAGATCCGTCATCCCGCTCGACTGTAGATCTCCAGCGATTCGAATCGCCGCGTCCACCCGTCGGCCATAAAACAATCGGCGCGCCTCGGAACGAAGCGCAATAAATAGCAGCTACATCGTGAACGGTCGGCTCCATCGGACGGTGAAGATTGAATCCGATCGTCTCGAAAAATGACGCCATAATATCTTGTCATCATTACGGATGACGTCAGAGTGTCACGTCGCGTCCGGCGAGGCAGACGACGGCCACTACCATCCCGCCACGTGGCCGGAACCCGAACAGCCGGTTTCCAAGCTCGACGCCTATAAATACCTCTCGAGTACTTTCATTCGACCATTTGGTTGAACTGAGGTCGGAGTCTTCTTTGCGCAGTCGGAGTTTTCAAAAAGCCTTCAAGTAAACGCGCGTCTCTCCCATCATTTTCGAACAATAAGTTTTCTTTGCTTTGTCCTTCCTTTCCGTTTTCTTTCATTTCATGTTTAGTAGCTCGTCTTCTTCCAATAGTGTTAGACCCTTAGGAAGAGTGAAAGATAATGAAACCATGGCCCAGTATCGGACCTCATCTTCGGAGAGGTCGTCCGATTCAATGGAAGGGTTCTCCGTCGCCCCAGAGCCTCCTAATAGAAAGAGGAGGGCTCGAGACTCCGTTAGCCAGGAGTTTGGGTCGGAGACCACCGAATCGGCGGACTCCGGTGGAAGGGCCATTGCCCGAAAATTTCCGAAAGTCGTCCCTTCGGCTTCCGATCTGGCATCTAAAGAAGAACTTGAGCAGAGTTCCTCTGACGCCGCCGAGCGCAGTCGCCCAGCTGGCACCTCTGCTCGACGGGCTCCTCGCCAGAGGAGTGGCCGTCCTATTATTCCTCCTTTCGACAAACTCCCTGCTGGAGGGTGCCGAGCAAGGTCGTCTCCGAGAATGCTTTGTCCCAAATCCGTAGAGCCTACTAATTGGAGGAGCCAATGACCGATGTCTCGGTCCGGTTCCCATCCTCTGACGAGAGGGCCTGCAGCCTGAACGTTTCGGAGGTCTGCGTGTATGAGCAAGCCCTGAAGTCCGGCCTTCGCTTCCCCCTTCACCCTCTTGTTGTCGACATCCTGAAGGTGTACCCCATCGCCCCCTCTCAGTTGACTCCGAACGGGTGGCGGTGTATTTATGCCTTCATCATGTTCGTCCTCCGACTGGGAGAAACTCCGACCGTGAACCTGTTCCGGTCTCTCTTTTAATTCTCTATTCTGACCGAGATCCATTCCATAAGCGGGTGGTACTACTTCAATCAGAGGAGCGAGAAGAAGCTCCCGGCGATCTCACAGAAGCCTTCTTCCATCCACGGATGGAAGGAGAAGTTTTTCTTCGTGGGTCCTCCGACGGGTGGCCCTGCTCTTCCCCTGTCGAACGCGTGGCTGATAGTCGACGCTACAGGGTTCAACAAGGTCCCTTTCCTGACCACGGAGAAGAGACGGGCCCAACGCAAGGTGCTGGAGGGCCAGACAGTCCGCTATGCCGACCTGGCGGATCCCGTGAAGTTGGCCGAGCACGGCCTACTAGGTGAGTTTTGATTCTAGCTGTTGAACTCTGATCGTTCATTTTATTGTTGTTCCTGATTGTTTGCTTGTTTGTTTTGTCTTAGTGAACTTCTCCAATGATCGACTGGTCACTCGGATCTTGCGCAAGCGGGCCGCCGAGGCCGGTAGAGCGACTGATCGAAGAGACGATCAAACAGCAGCGGCTGCCCCGAAGGCACATGGGACCGCAGAGGATATCAAGGGCAATAGGCCCATGGTTGAGGGTCTGCCCAAGAAGAAGATCCGGTCGGCGTAAGAGTTGCCGACCGATATATACAAGTCCAAGCCAACCGTTTGGCTTGGTCGGACGGATGACCAGCAAAAGCCAACCGAAGCAGTGGCATGGTGTAGGATCTCCTGTACAGTACATCATTGTGAATAGTGTATTGCCTTGACTTGGATTGGATGCGCCGAGCTTCTTTCCTGTCATCCAGAAGTGCGCCTGTCTGGAGGTATTGGTAGATTTCGTCGTACCAGCTGGACACGGCTCCGACTGGGGCAACTTCTTCGGCAGAGTTGTTGGCATGCTCCAAGAATTCCACGTATACGGCAGAATCCATCGCATGGATGTCGTCAAGGGACAACCTAGACAGCTCGTCTGCTTCGGTGTTCTCGTCTCGGCCTACGTACTGCAGTTCAACACTTCGAAAAGCCGTGATGGTCAAGTGTACCCTGTCCAGATACTTCTGCATCTCTGGCTGTCTAGCCTCGTAGTCTCCTTGTACCTGACGGATGACCAACTGTGAGTCACCCTGGACTATGAGCTGACGGACGACTAGGCTTTTTGCGAGTCTGAGGCCGGCCAATAAGGCCTCGTACTCGGCTTCGTTGTTTGTTGCGCGGAATCCGAACTTTACTGCCGATCGAATTTTGAATCCCTCCGGGCTTGTCAATATTATGCCCACGCCTGCTCGGCCGTCCATGGAGGATCTGTCTACCTGTAGTGTCCACGGGGCTTCAGATGGCCCTAGGGCTTTTCCAGCCTTAGGCTCAACAATTTCTCCTTCTGGTAATGTGCTCTCGACAATGAAATCCGCCAGAGCCTGTACTTTAATGGCGGTCCTGGGGATGTATCTTATGTCGAACTCGCCGAGCTCCACTGACCAGTTTATGAGCCGACCAGATACATCGGATTTTGACAACACCTTCTTCAAAGGTGTGTTGGTGACCACAGAGATGAGGTATGCTAGGAAGTATGGTCTGAGCTTCTGCACGGCTGTAACCAAGGCGAGCGCCATCTTTTCGATTGGCTTGTACCTGGTTTCGGCGTCCAACAGCACTTTGCTAACATAATATATTGGTCGTTGGACCCTGTCTTCTTCTTTCAGTAGTACGACACTTACCGCCTGGTCGGAGACTCCTAGGAAAAGTTGTAATTCGTCCCCGGGGCTGGGTTTTACCAGCAGAGGTGGTGAGGATAGATAGGCTTTGAGGTCCTCGAAGGCTCTCTGGCACTCCTCGGTCCATTCGAACTTCCTGACTCCTTTTAGTGTTTTGAAGAACGAAAGACAACGCTCGGCCGACTTGGACATGAATCGCCCGAGGGCGGCTATGCGCCCGTTCAGCTCTTGCACCTGTTTGGGTCTGGTCGGCGCTGCCATGTTCAGTATGGCCGTGATCTTCGAGGGGTTGGCTTCAATTCCCCTCTGTGAGACCATGAAACCCAAGAACTTTCCAGACGCAACTCCGAAAGCATACTTTGTTGGATTTAGCTTCATGTTGTGCCTTCGGATGACCTAGAATGCTTCGCTATGGTAGGCCAGATGATGGTCGGCTTACTGGATCTTCACAAGGAAGTCGTCGACATACACTTCCATGTTTCGGCTGATCTGACCTTTGAAGATTTTGTTCACCAACCTCTAGTAGGTGGCTCCTGCATTCTTTAGGCCAAAAGGCATGACCGTGTAGCAGAAAAGCCCCTGATTGGTGACAAAGGAGGTGCACTCATCGTCTGCTCTTCTCATCTTGATCTGGTTGTACCCTGAGTACGCATCGAGGAAACTGAGCAGCCCGTGCCCAGCTGTAGCATCTATCAATTGGTCGATGCGCGGCAGTGGATAGCTATCTTTCGGACAGGCCTTATTGAGGTTTGTGAAATCTATACAAATCCACCACTTCCCGTTTGTCTTGGGCACTATGACCACGTTCGCCAGCCAGTCTGGATAATCTACCTCCCTTATGAAGCCGGCCGCTAGTAGTTTCTGGACCTCCTTGTCTATTACAGACTGTCGGGCGGGTGCGAAGCTTCTCTTCTTCTGTCTGACCGATCGATGTTGGGGGTCGACCGCGAGGTGATGTTCAATCACGTCTCTGGGAATTCCCAGTATTTTCGAGGCCGACCATGCAAATGCGTCTAGGTTCTGCCTCAGGAACCCTATCAGCTCTTCCCTTTGATTTTCAGGTAGCAGGGAGCCGACCTGGAATGTCTTTTTTGGCTGGTCTTCTGCCACCAGTATTTGCAGCAACTCCTCGGCGGGCTTTCCCCTGCTCGGCGGGTCAATATCCTGAATATTTACGACGTTCATCTGTGCTGTTTTCAGAGCTCGCTGACTATTTTTCAGCTCGGTGGCGTACCATCTTCTCGATGTCACTTGGTCTGTTCGGCATTCTCCGACCCCGTCCTCTGTCAGGAACTTCATCACCAAATAGTAGGTAGACATGCACGCCTGTTACGGTTAGAAATCGCCCGCCAGTCTGTGATCCAAGCAACCTGCAATCACAGAGATGAGACAAGGGAGTTGGGCGACTAAGCCCCGGGTACAGTCCGATGCCTAAGTCAGATTCCCAATGTAAACAGTCAAGAGATAGCAGGAGGCTATCTCCCGTTTAAAGAGAGTGAGATGATGAAAGAGTTTGAACGTACGAGAATGAAGAGTGGATGAGATAGTGAGATTGTGAATGAATTACCTTGAGGGATCGTCCTCTACTTATAGAGATTGGGAAGAGGCATGGAGGCACCAGGACTCAGGGAAGCAGATCGCCAATAGGATTGCCAGGTGTCGCTCTGAGGGACACCCAAGTCATAGACTCTGAGCAGGAGTAGGAGACCGTAGCCAAGGAAGCTAAGTCGGTCAACCGTAGGAATGACACGTGTCATCATAGGGTGGTCGTAGGGCCGTGATAGTCGGCGTCGTATCACAGAAGGAGAAGGACTCCTCTGCCGTGACATAGTTGCTTTAGGACACTGACCTCCGACCAGGAAACGTGACCGAATAGATCTATAACTCCGACCGCTTCCCTGTCATGAAAGGGTTGTGACTCCGAGCGGTATAAGCCGAGCGCAACATACCACACGCGGTCGGCCCCGGAGATGGCGCTTGACACGTGTAAGATTTTAAATGGATGAGATTTTTCCCACATAACACAGCCCAAACAATTAACTCTCTGACTTATTTTGAACTATAAAACTATTATTCTCTGGGGAAGGATAGCATCTTTAATTCTATTGAATGCAACTCGTTAAAAAATGATATGGCAGGAATAACAAGAGAAAACACTTGGTAATAATGATGTCTGCACATAAAGATGACAGTTGGGAAGCATTTTATATGCCAAATAATATACAAATAGGAGAGAGTAAAAGGAATGAGCGTAATAGAGCTGATTTAGGAGTAACAATCATACACGATAAGTTTCGAGAAATTCATTTGAGATGGCATGGCCATGTGCAACGGAAGCCTTCAATCTTCTCACGAACCTGAATCATTTGTTGTATATGCTCTAGTACAGAAGAGTGATTTGATTCAGATCGAACGATCTAAAAGAATCAGGATTAGACCTAAGATGACTCTAGGTGAGGTGGTGAGTAAAGTCACGCACAACTTAGGCCTTGTTTCAAGTATGAACTCAAACAAATTGGAGGGCAAGAATCCATGTACCTGACCCCATTTAGTTGGGAGAAGGCTTTGTTTTTGTTGTTGTTCTTGTTAGAAAGAGTAAAAAGACAAAAGCGAAAAAGGATAAGAAATGGACTGATGATCAATTTCTTTCTTCTTTTTTTTTTTTAAGTAAACAAAAAGGTTTGAAGTCGATGATCGACTTCAGTACACCAGAAAGTGAGAAATGAAATGTGTTCCATCATCAGTTAATGAAGACATTCATTTCAGTGATCATTTACAACAAAGGAGGGAATATGATTCTTAATATGAATCCTTTCACTTTCGATTTGAGCTCAGTTTTTGAAAATTTGGCACTAAACATAAGGTGGAAAAAGAGATTTATAGAGGGATTGACAGAAAATCTACAACTGGGGGGAAATGGTGACTGCAGCAAAAGGCACATATAAACAGCTATGGCTTGCAAATGATAACCATCCAGGTAGAAGAGATGAAATAGGTAATCTATTTCCAATTACAAGAGAAAAAAGATGCAAATAACAAGTAGGAGAGCATAGCAAACTCCATAAAAATGCCATTCACCTAAAAGAATATCACAGAATCACACATATTTAATCCACAATTAACTTGAGATTAAGATATCCTGACATGTTTCCTCTGAAACCTTTAGAGCCCAAACCCACCGAATTAGCTTCTACCATATTAAGAATTGCTGAATTTATACATCACTCCCTTACTTATGTGCCCTTAAATATGTCATCTTCATATGAAACTTGTTAAAGAACAACAAATTTATCAATGTCTAAACTGCTCTATCTCCAACATTTAGATAAATGCATATAAAGATATTGATAGTGTGAGCATCAAACGAAATCCGACATGATGAATACCAGAGCTTACACTCTAAAACGCAACTCGTGATTTCCCACTGATACAGGAAACAAAAAGAACAATAACCAATCAATTACTAAATAGTTACCAAAACATCTTACCAATTACCCAATCTCCCTGTACTGAAGAAAATATTCAAACCAATCCAAATAATTATTAATTAAAAAAAAAAAAGAACACATTACGCATTATCAAGATTATTATGATTAACATTAAAAAAAGAGGAGTTGCACCTTTAGTAACAGAGACTTGAACAGGGACTCCGGCTGAAGATGTTAAATGGTAATCCCTTCCGCTTCTCTGCTTTCTTTTTAAATTTTTATCAAATGTCAAAACGCGTGTACGTGGAAGAGCTGGGTGTCGACACGTAAGTATTAAATGGTGTCTGAGTATGGGGGTTTTATTATTCCCAATCACCTCTGATCGGCCGAGCAGAAAATTTTTCGCTAAAATGGAAAAGTTAAAATTAATGCTGGGGATCCACATTCTCTCATCCCATAGATTCGGGAGGAGGGGCGGCGACCTCAGTGGATGATTGACATCTGAAAATTGGGTGAATCCGATCCTTTCATCCGAGTCGATACGAAACCCTCCTCCCGAATCTCTGGGAGGAGAGGATTTGAAGACCAAATTTGGTGATTGGGTGTTTTTTTTTTTTTTTTTTGGGATAAAAAGTAGGTGTAATTTTTTTATCATATGAAAGAGTGAGGTAGCATTTCTAATCATTGGATACCTAAGAATTAACATAAGTTACATGTGAAATTTCAGTCTCAATTTCAATTATTTACTTTTCCAACCATTGATGTATGACTATGCATCCTTCGGCAAGGGTGTTAATTCTTAACCAAAACTGATGAACCGAAACAAACTGTCCGTTTAAAACCAAACTAGACCAAACTGTAAGTATTGGGTTTGGTTTTGGATTTAAAGTCTAATAATTGGTTATGTTTCATTTTCAACCGATAAAATGACTAAACCGTTAAACCAAGGAAAAAACTAAGGGCATCACCCAAGGGATCTAGATCATACCCTGTCGCCCAACCATGCCAGCTGGTTCGATGCACAACTAGCGGACTATACGGCAGGAGAGGATTTTTTTTCCCTTACCCAAGCTTGCTTATTCATTAGAGAACATTGGAATTGGGTTGCATTCTTAACGTATGGTAATTTTGGAGGCCCAAACCCCATAGTAAATGAGCTGATCAATTATATGGTTTGATAGGCTCAATCAACAATGGATCCAAATCATCTCCTGTTGGAGTATCAACAGGAGACTCAGCTGAGTATGAAGGACATGTGTCCAACATTTATCTGACGGTAGATATAAGACCCGGTGCAGGAGATCAAATCTAAAGCCGATATTAGGTGATCAAAAGATGTTTTCGAAAATGGAAAAAAGGTGAAGTCCGCGAAATCAGATTTCAGTTTTCCATTTCAGAAAAATTGAGCTGATTTCAAGGAAGAGAAACAGCGAAGTGACAGACTGCAACCTATTTCAAAACCCTCGAACTAATCTCTGGAATAAAAAGCTCCACTACAACCTATTTCAAAACCCTCGAAGAAGCTCCGAAACTCGCTGCAACCTATTTCAAAACCCTCGAAGTGACAGACTGGAGATTGAAACATATAGTTGCTTTTAGAACTGTTGAAAACTGGATCAGCCTTCAGAACACCTAATCAAGCCTATAAAAAAAGTGCAGATACACAGCTTTTAAAGTTTAAACTTCAAAACAATAGAGAAACTTCGGCCATTTTCCATCTTGGAATCTCTACTTATTGTTTCATAAGAGCCCCACCTTCCTTCTCTGTTGTGGGTGAAGATCTTGCTTCTGCAAATAAAACGTATATTATCTGAACAATGATGATTTGGTTCTTACATTCTGTGCTTAAAGTTAGCATAGATTAATCAAATATGCACAAAGTAACTCTTGGCATATTGAAGCTCTTATCATGTCTTTCTTACCCTAGCACATTCTTTTCCCCATTGAACAGAAATGGGGTTGGTGCAACTGTTAGTGCTCAATAGTACGGGAAAGACTTAACCAACATTAAAGCTCTCATCGATGAGAGCTATATGGAAAGTCCTATCCAAAGCCATTGATTTTAGAACCAGTAAGGCTCAAACTCATCAGGATAACCAGCAATGGTGGTCTCTGTAGATGTTCATGATTCTGTGAGAAGGCATAATCAAATCCTTGCTTAAAGAATGAAAGAAAGGCAAAAGAAAACTCATATTCATGGAGTAGAAACAAACCGGGAGTTGCAAGCGGAGATCCAAATGAGTTGTAGAGCTCAGTTTTCGGAAATGGAAAACTGAAGTCTGATTACGCGGATTTCACATTTTTTTCCATTTTCAAAAAAGTCTTTTCATCACCTGATACGGTTCAGGATTTGATCTCCTGCGCCGGATCTTATATCTACCGTTGGATTAATTGTTGGATACATGTCCTTCGTCTAATCCACTCAGCCGAGTCTCATGTTAATACTCCAACATGAGACGATTTGGATCCATGGACCATAATCCATGTACTCACTTGTGCTTGAGTCGATGACTAAAACACCAATAATTGAATTGAGTGAATTTCTTGTCCCCCACACATGGAGAGGCTCATTTCATTAATCTATTTTTTTTTTCTAGTAAAGAATCTAAAATATATGTCATGTGGTATATTGGATTGACTTAAATTTTATAGATGGTAGATCCTAAGATTCTTATTTACATGTCAAGTTCCATCCATTATTTTTTTTATCCAGCTAAATACATATAATCGATCCTATGCTAAAATTATTATTAATTATTGATATTACGTGGGTATAGTAATTGGTGCTATTAATTCTTGTACATTTATGACAATGATAAATGATGAACTATTACTACTACTACTACTGCTACTATTACTATTCGACGATAATACATTTCTATTTATTTGATGTAGTCTTGGTAGAGAGAGGCAAATTCCTTTAACATTAAACTTTATTAGCCTCATTTTTTATCTAGTTAGGTAGAGGAGTGTTGTAGACTGCATCTCAATAGATTTTCTAGATTATTTAGATAAGTCGAAAACCATTTGGTGAAGGCAAACATTGATTTATTGTAACTTTTGTGACAGATGGAGTCATGAAAGTCGAAAACCCAATTTAGGGACTACAACTAGTGCCTTATATCAATAGTAATCATTAGAGATCATTGGACTGGATTTCGAAGGTCAAATTCACACTTTTGAAGGGTTGAGTCTTCAAGTGTTGTGCATGAGTTTTGATTTTCTTTTCAAGTTTAGTTAATTTTGAATTCTAACATGTCTAATTTTACTCGTACATCACTTTGCCTTGATGCCAGGCCCTACCCTAAAGTTTCAAACAATTACGACCATTTCCCTTAAATTCAGTCGAAGTTCGTTTGCTTAAATTCACCTCGATCCTAATGTGTTAATGGCAAAACTAACGGATGAATGAAGTGACCTTTTAATCCTCTTCATCTCTTCATCTCTTCATCTCTTCATCTACCTAACTATACACACCATTCAAGGCTTTGATGCTTGTAGACACAATATCACGGTACTTGATCATCTCTCTCATTTCATCAACATAACAGTAATCAACAGTCACGTAAAGGGTCATTTCTCTTGATTGGTTCTATTTCAACAAGAGTTCTTTCAGCTCTTCCTATGTGGCTCCGATAACAATGTCCATGATCACAAGCAAGTTCCTTATATTTTTTTCTTCCATCTAGAATACTTATTCATTAAAATGTATTTATTTAGAAAAAAATAAGTATGTCTCTCTCTCTCTATCCCTCTCTACCTCTCTCCCTCTTTCTTTGAAGTGATTAACTATTGATTTTTCTTGTATTCTTATTTTTCCACTAACATATAAGATTCAAATATGTCTCATTAGCTTGTAGATTCTCTTCTCATTCTAACATGTATAGTGCAGTCCACCCCAGTCAATCCGAATATTTTATTGGACATGTTTCGGATTGCCATTAAAAAAACATAAGACCAACTTGTCCCGGACCAAAAACGGCCAATGACAACATCAGGGGCACATTGGTAAACTTCCATCTGCGACACGTAAAAACCTCAACTCTTTCAAAAGGTCATAGTAAATGATTTTAAAACCGAAAAGCTAGGAAAAATAAAACGGTGAGGGTGGAGAAACTAAAAAACCTTGACAGCCCAGCCCGTGAATGAGTTGCTTCCTTCAATTCCTTGGAAACAAAGGAAACGAAGGAGCGAAAAGATCCACAGAAGAACAATAACTAGCGAACGATTGTCAATCCACAAAGCAAACAACATCACCATCCTCTGTCTCAATCATTGAAGCATTCAATTTCATCGGAAAATCATTTCCCTTCACAGTTCGATTTTATGACTCTTAGCTTAATATGTCGCCGGTGTTGGTAAATTTCCGAACATCGCTGACATCACTATGAATGCAATCAAGGAACCCTAACCCTTCCAAAGGTCAGATATCTACTCCTTTCTTGTTCGATTGCAAGAAGTTTTCAAGAAAGTCATCGGTAACCGATTCTGTGACCATGAACTTTTCGAACCTTGGTCATGGAGCAGCTTCTACAAGTGGGAGTGCGAATGAGGGAAGTTTTGATACCAGTTTTGCTTCCCCTTCTGTGTCTGGTTTCGCTTCTGGAAAGCCATCGGTGGCACCATTATCGCGTCTTCCGAATCGTCGGTATGTGAAGATGAGAAAAAAATTGGGTGCGCAGCAGGTGGGGTCGACCCCGTATTCGGAAACTCGGGACTATTCGAGTTTCAATCCGTTTCGTCCAGTTTCGACGAGTTTGGATCAAAATGAAATGCGGGACTTCGGTGATAAGTGGCAGAACTGGAACCCCTTCTCCCCGTATTCTACTCAGAAGGTTGGAGGCTTGAATGCTTTTGATGCTGCAAGTTCCAGTGATCTCAAGTTTGGGAAATCACACGGTGGTTTTGTGTTTGGAGCTAATCGGAGTAGTTCGGTCTCAAATTCAAATGTGGAAAAGAGCGGGCTTGGTGTTAGTGTTGGCAAACCACTTCGGCACAAGATGAAGAAGTTGAACATTGGAAATCAATCGCAGCAAAAGGTTTCTAAAGATTCTACTTTTAGTTTTAGTGCAGGTGGGAGAGAGAGTTCAAGTTCAGGTGTGTTTGAATTCGGAAGTAATAATAAAAAAATTTATTATGATTTTGATGGAAGCGTTTCTAAGCTACAAGATGAGATGAGGAATTTACGTACTGAAGGCCTTTACAATCAGAACAATGCGGAGAAGCCTAAAGATGCCAATTTTATCTATAAAGGTGCTGTTGAGAGCAGTTTTGTATTTCGAGGAAGTGACAATGGGGAAAGCTTGGCATCTAAAATTCCAGAGTCAATGAAAAAATTGAACTTGGAAGATTCTGGGAATGTTGCTGGTTCAGAGAAGCCTAAAGATGCTGATCATAACCCTAAAGCCAATGATAAGAATACTTTCGTCTTTGGCAGTGGCAAGACCAGTGGAGGGTTTTCTGATGGTAGCTCAGGAACTACTTTTCTCGATGAGATGAAGAAACTGAACACACAAGGTTCTGGGAATGATGATGGTATTCAGAAGACGAAAGAGACTAATTTTAAGGCCAGTAACAATAACAAATTTGTCTTTGGGAGTAGTACAAAGTCTGCTAGTGATGGTGCAGAAAGCATACTGCCTGATGACATGAGGAAGTTGAACATTGGGAACCGGATGGGAGCTCATACTGGTCAAATAAATACCAGCTCTTTTTCTAGGACATTTGTAAAGGAGACACGGCATGATCCTGCTGTTGAGAACCCTATTCCCACGCCACCGACTTTTCAGACTGGAGTGCAGGGGAAGGACTTAGGAGTGGGACAAGTTCCTTCGTACCAACCAAATGATGAGAATGTTACGAAACTGGATGAAGCTGCTGTGTCATCATCGTCATTCTCAACAACTGGCTCTGGCAACCAATCAGCTGGGAATGTTTTTGAAATGCCTTTCAGAGATAAAGCTGAAAATAATGGTGGCTTCAGTTTTACAAGCACAAGAGATGGGTCAGGGACACCATTTATGGATTTCAGAACACCAAAACAGGATTCCACTTTTGATTCTGCCAATCTATTTGCTGATTTAAAACAAAAGTTGGACTTCAGTGTAAAAAGAGGTGCACCTAAGGACCAAAGGTTAAAGAAAAGGAAGGGAAAGAGGCAATCTGCTACGCTCAATCGTCAGGCTGGGCAAGATTTCGTTTCTGGGGAGAGTAATTCCCAAGAAAATCTAGAATCTCCCAGATCTTATTCACCGATGGACTTTTCTCCTTATCAAGAACCTTTAGCAGGTGATCAAGACTCCAGAGAAACTTCCATGGCATCAGATGAGTCAACTGATGCACAACAGACAATGTTTACTGATGCAACAGCTGAGGTCTTGGCTGCTGAAGCACAACACTTACATATCAATGATGATGGTCCAAAATGCAGAGAAATAAAAGATGATGGTTTTAAAAATGGTTTTGAGCAAAATGTGGGAGTTGGTCATCTTGTCGACGAGTGCCTATCTGGTGCAGAAACTGAGTATTTTAGCTGCAAGGCAGAGAAGGTTCACATGGATAGCGATGCTAGTGTTGCTAGAACGACAACTGAAAAAAACTTCAGCTCAAACTTAGGGAGAGAAGAGGGTGATTTAAGGGTACCTTTTACTTTTGCTTCAACTTCAGAAGGTGCTGGTGAAACTAGCTTCGCCTTTGCTGCATCATCATCTACACATGGTCATTCGTCAGCCACAAAGTTACATTACAGAAAGAATAATCGATTGAGAATTGGTCAGGATTTATATAATTCTACACCAAATGCAAAGTTTCATATGCCATCTACCTCGCAGTTTCTTCCTTTTGCAAGGAGTACTTTTCTTTCTGGTGCTGGGCAGAGTAAAAAAGGAGATTCATCCACTTCTGATAGCAAAGGGGAGATGAGATCTGAAGCAGATAAAGAACCAGATGTCAAGCAAGGATCAATCTCCAGTGCAGCAGCCCGTACTGCAGCTCAGGAATGTGAAAAGTGGCGACTCAGGTACTTTTTTTTAATCATTATTTTTTACTAGTTTTGCTACCTAAAACCTAAATGGAATGCTTTTCTGTGTCTTTTATCATTTTAGATTTTGACTGGTGCTGTGATTTTGCCTTGAATATAATTGTTTCATTAGTCATTTTTCAAAGCACTGTATTTGATTGAACAGGGGCAACCAGGCTTATGCAAATGGTCATTCCACTATAGCCGAGGATTATTACACACGTGGGGTGAATTGTATTTCTCCAAATGAGACGTCTGGAAGCTGCCTTGAGGCTTTGGTGCTGTGCTATAGCAATCGTGCAGCAACAAGGATGGCTCTTGGGAGGATGAGAGAAGCACTAGAGGATTGTAAGACAGCTGCTGCAATAGATCCCAACTTTCTTAAGGTTCAAGTTAGAGCTGCAAAGTAAGGTTTTCCTTTGGTTATGAGTTATTGTTTGGGGACATTAATACTCCTTTTGATTTAGATGGATTAACCATGCACGTTTAGAGTTTATGCTTGAACATTTTGTTAAGATCAACATGCATAGTTGATTCTTCTGGCGATGTATACCTCTTCTGGATACAAGATTCTTACTAGGTTGATGGCATGCAGTCATACTAGATACACCTCTGATTTTCATGCTGGTTATCTGTAAGAGAAATAGTTTGTGCTTGACTCTTTTGTATTTTGTCTGTGGGTCATTATAGTTCGTGTTCATGAATGTTAACATTTTAGGCTTTTTCTATTACCAGAGGCTACCATAAATTTTGGATGCTATTTTACAATTGAAAGATCGCTTTATTTCTTCTTACCGGAAAACTTTTTTTTTCTGCTTTTTCCTTCCTTCTCCACCCCCTCCAGTTGTCATCTTGCATTGGGGGAGATTGAAGAGGCAGAAAAATATTTCAAGATTTGTTTGCAATCGGGAACTGATGTTTGCTTGGACCGAAAACTTGTAATTGAAGCTGCTAATGGTCTGCAGAAAGCTCAGGTTCTCTGTTTTCCTTTTTGTTTATGCATGCTTTTAACTTTATCAATATTTTTTATCACATGCAAAGGTTCTTGGATCCCTTCTTCAGTTTCTTTTCTTTCTAGTAACTCTTTACCCTCTTGATGAATAACACGTTATTGATAGGGAAAAAAAAGAACAAAGAAATCAAGACGAAGTCCAGAAGACTGCCTGTGGCAATAAGTCACTCCAAAGAGAAAAAGAAAAAAAAAGACAAAAAAAGGAGAGGACATGCTCTCAAATTCATAAAAGATACCATAAAAGATTGGAAAATGTTGTTAAATGAACATTCACAAACAAATCTATTTGCACACTGCATGCTGTAAAATGTTGGACCATGTAGAAAAGAACCTTGGACGAACCAGTGTTCTCACTCCAATGTCCTAATAAAGCCCTTAAGTGCACCTTTATTGTTGTGTCCTTTTCCTCAAACCTGAATGTGAGCATGATTCAACAACTTGCTTCGTAGAAGTGACTTGTCTCCAGTTTTTTTTTTTTTTTGTTTTTTTTTTTGTTTGGGGGGGTTGGTGGCGAGGGGTGATCAGGGAAGAACCAGTGGGAGATCAATTGTAACAGGAACGATGAATATACGGATAAATCAATATTGACAACATGATTTTTTTCTCTTTTCTAACACTTTTTCCCCCTCTTTTCTTTTCTTATAATGAAAGCAAAATAAATTGATATGACTAGGCATCCCACCTTAGCCTCGACTAGCAACTCACTGATCAACCCCAGCTTCTCAACAGGAACATCATCTCATTCTCGCTCTGCTTTTCACAGAAGAATAGTAAAAACTAATTTCATTTTCCAATTATTGTCCCAAATTCTCATGGGCACCTCTTTATATAGAGAGGATAAGAGGAGGGTATTAGATCCCATTGGGACTTCCTTCTAGACTTAATGGTCTGTATATTTCCAAGGTTTTACACTGGGACTGTTTGCAAGATACTTAATGATCTTTACATTTTTCTTGGCCTTTCTCCACTCAATGAAACTAACTCGATTAACATCCCTCAAACTTCTCAATTCGTATGGGCCACTTACCCCTTGGGCTTTCAAAATAGGCCCATTACAACAGAAAACATAAAAATCCCAGCCCATGACCCATATAACCCATTAGATTAGGATTTGGGTTTGTTCCGAATCCGGCATGAATACTTGTGCTGGAACCTATCTACATCTGGACGGTTCTTTGCTTTAAACAATGCCAATATTACACATTTGTGGTTGTGCTCCTTAATTATTTAAAATCATATATCTCAAATTATGCTGTAACTTAGTATTTGAGTTCCTTTTCTGAATGGCAGCAAGTGGCTCAGCATATTGGTCGCTCTATTGAACTGTTGGGTCAAAGAACACAAACTGATGCAGAAAACGTGTTGCAAATAGTTGCTGAGTGTCTCTCAATAAGTCCGTACTCTGAAAAATTAGTTGAAATGAAGGCGGAGGCTCTCTTCATGGTCCGTGGTTTAATTTACTACTATTAAGCTGTCTATATGACTCAAGTCATTTATTCCTATATACAAAATTGTTCTTACTTATGAAAATTGATAACCTGCCATTTATTCACTTTCCTCTTCCGTTATATTGGCATTGATGTACTCACTTGTATTGATGTACTCACTTGTGGAACTAACAGCTGCGAAAGTATGAGGAGGTGATTCAGCTTTGTGAGCGAACTCTTGATTCTGCGGAAAGGAATTCTGTTACAGCTAGTTTTGGTTGCCCACTAGAAAAGAAGGACATTTCTAAAGGCAATAAAGACTGTGCTGAGAGACTATGGCGAGCGCACCTCATCTCTAAGTCATACTTTTATTTAGGAAAGCTTGAGGAGGCTCTTGATTTACTTGAGAAAGAAGAGATTTTGAGAACTGTTGTGGAAAAGTAATATTTAATTCTTACTTTGTAGTGTTATCTTAGGATTTCTTATTATTAACTTAAATTAGGATTGTTTGCATGATATGGGGTTTCTAATGATAAAACAACTACGTAGGGACAGAAGCAAGACTCTGGTATCATTAATGACATTAGCTGCTACGTTGCGTGGGCTATTACGGCACAAGGTAGGCTCATTCATTTCAATAAAAGTTCAGGTTTTTGTGTTTATCTGTATCCTTCAGTTGCAAGTCGGACTACAAGGTCAAAGAATATCAAAGCTGTGATCTTAATTTTCCTTGTTGTTCTCTGTTCAGTAATTAATGCCATATTTTTCTCAACTGCAGGTTGCCGGGAACGAAGCATTTCAATCAGGAAGTTATTCAGAAGCAGTTGAACATTATACTGCTGCTTTATCATGCAATGTTGAATCCCGTCCTTTTGCTGCAATTTGTATTTGTAATCGTGCAGCTGCATACCAAGTGTTGGGCCACATAACTGATGCAATTGCAGACTGCAGCCTTGCGATTGCTCTTGATGGAAATTATCCTAAGGTTTGAAACTTTAGACATTTCATGTAGCCCTTACACTCTTTGCTTCTTTTCTTTTTTGTGTGTGTGGATGAAGTACCTAGATACTGTTATTCCTTCAGGAAACAATTTGTGGAAATGACTTAGGTACAAGTTATTTTAGGAGGCGCATCAGCTATACAATTCATAAACATACATGTGCCGAAAAAAATGTAAATCTTTTCCTTAGAAATGTGGGGAAGTAATCTCCTTGCATCACTTGCAAGTAGCAACTAATTGGCTTTGTATGTGGAAATATATTTGGTGAAGAAGCCAAGACAACTTTACCAAAAAAAAAAAAAAAGAAGAAGCCAAGACAAAATGATGGATCTTACTTTTTGGTCCATTACCCAAAATGTAAATTAATTGGGCTAAATCAAGATGATCCATGAACTTTGTAAGACATTGGCACAAGTTTTTCAGCATCACCTACTGTTAGTAAAACTTCTGATTTGAGGTTTAATGTGATATTTTTGTTTTTAACCTTATATTTAAAGGACTTAAGCTATTTCTGCACCTTGAGGAACAACAATTTTTTTGGGGCAAAAGTAGTTCCAGTTTTGAGAAATGACTAGAGGAGCAGAATTTGGCTTCCTATAGGATAATTGGGAGGGTTCATAGTTTTTTGTAAGTGTTATTCATCCAGGGAGTCTGAACTGTATTTGATCTTGCTTTTCTAACATCTTGATATCAGAAGCAAATTAATTTTTAATTTTCTAGTCTACTCACAGTTTCCCATATGTTGGACTTTCAACCATGTTATGTTTTGGTGTACCATGTATGGCTTCATATCCCTTTATATGGTAGTATTTATTATGATTGTATCCAAGGCACAGAAGAATCGCTGCCAAGCCACCAAAATGGCCAAACTGATAAGAATGAGATATCCTAGCATTTAACCACAAATGTAGTTAGATTAAAATGGCATCTTTTGACTTTTGATATGACTTTCTAAATTTCGGTGGGTTAGCAATTGGCATATTATAATGTATTTGTTGTTACAATGCTTCTGATTTTGGGACATATTCTATGGTTTATCTTTTGTACCATTTCATTTTCCCCACTTTGCCAGTGCTGAAGGTAAGCAGGCTACTTAGCTTCTATGGAATGTGGACTCCGGAGGTATTGTTCATAGTGATGCGTATTTGTATAATTGTATTGTTAGGTGCTACAATGATTTGCTCATTGGAATAGATGCATTGCTGACTGAAATGGAGGCATTTGCTTACTTGTGCTTTCCATTTCTTTTCCTAATCCACATAGGGAATGTTGGTTTAAGAGGTATTAGTAGGCACTGATAAGAGTGTATAATGCGGATGACATTCCAGAAGGGAAAAGATTGGAACACTGAGGGGATGGAAAAGGGATAATAAAGGGAAGGGAAAGAGATATCACCAAATCACCAAAAGAGAAAGTGTAACCTAAGGGAAAGAGAGGGGATAACTGATAGCGGTGAGTTATGAGAGGGAAAGGGACCACCAAAAGGGAAGAGAAAGGGAACCAAAAGGGAGGGGATGGGAATAATTGATGCAGTCTAAGTCTACTCCAGAAGGGGCCGAAAGAAGAAAGAATCTCCCAAAATTGGGCCAGGCCCAATTGGCTGACCAATCACCCCCACTGTTCACGTGAACAGTGTTTACGGTACTGTTCACGTGAAGAGTACCAGTAGCAGATTTTTCACTCTTTTTTTATTTCTTTCCTAAAATATATTGTTAGTTATTTAGAATTTTAATTGTTTGGAAACTAATAACTTTCTTAAATTTAGTTTCCTAAAAGTGTTTAGAAACTTTCCTATTTTCTATTTTGGAAACTTTCCTATTCTCTAAAAAGGAAGTTTCTGTTTTAGTTAGGATTTCCTATTATTTTGTAATCTTACAAATTATATAAGTAAGAAGTAAAAGAAGGCTGGGGCAGATTTAGACCAGAAAAGAAAAGTTAAACTTTGATTTCTGGTTGAATCTCCTTCGGTTGTGAGACTCAACCAACAGTTTGTTTTCTTATTGTTTGTTCTTATTGTTTGTTCTCTGCTTATGTTATTGGTTGTTCTTCATACCCATTGGCGACAATTATTCTGTTAGAAGACTACCAGATCTTTGCTGATTTGGTGCTAAACATCATCAAAATTTTCAGAAACTTCTCCAGATCTGGGCGGTAACCTGAACAGCAACCTTGCAGAATCTGTAGTTGTTTCAGTTCTCCTTCGATCGACTCCAAATTTTTGCTAGTGTTCATAATTGAAGTTAAGAGGGTCTCCTATCAATTTCAAGTGTTGTCAATGGTTGGATTTTTTAGATAAGTTGATTTCTCTATTGATTATTAAATCTGTTTTGGAGTTGGGCTGTGTAAAGATCCTGTAGCAAAGAGGAATCATTGATCTGAAGGTGTTGAACCCTCTTTGCCATCAATTGGTATCAAAGCCAGGTTATCAGTTACATTTTCAACGTTACTGATTTGACTCTCTACACGGGTCATCATTCTGACGAGGGAGATACGGAACATACTTTACGTCTTCCACAGTTTGATGTTCCTTCCGCTGACCAAATTGAAGATGTTTTTGATTCCAAGTATACTATGACTCGCAATGGTGGAGGTTACCAGTCATTCTTAATCAAGTGGAAATGACACCCACGTAGTGATAGCACGTGGATACATGAAGATGACTTCAAGCGCATCGACCCTGATTTTCATGATCACTACATGTCTTTCCTCCATTCCTCGGAGACGAATGTTTCTAAGCCGGGGGGAGCTGATGCAGTCCAAGTCTACTCCAGAAGGGGCCGAAAGAAGAAAGAATCTCCCAAAATTGGGCCAGGCCCAATTGGCTGACCAATCACCCCCACTGTTCACGTGAACAGTGTTCACGGTACTGTTCATGTGAACAGTACCAGCAGCAGATTTTTCACTCTTTTTTTTATTTCTTTCCTAAAATATAGTGTTAGTTATTTAGAATTTTAATTGTTTGGAAACTAAAAACTTTCTTAAATTTAGTTTCTTAAAAGTGTTTAGAAACTTTCTATTTTCTATTTTAGAAACTTTCCTATTCTCTAAAAAGGAAGTTTCTGTTTTAGTTAGGATTTCCTATTATTTTGTAATCTTACAAATTATATAAGTAAGAAGTAAAATAAGGCTGGGACAGATTTAGACCAGAAAAGAAAAGTTAAACTTTGATTTCTGGTTGAGTCTCCTTCGGTTGTGAGACTCAACCAACAGTTTGTTTACTTATTGTTTGTTTTTATTGTTTGTTCTTTGCTGATGTTATTGGTTGTTCTTCATACCCATTGGCGACAATTATTCTGTTAGAAAACTATCAGATCTTTGCTGATTTGGTGCTAAACATCATCAAAATTTTCAGAAACTTCTCCAGATCTGGGCGGTAACCTGAACAGCAACCTTGCAGAATCTGTAGTTGTTTCAGTTCTCCTTCGATCGACTCCAAATTTCTGCTAGTGTTCATAATTGAAGTTAAGAGGGTCTCCTATCAATTTCAAGTGTTGTCAATGGTTGGATTTTTTAGATAAGTTGATTTCTCTATTGATTATTAAATCTGTTTTGGAGTTGGGCTGTGTAAAGATCCTGTAGCAAAGAGGGATCATTGATCTGAAGGTGTTGAACCCTCTTTGCCATCAATAATGCTAACCGAGAAAAAGGGTGGGGATGGGGATAATGCTAACCGAGAAAGTGAGCGATGAATCTGCCGAGACAGCAAGGGGAAGGGGACAATACGCTTAGAGAAGGAGAGAAAGGAATTGAGAAAGAGAAACAAGAGGGGAAGGGGAGAGAAACCGTGAGAGGGAAAGGGGAAGGAAAAGAAACCGATAGAGAGGGATAGGCAGAAGAGAAAGATAAAGAGAGGGGAAGGGGGTTAGCGTACCTGAGGAGAAGAGAGAGAGAAGCCAAGAGTGTTGAAGTAGGAGAGGAGTCATATTTGCAGAAAAGAGAAAGAGACAAGAAAGAAGAGAAACCGAGAGGTAGAGAGAAACGAGAGTTCTTCTTTTTTTTTTTTTTTCATTCATTGCATCATCCCTTTAATTCCATAGATGTTGCCTATTAATAGGCTTTACAACCCTAATTTTCATAATTAAATAAAATAAGATAAATAAAAAGGATTCCTAGTTAACTTAAAAGACTCCTACCTAAATTGTGGAAAGAAATCCATCAGCTTTTACATGTAAAGAAATTATAATAAAAGACTAAAATAAAATCGTAATTAAATTGGCTAACCTCCCAAAAATAAAAATTACAAAGATTTTCCAATTAAAATTAGATCTCAAGAAGATTCCTATCCAATGGATCCCGGCCTGCATCAGTGTAGATCTCAAGATACTTCACAGAATTGTGGTCTCTGCAGTAAAGGATGCTCTGAGACAACTGAAACAGTCATGCTGTTATGATAACATTGTATCCTGGATGAGGTTTAGAAGTACAGAGAAGAAGATGGCTTATCCTGGTTATCCAAGTTCAACAAGATTGTGACTAAATGCTGGATGGACAGAGGAAAAAACACCATGGACCATATTTACAAGAACAAAGGAAATGCTTTTATGAAGCCTTGAGCCATATTACAAATTTGTTGTAGAAATTGACTAAGTTCGCAGTAATTGATGGAGAGCTTAAGTGTCCGAACTAGTTTAGATTCATGCCTGAGAAATCAATGATTGAAGCTATTTGCATACCTTGGTGATTAATGATGAAGTTTGAGTAGGATGAGATGGATTTTCTCATGCTCCATGTCGACCTTGAAGAACCGTATGTGGTGATAGCAGGATCATGAAAAGAAAGAAATCTGATGTATACAAATTGACATAGATAAAAGTATCTCTGTTGGAGTGATAACTAGTATAAGAATAAATGGGGGAGATAAAAGCAGGTTTCAATTATGATAGATTTTTATTGGTCATGGAGGAATAGGCATAATAGAGGATGAGGTTCCATGCACTTCCATATCTGATGATCTTGAGCACCAAATCATGGAACGGGGCGGGAGTGTGCTAGTGTCATGCATAACTTGTGGAGTGTCAAATTTGAAGTTCCAAAATTTTTGGGGGAATTTTTGGAGTGCCACGTATTGAAAGCATGATTGGAATCTTATCTAATCTTACTGAGATTTTGACGACAAAATTTTTAGCAAGTAAGCAAATGGTAATTTTTTTTTTGGTTGATAAGCAAATGGTATTCACTAAACTAGAATAAGTTAAGTTACTTAAGATTCAATAATAATATGGATTTGTTTCTCTCTCTCTCTCTCTCTCTCTGATGCTGACTAAAACTTTTAATTGATTGTCATTACCAGAAAAGTTCTTAAAATTGTACTCTGTTATACAGAGGCAATTTTCTTTTAATCAAAAGAATATACAAACAAAGAAGTACTGTATGGTTGTACATTACTTAAATAAGAGGGGGATTCTTTGCTGTTTTAATTGACACAACACAATTTGACTGGAAGTAGAGAGAAAGAGGGGGGAGCCTGGGAGTAAATTATGGTACACTAGAAGAATGTATTGGTCTGTTTATTTATCCACTGTGCTCCTCGAAATGCAGGACTGTGGTCTACTTTGGTTTCCGCAAGATATGCTATGAACCATGGTAGTGACTTGACTGCAGCCCTGGAGTTTCAGCAGTGCAGTCTACTTCTGAAATTCTGGAGTTACGGGCGCTAAGCTATGATCAATAAATAGAATATTATTAAAATGGGAAGGAAAACCTTTAAGATGGCTATACAAAAGGTGATTTTGCATGGAGCAGGGTGGTGTTGATACAGATTTAGTTTTATTTTCTAGCAGTTCAGGACTATTGGAGACTCAGTTTTTGAATTCCATATATAGATAACCATATCTGGTGGATTTCTGCCCTAGTAGCTCTTCTATTTTCTATCTTAATCTCTTACCAAACTTTTTTTTTTTTTTTACTTGGTCTAGATTTTGCTACTGAGGGACCATGCATTGTTATGCAGCTTGACATTGTTTATCCATACATGGAATCATGTCAAAATAAAGTTGCAGCATTATGATATGTAAATGAATGATCCGGAAGTCCTTGGGATGTGAGTGCCTGGACATTAGCTTCCATAGGTTCAATAACAAGGCATAGAAAAGCCAGTGGAAATTTTTTTTGGAGATATCTTTCCACAGAAGCTACATTGTTCCTGACTCTTTGTAGTCAATTTAGTAGCAGGATCTATCCTTTACAATGAAGTTGGAGTAGAAAGTAATACTGAAGTCTGGAGGAGTTGTGAGATTTAATCCTATTGTAGTCCACAAATATCCTTTGTCGTCTTTTCTTTTTGGAGAAAAAAATATGAGTTCGTGCTTATTTTCCTTTGCATTTTTTAGGTGAGACAACTCTATCTTGGTGCTTTTAGTATGGCACAGAGCGTCTCATTGCTCTCTTGTATCTCCTTTTACGAATAAACTTTGTTTCACTCACCATCTTGCTCTTTCAGTCTTTCTTTGATATCTATTTATCCTCACTTATTTTCTCTAACCTTTTGAGCTTTTAAGTCCTTGACCAAATTCCTTCAATTCCACTCCTTGTTTTCTGTTTTACTAACAACCATTTTCTGACTCATTGTTTGGTCCTCAAATATCTGGAACTCTACCATGAAGCATTTGTCAGCCCTTGTTTTTTCTTCTCTTCATCTTCAAATAGAGATAACTGAGAACAGCCCATGAAAGGGGCTGCCAATAATATTGTGCTCATGGGCCAGATCTAACCATGTCTAATCTGTATTATGGACTGGAACAAACCCCTGCCTTGTGGGAGAATGCAATAATACCACTCGGGGGTTAAACAATCAGCGGGAAGTTGGGAACAAAAGTCCTTGAGGAACAAGACCTTTATAGCAATGACTACTTTCCATTTTGTCATGTCACCTAGAATTATGGAGTGGATGAGGTACTGTTATTGTAAATGATTTAACATGAATGACATCCAAGCAAGTGTTATGTGCAGGACGCTTCTGTGAATTTGTAGTTTGGCTTTGAATGTTGACATGAGGACTAAATGACTGCTGGCTAAGATAGTCTGGGTCACTCAGTTCTGCATGTTGCCTTCCAAGTTCTGTATTTGTTGGCCAGCTTTCAGGCTATCAACAAGGAACCTTATTTTGGTCAGTTTAATTTCCATTTATTAGGTAGATGAATGTATTGGCTGTTCCAGGAGATGATTTTTATTTAGTTTCTTGCACTCAGTTCTGCTGTTCCAGGAGATGGTTTCCATTTACATACATAGTTGTCAAGGCTACCCAAGGCTTTTGTGGCCATCCTAGGCGTTTAGGTGCCTAGGCATTGCCCAGCAAACAAGGCTTTTTAGGTGTATTTTTTTTATTTTTAAAATATCAATGCTCTATTAATGTTTATATATATGCAGTATGCTATACAAAGAATCAACATTTAAGGGATAACCTAATTAATATGGGAAACCAACAAATAATGGATAAACTATAGGACATAAAGAAACATATTTATAAAAAAACAAAAAAGCACAAATCAATAAACTAAGAAGTTAGAACATTATTAGCATACAAGTAAGAAACAAGAGTGGAAGACCAAGACTATAATGTACTTTCGGACTGTTTTTTTAGTATAAGGGTAAAAAAACTCTTTTCACCTTTTCCGTTAGGGAACTTAACAACGTGTGACCAATAATGGGGGAGGGTTGAATTGCGGTTAAGTGGAAACCTTAAGAGAGGTATGTGAAAATTTTCATTTAATTAATGATTTACCTACACATCGGCAACAAGGTGACTGCCCAGGCCTTTAGGGCGTTTAAGGAGACTGTCGCCTTGGTAACCTAGGCGGTCGCCTTTTGAACATTCAGAAGGTGATTCATCGCCTAGGCCATGTATTACTGCCCGGAAGCCTAGGAGACGCCTTGAAAACTATATATATATATATATATATATATGTTAAATTGGACATGTTATCTAGAAGATTCTCATCTTCCTCTATGTTGCATGTATCTGATAAGTTGGAAATTTAGTTTCCCATAAAATGCACTTCATCAATAAAATGAGCTTCATTGAATGTTGCTATATGGAAAAAGAGAATCATGAGACTCTTTTGATATGTTCTACTAGAATGGAAGATGTCCTACGTAAAAGCTTTTAACATCTTTGTTCTTGTTAGTCAATGAATGGTGGTACTTTGTGGATTTTTTAGTTAGTGGTAGACAAGCCCATTCCAATGAAGATTCATTTGGGTACAGGGAAGCTAAATCCTCATTGTTATATTACATTGATTATTATTTCCATCTTTCTTGTAGCCTTATCTAATTTTGTCTCTTCTAATAATTTCTTATTCAATACCAATCTGAAGGACAAATTTTTTTATTTCTACTGAAGTTTGGTCCCCCTTTGTTTTTGTGTATGGTAATGCTATTTGACTTTTGTGATACTTTTCTTTTTCTGAGGCAATTTGCTCAACTTCTTGCCGACTATTAAATTTCCTTTGTTGCTTTCCGGGCCAAAAAGTAAGATTCTATGGGTTCCATAAGGGGAAAAGAAACTAAAAATTTATTGTGCTCTGGCAGGCAATTTCCAGAAGAGCCACATTACATGAGATGATTAGAGACTATGGACAAGCAGTTAGTGATCTTGAGAGGTATATATTACTTCTTGAAAAGCAATCAGAGGGTAAGACTGGTGCAACAGGTAAATCAACTGGCAGTGTGAATGTAAGAAAAGCTCGTCTGCGACTTTCCTCAATGGTGGAAGAAGCCAAGAAAGGAATTCCCTTAAATATGTACCTCATCTTGTAAGTTTTCTTCTTACCCTGGGCCCCCAATTGCGCCCAATTGCTTGCTCTGATTTGCGTTGACTGCGACTTATTTAACATGTCATTTGCATCTGGTAATTTAAATGATCTTGTTAGAGTTAACGATATGCTGTGGGTCCCAACTATTGGTGCTACATATGGTCTTGCTTCTATTAGTTATTTTCATTTATTGTAGTGGATTTGTTTCCACAAAAGCTTTTACATTGTTTCCTTATTGATTAGGATTCTTTTTCTTTTCTTTCTGATTTAGGAAAGTTTCCTAAATCTTTATTGTCTCTATAATAGTGTTGCTGATATATATATAAAGGCTGTATGAGGAAGGTGGAAAAACACTCGACTCCTCTTTTCTAAGAATTGATTCTCCTCTCTTCTTTCCTCTCCTACGGTTCTGGTTTTCTGATTTCTATTATTTTCAACCTGCAACAGATCTTAGTAACTGTTTTGTGTTGAGGTTATTGATATTGTTGATGTGCTTTTCCTGAATTAGTTTCTTCTCTGTCTAAGGTCTTGCCACTGTGCTCCTTTCCAAAATAAAATATTGTGCAAGATATAGTTAAAAAATTATCTTGGTTAATTCAGCCAAACTATGGATGACTAGGACTATTTTATTTTATCTTTTTTTGTTAAGAGAAGTATTTTATTACCATGAACTATCTGTTGTGCTTGATTTGAGTTGGTTGATTCTGAGTTGAACAACATGTGTCCTGTACCATGATATGATTAAAGGTAACTGAGAATGAGAACAAATTTCCTTTGGAGGTTTGAGATGAGTAGGAAGTCATAGTCTTCATTGACGAAGTAAAGATGTATGTAAAAAATATGCAGCCTTGAGGTGATAGTTGGAAGGGTTAAGGTTGATTGAATGACTTTTGAGTTCTGATGGAAAGATGATATCCACCCTGAATATCGGCTGGGATGTTGATCATGCATATCTTTGCCGTCGTACATAGTGTTTGAAGTTGGAACGCACCTTGGACTGCAAGAACCATGATTTTGGAACCCATCTTTGAGTGGCTTAAAGATGCCATACAGGTCCTCTATGGACAGTGGCACATGCGAGAAACTTTCCTCCTCAGTTTGAGAAGGTATATAACGGACTTCATTTACTCTCGTAACCCTCTGCAGGAAGAGTTAACTTTTAACTGAAATGTGGAAACTGGTAAATGGACTGTTTTGAACCTGTATTGGTTCCAGGCTCCTAAACTTCTGATGTGATTTAGAAGGGTCATAGTTGTCAATGCGACAAGGCGATCCAAGGTGTTCGGAGCCATCCTGGGCGCCTAGGCGTTCCCAGTGTTTTTTTTTATTTCTAAAATATTAATGTTATATTAATGTTTATATATATGCAGCATTCTACATAAATGATCAACATTTAAGACATAACTTAATTAATATTAGAAAACCAACAAGGCAACAAATAATGAATAAAGTATATGACATAAAAAAACATATTTATAATGAACAAAAAATCACAAATCAATAAAATAAGAAGTTAGAACTTAAAATATCCTAGCATATAAGTAAGAAACAAGACTGCAAAGAGGAAAACTATAATGTTACTTACCTCTATGATACCAAAATAAGTGCTTGTGCCTTTATTCCTCTAAAAGTAAGTTTGTGCCCAAGGTTCGAGGTGCCGGTTTCGACCAACCTAGAAATCGAGATATCTCGGGCTTTGACCGAAACTTGGTATTTTTTCTGGGACATCCTCGCTCGCCGGCCGCTCGGGCTCCGCGTTTCAAGTTCGTTATCCTAACCGTCTCCTCTGCTCCACCGGGAGCCTGGCCCCTTCTTCTATCTTATCTACTGCCTTGCTCCTCGGCTCCCTATTGCTCCAGCCGCTCGCTGTAATAGCTTGCTTCTCGGGTGGCTCGCACCCCGGGTGGTGCGGCTAAGCCAGAGTGGGCTCAGCAGTCGGCCTATGTTTCCGGGCGCACACGTAAAGGGATGATTAGTTCCACGAATCTCACTGCACTGACCATAGTAAACTCCTTCTCGTTGTACCGAAATAGAGGTCTGATTTGAACGACCAGGTACAGCATCACATTTGATACCTGAGGAAGGTACAGCCCAAAGCTTGGTTTTGAGAGCCCAAAAGTGTTTTTCTTGATCTGAGGTTTTTTTTTTTTTTCTTCCAGTAGCCTATTTTAACCATTTTACACATATTCCCACATTAGTTTAAATAAAAAATCCAAAATGATAATATGTGGTGTGGACCCAAGTTTGCTAGTGTACGTTAAGACTTAGGATTTTGTCTAGAGTTAAGTAGGTAACACGTATTTATGACTAACATTTGCGTACTTCTAACAAATTTGACAGGAGCGTAACTCTTTTAATATAGTTCAGATTAAAGCAATCTCGAATTTGTTGCAAAGCTAGCATAATTAGCTTTCCAACAAATCCGAGATTGCTTGAATCTAAATTATAATGAAGGGGTTACACTCTGGTCAAACCTTGTTCGGAGTACACGAATGCTGTTTAAAGTTGTCTGGATGTAAATTATTTTTTGGGCATCAAAGCAAGAGATTATTTTGGCGCGCTCTTGGTTTTTAGTGATGCTTTACTGTAATAAGATTTATGGAATTTTTTATTTGAAAAAAAACCTAGCATTTGGAAGTTGAAAATCGCCCCTGCACTTAAAAATACGGTTTTTGTTCTTGAACTGGAGGGTTGACATTTTATCCTTCTAGAATTTGAATTTTAGACTATTTTTATTGGATTCAAATGCCCGGGGAGGGGGGGGGGGGGGGTATTTGCTAATTTATGAATAATATCTTAAGTAAATGAAATATAAAATTAAAGAAACATTTACTTAAATGATATTAGTCATAAATAAGTACTGCCTAATAAATATTGTTCCTATCTAGCCTAATAAATCTTGTGAAGAAGATTTAGAGATCAAGGAAAAATATGAGGAAAAAAAAAAGACACATTGAAAACAAGTGGTAGCCTAGACATTATTGGCATCCAAGGCGCCCTAAGCGTCGCCTAAGTGACGCCCAGGGTGCCTGGGCGACCGCCTTTCTCATGTTCATAAGGCGCCCTGGCGTTCAGGCCTATAAAAACCCGGACGCCTAGGCGTCGCCTTGACAACTGTGAGAACGATAGAGGGCCTAGAGGCTTTTTGGGATATTCGGAAAAATATGCACTATCTAGCTCCTTTTGTTCAAGTTGGAATGAAAACTTGGTACTGCGATTTGAATATGTTCATTTGCTGGCCAGTGATCAGACATGGTTGCTCTTTTATTGATTCTTGACGAGATAAAACTTCACCTTGGATGGGGTGTTTTGACGGGAGTAGCAAGATGTCAAGAGTGTGTGAATTCTTGATCTTGTCCCATTGCCTTTTTGAGACCTCAGAGAATGAGTATAATAGGTGGCTGAAGTAACCATTGCATCTTCATGAATGAGATCGAAGTTGCTATTTGGGTTTTTTTTTCTTCTAGAAATTGACAATTTCTTTAGCCACATGTTTTACATTGACCTGGAGTTCTGCAACAAAATAAATTAGATACCGTCCTCCTTCTCATCATTATTGCACATGCTAGTAAGGATGTAAATGGATAGCCGAAAATCCGAGTTCGATTCGAATCCGCAACCGTTTAGAGGAATCCGAATCCAAACAATCGGATTCGGATGCGAATTCGGATAACTTAAGCCGGAGTCGGATACAAATTCGGATACTGCTTAAACGGATCGGATTATATCCGCTTCGTTTGTTTCTTCATAAGACATATATGCCCTTAGGGTTACATCCTTATAAACATATGGTATATAAGCACTTTATTAGTTTTTTTCTCTTCATGAGGCTTCGACGGCTTCTCAAGTTCTCAATAAAAGAGAGCAACACAAAAGTCAAGTGAGTGAAATAGGGTTTCGAGTTGCTGCTCCATCTTTGTTGAAATCTTTGAGTCGGTGCTTCGTAGAATCTCAGCTTTTCTACTCGGAAGTTTTACTCTGTGTCGCCTGTGTCAAAGGATCTTTTGATAAAGATGCTTTGTAAGGATGTTTCGAAGAGATTCTCAGCCGAACGAGTTCTAAGTAAGTGTCACATTCCTTCAGATTTCTGCTATGAGCAACTTTGTTTTCGATTTGGGATAATCCCTCTGTCTCTTTCTTCTTTTTACTTTTGCCTCTTCATTTCTTCTTGATTTTCAGTTTCCGCTGCTTTAGCTCTCTCTGCGTTTGAGAGAAAAGGGCCCCTTCATATTTCTGCTTTGAACAACTCTGTTTTCAATTTGGATAATCCCTCTCTCTTTCTTCTTTTTTATTTTGCCTCTTGATTTCTTCTTGATTTTCAGTTCTGCTGCTTTAGCTCTCTCTCTCTCTCTCTCTCTCTCTCTCTGCGTTTGAGAGAAAAGAGCCTTCGAAGCTGCGTAGAATGTTTTGCAATTTTAGGTTATTTCTGGTTCTTTATTTGTTATTTATGACCTTTTAAGTGGGCAGCACTACTTTGTTTTATTTTTTGGGCTTTTACGGTAGCAGCAAATCTTGGAAGAATTGCTTTTCCTTTTTATGCTCTTATGTTCTCTTTTTTCATTGGGATGGGATTTTCAGTTTCGAAGACTAATGGTGTTTTAGTGTTTTTTGTTTCTTTTTTCAAAGTTTAGAACATTCATGGAGCAAAAGGGGAGGGGAAGCTACATAACGGATCTGATTTGAGAGAGGATGAGGAAGGAAACCATTTAGTAACTTGAGATGGTAGAGATGAATGCAAAGTCTGTAACTAAAAAAAGATTTGTTAAAAAAAAAATCTGTCATTTTTCCAGTTATGTTACTTTTCTCTTCTCTGGCCCAAATTTGATCGCACCCCAGATCTACAAAAAGGATACACACAGGTACAGGTGCTTGGTTTAATCCGGATTCGAAGCGGATTATAACCGGATAACCGGTAAAAATTCGAATTCGAATTCGGATTTAATTTTTAACAAATCTGTCGGAGCCGGATCAAATTCGGATGGGGTGAATAGAATTCGGATTCGAATTCGGATAGTAACATATCCGTACCGAATTCGATCCGTTTACATCCCTACATGCTAGGGCAATAACAACCTCCTACATTGACCAATAGGTTAGCTCCTTTCTTCTTCTTCTTCTTCTTTTTTTTTTTGGTTTTTTTTTGTTGGGGGGAGTGTGCTCCGGTTAAGCAGCCTACCCTAGACTTATTGCCTTTGGGAACAGTGATAAGACAAACTATTTTAAAAAGTAAGATAAGAAAATAAGAAATAATAGGCATATAATTATTATACTGCTGCGACAGTGATAAGACAAACTATTTTAAAAAGTAAGATAAGAAAATAAGAAATAATAGGCATATAATTATTATACTGCTGCGTCACTATTTATCAAGGTAAGCAGACATGTTGCATCATGCATCTAAATGCACCTCATAATAGTAGTAGCATATTGGTCAGTGCAACGATGCACTAAATATCATGTCCTTGACTCTTTGCACTAAATGACATGTTGCTTCTTGTTGGAGAACAAATGTAACTAGAAGCAATGGAATCACATATTATTAATAGGTCCTTTTTCCTTGTACTTGTCCAATGCATGTTTATTTTCTAGAGAGTTGGGATCGATCCAGTATTGGGCTCTTTCCCCTTTTTTTTCCCAGTTTGGTGGAGTAGTTCTTCTAGGATTTTTTTTTTTTTTTTTTTTGGTGGGGGGGGGGGGGGGGGGGGGGGTATGACATGTATATGCCTATAAATCTGGCATATGTCTTTCTCTTAAAAGATTTATTATCTGGGTAATAGGGTGGGGAATGTAACGGTGCTTTCATGCAAGCAATTGTTTGTGTGCTTTAGTGTTCTTTTACTATCCGCCATTGCTGCTTTGGGAATTAAACTCTCTCCCTCTCTCTCTCTCTCTCTCTCTCTCTCTCTCTCTCTCTCTCTCTATATATATATATATATATATATATATATATATATATATATATATATATATATATATAATACTGAATTAAAGTCTTTCACTTGCTAATCAAACAATCTCATTTTCTTTATTCAGAGGTGTTGAGCCAACTGCCACAGCATCAGATGTCAAGAAAGCTTACCGCAAAGCAGCACTTAGACATCATCCTGACAAGGTCTTTAGCCTTTCATATCTACTGTATAAATTTCTTATTGACATCGAGATTGCTATATTCTTCCCTAACAACTTGTGTTGGTGTAGACCGGTCAATTCTTGGCAAGAACCGATAATGGAGATGATGGTCTATGGAAAGAAATCACTGAAGAGGTCCATAAGGATGCTGACAGGCTTTTTAAAATGATTGGAGAAGCATATGCTGTACTTTCTGACCCTAACAAGGTTTGAAATATGTAAACTCTCATATATGCATGTGGACTACTATGCCATGACTGTTGCACAACTTCTGAAGGACTTTTGTGTGTCCCTTTTATTTTGTTCAAAATC